>OX346239.1:6461442-7771042 GCA_947049295.1 Ligdia adustata
GAAATGTTTAAGTTAGGTGTTAGTATTAACTTATTTTAGTATTAGCTGCATATTTCGGTTGTATTATAAATAATTTTTAAAGCTTATTTTCATGCGGGTCTTTTAATATTTTAACGTTTTTTTTTTTACTAAATTATATTTCATGCCACAGTAACTGTACATAAAAAGCCATTGTTTTACCATTTTATTTTAAATGTAATCAGTATTAATACAATATCCTAACTTATGTAAGTTGTAAGTAATAACATGTAAGTGTTGTATGGTAAACTTGTGTTTATTTTGTTTTAATGTATTTAAGAAAAAAAAAATTATTAAAATTTTAGTATCGCCATTATATCAAAATAACTGGAAAAAAATACCTGTCAAATTTTTCAGTTGATTTCGTTTTACAAACGAAACTATAGGACCGATTTCATAGAAATTGTATGGGAACAACTACACTATATAATAGACACTAACAAGCATGAAATGAATTTTCCAAATTGGTCAAGGCGTCGAAGAATATAAATAAAATATATACTAAGGAATTTATAACCTTTTTTGAAATTGATTAAAAATCTACTGTAACATATATTTTGCCGTTGGCTGACAAAATTTTTAAGACAATTCCCATAGTTGAACTTCGTGATAGTACGTGTACAGCGACCTCCATTTAGGTGAGCCTAGTACACCCCTAATGAAACACCCTGTATGTTTAAAGTAAAACAATATAAGTTTACCAGACAATAAGCATCACAATTATTACAAGATCATTTTATATTATTTTATTTTAATAATTTAGCTTTAAGCGATTGAACGACAACAGACTGTTATGTAGGTAAATAATAAGATGTCCATTTTGTTAATTCCATTTAGTATTGTAATAAAATGTTTTTTCTATATTTACTAATATGTCCGATAACAATAGCCCACGTGATCAAAAATGTATTGGTTTTTCTGCCGCATATTCCACTTTGTCTACAAAAAAAATAATATCACACTGACCACGATTCGGAAAGACCAAATTGTCTGAACTAACCTAATTTGTCAGTTCTAAAATTGTCTTC
Organism: Ligdia adustata; assembly: GCA_947049295.1. Taxonomy (NCBI): domain Eukaryota; kingdom Metazoa; phylum Arthropoda; class Insecta; order Lepidoptera; family Geometridae; genus Ligdia; species Ligdia adustata. The sequence continues at coordinate 6,462,489 of OX346239.1, forward strand.
TCCCTTTTTGTTTTCAAAAGTGTGAAAAGGATGGGTATAATTTTAAGAACTTTTAGTTTAGTCAGTGTGAGTGGACGAATTGGGGTCATTGATACAAAGAAAAATTACTTCAGGTTCAAAAGGATAGGCTTAGGTCGCTATTTTTATGGCTAATTGAATCTCAAAGTGCAAACATTTTTAAACAATATTTAGTGTTCAGTTGAACAATAATCATAGTTTAGTATTCCGTTGTACTCATCATTAGGAACAACTAACAGTGCCCCGCGATTTCACCCGTGGATTGAAGTCAACCTACATTTTAGTCGATGACCGATTCGTTGTCACATTAGCGTGTGACAAACAGGTTTTTTCTTGTAAAACGAAAAAAATACTGTTTGTCACTCTTCTGGTGCGACTACGAGTCGGTCATCTGTTATACCTATATGCTTGTCTTGAAGTCTTCCCTATATGCATTTTAGACACTTGGGCAGTACCCCAGTTTTGTATGATGTTTGGACTTAGCGCAGGACATTAATCGTTTTTGAACTATGCATTTTAACGAACTTTTTGCTGAATTAAGAATTGCTCGCAATGATGGGTACAGTTAATTTTCGGTTACGTCGTCATTATGCTAACAGTCAGCTGCTCGTTTCTTGCATCCAGGGGCTCTATTTTGTAAAGTTCAAATGAATTTATCACTAATGACGTCACTTACGAACGATATAACAAAAAAGTCGCATTTTTGTTAATTCATACGTTTCGTTAACAATACGATATGAAAGTCGCCGCTGATTTCTTTCGTTTCCATTCAGTTCGTAATAGTATGTTCCTTAAATGTAGTTTCGATACAGCGCAATACGCGCATACGCAGTTTGCATCTAGTTCTTAACATCTAGACTAGTTCAGCAAGCGCCTAATTCGCAGCAAATTTTCCTTGCCGGCGAAATATCTGAGCACGCGATTAAACAGTACTGGGACCAAACTATGTTATTTGAATTGTTTTAGAATTACAATGGCACTGTCTCATAATGGTAGTTTTGACATAGAGTAAGTCAGAGTTAGTATTGAACTCAATTCTTACAGATTACCAAATCTGTCAAAAACGGCCGCTACGATACAGTTTAATTGTAATTCTGAAACAATTGAAATAAGTACTGGTTGCGCATGAGTTTGCCTTCTGGTTTTGCTCCAGTTTGCCGCTCACGGGACATTGTTGCCCGATTTGCTGCTCATAGTCAGCAGATTGTGCAGTTAACTGTTCGCTTAACGAGGATGGACCCTTAAACTATGTTGATAACTCAACTTGCGTATGCAATTTTTAATTTGAAGTACTTAGGTTCTTAATATTCTTATTCATAGAAATGTCTACAGATTTATTATTATTATGAAAATAATTTATCTTAAAAGAAAATATTCAGTTCATATCAAGTCTTGCCATAATTGTTTAGATATCGACTATATAATAATTTCGTTATACAAAGTGGTCTGAATCCAGTTTATTTGTTAGAATGACTGTCGAAGAGTAAATTTTTATTGTTGTCCGATTTTCCTATCATGATCCACCATTTTAAGATGCGTCTTTTAAATATGTTACAAATTAAAAATATTTTTCCAGCTTCTTGGAGACTTAGTAAGGAGTTTACACTTTTTAAATCTATTTTGAAAAGGTAAATGTTCTCCAATCTAAGCAGCACCCCAAGCGCACTAAAAGTAAACTAATGCTTTACCTACTTGCGTGAATTCCTGCTAAGCCCCCATGATTAAGTTGGATCAATGAAAAGGTATTCCAGAAAACATTCAAATTATTATATTGAAATAGGTACATATAAGTTCTTGTTATTAGGTAACATAATTTAACTTAAAAACATTAAAATGAAATATTTTTGTACATGAAGATAAATTTTATTTTATTTCTGAAATCCCACACAAGACGTGCTAACCCACAATCAACAGTTTGGGGAGATTTTGTGTACGGTGCCATTGACTATCCCATTTCAATAATATTTACCACAGACATGCGGAGTACCTACCTACGACTTAAATAAAATATGAAGTTCTAAATATGAAAAAGACGGTCAAGAGGTTGTCTGTTTTTAATTCGCAAAAATACTGTGGTAACAGTTCTGTTACTGCAAATGTCACAATCGGGTAACTCCACTTGTCTCCATAAAGTTGTTTCACCGGTGGGACCATTGCTCTACTATAGTAGATACGTAAAATCCGGGAAATAAAAATCGTCAATGGTCATAACCTATAGGTAACCTTTCTATTCGCAGATAATTTGCTACTGTCGAAATTATTAGTCACTCTAGGGTCATGAAGATCCTTAGACGCTTAGGATATGAATAGTCACAATATTGATATTTACGCACACAGGTGTCTAAATATGAAAAATTCCAGAAGTCCAGGGAACAATCCCTAATGTAGACGCGTTTAGGTTTGGGAGTAAAAGACAGTTCAGAGAACTGTCTTATTTAGTATATTGGTATATTATTATCTTCATGGATCGATCAGTAGAACTCAGTAAGAGGACAAAAAACGGATCCAAACTACTTAAGGTACAAGTCTACTTTGGGCTTTGAGAACACCAATATGTATAAAGAAAAGAAAAACGCATTATGTATCATCAATCTATATTTTACTATAATTTACATTGTAACATTTATATTATAGGTACAAACATACCTGCAATCATACAGAATCATATCCCATTTGTTTATTGACTATGGACGACGTTTTTCAAATTAATAAGATTATCCGAGTACTTCGTGATTTCAAATAATTCTGCTGAACAACAACAGAATTACGCATATTGCCAGAGATCGATTTTCGATGTGCGAGACTGTTCTATATAATATTACCATTCTAAAAAAATACCATTTTAGCAGCTACATTATAAACATTAAAAATAAATCAATTTAAAAAATGCTTTGAATTTTTTTTCATTGCCTATTAATTTGGTTATTTTTTTAATAATTCGTTCGTATACAACGAATAGTTAAGTTATATATATGAAAGCAAAAATGCAGTCTTATCCAACTATAAATAATTCAGAAATCAAACGTACATAAATGTGTGTGTGTTCTTAAATGCTGTTATTTTAACAAATGTGTAATTATAGATATCAATATTATTGTAACTTGTCGTTAACTTCAGCACGAGCCATGTTGTACTTCATAGATACGAAAATAGTTTAAGTTTCTTTAAATGTCTTGAGTGAGTGTATTTTCTACACGTAGTACATTATTCACCGTAGTCATAATCTATATTACTTTCCCCAAAATCAGTTACTGGGAGAAACATTTCGCTTATCCCACCATTGGGAGAACCCGATGGGGGACAACGGCATCACTCTGTTGCTGTCCTAATTTTAAGTTAATATAAAAGTTTGACACGATCATTTTTATTTATTTACAAATAATATATTTATTTACCGTATATTTATGTGTCTACAAATCTTACACTACGCAATTGACTTGACCATTATTGTTCAGCAACATTCATAAATACGTAAGACTTTCTGATGACATGTGGTTTACAAATAAACATAAGTCTCCACTTTCTTTTCTGTTTTATTAACCGATTTCAAAAAAGGGGAGGTTTCTAATTCGACGAATGCTTTTTATATGTAAGTAGATGTATACTATCATGGACCCAAGTTTGTTATTTCAATTGTAACAGAATTACATGTTCAGTGTGACAAAATAGCCATTTTGTCATACGCTACAGTTAGTATTAAATAAAACAACGTTTTTGTTAATGTAAAACGCTATTTTGTCACAATGCAATTGTAATTCTGAGACAATTCTAAAAACAGACTTGACCACCAGTCCACGTCACTGAGAAATACTATCACATAAAAAATACAGTAGCATTGAGAACCTCTTCCTTTTTGAAAGACAGTTATAAATTAAATAAAAACTTGTCAAATCCGGACATTAAATTGAAGAATACGTACGTATGATAAAAACCACATGATACAGTAAGTTTTCTTTCATATAATTTCTTAATAGCATAACGTATTTCTTTTACCAACCCAAAACGTCCCACTTCTGGACACAGGTCTCCTCTATAAAGGGGATACAGTATGAAAATAACACAAACTATTACAACAATCTTTGTATATACCTAAGAATCGGTAGTTTGACTCGCATGCACGTTTCATTTAAGCACAAGTGTAAATCCAAAAGAAAAAAGACATTTGTTCGAGACGACCATAATATGGGTATAATTAGCATCCTCTTAAGGGTGAAAATCTTCACCATAGTTTGAAAAATTGCAAGACAATTAAAAACATAACAATCATTTATTCAAGTAAATAAAAGTGGTGTAGTTGAAGAACACTCAGATACATGAATGAACCTCGGTTGGAATTAATTTTATAAAGAATTTTTTTTTGGTTATATCATACATCGCGAGAAAAACAAGTAGACGGGAAGAACCTCCAAAGATAAAATACAATCCCAACCTGGTTTTGGTCAGCGTGCTGGTCTAAGGGCCATAGTCTCCATAAGGAAGACTGATAACAGCAGTTAGACGCTTACTAGATTGTAACGGAGTAGGCAATCATTCACTTGTGCCAAATATGTCAGAAATGGCAATCTTGTCAGTGGAAAGTTGACATTGGCAGATGTCTCTATTTATTTGACAGTATAAAAAAGTGGCAGTCACGGAAAGTTACACCAAATAAAATGTAACAAAACAAAAACAGACTGGTCGTCGCGACCGAACCGTCCAATGCACTCGCCACATTCAATAATTAAAAATAAATAAAACGAAAAAAAAAAACATCGAACATAACAAATCTCGATTCTTTACAAACTAAACGAATGCTATGGTAACAATTATAGCGACAATATAACAAACAAACATACAATATTACATTCAGGTATCGTAATCTTCGTCTATTTGTAGATTTCCCGAGTTCAAACTATCTATATCCACTACGGGCTGAGAAATCGGTTTCAATTCCACCTTTTTGACTTCGATTTTCGACTTTGAATTTTGTCTACTAAGTTTACTTGTACATTTCGCTTCGACTTTGGCTAGGTTCGCTATCGGAGCGGCCACTTCAATAACTTTAATTTCTGGCTTCGCAAAGTTTTTCGTAAAGTCTATATTTATAATAGGAGTTACAGGAGTCACGGGGGTAGTCGGCAGCGACAATGGGAGCGAATTGTGCCTCTCGAAAGGAAGCTTTGGAGCAATCTCGATCTTTCGCGGCGGTTCCACACGGTTCAAATTCGTATAACTCGTAGACGGCTGCGAATTAGAGTAGATAGGATTCATTTTAATAACGCTACTCTGTGGAACACTTTCCGTGATTAACGTTTCGTTGTAAAAGTTTGCCGTTCGGACTGGTCTCGGTTCTTTTTTGGACAAGTCTATGGCCATATCTGTGGATGTCCCCGGTTCTAACTTTACCGGGGAGACTATTGTAGGTATATTGAGTAAGGCGGTCGGTTCGAGCTTGACTGACGTGCTTGCTGTGGGTTCTTTGACATTGATAGCCCTGTCACAATTGGCTGTCAAGGTGCGTTTGAGCTGTTCTCTAGTATACGCGCAGATGTTTGGTTTGGGCGCTTGCGGTGGTTTGATTACTTCGCTACTGCTCGAACTGTTCGAATCCTCGCGGGCGATTCTTCGAGGTGCTGCGTCTGAGAATCTGAAAATTGAATTTTTTTTTTATTAATTGAACTGTTCAATGAAACAATTTTATTCAGGCAGCTAGGCCCATGCAATAAATACCATAAAGACTAACATACATATTAACACATATAAAACTAACACGTGAACAAAAAATATGTTAAGGTAAATATGAAGATATATTATTAATATCATGGGTGTGTTAAACAAGGCCTTGACGTGAAAACAATAGATTACGTCAACCGGTTTTTATGTCAACTTATTTTTTGTTTACGAGGGGAAAATCTTTACAATATGTAGGATTGTGCCTATTAAACCTCCCCGGTAGCCTGCCTCAGTACTTGAAGGAGTGGGCCGAGATCTCCATAGAACTCACCGATGGCCACCTAGGACATGCATTTGCACCTCCTATGACATCGCACTGGTTCTCTAATGTCAACATGAACCAAGTAAGTTGTTGTCTTCCCAGAGCTCATGTCTGACGGGTGATGTGAGCCGCAATTGACAACATTTCATTTTTGTAAAGTAATGAAACTTCAAAAACCATTTCGAGATAACGCAATTAAGACTTCCAGATAATATATAAAAATCTAAAAATACCATATTTTTGTATCCAACTTCTTCAGAGTTATTTACAAAAAAACTGAAAATATTTTATCCGTATTTATGGCATATGCAACCATAAAAAAATATATGTCATTTAATAAAAAACGGACAAATGTCACTGTTTGTTTTCAAACAAACGACAAGTACACAGATAATTAATGACTTAACTTTTTTTCGAGCAATTAACGAGAATAACACTTATCGTGATATAAATGGGGGGTAAAAAAACTTTAAATGTTGTCAATTGTCACCACTGATCACATTGGTCTCCTTTGAGTTGCCTCTTACGACAGGCAGCCGTATTCTACAACCCAGTTACTACTCTAGAGGCGACATCTCGGCCAGCACTTGGTCGAAATATCGCGTCTTAACTATAGCTAAAAGCTTCTGGTACATACTCGTAATAAGTATTTCAAATCCGTGACTCATACAAACCATCGCAACTACCATTTGTATCTATAGAATTATAATTTCAACAGCAAATAGTGAACAAATTAAATTCCCAATTACATTATTAAAGTAGGACATTACTGATAAAGAATATTAATGATTTTGTAAGTGTAATAATGAGTCATTATTAAACATCTTGCCTTGTGGAGTTCGGTGAACTCTCAGCGCTCATCAATTCTTTCTCCTCGGCGGCGGATACATCTGGTATATTCTTGACCTGGAAATAATTTTACAGAATTTTAAGATTTAAATCAAATACCTGTATTATTTATAATTATAATATATTTGATTAAAATATAAGATCGACGGACGAAGTAACGAACGGCGCGGTACAAAATATATAGTTGTAAGTTACACTTGTGTAAACAAAAAAAATGTAAATAAGTTAAATTAAACTAACCAATTATTTATTGAGAGAGATATGCAAAGTCTGAGGGGGATAGAAATAGTCACAGTAAAACAGGCAACATAGTAATAGCTTTTGCGAGACGAAATAAGGCAGGTTTCCCAGCGCGGTACTGAGTAGTTGACTATAAACTTGACCTTGAATTCAGCGCCGTACGAGCTATCTTGTACTTTATTGCTAAGTTAGTTTCTCTAAAGATCTTTTTTTTTATGAACGTAGTACTCTTATATATTCTGTAGGACCGAGTCAGACTAATGGGATAATACGAGAGAGGCCTAATTCTTAATATTTTCTTTAATATTCAACAGTGGGATAAGTATAGAGTTGCGTGATTTTGCCGCTTGTGTTAGGTGGTGATAGGTGCTGATGGGCATTAATGGATAGTTCGTGACTAAGAAGTTAGATGGCGCTGTTTTTGATACACACTCACCAGGTCTCGAAGGAAGTCGAACCTCGCTTCTGCTAGTATGCACTGCTTCACATGTGATGGTGAAAGCGTCTTTGCGTTCCTCGCTGTCGTCACCTGAAGAGCCTTGCCTAATAGAGATTCCACAAAAAGCTCTAAGGTGCGAGGTGTTTGTGATAAAAATGCTGGTTAAGGAGTATGTTTTGAACTTTATGACGCCTGAATTATGAGTCTAAGGAGGAATTAATAAGGTGGAGTACCTAATGAAACTTTGTAACAGAGTTGTGGCCAAGGCTATTAATGGGGGAAGCAGAGTAATGGACGACCGGCGGTGGCAGCAAGATATTTCAGCTACGAATAAGAACTGTCGCGGGTGCAGCTGCATAGGACTGAAGCACATGGCATATGAAAGAGGCCTATCGATACATTGTTTAAAAAAATATCTTTTCCTATGACAGTGGTATAGTGGTATCACTATTCCTATTTACACGTCATGTCAATGTCCCAATTGAAAGTTTTTACGATCACTTTCAACATATTTTTTTAAACAGTGTTATGATAGGCCTCTTTCATATTATGTAATCTGTTTCGCATTTATAATATTAGTGAGTACTAGTATCACACGAAAGTTTGTATGTGTGTGTGTATGTTTGTTCCTCCTTTACGCTCAAACGGCAAAACGGATTCGGGTAATACTAGGTACCAGGATAGCCTAGACTGGATTAGCACATAAGCTACTTTTAGTCGCGAAAAATTGAAGGGTTCCAAAGTGGTGATCAGATATCTACTCGGTATAACCGCGGGGCGCAGCTAGTCTAAAATATACCTAAAATCTTGAAAAAGTTTTTGGGTATTATTTTTTTTATTTATTTTATTTTACAAGACAATACAAAATTTTTTTGACAATTTTATTCCATCAGTTAATTATAATTTTGTAGTGTAATCTTTTTACGAAGTACCAAAGAAATTATTTTTAAAATTTTGTTTATAGGGTGCAATTATTCACCACATGAGTGAAACCACAGGCGCATACTAGTTGTCAGATAAAGGCAAAGTAAACAACAAAGTACTACTTCAAATCTGTTTTTATCTCTCTGTCATGCTCTATTTATAGATGTTTATATATTGACATCCCAGTTGAGATAAACAATGTCCTTTTTTGTCAGGAATATGAGTTGCTGACTGATAGCAGAGTATGTTTGTAGGCACGTTTCTTTAACCAACTTTAAAAAAAATTGCTTTAAATTGGGGCACCCTATAAATATTATTTTTATCTACTTTCCAGAGTCATAATCCTAATAGGTACTTCTAATATAAAACGACATTGATTGCGCCTCTAAGCCATAGAGTTGTGACATTTCTATATAGCTATGTTCTATTTTGTCCCAGGGAATACACCCAGCCCATGCTACAGGCAGGTACAGGGATTTTTGACCTGCATTTATAGTCAGTCAACTGGAACTAACAAATTTTATCTACCTTATTTCATTCCACTTTTAGTAGGGTTATGTTCAGTAAGGTATAACATAACAGTGTCGGTGGGAGCCATTCTCTCATCCCATAGGTGACACACTATATAACTATGCAAATATTTAATCACAACAACTTGGTATACTCATTCCTACATTAGCTGATAGTCTATCACATAAAATATCCCCTCCCCATAGTATCTAAGATATAATTATTAAAAGAGACCTATGCTTGTTGGGTTGCCCTGTAATAGGTTCAGCTTTAAGCAGGGTATGTCTTCTATACAATTTCGGTTCACGCGGTCAATTGATTCTATTTAAAATGTAGAGTTTAGAATGAATACTGTATACCCGCATTCATCATCAATAACATACATGCACAAGTATATTGTTACAAGTTCGAAAGAAATACCTGATTGTAATAAATCCAGCGGTCTAGTTGTGTTTTACAGGTGTGAATGTTTCACCATCAAACAGAAGGCATTTATAGTAGTATGTAAGTATAGAAGGCATATGTGTAAAATAAGCATTATAACTTAGTTTAATGGAGATGGAAAACATCATCAGAAAGATGTTAAGATTGATAGAGAAGATAAATATATATAGAGAATAAATTCCGTATCCTCGCCCTAAACCAACATGTAACCTACATCATTATGCATATAAAGATATCCAAAATCAGGATGCATTATTACACATGTGCTTTGTATACAATTATTAACTACAACATAATGCATGACATTGTGACCTTTAGACAATAAATTGATATTAGGAAGTAGGTATACCACAGAAGGAAATGAATAACATTAACGCTTATGATGGTTTGTTTGTATTGGTTGATCCACTTGAACAAAATCGCATTATGATACATAATCATAACAAACACATCATTGTACTGACGCCCATTTTTATATTCTGTTTGGAAAAGGATATAGATTATGATGGGCACAGCCTGCGCCACTTTTCCGACTTCCTCGTCAGTTTGCATTATCTTCTTTATTCGCCCCTACAAACAAACAAACTCTATGACTACTCAGAAAAAATATTGATGAAAACAAACCATGATTTTTCATGTATAGGCTCAGATTTTTGTATTTCTCTACTTACGGCCGGAAACCTGGCATTATATTTTCTCTTTTTTGAAGGCATTGTGGCAATCTGTTCACTTTAACACCAATTTAAATGGTAAAATTTGTTCACTTAGCCATTGGAGTGTATTACTTCTCGCGCATTTTTGAGGTTATAAAAGGGAGACGTCCGCAGCCTACTTCATTTATATACGTATCTGTCACCCAGCCCCACAGAATTTTTTCGGTCATATCTTTAAGAAATCATTGATTAACCTTTAAAATAACTTTTCCACCTGCTATTCAGATAGTTGTAAATAATAATACAAATAAAGCCGTTTATTAAAGTATTAATAACTAATTGTACACGAAAAGTAGTTTTTTTAAATCGTTTTCTTATTAGTTTGTGATATGCTGTATAGTGTAACGGCCGCTGCCAAAAAATAAAAACTTCAAAGTTTTCGTTTACAAACGGTAAGTAAACCAAACATATATATATAAAATTATACGGGTTTTTTCCGCCATCGCTGAAAAAATGGCGTCTGTTTGTGCATTTACAACAAAACTTGTGAATGTTCTTAAATGTATAATGTTGCTGGATTATTAACCATTAATTTCTCGTGTGCACATGTGTGTGCAAGCGATAAAAAGACGGAATTGCGTGGTTATCGTGTTCGCGCGAAACCCTTGTAAAGTCTCCACCGTTTTACGAGGATACTCGTTGTAACTTTAACTTAACTACGATGACTTATTACTTGATATTTGACTTTTACTTGATTGATTGAAACATGAAAAATAAACTTGACGCTTGCAAATATACCAATCGTATGATGCCATGATATATCAAAAGAAAAAAAAATATATACATCCAAATGCCACCGTCATCTATCACATCCTATTTTTTGTAAGAAGGACCAGAAAAAAAAAGCTATAGAAAATGGCGTCGTTGACGAGGTGCGTTGTGTTTTTTCAAAGTTTTTAATTTATTTCCTTAATAAATTTGTATTAGGCCGAAAGCAACAGTCTTTTAAATAAATATTAATGAGTTCCATCTATAAAGTATGTGGAAGATACTGATGGGGTCATAGCCTAAGTAATGATTACACTATCGAAGTCATTGTTTTCCTTTTTGCAGCTTGTTACCTGCCCCAACCCAGCAGGTTTGGGACAGGGATGACGAACTCAAAGCAAGGAGAGTAGGCAGTGCCTTAGTAGTGTCTCAAAGTAGCATACCACCCTATGGGCAAAGGAAAGGATGGGTACCCCGAGCAGAGGAGGATTTTGGAGGTATGGTTTGCTAACTTTTCTGAAATTTTAAATGATTTGCTGCGTTATCAGACTGACATGAGTGATAACTACTATAAGCAATAAGAGTGTAGTATGAGACTAATAGCAATACTATCTTGTCTGTATTGTGGGAACAACATCCAAACCAAAATACTTGTTTCAGATGGAGGTGCATTTCCCGAGATCCATGTGGCTCAGTATCCGTTGGGGATGGGTGCTCGGGGCAAGGAGAGCACCTCCAATGCCCTGGCTGTGCAGCTGGATGAGTCAGGGCGGGTGAAGTATTCAGCCATTGCACGCCAAGGGCATAGTGCTGATAAGGTAATCAGAATTTAATATCATAACTGGAATTATTCTAGACATAATCATCGGTCATGGGAGTACTATGCTTACAGAGAATCACTATTATGAACGTTTACAAAATGACTCACTACAACAACAAAAAAAATATAGCATTAAGATTACCTATAGACCATTTAAGATCTGCAGATAATTCAAATGCTCCGACCCACAACCAGAGGGCAGCGTGCCGCAGGAAATTAAAAAAAAATAAAGATTATGAACTAGTTTTAAAATAGGTCCATTTGTGAATTAAACAACAGAGGTAAATAAAAGGATGATGATTATGAAAGGTGTATGAATGAGTATGCTGTATTTGATTTCAAATCCCCGTTACTAGTAACATATTGGCCTATAGTCACACTCTGCTGAGCACGGGTCTCCCCTATTAAAGGGTAGTAGGTAACTTCACTTCACTTCACCATTCTAGCCAATTTGGGGGTTGGGGTCAGATAACCTAATCTTAGAAAATTTTTTTTGTAAAGGAGACCCTTCAAGAGCATTCCTAGATATATTACAATCTAGCATAAAGCTATTAATTAATTTAAATTTAACTTAAAATTCTACACAATAATGTCTCTAAAAATTTGTCCATCGACACTTTTCTTATTGTTTTGTTAAGGGGAAGGCATTTTTCATGTCTTAGCACTTACACTATAATTTTTCACTAACACTATTTTAAAACACTAATTCTAACAGTTTCGTTCTTTAAGTTTTCGTGCTATGTCAATGTGGTTGAGGTAGCTAGAGAGCCTGGACATGCACATGGTGGTGAAGTTTTGGTGAGCTTCGGCATATTTTTGTATCAACTGGGACAGTATGTATATTTAACCTTGTTTATTCATACTTGCCTTTTCCTAACATCTGCCTTTCTTCCTTAGATCATCTACTCGAAGCTAACGGATCTGCTGCCATCAGAGGTCTTAGCGGAAGACGATCCAACCCTGCAGAAGCCTGATGATGATGATATAGCAGAACTCACAGAAAAGACCAAACTGGCACTGGAGAAGTTGACCAATGCCAAAATATCTGCTGCTATGCCGGTCAAAGCTGCTCCCAAAGCTGTGAGTTGGAATATTTGAGCTAAAGTTATGAGTCTCTTTGTAGCATTGATAGTTTTATGGCTAAACATTACTCACGTAGAGAAACACTTAAAAAATGTTGTAATGGATTTGTGTTATTGTGCATATGCACTTTCAACTTTGTGAGACAAAAGATGGTCTCTTGCAAATGTAAGTTTTATTTCCCCTGACGCAAATACGTCGGGGTGTTATAGGTGTTAAGGTGTCTGTTGCATCATAGCTCCGTAACGGAGGTACCTATCTGATTTTTGTTTACAAGCTGTATTAGTCGGGAGTGCTTTTAGCTGTTATGTTTGATGAAAATCGATCCAAGATGGCAGCCACTACAAAATGGCGGATACAATTTTTTGTTCAATTCTTACAATGAAATGGCTTGACTAGCAGAATACTATATGAGTACACTATGATAATTTCAAATCCAAGATGGCTGCCACAACAAAAGTCGGGCACTTTTCAAAATTTTAAATTTTACTTGTTTAGAGAAGACTATTGTTTATTCATTCATGTCCAGTTACTTGTGTTTTATAGCTAAGAAAATGCTTGAGTAAAAGATATACCCTACCTTTTAGGATTTTTATTAGTTAAATAAAGGTCATCTAAGATTTTTTACAAACATAGAAAGTTTATCATTCAAATGTGATTTCACCATTGTAAGAATCAATTCCAATATTTAATTAGCTTGGTGCCCATCAATAACCAAAAGTTAGGGCGAGAACACAATACGATCTATCTGATAGTACCCTCATGTTTCAGGCGCCTGCGCAATACATCCGATACACTCCTGCGCAGCAAGGGAACGCTTTCAACTCGGGCGCCAAGCAGAGGGTCATCAGGTTTGTATAATATTAACATTTATTTGGTTGATAAAATGAGTAAAACTTAGACGATATGATTTTTGGCAGCTCTGTGAGTGGAACGATAAGTTGGTGACACAACTGATTTATTTTATACCTTCAAAGAACTTGAAGATGTTCATTGCCCACTGCTCTGTTTGTTCCAATGCTCTAATTGTCCAGGTCCTGAGTCAATCTTTCAGCCAGTCTTGCCAAGTTTTATCAGATAGAGATCGTCTCACGCCAATGAAACATAAACATCCTGAAGATTGAGACACTAATAAGTAAAGTCCGACCTTAACTGGTTTTCCGGCCGAAAGGTGGCCGTGGCTTCAGTTTCGGCCGAAACCGTAACTCACGTGGACAAGTATAAAATTCCTTAAAATGCTGAAATTTGGTACATTTTATCCATTATTCTGCATTAATTGGGACATGAAATGAAAACACAGTATATTAAATTTGTTTAACAAACTTAAGCGATAACGCACTGACTAAGTTTTCTATCCGAACGGCGCACGACAATTCCCGAACAGGGTCGCCAGCGTCCGCCAAAGCGTTGTCGCGAGAAACGAAGTTACGCGAGCGCGACAACTTCCGAAATCAGTTTTGGTTTCGGCAAAAGAAACTTGATTTTTGGCCTAAACCGAAACCGAAACTTTCGGTCGGACACTATTAATAAGGCAGCTAATGTTCTCCATGTACAGCAAAATGTTCCTGCAGTATCACCATCCAACGCCGTATGATGTAAATACAGTTTTGTACAATCACATTGCCTTCACCTTGCGTCACACCAGTTACTTCAAGAAATTTGAAAGTTTATATTATATTGATTTCTAAAGATGCCGAAAATAGACAGCCAGATGGCAACGTTACCTTGACTACCATGGCTTATCACGTCCTCTCTATAGAAAGGACAACCTAGCCTAACTGAAGGTGGTGTCAGCATTAGTATATTTATGAATTGTTATGCCATCATTGAATAAAGGCCATTCTTATTTTTTTATACCTTATGTTTCTTCTAACGGTCAAAGCTTTAAGACCGTTACTATAAGGATTTTGATGGGACAGAAACTTAAGTAGTAACAGAAATGTTGATGTTGTGTAAATAATTTAATTTTAATGTACCTTATTTCTTTTAGTTTATAAAATCTTTATTTAAAGTTGTGCCAAAGGGGCATTTATTCTGAAATAAAATGATTAATAATAATAATATTAACAAGGTCAGCAAGTACCTTGACTTGGCTCATGAGGTTACCGCCATGTGGGATGTCGATTCGACGATCATTGTTCCGATAGTCGTTTCGGCAAATGGCCTGATAGCGAGAAGTCTCAATCAACATCTTAAGAGGCTCTCGCTAGATGATTGGATCAAGGGTCAGGTACAGAGGGCTGTGCTCCTCGATACAGCACGTATTGTAAGGAGGTTCCTCTCTCTGTAGTCCCCCTACCACCGGTAGCTTGGGTCCTACCCCGCTGCTGGCGGCACTCTAGGTTTAGGTTTTTTATAATATTTATTGTTTTATATTCATATTGTAAAAAACTTAAATTTAAGAAATAAAATGCATACGAAAATAATAATAACAACAAGCTTCCTTGCACAGGATGGTAGAAGCGCAATCGGACCCCATGGAGCCGCCGCGGTTCCAGATCAACAAGAAGATCCCCCGCGCGGCGCCCTCGCCCCCCGCGCCCGTGCTGCACTCGCCCCCGCGGCGCGTGTCCGTGCGACAGCAGCGCGACTGGAAGGTGCCGCCCTGCGTCTCGCACTGGAAGAACGCTAAAGGTACATTACGCTTCGTTCATTCATTTGATTTGATTGTCGCAGTTGGTAACAACCCTGCCTTCTGCGCCGCTGGTCCCGGGTTCGATCCCCGGACATGTCAAACATTTGTGTGCATAATCATGTCTGTTTGACCTGTTTCTGGGTGTTTATTATATATATAAGTACATATGTATATCAGTCATCAGGTTACCATAGTGCAGACTTTACGTAGTTTGGGCCTTGAAGACCTCTGTGTGGATATTGTCCCATATTATTATTATTGGTTCGTTCAAGTGGTACTATGGCACGATGTGGAAACACACCTTAATGTTTATACGACATTACATCGTTCATTTCTATACTTTAAGACTTATCAACTTTCAAGAGCTTTGTAGATTTGTCTTGCTGTATACATTTTTGTTTGGTTTGCAATAAAGCCATTCAAAAGCGGCTGTGAGAACCCAAAAATACCTAATTACCCGGCTACCCGAAAGAATACATACACTCTAAAACTCCTTGGGTTATTTTTTTGAGTGTATGTATACATTTAAGTATGTATGTATATTTCTTTGTCAAGCCTTAGAGCCTAAACGGCTTGTCGTATTTTTATGTGAGTGTTGTCAATATATTCGTCTTAGTCGCGAGAGTGACGCTGGGTACATCAAAATAAAAAAAAGGAAATTAAGGTTGATACACAGGTTTAACTATTTAACAGTCGAGCTTTTTCGAACTTGCTTATAGTCACTTGTCAATATTGAACACTTGCTATTTTTCAATACTGCAGCATTATGTTGTACCCAGGTTACACCATACCCCTGGACAAGCGTCTCGCAGCCGACGGACGAGGTTTGCAGCAGGTGCACATCAACGAGAACTTCTCTAAACTGGCGGAAGCACTGTACATAGCCGACAGGAAGGCCAGAGAGGCGGTAGAAGCCAGGGCACAGCTGGAGAGAAGATTGGCGCAGAGGGAGAAGGAGAAGAAAGAAGAGCATTTGAGAATGTTGGCACAGAGGGCCAGAGATCATCGGGCTGGTAAGAGTTTGAAGCTATTCTGTTTATTTATTTATGAATAGTAACTTAAAGCCGATGTGCCTGTATAATATTGTGTTGAATTCTTCAAATGTCTACAAAATGTCTTTATATCAGCGCTGGTGGTTTGAGCCAGCATTATGTTGAGTTGGACATGGTTCGTGACAGAAAGCACTCTTTAAGTTTAAACGTTTTTATTTTTAAGTTGTGTACACTGTTGATGTCTGTTACAAATAAAATTCATTCATTATAGGTTTGCAAAAGATAGTCGATTGTTACTGAGCCGCTTGTCTAGTGGGTTTTTTAAAGTTTATGGATACGAGTAGGACAGTGAAGTGATGCGTCTTCTAATTATATATTTATAATCATTTAATTACTTTCATAAACCAGATAGACATTGCATAGACCAACGCACTTATGTTTTGTATTACAAATGTTTTTTTAACTGATTACGAGCTTCCGGCTTCTTGCTCGGCCGAAGCGTTGATGGCAAAAGGTTGTCATATGCCTTGTCTACCGCACAATCGTCTCTCATTCTTTTCAAATGAGTATAGTTGCTGTATCAATTATGCTGGGCTCCAACACCAGTTTGTCACTGACATCCTCTCTTTAAATCGGGCACAGAACCTTTAAACACCTACCTTTATCCATCTGACAGTTTTATACGATTCTCAGGCATCAGACTACCGGACGAAGAGCCAACCGAGGAGGTGGACGAGAGCGGTCTCACTGTAGCCGAGCGAGACAAGCTGAGAGCAGAGAGACACAAGGACCGCCAGCGAGGCAGGAACATAGCACGAGCGGCGCCTGACAAGAGGTACTAGTCCACTCAGACACAGCCTCATGTAGTCAACTACAGGCATTGTTTTCCTTATGAAAGAGTTTACCATGCTGGCAGGGCCATATTTAGCCTAGGGCCAAAAGGGCGCTAAACCCGGGCGGCAGACTGCGAAAGGCGGCACAAGCCGCACTTTGCTCAGCCTTTATGATTTGGTATGCCTGAAGAAATTTAATAAAGCCAAGTTAATAAGAATAACTGAAACTCATTTGTTTGCAACTTTGATATACATCAGGGCGTGGGGCAATCATTTCTGAATGAATAATGAATGAATGAATGTTATTGTGATGCTCATTTGTTTCTTAGATGATTGTTTGTATACTGGACACTTACTCATTGTAAAGTGTAAACATATCCATTTCACTCAATGGGGCAGCTATCACTAAATGCAGTGCCAGTTGTACCATGGGACGCTAACAGCCGATTTAGGATTTTTATAATATTCTAAAAATGCTTTCAGACTATCCCTATAGCAATTTCATTACTATCTGTAATATATGACGTTGGTTTTTAGCTAAAAATAACTGGAAAAATCCTGTGTCATGCGTCATTGTTCACGTGGAACTTGCACATTTGGATGTCCTGCAAATTTTCTAAAGAATTTTTTTTGGGCGCTTCTGAATTTAAATCTTTTGTTTTATATTTGCACACAGACGTCTCAAACCGACAATGACCCTGGGAAGCCACACTTATTAAACTAACCTAATTTGACAGTTATTCACTATGAAAATTTGGACACGTGGGCTGCGTCATTTGAAGCGTGTAGAATTCACTTGGAACCATATTTAGTAAGCCAATGTCTTTATATCGTGCCGTGGCACGGAACGCTCTCGTTTTGCATCATCAGAATAACGTATTGCGTCAACATAAAGTTAAACACTCGTTGAATATCGTTCGTTAGATAATAAGGACCTAGTCAGTTTAGTTAGTGATACTTTAACTCGCTTTATTGAGGCTAATACGAGTACCATTGGGAGACAAGCCATAATTATCATAATATACTAGCTGAGCCGGCGAACTACGTAACAGTACGTACCGTCGTAACAGTTATATATGTTTAAACCTTCCCTGAAGTTAAATAATTCAAAATCAGCTAAAACTCGAGAACGGCTGGGCTGGGTTTGTCTCGACAAACGAACAAATTATTTTAGTTTTTACCATATTTTATTTTTGTATTATTTTTTTTACATTCTACTTACCTATATAAATGTTGTTGTTTTCGTTGCAGGTCTAAACTGGTGAACCGCGAGCGTGATATATCGGAACAAATAGCGCTCGGCATGCCGGCCAAGGCGAGCCAGGGCGGAGAGGCTATGTTCGATCAACGACTCTTTAACACTAGCAAGGGAATGGACAGCGGTTTGTACAATTATTTTTTTACTTTACCTTCTTTTACTTCAACTAACTTTTACTTTAATTACCTTTTACTTTAGCTAACTTTTACTTTAACTAAATTTAACTTTTTCACTAGTAATTTTTAACATAGTATCTCGCACATTTGCCCAGGGTACGGTGACGACGAGGCGTACACCGTGTACGACAAGCCGTGGCGCAACCAGGACAACGTGGGCGCGCACATCTACCGACCCTCCAGGAACCAGGACAAGGACAACTACGGAGACCTGGACTCGCTGGCTAACAACAGGAGGTAATACTCTTCAGCGCCACTAATTATTATAATGCCTACAAACATTTCAGTTTCAGTGTTCGTTACGACCACAATAGTATAAAGATCAAAATATACAATTACAGTTGATTACGGGCCCAGAGGGCGCGGTAAAATTTTAATAAGTGAGAGGACGTCTTGTTCACATAATATAATAATTAATGATAATATCAAATATAGTCATATTCAAACATATAAATACTTTAATATCGCTGTATTGTTTTATACTTTTATGAAAGTCTATTTTTAGATTATTAATCCTTATTTTATTTGAAGTGCTAAGGGAAAGTATGTAATTTCTAACGTAAGACGTGTTCTGTTTGTCCTCATAGGCTTTCCTCTATTATGGAGACAGTGGAAATTCATAAGATTTCCTTCTAGTTGTTAATTGTTTCACCCGAATCAGCTTGTGGGACAGAAAGCGGAGGGACAACTTTGACCAGGATAGTCATACAAATAATGACTCAAAAAGAAAAGGGATAGCTCCACTGGGAGCACTACCCTTCACGCGAAGAAGACTTTACCTAATCTGCTTATAGTCAAGAGAGACTGATCGCATGATATTGAACAACACGTTTAAAAAAATCGTTATACCCATTACAGATTCGTGGCAGACAAAGAGTTCGCTGGCACGAGCAGTAACAACACTAGAGCCGGCCCGGTGCAGTTCGAACGAGCTCCCGACAAACGGAACCCCGCCAGGGACGAACCAGTCAGTATTATATCTGTAGGAAACAACTCAAAACAGCTACAGACCGCTAACTTGTCCGTACAATAAGATATAGCTCTTTTCTACCTTTTAATGTTGTTTGATTCAAGTGTTTTTATTTTTTTCTGTCTTTTTTATCACTTTATATCTACAAGCTTCCTAAGCAGTCATATTTTTGCGATGATACGGTGCCTATTAAAAGCAAAATAATAAAATACATCATAGTGATGCGATAGACACCAATTACAAAAATTACGTTAAATATAAGGGGATGAAAAGAGGTAGGTCCCAAAACAAAAATTGTATCAGAAACACGAAAACAGTAAGAGGTCGGTGATACTCTTAACAATCAGTAACTTAACAGAATACATATAAAAGTAAATGAAAACAATACATAAGATAAGATAAGACAACTATTTATAAAAAAAAAACAGTTTAACAAAAAATAATTAAAACAAATAAAAGATTATAAATATAAAGTCTCAAGGCTTGCAGCGCTGGACTTCGGATGAATATGTCAAAGGCTAAGTTAATGACCAACATCACAGAGCACCGCGTTACTGTCGATGGACAAGTTATGCATTATGTCCATGAATACATTTATCTTGGCTAAATAGTCTCTTTCCAGACCAGACAGGACCGAGAACTTGCACAACGAACGGAGAATGCCTGGAGGAGCTATTGGTCAATGATAGAGTTCATGAAAGGAGAACTCCCAATATCTCTAAAACGCAAAATCATGGACATATGCATTCTTCCCATCTTGACCTACGGTGCTGAAATTTGGTTTTTGACTAAAGCCCAGAAGTCCATACTCAAAGTTTGCCAGCATGCGGTGGAGCGCAGTATTCTCGGAGTTAACTTAACTCAAACTACCAACTACTACCACTACTACTACTCCTACTACCACTACTCCTACTACCACTACTACTACTCCTACTACCACTACTACTACTACTACCACTACTACTACTCCTACTACCACTACTACTACTACTACCACTACTACTACTCCTACTACCACTACTACTACTACTACCACTACTACTACTCCTACTACCACTACTACTACTCCTACTACCACTACTACTACTCCTACTACCACTACTACTACCACTACTACTACTACTACTACTACCACTACTACTACTCCTACTACCACTACTACTACTACTACCACCACTACTACTACGACTACTACTACTACTACTCCTACTACCACTACTACTACTCCTACCACTACTACTACTACTACTACCACTACTCCTACTACCACTACTACTACTACCACTACCACTACTACTACTCCTACTACCACTACTACTACTACCACTACTACAACTACTACTACTACTACCACTACTACTACTCCTACTCCTACTCCTACTACCACTACTACTACTACCACTACCACTACTACTACTCCTACTACTACTACTCCTACTACCACTACTACTCCTACTCCTACTCCTACTACCACTACTACTACTACCACTACCACTACTACCACTCCTACTACCACTACCACTACTCCTACTACCACTACTACTACTACCACTACCACTACTACTACTCCTACTACCACTACTACTACTACCACTACCACTACTACTACTCCTTCTACCACTACTACCACTACTCCTACTACCACTACCACTACTACTACTCCTACTACTACTACTCCTACTACCACTACTACTCCTACTACCACCACTACTACTCCTACTACTACTACTCCTACTACCACTACTACTCCCACTACCACTACTACTACTACCACTACTACTACTCCTACTACCACTACTACTCCTACTACCACTACTACTACTCCTACTACCACTACTACTACTACCACTACTACTCCTACTACCACTACTACTACTCCTACTACCACTACTACTACTACCACCACTACTACTACTACCACTACTACTCCTACTACCACTACTACTACTCCTACTACCACCACTACTACTCCTACTACTACTACTACTCCTACTACCACCACTACTACTACCACTACTACTACTCCTACTACCACTACTACTCCTACTACCACCACTACTACTACCACTACTACTACTCCTACTACCACTACTACTCCTACTACCACTACTACTACTCCTACTACCACTACTACTACTCCTACTACCACTACTACTCCTACTACCACTACTACTCCTACTACCACCACTACTACTCCTACTACTACTACTCCTACTACCACTACTACTCCCACTACCACTACTACTACTCCTACTACCACTTATACTACTACCACTACTACTACTACCACTACTACTACTACCACTACTACTCCTACTACCACTACTACTACTCCTACTACCACTACTACTACTACCACTACTACTCCTACTACCACTACTACTACTCCTACTACCACTACTACTACTACTACCACTACTACTACTACTACTACCACTACTACTACTACCACTACTACTACTACCACTACTACTCCTACTACCACTACTACTACTCCTACTACCACCACTACTACTACTACTACTACTCCTACTACCACTACTACTACTACTACCACTACTACCACTACTACTACTAATGAAAGGGTATAAACATATCTTGTCTTGAAAGTTCAGCAAAGGATAATGGATCAAACTATTTAAATTATCGCAGTGTCATCGACCCTGGATAAGTGCTCAATAATTCAAATCTATTTGACGTTTTTTGAAGAGGTTGAAAATCATGTTCAATGCTTCTGTGATACATATCAAGCTATAAGAACGTGTTAAAAATAGCATCAAAATCAATGCATTTGTTTAGTAGCTATGATAGATACATATGTAGATACAAAAACAAGATTATGGGGTTCCATACCTTAAAGGTAAAAACGGGATCCTGTTACTAAGACTTAGCTGTCCGTCCGTCTGTCACCACGCTGTATCTCCTGAACCGTGATAGCTAGGAAATGTTCTTAATAATGTAGTACCGTTCGTTCGCGAGCTGTCCGTCCGTCTGTCACCAGGCTGTATCTCATGAACCGTGATAGCTAGGAAATGTTCTTAATAATGTAGTACCGTTCGTGCACTAGCTGTCCGTCCGTCTGTCACCAGGCTGTATCTCATGAACCGTGATAGCTAGGAAATGTTCTTAATAATGTAGTACCGTTCGTGCACGAGCTGTACGTCCCTCTGTCACCAGGCTGTATCTCATGAACCGTGATAGCTAAGAAATGTTCTTAATAATGTAGTACCGTTCGTGCGCGAGCTGTCCGTCCGTCTGTCACCAGGCTGTATCTAATGAACCGTGATAGCTAGGAAATGTTCTTAATAATGTAGTACCGTTCGTGCGCGAGCTTTCCGTCCGTTTGTCACCAGGCTGTATCTCATGAACCGTGATAGCTAGGAAATGTTCTTAATAATGTAGTACCGTTCGTTCGCGAGCTGTCCGTACGTCTGTCACCAGGCTGTATCTCATGAACCGTGATAGCTAGGAAATGTTCTTAATAATTTAGTACCGTTCGTGCGCGAGCTGTCCGTCCGTCTGTCACCAGGCTGTATCTCATGAACCGTGATAGCTAGGAAATGCTCTTAATGTAGTAAGGACCGTTCGTGCGCGAGTGCGACTCGCACTTCACTGATTCTATTATGGTTAAATACCGTTTTCGATCCGACTGTGTTACCTTAACTCAAAGATGCCTAGACTGTATGAGTAACATTTTTTATTCGTTGGCAGGGTACAGTTCTTTCCAGTAAGTCCCGCATAAAATATTAAATAAATAGTTGATTAATAGATCAAAATAACTCCAAAAATTTGAATTCAGGTTTTTGAAGTATTATTTAAACTTTGCCAACAGTTAAGCACGCGTGAAAACCCGTCTTCTTAAATTTTTTTTTTATATAAATATGTGTCCTTTTTACTTATGAATGTACATAAATCACAATAATATTATAAATGCGAAAGTTTGTACGTGTGTTTGTTTGTTCCTCCTTCACGCCCAAACGGCTGAATGGAATTGGATAAAATTTGGCACGAAGATAACTGATACCCTGGGTTAACACATAGGTTACTTTATCCCGGAAAATTTAAGTGTTCCTGTGGGATGATCAAATATGTACCGCGAGGCACAGCTCGGGGGGTCGTCTATAAATATATGTACTTATTACTAGTGATTGTGTATTCATCTGTCATAACTTGGACACGCAGTCTCGTCACGGCGGCGGCGGCGGGTCCGGCGAGGTGGACGACCCGTTCGGTCTCGACCAGTTCTTGTCCAAGGTGAAGCACGCCGACCAGCCGTCGAGGAAACGCGACCACGAGAACAGACACACGCATGCCAGCAAGAAACGCAGGGACTAACCCGGTAAAACATTACATATTTAATTAACATTAAGTTTTACCCCTACTATTCGTTATGTCTTCTCACAATACATTAAATATTAGATATAGATCATATACTACAAAGTTAGTAATAATGTATGTGTGGATGTATGTTTGTTACTCTTTCACGCTAAAACTGCTGAACGCATTTGTATGAAATTTAGTACAAAGATAGCTTATAACCTTGAATAATTTTTATCCTGTATTAACGCGGGTAACACCGTAGCTTAGTATACAATAATCCAAAGGGGCCGGCATGATGCACTTCTCAGGTTTCCACTCATGTGCATGTTAGAATTAATTACCACTTGTTTAGACGGGAAAAGAAAAAAATGTTCGGCCTCTCTCGGTGCAGGCTGCGTCATTTCGACACATTACAATAGTTCCCATTTTAAGCGCAGCCACTCGCCCTAACATTAGAAACTCTAAAAAGATTCGCGCCAACTATACAACGTATAATATGAAGGTGTGACCATACTTGAGGGTGTTACTCAAACTATCGAAGTGAACCCATTGCAGATCAACGTTTTCAAAAGGTTCTCCATACAAAAATAGGTCACGTGATGAGCTAGTTGTATGTATGCAGTATAATATATATATATTTTTAATTTTGCATTTTTTTCTCAAGTTTTTCAATGGGTTCACTTTGATGGGGTAGACTAACACTGTTAAATATTATCTCACCTATTTGTTACACCGTGTATACTAGTGACTCTATTCTACTCCACTTGTACTCTATTCTAAGTTAGCTATAGTCATTATCATAAAACAATAATACCGTTGTTTTGTTTGCAGGTTTGGAACATCATCTGTTGCAGATTTGTACATACTTTACATATGTATTGCTGATGTAACTGAACAATTAAGTGCTGTATTTTGTATAGAGAACTTCGATAGTAATAGTTAGAAAAGCCTGAACAGAAAATAATATCTTATTTAGAAGACTAACGCTTGTTTGATTCAATTTGTTTAAGAAGACGGGATGAAGTTCACCGAATGAGAACTAAACTATAGTTGGACTTTTCCAACAATCAAGTACTCGTGAATCCCGTCTTTTTAAAAAATATAGAAAATAATATTTGAATGCAGACCAAGCAGCTTTTGTTAGCTTAAGTACAAAATTCGTGACGATAACCTGTATACCTTTGCGTTTTTCGCTGTTTTTTAGAAACGTATGTTCATCAGTGTTATTTTTGACTTTTTTTTCATCTTAGTTTTAAATAATTATTTTCATTCATGTAAACCTTTTTTAATCACGCATTTTGGAAAAATTCTGTACTGACCGTCAGACATCTAGACCTAATCGTGGGGCGATAACTCCTGCACTGTGACGTCCCGCTTGGGGTCCATTGTGCATGGCATTGGCAAAAACATCTTGGACCACAATTACTCGCAGCGACGATTTTTATGTTTCTTTGGCGTGGGGCAGAGTATCCGCTCTAACGTGATCCGTGGTTAGTCAATAAGTGCATATTCGTGGAAATATCCCCATTACGTCGCTTTGGGTTCAATCAGATTGCCGGCTACTATACCACCGCTCGCGTCTCACCGACAACTTGCCCCCCGCACACTACGATCCCACAAAAAGATAAAAAAGTCGTCAGTGCGCGGCTCGGCAGACAAGATTATTGTATTTGTAATAGTCATTCTGATCCTTCTTGTAACTTTTTTATTATTATTTTCATTAGTTATAAGTAGGGAGTTAGTTTAATTTTTAAGATTAGAATTGTGTAATAAAGAAAATTGTTTCGTAATGAATTTCTGTTTTATTTATCTTTAGTAATTCTTTTTTAAGCAGCACATTATCTGTAATGTATTATGAATACAGAAAGTATTAAAGTATTATTTAAAGGCTTGGTCTTTGAGTTACGAGTCGTTGGTCCTGGAAGCTTTGACTTCACAAATATCATAAGATGGTTTTTTCGGGTTTAGTTTGTTTAGGTCCCATTCAACCCTTATAAATTTGCTCTATTACACCTAGATATCAGAGAGCTTAGGGCCTTATTTTGAAACGAAACTAACTAATTCACCACACGCTTATGACGTCACGAACGATAAGTAGGTATGCGACATTTTGAATTACAGTAGGTTTAGGTTTTTTTAATGACAATCTGGAGACTAAGGCGACCGAGCCTTTTTGTAATCGTTCGTAAGTGACGTCATGGCGAGTGATAACCATTCGATCGTTACAAAAATGAGGCTCCACATTGTTATATTCCCTCCGAATTTTTCACAATTTGAGAATTACTATTCAACAGGGTAAAAAAATTGACAAAAGAGTTTGAAGATCCTCGAAACCAAGAGGGTAAAAGAAAATGAAACAAAAATATAATTACAAATACAATTTATTCAGCATGTCGTCGCTAGGTCAATAGTTTATTATAAACGCAACACTTAAAAACAATCGTAAGTCTTTGTACAAGGCAATTTTCTTGTTAACAATATCATAACTACCTGTCGTATGTGCAAAAATTAATCACAATTACCAATTTATTTTGAGAAAAATATATCGGTCGCCTTCAATTTTCCTCAATAAGCAAATTCAGTTAGTCGAGTAAAAAAGTGACTAAAGCAACGAATATATGCATCGGGACTATAAAATTATATCGAACCAGCAAAATATTGGCCAAGGAAAAATAGAAGAGAGAACAAATTCTAGTTATACAAGGTTTAAAGGTTGTGTAATGGTTAGGTTATATAATAACCTAGTAATGTGGAGGAGACTACATTACGAATGAAAAGAAACGTGAAAACCAGATGACCCCAACTTGATATCACTTGTCCATTCTTGCACATAATAAACAACAAATTTATAGTTAACACAACAATACTTGAGAAAGAAAGACAAATATTGCAAAAATCAAGTCACATAGGTAATTATACGTAAATATATTAATTTTCGCACATACTTCCTTCATTCTATTTACCGCTGTCCGTAAGTTTACATATTTTAATTTAATAGCTACTATACGATTTATATTCTACAAACGATAAATCGACATTTAGAATGTTATAATAAAGATAATTTAGGTGCAAGTGCGTCGCCACAGGGAAGAAGCAGGTAGCTAAAAAAGCAAAAAAGTTGTATTTACCCTTTCTTCCCTTACAACTAAACACAGGGCGAGGCCGTGTTTAGGTTTTTAATAAAAGCAAACCAATGAATATCGCACTAATATAAAATATTAATAATATTACATAAATAATCTCATAAGTACATACGTAGCGGTTTTTTTTTAATATTTTGAGCTGGTTTTATTAGGAATGTGCATAAAATAAAATAAAAGTATAAAATAAAATAGAAAAATGTCAATAATTATGAATACTAAAGAATATTTATCTTTACTTAGTCGTTTTTTGTTTATTTTTTAGAAAATGTATCTACTACCTACAAACGACCTTACTAATCGTCAGCTCCCCTTTTAGAGATAATCTCAAGGAAAAAAAACAACGTTCGTTGTACTCATTCAAAGCTAACTATATATCGCCGTAAATACATATTTTTAATGTCGGAAATCATAAAAAAATGTGCTCCACTTTTCAAGTTTTCTGTTATAATGAAAATGTTAAAATTAAATATTATAAATTAATACTTTTTAAGAAACTATAAGTAAATCGATTTCCCCGGATATACTATCCTATTTTACTCTAAAGGTGCTTAACATGAACAATGACACACTCAATGTGCTCGATAAATGTATTAAAAATTAAGACAATGACGCAAGATAAATATTTTGAGCTTTCCGTCTCGTAAAAACAGTCTTACTTATTAAGATTCAATGATTTAAATGACTCCAATACATCCCATATACTAAAACAATATGTAAATGATCTAGTAACTTGTTCTTAAAGGTCGCATTACACGTAGGCGAAGTATGGTAGCGAGCTGTCGTAGCGAGTATTCTTCGTGTAGGCGAAGTGTTTAGTCCTGGTGGTCTGTTATTTGAATTGTCTCAGAATCACCTTGTCTGAGAAGACCAAAAGTTGGAACACTGACTGACTGACTGACACTTTTTGCTATTGTTGTAAGCCGTGCGGCGTGCGTGTGTCTCTCTCTCTCTCTCTCATAGAAAGCAAGCCAGTTATTTTCGTTTCGTCTTTCTATTTCAATATAATATATATATATATATATTTAATCGAAAGGGATTCAGTTCCATCCAGGTGTCCCTTGACACCTCTCAAGTTTTTTTCCTTCCTTTTTTGGACTCATTTGTCAAAGAAGTGAAGTTAGTCAAAATTAGAAATTATTGTCGATTGTTGGTGGCATCTGACGCTCTTAACATAAGTACGACATTTTAATTTATCAATTTTTGTAAATAATTCAGACAGAGAAAGTAGATATAAAATCTGTTATTTTTAGTACGAACTCTTCATTGCATTATCTCGAAATGGTTTTTGAATTTCCATCACTTTGCAAAAATTAAATGATGTAAATTATTGTATAAGTTTCCATAGCTATCATCAACGTCAGTTTAGTTTATTTCGTTCGAATATAGAAGAGATTCAGCCATTATTAGCTCGTCTCGACGATAAAGTCTTCGCTTATACTTAGACACGACATTGTCGTGTTGTCTCACTCTAGCTTGAATCTGTCTATGCATGCGAAAGAGATGGCGTGATAGTAACAGCGTTATGAATGCCCTGAGAACTAATGTTTGAAACGTTTGAATAAATTCATCACTCATCACATGACGTCACTTATGAACGACAAATTTTTTTTGCATATCGTTCGTAAGTGACGTCATTAGAGAATGTTCAATTCATTCGAACGTTTCAAAAATAAGGTTCTAACTAAAGCCGTTTTATCGCGATCCACGCCCATGTTATTGTTTTGCTCCACACTTCGCTTAGTACAGTATTCCACTACGACAGACCTACATGCGATGCCTATATGCAAAGTCCCATAAGCGTGAAAGAGATGGAAATAATCACATTAAAACAAATAACATTGTAATCTAAGCTTTAGCGTAAATAAAATAAGGCGCAAATTTCCCTGCGATGTACTGAGTAGTTAACTTGTCCTTAAACTCAGCGCTTCGCAAGCGAAGGTGCGCTTTATATCAAACATATTAAGGCTTGTTTCTTTGAATTTCTTTTTAGGAGTGAGTCTTCTGTACCGTAGTATTAATATTTATTCTGTGATAAGGTAAATTTGTGTGGCCCTTAACTGTGTCGCGCTAAGGCAGCCACGGTAAGGACCCAGCACTGAGTTTATTTATTCAAATTAATAAATTAAGTCAGTGCGTATTCTGCCTCAAATAAGTATATGCTACAGGGTTATCGGCTAGACGTGTACTATGGCGAAGGATCATTAGACTCATCATCGCGCACAATAATTATAGGAGCAAAGCGAAATTCAAACAAGAAAAAAAAAACTACTGTTCCGTAGAAAAATTTCACGGCCGTCAACATAATGTATGGATCAACTTATTTTGTTTTCTCGAATTTCGGGTTAGTCCCATATTGTTTATCAGTTGTTTGTCATGGCGAGTACAGCGATATCAGTTATTATAATTATTAGTATGTGACAGAATAAATGCATTTTAAATGTAAAACGATAAGAAATAAGTAAAATCTCAACTTCGGCTTCGTACACCTCTAACCATACAGCTTGTTTACAGGTAATTGGTGAGGGGTGTAAGTAACCGATACGAGGTCACTATACTCATCATTATGGGATCAACCCTGAATTCAATGAATAATAATCAGCTGTACCATAGAAAAGGTTTATCTGTCGTTCACAAAATGTATTTGCACCCGATTTTTTTCTCGAATTCACAGTTGTTTCCATAGTAAGTTGTTCATAAGGATAAATATAGTGACAAACTTTCGGCTTCGTAAATCCCCAATCATTAAGCCTGCATTTTGTATCTATGATCCCGGCTAGTTCATGTTCTAGTCAGCCTTCCTTGGCCTGCGCTTGCGTACTTCCGGCTTGCCCTCGGGCTCCGCTTCAGGCCCGGAGTCTCCGCTGCCGGCTGTCGGCGCCTTCTCGTCTTCACTCGACTGGAACAAATTTGAAAAAGTTTAGTGATGTCGAGAGTAACCGTTAACACTCAAGAGTTCACAAGAATGAATTAAAAATTGACTTCATTTCGGCAGACAATTTTTTTAGGTGATTTGATTTGAACAGATGAAAGTTTATTGTGAAAAAATAAAGATTCCGACAAATTAAGAACCTCCTACTTTTTGTAAATCGATGATAACACTAAATTAACTCCCGACAGTCGAAACAGAATTAAATCATAATGGTCACCAAAATCATAAATTCACTCTTTTCTGAATTGTAACAGTTTAACACCTTAAAGTTTGCAGGTGCCACCCTCTTATATTTTGTATCTATAACTTCTTAAGGTCCTATGTAGCTTCTTAAGGTCCCATGTAGCTTCTTAAGGTCCTATATAGCTTCTTAAAGTCCCATGTAGCTTCTTAAGGTCCCATGTAACTTCTTAAGGTCCCATGTAGCTTCTTAAGGTCCCATGTTCACATTAGAACCCATGTCGGGTACTACTATAGTAGTACTACTCACATCGCTCGGTGAATTCTTCTCAGCATCGCTGTCGTTCTCGTTGACAGCGTCGTCTATGATGTCTTCGTTCAAAAGTTCCTAAACAAATTATATTATATTTTATTTCAAGAAACAAGCGTAATTGACACCCACAATGGACAAAAAATTTTTCCTTATCAAAAATTATAGTGTAGTAGTGAAAACTAACGTGTGCCAATAAATAGGTCTTTAAATTATTCTTTTTTGAAAGCAAAGTTCTTATTTTCATGAAATGAGCTGTGATGGGACGGGCTCTGAATGAAGTTTGTTTTTAAGGTAGTACCATACGTCCGCATCGTATGTATGGACGCATCGCATCAAACAGACTACTTTCTACAATGCGTCTCCAGCATCAGCAGCGATCGAATACGCCGACGCAACTACCACAAATCGGATCGCCGATGACACTTACAGTTCGAATTTTCGTCGACTTAAACGTTCATTCAAGTAACGCTTTGTTTGGTGGGTTGCATATACTAATTATTTCCGGCTTTAAATATGTGTGTTTCATGATATTTGGATCAGACAACTCTTTACTAAAAACTGGCTTAAAAATATCTAATAAAATCCTTTGAGTTTCCATTTGTGTGCATATTAGAAT
Source organism: Ligdia adustata (assembly GCA_947049295.1). Taxonomy (NCBI): domain Eukaryota; kingdom Metazoa; phylum Arthropoda; class Insecta; order Lepidoptera; family Geometridae; genus Ligdia; species Ligdia adustata. Next base: position 6,493,573 of record OX346239.1, read on the forward strand.
TAGTTAAGTATTAGAGTTAAAACTCTGGAAACCTACTTATCGATGAAGCTTCCAAAAATAAGAAATTCCCAATATGCAATTCAGACAGCGTGATGGCTTCCTCCCCCTTTAAAACGGACCTTTGACCAGCTATGAGACGATATGGATTAATTAATATGTAATAATAAGGGACAATATCCTCACAAAGGTCTTCAGGTCCCAAACTAATTCGCATGTATATTTAATTTAAGTCAGTACATATTTTTTACAATATTTCAATATAAATGAAATTCCTTTTTACCCGACTGAAAGAAGGAGGGTTATCTTTTTCGAGTGTATGTATATTTTTTAGGGACACCTTAGAGCCTACACGGCTTGTCGTGTTTTGATGGGAGTGGTGTCAATAGATTGGTCGTAGTCATGAAAGTGACACTGCGTACTTACATATAAAATTAAGGATTATACACAGGTTTGACGATTTAGCAGTCGGGTTTTTTTCTAACTCGCTTCTAACCACTCACTTTTTTTAAATTTATCGCATGGCTTTTGGATCAAAGACCTCAAGCCGAAAGGAAATTGTATTAAGTGTTACCTGGTCATCGTCGGACTTCTCCTTGAGGTCGTGGTCACCGCGGGCGCGTGCGTCGTCGCGCGACACGAACGTGCGCACCGCACGCGGGGGGTACAGCAAGTCTATTACGCACACCAACATCTGGAACATAAACAATAATATTACTTTAATCTCAATGGAGTCACGCGTTTCTTTGCGGATATTTCCGCATTTCCAGTAAGATATGTCAGTTCGCTCGGTAAATAAGACATAAGGCTCGTGTTAAATCACCACTCAAATAAGTACCTATTTCACTACCTCACAAATTCTAATCACTTACCAACTAAAATAATTAAATGATCACCAAATTACGTTTCCTAAAACCTGAACCTATTGCGGATCTTGTTGCCGAAAGTATTCGGAGAGTGTGTCCTTTGGTGACCGTTAAGCTATTTTAGGAACCAAAAATAATATTTGGTGGCCGTCTAAATACCCTTAATATAATAGGACTAGCTGACCTGGCGAACTTCGTATCGCCTAACATATATGTTCCTCAGCTTTCAAACCTTCCCTGAACTTTGACAATCATTTCAAAACCAAAATCATCTGAATCTGCCAAACAGTTCTCGAGTTTTTGAACAGAGACAAACGAACAGCAATTGTTTTTTTATATATAAACGAAGATGTTGTTTTAACAAATATCTAATGTTATCCCGCTTCGCTTTGATGTCAGCGTTAGAATACAAAAAAATATTGTTTGGTTTTTATGGTGTGGTTACTCCTCACCACCTCCACACCTCACCTTAATATTTTTCTTTTTATCAGTATCTTATCTCGTAGACTTTCTCGACGCGTGATCTTGCAATCGAAGCGTCTTCGCATTATGTATGTAATTTTATATTTTGCCTGTCAGTTGGTACGTCAGTATGTGTCCTGGGAATTTCACACTCACGTTCAGGTCGCAGCTTCCAAGCAATCTTGATGAAACTTGGTGTATGGATTATGCGATTTTTTAAAATGTTTTAGCTGTCGGCCATTTTTGATCGGAGAAGTTTGCTTCGGAGACATTTAATTTTTAGTAATATTTGGTACAGACACAACTTAAGACTTTTGGTGAATAAAAAAAAGCTGTTAAGTGGTTGTCGAAATAAAGTCCCAATCGACATCGTGTTCGCGAATGAATGAATTAAGTCTTTATTGTACACACATTATCACTAAATACAGAAGAAAATGCTTTAACTTAAAATTGAGCCACAAGTGGCGACCTTATCGCTACATGCAATCTCTTCCAGACAACCTATTATATATATACGATATATTATATATGTATTTAAGACATAATATGTTACTGAGACCTTAACAGTTTTGTTAGATGACTCATTAGCTTCTACAATGGTTTTGTTATAAAAAAGCAGTAATCCCACGACGGAACTAATCAAAAAAACTAAATGAGACCAATCCATTCAAATTCTGGTCAACGTCACCTTCATATAGACGGAGTGGTTCACCGTGGTGTTAGTTACTAGCCACATGGAAGGCTTTTGATATGGACTATGATTGTATTGTAGAACATACAATCAATCAACTGTTATTAAAATCCTAGTTGGACATTTTTTAATTGCAATTTTCTAGTATTAACAATATTTACTTACCAAACCAAGCAGTGATCCAATAAAGATAGTGGCCACTGCAAATATCAGATAGGACCCCCACGTGGGCAGACCGTACGTCTCCATTAACATATTGTGGACACTCTGAAACAACGGAATAAACTGTAAGCTCCTTGTTTATAGGCAACAATCTGACTGATCTGTAAGTTAGCAGTTTTAGGAATGACGCATTACATTATCAGTTATAGGAATGTATATGGCCTCTGCGGCGTAACCGCAATTTTGCCAGTGTCGCGTGGTTAAGAAAACAAACGATGTTAAGATTGGCCGGTGTAGCGTGGTGTTCAAAATGCACTTCGCAGATGCTCAGTGACCATATCTAAAATTAAATTTTGAATCTGAGCTTATTTTTATGACATATACCTGAAACAAACACAAGGACATATACAAGACCACACAAGTGTTAGTAAAGTTTACAAATATAAAATGATGTCATAGCCTAATATTATTAACTGTGATACATTTACATAGGACATACACAAATGGAGTAAATACAAGAGGGAGTAAAGAGGAGAAGTTGATTGGACGAGGAATTTCTTCAGAAATCAAGTCATATAGAGAGCAGCGAATCCTTGGGCAATCAAAGAAAATATGATCGGTGGACCCTATATCCCAGCCACATACACATAGTGAGTGATCGCATTAACAGTGCATGGTACTTGCTTTACCACTACCTGGTCATAGATAAGATTGTGCAGTTTTTCGAGAGGAAATAATAGGGGATGGTGGGAGTTTTGTATAAATTTGCACATAAACTTATCAGACAAAAATTGTCTACGGAAATGAAGTGGAGGTTCACCGCATTCTACCTGCATGGCGTTAATAGGAGAACTATTCATTGGTCCAAGAATAATCCTTAAGCATTTGGATTGGATTTTAGATAGTTTATCCAGTGCAGTCTTATTATTGTGATCCAAAAGAAATGAAGCATAATCCAAATGGCTGCGGATTATGGCATTGTATAGAACTTCTGTGAGAAAAAGTGAGAACCCCACCACACATCCGAGAGAGACCGTAAAATATTAATATTCTTCTCACACTTTTTAGCAATATACTTAAAGTGAGTAGAGCCTGTATTTTTCGTATCTAACCATACTCCCAGGAAGTTGATAGAATAGGGTAATTGATTCATTGGCGCACCAGATACTGAAAGAAGGGACAACTCTTTTCCTAGTAAACAAGACAGCTACTTTTACTTGTAGAAATAGAAAGAACGTGGTCATTCAGCCAATTTTCAAGGTAGGCCAGCGCATTATTCATGTTGTCTTCCGCTTCTGACAAATTTTTAGAGTAACAAAAAAGTCTCAGGTCATCAGCATATTGCAGGACTTCACAATAAGGGTTAACAGATTCTTCTAAATCTATAGTATATAAACTGTACAGAAGGGGACTAAGGACTGAACCCTGAGGAAGGCCTTTCCAAACAGTAATGGAAGTTGAATATGCTGATGACTCTCGGGGCCTAATTTTGACGGATCTCTTCATTAGGAAGGAGCAGATGAAACGGACTATCTTCGGAGAAATACTCAGCTTAACAATTTAGTTCTGAGTATTGGAAGAAGGACGTTGTCATAAACAGCCAAAAGGAATTATTTTCTAGTTAAAGAGACTTGAATTTCCGTAGTTATAATGCTTAGACTGTCCACGGTGCTTAAGTCTTTTCTAAATCTAAATTGCGACTTGGATAAGAGTTGTCTGTTTTCAACAAACCGTTCTAATCTATTTTTAATAAGGGTTTCGGATATTTTTGCAGTATCGCAAGAAAGAGCAATTGGGCGTCGCGAATTTAGATCAGAAGGGTCTTTTCCCGGTTTGAAAATAGGGAGGATTACTTGGGTTTTCCAAGCATCAGAGATATGGCCAATTTCAAAAAGGTATTTATTAGTTCAAGAAAGAACCGTTTAGCATGTCCAGAAGCTTTAATGAATATAGCAGAATAAATGAATATGGTATACCATCTATCCCACGAGTATTCTTTCAAACCGGTCAAGGCTAATTGAAATTCATAATATGAAAAAGGCCCATCAAAATGAGCAGAAGATGGACAAGAGATCAATGGATGAAATGTCAGTCTGGGAGAATGAGCCTCTGAACTTACGGATTTGGTTCCAAACCAGAGAAGAGACAGACTCTCACAAAACCTTTACCAACCTAGAAAATCGCTTTGGGAGTTCCCTGAGAGAGAAGATTGGAATAGCTGCAGCATTTGTAATGCAGTGCCATTAGGAAGGAGGATTGAACAGGGCTAGAAATTGCTTGGTGGGCAGATTTATCATGTCTTACCAGGAGTTGGTTTTTGGGGCGGGTTACGTGTCACGGTCTTCCTGTATGAAAGTGTGTGTTCAGCCTGTGTAGCAGAGATGTAGGGAGGGGATGAGAAAGGGTGGGCATAGAGGAAGAAGGAATGGTTTGGGACCTAGGAGGATTGGACCTTCACACTTCATTGAATGGTCTAGACGATTTGTAGAGAGGAAGCCTGTTGATATGAAAAACCTTCGCGGGCCATAGCAGCCTAGATAGATTTTTGTCTAGCTTGTTCTGGGCAAGTTTTATTGGTGGCAAAATGGGGGCCAGAGCAGTACAAACATGAAGCTGACAGTTCAGAGACAGCGCACTGGTCTCCAACGTGAGGTTGTTCACACCTAGAACACCTAGGGTTCGATCTGCATTGGGTACGAATGTGGCCAAAACGACAGCAAGCTATTGGATAGTGGGGAACTCATAAATTTGTACATTTAATGCTGAGTAGAAGCAGTAAATTTTGGTTGGAAGCTGTTGTCCCCTAAAAGTGAACACGACAGTTGGTTCCCAATTGACAGTGTTGTCATTTCGTACTTTTCTATTTAATCGCCTCGCTTTAATGGCGTAGGATAAGCTGTTGGGAATTTCAATAGCATTAGCAAATTCCTCCATAGACCAGTCAACTGGTACCCCGCGAACTATACCCATTCTTGTGTCGTTATATGTTGGTATAGAGGCTTCATACTTCTGGGCTGAAAGTAGAGGGCTACAAATGAACTTGTTTGCAGCTTCATAAGTTTCAAATTGAAAGACATTTTATTTCTTCCTACTTTTTTCACTCCATCCCGGCAGATCCTTTCTATTTTATTATTGAATAAAAACTGACCAAATTTAATCGGCCGGATCCCTGCGGTTGGGTCAACTCTTTTTTAGCCACATGCACGATATAAGGAAAAGCATCAGTACTCTCTGATGCCCATGACTGATATCGACGGATGAATATATACAGCTTGTATAGAAGGATTTACTGCTTAATTATCTATAGCAAGAATCTTGCCACGCGAAGCGCCTTGACCTTCATCCATTGGATCAGCGGCCCGTTTACTGCCTGGTGATTGCACAGGAGGATTCGACGTTGAAGGCATCACGGAGGAAGGTCCGGCGGTTCGACCGGTTCAGGGGAAATGTACTCTATTTCCCCTAAACAAAGCAACACAAAACACTTACCGACACCAAGTTAAGGTAAAAATGAGCTCAAAAAGCAAGAAACACAGCCATATTTCCAAAATTCACGGCACAATCACCAAAACACGTGTATCTCTTAGTGTGTAGGAATTGTGACCTCACATCAGCAGTTATAGGAATAATGATGTTACTACTTTAGCAGTTATAGAAACATAAATTACTACTTTAGCAGTTATAGGAATATAAATGCACTACATTTGAAGTTAAGGAAACAGACATACAAAACCATAAGAACGCCCAATTGCCCACTCACCCTCAACGCCTGGCTCAGTTTGAAGAACTCAGCCACAAGTGTCATCTGCAGCGAGTGTGGTGCTTTCCACGAGGGCACCGGCTCAGTCTGCTTCCAGCGCGCTTGCTCCACGAAACTGAGCATCGAGTCCGCGTCGCGGGGACCTTTGTACTGACGGAACTCTCCGTCTTTTACACTACAATACACAAATTATAGATATAATAACGGTAGCATTTCAATTAACAATACGAGTTTTCACGCGTATCTTAATGTTGGAAACGCAACGATGGCATGTGCCATCGTTGTGGACACGAACGACTAATTTCATCCCCGATAAAGTTCACCGAATTAGAACGAAACTATAGTTGGACCATTCTAACAATTAGGTACGCGTGAAAACCCGAATGTTAATCAAAATGAATCAAACACGTGTTAGTTTTCTAAATAAGACAATGGTAGTCTAGTCAGCATACTTGTTTTGAGGTGGCCTCGTATTATATTCCCAGTACGTACAATGAATTTAAATATCTGTCTTCAGCCCCCTTATCGGTTGAAGTTGGTCAGGTGAAAACTACAGCACGCATTGGTATCGTTTTGACAGTGTGACACTTCAACGCTGGCAAAATGAAATCATGGTTGCTTGCTTTTCTTTTTACATCTTTAAGCATACTATACTAGCTGTGCCCCGCGGTTTCACCCGCGTAGTTCTACTAAAACTAACTTCAAACTTTTTTGAAGTCGGTTAAAAAGTATCCTATGTCCTTCTCCTGGTTCTATGCTGCCTCCCCACCAATTTTCAGCCAAATCGGTTCAGCCGTTCTAGAGTTTTAAATAGTGTAACTAATTTATCTATATATATATAGAAGAAAGTCGTTCTTCTATATAATTATATAGATAAGTCGTCACCAAAATGTAAGAATAAAACAGCTATTTTTTCTTACGAATTCAGTATTGCTCTCATATTAAAACTGGTTCCTTAGGATGAGTACAGTGACCCATTTCTGGCTTAGTACACCCACTACCCACATTACAATAACATTGTATATGGTAGTTACTTACTGGAATATAGTAGGTAAGGCGGTGACCACGAACCGCCCGCTGAGCCCTGGGGACATGGTGACGTCCACCGCCCCAGTGTTTACACCGAGGTTCTTCCGCTCTGCACGGGAGGACAGCTCTCTCCATGCCGGGGCTAGGTTGTTGCATGCTGGACACCAGGGGGCGTAGCTGCGGGAATTATTGAGTTCCATGATAGCAAGCATATACTAGACTTTACAGAGTAAGTTCAGACTGACAGCTCACTATCAACACAAATTTTTGCTTAACTATGTAGCGGGATAAACATTAAATAAATAAATAAGTAAAAATTAAATAAATAAGTAAAAATTTAAAATATGCTTTAATATAAAGAGAAAACAAAATACTTTTATATAGTTATATTGAATAAAATTAAGTACAGCAAAGTATACAATTTAAACACTAAAAATCTACATACGTATATATTTACGTGGTATTTCGTAAGTGAGTCCTAGAAGACAAAATTTCTGGTCAAGAATTTACCCTATACTTGCAGTGTCATTTGTAAGCTTCATTATATGAACAATACAGACACTATCTGCATGCAGTAATATCATAATTGCAGACAATGATGTCATTGTCCAGATAAATGTAAGTCATAAACCATTATAGATTATGAGAATGGCTTTTTAACTGTCATTTTTCGCGATAGTGAACTTCTTTGACACAATACCTACTTAGCAAACATGCAAAGCTAAGTTCTATTAATTATAATTTTATTTATTCTTTATATTTGGTTTGTAACTTTAAGGAAAACATTGGTAGCTACTTTCTAGACCCATTTTAAATCAGTTTTATATAATTACATCCCTTACCTAAAACTCCATTAAACCTATTTGATTTTACGTACTAGCAGAGATACCGATGACATAATAATGAGATCAGACAATAATTTATAAAATATTTTTTGAAAAACTGAACTCAAACTATAAAATATATAAATGGTATGACTGTAGTGTTTTTGTACGTACTGTTTTTAATGGAATAAGCTATTCTATAAAGAAGCATTTTTTGTCAAATTTGCAAACCAAAAATAAACTACATTATTATACAAATATTTGTACTAACCCTGCCATGTATTATGGGACCTTTTGTCCTAAAATACAATGGCATTCATATAAATTAGTAAATACTGCTTCCAAAGCTAATGCAGAACTATTGACAAGCCTTTTCTATATTGTTACAACAGAAACAGATTTAAAACAATAGAGTGAAACTACGACTGTCATCCTACACAACAAAGGTGACAAAGATTAAATTAACAAATATATAAACATGCTAACTGCACCTGCGGTGTTACTTGCACAAATATGATGTTCCCACGGGAACACTGCATATTTTCAGGATAAAAAATATCCTATACATTAATCCAGGACATAAGCTATCTTAGTGGAAAATTACATTAAAAATACTTTAAAGCTTTTGCGTGAAACAGAAACATACAAACAAACTATCGCATTTATATTATTATTATATAGGATGAGTGTAATGCTCACATTATGATCATACGGAGGCCGTCTCAAAATTAAATTCTTTAGAATTTAATCAACCAAGAGTATAGGCAGGGTTTAAAAATTACTTCTCAACATTAGATCACAATATATTTGTATTAATATTAAGAGGCCAATGACTAATATTATATTATGCATTAGTCTTGAACTATCTGATGTAGTCTCATTAAAAATGCAGTTTCAAAGTTGCTTCATATCATACTCCACAGTAACATCATACTTTAGTACAGCATGCATAATGAATTATGATTGTTTAAATTAACAAAAACAATATTTTAGCTTTACATAAAGACTAACTAAGAAATATATATATATCTATTCTACATGAAGAGTTCATCTATCTTGAGTAAAATAGTACAGCTGATTGTTTTCCTATAATTCTGTTACTATCCTCTAATTCGTATAAATAAAGTTAAATAAGGTCCAGGAGAATATATGTCTGTTGATCAATTTATAACACCTTTTTTCTCCTGTCTTGGCTGTCTCATTTTATACTTAAGAGTTGGAAACCAATAACCAAGGATTGTAGTGTTAGATGTTAGCCTATAAAAAGCATGAGATTGATAATAAGATACTGATTAATATTTAAAAGCTCCAAAATGTTATGTAGATTTCCCAAAACTAATATTTTATTGCATGAGAACTAATTTCAGTAATTTAGAAAGCATAAAAATAAAATCAGTTCACTGGCGTTTCGGAGAAAACAATATGACAATAGACAATGCGTCACGGCGGTAAACGGACCCCACAGCAAGACCTCAGTGACCTTGTATGGTTATTGAACTCTAGGTAAATATGATGCAGACAGCACGCCCAAAACCTACGCTAACCTATTTATCACGCCCGTGTATTGCAATAACTACAGTCATTAACACTTGTCAATGTATAAATAAGGCGTAAAATAAATATTTTACAAGAAAATAGCTAGGATAAATCCAAGACACGTTCATGAATTGAAACCGATGCCGGCAGATGAATACACTCACAATTCGACCATCCATTCTCCTTCCAAAATGTCTTTCCAATTTTCTTCATTTAGTTCACGATTGGCACTTTCGACTAATTTAGAAAAACAACAAACTATTAGTGAAAAATAAATGAAAAAATGTAAAAATTGAGGAATAGTATGTACGCGCGCCATGTTTGATTTTACTAAATTTGTTGCCAGTTAGTAAGAGAATGTATTTTTCACAGACAGAAAAGAGATTGTGTTTTCATTTTCTCCTAAAATTGCCATATATAAAATATAAGATGGGGTTTTTACAGAACTACATAACGTAAAGATTTATTAACTATCCGATAAGGGTTATTGTAGGTGTACTTTTTAATTACCCAAAAGCTTAAGCTGAGCTTACAAGGAAGTACTGTGCTGCCATCTAGCGAGAGATTAAATTTTTGTTTCTTAGTTTAATTAGAATTTTGTAGATAGCGCTAGGTGCAGCTAAATTATGAACTCTACCATTAAAAATATTAGGGGCCGGCCACTTGAACGTAGGTACTTGAAATTTTTCCAGGGGCATTTAATACTATTATTTGAACTCAGAGGCCACTACATAATTTCAAATCAAGTTTGGTTTCAAATATCAAAAACTATTCATGTCACTAGAGCACTGGGTATGGGTTTTGGTAGTAGGTCGGAGCCTTCCCATGTATTTAAAAAAAAACATTTAAATATTCAATGAAATCTGATAGAATTTACAGAGACCGCTTAAAGACTGATTTATTTAACATAAATGATGTTTGCTTGTTCGGATTTCGTCCAGAAAATCACATTTTATAAAAATTAATTAAAATAAGTTGTTCCAACTCTCTATTGTAAACATACATTAATTACAAAAGAAAATTCATAAGTCTAGTGCCACAAGTTACTGTCTTATCGCTAAACGCAACCTTAGGCATTTTACAAAAATAAATAGAGTAGATATCGGAGAGAGAATATATAATATACTTTGTTAAATATGATTCTCATGAACTCCCAAAACTTATCAAAATCGACTCTGTGGATTCATTCGATTTTAAATCAACATTCTACTGAAAAATAAAATTTGACATTATGCGTTTCATAACTAACAACATTGAGTATCAGTTTCTTTTTATACAAGAATTCTTGTACTAATTGGAAATAAATACCTACCTAGTATTCAAAAAAACAGACAATCGATTTTAATTCAGCGGACAAATGTGGGTACAAATTTTCCAGACTACTAAACCGAGTTTGTCTAATTTTTTTTTGATCACATGTTAAGTATCAAACAAAAATATATTTTTTTAAGATCACTCTGCGTGTCTGAGAAATCAGACAGAAAATATGAAAAAATACAAGTCGTATTGAGAACCTCTCTACTTTTTTATAAAGTACTTTAAAAAGAGATGACTATTCGATGGGTGCGGACATCAATTAATTTTAAACTAATAATTTTAAATTTAATTTAATTTATAATTTTTTGTTCCTCTGTATTGCCACTTAACGTGGCAATGGGGCCAGCATTTTGGGCTACCAACTGGCAGCGGTTTGGAGTTAAGTTAGTTTTAATTTTTATTACTTTTTTACATAGTACATACAACTTTTTAGAGTGTAAGTTTTAATTAATTTATTTTATCATGTATATACATTTATTTATTGCTAAAATAAATAAGGTAAAAACCCTTATAAGATGTCTACATTTTAGTATCGATTATTCAACAGTTTAGTAATAAATCAGAACTTAAAAGAATCAATGCATCGATCATGAGCGTGTTCGACACTCCGAAACACATTTAGCTGATTTCTTGGTGGCTGTGACCAGCTATATTGAGGACTTAATACACGCCTGCCGTATGCAAAGCTTGGATGGAGGAAGTAGAAACAGCCGCGCATGTCCTGCTGAAGTGCTGCAGCGTGGCAGAACAAAGAAAACCTCGCTCGGCTCGCCCAGGCGAAGACCGTCCAAGAGGCCTATCCTGGTGTAAGCTACCTGCCCCACAGCATGAGCACTAGAGAAAATAGTTTTTACCCACTTTCTAGGGATACATTTCGAACAATTAATTTTATAATGTCATTTATTGCGCCTGTGTGTGAGCATCGTTGTGTCATTTCATTTCGCCGTGTTTTATTATGTTTTTGTCTATCCCCGGGGATAAGACGTCTATGCTACATAGGGAGGATGGATGAGATTGCTTAGTTAGAGAAGAGTCATCACCATCTAAAAAGAGTCCAATGATACGGACTTAAAACGAGACCTTTCATCAAGTACTGTATAGAACGCCCCTTCACGGAGCAAACCAAATTTAGAAGATTATATTAATTTATATTTTGTTCTTTTATACTTTCAAATGTAGCTTTTCTTTTGTTTTAGTTTTTCTTTACACATTTTACTACGACACAAGCAACATCTTTCATTTTATATAATAAGTGATCGATAGATTAAATCCACGAGCCCCAAGTGCCTACCTTTTTTATTCCAGACGTCCGCTAAGCATTCGACTAGGTACCTCCTCGCACGACCACGAAGATGCAATGGATGAACCTCCTTTTAAAATGAATGAATTGCAACTTGTCCTAATAATATTTATATCTGTTAGGCACGAGTCTATTATAAGAATGTTCACCCTATTCTAAAACGCTCTAAATCTAGTACGCTCGCCAAATTGGAGATTATAAATTTGCTTGTATTCTTCTCCACTAAGTAGATTTCTCTACGATACGTTCCTTCACCGCTAAAGCGCGTGGTAAACGTATCAACCTGTAACATAACGTCCCACTCCTAGGCTCGGGTCTCTCCTATGAAGAGGGTGTAGGCCATATAGTCCACCACGCTTGGCCTATTGCGGGTTGGGAACTTTACTTACCTTCTCCGACAAGCGGGAATCCTCACAATCTTTTCTTTAGCCGTTAAGCCGGTAAGCTAAAAACTTAAAAGGTGTATGCTTAAAACTGGGATCGAACCCGCGTGCTGTTGCATGATAGGCAAGGGATTGCCTGACTAGGCTATCACTAACTTAAATACTTATGAGCAATTTTTATCATTAAGCATTTATCGGCAATAATAAGCAACTCGGCGGAGTCGCTGGCCGTGGTCGGTGTAGATGTCACCACACTGCTAGGGCTTCGCCCCTTACTCAGGCTTCGTCTACTATCGATTACGCATACCTACTGCGATTGTTTGGAAACATTTCATCACTTTGAAAATTTAAAAGCAAGTAGGTACTGAACAGTATTCCGGAGCGTAACGTAACATTCACAGCGAGCATTTTACGGAACATGTAACATGCTTGTTCGCAACTCTTTGCAACAACAACAACCAAATATAATCCTAACTAATATTATAAATGAGAAAGTAACTCTATCTGTCTGTCTCGCTTACACGCCAAAACCACTGAATCGATCTGGAAGAAATTTGGTACACAGGTAGATTGGACCCCGATAAAGGATAATAATAATTTAATAATTTCGTTTATTTGAGTAAGAAACGGTAAGTACAATAAAACTTATGTTTAGGGGCTTATAATAGGATACAATGTAGGTAAATATTGTACAAGTAAGTAATTAGCTCTAGGATATAGGATACTTTTTGACCGACTTCAAAAAAAGTAGGTAGTTCTCCATTGGATTATCTCGATAGTAAAATGTGCGGGTGATACCGCGGAGCACAGCTAGTATTTTATAATATAAATTTTGCAATTTTTTCTTTCGTCTTAATGTTTATCTGGACCTTGGTACACGCGCATAGGTCGTACTTTGTAAGCAATCTTAACGAAACTAGAGACTGAAATTTTTTACGGATTAGTATAGTCTTCGGAAATTTTGGACTAAGTAAGTATTTCCCCCAAAAAGTGCAGTTTCTATGGCCCATATGCTGCTTAGCTTAATATTATTTGGTAAGTAAGTAATATAAATACTATTTTTTTTAAATCTGCCTGCGTTAGTTGGATCTCGTCTTGGTTTTAGTATATTCTATACATGTAATAAACGTTCGTATATGTAAACGATGCGTATAGAATGGTAGCAAGTAAACACGCAATAAGGAGAACAGTGATAACTAGACAGAAATTTTCGGTAGGGTTTGTACGTGTTGTCACTTACCTAATACCTAATACTTTGAAAAAGTCAAAACCGACGCAAAACTTACCTAACAAAAATTTCATCTATGTATACTCAAACAAAATTAAAAGTTATATTGATTAAATAAAAACTATATTGGATGGTACAAAAAAGTTTTTTTTTCGTATTAAAAAGCGCTGACGAATTGAGAACCTCCTCCTTTTTGAAGTCGGCTAAAAATAGTAAAGTCACCATACTATTTTTAGCCGAATTTAAAAAGACCTAAATTCCTCGATTACTTAGATCATTGAGCTATACGATAGTGCAATTACCTGCTATTTACATCAGATAATTCATTGACGTTGAAAATCCAACTTGTTTCAGTTTCAGTTTTTATTAGTATAAAGATCATATTAGTATAATTACAGATCATTATGGGCCCAGAGGGCGCGGTAAAAAATATGAATAAGCGAGAGGACTTCTTGTTCACATAATATAACAAAAGTGTTTGTACCTCATTGAATATATTCTACGAGTAATTGCCTTTCTCTTCTAGTACATTTTTCTATGATAGAGGGTACATTTCTATGCAACCTCAACGGTCACACACTTTAGTTTTTAAAATTCGAACAGCGCGCTGTCGCGCCGGCTTGTCTATCATGACATGTACTTATTTAAAATATTTCGAATATCGAACAACGAATAGAAGCCTCGATCTTTTTTTTTCTGAAATAATGGCATTGTTGGCGCGACAAGATGATATTTATCAATAATATTTATTATTATTTGGAGCATGTTTGATGCGTGGAATCTGTTTTTGTGCGTGACGATGCGGTTTAGTGCGTAGCTCGGTCCCGGTGGACTGTGATGAAGATAAAATGAGATTTTTTTTTGAATGGCATGTCATATTGAGGTACATATTTGTAAATCTATGATATTCTCATAGAGCAGTTTGAGTAGTCTTCATATAGGATATTCGCACGACCTACTAAAATCATATAATATCTAGAATTTCCGATGGAGTAGGTACCTATTTTGCATAGTACCTTTAGACTACCATGCTCATTTTGCATAGTACCTTTAGACTACCTGCGAACGACATGTATGATCGACACTATAGACAATAAGAAAAAATTATAAGAATTCGTTGATGTTTCTAAGTATCTTACAATCAGCATATTATTATATACAGGTATAGGTAGGTACTTACCTACACGAGATTGTTAGCGAAAGCTTCCCTGATACTGAATTAGAAACAAACATTTATTATTAAGCAAGAAATCTACATAATTATCTTTCAATTATCTAAGCCAATAATTATAAAATTTTAATCTTAATTTTTGTTGAAAAATATTAAACATTAAGCCATCCCACCCAATCTGTCAAATCAGACATACCAAAAATGTCAAACCACAACAGAAAATTCGACAAATTAGTCTTTTTTTTGAATGCGTGACCGAGATGCCCATCCAGCCTCTTGTCAAATTAGACAGTGTTCGATATTTAACACTTTGACACTGGCAGCTAATCCGAACGACATCGAGAAAAAATAAATTATTTTTTTAATTTTCTTTTTTCTTTTGGTCTCGGGTGTCATGGCGGCAGAATACTTATTTATAATCCTTTTAAACGTGGGCTGTGGCAAGTTATTTAAAAACCTGCATCATATTTCTATACTTACGTCCCTAAAGATAAGGTAAAAAAGGGTAATTGGAAACTCTAATAGGTGGAATAGTTCTAATGCCCTATAAATATTGGCTTTTTTGATGAATCTGGTCGGTATTGCTCTCGTGCCAATTTCTAGTTATGATAAGATTGAATGTTATTTTTATTATTATTATTACTATCAATCAAAAACTATCGTTATAGTAATTAAGATATCAACAAATCGTATGAAATTTTCTATCTAATCTCATTACATACCTAATTATTGTAATTGTGATGTCGTTTTTCTTTTATTTATACAGTATATACTCACATACTTTCTTTCAGAAAAAAATGTATATAGGTTAGGTGTATAAGTCTGAGAACTTCTTGTATAAATTTAATACGTAATTTAATAGATTTTTTTTTCTGTCGAATGTAAGACATATTAATACATGAAAAAGGTCTTATAAGGGAAATAAAAAGTGTACTCTATTTTTGCGTGAGAAAGTATCGTCAACTAAAAATAGTGATGTACCTACACCCTTATCAAATGTTCCAATAGTTCATTGTGAAATTATTGCCAAATCATCGATCGATGATAAAACTCATAGCTGCTGCAGGTGCCACTTGTTACAAAATAAAAATTGTCTATGAATGTTTCGATGGGACATGTCATATGACATTGGCATCTGATTCGAAATCACACCCCATTGTCGACTTTGATCGTTTTTATATCAATGGGCAAGCAAGTGGGAGACGGCAGTAGTTGAGGATTCCGTATGTGATAAATATTTTTATCAAAGCTTGCTGCTTATCCTTAGCATAAAGAAATACATGCAAGCATATGGTTCTTATTGTTACATGAACTTGCACGGCCGTAAGCCGCGAGTAAATTGTGCAGGCCTGTAGACCTTAATCACAGAAAAATATATAAAATGTTTTGCATAACTAAGACGAATTCACTCATATTATAGGAATACATCCTATCACTCAGGAACAACTTACTATGACTATGTTGATCATTCTTTGACAAGAAAATTTCTTGACAAGAAAATTTCTTCGCATATATTAATGAATACAATATTTTATACAATTCTACTAATAATACTAATGACAACATAGTGTTACTCCTAGTGAACTATGTCATCAGATAGCAAAAAAAAAGAAAGTAAATCAACCTCGTAAATCAGTATCGAAATAATACAAAGAAATTCCACACAGGTAAGCCAGAGGAAAGGTGAAGGCATGTCTGTTGACGCGCTCTGTTCTGTTCTGTGAAACTGAAGAACTTGTCAAAGTCTACAATGCGGAGAATTTATTCTCGTCTACTTACACATCTAGTCTTCACTCTTCCTGTCCTAAACTCTTTCCTCCCTTAACACATTGTTTCAAATAAGATAATACGAGTAGGTATATAGTGATCCTCCCAATGAAACTTCCTTTCAATGAAACTTTAATCACTTGTTTTGTTATTTGTTTCCATTATCTCTGCCGCACGATTATTTTATTGTAATTGGTTCCATTTCATTAAAATATTTCGATTTAGTGTAATTCGAATATTGTATTAATTTTGTGTCATTTAATTATTTTCATTTTGTTCACTTCCTACAATTAATACATTTAAGGCGCGCTCGTAAATTATTATATGTAATAATTCTATCACGGGACTCCAAGAGACCGGCTCTGCCGAGTTTGGGCCCACCGTTAACCTGATCATTGTGTAATTGTTATTGCTTTAATGTAACATTCAAATAATCTGTGTAATTTCTTAAATAGTAAATGTTTACTTTACTTTATTTTAATCAAAAATACCGATACTGTCTATCCGCAGGCAGGCTGTCTATGGTATATGATTAGAATGTTACTCTATCGACAACTTTGACAACAACTCAAATAACGACAATTTCTTAACGTCGTATTGCCCAAATCTCATGCGGAACCCTAATGAATGGAATTCTGAATGATGAAAAATATTTTATAGGCGTCACCATTGGCAAGACGATCTTTTTTTAAATTTGAATTTGGAAGCTCGTTCGGTGTGGCCACGTCTAAAATGCATTTGTCGTGTAATCCCCGAGGGGCTTGGATTTACATTTTTTTCTATCAATTATAATTTTTTAAACATTGTCGCCGTGGGATATGGCAAGGAGTATTTTATACAGTTTATTAATTTTCTATCAGACATCGTAGGCAGTTCAGGTAGTTCGAAGTTTGTCATTGTATTTACTTTTTATATGGTTAAGTAATTGTGGAATTTGAAGCTTTGGAGTAAAAAATGTTACCCTTTGATACGATATGTACCCTAAGTATCTATTTGGTGAGTACTACCAATCAAAATTATTGTTATCAAGGATTCAATCGTGGTTGAATCACATCTCAGAATTAGAATTAGGTACATCAAATTTTCCATTGCTGAAGTATTGAATAAAACTATCTTAATTTGCAAAATAGTAAAACTATAGCAAATGTACTTGGCTAAAATACAATGAGCTTATTAGAATATTTTGTATATAGAAATGATCTCGAAGATCTTATCGATCGATATAAACCATTCAAGTTTCTCTAACGTTCGTGAGAAGTCATATAGGTACTTACATATATAGGTATAATTTCTGTTATTTTTGTATATAGAAACTTCGTAGTTATGTACAGTTGATAATATTCTGTAAAAGTTCGCTATACAACGTGTAACAGAAATGTAAGATATAATACTTAAGGGTGTTGGCTATTCATTATAGTAAACAAGGTGTACAACAAAATTATGCAATAAAAATATGAATGATTGAATTAATGAATAGTTTATTTGCGATAATTACAACATTACACATATTATTACGACCAAACTATATATTATTACAACCCGACCCCAACTCAGCAAAATGCTGGTTATAACAACCACGATATGATACGATATGGTCACGAGATAGATCTAGTTGCATGCAGAACACTATATTTTTTAATTATGAATTTTTTTTGCACAATAAGTTTACTTTAATGGGTAGACTAAATCTTTTTAAGTATTATCACAACTTTCTGTTACACGTTATGTATTTAAAGTACCTACTCGTGCCTTATAGCTTTTCCATACTTAATTACTTATTTATGCCGTCTGTAGAAGCTGTAAAAGGTCCCTGAGACATCAAAAACAAACGCATCACAATAGCGTCCCCTGAGACAACGCCACACACGACTGATGTTCGTAGATTAGTGTGACATTGAGCCGGGCTTTGATTGTTTATCTCAAGATGAGAGTCATCCACTTGAATGTGGTGTCGTCCCATAGCGTCACACGGATGGGCATGGGTCACCCACTGATGAAGAAGTGTGGTAGAATTAAACTAAAGTAAATAGAACTAGAACATTTCCAAGAACATCCAAGAACATTTTGACAGACTCGAAGCTGAAACGCTTCGCTCGCTTGTCGCTTAGTCAACTATATATGAGTAGTTGGTGATTAATACATTCTTAGCAAATTGAATAGAAAATATTCTTTAACTAAATTTTACGCCAAACATTAACATACTGAATCATTGAAACCTTTTACCCATCGAGCCTCCTTTTCGCACCTAGCTGTCATAAATTTTGCTACTGTGGTCATCAATAGGTCGTTACGAGAAAAAAACGCCGTGAGAATTTGTCTATGCTCGGGAACATCCTTTGTCCTGTTGAATTCAGTTCCGTTTTTGAATGAATAACGTTTTTTTTATTATTTCTGTATGCACAGGTGTATTTGTTTGTGTTCTTGATCGATCATGTTATTTGCTTGTAACTTGTAAGTTTGTAGTTTTTTTTCATTAATACCAAGTATCTTGCGCGTAACAACGTTATGAAAATAAGCTCAGTTTTTCCAATTGGTACAGAACTTTGTAAAAAAAATGTTAACCCATAATATTATTATTGTGTATTTGGAAGTTATAAGTAACTGCTTACTTATCTTATTACTAAGTTGTTTTGTTTCAAGAGTTGTAGTAGCTTTACAATAATAATAATTAATATTCTTATTTCTTAATTTTAATTGTATATTGTTTACGGCTCCATTGATGCTTTAAAAATGGTCCGGCTATAAGCCGTGCTTAAAAATAAATGGAAGATAATAATAATAGCAGTCAGCTGCAGCGTTGCACGCTACATAAAATTACATAATAGAAGATTTAAACTTTGAACCCCCATTTGGCTCCCTTGAGGATTTAATTTCCAGAATTATTTTCTTACTATACTCTGTAATGCATACACCCTCCAAATTTCACGGATCTAGGTTCGGGAATTTAGGATCTGTATGTTTATTGCTAGCGAATATCTGTCACACTGTCAGTCAGTCCGTCAAGACCTTATCTTGTATACTCGTATATCTTGTATATGTCTTTGAGGCAAGTGAGTATCACTACTTAATTATTTTATTATGCTGTAGACCTCTTTGAATACGTGTAATTTCATACAGATTTCTCTGTCCTGACCCTACCCAGGACCGCTGCTACTTCATTTAAAAAAGTTTTAATTCTAAATTTAAACTCCCGAGAGCGTCGGCGGCAAAATGACCATAAACAACTTTTATTTTTTTCTCGCCGTACCCGAAGCGTCCCGCCTTTTGTGCCTATATCCTGCCCTTTTGAGTCGGGACTTTTTAAGAAGAAATTTATTATGTATACTTTCCGTCATGACCAGTAGCCGATTTTAATTGTGAATTATGAGGTTATGTTTTTTTCTACTAAATCTTTTTTGAACGTATCCTGACCGTTCGGGTGACCTTTGTGTAACATTTTTATAGATCAGGGATTGGATTTTTATGAATATATTTTTGTATTGAATTAGTAACAGGTCCGTTTTACGGATTAATCGCATGGTACGTGTTTAATTTGAGGATAAAGGAACGGATGTGTTTCCTCTATTAATCAGTTTTGGGATTGAACAGGAAATGCTTGAATTTTATGTGCCCTTTGGAATTTATGACTAATTTCAATCACTGTTAGTGAACCAGAATGCGTAATGTGTTCTATTCTTACACTACGTACCTTACCTAGACGGACGATATAGTGAATTCTATATTTAGGAGATATATATTAAACGTGCATCGTACCTTTGTAATAGATTTTTCCTATAGATATGTATTTAATTCTAAAAACTATTTAGTTATATTTTTATTATATTGGTGGTTTTGAAGAAGTATATACATAAATAACAAGCGACTGCATTCCTAATGCCTACTTAGCTACCCGATTACTATCATTCATTTGAATGAGCATTGTTCACTGGTTTTTTGTTTGTTGTTTTCATAATTATTTAAGAATTTCAATGATATTTGTAAATTATGTTAGTTGCGTAAATTCTAGTATATTTTCTAAAATGCCTGCGTATTAGATGTCTTAATTAAATTGCATTCAGCCCACACCTGGCAGTTTAAGACTCTTTTATGTCAAAAAATAAAAAAAGTTTGTTGAAAAAAAGATGCAAGAAGTTTTTATAGGTAGGTAACTTGTCTATGGATGGCGGGTTCTATTTGCTTTATCTTGCTGGTTTTTAAGTGGGTCTTATTTTTAGTGAAATAAAGTCTAAAATCGTATGTAAACATAGTTTATCAAAGCAACTCTTGAAAAAATTCGTAAAAAATTATATCAATTCTTCACGAGCGAAAATTATAATCGGCAATGGAGCGTGTTCTTTAATCCATCGATACGGCTTTTTATTTTTCGTGAATGAAGATTCTTTTTTCATTTTTCGGTCGAAGGATTTACGTCAACGGACCTTTGGCGAATTTTGTCGTGGATTTGTGTGATGCTGCATGCGTATCGACTCAACAAGCTAAGCAGCGAGGTTGGAAAATCAACTTTTGCGCGTTAGTGCTACCATTCAAACCTGCGATGGATCCTAACAATTAGTTGCATAAACAGTTAACCATTCAATGCTTATCCAGGGCTAACCGTGTGTGCTCTGAAATAAAACCATAGGTTATAGTTCTGATGTGTGAGAACTCTTTAATAATAATAATATATATATGACAACTATATTTATTTTTTATCTATTGTGACTTTTTCTAACCGACAAGGCAAACTTAGTAAGAAAATATGTTTGTCCGATTAGCTTAGTGCTTTAGATAACAATAGTTCTCTACTACCTACTAATTTGGTCAGCGCAGTATTGTTGCCTAAGTAACATTCTTATGAGTAAAACGTGTTGCTGCAGCCGATCCATACGAAGGTTTGTCAGCCAAGAGTTCCGCCTCCGCACACGTCTCTTCCACAAAATTTTAGAAATAGTACGCATAAATGTGTACCTAACTAAAACTTTGATCCAAATTTCTCATCAATCCATTAATGGAACGCCTATCATCATATTTGCAAAGCCCCATCACGAAACCATAATAAAAACGATTCCATTCCATTTATGAATATTTAATCGGCATACGAGCAGCTTCCCGCGCTTTTGTTTTCTTTATAAAGGGTACCACAGACAAAACACTCGATTAGAGATAGCCATAGACAATTGATAGAGGCGCGCGTCAAGCACGAGTCGGCACGCGGCGGCCGGGAAGTGGCGCGCAAATTGAGTGCTCCAATTACCGCTTCGGGAGGCTTCGGGCGGTGTCGGGTTTTATGGTGATGAATACAGCATGTTCATCTACAAGAAGGTATAAATAAGCGATAGCACTAATTTTATTAAAATTGAATCTAACTAAACTGTCTCTCGTAGGAATGGGGTAGGTTTAAGCGTAAAACGCTATCGCAATGAAGTTATACTCAGCTAATATACAATTATCTAAATATATTACTGGCCTAAATATATACTGGTTATAAAAAAATATTGGCCGACCTACAATAAATAATATTTGACACATATAAAGTAGCAAAATTATCGCGAAGTACGCAATATTTCACAGATTGTTACTACTGTACTTCTATAAGTTTTAGTTTTTTTGAGATATTAACCTTAGCGAAGTTTGCACTTATTTGAGATATTAACCTTAGCGAAAACAAGAGCAAGCAAACTCGCTTTTTATTGACAGCCCGCCACTTAAACGCTGTTAAAATTAAACTAAGCTTGCTTACTTTTGTTTTCACCTCCTTCATGCGTTACCTATTCTAAACCACTATCGTTTAGAGGAAGACATGAAGGACTAGTACTCACATTAAGATAAAACAACACTAAGTAGGTATATACAAAAAGATCGAAGGTTGAAAATGAGTGTAATCTTTCAAGATGAAATCAACACACAGTTTTCTTTATAAGAGTTTTATTAACCACTTGACTTAAATCTATTAGCTGATTACCGGCTCGTATTATATAAAAAAAACTTAATCAATACAAAATCAACGCCACATCCTGTGAAAGCCACCAGTAGCATTTTCCCGCCTTATTTGCAGCGAGCACGTGACCTAAAATGGCGTCGTTCGAAAATCGAATAAATCAAGTGGGATTGTCGGCTAATCATCGTTTTAGAACCGAGCAAACCATGAAGTACGAAGGCGAAAGTTTACTTCTATTTAGTCTTTTGTTTATTTATGCATGAAACTCTTTAACCGTAGCAACATCGCATATTGTTTTTAAAGCAACTTAAAAATTAGGTACTTCAAATCAATTTGTAAGTAGGTAATAATACTCAATCTAATATAATACTAATCATATGAAAAAATAACACAAAAATTAAATAATTTTTTTATACGTAATTAAAAAAAAACCGACACAATAAATGTGCGTAAATCAATACGGCTGAACTTTGCCCTGACTATCTATATACAACGTGTAACATAATTTTTTTGACAATAGGCAAAAAAGTGTAACGTGAACGCATTATAAAATAAAAATCAAATTTCGATTAAAAAAAATATAAATTCTCCATACAAAAATTGGTCACGTGATCGGTCAGGTTGTATGGAGAATACAATAACTTTTACTCGAATTTTGGAATACTTTGTTCTACGTATGGTTTACTTTGATGTGTTCGACTAACTAACTTGTACGGATTATTTTCAGTAGAGGCACTAGTGGGTAAATATTAGTGTCCGACCGAAAGTTCAGTTTCGGTTTCGGTCGAGATTCGGCCAAAAATTAATTTTCGGCGGCAGTTTCGGTTTCGGCCAAAATTAGCCGAAACTCTTGCCGAAACCGCAACTGATTTCGGAAGTTGTCGTGCACGCAACGCTTTATCGAATGCTGGCGGCCCTGTTCTTTGTTGTTGTGCGCCGTTCGGATAGCTCCGTAGCAACGAAACTTAGTCAGTTGGTTGAACAATCTTAATATATACTTTGTTTTCATTTCATGTCCCAATTAATGCAAAATAATGGACAAAATGCACCAATGAATTTTACACTTCACCACGTGAGTTTCGGTTTCGTATTCGGCCGAAACTGAAGCCACGGCCGAACATTTGGTTTCGGTTTTGGCCAGAAAACCAGTTTCAGCCGGACTTTGGTAAATATATACCACCTACAGATACGCATGTTTTGAATTCTAATACAGTAAACTAACTCAGTTACTATTACTAATCTACTAGTATCAGTGTAAGTGTCATGTTGATGAAGATACATGGAAACCTATTATATTAACATATCAGCAGCTGTCAGTCACCCACACGCGCCCCACACGCGGTTTAGAATTTTAATATAAAGCAGTTTTTAATTTTGTTTCTCGTTCAGGGGTTAAATTTAAAAAAATATATTTTCTTTGTACACCCTTACACCCTAGAATGAAGACACTCTCGAAATTTCATGTCTCTAGGTCTGCGTTGATTCCTAGCAAATATCAGTCAGTCAGTTAGTCAGGAATAATAAACAAGTAGTTGTCCCGCGACGTTGCCCGCGACAAAATAGAATATAAAAAAGTTTCTAACTTCGAACGCCCATTTGACCCCCTTAAGTTTTGAATTCCATCAATCCTTACTTAGTTACTCTATAAAATAGGCACTACGTTGATTCCTAGCAAATATCAGTCAGCCAGGACTGACTCTTATATAATTACAACGTGTAACAGAAAGGTGTGACAATAATTAACGGTGTTTGCCTAACCATCAAAGTGAACTAATTGAACAAAAAAAAATTCAAAATTAAAATAATAATTTATTGCGTATTATTTGGCCAATCACGTGACCAGTTGTTGTATGTTTTTTTTTCTACAATATTTTCACTTTGATAAGTAGTCTTACACTCTTGAGTATTGTCACACATTTCTGTTGCACGTTATATTACTATTATTTATATATATAGATTAATATAGAATTTTACTAACGAGCTTTTACGGCATCATCAAAAAAATACTGGGATCTGAATCCAACTGAAATTGTAAACAAAATAAATTAAACAAAGAAATAATGTAGTTGTGCAAGTGAAATAACAAACCATCAATTTCGCTTATAAAAAATAGAATTCCTAAACGACATTTAATTTTCCTTGTTAAGGGGCGAACAGTTTCCGCTTCTTGGGTTCAACAAAATTAAATCGAAAAAATTGCTTTGATGCGGCGGCTATTGAGCGAATTGGAGTATTCGATTATTCGAATAGGTGGACCGATTATTCGAAACTCGACTTTTCAATTGACGCTCCCTTTTAAGTTGCAAATTGATCTATGTAAGCATAAAACAATTTTACTCTGATTTATATCTTTCGGAATTCGCTTTCGTGTTTAATATTGGAATTGGACATTTCCAATTTAGTCCAGAAATAGATATCGGTTTTTGTAAGATGAATTTGCAATGGAAAATATTTTATACCTACAGTTAGTTACGCTTTTTATTTTTGAAAAGAATTTTCTATAAAAAGAAATTAAAAAATTGTTAGTCACAGAACTTGATGATACATAATATCTAAATACCTAAAATAATAATTCCTGACAGAATTACTGATGAACAGGTCACAATCAACGTAAGACCTAAACAGCTGAACTTGATAAGTAAGTGCGATATGGAGGGTGTACTAAGTAAGGATTTTTGCAAAATCTCTAAGGGGTCAGACTTTAATGGAGGTTAAAAATTTTACATTTCATTTCATGTCGCATTTTACGTCACGGGTGACAAATGACAAATCCTACTATCCTAACTAATATTATAAATGCGAAAGTAACTCTGTCTGTCTGTCTGTTTCGCTTTCACGCCAAAACCACTAAACCGATCTGGATGAAATTTGGTGCACAGGTATATTGGACCCCGGAAAAGGACATAGGATACTTTTTAACCGACTTAAAAAAAGTAGTTCGTTTATCATCTCATTATCTCGACAATCCAATGGGGAACTACGCGGATGAAACCGCGGGGCACAGCTAGTAATATTATAAACGCGAAAGTTTGTAAGAATGTGTGCATGTCTGTTACTCTTTCACGGCGAAACTACTGAACAGATTTGTATAAAATTTGGTACGGAGATAGCTTAGACCCTGGATTAACACATTAACGCGGGTAACACCGCAAGGCGCAGCTAGTAGTTTCATGTATAGCTAGGTACGTACTATGATTCTACTATTCTGCCTTGCAACTTTCAACCTTTAATCTACGTTCGTAAGTGATCTTTGTTAACCAGACCCGCGATTATTTATTGTCAATACGAGTAGGCTTGCCTGTGACCGCAACTCGTTTGATGTAAAGCGACGAAGCAGCCCAAGATGTAGCACGCTTGTCTAAAGGAAACCGATTTATTTATATATTCCTATTTGCTATGCAAATAGAAAAAAATGGTTTCGTGTGCCAGTTTGAATACTTTTTTGTTTCTAGATTTTTCCTCGCGTACAGTGACCCAAGTGCGTTATTTGAATTTTCTCAGAATTTCAATTGCATTGTGCCAAAAATGTCCTTTTTGACATAGAAGAGCCCACAGTTAGTTAGCACTAAACAAAACATAATTTTCTAATACTAGCTCTATCTCTAAAACGGCCATTTTAGCATAAAGAGAGAAAATTCAAATCCAGCCTTGGGCCCCAGGTCGTAGTTTCTAACATGTTTTGACGATACTCATAGAAAAAAATGTGGTTATTAGTAGGATACTAATAACCAAACTTTTTTATTTTTTCCGTCGACGGAAATTTCTTAAAAGAACGCCTCCAATTTCTCTCAAAAAAGAGAAGTTAAACACCGCCTAAAAAGTACATATTTTACTACCAATGAAATTTTAAACGTTTACCAAAATGCATAAATGGCCCCCAAATTACGATTCCTAACGAAACGGACTTTGTCGCCGTAAGTATTCAGAATGTCAAAAAATAAATAACTTGTACCTACTGCGGACCTTGTTGCTGAAAGTATTCGGAATGTCATAAAAAAAAATACCTGAAACTATGCAGACCTTGTTGCCAAAAATTCGAAGTGTCATAATTTGGTGACCATTAAGCCATTTTAGGAACCAAAAATAATGTTTGGCGACCGTCTAAATTAAACCCGAAGTTAGGTACCTCTTTTGCCACAAACATGCGAAACACAAACTTTATTAAGATATCTAAAGATAAGAAAAATGTTTAAGAAGTTTTAGTGTCTTTAGTTGCAAAATGAATGGTAATTGCTACCAAGTCCAAGTCTACTGACACTCGTTTTATTAGAAAGTAAACAAGAGCATAAAGTAAACATAACAAAGTAAAGCATAAATATGAACCCGATAGTTACTATCAAATGAGAAGTGTCTTGTAGAGAAGATATCGCTACCGAAAATATATAAACTCATTAAAGAGTTCAAATAATGAAAATTTTACGCTCTCAAGTGTCGGTCATTATTTAGGATTACGTTCCCAAAGAATAACAAGTGGTTAGAAGTGGCTTCACAAAGAGCCGATTGCTAAATCTTTAAACCTGTGTATCATCCCTTTCTTTTTAATTTCGATGTCTAGTGTCACTCTCACGACTAAGACGAATCAATTCACACCACTCACATAAAAATACGACAAGCTGTTTAGGCTATAGGGCGTGCTAAACAAATATACACACATGCATTTTGTATTTTTTGTTTTTAAACAGTGTTATAAGCTGTTTTTTTTAGTAAAGAGTTGTGTTAATTATTGTTAATCTGAAACACACCTTCCTTCTTTTGCA
This sequence comes from Ligdia adustata, assembly GCA_947049295.1. Taxonomy (NCBI): domain Eukaryota; kingdom Metazoa; phylum Arthropoda; class Insecta; order Lepidoptera; family Geometridae; genus Ligdia; species Ligdia adustata. The sequence goes on from OX346239.1 coordinate 6,520,740, forward strand.
GTCGGGTAAAAATGAGACTTTATTACTAAGACTTCGCTGTCCGTTCGCCTGTCTGTCAACACTCTGCATATCATGAACTGTGATAGCTATCATTTGAAATTTTCACAGATGATGTATTTACATTAGACTCGAAACAGAATAAAATAAATATTTCAGGAGGACTTTCATACAACAAAAGTAGTTTTGTCGTTTTCGCTCGATATTAATAACGACCACAATACAATATATGTTTATTGCACACCAAAAACAAAAGTACAGCAAAATATATTATAAGCAAAATATTGGTAGTACATTGGGCGGCCTTATCGTCTAAAGCGATTTCTACCAGGCAACCTTTGGATGGACCACAGGTAGAAACTTGAACTAATGTTTTACGGATAATAACAATTTTTTTTTTGTAGGGTTTTTTTTATAATGTCACAAAAGTATCGAATATATGGTGCGGTGAATGTCACATAAAACCCATCTTGGGTATCGTAATAGAGTGTGGAGCGATTTATTTAATTTTAAAGATTTATCATTTAAGTATTCGGATACATTATAATAACATTTAATAAACAAACATTCTTTTAAATAATTTTCAAAGCTTTTTATCTTATTTTTGCATTTTATTTGGCTTTGAATTTGGCCCAGCATTATCATCTATGCATTACTAGTCACGATCTAAGTTAAATCTCAGCTATCGATACACTCTAGCAATAACGAGTACAAACGAATATGTAACCGATCCCTACAATCAAATCTACGAGGGCGGAGTGATAAGTCTGGTAAAAAAAAATTTGGGAATAAAGTTATCGCAAATTGCATGAAACCTCCATGTTAAACACTCTTTTGAAGGACTAAATTAAAAATTTCAGCCAGTACCGCCGGTTATTTTTTTTAACAGCCATTTAAGAAAAACAATTGAACGCATTTTCGCAAAGATGGAGAAAAGTGAATTTCGTGTGTTAATTAAACATTACTTTTTGAGAAAAAAAACTATTACGGAAACAAAACAAAAGCTTGATAAATATTACGGCGACTTCGCTCCGTCAATTAAAATGATTCATAAGTGGTTTACTGATTTTAAATGTGGTCGTACAAGCAGAAATGATCGCTAAAATCCATGACATGGTGTTAAACGACCGAAGAGTAAAAGTGTGCGAGATAGCTGAGGTAGTAGGCATCTCAGACGAACGTGTGCGCAATATCTTACACCAACATTTAGATATGAGGAAGCTCTCCGCGAGATGGGTGCCGCGTTTACTGAATGTTGATCAAAAACGCGTGCGTGTGACCACTTCGGAAGCAGGTTTGGCGTTGTTTCGACTGAATAAGACGGAATTCTTGCGAGGTTTTGTAACAGTCGACGAGGATGGACGAGCACTTTACACCCGAAACCAAACAACAATCGAAACAGTGGATTGCTGCGGGTGAACCAGCTCCGAAGAAATCCAAAGCAGTTTTATCGGCCAATAAAGTTATGGCTACAGTTTTCTCTGATGCCCGTGGAAATTATCCATATTGACTACTTAGAGAAGGGTGAAAAGATAAATGGCGCTTATTATGCCAATTTATTAGAACAATTTCACAGAATTTTAGCTGAAAAACGACCGAATGGCAATGAAGAAAATCCTCTTTCACCAAGACAACGCAAGAGTTTACACCTGCGCGATTGCCATGGCCAAATTTCATGAGTTACGCTATGAGTTGCTTACTCATCCACCATATTTGCCAGATTTAGCCCCTTGCGATTATTTTCTGTTTCCGAATTTAAAGAAATAGCTTGGTGGAAAAAGATTTAGCTCCAATGAAGCAATCATGCATGAAACTAACGCCTATTTCGAAGGCTTGCCTAAGTCTTATTATATGGAGGGGATCGAAAAGTTAGAGACACGCTGGATGAAGTGCATGAGTTAGAAAGAAACTACGTTGAAAAATAAACAGTAATTTTTAAATAACTATCACTCCTTGTTTAATTTTTACCAGACTTATCACTCCGCCCTCGTATCAAATAAGAGACGTCCCGCTGAGAAGTTACCGCGACCTAAGAGATTCGATTTAGCGCCAGTTATCCGAACTTACCCTGATATACTGCACCCTTCGAAATGTGAACTAGCTTGGTGAAGCTGGGTTTACTCGCGAGACTTTTTGAAAATCAAGATACAAGCCTTATTTTACAATTAAATCAAGGAGATATAGTCAACCGTTTGTCCTTCTGAAAATATCGCAAGGCGATAAACAAGAAAATAGATTTCTGTCTGTCACCACAAAAATATCGCAAGGTGACAAACAGGAAAAATAATTACACTCTGGCACGTTTTTAGCCGGAGGAAAAAGAGGAATATTTGTTCCCGTTTTTCCCCTTAAGGGTACAAATTGAGGTGACGAACAGGAATAAATTAAAATGACTGATCTATACCAGGTATTAATAGTAGTTCTGCAAACTCTTGAGCCAGTGGCGGATGCAGGCGTATAGAGGCATGGGGGCCATACCCCACAAAATACTCAGCACTATATTTTCGACTACAATTTTTTAATTCAAATCTGGTGCACCTTTATACAGCACAGGTAGGTCGATCATAGGTGGGTCCAATAATCAGTGGAATCAATCATGCACTTAAAATGTCAAGAAACAATTTCACAAGACGACTAGTTTTATTTGTGACTAGCTGACCCGCCGGACTTCGTACCGCCTAACAGTTGTGTATGTTTATCACCTTTTAAACCTTCCCTGGAGTACGACAATCATTTCAAGACTAAAATCAGCTATATCGGCCCAGCCGTTCTCGAGTTTTAGTGAAACAAACGGATTCATTTTTATATATATATATTTTATATTTTTTCTGTCATAAGAACCTTCTCCTGATAATAACAAATACAGCAAAAAAAAGCGAAATCGGTCCAGCCGTTCAAGCGTGATGTCGTCGTGACCAAGGGATATAGGGATTCATTTTTATATATTATTTAGATTTTAAAGCTTCTCCAAGATGAAATCCTGTAGTTTTCGGTCTTAAACAAAAAGTCTTGAGCGATTTTTCGGCTAGATAAAGCTGCCATATAAAATATACCAACAGACAGTCTTCCCTCCCTGTCTCTACCGCTTGTATGTATCGATATTACATCCTTAAACATCTGTGTCTTTGATCTATTTCCCTTTTATTCTAAACGTCGCGTGATTGCTTTTTATATCATTCTTTATGTCATCAATTTCTCCGTTTTCTTTTTAACCTTTTTTTGGATTTTATGCGGTTTGTTAAGTTTTACCTACGTGGGGTTTAGACTTGTCAGGTTGCAAAATTGACTGTTTTTTCTGATACCGATTTTAGTTACACGATTGTCAAAGTAGCGTTGCTTGTTAATATGTACGAGATAGTTTTGTATAAGTATATGACTTTAATTTTATATTCCATTCCATCCAAGCCATACAGCCGATCAGATAATTATTTTTTTATTAGCACTAAACGTTGTACATACTTTCTTACACAATATATTTATGGAGAATTGGTATAGAGTTACACTTACAAATTTTTTTTTACTATGATTTATTTGGACTGTATTTTTGTAAATATAATTTACCTAAGTAGTATATTATTCTATACTAGGACAAACAAACGTCTTCCGTGTAAAATGAGACATACATAATATACAATCTTTATTGTAAATATTATATATACTAACTATAATAATGTAATTGTGCTATTATGTGGAATAAATTATCTATTTATCATTTTTATAAAAGTTGTCTGGAAGAGATCGCTCTATAGCGATTAAACTACTATTTGTGGTTTAAAAAAAAGTTTATTCTTAGTGTGTTCTTTTATGCAGTAGGTATATTTGTGGTAAAATAAAAAAAAACTTGTATTGTATTGTATATGATATTCAAGTATGCGAGAACAACTGTTTATTGAATGCAATTTGATATTAGTAAGTCATCATTATTTTAAACGGGTAAATGATGGTTCCAGCGGAGATATGCTCGTAGCGTGGTCTACGAGTGATCATTTAAAAAAATAAATTAAAAATATTGATTTTAATTTGACATGCAACTTTTGTCAGTTTAGTTTCATTTATAAACCAAACGATTTAACCCTGTTCGGTAAGATTTGTATGAGAGTATAAATAAAATATAAATTTTTCAAATAAAACACCTGATCAATCCAGGAGTCAGAAAATCGAGAGAAAAAAATGCCGACGATTTGAGAACCTCTTCCTTTTCGAAGCTGGTTAAAAAGCGTCGTTTGCGATTCATTAAGTATTAGTTTATCCATTGATTGTAAGTTTACAAGCTGTCATCACGACCATTCAAATAGTGGTTTGTATGAATAACCAGCCCCTCCAGCCCCTCTAGCCCCTGTATCACAGATGTAATAGTTTCCATAGACCTATGTATAAAAAAAACTTCATAAAACGCCCTCTCGCGGCGCATTGGGGCATTAGAAACACTTCCTTTGGCCAAATGTCCGATATTTGTACAGCGCGACGCAAAATTGAAGCTACTTCGGTGACTAATAGAAACGTAAGTAGTTTCTAAACAGTTATAATTTTTATAACTGACTTCAGAAAGGAGCAACTCGGCACGCTGCCATCTTGTAGTGGCTTAGAGCATTTGCATTATCTGTACAGCTAAGTAGTAGTTACTTAATTTTTCTCAATCTCAACAAGGGCACTTGCCCGGTATTGAATAAAAATTACTAGGAACATTATTAATTAATTATGAAAAGATGCTAACAGTAAGGCGAGCTGCTTTACCTAAATATGCTGAAAAAGAATAGCTTAATAACACAATACCTTTCCACACATAACCACCAAGTTTCATTTCGGCGTCGAATCATCTCTCCCCCTGCCATACGATAGCTCTTACGTGTTTAAGAATCCATAAATAATAGAGTTGACGTGCTCGCCCCTTGTCTATGGTGCGCCTAATGCCTCTATTGTCTGTGGTACGGATTTATTATTCATTTTCTTGCTGGGGTTGGTAATTTGATAGTTGTAATTTGTTGGTTATTAGCGGGCGTTTTGTGTAAATATTTCTATTTGGATTTAATGCTTGTTATTAAATGGGTTTGACTTAGCTTAAGCAATAACCTAAAACTGGTCAATGTTAGAGCAGCAGGGATGGATAACAACAATGTTTGTTCCGAAGAAGAAGACTGTTCGACCACGAGTAGATAATGTTCTAAATTTTATGCTGATAAATATAGACCTCGCTATGGGGTTTCTACCTTTAATAAAACCCCATAGCCTTTCTACTAACTAACTGAAAGCTTAGTACGTTATAGGCTTGGGATATAACTGTATTTACGATTTCTTCTGCCCAAGCGTGCTAACATTTAGGTCACATCGTAGGTTTACATCGAACTAGATGCGACCTAGCGAAGATAATTAAATATTAAGAAAAAAATCTCTTGTGACTCCATTACGCTGCCTAAATAAAGGTACCTACTTGTCTATTAAACACAAATCAAAATCTCTTCGAATTCCAATAAAAAAGTCCCTGGTGTGCACTGAATTAGCACTGCGGAGTATTTCATAAACTATGCAGCATGTGGCCACTTCATTTTTGAAAACAAATCTGGCATGTATTTCCAACTTCGAGAACCACATCTTGACCGATTTTGTCTTTACGACCAATTTTCAAAGATAAAAACATAGTCTTCATCTCCAATTTTGTTCATTTTCTTTTTAACCGATTTATTAGGTTTTTTACCCAACCGCGAAAAAACAAAAAATATGTTTTTCGAATGTATGTATGTATGTAATATACATACCATCTTTGGCGCGCTCTAGAGCCTGTACGGCTTGTCGTATTTTTATGTGAGTGGTGTCAATAGATTTCTTTTCATCTGCAGGTAGTTATTGGCTATACTAGCTGCGTCTCGCGTTATTACTTGTTAAGATACGTACTTGCAGTCGAGTTTTTTAGAGTCATTTTAAACCACTTGTTTATGTATGTTTTCCGATTAATATTTTTTTTATTAAATCGGCAATAACGTCATGTATTAAGCTATAAAGTTCCATATAGGTAGGTGACGTTCTACGTCATCTACCTATACAGAACTGTCATAGCAAAAAAGGTTCTTATATTGTCTGCAATATAATTCGATACTATTGCAATTAACTTTCAAGTCATTCAGTATCCTGCTAGATTCCACCCAGTTGAAGAGTAAACATTGGCTCTACTATACGTACCTACGTGCTTACTACGAGTATATGTAGGTAGGCTGTATCATAAATATAGGTATAGGTACAGAAGGAGACAGTGAGAGTGCCCGACCAGTAATATATATCCAGGGGTAGTATTCTGAGCTCACCATACCATAATATTTCGTTTTATAAAATATATTTTGAGGTGAGACCGTAAATAAACCAGTTAAACTAAATAATATAGTTATATTAATATAGAGGTTATATTTAAATAATATTTTTGTTCAAAATATAGTTTCATCGTAATGGAAATGGAAATATTGTGCGTTGAAGTCTTTTGATAGAGGTTCAAAGGCAAAGAGTTAAGCGCATCTCACCGTTTCTTATGTTTCACAATTATCTCTCTTTATTGTGCCACTTAACAGATTCTCTCTCTGTCTTATTTAGCAGGGCGAGCTTAGTTTACATCTAGGTACTACTAAATAATTAATGATAAGATAGTAAGAAACTTGGTAGATCTGCACAATTTTTTATGTTGAGGAGAGTTTATTACGGTGCCATTTACCAGCCGATTCCGATATTAAGCAGTTAAAAACCATGAATTTTCTCTATAAATTATTATTAGATTTGTATATTCATTATAGGTTTGGTACTTTTTTACCCGACTGCGAAAGAAGGAGGGCTATGTTTTTCGAGTGTATGTATGTATGTATATACTCATGGAAAGATTTCTTTCATTGTGTTAGTGGGTTCCTAATAAACTTTAATAAATCGTGCATACTATAATATTTCTATTACAAAACTATTCCCAGTAAATATTACATTAAATTTAATATTTCAGCTTTCAGAATACGCTGCTGTTACACGCAGCAGCCGGCAGGGGAGGCGGCGTGCGGGAAGAAGATAAGCGGCTTAACTCCGCACCAGAGCAGAACAACACTATTCAACAATCACACAAGCCAGAGCGAGAGCGAAACATATCACTATATTACTTCTGCGATTATTTAAACCACGAACCGACGAAAACAAAATGGCGTCAGCGACATTCATAGCCGAGCGATACTGTGACTTATTTTTAAATTCTTAAAGTACAGAATAGTTTGTATTCTAAAGGTAGGTTAGAAAATTCAGGTTGGCAGAGTGAAATAAAAATACATTTTCTAGGGAATATACGAGGAGTAAAGTTTGCGTTGTTATAGATGTGGACGTCTGAACTGTTTTAAAGAACGGTAGTTTTTGATACGCGCTTCTGTTACGCAATCTTGCTTATAACTGACTTCTATAAAGGAGGAGGTACTATGTTCTTGTATTGTCTGTATGTATTTTTTTTTGGGTATGTTCACAGATAATTTCGACAATTATGAACAGATAAAAAAATAGTTTTTGGTATAACTCTCATATAAATGTTAGCGAGATTGGTCCAGTGATTATTGTGTTATTCAATATAACTTTTAATTTGCTATGATGACATTTTTAGTAAAATTAGTTTATCTGCCGAATGGAAATCATTTTTTTACTATTTTTAATGCGCATCTTGTAGTGTAGGTATTTCTTTCTTTGATAGATACTTACATAGTAAAAAAATAGTAGTAATAGTACTAATATGCACTTGAGTGAAAACAAAGGTGCTTGCCTGAACCTGGATTTTGAACCCACGCCCTTTCGCTTGTGAGGCTACATAAGTGCATATACACTTAAGAGATTTTTATTGTATAATTACTTAATATGTCAGAAAGTTACCTTATACTTATATTATTATGTTTACCTTACTAAGGCCGCCATTAGAAATCTAGCATGGTTTTTGTACCTATATAGAGCTTTATGACAAGTTTAATAAAACACAAAAGCAAAGGGAAAAAAAAACAAATAACGTTCACAGCTATAAAAACTAATCTAATAATAAACCCCCAGTAGAAGAGAAAGTTCCAAAAATGCTGGCAGCATTGCCACGTTGAATGGCAATGCTAATTTTCTGACCGAAACAAGAGCCAGCATTCTGGTCACTTGTGCCTATTGGTTTTTTAAAATAATATTATAAACTGGTCTTTGACAAAGAGTTGTTTTATCGTATCTTACCTACTACACCTAAAGCTTATATAACTTACTAGCTGATGCCCTTGACTTCGTCCGCGTAGTATTTGTTATTCTTTCTCTTTAATTTACCGGGATCTAACAACCAGGGATATAAGCTTAACCCGCCATATAAAATTTCATTTGAATCGGTCCAGTCATTTTGAAGATTAGCCCGTACAAACGGAGAAACAAAAAAGCTTAGCCAAAATTAAAATTCAGTTATATTTCACTTCTTACATCCCCATGACTCGGTTTTAAGCATTTTTCATTGTACCGAATATCAACCTCTACAGTTTTATTACATGTATACAACGTCTAACAGAAAGGTGAGACAATACTTAAGGGTGTAAGTCTATCAAAGTGAACCCATTGCAGAACAAAAAAATTAAAAAATCCATACAAAAATTGGTCACATGATTGGTCAAGTTGTATGGAGGACGCAATAACTTTTTCTCGAATTTTGCAAAATTTTGAATTTTTTTCAAAGTTGGGATAAGACTTTGATTTTTAAATGAAATTGACTGAAATAAGTTCGTTATTGGCGCCTGTCTGCCAATAAAGTAATTACAGAATTACTTTATTTTTAAAATGTACTCGTCAATGACATATTAATTTAAGATGTTTTTATTAGCAGTAGGTATGTAGTAATTTATATGTTTACATTTTTGTTGTTAATGTTTACGCTTCACCACTATTTTTACCCGACTACGCAAAAAGATATAGAATCGATGTAAATATTCAGATATTTTTTTATCCTACACAGCGATACTGTAGCCCTAGATGAAGCATGCCTAGTCTGGAATGCACTGGCTCAAAAGTAACGCTGATGTAACACACCGTTAGGTACTTGGCGACAGATTTTACAACTTGAGGGTAACCTAGCTAGCCAGGCAAGCGATAGGTAACGCCATAGGATAGGAAAACATCGTGAGTAAACCTTAACATGGCGCAAAATGTTCCTCACGATGTTTTCTTTCACCGGTAACTCAGGCTCTTTTTGCTTCTTCGTGGGATCGAACCTCGTACCTTTTACAAGGCCCACTAACCACTCGTCCATCATAGTTACAAAATTATTTTCTAGTGACGTGACAGTACAGGTAGTTAGAGGTGACGTGTGTAGATGTACTCAGACGTGACGTCTCGTAACACGATAGTTCGTCGACAGAAGCCCCCGCGGGACGTCACACTGCGGACGTCCTACAAGCGTGACACGGACGACCTCGCCTTTGTACTGAACATACAGGTTGACTGGTGAAACACCTCGTACAAGCTACTGTACTCGTATGATAAGCTACATCTATACACTAATATTATAAAGAGGAAAAGTTAGTATGTAACGAAAAACCTTAGTAATAATGGACGCATTTCAAAAAATCTTTTGTCCTTAAAACGTTACATTATCATTGTGTACTTAATGTAGAAGTGAGTTTGAATAAACCCGACTGCTAAATCGTTTAACCTGTGTATCATCGTTAATTTCATTATTTTTTAATTCTGATGTACCCAGTGTCACTCTTACGACTAAGAGCTTAATACAATTTAACTTAAAATATACTTCTTCAGTTTCTTGTGTCAATGTTATGAATCTTCTTGAGTGTGGGTTTTGGTTATCTTTTTAGAACTATAAACGAAATTTAGGTAAAAAAAAAACTTGTTATTTTGTTGAAATAACCTCTTGAGTGCAGTGTGAGCCTTTCCTACGAACAGTGAGCCGTTGTTTCATGTTGGGACAAGTTGTGAATGAACTGCTAAACAACCCGAGGACTCCACGGACGGCTGGTCGCATTCCCTTGGACTCAGCAGTGCTTGAGGCTCGCGAACACACACCACATACAACATAATAATAATTGACAATATTTCATTTTTGATGGAAATTCGAAAAACATTTCGAGATAATGTAATGAAGAGTTCATACTAAGAATACCAGATTTTACTCGTATATCCACTTTCTTCTCAGTTATTTACAAAAAAATTATGATAATAATTTATATTATATTCTCGTATTTATGTTAAAACCGTCAGATGCCACCAATAAAAAATATTATTTATACAATAATATTTTCATCTATAAACCATACCAAAACAAACAACAAAAATACAGATAATTAATGAAATAGTTTTTTATGATCTTTTGACGAGAACAACATTGCTAAACTAATATTTTGAAAAATCTCAATTTTTTTTAAATCTTGTGTAAATCTTGTATCTGTGAATAAGCTTGAAAGGTAGGTACCTCATGAATTGAGTGCAGCAAACCGACAAACGCGCGTCAACTGCTGCGTTACATTACTCAACCGGCACAATAATGAAGGGATTTTAAATCGGATCATTACCTGTGATGAAAAGTGGATCCTGTGCGATAATCGGAAACGCTCATCGCAATGGCTGAATCCCTGCCCCAAGCGAAAATTTACTCAAAAAAATTACTTGTGAGCGTTTGGTGGACTAGTGCCGGTGTCGTTCATTACAGCTTTCTTAAATCTGGCCAGACGATTACAGCAGATATCTATTGTCAGCAACAGCAAACCATGATGGAAAAGCTAGCTGCTAAACAACCGAGGTTGGTCAATCGCTCTAGGCCACTGCTGCTTCAGGACAACGCTAGACCACACACTGCACAACAGACGGCTGCCAAATAAGACGAGCTTCAATTGGAATGTCTAACACATCCACCGTACTCCCCGGACCTGGCTCCAACAGAATACCATTTTTTTCGAAATTTGGATAACTTCTTGCAAGGGAAAAAATTCAACTCCAATGGGGCAGTCCAAAGCGCCTTCAAAGATTTCATTGATTCTCGTCCTAATGGTTTTTTTAGTAAAGGGATCAATGAACTACCTATGAGATGGCAAAAGTGCATAGATAGCAATGGTACATACTTTGATTAAATAAATATATTATTATAAAAAAAAAGACTTTATGTTCCTCCCTTACAAAACGCCAATTTCATATGCAATGACCTAAAAATATTAAATTATCTTAATAAAATACGAAAGGCGAGCTTTAAAAGACTTAAGTATAGGTAACGATGCTCTGACCAAAGTTGAACTTTAAAGCCTCGAGCATCGTCGAAAAGTGGCTAGCCTATCGGTCTTTTATCGGAAACATTTCGGGGAGTGTGCCTTGGAATTGCATGAATTAATTCCCCCATCTCCATTCTACAACCGGACAAGTAGAGATACTGTAAGGCGCCACCGGTTCATGGTAGAGGTTCCACGGACTCACACAAAACGCTTCGCGTCTACATTCACTGTGCGAACTGCAAGGTTGTGGAATTCTAATAATCTCGGCCTCTTCAAATAGCGAGTGAATCGGTTTCTTCTAGGCAAGCGCGCTACATCCTAGACTGCATCGTTACTTTACATCAGGTGAGTTGCGGACAAGCGCAAGCTTATCGACTATAAAAAAAAAACAGGGGTACGTTATTTTTGATTAGTCTTTCCATTTTCGTAATAAAAAGGGAGGGTCATAAATTATAAATGTTGTCATTTCACTCACGTTCCCCGAGTCTTATCATTCTTGGACCGAAATAAGTGAAGGTACCTCACGAAAACTTTGATTGTTTGCTTGTTCGTAGGTACTTGTTATCCAGTACGAATCGGCAGGCTGATTACGAATCTCGCGACAGGTTTGCAACAGGCGTAAATCTCGCAATCATCGCTGTCAAACGTCAATTTTGTATTAGCTAACAGCAACTACAACGACAACAGCAATCGAACACTAGGTCTCCATCTGATGGACAATCGGTGAACTAAATAGTGCATTCTGGCTGCATTATTTGTACAATTTGGTATTACGTAAGCACTCTTGACAGCAATACGACAGCGACAGCAAAGCGATTTGAAACGTCAATTAGCAACAACCCCAGCACCTGTTTTTTAGCGATTGCTTACAAGTTGCTGAGAGAAGTTATTTAGATTTTTGTGAAGTGAGTATGCCTGTGTGAGTCCAAGTACTCGTACATAATAAAAACCCTAAAATATTACTTGAAACACTCTGATTTTACAGTGAAACGACAAAAATATAGGTAAGTTGCAGTTTCTAGCAATTTATTACAAATACATTTCATTAAATTATAGATAATAAAGTTAAGCAATCAAAAAATAATTTAAGTACGTTAATATAAATTGTGCTTTAATGTTACAAAACAACACTCCCAGCGCATTTTAATTTTATTGATTGATAACACTTACTTTTAGATCCAAAATCCAAGGGAGTTTACAAAATCTTGAAAGCTGAGAGAACCACTTAAAATGAACCACCAAGAGAATGTAACGCTACGTGATAACTACATAAAAATTAGAAAAAATACCAAACATTGAAGCAACATCAACAATAACAAACAGTAAAAACAAATCAAGAAAGACGCACAGATAAAAAAATTCACTTATTGCTACTCTGTCGCTAGTGGCGCTAGTGTTCGTGGGCAATGTGCATTCAGCAACAACCTTGCGATAGGCGGGCGATAGCCATCCGTAATACGGTTTCTAGAAACATTTTGCAACCGATCGCGAAGCGATCGCTGTTGCTTTGCTGTTGCTGTCGCTACTGTCTCGAGATACGTAATCAGCCCGCGGGAGTCCTTACCTTTACCTTTTCTTAAATACACTTATAAAAAGTGAGCGAAAATAATCACAACTGGCAGTATTCGAATCTACATCCTTCCGGATTACATGCCTGACTATTCAACCACGATATTGTTGTCAAGATTAATATTGGATAGGCGAAAAGTCTATGAATCTTATCGCTAATAGTCTAAAATAGTCTTTATCAAGTTTTAAAATAAATTGTCGTAATACCTTAGCAAAGCACAGTAGGTTTATATATCAATCAGTAACGTGATAGTTCGACGACTGAATCCCACCCTAATACTGTCATAGTCGCATCGGAATATCGAAAGGTACAAACCGTTTATGACCAATCTTACTTCCATTAGCAAAAACGGTATATTAAATACCCTTCTTACCACTGCAGTTGAAAGTTGTTAACAAAAATATTATGATTTATTAAAGATATTTTTGTCTGTGGCAAGTGACTTTATTAACATAAACAAAATGACTAACTACGACAACAAAAAATTATAGCAGATAGATTACCTATATACCATTTAAGATCTACAGATAACCCAAATGCTCCAACCCACCACCAGAGGGCAGCGTGCCCAGTATGCTAGCCGCATTACCACGCTAAATGTCAATGCTTATACGTTGGGCCAGATAAAAACTGGTATTCTGGATTAATATTACATTTTAAGACGAGGAAATAAAAAAGAAAGTGTCGAGAAAAGTTGAAAACTTTGAGACTAACTAGTTTATTGAATTCTCAGAAGACTAATGATTTAAATATAAAAAACAGGACTCAAATATTTGATAAAGTATTTTTAATAATGGTCTATTTAAAAATCATAAAGCTCTAAAAATTTAACGTTAAATTAAGCTTAAAACACAAGTTTGCCTTATTTTGTTGGTTTTCTGTCGCTTTAGTTACTAGTATACAGTACTAACACGGCTAATTTTTTATTGCTGTTCCAACAACTTCCAAATGTAAGGGTTGTAACTAATTAACTTTCCTACCACTGTCAGTAAGATTGGTAGTAACTGGTAATAAACGCTACAAACCATCCCTATGTACCTTCTCAATACTTTGTAATGAGTTTATACTCTTGGCTTGTTATTCTAATAAAGACGTCATTCACATGGCTGGGGTAACGAATCTAACGACTTCTAAAAATACTTACTTACTCATTTCAACTGTATTTTTCGTTAATTGTTTGTTACCTGTTTTCTCGGTGACGGGAACGATTAGAAAATTATTTCTTCGTCTGAAAGGGTTTTTCTTCACATGGAACTATCTATTTTAGTTATATCAAAATCGGTCTAGAGGTTTCATTTTTGAATAAAATATCTGAAAAAGTTATATTGTCGCTCGCGGTAATGGAAGGCGGTAGTTACTTTCTTTTTTGTAAATTAATTATTAGAAAAAGAACTTAAGTTATTTAAATAGGTAATAAAATGGTTTCAGTAATATCATTCTGAATTAGGTTTACCTGCAAAATCTCACCTCTGTATATAGGTAATCTAATAATAATAATTGTAATGTTCAAAATCTAATCCTATGTAAATATTCTTTATACGACAATACATGTTTGCTGCTATTCTGCTATCTTACCCATTTCACTGCTCTTGTATAAATGAAACACAAGGAATGTATTTTATATGCATATATTCGGATTCAATATTTCAATAGCTATCAGTTAATTAATACAACTTAACTTAAAAAAAATACACTGACTCTTTATCGAACGCGATACAGAACTTGTACTTAATATTACATTTTAACTTAGCTATGTCCAAGCTTAGAATTTATTATAAATTACAGATTTCATTACATTAAATACTATGACAATTTTAAAATAAAAATATAAATTAACTAATAATCTCTTTCCGATTTACTAAATTAATAATAATGACGTACTTATTGTTAAAATGCGATGTCGTCGTAGGAACTGACAAAAGCTCTCGTCAAAGTGACAGCTGTCATTGCGTTTAGTTTTTTTAAACGCATCTACGTGCGCGGTATGTGAATTCTAATTAGTGAAATGGCAACACAATAAAATGTAATTTGATTTTGTGTATGTGAACGACACAAGGCAAATGTCCAAACCAAATTTAAAGCAGATTCTAAACTAAAGCAAAGTATGGTTGAAAGGTTCCGGATGTTGAACTCCTTATGAAAATTAAACGAAATAATTTTCAAAAGAAAAAGCTATGGAAATTAAAGTGCGACTATAAAATATTGCATTATAAATAAATAAGTATTGCAATTGGACAGAAACGCAAAATTTCTGTAAGAAATTAAGTGTTTCCGATTAATTATATGTATGAAAATTAAAATTATGTTGTAGGAATTTCTAATTAGAATAAAATAAAACTATGTCTCTCTGTGGCAGGCCTACGTCACTGGTTATGTAAAATAATAGGAAATTATGATAATAATACATAGTTTAAATTTCTTATTCTACACAATTTTAAGTCACGTTATCATACTTACATTTGCAGCACACACAGTAATATACAAAATTAAACCCTTAAAGTTATTATTTACACTGTATCTATATTTTATTTGATAATTTAGCAAATTCACTAACATAGCCTAGATTTTTTAATTGATATGATTCAGGTATTTTTACATAGGTGTATACGAAAGCAAAAACGAAAGAATTCTCTATAAAAATTCAGTAATAAAATGGGGACTCTTTTAAAATTTACATGGCAATATTTCGTTATACCTTTAGGCCTTCCTTTTCTTCGTTGACAACACTTCGATCTAAGTTTAGTTTGAATTTCGAATGTAAAATTGTTTTAAATTTAGATTTATTCCATTTCGGGCTAAACTTAAACTCGCGCTTTGCGATAGGCATCATATTAGAGAAAAGGAATTTTCTATATGATATCAAAATACAAAACTAAGTTAAGCTCGAAATAGAATTCTTTATTACAATCAAACAAAGTTCTTAGCTAGACTGTGGAGAATTTGTCGATTTTGTATATAATCACTAAAAATATGCACTTACGTCATATTTTCTAAATCTTACAAAATGATTGTCAAAAGTTTTGCGGACTGAATATACCTAGAGAACTAAAACTGTTGAAACTTTTTGGAAGAATTGGAAAATACGAGGTTGGTTCCGTTATTCTAAGTGAAAAACCGTTTATCTTATACTTATTACTTATATTTGCGATTAAAATAAATGAATTTTCACTCAGAACTCGGATAAGACTGTTATGATTCCCTCCTAATTTTATGAAACACTGATTTACATCGTATGACAACGGGGTAAATATAGATACTGAAAACAAAAATTACTTAATGATAACCCGGTGTTACCAGATCAATACAAAATCGTTCATAAATCGACAAACTCCCTAAAACCCAACATTAGTCAACAATATATACACTACAAAACGACTAGAATCCAACTAAATACTAAACCATATTGATCCCGTACTTCTCTGGGGCAAAGTAACTATTGCCAGAGTTGGAAAAGTTCGTAATTTGCGACGCTTGAAGCATTGATAAATGGGGAGAATTTTGCTGGTTCTCTGGCGACTCGGGGCCTGAAGACAGGATGTTGTGATGAGAAGGCCAGGCGGCTGGAGGTGATGGGTTGCCGAAGGAAACCTGGTTGTATAGTTGGTTTCCGTTGGTCGTCAAATTGTGACCGTGGCCACCATGCGTTTGGTTCACGGATGCGCCGTTGAAGTACTCCATCTGTAAAAGAGTAATGAAATTAGTCTTATGGAAAAGCACCGAATGGAGTGTAGAAGCGAAAACTTCTTTGCAAATAACAGAGGAACTAAACGTTTGTCATTATATGCAAACATTATTGTGTTCTACTTTGGATGGCTATGTTTTAGGTAATTCAGTATCTAAAAATATCACGTAAGAACCATATCGGCATGGCACTGAAACTATATACGTATTGATTGTATTTAAAATTAAATTTAAAGCATTTTTTTTATATATTGCTTTCACTATATCCATAACAACAAATAAAAACAAACAAATTATTTATGTAGTTCATGAATGGTGTACATTACAAATTAATTGAATCAACATTAAGAACATAATAAAATATTAGGATATTTTAAGTAACGGATTTGATAATATATTATGAATAATGAAATTTTGTATCGTTCCATAAATTTAACGATCATTAAATTATCTCCCAGTATCATAACGTTATATCAAGTTCTACGTAATCCTACTCAGGCTCTAAAAAGTAATGTTCACTGTAGGTATACAACCTCTCATAGACGCTTCGTTCTGTTCATTAAAAATGTAACAATTTAATACCTACTCATTTACAATTTGAAGATTTTGAATTTACTAATGTAATAATGTATCATTATTTTGAATATATATATATAATATTTATATTTTTTTTGTTTTCTTATGAAACACGTGTTTATATCATATGAGCGCATGTGTAGACTATATAATTATGTTTATATATATATATTTATATATATATATATAACACATATATACACAACTTTTGAAAACTCGTAAATAAACTTTGTTTTTCTGTTCAGTAAATATTTTTCCAAATCTTATTCTTTTCGAATTTTTAAATGTTATTGCTTATTTTTTATATTGCCACCCACCCAAGGTAACCCAAGTTAAGACAATGCTAGTTGATAACCAGTGACCTGTATATTATTTTCTACTAACATACGTTATATAATTCCAAGACACAGAAACGCAGCCAAATTGTTCATAAACGAAATAAATGTTGATATTTATTATTTATAATGACTATATTGGCAGATCGCATCCGGGTGCTAAATAGACTTTATTAAAACCAATCAATAAAACGAAATTAACAGCTTGAAGTTTGCAAAACATTGAGTAATTTAGAGACTGCTGACAAAAAGAAACAGTTATATCAATCAGAAATTTTATAAACTAGGTATGTTTTTGCGCTTAAATTTGTGTCGATTTGTCAATCAAAAACTTAGTGGATGCCAATAAATTCAGTTTTTATTGTCATGATTAAAGACGTATAAACTTTTCTCCTGTCAAATATCGGTCAAAAGTTAAAAATAGACTGACAGACGCTACTACATCAAACTGGACCTGAGCAACATACTATTAACATGATTGGTTTTACGGCACTGTTGCTATTTTGTTAATGACTATTTATAGACTCTACTATGATATAATAAAAAGTTGTTTGGTATGTTTGTAAGTATTTATGTGAACACGTTTATATATATGTAGTAATTTGTGCCCTTGGCATAAAAAATAACATACCTGACTCGGATAATATGGTGAATTATAGGCGCTCTGTCCGTATCCCTGATGATGATGCGTCGTGGAGTAACTCCTGATGTAATCCGAACTGCCCGGCCAATGGAAGCTGTTGTAGCTATCTGGATGATACACGTTCCCCGGACCGTTCAGACTTTGAGGAGTTATAGGAGGAGATGGAGTCGTCATAATCGAAGAATTAGACCCTAAAGGAGTTAGGTTACCAGTCAACCTAGAACTGTACTGATCTTTCACCAAGTTGCTCCCAAAAGATTTGTCCGAATAATCAAGCTTTGAGGAATAGTCCAGTCTTTTAGGACTACTGTACAACTCCTGCTTTGGAGTCACTCCGTAACCATGTATGTTGGAGACATCGGGAGAAGATTCTTTACCCGTAAGCCGTAACGCTTCGTTAGAATTGTAATGGGAGACTGAGGATAAGTTCTTATTTATCGAAGAATTTTCATAGTTGGATGCGGCCGATTCTTTTTTACAAATTACGTTAATGGGTGGACTTACAGAAGTGGTTGGAGTTATAGGCAAATTAGGGGTTGTAGTTATACTAGAACTGTTCTGTGTGGTTAGACTATTAGAAGAACTGGTGAGAGACTTCGAACTTGAGACCTTGGAGGAGGAAGATGACGAAGAGTTCTTTATGTTATTACTGGATGATACACTGGTTTTTGTGGAAGCGGAAGACTTTGATGATATTTGGCTGTTGGTCTGCTGTTGAAGCTGCTGCCGACATTTTGCTCTTCGATTCTTGAACCAAACCTGGTGACAAATGAAAAAAATTAATTAAATTTTTAGACAGATTTTTAATCAATTTAACAAAATATCGTAATATAAGACACGGAAGTGTTTGATGCTTAATTAATTTGCAATGTAATATATGCAAATTTAAACATAAAATGTTTAATATTTTATACGATTTTTTTCACTGGGTCAATGATGAAGTAACAAAACGTCTGGTCATATAACTTAGCGGTTTCACCACAATAAAACTGGAAATTGCGATGTCAAGCTGTGATCTTACTTTTTGGCAAAAGGCCACTCAAATCAATGCTCATATCTTCTTGCTACCCTCAACCACATTGCCCCAACAATTACACCGTATTACCACCCTGTATATATACACATTGCATGCTCCTGTGTGCAGTTCAATTACAGCTCGTTCTCGCTTCTTGTTTGCTCTTCGACTTACGAGTGATTTATTGGCGAGTTTTCAGAGTAGGGCTGTTTTATGGCCTGAGGTTGTTTGTGAAGTCAGTTTTTAAAAGCAGATTGGGATATTAGCTTCACCTAACCGGACGGTTGCACTGATCCATCGACAAAAACATATTTGATAGAATAGTCAGCGAACGGTCAATCATAGATATTATTGTTTTGTATCATGTATATCAAAACAGTTTTACCGTTATTTACAAAGTTACAATTGTAGTATTTGCCAATAAAAGCACCAAATCTGGTAGGAATCGATAATTACTAAAGTTTTTTTATTACAGTAGGTAATGGCCAATAGCGTCAATACCTTTCACAAAATAGCGCACAAGCAAATATAAGGTATTCAAACCCAGCCAATTTCCAACATTAAAATCAGTAATAATGGTACAACTCAAAGCCCAAAAGTATCAAACTCACCCCGTATCGAATACAACCGTGATCACCCATACCTACAGAGGATTAAGGACCCTGCACCATTGTTACTGTACTAATATCTGTGTAGAATGAATGAATGAAAGAACGGGTGTGACGACAGATGTGCAAGCGGTGGATGTTTACGGCGTTTTGAATTTGGAGTGTGCGGAAAATGGTACGGTAGATTTTTCTTTTCGACTGTGTAGTGTTTTATTTCTTGTTATGTATGGCGTCATACGATTAATATTTTTGCTGGTGTCAAGTTTAATAACACTTGATATTCTGTAGCACCTAGTAAAATAATAAGTTTGAAGTAAAGTTTGTAAAGTTATTCTTCAAATTGAAGCCTACCTTGTTATTTTTGAATAAGCATTTACAAAAGCCGTAGGCATGTTTGTTTTGTGTATGATCTATTTTTTTCTTCAACAACACATTGATGCTTTTAGATTCTAAGCTGTAAGAGTCCCATGCTCAGCAATTGAGAGCACCAAATGCAGAGGATTTTCTTTATTTTGCCCATCGTTCATCACGCTAGCCAAATTGCAAGTTCTCTGGCCTTCGAAAGTAACATTTTCCGATAACCAGTCTACTTTAAGATAATTTAACTTATAATTTTGTGTTACTTTTCTTGAGTATAAATTATTTGTCAAATAAGTAGAAAGAGTTTATATACAGTAAAAAAAAATAAGAATACATAATAATTAAAAAAAAAATGTATTTAATTATTGTTTCTAGCTTGTTATTATTTATATTATGTCAACCATTACAAATAAACGAATGTAAAATGTGATTTCAATAATTAATTATGAAAATGAACCTTTAATATTTATTGACCTTTAAATAACGTTCGTTACAGGCAAGTCTTATTACATTTGAATTAATCATTACTTAAAAAATTTAACTTACAAATCTCATTTATATACGATTACTTAATATTAGTTCTTAGTTTAATAGTTCTCATGACAAATATTTACATTAAAATTGCTTTGTTTAGTTATTATTAATATTTTATAATGGTTGTTTGTTACACAAGAACGATGATTCTACAAGCTGCATTGACATATATTCGCTGAGTTTATAAAAAGGATTGCTTTCAAAAAAATACTTCAATTTTTGTTTGAATGTAATAAAATTGAGATCCATTACACTATTAGGTAATTTATTATACATCAGTATTTTAGTATAAAGCCCCTGCTTCTTACATTTAGCTAATCTATTTATTGGTAGGATTCGCCCTTTTTTATTATTGCGTGAAATTCTTTTTTCCGGTATTTCCCTATCCTCGTGTACTTCTAATAAACAACTATAAATATAAAGTGATATAACTGTCATTATTTTATCTTTTGAATTTACAAGATAGATAAATAAATCAAATGTTTGACGTAAGTATCTTCATTAACGTTTATTTTTGTTCTATTCAATAATAACTTTACTATATTAATTATACATTTTTATTACATCTCTCGAAATTTATATAATGCAAGTCATAATAATGATAATTTATACTAAGGTCCTTATACGAGTAAGGTAGGTATTTATAGTAAACAAGTTTTAATTTATAAATAAATTAACGTTACATAGGTATCCAACGGGAGATCAACGCTGGTTGTTTCAGCTGGCACTATGTTGAGTTGGGGAAAACATTTAGTAATACATATTAAATATTTTGTTTTTGCCTAAGTTATGTGTTCTGTCGCAAATAAATATTATTTCTATTTTATTCTTCATTATTGGTATTGATGTGATGATGTCTCGATAATATTATACCGTGAGGCAGAAATGGCCTGGAGGTACGTCATCTAAACTTTTAGGTACCGAGTAATCAGTTATTTAGTAAGTCAGGTGCATACTCTTTTATTGGACTAAATCGTATCACAGATAAAACATAAGATAGATAGGTAGACATATCAATTTTTTTTATGTAGATACTACACTAAATATTTAACACAAAAATAACAAACTAACACAAAAAAATAAATACAAGATAATAATTCTTACATAATATACTTAGTGCCTAATAGCGGTCTCTTCCAGTCAACCTTAGGATGGAGACAATTTTCAACAATGAAATAGAATAGTACGGGGTATACTATTAAACATATTAATTTAATACACAAAATGTTTTGATTAAGTATAAGTATGGATATAAAATCAACTGAAATACATGTATCGATTCACAAGCTAAGCCAGGTACTCAAAAAATTAAAAGACAATTTATGATCTCCTTTGTATTTTGAACCCCTTATTTCCAATTAGCACACTAATAATTAAATCAAGATAGTAAGTTTAATCAGATTTGCTCTAGAGAGGGCTGTTTCTTCACAATGAGCGTAAAGGTTTAATCGCACGATTTCTTTTCATTACCTGTCATTACAAAATGCTAACAATTAGCGAAACGCAGAAAAATAGCAATTCTATACTCTGGACCGGATATTGCAGTGCGTCAGTAATATGATTGTTTATTCTCAACCTACTCGTAATTATCAAAGCTACTAGTAATTACTATAAAATGGACTTATCTATGTTAAAAAAATATATATAGTATCTTACGAACATTATTCCTATTGAAATTTCATGCTCAAAATACCCGAACACAACCTCGTCTTAAACGCGATGTTGGCACAAAACAGTTGAATAATTCCATTTTCAAATTCGAAAATTAGAATACGTAATTCGATTGGGCACGCTAATGCACCATCCTTGTAGTTGAAATTGGACGTTTGAACGAATCAGGAGTCAGTCGGGCGTCAATTGTCGCCGGTGACGGATCTCTTTCAAGTTTTTATCGAGTTTTATCACGATTTTATCGAATTTCATTCTAATGGGCTCGCGTTTGGGTGGTTCTCTGTGACGGATTATAATTTAAATTGTGACGACGCGATATCAACAGTTAATTGAAACTTAGTAATCATCGGATTTGGTCTGGAAGCTGCTCGATAACTTGTAATTGATTTAAGAGATTTGTGGCTAGTTGGTGGCCTAATTTGTTTTGTTCTTATAAACTCAAATAAACGGTCATAATTTTTTTTTGGTCTCTGCTAAATCATGGAGATAATTAGTATAGAACCATTCAAAACGTATTAGCAAAAAGAACAGTAGGTGCAAAAATTACTAATACGTATTACGAAAGCAGTTAAGAGCATTAATATTGTTGATTCCCATCCAGTCACACTGTTACCTACTCGATATGAAGAAAATTGTTATTCCTAGTTTTGCAAAAAACTTCTTTGATTTGAACTTTCTTCTTTTGATTTAGGAATTCTTTTAAAAACGATGTAACAACGAGAAGATAAATAAATTCACACTTTATTGTAGTCTTAAAATACATACAAAACAAAATATTTTTTAAAAGTGACTACTTATTTCCAATACTGTAGGCGATGATAGAACTTTCTATTTAAACATCAAACCTCTTAAACGATTTAGACAATTGTGACAAAATTATTTTTTTATTCTAGGTCAAAGAAATCGAAAAATAAAAATAAATTAAACAAACATAAAAAAAATACAGTCGAATTGAGTTCTGAGAACTCTTTTTGGATACCTGTAGAATAGATAAATTTGACATCCTTCACGTAACAGTGTGCTTCGATGGGAAGAATAATTCCCAAATTGTCACAGTTGGTAAGAAGAGATACGAACCTGCACCCTCGACTCCGGTAGGTTGATCTTCAAGGCTACCTCCTCCCTCATGAAGATGTCGGGGTACCTGGTCTTCCCGAACAGAGCTTCTAGCACGTCTAATTGCGCTCGCGTGAACGTCGTCCTCTCTCGCCTCTGCTTCCGTGGATTCACACCTGAGAGAGAGATAGAAGATTTATTAATCGAGAGAAGGGAACTTCTGAAGATTTTATGCTTGTGTGCCCTGCACTATGAGAATTATGTGTCGCAAGACTCATTGTAGTATATTAAACAACGTGTAACAGAAAGGTGTGACAGTACTTAAAGGTGTTAGTACATTAAAAAATACATTTTATTTGCATAAGTTTATTTCTAAAGAAAGAGTTTCTTTAATAAACTCCTAAAAATATTCGGCGTATCGGTCGAACATACATAAAGACTAAATTCGTTTATTTAATTAATTAATGACGGGTTTCGTCTTTTTTGTAACAAAATCTTAATATTATTGTGGTCACAAGATGAACCAGTGGTTGTATCGCGTAACGTTAGCGGAGACAGACATGGAACAAGTGATAGTAGGTTATCTTGGTTTCGTTTTGACAGATCTGAAGGGGAAAACTATATGAACTGATACCACTGTTCTTATAATAGTATGGCAGTTACACATAGATAGGTACAGCTAGAGGTATTTTGAGTTTAATTAGTAGCATGCAAATAAACAAGACTAACTAACAGTTTATCACACAAAACAAACGATTAACTTTTTTATGAGAAACGTAGAAAAACTGGTCGCATATTTCACAGAAATATAAAAATAACCAGCCAAGTTAGACTTGAAATAGTGATGTGGCCATAATCTCGAAAATTCAAATTATAAATATCGATCGCGCAATTATTATTTATAACCGCAATAAAAATATGAAAAAAATGTTGTAAAAATTAAAAATTATAGATCGGGAAATAAAAGAGAAAATTTTACGACCAAGCTCAAATAGGTATTAGAAATACTCTTATATTTATATTTTTATGACTAATTCCTTTCCGTTATTTAGTGAAAATGTTTATGATCACATTTTAGTTTGACGAATATTTACTAATACAGTCGCGTTAAAATTAATTTTATCATCTGACTGTAGTGAAAAGGTTTATGGGTTTAAAAATTTATTTGCGTTACTAATCTATAGAAGATTTATTTAAGGATTAAAATTTAATACATCGTTCAATATGCTATACTCGAAGCTTTGGGAGGATTATCTTAGACTATATAAAATTCTTCAAACGTGTGCTAGGCGAATACGATTTATTCAGAAAGTATAAAAAAATTATTTATCTTTATTTTTTGGTGAATCTATGTTGGTTTGAGTATCTAAAATTAAATCACTAAAATCAAATTAACCTCAAAATAAACCTAATTTATATACTGATTAACAACCAAAAACTAGCAATTTTAATGCACTTTCTTCAGCTCCAAATTAATACCAATGCTTTCATTAATCCTTCTAGTAAATTTGTAATCTTTATGTAGATTAAAATAATAATATGACGACTAAATATAAATACTTCAAAAATGACGACGATAAAATAAATCATATCAACATTTACCTAAAGACCTAATGATATCGATATCGATAATTATAATTATCAATGTCACCACTACTGGGTGAACTACCTCATAAACATTAGCAGGCGACGTGTTTAATTTCTCGATTCATCACATTATGGTAATATACCATTGTGCCTCTGTATTACGAACATAAAAAACCAACATAAAATTTATAAGAATGCTGTAAAGTCGGAATCATGCTGGGCGACACAATTTTTTGGGTCGAGCGTCGATCGGTAGCCCGGTTAAACATGTTACCCATAAAATCCAAGCGAAGGATGGTGTCCAGTTCGACTGGTAAACAATTACCGTCTTACTACAAAAGATATTCTAAAATAAAATATTAAAAATATTCTGAAATATAGTTTAAAGTATTATTTTAATAAAAGGCCGTCATATACTCGTATTTAAGTTTCCTTCAGAAAATATACTCTAATATTTGATCTCTAAAATATTATAGATCAAATATTAGAATTGATTGTCTGACACTAATTAAACAAGGTTGTTGGTGTTTGTATCAACTTAAACAAGGGTGTTTATCTTTAAACAAGCTATAGCCGTGGATTTGTAGTAAGAAATGAACCGAAACATCTGATCAATACTTGTCAAAAGCAAGTTTAAATCTTTTGTGGAGAGTTAGAATTTGTATCACAGTTTACTTTTCTTATCATCACAAAAATTAGTTAAATAGTTCAAGAGCTTATTGAGATATTGCTACTGCTCCAGTAAAAGTGTAGATATTATTTAGACGTTAATCATTAGCACGACTGTTCAAGTTAGACTTTAGTTGACCTATTTTGAATAGTCTATAGAAACCATAAATATACTCGTAATAAATGTAATTATTTTATGTAACGATGATGGAAGAATGGTTAGTGGGGTCGATTGCCGTACGCAAGGTACGCGAGGTTCACAAAACGCGCGAAAAGGGCCTTAGCTACCGGCGTATTAAAACTTATTGGGAAACCATAGCATGGTGATAAGGCATTTTAACGGTTAGCTACCACCTTATAGCCCTTACGAGTCACGTTGTGTTTCGGTAGCCTTCCTTGAGAGGCAATGTATTATAGATTAGGCATATTCTTCCTCTATATAGGGCCATAGTGTCGCTGACTTCCGTGGTCGTGCGAGCTGGTGGTCAAATGCTAAACTTATTGCTAATAAATAAAGAAAGTTACAATTTTGATGTTGACCTAAACCCGTTATTGACTAACAGACACAATCAAACGAAGAAAGACAACTGTAAGAAGGGTACTCGCAATAGTAAGATCTACAGTTTGTTAGCTTACATAAATCCGGTTTGGAATGTCTGTACTGTTATATTAACATCAAATAAATGACAATACAGGCCAAAGGCCAACGATTTAATCAAGTGAAACTTTGATCTTCCTAACCACATTCAGCCAATAGTTAAAAGAAGGACAAGACAAAAACGATCCTTCTAAAGAGATCGAGTTCTAAGAATGCAGTCCCATCACTCATAAACATAACACAAGCACGCCATACTTGTATGTAGGTTAAACACTAATCCTTGTAATCCTATACAAATAAAAAATTATTAACTACACGATCATTTTTCAAGCTAAATTACATTAAAAAAGTCTAACATCTCTATTTGGAGGGGAAATTCTGTGATTAATGGGTTGTACGCGTGTTAGAATGTATTTTGTCTAGATGTGGCCTAATGAATGGTTGGAGACAGACTGCATGACGACACATGAAACAAGAGCTTTTGTTCAAAACCATAGACAAATAGTGAGTTTAATTTTTTCAGTTTTTGACCGCTATTTGTTCGGGATTACAAGCTTGTTTTGGCGTGGTTATCGTTGATATGCATATAGTGTTGAATTTAAATATAATTAATTGAAATATATGAATCAAAATAACAATCACTACGGTAAGTACTTCTGATTATGTAAATTTGTCTACGAGGTGATTAATATGGAAAAACATATAGTAACCCATAATAGTTCTATTTTCAGAAAACTCTATAAAGATTTCGTTAAATAAACTCACGAAGAGGCGTTCCCCTTCGTACATAAGTTTATTTAACCAAATCTTACATAAAAAAGCATGTTGTTAAAATACGCGGTTAGAAGTTCCCCGAATCGTGAAATGTGACATTACAAACGTTAAAATAACAAACCCATACGATCGATACACGATCTTCCAAACGGATTAAAAAACTAAAAATAATACAAAATCCATTTCAAACTGGCCCCATTGTATCTATTCCAAACAAACATTTCATACAAACTGTCACATTTGGAAAAGTGAAAATAGAATGACATCTGTCTCATTTCTTTCTAGCGAGACAGACGTGGGTTAGACAGGGATGGATGTATTTCATTGTCAACGTCGACAATAGAGCGGGCTAATCCTCGTGACATAGCGGGCTCTTTTTTAATGGCAACGGACGATTTTTATCTTTGATTTCCGATAGGGCTACTGCATCTTGTTTATGGTCGCTTGTCTATGACTGCTAATGGTGAATTCGTGTTTGGATCTCGTTACGCGCTATCGATGATTTTGAAAGGTGGTTAGATGGAACGATAGTGTTCGAAATTTGAAACCGTGTTCGGAAGCGGTTTCTATTTGATTGCACCGCCATTAGAAAAAATAAAACGTGTGTTTTGTACTTATACTACGGCATTTTGAAATGTTCCATCATACACTCTTTAATCTAGAGGAAGGAGCTCATTTAGGAATACTGAATACTGATGAAGATAATGTTGATTAAGGAAAATATAAGAGTTTGCCAACAGTAGTATGAAGTCACCGAGTAGATTTATAAAAACGTTACAAATATAAAAACATAAATTTCAAGCGGACTATAAAATATTAATTATATTTCTAGCCTGTTACTCGTAAAATTAATAATGTATAAAATTATGTTTAATGAACTTATTAACACGTATTTTTATAGCAACTCTTAATTATTGTGCTAATTAGCAGTGAATAATCACGCAACGTTAGCATTAGCAATAAATATAAACATAAATTCTCAGGTGAAATAACCTAGATAGTGGTACGAGTAGCTTTCGTATACTCGTAAACTTTTTTTATAGATTGTTTTCTTGTCCAAAAGTTTTTAGTTTTCTGGCCATTATAGCTTAAAATCAGTACTTCAAAAGCATTTAAAATACTATGATTTTTTTCTACATACTTAATATTTATGTTGTATTTTAACAATATTAACATTTATGGTTGAAGCTATAAGGGATTGTACAATTAATTAGTTTAAAAAAAGTTTTTATTTTAACCATCTTTGTTATAGACGCCCTATTTAGGAACAATTAAAAAATAACCTGTAAAAAGTAATTTAGATACCTATTACCAATCTATTCTTTCATCGTACAAAAGAAAAATCTCCCTCTGAAAAGTTTTCGTTAAATTCATAAATAATATCTCCAAAACACAGACCACATTATCTATCCCTGTACAAATAAATTATTTTCCCGGTTTTTCACGGTATTTGACCCCGGGGCGTCCCTTGCCTCTTCTGCTTTAATGACGTGTAAAGTATTTTAGGGGTTGCATCCGGCAACTATTGAACGAAACAAAAATCAACTCTATTGTCCAGGTGCGAAAACTCCTTTTTCATCTTAGCGGGAAAATGTTAAAATGGCGGGAACGTTAACTGTCAAGTTGACAGCTCCGAAGGGAACTTTAATGGGCGAGTTCGGATTTAAACCGGATTGCTGTTTTAGATTCGGAATAGGTTGGGGAGTTCTCGCTTTTAGGTTTGGAGACTTCCAGATTAAAGGATTAGAAATGTTGGCGTAGAAATTCAAAGACAACCATTTTTTTTTCATTTAATGATGTTGAAAGTGAATATGTGAGTGAGTTTTTTTATTATGAATAATAAATAATGTTTTGTAATAACTTAGTTTAAAAATAACTTGGCTTCGACTTACATTCGGCCTGATACAATTTTTTCGGTTATTTTTATTTTAATGCCAAAATACTTAACAGATTTCATAATAAAATCATATAAAAAATACCTATTTTAATGAGTTCAGCCGATACTGAAATATTAGGTAAATACCATAACAATATCATCGAATCAAGTCCGTCCTCCTTTTACAAAGACGGTAGAAAAAAATCTTAGATGCCAACATTACGATATACACAGTGCTGTAACTGAATGAGGATTAAAAATATCAGCTTGTTTAATGAAACCGAGAAAAAATGATATCGACCTTCCAGCATTATTTATAATATTTTTTAAGTTTGCAAGCTTAACATATTGTTTCTGACTCCAAATTGCTTCACTTTCTTCGACAGACTTCCGACTGCCTGATGATTGTACTTTGAACCTAACTTAATGCTATTATCAGATAATATGTTCAATTAATACTAATTATTTATTAAATATCTATCTAATTATGACATATTTTTGACAGCTACCTTACTAGATAACATGGGAAATCATAATAAAAAACTCTTTATGCTATCTACTTACTATTTAAGGTTTGTTTGGTATTCGTCAAAATCTAATTCATAAAGTTATACAAGAATTATTATTATTTATTTTATTGATGATTATTATACACATTACTACTGAATAATATAGGTGATTTATTTGTATAAACATAAGTTTTACATGTGCCAGGTCGAATATATTAGTAAAGTGGCTTAAAATTATGTTTTACCCGATAACGTGCAAATGTGAGGGCAAAACAATAAATTAGAAATTTAGTTACCTAAGTATTTAATTGACCTCAATAATAGCAGTTATAATGTTTTATGAGTTAATTTCTCAAAACATTATAATTCCCGCTGGATGCGCAAAATCAGGGCAGAGTGTAGAGAACTATCATATATTTAAGATCTGGCTTACTTAAACTCCGCAAATGAATCTAAATCTGGATGCAAAACCATAGCTAAAGTGATTTTCATAAAGGATGTCCGTTAGGCACGGCGAGTGCTATAATTAGGTTAGCGCTATTTATTGTGGGATTTCTCTCATGAAAAGTACAGTATCTTACTAATCAATAAGTTTTTTCGAGTTTACTGGACAAAATGGGACATTCGTCTGTCTATTTGCGCGGAATAGCGGTTAGTTCCGCTGTTTGCTGTGGATGTTTTTCATTAAAAAACCCTTTTATACATATTTTTTGTATATTAACTATTCTTTAGGTTTACAGTGACGATATTATGAGGTTACAGGTAAATGTACTACCTGCATATAAAAATACTACGGAGTTCGAACTATCTCTGCGCAAAAAATCAAGTCGAATAGTCAGTTGCTGAGGAGAAGAAGAACATGCAAACACATTTTAATGGGATGAAATAAGAGTGGATGAAATAACAAGTTTTATTATATTAAGGACAAGGACTTTGTGATCACGTTTTATTACACTCTCATACATAATACCTGAGAAAACAATAAAATTTATTTAAATTTAAAAAAGATTTAGTATTTTAACTTAAAGTAACTTGTTTACGATCTTGCGCATACCAACATCGTCAGCGTTTTCCGCCGAAAAGCGCGCGCGAGTGCAACGGCGCAACTTATCGAGATCTAAGTTATATCTCACCCTTTTGTCAAACTCGAAGCAGAGACGCTAGGTTAGTGAACAATAAAATCTTAACAAATATTAAAAATAGATTTGACAAGGTTTTTGCATTTTGTATTAAATTTTCCCTATTTTTCAGGGAATCTGCCACCCAGTCAAAAATCCCTAACGGGTAAAAAATATGTAAAATCGTAGAACTTGTCAACAATTTTCATAGAAATTGATTGGAAACTACAACATGTATGCGAGTACAACATTTCCAGAGAGACAAGACGTAAAAAAAATTCAACCTCGAAGCATTTTCTAGAAGGTTTTTGTATAAAAACACGTCATTATTATTTTTTGTAAAAAAAACTGACCCCATGGCCACGTCGCTGCGACGCTGTCGGCACCTCCGCCGTGGAAATTTTCAGACCACGCGGTGCCGCCGTGAAATTGACCCACGGCGCTCATATCTAACACGAATACAATAAAATAGGTATTAAAGTAAGTAAGTTTAAAGTAGTAGTAGCATTGCCATTCAGCGTGGTAATGCGGCTAGCAAACTGATTACGCTCTGGTGGTGGGTTGGAGCATTTGGATTATCTGTAGATTTTAAATGGTGTATAGGAAATCTTTCTGATATATTTCTTTTGTTGTTGTAATTAATCGTTTTGTTTTTGGTAATAAAGGCACTTGCTTGCCCTAGTTATATAAATAGTATGACTATATAAGTTTATACGATATACATTTAAGGATGACGCTTTTTAACGAGTATCGAATAAACTGTTGCATGCTTTTTATAAGATAAAGAGACTACTTATTTCCTAAGATCTTACTGTACGACATATTTTTGATAATATGAAAAAATAGCTCCTGTCTGTTGCCTTACGACTAAAAAGAAGACAATAAGGAATTTTTAATTCCTGTTTATTTACTTGTGGGGACAGATTGAGGTGAGAAACAGGAATAAACCAATACATATATATTAAATTTCATATCATTCAAAAACAACATTCCCAACTTGCGTATTCCAATCAGTTTCTGATTTCTCCAAAAATATGTAACATCAATTTTATTTCTATATTTCGAAATAATGTCACCCCACATCACGTTAGAGCTTAACCAACTGCACTGCCAATAATTTATTGCATAAATTTCAATTCTGTTTACACACCCCTATGCTTAGGGCTGGCGACAATATCATTATAGAAAAGTAATTCCGGACATACTGTATTAATAACATCGACCTTATTTTTATAGGAATAAAAACGATAATTTATCGTTAAGTTTTAACAAGTAAAGTAACACTACAAGCCGTCATTACTTTCTTGCTAACGAATTATTGACCGTATTGAGAACATAAACACAGTAAAAAGTAGTATGCCAAATTTGAGTAGAAACTTTTGAACAGTGGCAGTATGCTTCAATTGTATTCTTATAGGGTACAGAAATAAAGTCGAAAGTCGCGTATCGATTTTGGCAAGTAATGTATCATAACTTGTGTTTCACACCCCGGTTCAGGGCTGATACAAACGCAATTTATGTGTTAACATGATTTATTGAGGCAACCCTAATTTCAGGGGCGGCTGTAATGTATATATATATATATGGCTGCTATGCTATATTAGAGTCGTTACTTAAGTAGATAAGTAAGTACATGATGTTAATAAATTAAGCTTTTTATATCAGATATACATATTAGAATATTATTATTAGAAAAATATTATTAATGTTCATTTACAAATACATATTCCTGATATAACCACACAGTCACAAAAATGCCATAAAAATATCCTATTTAAAACTGTGTGTAAATAAAAACTATAGGTATGCTCATGAAAACCACGTGTAATTTGTACACGCCATATTTATTTATGTAACGATACAATTAATCTCCAGATAAAACATTTTGTCCTCATAAATAATAACTACGCCTACAGCATTGCCTCCGTAACGTGAAATAGTAAATATTGACAGTAACAATTACCCGCACACTAAGTGTGAATTGCTGTGCAAATAGATAAGTTCTCGGCACACGACCGACACGTGCGCTCGTCACGGCGGTCGCGTGATAACTGATGACTTTATACTTTTGCAAGGGCTAAGGTAAACAATAAAGACGAGGGACTCCTAAAAGGGTGCTGTTTTGAGATAATCGAACTTACTTATATTCATTTATTAAATATTAGACTAAATAGAAGATAGCAGAAACTAGATTTTATTCCTATCTGTGTGTCGATAAATCTGAATCATCTGTTTTCTGAAGACGTTTCCAATCAGATCAGAATATTATAAGTACAATTTTGATTTTATAAGTACATAATTAAATACTTATAAAAAATCTTCAAAAGCTCTAATGAACTCAGAATAGGCGGTTAACATTCTTAAACACTCTTTTATATAAAACTACTTTAATTAGTGTACCATTCCAAATCAAAGTGTTTGATTCCGCTGCATTATCTCAACACCTCGAGGTCTCTTTCTGCTCTGTTTACCCTCATCTACCTTCCTTCTAATTGAAACGTGAACATTCATTGTTTTAATTATTGCTTGTGTTATTTTTGCCAAATATTACTAAATGAGATCGTTGCAAAATAATTAATCAAAAAAAATGAAACTTCTATAAAACTTTTTCCTCGTTTTAATATTGTTCTTTTTTAAGAAACTACAAAAAATACCTAAATAAAATAATAAATAAAAAAGCCTTTATTTGTAATGCCTTATTATAAACATATTTTTTTCTTAGTTACTCCTTCTACTACTATTTACTTACCTATAATATTTTACTGACTCTCTCTCTAGTCTAATATTTATACTCTGATTCTATACACATACAATTTATTTTGTTATATTATTAATAAATATTTTAATCGGCAGAAGTTGCTTCTGAGGCATAGGTCTCCCCTAATCTTCTCCACTCCTCTCTCTGTCTCGCCTACTGTATCCTGGACGGTCCTAGTTTCTTAGAGAAGATGTCTCTCCATCGTTTTCTCTGTCGTTCTTGATTTCCTTTCCCGTCTAGTGGGATCCATTCTGTGACTCTTTTTGTCCATATCGTGTTATCGAGTCTGCAGACATGTCCGCTCCATTTCCATTTTAGTAATCTCATCTTTTTTGTCACATCAGAAACTTTAGTTCGGTTTCGGACAATTTGATTAGTAACTTTATCGGATCTTTTCCATTTTGCGCTGACAAATTGCAATTATTACCTTATCTTTGAAAAAAAAACCTATGCAAGTTAAACTCATATAAAACATATTTAGAAACTATTAAAACTAAAATAACCTAATATTATATTTATACTTGCCGACCCGTACGTTTTTTATAGTTTAAGTCTTCCCTGAACTTCTAAGAACATTAACCAAAGTCAGCTAATAAGCCCAGTCGTTTCATAGCTTGAGCAAGATAAATGAACAGCAATTGATTTTATTTACATAGAAGATTATTTATTGACACTGACACAGAATCAAGTTCAATCAGTAAATATGAAAAAATAATTCAGAAGTAACACCACGCACATATACATAGAAAAAACTCTTATACACAAATTTTAATAAATTATAAATAAATTTTATACACAATAAATTAAAACATCAAACTTAATATACTTATGATTAAAGTGCAACAAGTGGCGCCCTTATAGTTAATAGCAATCTCTTCCTGCCAAACTTTGTATGGATATATCTAAAGCATAAGT
The DNA here is from genome assembly GCA_947049295.1 of Ligdia adustata. Taxonomy (NCBI): domain Eukaryota; kingdom Metazoa; phylum Arthropoda; class Insecta; order Lepidoptera; family Geometridae; genus Ligdia; species Ligdia adustata. The sequence goes on from OX346239.1 coordinate 6,554,815, forward strand.
TAAACATAAAATCTTACTTGCATTTAAATATCAACTAATAAAAATGTTACAATATGTTTTAGAAAACAGATAAACGGAAAATCTTAAGAAAATAACTTACTCTGACACTTTATGGGCTTTAAGCTTTCCTTATTTAAGAAAATAACTACTCTAACACTTTATGGGCTTTAAGCTTTCCTTATTTAAGTTTTTATTCTAGTTATTCGAGTTCCTGCTTCAGCTGAGACATAACAGTATACTCTAGTACCTATATTGTTTCTGCTACATCATCCCGCCCGAGGCCACTCTGGCCCCTCTTTACCCTCCCGACACTTCGTCTCTCTAATTGTAAGGTAAACATTCAATGTTTTACTGATTGTGTGTGTTTTTAACAGAGTAGTGGCCGAGGGAGGGTGTTTTTAAGGGTTTGTGTGAAAGGAACGATAGGTTTTAGGTACTTTAAAGAACTATCATATATATTCTTGATTGTTTGATATTACCAGGCAGGTCACCTACTACTAGATGGGTTAAATTTATAGCAAAGGCAGTCTGTCGGCATCAGATTTATCAGAGATGGCTAAACCGATTTACAATTTCGTTTAAAGGGATATTTATTTCAGTTTGTGTCATGTGAGTTTTATCAAAATCCTAACTAATATTATAAATGCGAAAGTAACTCTGTCTGTCTGTCTGTTACGCTATCACGCTAAAACCACTAAACCGATCTGGATGAAATTTGGTGCACAGGTAGATTGGACCCCGGGAAAGGACATAGGATACTTTTTAACCGACTTCAAAAAAGTAGTTCCCCATTATGTCGACTATCCAAAGGGGAACTACGCGGTTGAAACCGCGGGGCACAGCTAGTAACTGATAAAATTAGTCTGCCACACTGAAGTCTACTTGATATATTTTTAAAAGAATTACTTCTCGTCTTTGTACACCCAATAACCCTTAACAAGATAGTTCAATCAAATAATAACAAAATATATTTAAATCTTATGTGATATATAGGTAATCTAATGTAAGTTTTTTTTAGTCATTTCATCACACTAATAATATGAAGGCGAAAAGTTGTGTATACGCGTAGGACAAAATTTCGCTACCAGGTTAGCTCAGGTCCTGCAACACATAGACTAGACTACCGTGAGATAATCATAATTTATAACATAAAATCACTTAAGATTTTATGTAATCTTATTTATTATTTATTTATTTATTTATTGTGACAATAACGAAAGAAATCAATAACAATTATCACACGAAATCATAATTATTCATGATAAATAAATATTCTTAAACCTACGGTACGGTACGGTAGTACTTATGTTTTTTTTTTAATTAGTTTATCAAATACAAGTAAGGTAATTGTTTTTGTATTGCCAAAGCATCAGTAAACAATCCTCCCCAATCATGGCAAAACAACAAACACAGATTCAAAATGTAAGCTATTTTACAGCGTGTGAAAATTCACACTTGGCACTAGGGGCACATCCCTTGTATCGTCGGTTACACGATTAAATAAATGTCACAAGATTCTTGTTTATGTATCGTAAATATAAATGTAGTTTGAATTATATAATACTAGCTGTGCCCGCGGTTTTATTCACCGTAGATCATCATCATGATCATCCCATGGGAACACTAAAATTTTCCGGGATAAAAAGCGGCATATGTGAATTCAGGGTATAAGAAATAGTTGTGCCATATTTCCAAATCTGTTAAGACGTTTGAGCGTAAAAGAGCAACAAACAAACTTTCACCTTTATAATATTAATTAGTGTGATGTATGTAAAGCATTTAGTTGTGTAAGGAAATAGTATAATTTGTGTTTCGTAAAGTCATTTTCTATGCAAAAAAATATATTTTTATATATCCCACTGTTTAGTGTAACCATATTTAAATTACAGTCTTTTCTCTTATTTTATCAAATTTAAAAAAATAAAACGAGATATAATACGTTTAAAGTTAAGACGCGTTTATTAATAAGTCCGTCAATATGCTAGTAATCTATTTTATAGGCGGTACGAAGTTCGCTGACTTATGTATGTTTTTCACAATTTAAACTTTCGCTAAACTTTCACAGTCATTTCAAAACCAATAGCCGTTCTTAAATTTTAGCGAGACAAACGAACAGCAATTGATTTTTATATATAAGGGACTTAGGCGGCACGAAGTTTACTGGGTTATGTACGTTTCTCACTATTAAATTCACAAACATTTTAAAACCAAAATCAGCGAAATCGGCCCAACCGTTCTTAAGTCTTAGCAAGCGAACGAACAGCAATTGCTTTTTATATATAAAAATATTATAAAAGTAGAGAAGCCGCGAAGTAAGTTGTTCTTTTTTATTTCTTTATTTAGTTAGTTCAAGGTTCTACTTATTTAGAAGTACATAGGCTGCATGTTCCTCTAGAAAAAAAACAAAACAAATCGCATTCAAAGTTACTGGTAAAAGCTAGAAAAAAAACCCGTAAACAATAAAACCTATTTTGCTTTTCCTATTTGTTTTTGCTATTGAAATTCAAAAGTTATTTTTCAATTTGTCTCGGATAGCGTCACGTGTCCCACCCTTGCGAACTTTCACACTTGCACTGTTTATTTATGCAATGGAATTATGTTACAGTGTTATCATGTACAGGGGGTTTTTTGAATGGAAAATACAATAGTTCGCTAAATGTTACTGACTGAGTGAGCGGAGCGATCTCTGACTTTGCGTATAGGTCAAACAATTTCTTAGAATTTTTATATATTGTGGAGTTTCTATTTTGTTTGTATTAATATGCAATTTTTGTTGAAGAGAAATCGTGATCGATAAAATTCCTTTGCTAAAGGAAGAGCTAAGTAAGCTTAGGACTGCTACTGTTAGAATTTTGGTAAGTAGCCGTTTCTATCATAAAAGTCACATGAATATCAGTGTTAAACAAATACAGACAATACTAAATTTATGATACGACACTACCAGTAGTGCCGAGCAGTAGTGTCAAAGGTATGACACTACTGCTCGGCACTACTGGTAGTGTCGTATCAATATACATTTACAATTAACGTAACGTTTCAATTAGGTTATATGACGTAAAGCAACACCTGAAGTGAAGATCATGAGTGCACTCGGCGGGACACGGGAAAGTTTGGGAGTGTAAGTCCCGCGCGAGTCAAAACCGTTCACGCGTTAGTTTGCACTTAGTTTATTATAAATAAAATGATAATACTTATTGGATACTTTATATTGAAAAAAAAATACAGTATCATTTAATTTATTATAAAAACTTTTAACAGTACTTTATATATACATACAGTACAATACTTTATTATACAGTACTTTGTGTAAAGTATACTATCAAACAAAAAAAAATATTATTAATTGATCCAGACGTCTGGACGTGAGTTACAAGGCAACAAACATAAAAAATAAAGTCGAATTCAGTGATAGAAGGTGTACTAAAATTAGCACCAATACGAAAATAAATCCAAAACGTGTATGAAATAGACCTAATATTAGGGCTTTTTCTGTCTAAAAATATTCCTCCTCAGAGATTTTAGTTTTATTAAACCATTCTCCTATTCTATAGTTTAATATTTTATTCGTGATTTATACCTGACATTTCATTTAGGTTATATTTCTTAAAGCAACACTTGAAGAGAAGTGCGCCACTTGAGTGCAATTGACAAAAACGAAGTGTGGGAGTGCAAAGTGTCGACGCGTGCCGGGACCGCTCTCGCTTTAGTGTGTACATACTTTTATAGTGCATTAAACTATTTAAATACTATTCCCTACTTCTGTAAGACTTTTCAATTCTTTAGTGACTTTATGAAATAAATCAAAATAAAATTAAACACTGGATCGTTATTTTTTACCAGACTGCGAAAGAAGGAGTGTTATGTTTTTCGAGTGTATGTATGTATGTATATTTGTTTGGCACGCTGTAGAGCCTAAATGGCTTGTTGTATTTTTATATGAGTGGTGTCAATAGATTTTTCTTAGTCGCGAGAGTGACACTGGGTACATCAAAATTAATAAAATAATTAATAAGGATGATATACAGGTTTAACGATTTAGCAGTCGAGTTATTTCGAACTCGCTTCTAACCACTTGTTATTTACTCAGAATTATTAATGAAGTATATATTGGGCTTGGTATGTGTAGATATCATAAAAGTAGGCCAGTAAACGGCACTGTATTCATAGGAATTTAAGAAATGCTCCCAAACGCAAATTTTATTGGTATAAATAATCCCACCCTCCAATCAAAAAATTCGACTATAAATTCTTAGACTAATTTTGTCAAAATTAGATACACAGATAGACAAAAAATATTTTGCCAGGTTCGAAGTAGAAGAAATATAGCGCGTTGATGTCTTTTTTCAAAGATTTTGGTTGTCATATAGAAGACATCAACGAGGTCTCGTTACTCTGCCGCGTTTTTTAGATTCTAATTCGTTTATTAGATGATATACATATACAAATACAAATTTATTTACATATCAATATTTTGTAACACAAACTAAAGAATACAAAATTCTAAACGAAATTAATATTATATTCACGAATTCAAAATAAGTTGCGTTTTGTCAAGTACTTGCATACTTTTTTAATATGTTCTTATTACCTAAAGTCGCCGGTTAAGCTCTTCAGGTATGTCTTACCTATATTATTTATTGGTCTAGCGTCTGGCTGGATTTCAATCAAAATGACTGACATAATAGCCAAGTACCAAATTGCATACGGATGTCACATTGCTTACAGATAAAGCTAATCAATAAAAATAATAAAATAAAATTTTATTTATTCGGACAACATACAATCCTTGGGTTAGTAAAAACATAAAATAAGGTCACACCAAAATGAAATAAAAACATGCTAAATAAAGTTCCAATAACACGCCTACTTATGGTACCTAGTTATTGGCGAGTTTAAGGTGGCTCGGATTTAAAGGACAGGCCAGTGGTACACCGTCCCGTAGGCCACACCAAGTACCGCTGGTCTAACGCCCGTGGAAGGCCTACGCGAGCTCCAGGTCCCAAACTGGCGTGAGTTCACGGCGTGCTGCACAGTCAGACGGCACGAAGGCCTAGATCCGCTTTATGGTCACTGTGGCAGCCTTCTAGTAGTAGTGGTAAATAAAAATCGTTACATCTATTTCCATAATTAGTACCTATCATAATCAAATTCACAGATATGTTAAACTTATATAACCCCTTATTTTTTCATTGGGTTTGAAAAATAAAACCAGTGTTAACAGTTTACGACACGTAATGAATACTTCTAATGATTGATTTTAGAAACCTGTCAACTGTTGGACGTTCGAACGTGCACTAACCGTATGCTTTTTTAGCCACAGCATTTTATCTATACTATATATAGACATGTGTAATGTAAATGTAATGCATTCTTTATCCCGCTTCCGGGATATCCATCTTTCTTATTACAATGCGTAGGTCCAATATCATTTAGTTAGCACAATTGAAATCTACATAAGTAAGATAAATCATTAAATATTCAAAAAAGAATACGTTTTTTTGTAATGCGTTATTTATATATTGGTAATTGTAGTTCGTTCTTGCAAATCCAGCTTATCAGTTGACTTATCAAACAATTTTCAGTTGTTACCTTTTTAAGTGACTTCCAAAAAAGAGACCGATTAATAACATATTTTTTAGTTCAAAACAGTATAACTTCTGAGGTGATTTCGTATAAATGTAATCAAAAAGGTCTTATAGTTTTTATTTCTCAAAACATTTAATTTTTTAAGAGGACGTTAAAACGTTATAACTAACGTTTAACGTATTAAACGTTAGTTTTGCGTGACGACTGGGTGTCGGTTTTCTCTTGTTAAAGTAGGACTTGTCATTTATAATCATACTAGCTGCACCCAGTAGCGTTAACTGCGTTAATACAGGATAAAGCCTACCTATGTATTGATACGGGGTTTAAGCTATCTTCGTACCAAATTTCATCCAAATCAGTTTAACAGTTTTTGCGTGAAATAGTAACAAACATGTACATCCATTCTTAGCTTTCGCATTTGTAATATTAGTAGAATTTGTAACACATGCAAGTTTGGTTGATGTTCCTCCTGCACCTGCTTTCATATATATTTTCCAAACTATAGTAATATTACTTAATCTAATTTTGTTCAGTATCTACTACCTACTACTAAAGTTTCAACCTTTAATAACCTAAAAAACAACAAGCTTAATCATAATTTAAAGCATAATTAATACCGCTTGACCGTGCGATATCTTCATTCTTTACGAAGGCCTCTCTGAATCATAACCTTAATAAATCATTTATATAAAATAAAAACTTTGAATCCACTTGAAGACCAGTTGCATTTGGAAATTTATAAAAAATGCGCCAGTTTAAACGCGCCCGTGAAATCGGGTAGGGCTCTATTCTCATACGAGAGAACGAAGCGAGAAAATAATATTTACCATGAACCTATGACTGGTTTACCCAAGTTGTAAACTTATGTTTAGACCATTCGAGGTCTCTGACGTGGCCTAAGATTTAGATGAGATAATATTAGAAATATATTTTTTTTTATATCAACTAACAGTTTTAGCTATATATTAACTAAAATAATTTAGCTACAAAGGTTTATAAAGGATACGACGCATCGGTGAATAGCTTCTCACCGCTGAGAATCCAACAAAAGACCTTCTCTGAGACCACACTCGTTACTATGCCAAAAAGCACGACCTAGCATTTTAAGAACGTTCACTTCTACCACCAGGTTTTATTATTATGTTCTTCTTGTTGCTTCTGAAAATAATTTTGTCTTCTTATGCCTTAATAAATTGCCACCAATTGAGGTGACAATTCTCTGGGTACTTATGCTAAATATCGCTTGAATAGCATCGTGTATAAAGCTTTCATGAGTAAGGGTCAAGCAAGCAAATGTGTCACGGACGTGAATTAACTATATTATTTTTATTTGTTAGAAGAAATCTTACAGAGATGTTAAAACCTTGAGATAGGTGTGTATTCCAACTGGCCCGGTGACATGGCCCGGCGCCGGGCCACATGGGGAAAACAGTTTTAACTGGCCCGGTGATATATTTAACGGGCCAGATGACACAAATCAAGTGCCATCGTCCCCGGTAAGGGGAGAAAAGAGGATACGAATTATAATTTTTGAAGTACTAACTATATGCATCTATGAAAGGGATTTTATGTCCCATGTGGCCCGGCGCCGGGCCAAGTCACCGGGCCAGATAGAATACACTCGATAGATGTAGTCAAATGTTAGTTCAAACTGGAATATTGTTTGCAAATATTAAAATTAGTCACATTTGAACAGCTACAATGTAATTATTTAAAGTCAAGAAAAGGTTAGCTAATTCTCACGATCCTATATTTTTAATAATGTATGGATGGAGCATTGCAAATAGTAGACGTCTTGAATCTAAGTCTAGATTTTAAGTAACGTGTGAAATCTATATTAATGTGTACTATTTCTATACTGGCATGCTGTCAATTTGTATCTATGCTTTCAGAAATTAGCACATTGACGGGTATTGACCCTGTGAGAGTGAAAATTAAATCTTACTGAAATGTTATTAGTAAAGAGTACTTTTTATAGAGATAAAAAACTTAGCAATAGATACTTTGCATCAAAACTTTATTGTGCCTCATAATCTCTATTTTAGTAAGGATTAAAAACGCTTACACTTTAACTACTTTAACAACTTCTAGCATCACAAAATAAAATGTTATTAAAATACTGTCACACTAAAATGACTCCACAAACTTGTTTTCAACTCTCTTTACTTCCCAGATGATAATAAATATTATAAAATTTATCATTTATGAATATCCGAGTCAGAAAGTGGCTACCGGCGCGGCCGCGGCGGCGGTGCCTTTGAGCCGCCATTTTAGTCGCCATCTTGCTTTTGTTTTTTATTTTCACTAATGGTTGGCTCTTGTCAACGTCATAAGATATCGGTACCTTCACTTTGAAATGGCGTAAAGGGTAATTTCGCTACAGAAATGATAAGAAATGAGCGGCGATAAAGTAATATGAAAGGTTGAACTTATGCAGGCTTACAGTACATAATTATTAGTTTAAGAATAATTAATGTTTCGCCCTAAAGGAACATCGTACTTTTTCAACAAGATCTTGGCTTTTATTGTACTTAAACTTAAAATACCTACCGGCTTTTACTGCTTCGTTAGAATGTTACGATGGTAGGTCAAGTGATCGTCAAAATATACAAATGTTATTTCTTGCCTGTAGGTAGGTATTGTTGCCTAGACTCTGAGAACTTCGCTTTGTTCGGTTAATAAATTCCAATACTTTATATGCATCATCATCTTTGTCAGTGTACTACTGTTGGGTAGGACATCCTCTAGCTTGTGGTTGTCTGCCCTGAGACATTCACGCACACGTATATTATATATAACTATATAATTTGTCGTAATAACACACGTGCCAATCATATACTATATTATATCTAGGGCTTTTCAGTGTACCTATCTCAAAAAAACCTATATCACATACTAACTATATAATTTCCCTACGTAGCAACCAAATACAAATCCTAAATAAAAAAAATCAATAATGAGTAGGTCATCGTGTCACCGAGTGATCGATCCCCGAAGCCTCACAAGTGCCGACAGATAGCGTGGCTATTTAGGGCCCGGGTACTGGCGATGTTACGTAGTCTGTGTCTGGTTCGAAATTCGAATGAAAAGGCATGGGCAAAGAGGTGTAATAAAAACCACTTTGCTACAAAGGAGGTCATTGTTTTCAGGGCACGGGAGCCGTAAAAAAGTTTTTAATAGAAATTAAAAAGAGATTCTTGATGAAACTACGAGTATGTGTTCCTTTTGTATTTTTTCATGTACTTGTATGCTACGCGCATCTAAATCTTAATTGTAAATACATTTGAATTAATTTAAGAACTATTGGAGGCGTAAATACATTAAAAAGTATATTTTGTTAACTGACAGGCGTTGAAGTCGTGGCTACTACTCAAAAAGATTTGGTCGAGGTCACATTTGCAGAATAATTCACCTTTACAGATCGAAAAGACTCAGTGTAAGCCAGATAATCGAAGGAAGGATCTTTTCGTCGAAGGTCGTGTCCACTACGAATGCGTCTTTACCGTCGTTGTGGATACGACTGACTCATTACATTCCTGATGAAGCTCACCGAATGGAACGAAACTATACTTGTTGTTTATCAAAATATATCAAACAGGTGTTGGTTACCTAAATAAAAAGACATATAGAAGTTCCAAAGATACTGGAAAGAAGTAGGTTGTGTAAGGAAGAAGGTTGTGGAGGAAATTAAGGAGACCTTTACCCAGTAGGAGGATAATACGAATAAAAAAAATGCTAATATGGCTCAGTTACAGAGTAATATGTATCTATTAATGCAGCAAAGCTGCGTATACTCCTTTTATAAGTTAAAATTTTAATCAATTTCTACATAAACATCGTTATGAATTTTGATAACGCCATTAAAAAAAGCAAATCCCGCTTCCGCATCCGCCCCCAACAATACCCACCAATAAAAATGATGAAAAAGAAATTAATTATCATTCCCGCCTAAAGATTAAAAAAGCAACTGGCCGAATACATTCTAAGGGATGCCAATAACAAAAAAAAGTATATTCATTTAAAAAAAGAACGCCCAGCTGCCATCGTTACGCCGCGCTTCCATTGATGAGACAAATGTAGTTATTCCGAGCAAGAGCGAAGGAGAGAGCGATACGGATTAAAAATTGAACTTGGCAGAGGATTTATTTTATTCGAGTATAAAATATGTATTAGGCTTTAAATCTAATAGGTCATGATCATTAGTTTTGTTTATGGTTTTGTGTTTTGCCTAAAATAAATAACGGTCTATCAATTTTTTGAGTTAACGCATACTTATTACGTCAAACTATACGCTTACTAGATATCTTTTCTTTCACATAGCAATATAATAATAATAATAGCCCTGACTGACTGACAGGTTACAATAACGCTGAAACTAATAGAGACATAAAATTTGGAGTCTGTATTAATTTTAGGGTGTAGAAGTAGTATGACGTCTTTAGAAAATGACTATTCAATGTTCGAAACTTCTTAATATTTTATTTTATTACGGGTGTTACCAGTTACCAGAATGTTATAATAGAATAACCTTTTTACCTGACAAATGCGGCCAAAAAATAAATCTGTCAGTCTATAAGTAACTAAAAAGCCTGTCGTTTCTGCAGCAATCAATATCTAAACTTTCTTGGGATTAGATAAGATGCTCTTCATCATTTCTCAACTATAGTATGCATTTGTTAGGAATGAAAATTTGGAAAATAATTACAACGACGGGTTAGAAGTGAGTTCGAAAAAACCTGACTGCTACCTGTGTATCATCCTTACTACTGCTACTTATTTTTTTACTTTTACTTAGTACGCAGTGTCGCTCTCACAACTAAGACCAATCTATTTACATCACTCACATAAAAATACAACAATCTGTTTAGGTTATAAGGCGCGTCAAAGAAATATAGATACATACATACACTCGAAAAACATAACCCTCCTCTTTCGCAGTTGGGTAAAAACAGATTATTAAACGTATGCTACTAGTGATTAGCTCAACATAAACCAAGTGATATAATTATATATAATATATGATATTATTTTTCCCTCAATTTTAGGTAGACCGCAAAAAGTGGCAACTCAAACAAAATGCTCTTCAAAGCGCATCTTTTCATGAGCCCTCAAGCAAAAGCCCCATTCGTCACAATATCCGAACGCACCGAGTTTTCGAATTTCGAACGCACTCTTTCTCAGAACCGAGGGGAAGCTAATCCTACCTCTTCGTCTCCCTTTTGAATGGAGAACGTCAGAGTAGTGATCCATTCCTTTTTTGAAAAATCGAATCTATGCAATATAGTTTCTTTTTTTGCGTAGATTCCGGCTTTCGGATAAAAAGTTTCAGTGTTTTATAATTTTCAGTTTATATACATTTTTTACTAATGATTTCGTTGCAGCATAAAAATTGCTCAAATGACTCTCAAAATCTGAATTGCACTCGTAGAAAAAAATCAGCTGTTTCATACATATTGTCGACGAACGATAAACATTTTCTATGGAACAGCTAACTATTTGTTCTCGCATTCAGTCTTCGTCATATTGTAAAAGTTGTTTGTGATGATCTTTATAGTGACCCCCTTTTGGCTAATACGCCCCTAGCCAATAACTCTGTATAAAAACATGCACATTATCATTAATATGGCCACAATACCACTTGACTAAAAAAATAAACAACTGCGCGATACCAACATCAAAAACCGAACTCACTAATTAAATCAAACTAACAAGGAGCGACTTCCGCTTCCCCCACATTTCAGGGTAGCATGGCAACACTGAACCCTAGGGAGGGGGTAAATGGGGGCTGTAAGCCGCTTACCCGGGTGGCGGGGGCCTGTTTTGATTATTCCCAAGGATGTCTTCTTGGTAGGTAGGTAAATTATGCAACGCTTTTCGCTTTGTTGTTCTGACGAGTTGGGCTCGTCATGTTGGTAGTTGTTTGTCTATGGTTAATTTGTAATGGCGGTGCTTTTAATGGAACATGCCTTTTTAATGAGCTCCCTGCGTGTGTAATGGTGACACGACGTTTGTTTCTCATAATCGAATTATTTTATCAGGAACACGGATCTACATAAAACTAGCGTATTTTGATAACTGTTGTGAGTTTTGATACGCGGTTACGGACTCTTATATAAGACTTTAAAAATAAATATTAATTATATCACTTTAAATATTTACATATATATATATATATAATATTAATATAATAAATATATATATATATATAATTAAATATATATAAATTATTTATATATTATTAATAAATTAATATTCGTTTAATAAATTTATATTTCTCTCTCTCTCTATCTATTAATATAATATATTTACTGTCACTTTTTATGCGGTCACAGATCGGTCAACTGGTGATCGAAATTATAAATACCTGAGTCAAATCAATCTCCGTACACAATACAAGACCGTAAATTAATAACCTCAAACTTTACGCCAAAACCGCAAATGTCAGAGATCGTAAATCACAGACTACACTAACCTTGCGGAAACCCCACTGCCTCCAATCCGTGATGCGTCAATCCAAAAGGGCCTAGACCGCCCAAGGGGCCTGGTCCCATTCCCATATGGTGCGCGCTCGAGTGATGTGCATACGGGTTCTGAGCCAACGGCGAGGGTTGTTTCAGGTAGTGGAAGTAGTGATGTAGCGGCGTGGTGGAGTGGTGCGCCTGGGGCGCGGCAGGACCGGTGGCAGTGGGCCCGGTGGAGGACGAGTTGGTTAACAGCGCCATCTCGTAGCGGGCGGGGGCAGTCACCGGTGCAGCCTCGGTCGGGGCCGACGCATGGCGCTGCCGTCGTGCTAGTGACCACTTGCAACTGACGACGCCATTTTTTGGTTGGTTATCTGGAAATGAAAAATGTTTGGTTGAAAATTAACCGTTAGAAGTATTCATACCTTAAACGTAATATTAACGTTATATGCCAATCAAAGTCAGTCATGAAGCAATGACTTTTTGGAAACCATCGGCGTTTCTTTATTTGTCCGACAATAAAGCAAGAACTACCTACTTATATCTAAAATCAGGCTCATGAGATAGAATACACTTTATTATTATATATTAAATAATAATGAAGTAAATAAACTAAAACGAATTATCACCATAAGCAGTGCAGCTAGTCTGTTTTGTCGAATGTAGTGGTAAGTATTTTCCACTTGTATTTTGTATGGGCTTAATTCGATAATAAAACATAAACGGCAAGGATATACAAAACTCTTTATCAACCCGACTGCAAAAGCATTATAATACTGTATCTTAATGAGTAAAACCGCGGTATATAACCAGTATAGCCCATGACTATCTGCAGTTAAAATCTAATCCAATGACATTTCGTACATCAATATCGGTCATCTGGTCTACATTTCATACAGACATACAAGCTTACTTATACTAGAAAAACATTACCCTTATTTAGGGCAGTCCGGTAAAAAGATTGTAATAAAAGCTGTGCCAAATACCTAGGTGTAAAATGTTTTTACTTTAGTTATAAAAGTTGCCAACAACTGTAATTAACAAGATGGACACCTTACAGTGGGCGTCATAGTTCAAATAAAAAGAACTTTTTTCCTGTTAAGTACTTGTGGGTAAATGTGAATAAATATTACATAATTGCAAACAATATTAAGTGCCGTGGGTGCTGTGGATTAATTTACGTTTATTCATCTATCGGTAATTTACAAGTTACTCTTAATAACGGCAGACATTAGGTTTTTTACCTACTTACTATACAGATTGACTAGCGGGGCATCCATATATAAAATAGTAATTTAGCCTGAATAACTTATGATAACCATGATTGCCAGCCGGTCACAACTAAAAACGAACGTGATATTGAGATAGAAACTGGTCAAAAAAAATAATCTTTTCTGTTTATATGAAACAATATTGTGATGATATTATATATTTAATAACTGATAATTTTCGTTTTATTATATCTAGACTAACACTTTTGTTACTGATTGTACCTTAAAGTAACGTGGAACGTTGTCGAATTACTCGATATTCGCTTGGAATCGACGCAGAGCCCAAAACACTGAACGTAGAGACATTCAATTTGGAAGTGCTGCTCATTAGAAGAAGTATAAAGGGTTTTTAGAAATTCAAACCGAAGGAGTGAAATAGGGGTTCAACATTTAAAACTTCTTTAATTCAATTTTATGTTAAACGCGGCGGGTGCCAGTTAACTAGTTTATAATGTATTCAAGGGCGTAATATTTTAATGTTACAGGTAACTTATACCATTAAATAACAAAGAAAAGCTTCGTTAAAATGTATACAGAGACAACGCGAAATGTGTACCTACTTATGCGCGCTCTGCCTACGCAAAACTTTTGTCTTTCGTGGTGGCGTTGATCTTTTGATAGTCATTTCTAGGATGCAACCGGGTGTATTTTGAATGGTAAAACATTTATAGAAAATACTTTACTCTCTTGTATTAATTACTTATGAACAAGTAAAATTAAAAAAAAAAACTCTTAAAAAAAAGGAAAAATTGAATTGCCAGCTTGTGATAGCAGCCATCTTAGATTTGAATTGTCATTGTGTGTAGTATTCTACTAGTAAAGTCTTTTAATGTAATAACCATATGTGATCCGCCAATAGTCATTTTATAATCTCTACTATGAATTAACCCCATAATCACATATGAAGTCAACTATTCCTTAAGAAAATACTAAGACATAGTGAAAATTAATTGTTGACTCCTTAAAACTTATTACAATATAAAGTATAAAGTTCTTTAGATAATCAACGTATGTTTGATCACCCGGAATACCTATACAAAGCTACATACTAAAATATTAGAATTTGAGTAACAATCTTTTGAACGTAACACAAAAAGTACGAGTAAGTAAGTATGGATCTTAGTCACTCAAGTTTCTAATAATCAATCGAACTAGTTTTTTTAAAGTCAACAACCTACAATCGCGCCTTCGTAAGTGGTCTTAAACGTACCAATTACTCACGCCTCATGCAACATTCAATAACGTCTCATCATACAATTAAACGTACGTCAATTCAAATTATAAGCCACGCCGATCATACAATTTTTTACATTAACTTCTAACTATTTTACAATTACCCCGATGAATGGTGAATTTTCCGCGCTATTGCAACATTGCAATTTATTCGAAAAAAAAAACACAAAAGTCAAACACGTGGAACGCCTTCGAAATTTGAAATGAAAGAACGTTCTTTCGATACGGATGTTTCGAGGATTCGAATTGTAAAATTCAATGAGGATTTTTTTCTTCATGTTGGCAAAGGTGTAGGTACATGTTTACTGACATTTTGTCACGTATATTTTTTTGCAGCGGTTACCTGAGGTTCCTTTTGCCAAATTGAGGGGCCTATGATCTTTGGGATTTTGTCGAGAAAAAATTGACGAGCTGTATCATAGTGATGACATATACCATAAAAAAGTGTGGGGATTCAGCCAGGTTATATTGGTATGATAGGTATTTGTACCGTACCTAATAATGTACCTAATAATGATAGGTTATAACTTAAAAACAGTGGCAACCGACTCAAGCTGATAGATTAAGCAAAATTCAAACAAAAAAGAAAGGAAAAGTTGAGTTTTGACGATATGCTCGTGAATTTAAAGATCGTTTGATGTTTTAAGATACATCATAGAAGACATCAACAATTTCATTAAACGGGCAATGATTAGTCGGGATATTTTTATAAGTTGTTCAGTTATGTTTCACAATTTCAGGAGTCGTCGCGACAGATCGTGCTTTGGTTTTTTTTTTTGTTTAACTACTACTGGCCAGTAGCATTCTCGAAATGTTTGTTACTCCTACAAATTGCCTATAGCTTATTTAAAAATAAGTCATAGGTATTTTCAATTGCGAACCCTATGGGGCTGCCACAATCTTTAGATTATAAGACCCTAAATGAATAAACAGGTAAAAAACAATGATATTTACTGATGATGATGATGATACGAATTATATTATACTGTATTGTTATTTTGCAGTAAAATATTATTAACCACAATCAGACTTAACCTATGTCACTTTAAAGATAATGTTGATTCCAAAAGTGATAAACAATTCTCAAACTCGGTTTAGTTATTCGAGCTCACTTCCTACAACCTTACATAAACATTACATACTTACTCTTTGTAATACATCTTAGTGAAGAAGCTTACTCTCACGCACAATAATGAGTACCGTATTTATATAAAATATTGTACATTATTTTTAAATTACTATTTAAGTAAGTAAATGTAAGTATTTTAATGTAAATAAGTAAATGTATATTATTTACTTCCTGCCCACTGCTTACCAAAAACTTCATTGTGGAGAAATTCATTACGTTATTGTCATATTTTTTTTAGTACCTATATAGAAAATGTCTACCGCGCCTACCTTTAACATCATTATTACAAAACATCAGCACCATCTTCTTTTGTGACAAAAAGACAATTGTCACTTTCGGCAACCGCAAAATATGTTAGCTTATTCCAGGAATCCCCATTTTACTTTCCTTTGGGCACCTCAGAATTGTCAACAAAAGATTATCCTAAATCTATCCATTATCGAAAAAAGTAACAGCACTGCCAACCTAACAAAATGAACTCTAAACGGGTAAATTAGCGATCATTTTCGTAGACTTGCAACATTGGCTAAAAGGAGTGAAGGATTTCCGCCTGATTAGAGTTTTGCGTTTTGGCGGTAAAACCCTCGAAAGGTGTTCGATTGTGTAACGAAAAGCACTCGGTTTCGCATATTTTTTGCTGATCGTCGGTGTCTTTTGCGCTTTCACGTCACTGGTTTTTGGTAATTTGTTTTTTCGAACAAATGTTTTTGTAATGCGTGCTGAACACAGGCTAGGTAAGAGAGGTTTAGCATGCCTTATTTCTTGTTAAAATATACATATCATAATTAATTTAAAGTGCATTCCCCCAATCTCATTATAACTAATTATTTTACAGGGTTATCAGAGTATAAGACTCCATCTATATACTCATTTCAATGAACAACATGAAATTACATTTATTTTTTAGCTGATGTTTTTTTTTTGATTGACATTGTAGTTACTGACCCCTTTTCGATTCCGTACACCCCTTAAACGATAAGCATGTGCATTATGTAGTGCCTTCTTACATAATGATATAAAAGTTACTTGTAACTCAGTATTGTGAGTTTATATTTATATTTTATCCAAACGAACCACTTTTTGCTGATTTTTGGCAAATGATAACGAGATTATTTTGCCTAATTAGCTTTACATTGGCTGAGATTAAAATAAAATGTTGAGATTAAACACAGTTAGTTTTTGTTTCGAGTTAAATTAGGTGTTAGCTCACAAATTTTGTATTAAAATAATTAGGTACTTCCTTAATATATTTAATTCATAAACACTTGAAAAGTTCCTCTCTGTAATAGGTACGTACACTTTAAATTGTTTAAATAGTTTTTGATTTGCTACCTTGCAGTTAAATATGCTTGCTAAATTTATTATAACATCTAACAGACCATGAAACACACATACAGGAACAGAGTGGTATGCATGTCTGTTGTCTCTATTAGTTTGCATCCCACTAGAAGGGGTCGTTTTAGCATTTAAGCTGTACTATTAGCCGTTTGCCAATTTGATACTAATTTTTGTTGTCTACTTATTTTTTGTCGATGGAAAACCGCCGTATTAGAATTCGAAAAGGATTTTTAATAATTTAGTAGTATGGAAAGAAGAAGAATCTTCCATCCATCGCTGCCTTTTGATGCAATTTGAAAGTAAGAGGTACATATCCCATTGATAAGTTATATTTTTAATCGTCTTCAAATCCCGCCTTTACAAAAACAGCATCACATTAACACCCTCCATAACAAACGGTGTCAATAACTCTAAAAATCTATTTGTCACAATGCAAACCATAAATAATATCGCAAACCAAACATGCCGCCATATTGTATGATAAACAAACATTTCGCGCCCTTTGCTACAATAGCGGACGTGACGTAATGATTCGTTTTGTTTGCGCAGTTGGCAGCAGTGGCTGTCACCGTGACAGATTGGAGACAGTGACCCATTGCGGGTAAAACGTGCGTTGAATATGGGGAAATATTTTGGTGGTGAAAGCACTGACCACGATATTATTTTTATTGAGACATAAGAAATACACTACAAGGCCCGACTTTTTATTTCTAAAAATATTTGATGATAAGTTATTAAGGCAATAAAGAAGACAACCCACCTGCTATAGCAAAAAAAAATAGTTACCATTTTTGTAGCGTGTTTGTTGTATATTTGGCCTCAACTCAGCAAATTGCTATATAGTTTGCATTCATGAATATATAAATGTTGATTTTTCATCGCAGATTTTTATTTTATAGGCATAATAGTAAGACAAATGTAAGGGTATCCGCAATAATTTCAATAATAAATTAATAACTATGTCATAATTTAAAAAAATGTGTGGAAAATAAACAAAACATTGATAATTTAAAGCTACTTCGACTTTTATGCAGACAACTTAATTTTTATGCTAAATATAATTTTGTTAATTTCATATTCGACCTTTATTCCACAGAGAACGCTTATCAAACCTTTCCGACACTAACAATAGGCATACAGATTCCAAATTCGAAATAGAGACGTTCCAATTTCAAATATTCATTCAAAAATAAAATACCGACGTTAAGCAAACTGTCATGGCGGACAATAGTAATGTTAAGCTCGGGTCCAAAACATGCGTGTCCAATAACAAATTATATTTTTTGTGAATGAGGGATGAAAATAAATATTAGGAATGCTACCGTTATCAGATTGTTGTGACTTTGATCGTTTCTGAAATATATTTTAAATATGGAGAATTTACACAAAAATTGCTGATGTCATGTCTTGTGGATTGTTTATGTCGGATTCAGATCGGAAATACACATTTTTCCCTATTTTAGTAAAAGTTTAGAGTAATGACAGTTATAAATATACCCAACTCGGATACCTAAAATTGACTTTAAAACAAATGACACGCACTTAAATATATTTCATTCCTAATTTAATAAAAACCTAACTGTTACACTAGAGTTACAAAAAACAACAGTCAGGTCTATTTAAAGTATAGCAAAACATTTCAATGGTAATGCGTTACGGAGCCTTATCATTTGAAATTGTAAATAGCCATTTCAAAGTCCCATATTATATTTTTTATTTATTTATTAGCGGTCAATAAAACTCTTGCCTGCATAAGCGAGTCATGTGCATATAAGAATTAATTACCGCGTGCTTAAACTAAAGGAAAATATCTTGAGGAAACCTACTTGCCTAAGAAGGTAACTACTGAAGGTTATTGAAGTCCCCAACCCTCAGGGAAGGACCATAGCCCAGTGCCCAGCAGTGGGACGCTATGGGTTAGTAGTCAATAGTTTCACATCGCAATTTTACGTATATCCTAGCCATCATAACCACGTCCTTTCTAGATCTAGTCAAATCTAGTTAAGACAACCTTTATACCATTCACAAGCCGAAACCACACAAAAAGTACCGACAAACCATCAAGCTCATATTGTCAATGAATTGTTAGCCAGAAAATGAAAAATGTCCATTGAAACACCTAATAGAGTGCGTCGAAGCGAGAAATTTGTCACAAAAGAACCAAAATAGCCCCGCTGGGCAATTATCACGCCCGAAATTAAAGTTTTTGTCAAAATATTCTACTTCTGTGACGACAAATGGGAATGGGAAAGCCCCTTATATTTAGCGTTGTCTTTTTTTTAAATTTACGTTGCAATATTTATTTACAAAAATTACTGGTTACATTATAATTTCGTTCATACAAATGTACTTACGTATACCATATTCATTATACCATATTTTATGAAGGTACCTGCGCTAAAAAATTACTTGAAAAAATCGCATTAAATATGACATAACAATTTTAAGACAATTTTTACTTTAATTCCTTAGGCGAGACTCGCAAGGTGTCTTAGCTCGGCCATTCGTTGTTCAGTGATTCGTATTAGTAAACTTACGGGGACGTGGTATTTGGTGTTACACTGTTCGAAGTCGGGTATCGCACCCGGCTAATACTTAAGATATTTATCAGAATGTCCACCTATAGTAGGTATAGTGTAAGAAAATTAAAATTTAATTTGATTAATAAATAAGTATAAGACCTATTTAATAAAAATTATATGGAACCACTTGGAAAGTACAAACAAAAAAACACAAACAAAAAATATATATAATCCAGCATCTTTGAGATATCAGGAAACAAAACACAAAAAAATATGAAGATTCCGACTAATTAAGAACCTCCTCCTCTTCATGTCAATTAAAAGTAGACCTTATACGCATTGTAACATTTTTATCTAAAAAATGAACAACCAAGCAAGAGAAATAAATATCTACTTTCACATCTGAATTCTAAATCAAAGAGGGTTCCAAAAGGTCCCTAAGGAGTCTAAAGAGCACAAAACAATTAGACGCCCAGTGGTCCCGAGCACAGAGGGGGCTGAATCAGTTGGTCTACAGGGAAGACACCCGATACCCTCACTACGAGTGCAATGGTTGTACAAATTATTATTTCGTATCAAGATATAGGATGATATCGTTTTGTAAAGGCTTGGGAAATTAGGAAGATTGTAACCATAACCAAAGTATGTTTTGGCAACATTATTAAACTACGATGAAAACTACACTTAGTATGACATTACTATTGAAATTGAAGAAAGTGCCAAAAGGGGCGGGTTCAATCCCAGTTTCAGGCATGCACCTCTGAGTTTTACACATATGTGCTCTAAATCGTTACAGATTAATAGCTTTCTACGAAGAAGCTCTCAATTCGCAATTTAGCCAGCGTTATGGATTATGTACTACACCCCCTGCATAGGAGAGACCCAGCCGTGGAACGATATGGATTGACTCGAACTAACTACAAAAAACATCAAATCATCTTTTCGAATCGCGAGGGAATCGGTTTCTTGTAGGCAAGCGTGCCTAGGCCGCATCGTCGCATTACATTAGGCGAGTTGCGGACAAGCGCATGCCTAATTTATTTATAAAAAAAATAACATTGAGTCGTCGCATTACCAATAGTACTACTAACTGTAGATCTGAGAATAGTTCAAATTCCCAAATTCATTCCCAGATGGCAGCGGACCTAGTTAAAACATCAAGGAAAACAATCAAACATGTCAGACCAAACAAAAACGTGCTCAAAACATAGACGCTTCGCTCTTTCGGTAAATAACTGAAATTCTGCTTTATTTATTTATTTATTACCCTTACTTATAAACGCGAAAGTTTGTACGTACGTTTGTTTCAAAATATTAGAATAACTAGAGAAATAAATCACAATATAAATATATAGCGTAACAAATGTATGCTATAAGAACTATAAAAGTATTTAAGTAAGTTTTATGAGTTTATTTTTTTAAAGTAATTATTAATTCAAATGTAACCAGATTGGCCTGTAACGAACAGTATTTAAAGGCCAATAAATATTTCTTATTCTTATTTCTAGTCTTTCACGATCAAGCGGCTGAACCGATATGTTTAAAATTTGGTAAATAAATAGCTTAGACAATGGATTAACACAAATGCTACTTTTATTTGTATTCTGTGTAATACAGCAGCTAGCTCGTAGCAAGGTTAATGTTCACACGTTACAGTACACTTCATACTACATCCTACTGACAAATTTTCACTACTGCGCTTTACCGTTCACCACTAGGGCGGAGTTCTAAGGGCAGTCCCCGGGGCTTCGCTAATGGCACATGTTAGCAAATACAACGCTACAGATGCGGTCAAAAGGGCGTGAGATGCTGTTTTATTAGTTTTGGGAGTTAATAGATTATATTTTGGATTGCAGATGGTTAGTATTAATTTTAATGTAACGACACATGGGATTAGTAGGTATGGTCTCTTACCGAGTGGGGAGGAAATGTGTAGCTTTGAATTTTATTACAATATGGTGAATATCAAATTTCCTATCTTGGTATAATTTTTACAAATGTAAATTTTTTTTTTAACTTTTATTGCAAAAACTTATAAAACATGATAAAATTTTATCTAAAACTATACAAAATTATAAACTATATGTACAAATTATTAGATTATTAGATAATTATTTTTTTAATGACAAAAGGAACATAAAGACGAAATATTTTCACGATAGGAAAAATATATTATATCTATGTATACATCTACCTATTTTTGGTGTCTTCGAAATCTTAAGACGTACCAGGTTTTTAAATAATAAACTAACGACTGGTTTGTGTGTATTAACTAAGATTTTGTCCGTGGCTTCGCCGGCGTTATATTTCACCGTAAAATAAGCCTATGGCACTTTCTCACATTCTCCAGAATTTGATGGGGTGCAATGCTTCAAGGATTGTATATAATTTACAAAAAAGTTATTCAATTTGTTGCAATCTGTTTTTCTCAGTGTATTTTCTCCGGTTTATCATTTTGGACTCCAAATTAAATTCAGAAAATTTCTATTTTTTGTTTATGCAAGTATTTTTCTAGTTTGTCACTAAATTAATAATAAATTGTAAGTTTTGCCGTTCGGTTTACAGATTAACCAAAATAAGCGAAAGACCTGCCGAATTGTAATAGGCTTTTAACTTTTTTTTATAGCTGATATTACCTACTAGTGATAATTGCTTTTGTATGGATAGGTAACATTCGGAAACTTACTCAATCGATTTGGATTTCAAGAGAATCTTACGTAGGTAGGTAATTATAAAACAAAATTATTATCTGAGCAAATATTTAACATCTCAAATAAAATATTCTCATATTTTAAATCAGTCAGCTTAAGTTAAAAATATTTAAGTTTCACGGCTTTATCAGCAAATTTCTTCGCAATTAAATTAGTATTTTTCTTAAATAAATATCGTAAATTAACGAAATTTAAAGCCACTTTTTCATTAAATTTCCATTATAAAAACTGTACTATAATGACATCAAACCGAATTTTATAATAAGGTTAATAATATTATTTAGGCTTATTATAAAGTTTCGCATTAATACCCGTTGGGAACGCTAATTTGGTATGTCGAGTACCTACTTACAACAATAAATTTAATCATTAAAGGTATATAATATATACATATATTATCTATATATTAATCATTAAATTATTCAATTATATTACATTAAAGGTATTAATAAGAATTGTTATTTTTACGAAATAATTGACCAAGCGAGCGTATCTAGTACGCTCGCTAGTAGTACTTAGTAGTCTTAGCTTCGGGTCTGGCAAATCGGTAGTAGCGCATCGACAAAAATTATTATGTCGGTAAATATATCGATGTCGTAGTTTGAATTAATCATTAAGTTATAAATATTTATTTAATTTTGTAAAGAATTATCATTGAGACTGGTCCTCGCCTCGGGAGATCCCAGGGCTGGCACTTAATTTGCTCAAAAGTTAAGTTTGATTATACAGCGAGGTAACGCTGCCAGCATCCTGGGAACATTGCCACAAGGCAGTGAGTTGGATGGGGTTTTTTTAATTTAAGTGTTTAGGTAAATTTTTATATTTATTCTTCTGTTACTAATTAAATAATTGTTTTAGTTATTAATTTGTTTCTTATTATTATATTTTCGTCGTAACTTGTCATAGTTTTACGAATTTTGACGACTTAGTGTATGGGTTGTATATTTATTGTTTTTTATTACGGGATTTATTGCTCAACAAGGTTATAATACTATATTATTTATGACAGTTTGCGTAAGGTAATATTTGGAATATTGGAATGTTGAATTATTGTAGTCACGAGGTCATCAATTCACAGGAAAGTATAAATATATATATCAGGTCAAATATAGTTCCATACCTATTATATATAAAATACCGATCGAATTTATCAAGGCCGTCTGCAAAGTTTTAGTTCAGATTTAGATATTGCAACATACCAATTTTAAGGTGTCATTTAAATTATTGCAATGTACCCTTTATTTATGATATTTGAAAATCAAAAGTTACAATCCTTACCTTCGATTATCTGGAACACTTCAATTATATAAACTAAAATAAACTTTAATGTTTAAGAGTCGACGATGCTATAAGGTTTTGTCGTGAGAAGAAAAATAACCTCCACATTAGAAACCAACCAAATCAGCAATCAAACATAATCTGAATTCAAAACGCGCGCAATGTCCATTTACTAAGTGCAATAGAAAATATAGAAATCTACACGGCTTCTCATTCATCCATCAATACGATTCATATTTTCAATTTATTATTTCAATTTATGCTCCCCCTTGTCCCCTATATTTTTCACACTCACAACGGCGGGCGCGTGGCGAAGCATGGTTGGGTAAATTAATGTTGCCAATTGATAACTCTAATTTGGACATTCTTAGTGTTTCCGGTGGGGACGTGGATTGGGTTTGTCATGTTGGTAGAAATAATAAGATTAACAAGCGTAAATGTGATTGGTTTCTTTGAGTAGTAGTTAAATATCTATTTAAGTTGCAAAAATTGTAAAAAATAATATTCTTTATTTTCGTGATGTATGTAACTATAGGTATGTTTTAACATTGCACAGTTCTTTAAAAAAACAGGTTTGCGGGTTACGAACATATTGTCTCGGGCTGTGGCCTCTGTTATGCTTGAAATAAATATATTGCCCAATTTGTTATTTATTTGACTATACTGATTTTCTAAATATTTCACAATACTTAAGTATGTACGGAATTGTGGACGTTTTTATGTGGACTTACTGGACCTATTACCACGTATAAGAGATCATAAATAAAATAGGATCCAGGTATATAGTTAATATAATTTAGTAAGTATAGGTGGAATGGTTTGTTTATATTATATTTAGATGAATTTCTTTTACTTATGGCTTCGTCTGTAGATTTACCATAGTATTTTAACAGATTACTGAACTTTATCAAAATTCGTCTCATACTCTTAAGACTCTATGAATAAATGACCGTGTTTATATAACATTTCAATTGAACTAACTGTTAATAGAAGCCATAATTATATACCTGACTACGTATTTCCAAAAATGTCAAATTAAAAAATGATTGCATTAATTATTTTCTTTGACGAGCAGACCAGTCAACTCAGCGTTAGAATAAAAACCGTAGTTAAGAAATAGTGTAGAAAATTACGTGTTCGGGTTCGCAGATTAATTTCTGGTCATATCGAGAAGATATCTAAGATATATCTTAAAATGACGTTGATACGTTTTGTTAAAAAACAGAATTCAGGATTTTAATAAAACTGATTACTATCTCACTAAGTAAACATCTTGTTTTGTAATTTCACTATACTATAAAAACCCTAACACAATATTTTTCATAAATGTGTTATTCTAAATACACACTATCCAAAACATCGAAGGCACCCATAAAGATAAACCACAAGCTACCTACGCATATTCCACACAACTACAAAATCAACTACAACATTTATTAAATCCAAATCCACGCCATTCAAATGAGGCCCCTTCGATTTTCAAACACGAAAGTGTACCTACAACGCGAACGGCTACCAATAGCATCTGAAAAGTCAACATGCATTATTACGATCTTCATACGAAGGCATACCGACGGTATTTCAACGAGTAAACAAAACTTGAGAAAATCGATACCCGACGCTCGAGCGAGACAAAATAACAGTGAACGACAGAGATAGCACAACCGAGGGTGTTGCAAGGCGTGGTCTACCGTCTACCTCTCCCACCTAAAGCCTTCGATGCAGTTTTGAAACGTGTAAGCGAGACGAATATATTTTTCTACTGATCTGAAATCCAGACTGTAAATAAAACAAGTGATTTATATGCCTTTGAAGTGTTTTTGGCTTATTGCAGCTATTTCAGGACGGAATGTAGTTTAAATCGCAGGATTGTTAGGTTGGTAGCGCCGTTTGCGTGTTTTCTGCTTGTAAAGTTGGTGAAAGTGCTGCCATTACTTCGTGTGCGCCGTCAACTTATCGTTTTGAATATCAATTGATATAAAAATGTAGGTTTATTATTAAGATGTTGTTATTAAAACTATATTTTTATGAGCCAATTTGTTATTTGGAAAACTGAGATTTCACTTTTGTGACTGTTTTAAGGTTTAAGCTAATTATCATCCTTAGTTCCATAATGAAACTGTGAATGGTACCAGTTGCAACGAATGATATTTTTATAGTAGATACTCAGAGACTATCATGGACAATGGACGTACTTATTTTAATTGCAAAGGCTAATTTAATATGCTTTGACTCGCATGCCTGTCACATGGCTATTAAAAATAAGTAATAAATAATGTTAAAATTCTAAATATACGTTTTGATTTAGTCAATAATTATCCACATTAAAACCGTACAAAGCCCATTCAAAAGATAATTACAATATCTACGTAATTTGATACATAGTAGATTGTGTCGTGGCTGATAAAAATAACCTGAGCATTTTAAGGCTTCCGATAAAGAACAGATCACTCATAATTTCTGCCGTCATCCGCGTATAATTTATAACCTGGCTACATTAAACAATGCTGTCACCGAGTCCCGCGCAATTTAATTAATGTTTCCTCTACGTGACGTTTGAAAATAGAACGCACAAAAGTTGTTCCAACCGTGCAAGTTTCGCGTTCACTCCAATGCGCTGTACGTGATTATAACAAATAGGTGGCGCCATTGTGTCGCTGATAAAAAACCTAGTTCTGAATTCAAATTGCGCGGTGTGGGCGGGCTTTATGCGACCATAGACAAGTAGTTTTTTTTATGACAAGCGTGTTTAGCGCACATTTACGACGCAAGCTTATTAAATCAGTCTGTAGATTCGTGGATAAATACTAATTTAACTAAATCTATTCATAATTAACACTAATTTAATGTGAGTGGATATTATTCAGTGTTTATGACCAATTTGCGTGATTTGAGTTTGACGGAGCGTAACCTTTTCAAAATATAAAATGTATATATATATATACATATACTTACGTCAATCAATATGAAAGATGAGTCTTTGTTATCTTTAGATAGAAATATCTAACACTTTAGTTTTTAGTTAACATAATATATTAGTATAATTAATTATTGTTTAGTCGTTTTTTGAAGATAATAAACACAACACAAAACAAGTAAATATTAAAAAAAGGTTGAAAGTACAACATGTTCCCCAGTTTCTGATTCTATATAGTTTTTACGTTACGTACTTTATTTACTTTTATGTTACGTACTTTATTTACTTTTACTTATTTTCACAGTTTTTATCCTTTCCTATGGCGCATTCTAGTATTTAGAGTATCTATTCTAACGTAAGACAAACAAACGGGACCTATAAAATCAAGTGGCATCTGATCCATGGTGATGTTCACGGGTCAGCACTAGACGGTCACCCATCCCTGACCGGGCTGAACATTGCTTAACATCGGTGATCTTTATGAACACTTCAGAAAACTGTGCTACGACCGACATAAAGGCTTTTGTCAGTATTACCATAGAATATTCACAAACTTGAACTAAGTAAGTCCTAAACTTTTATTGACATAATAATAAAAAATAGGACATTTAATTCATAGGTTTTGTACTTTTTGTTGCATCTTATGATGTCCGGTCTAAATCAGAAAATTCTTGGTTCTTGATTGAATACTTTCTAGTTGGTCTCTTAAAATTTTATTAATTTAGTTCTGTTGTTTGGTCTGTCATGAAAATAACTGTAAAAATGTACCTACAGGCGCCTGTCAGATTGAAAATCACTGTAATTTTTCAGTTAATACTTAGTTCAAACTTAGTTATGATCATAATTAAGACTTGAGAATACAGTTTCAGACATGCCCTAGACCGCCGCGGTCTAGTGGCTAGAATGCTTGCTTCGAGATCCGACGGTTCCGCGTTCATATCCCGGTCGGAACACGTGTTCGAATGATGAGTTTGAACAATTCATGAATCTTTTTCGTTTCAAAAATTACACCATAGTTCTCACTGTTTTTTTTTTTATATATATAGACGTGACTTGTGGCAGAGAGATAGTTAATAGAGAAGCCAGGACTCATTGTAGAACACAAAGCTTAATGGTAATAGAAAAGTATAAACCATTGACGGGGGTGACTTCTAAAGTGAATCCAGGCCTGCTTTCAAAGCAATCAAATATTTTCTAAAATGACACAATTTTACTTTGAAAAATCTAGTAGCTTCAATGACATTTCAATCACTGAGTAGCTCATATTTGCATCCACAGTATTTTTATCGATAAGATCACATCCCTACACTTTTCCTGTCAAAGTGACGTCACTGACAGATGGCGACCCAAACGCATCTTTTATCTACGGTAGCACGCAAAAACCGGCCAAACCACTATAATTATCATTATTACCCCAAACAGAACGGGTGACTATAAAAAAAACTTTTTTTTCAACAAAAGAGGCGGCTCTTACACCCCACAGGGGGTGAAATAAGGGCGTACAGCTAATTATTATTTTTATTGCACATCGCCACATTGGCAGTATAAGTGATGAAACATCTGCCATTTGAGAGGTGAAAAAAAGTTATTGTCTATGCTTGTCAACATGGCGGGGCGGCGTGTTTTTGAAATAGTAGGCAGTAACTTTATTTTTATGATTATCAAGAATATGTTTAGAAATACTCGTATAAAGACAAATGTAGCTAGATTAGTTATATTTTACAACCAAAGATAAAACATGGAAAACTTTTGCTTAGAACAAAATAATGAAGCCAAAAGCATATCAAAGAAGGTTGAAAGAAGTATATCTACCTAATCTGTAGGTAATACGAGTATAGCGAGCTTGGTGGATCCTACACTGTCATCATAGGGGAGACCTGTGCCCAGTAGCAGCACGTTGTTGACTAATAGGTCGATGTTATTGAACAAAGATGATGATGATTATTAGGTCATTTTACTAATAAACTTGTTTGTTTTGACGTTCAAAGACACGCAAGCCATAACAGTAGCCAACAACTTGAGAGTCATTACACAACTCCGAATCCACGTAACGCAGTAGCAAGCCAACAAAGACAACCGCTGAGTCATCCGAGCCGTCCAATTACGTATGTATCTCCGCTTATAAGTTTGTATGTTAGGTGATTGTATACAAAGCTATTGAATTTGTATAATTTAGTAGGTATTTGTAATTTGTAAATTTGAATTTATCGGTTTTAAATTTGAATTTAGACCAATAACAAACAAGAGTTTTGTGATATCGGTATTTTTGATGTGAGATACAGCTTACCATTTTAAGACGAGGACCTGAAGAAGTAAACAAGCGACCTTTTGACAGTAAAAAGGAAAACTGCTGGTCAAATTTCGCACGAGGTCGTAAAGCGAGCGTCAGATACAGATAGATTTTTTGATGACGTCATAGCAAAACTTTTTAGAACAAAACAAAGAACGACAGCAAAACTTTTTTGTTATATATAAAGATCTCGAGTTTACACAGCTATTACGTTGTAGGTACTTTTAGCAGTTTTCAGCTCCGATCCTGTAACATGTATATTTTTTTAATTGTCACCACGCAAAGGTCTGGCTATTTATAACGGTAAGGTTGCCTTTTTTGGTACCACACGTAAAAGTTTGTTTTTTACGTTATGGTATAAGAGTTTATCTATACCAATAAAAGCTTTGTTTATTATAATAAGTATCAATAATATCATACCATAAAAAATATTAAAAAATTACAAAACTAAAATTCTTCAAGCACTACCTCTATTTTTAATTTCATTCCGTAAACAAGTGGTTAGAAGCAAATTTGAAAAAAAACCCGTCTGCTTAATCTTTAAAACTGTGTATCATCCTTTGTTTTTTTAATTCTGATTTAAAACCATACTTAACATTTTTAATTTTGATATACCCAGTGTCACTCTCACGACTAAGACGAATCTATTGACACCACTCACATAAAAATACGACAAGCCGTTTAGGCTCTACGGCGTGCCAAAGAAATATACATACGAAATATACGTATACATACACTTGAAAAACGTAACCCTCCTTTTTTCGTAGTCGGGTAAAAACAATTTAATGACAGGATATGTTACGTATAAATATTATAAAAAAGAGAACGTGATAAACGTTATCATAATTATAAGTAGGTCTTACAATCATGTTGGTAAATACCTAGAAAAGTAATGAATAAAAAACACAAAATACATCGTTATTTGATAATCTCTGCAACAGACAACGTAAATCGATAAATTATAAACTAAGTATCAAAAATAACTAACTACGAGTACGTCAGCAACGAAGTAAGCAAATACAGACAAAAAAAATACTGTACACAAAATAAGTACAACAAAACAAATAATATCATACACTATTAATTAAGTGATTCATTGTGAACGAAGAGCGCAGTGCTTACTAGCTAGGAATTATACTAAAACCTTTATTAAGAAAAATTAGACGACTAAGTACAAAAAAGCAGATGAATTACCAATGAACCACTTGAAGGCAGCGTGCCCGACTAGCGGCGGCGTTACTACGCTGAATGGCAATGCGTTGGGTCAGATAAACACCGGCATTCTAGTAACGCGTCGCTACGAAAGTTAATAGTAATTTGACCCTGATCAATAGTTTTATGTAATAAAATACTCCCGGACCCGTGCCAAACTTTTGACCATTGTACTAGTTTGTAAGTACCTACTATTATTATTTTTACCGGGACCAAAAGCAGCACTTATGTAAATCCATGATCATAATACCATGTTACTGACTGCTTCAAATACGCAGATAAAAAGTGCCCTCGTGTTAATCCAGTTCATGGGATATTTCTACTCCGAAATTCATCGAAATCAGTTCAGCATGTAGGTGTAACAAATAATCTAACTCACATGCGTATACGAATATAACATGTATTGCGATTTGTGTAGTAGTATGACATATAATGAGATAGCGATATAATAAACATGACTATTATAGTACGAACTTGAGCAATACTTCATTTAGTGGCATATAAGCATTGAAGGTCATGTCACTTTAGGTGCGATGATGGTCGAGTGGTTAATGAGGTTGATTGTTGAACGAGGCTCGATTTCATATAAGACCCAAAAAGTCCCTGAGCTCCTGCAGAAGGAAAAATCGCGAAGAAACCATAGCAAGGATCTTAAAGCTCGCCACTCGACCCTCAAGTTGAAAAAATCTGTCAATTAGTAATTGTGTGTTTTGGCAGCCTTGATTGAGAGCCAGTGTATTCCAGGATAGGCATGCTCCATCTAGGGCCAAAGTGTCGCTGACTTCCGTGGTCGTGCTATCTAAATAAAAACTATAACAAAATAAAAATAGAAAAGTGAAGGGTAAAATGTTCGTTGACACCAACTATATTCTAGTACTCAACTGCTCAACTAGTTGAGCAACCTAGTTGAGCAGTGGAAAGTAACGGAAAATACTAATGGAATACTTGGAAAAATGTTGTTTTAAATTGAGACAGTGGTAAAGGGTGGATCGATACGGCAGGGACCTTTCACATTTCGTATGGTTTTCCCGATCATATAAAAAATATATCATAAATTATATCTTCCGTTTACAGAATTGATGAATACGGCTGGCACCTATAAAGATTTTTACTAATATTGATTTCAAAAAACAACTATTAAACCAAGATTTGTAAAACATTAACATGGGGAACAACTAAACAGTAAGTTATAGCCTTTCAGGGATTAATAATTTTAATAGATCAATGCGTTTTCAAGACTTGGCGTACCTACTGAAATAATTTAACGAAATGAGAACCTCGTATTTCGAAGTGGGTTAAAAACTGTGCTCAGAATTCTCAGATCATTAATATAAAATCATTAGAATCAGATGGACGCAGCAGCGGGTACCTACGTGTGAATGACTTTATGCCGCGTCACTATTGCCACCCCAATCAAGTTGCATCAGTTAACGACATTACTTGGCTAATGGTTTGAGCTTATTTTTGTTATAACTTATAACGTATGCCTTACTAGTTTTCCATTCAAACAATTTGTACCGAAATTCAAGTTTATTATGACTTTGGGGAAAGCGAGAGGACAGTTAATGGGTCGGTAATTTAGATCATTAACGCTTGTACTTAATCATGTTTCTTACTGGTATAGTCATTGTGTTTGCTCAAAAATTTTAGCAGTTCGGCCTTATACATATTATGAAATTGACAAAATTTAAAAATTTTAACCCTTCATATTTATTATCGTAATGGAAAGATAAATAGTAGATAACGAAAGCCTGCTCTTTTTATTTTCTCAGAATGTAATAATTACCTTTCCATGTCTTTCCATTATGGCAATAGAAATGGAGGGTCAAAAAAGTTGAAATGTTCGCAATTGTGCAGATTGTTGATGTTTTGACCCCAATATGAAAAAAATTGTTTTTGGCAATTTTTATATTTAGGACTCTTATTAAGGTTCTGTTCTACACGTTTTTGCCAAATATTTTTTAAATTGGCTGGCAAATGGCGCCCTGGCAAATTTCCTTCATTTTTGAGGGAGAAACTTCATGATTCGAAATCCGCAAAGATGAAGATAAATAAAAAAAATTAGAATCGGAGATACTAAGTTTGTACGCGATTACTAAATTACCAGACCAAAAAAAAAAGAAAAAAAAATCAAGCGAAAACGCTACGCTTGCTAGGTCAATGAAAACGTAGATCAAAATTGTATAAAAATCTGAAAACCCTCGAACAATGTAACCAAAAACCGTTGATCTCAATGGAACTACTATTGTCGCCACTTATTAACCAATACGTAGTTTTCAAAAAAAATTTTAAATATAATAAAAGGTTCAACTAAATTGGTCTAAAAATCCAGTTATCAAGTACTGTACAATCTACGAGCTGCGTTGAGTGGTATTATCCGTGGATTTAACATATTTACAGCCTACATTATTCAGTGATGGTGTAACTTTCTAACCGCGAAATATTTTCTTAAATAGGTCCCTCAGTTTTTGAGTTTATTCATTACATACAAAAATATAATTATTTTCTCGTTATAATATTAGGATACTCGTAGATTGCAGATAAACTTGATTACTAATCAAATCCCATTCACGAAGTGCTTCTTTCGTCTTAACAAACCAATTATGAATAATCTAAGTGGATTACAAAATATTCAAAGAAACTCCCGCGAAACAATAGCAGTTAGTAATCTAAATGCGACAAAATATCACATAATCTGGCAATATTGCAGAATTACGCGTGTTATTCTCTTAAATCTATAATAAATACTTCACAACTGTATCACACTGATTTCCCCTATCTAAATTACCGAAATTTTAAGATAATTCTTATCGATAAAAGTGTTTATTCCGTTGTCTAGATCTTATCGATGTGTCAGAATATCGATAAGTATCTCGATTGATGATTTTTAAATGTGTAATTACGAAATTGTTTTCAATTTTCAGGTAGCTTCGTTGATAAATGTAACATGCATGTGACGTACGTTTTCACGTGATCTATTTGATACAATGATACAAATCATATGTATTGTTATGTTTAGGCTGGATTCCACCAACGATTTTCACGAATCTCGATTTTTAGTAGTTTCTTCTCTATGGTATGCAACGGAATTATAATTAGACGGACAACGATTAGTAAAGTACCAAAAAATCTAATATCTAAAGTAAAAGTTAGTGGTAGTCTAGTAAGTTACAAGTAAACCCGCTGAATCACAAGCGAAATTGCTCGGGTTCTATCCAGGTTCAGACATGCACCTATGAGTTTTTTAGATTTGCATATTACAATTAATTACCATACGATTAAACGGTGAACAAAAACACTTACTTTTAAAGATAAGTGAAGTCCCGACCCCGAATTTAGGCCAGCGTGGTGGACTATGGCCTACACCTCCTTCATAGAAGAGAGAGAGAGAGAGCCCAGCAGTGGGACGCTATGGGTTGATACGTAGGTACTCAGTGCAATAACAACTTAGGCCCAAGGATGCGAATTTTAAGTCTGGAAAACCTTATTGTTATTCACATAAGTTTGCTTTAGTTGTACAAGAAATCACACTAATATCAAAAATCGAAAAGGTTGAACGGATTTCTATGAATTTTGTTAGAGATAGCTTATATCCTAGATATACATTAAGTACTTTTCTTCCGTGGGTAACACCGTAAGGGGCATTTACTAGACCTATCAAACTTAATACTGTTAATCTAATTAATATTATAATAATTTTATGCATGTTGACATTAATTTACTACATGCAAATCTGCGTTATAAAACTATATTCCTGTTTATTCGCTCTAGATTACCTATGAGTATTAAATTTACAGTTATTTCTATGAATAGTTTTATTTCAAACCAGTTTATGACAATCACACGGACACTATAATATGACAATTAATGGTTTACAAGTATAAAAAGTGTGACAACGGAGCTCAGAGCGTCTGGTCAAATTTTTATGTTTTTTATTAGGACAGTAAGCGAAGCTTCTTTCTTAAGATTATAACCGACGTTTCACTGTTTTCGTGTTTCTGATAGAATTTTCGTTTTGGGGCCTATCTCTTTTCACCCCCTTAATTGTAATGTATTTTTTGCTATTGGTGTCAATCGCTTCACTATGCTGTATTTTAATAAAAGACAGAAAAAATAAAATGGTAAAGCCTACTAAATAATGTGCTACTATAGTGGAAAAAAATGGAATCGGACAACATTAAAAGGTAGAAAAAAGCTATATCTTAATGTATGGGCAAGTTGGCGATCTATAGCTGTCTTAATAGTCTGTCAGTCTTGAAAAAATATGAGTAGCTTTCTGTATGGACGTTGGTACAGATACTTCCGAACAATAGGGCTAAAATTAAGCATATAAGAAGTGAAAACAAGAAAACAAATTCGGTTTCATTTTCTCAGCGTTGAAGCGGCGAACTGACAAAACTTAACCAAGTTTGCTTGCTCTTGTTTTCATTTCTTTCATCCCTTAGTTCGGCTGGTTCAGATAATCTTAACGATATTTAAAATTCTACTTCAACAAGTCTTTACTTAAATTAACTATGTACGAGCTTTACGATCAAATTTTCACAAACACAAGTGCTATCGTAATTGGAATGAATATGTTAGAGGCCTTCAGGCTGCCAAGGAAATCTCAATATTACAGATGGATTTTTAAGAATCAGTTAGGATTCTTTTATAAAGGACTGAATGAGCTCTAACAACCTAAGGACGAATCACTCCGCCTTTACGTAAGTAGAAAAACAATTATATTCAAATTTGGAACGTTATCAAACATTTTCGGTCAGTTCGAATTAAGCACGCGTCAATGACGGTTGCATGTTAAAGCTCGCAAGCATGAGGGCTTGCATGCTAGCTTGGGAATGGCATGTCTGTGCATCGAACCTTATACACTTGCAACTTACTTATCGCCCCTTCACACACGTACTTAATTGATTATTTTTGATTGTACTAATTTATAAAACTCTTGAGTTTTATTGACAGATAAACCTTTGGACATAACAAAGGGTGGGATGCTTTTGATTTTGGTTTAACTATTTGGACTAAAATGCTATTAACCTTTCCATTGTTGCATATCAACTTCGAATAATAACTGCCTATTTTGTTTAAGAAGACAGGGTTTTACGCTACCTGATTGTTGGAAAGATCCAACTGTAGTAATAGTTTTCTAAGAAAATTAGGATTTAAAATGAGATAGGCCATCTTGAATTCTAAAGGGTTGATATCTTATGTTCTAAAGCTTTTCTTTTTTACAAAAGTTAACATTTTTGGTAATCTTGAGATTTTTGACTATTATCAAAGTAAATAAGGAATTTTGCTTCTTTTGGCCTTATCATAAAAAAATTACATCAAATTACCCATCAATTATGATTAGTAACGATATCAAAAAACTGATAATTTTGTGTATGAAATAAATCAATGAGTCACAAATATACTAGAGGTACACGAGGATACGGAAATACCGGAAAAAATATTTTCACGTAATAATAAAAAAGGGCGAGTCCTGCCTGTCAACAGATTATCTAAGTGTAAGAAACAGGGACTTTACACTAAAATATTAATGTACAATAAATTACCAAATAGCGTGATGGAACTAAATTTTAAAATATTTAAACAAAAATTAAAATATTTTTTTGAAAGAAATCCTTTTTATAAACTCAGTGAATATATGTCATTGCAGCTTGTGGAATCATCGTTCTTGTGTGATGAACAACAATTACAAAATGTTAGTAATAGGTAAAGAAATAAATGACAATGTAAATGTATAATATAATAACTATTTGTTCTTAGAACTATAAAAGTATTTATAAGTTAAGTTTATTTTTAAAGTAATTATTAATTCAAATGTAACAAGACTTGCCTGTAACGAATGTTATTTAAAGGCCAATAAATATTTCTTATTCTTATTCTTATTCTTATACTATCTACTCAAATCCAATTATTAAATAAATTAGAATTCATATGTTTATGTATGGGTATATGATGGAAAGCATGGTCGTAGCGCTTACGGATCAGAATTTTTGCCTACTAATCTTGACTCATCTTAGTTTACAGGGCAGAAGATGTTGTAGTAGTTGGGGATTTTTGATTGGAAGAGTTTCACCTAAAATGTAGGAAGTATGCAAGTACGCCGCCGTTTACTGACGCAAATACCAACCGAACCAGACGATATAGAGGGAAAACCGGGAAAATCAAATACGTATACAAGGAGCGTCAAGTCTTGCAAGAAAGTTTGTGCTAGCGATGTCTATATCTCGCTGGACTATTTATACAATATTATTAGTTTAAGCTAATTAAAGGTTAAGGGTTAGCTGGCTAATTGGTTAAGTCTTATATGTGAAACTTTATCTTAAGAATAAGAATAAGAAATATTTATTGGCCGTTAAATCGCGTTCGTTAATAACTTATATATTTTTATGCTATGACTTTGAAGTAGCGTACCTCACATACAATAACAGACATATTTTTGCATAACGCAAAAGAATTTAGAAACGATGCAGGGTCATAGCCTCACTTAATTGCCAGCTATCAAATGTGAATAGCCAAAGGTTAATCAGTCCAAAGTTTAAATTAGGGTTAGTACAAAAGATATCGAGCACACGAGTAGCAACTGACGTAACTAAGATTTTCCAATTATTGCGCTCTAATAATGATCATTAACCTGCACCCTCCGTTAATCGCAGATTAGATGCAAAGCGATGCAAATGGCCAATTAGATCTGTTTTGTATGTTTGTTTGACGTCTGCCGTGGAGGGTGGTGCCCTTGTGAAGAGCCCAATTAGCCATTTTTAGTTGGTGTGTGGCAGCTGTGCACGCTTTGTTTATGAGTAAACATGCAAGTGGTCGAAGATATAGCTATGGAATATTTATAAAAGTAAAGTTTCTACTATTTATACTATAAAGTTAAATCTAAGCTACTAAACTGATTTAATTAAAATTGAACTGGAGCAGCATGGAAAGTAAATGACTGTTAAAAACTTTACACAAAATAAAACTTATTGATTTTATTTCACAAATTCAGAAAGTAACAATAATATGTGTTAAAAATTAGTTTTGACTGTATAATATTACAGTCAATTTTTGAAGTGATTTTAAAACTACAGTGATCCAACAATAAAATGAACTATAAATTAAAACTTATTATATACATACTTAATTAACAGGAAATACTTGGGTCTAATCTATTTTAGTTATATTGTTTCGAATTAATTTTTGTCTGTAAAAAGATAAGGAACCTATAAGGAACATAATATGACGAAATATTAAAATAATTAATTAAAACTATCATCTATATACTATAGATATTCAAAGAATTTAAATAATAACGTCTCATCTGTATTTTCGTAGCTATTTTCGTTTTGACAATAATCTCGGCACAATAACTTCTTTTAAGACGACTTTTTTCTTAATTAGTTTACACATCGAAAGTTACCAAAAACCTCTCACGCTAACTAATTAATGTCTAAATACCTACGCGTTTAATTATAAAACAGGCTCCGTCCAAAATTGATTAATTAATTAGTTTCCAACAACTAGTTTCTGATATAATTTAATTTTACCATCAGTATAGTGCCGAGTATAAAATTACTTGATAATATGGTTCTTCACAATTAAGTTCAGTTTTATTAGTTTCTTTTTAATTTTCAAATTAATTTGTAGTTGGTATATTAATATATAATCGTTTAAAAATTGTTTATTATGAAATCAATAGTTTGTTGATCAAATAACAAACTGTTATAATTTCGTGTATATTAGATATTACTAAAGAAATTTATTTCGATATTATGTTACCACATAAATTGTTTAATACGAAAAAAAATGTGACTGCATTTTAGCGTTATAAGATATTAGGCATTAAATCGACCACATTAAATATCCCAAAAGATATTCAAATATGGTTTAAGATTTTTAAAACCTTATCTAATAATTAATCCAGAGATAGATTTGCGTTAGGCATTTATTTTATGTTTTTACCTAAAATAATATAATTATTATTAAAATTTCAAGACACGAAAAAATGTCGCATCTTCCTCACATATATCTAGGTAGATATATATTATAACAAAAATCATTTTTCACCTCAGCGCGGCTATCGTGACCCTACACGCAAAAGGGGGTAAGTCAGAAACTCCATAAATTGCGCTAGGCGTGCCCCGCCCTCTGGCGTCCCGTTACGCCCTCTAGGGGGGCTACCCTTCGAATGTTTTATGTATACAGGAAGCGAGGTGAATACCAAAATGTACCCCCGTACCTACACTGTTGGAAATTATTTCATATTTCGTGTTTTGTGCCGATCTGTTTGGATTTTATTTGGTGACTCGTTTTTTTTGTAAATTTTCTTAAATACCAGTACCTTGTTTCAGGTAGTCATTTTTGGACGGTACTTTTTACAATGTAAATAAGGTGTCAGTTATGACCGAGCGAGCGAAGCGTTTCTCATTTCAAGCTAGCGAGTATAACTTACGTATAACTTGCGTATATTTGTTCAAAAGTTTCGTACTTGGGTACAGGAAGTTCCAAAAAAATTGATGATCAAGGTTCTACTGCTTCGGAATTAGAAATTGACGGATGTCCTGGATTTTTTTAGATAAGGAGTATGTCACCTAACAACTAGGAACGTTTTATTTATTTGTATTGTATTTGCCTTGCCGTTATTAACGCTGAAATTGTTACTAACTCGAGGTCGACAGTTTCGTAGAACTTAAAGTAAAACTATTTGTAAGAAGAAAAAATATCCCTAAAAAAATGAGGAAGATGGAAGAATAGACAACATTAATTTCTCGATTGTACTCAAGTAGGCAAGACATTAACACAGTTAATCAAAAATATCATAACGTTACAATAAAGTTACATACATGCGTGTAATAAAATCGTATCTTCATTTCATCTTACTTGATTAAGTGTTAACGTATTGATCTGTTAATTTTTTTATGGAAATGCAATGCACTATGTACCAAATAAATAATAACAAAAATAAAAAAAAAATAGCAATATACCAAATATAATTAAATGTAGAAATTTTAATAATGACAAATATTAAAATTCACCTAACATTTTCTTACATAAGTTTTTGTATCAAATATTAAATTAAAATCATAAATAAAAGCACATACATGTAAGTAAATAAACAAAAGGTATAAAATATATTAACAGAGACAATTAAACAGTCATAATGACCGAACGTCTTTAATAATAGCTTGCTAACTACTTTACTAATACTATTAACCTACATCTAAAAATTATAACTCAATCATAAGTAAATATCAAATAACAAATAGGAATAAACTCCTCGCACAAAAACAACAATATTGTTTTAGATTAATTTAATATGAAATATTGTCATATTTCGCTGATATTAAATATCTTTCTACATATTTAAATGTCCATATCATTTTTAAATGTATGTATCCCAAAAATAATCATAAAATACTATCAAACAAGAGAGCGCGTCAGTCAAACTATCAAATCCGTACAAAAGAACAACTGAAGGGGATGAAAGATTAAATTCATTTCTATAATGGATATTTTACACCCCTACATTGGGTGTATCAAACCCCAACACACGTGGGGTTCAATTATATTATTATTGAATAAGGGTTGATTTGTGAAATATTGTCACCGGAGTGGTATATTACGAAGGGGTTACATTTTCAGTTGTGAATTATTCATGGTTTCAAAAAGTATATAGCCTGGTGCCTTTGAAAATATTATCTATAATTTAAAGCCCTGGTATTAACAAGAAAAAAACATAATAACACCTTTAAAACTAAAACTAATTGACACAATTTTAATTTTTTAAATTAAATTTAATATTAATTAACTTATTTATTTTCTTAATATTACATTATTTTTTTTAAAAAACAATTATCTAATTTCATAGGCAAGTATTCTTGATATACGAATATATTGAATTATCTTAATGCAGGTGCTGTTAACTATTTCGCTTTTCATTGAGCATAGATTATAGATATAATCTTTCTATCTATTAAAGTGATATCTACAAAGCAGACGATTTATCTTTGGGAAAATAACGTAGGCCTATATAGATAAAACGATTCTAAAAAAGATTAAACTATTTAATCCGTTTCGATATGTTAATGTAATAACATTGATTGTTGATTTTCTGTATACACATTTACTTTTTAAACTTAGATGCGTTTGTATTTTTATAGGCATATTTAGACATTTAAATAAACTTAAAAATAACAAAATAAAAAAAAAATCTAATGCCAAATTAATCTAATTAGGTTCAACAAAATGGCTGCCTTTAGGTTACTGTTAAAAAAATGCGAGGGTAGGTATTCAATTTATGCTAAACTACCCTAAAACTTCACACTAAAGATTTCAATGACGCAATCACGAATTATAATAAAACATTTAATTATATTCTTCAACAATAATAACATCGTTTACCTACATAAAAAGGAATGCCTAAAAAACTCTAAAACTGTCACTTACCTCAAAACGTCACAATCCAAACTTTAGAGCCGTTCCTCACTGGTTGAAGGTAAACCACGTCCGTGGCACTTTCGCAATTAAAAAAAATCTTTACTAATCCGCTGCGATAATCACTGGACACGATCACGAACACGACTGAAATGTTCCTCTACTATCTTATCAATTAAAAAAAACACGATACAGTCGACTCCCGTCTCCTTATTACACGATAAAAAGTCCGCAACTAAATACGAAGAAAAACAACAAAAAGTTTAACTAAGAGACGTCTCACAAATTATTCGAAATTTGAAAATTGGAACGTCAATGTTTTATTTTTTAATTCGTTGTAGGATTAGGCCTATTGTCGTTGGTACACACGGTCCGTAAACACGGTATAGTATGCTTCTGGGGGATTAGCGACGAGCGACGAACTGGCGCGCGGTCGGGCCGTGACTGCCGCGCAACGACGCCCCGCGTCCCTCCCCCCTCCACCCTTCGTCCGACAACACAAATTTTCAGGTAAAAAGCGGAGAAAAAAATGTTTATTATCTATTTTTGGTGACGAAATTAGTAGTTTAATGCTGTCACAATGACAGGTAGGTGGTCTTTACTGTTTTATTGATAAGTGAGTAAAGGCTTCTTTGTTTTAGATCGCTTTTGTTTCGGTTGGCGCTAGGCACGTGCGTACAATGGATGTTTGTTTCTGAAATTTAGATTTTCGGAAGTGCAAGGGTTGGTAATGGCAATGGATAATGGGTTTTAGAGTAAATAAGCAGTGTTTTATCTTTAGTCAATTCTTAGTATAAATAGTGACACAGGTATATAAAATGTGACGATTGATAGTGTCAAATATTTAATAAATTTATATAGATATTTATAATAATATGTATATTGTTTCACGTTTAAATAAATATTAGTTTATCATAAA
Source organism: Ligdia adustata (assembly GCA_947049295.1). Taxonomy (NCBI): domain Eukaryota; kingdom Metazoa; phylum Arthropoda; class Insecta; order Lepidoptera; family Geometridae; genus Ligdia; species Ligdia adustata. The sequence continues at coordinate 6,596,101 of OX346239.1, forward strand.
TCCAAAACCTTATTTCATAAGAAACAGGGCAAGTATCTTTATTACCTACCACGAGAAATGACTAACTACGACAACAAAATAAATATAGCAGAAATATTATTATATAATAATATATTACTACAGATAATCCAAATGCTCCAACCCACAACCAAAGGGCAACGTGCCCAGTATGTTTGTCATAAGTTAATTAGATTATTTATCTTCTAAAGACAATTCGTGTAAGTTTACAAGGACTGCTAGAAATGTTATGGTGTTTAAAAATATTGATTCATTTAAAGTTATATTCATAATAAGCATTAAATAAACATTATATTATATACCAGAGGCATTATTATTAATGGTTTATATTTTGCCCAAAAAATAAGTCTAGTAATTCAGCGGGGCAACGCAGCCAGTATTTTGGGCACTTTGGCCGAAATTCAAATATTATTTTTGTCACTAATTTTTTCATTTTTTTTTAATAACTTTTATTTGCACATACATATGTAAATAATATAAATGTGTCTAATAAAGGTCTCAGTGCCGTTCCTGAGTATTAAGTGTTCAATTATATTAAGTAAATCGGGCTTTTAATGACTCAGCAATCAGATGGCAGGATGCGATGTACAGGGTTATCAGCTATGGGTGGACTTAGCCGAGAAGAGGCGCCTCCCTTCTTTCATCTTAATGAACACAATTTGCTATGGGGCTAACCCGGATTTCGCGAGAGAAAACAGGTTGTTTATAGTAATAACTTAACCTATTGTGAAAGTTGTTCGCCACGATAGGTCTTAGGACTTCACTCATATTTGAAAGTTATTAGCCTTCTACGACAAGCAGGTTTCCTCACGATGATTTCCTTCGCCGTTTCAGCATGTGATAATTAATTTTAATATGAACTGAACCTGGGATTAAACCCGCGCCCTTTCGATTTCTTACTATTGTACACAAGCATATCTATAATGATTACCTATATATTATCTGCCTAAACGTAAAAATAATAATTCATTAGGGTCCTAATTAGCACATAAAATGACACTTCCATAGTGTTATTTCTCACACGGGATTAACATTTTTCTAATTATGCATTAATACTTAAATAATAGACACAAAAAGATTTCGTCAACACAGTTCTTGAAATATTAAAATCTTCATTTCTACCATTTTACTATTAAAGCGACGAACAATAGGGTTGCAAGTTCATACAAAGGACACAAAAGTAAATGGTAGTAAGTCTAATACGATAATTCTTGAAATTGATAGCTTAAGGTGTTTATAAGCTCTTTTTAACAACGATAAAAGAATAAATTAGTTGTCCAGTAAATAGTTAATATCGTAGGTACATTTTTAGGGTTCCGTATCGCTACAAAGAACCCTTACAGCAGTCAGATGCACGTAGCGTTTCTAAAAAAACTTTGCAACTCGAACTACTCATATCTTGTTAGAAAATTCTAAATTGTAAAATTGAAAATCGGTTGACCATCAAATATAATAATCCCAGTTTGAAAATTTGAGATTTTGTACCGAGCTTTAATTAGTTAAACAAAGTATTCGATTCCAGTCGGACGTAAAGAGATTCAAGCTGCTCTTTAGCTCTGACCGCCGCTACTAACTTACAAAATTGTTAAATTAAGTTCATGTAATTTGAAACTAAAATAATTGATTTTTTTATATCCCACTAGTTTTTGTCCGCAGCCCTCCCACGCCCGGGAAAGAGTAGACTATCTATGGCACTTTGCAGGCCTCGAAATATATCTGTGCAAAAAACAAGTCGACCTGTCACTTTGTTACTGAGAAGAAGACGAATAAACCAATAAACACAATCGCGTTTATTTAACGCGATTGTGAAATCATTGGATACAGGAAAGGGCTACGATGGCTTAGTGGTTAGCATACCTACACGTATAGAACGATAAGTTAAAATAATTTTCTTCGGGCCGAGCAATGCTCTGTATGTATGTTAAGTGAAACAAAACGAAATAAAATATTATCAAATTTGATTCATCATTGACAGACAAATGCATACCTACCTTAACGTATTAATGAAATGTCAGTATATCATACAATCACAGGAGCATTACTTACACACATCTTATATTTAAGTTCTACGAACAGTTGATCTGCTGGAATGAACATTTATTCTCTAGTTACCTGATTCATTACGACCGCGTGTTTCAAAACAAAATTACATAAAATGTACAAAACTAGAATATAAGGAGCATTTTATGAAAGTTATTTAGTAGAAATCACATGCCTCGGTCAAAATCATACACAACGACCCTCTAACATGCCGGTGAACAACACGTTAAATTGACAGCTAATAAACGAGCGCGTTCGTGCAACTGCACGATATAAAATTTGACGCTGACTGGACGTGAACACCGTTCAACGCGAATTCATGGAATTCGATGACGAACCCGCGTTAAGTGTTTAATTGGTCTAATAAATCAGGACTAGATCAGCTCTGTCTAGATGACAGAATAATCGACAGTCACTCGATAATATACGTATAGGTACTCCACAGATTCCGTGGTACGTGGCATTTTTCAACTCATATTTTTTTATATTTTGATTTCCTAAGCTTATAAATTTTGACAACTTGCTGCAGAGATATGTTTCCCTCGCTTGGTCATTAAAAAAAGGACCATAAAACAGTGATCACTAGAAAGCCCCCACGCTACGACAATGCGCCTAATATTATTTTATATCCCCATATTCTTTACTCATACACCAGTAGCAATCATTTTGTTTTTACGACTGTCTATTAATTTTAGTCTGTCCAAATTACTATGTGGCTCAGAAAAAATAGTAGGACTTATGTGAATTGGAACGGAAAGCATTATTGCTATTTATTTACGGCTACAGTAAAGCTTGAAAGAAGTGAAAACAAGCGCAAGCAAACTTGTTTTTGTTTTGACAGTTCGCCATTTCAACATTGTCATATTTACTTCTTTCATGCTTTAATCTAGCCGTATGTGAGGCAGGTTCAACGAATCGTTATATTTTTTATACATATTCTACTTTTATTGTGCGAACAACTAGGTTGTGGAATTTACTGCCGAGTTCTCTATTTCCCGTTAGCTATAATCTCGATCTTTTCAAATTGCGAGTAAATCGGATTCTTTAAGGCAAGCGTGGCACATCCTAGACCGCACCGTCGCTTTACATCAGGCGAGTTGCGGTCAAACGCAAGCCTATAAATTATTTAAAAAAAACATTACGTTTCATATACGAGTAACAAGTTAGTTGTGGAACCTTTTAACAGTTGATGTCAATAATATTTGGTACAGACATGCAATCACATGTCATCCTTAAAGAAAAATTAAAAAATCGAAATACGTGAAAATATTGGTAAAAAAGGTAGGTTGAGTAGTTATCTCCATAGATCTTGTTGCCGATTGTGTGTATCTACGAGTATGCATGTAACAAGAAAATATATGAGACAAAGAAGAAATACCTGCTAGGTCGCCCTAAAACCCGTCCCATTCTACGTAAAGTTACTCATCACAAAATACAGATAGTACAGAAGTTAATCTTCATAAAAAGTGCGCTCGAGCAACGCACATATAAACACCGTTCACGGACACGATATCTCGATTGGGTACAGTGCGAGCGCAAATTCCATATGCTTGCAACACGTATGTTAAGTGTTTGTGCAAATATTAATATATTTAATATTTTTGGTTTATTTAGAAAACAAACGCGTGTTTGATTCATATTGTTTAAGAAGACACCAACGACTTATTTTATGCCTGATGAAGTTCACCGAATGTGAACGAAACTATAGTTGGACCATTCCAATAATCAGGTACGAAAACCAGTCTTCTTAAACAATATTATTGGTTTATATTGTTGTTCTTCTTGTTTTATTCTCAACTGTAAATCAAACGACTAGACACTAGTGTTACTACCGCGATACTTATGTGTCCATAAGCCAAAGTTGGTAGCCCTAGCGCGACCGCCGAGCGTAACTATGAAAGGCGAAGTACATACATGTGTTTGACTTCTGTACTATCTATATTTTGTGTACTTATGCAGTCTAATTGATAAGTCATAAAATTGAAGCTCGCTACCGGTAGTCGTAATATCGTTAAGGGATTAGAAAAAAAATACTCCATGGGCTATAAAATATCAAATTTTTACCGTTTTTTTTATTTTTTTGTTGATTTATTTAGGCAATAATTGAAGTGTTTGAATATTGGGAGCTAAAAATGGAAATGGTGAAAAACTACAAATTATCTATACCTAATTGAAAAAATCATCAACATGTTGTAACAATATTTAACGACCTTTGGTTAAAATTTTCCGTTAACTTTTAAAAAAGTAACGAAACATCTGAATAATATTATGATGATTCGAATTTATTTAATATTTAAGTAAGAATATGAATATTCACAAAATTATATAGAAAATATTGATAAACTTATATGGAAAAAATTCATGAAGACGAACATACTGCCTCTTTCTTTGGGGAAGGAAGGCGGTTAAAAAAACAGTAAACTAACTTAACCTACTACGAAAATGAAAAATATATCTAGAATGGGAAACTACGCTGTATGAAAAGCCTAAAATGAAATATCAATAAGAATCGGTCGATAGGGACGTAGAGATACTATGTAAAATAATAAAATAAGTCTTTAGCCGCTTGGCTTCTTCTGCATGCCATAACCAAGGCTCCAGTTTTAACTTTACTTGCTAGGTAATTGATTTTAACGAAGCTTATTATTCCAAATTTAACCGGGCTAGATCTAACCAACGTTTATTGCTAACACCCGGTTAACAGCACTCCAATAATGGACGATTCTCAGCTCCCAACGGCGGACAATTCGATATTCAAAAATTCAAATGTAAAAATCGAACTCGGTAACATATCCAAATGTCATAAGTTTAACACCTAGGACAACGGCATTTTTATTAATAACTTGACAAGGGATTTTATTCTTTGAAGCGCGTTTTATAAAGTTTGAGATTGTCTGCTCGTTTTGGCGTTTACTACGTTTTCCTTTGCGTGGTAAATGTCATTGGTTTTGTCCAACTAATGAAGGTAATCAGAGTATGGATGTGCTATCTTACTTAGAAACTAATTTGAAGTGTAGTTATTATGAAGTTTTAAAATAATAATTATAAATCTTTGCTCCTTGCTCTTCGTTTAGGCAGAGATACTAAACACCTGAGGGGATCTGGTTTGGCTTTCTAGAACTAACAACAGAACCTAAAATTTAACATATAATGAAATCTCTTAGTTGGAAATATAACGTTCTACGATCACTCATCCATAACTTACCGGGCTTAACACCGGCGATCAGTTAGTTTTGTGCTCTTTAGTTTACTGAGCTACCTCTACACATTGAAAATTGAGTAATTATAAGAAATGGTTTAATGTTACGTCTTGACGCTGGCAAATACAATATTATACGTACTATGTAATCATACGGTTGGCTTTTATAAATTAAAAATGCATAATAATTACTATTTGCTACATTACAACTATATAAAGGCAATTATGTGAAACTATAGTTGGACCTTTCTAACAATCAGGTGCGTGAAAACCCGTCTTCTTATACAAGATGTGTGAAATAAATTATCTGTCTATCAATAGCCCGATTCGGGCAGACCAAACTTACAAAACAAACCTAATTAATTGACAATACTAAAATTGTCTCCTCTCTTTTTGTTTTCAGAAGTAAGAAAAGGATAGATATAACTTTAGAAACTTTCAGTTTAGTCGGTGTGACTGGCCGAATTACGGTCATTAACTATCTATCTCTTAAAAATATACCAAAAAATGTGGTAATATCCACTCTATTCTCTCGTCAACGTACCGACGTCGGCGCACAACAAAAGTGAGATATATGTTAAATACGAGATTTTTTTACTTTTCAATGCGTGGTGCGAGCATAAATTTATGATATTTGTGGGTATTTATCCTTATGCCGGTGGTACCCGCTGCCGAGGCACCGAGGATTTTATGCCCTTAATGGACACGGGAGCTAGGAAAACGATGGGCCCTTGGAAAGTTTGGAGAAGATAAAATAATGCAAAGAATAAATAAACAAATAAATCGTACACTAAAAAAATACCAAACAAAAATTAAAATGCAAAGTTTTATATTATTTTAATTTTAATTCTGATTACTAGGCTCGGGTAAACTTTTTTCTTGGCTTGTCGTATAAAGAACTCGTGCCGTTTATGATTTGAACTACTTATATTAAGCAAATTTTGACTTAGAACTATTCTATGTTATTTATTCTGTAGCGTGTGCGGTAGATTAAATCGTATTTATGCACCTACTGGGTTAAGAAAATAAATTCGAACACATACTTACTACTAATTTTAAACAACATTCATGGCTCGTCAAAGCGAGCGTCATTTGGTCATTACAAATTAGCCGTAAGTCTTTCCCTACAACCTATAACGTGTAGGTACCTCGGAAAATTGTATTTGTTCCGAAAAAACGTTTGATTAAACTAAAAATAAAACTTAAATTTAAACTAACCATAATTATTACCTGATTATGAGTTAGCTTTTTGGCGCAAATCGGCTCCTGTTCAAAGATAACAAGTGGTTAAAAGTGACTTCAAAAAGCCGATTGCAAGAACTTTACGAACAATCGCGAGATGCAGCTAGTATAGCTTATGACCAACAGCAAGTGAAGACGAATCTATTGACACCACTTTAGCTCTTTAGGTTCAGGGGTACAACAAACTAATATACATACACAAGAAAAACATAACCATCCTTCTTAAACATATGTAACAATTTTTTTCAATTCAAATTAAAACGATTAAAATTAATTTATTGTTTTATTAATAATTTTTAGTATAAAACTTTCATTTGTTTCGTATGATCTTATTATAAAAATACAGATTATCTTGGATTTGTACCTTTCTTCTTGGCTTTGTACCTTTCTTCTTGGCTTTGTACCTTTCTTCTTGGCTTTGTACCTTTCTTCTTGGCTTTGTACCTTTCTTCTTGGCTTTGTACCTTTCTTCTTGGCTTTGTACCGTTCTTCTTGGCTTTGTACCTTTCTTCTTGGCTTTGTACCTTTCTTCTTGGCTTTGTACCGTTCTTCTTGGCTTTGTACTTTTCTTCTTGGCTTTGTACCTTTCTTCTTGGCTTTGTACTTTTCTTCTTGGCTTTGTACCTTTCTTCTTGGCTTTGTACCGTTCTTCTTGGCTTTGTACCTTTCTTCTTGGCTTTGTACCTTTCTTCTTGGCTTTGTACCGTTCTTCTTGGCTTACAATACCGCATCCACATTCTTCCAGCTTCGGCTCCGTAAATCCACGTCAGATGTCGGTGGTCTGTAAGTCCGTCTGTAAGTACTCCGCGTAGGTGCTTCTTATACGGCTACCTGTTATAGTTATACATACATACGTACTAGTTTTTTTATTTACAATAGATAGGCTTGAGCTTGACCGCAACACGCCTGATGTTAAGCTATGTTGCGCCCTCATGGAGCACGCTTGCTTTGAGAGTCTCGCAAATCGATTTCATTAAGATAAGATAAGACAACTCTTTATTATAAAAAAAACAGTTTATCAATAAATCAATATAACAAATATAAGTTTACAAACATATACTAGGTCTTTTTAAGGCGGCCTTATCGCATAAAGTTGTTTCTTCCAGACAACTATGCACATAAATTAATAATATAAAATTAGAAAGGCCTTAAAATATTACATTGATCGATTTAATACAATAAAAACGTTTAACACTTATAGCTCCGGGACTTAGAATTCTCCAGTGTTGATGAAATGTGACATTAACAAACAAACCCACAGCACACCGGGAATCGAACCCGGGACCGTCGGATGTCGAAGCAATCATGCTAGCTACTAGACCACGGCAGTCGTCGGTGTAAGCGTTTGTAATATTAAGATGTACCTTACTAAGTACCCAATCAAAAAATAAAATAAAACCATTTTAAAAGACTATATACTAACTATTTACAGTCTATCAACTGTTTAACAACAATCTTATTTTTTTATAATAATTTATATATTTTTTTAATTTTACTTTATCCCAAAAAAATCCCATTCGCGTCTGGGTGCCTCGAACGCATTCGAAATCATCAATGAAGTTAAAAAACAGTTTATTAGTTCTTTTTTCAAACGTCACAATTATAAATTTCAAAATTATTACAAAAGGCCGGTCAGTAACGTTCTACAATCGAGAGACATAAAAAAAAGCCGAAAGGTCATATCCTACTTCCAAACTCTACCTAAATTATCAATTAATATTCAGTACAATGCTAGCTGAAACACAAATAGAGGTACAATTTTGAGTACAAATCCAGCAATGTACTTCTAACATTTCTAAATAATCGAAAATCAAAGTTCAAATAAGGAATCCCGTCGTCCGGAAACGAATAAAAAACGCGGCAAAACTTTCAAACTTAGAACTGAATGGGACGTCATTTTTTACGTCCGTTAGGGTTGTCGCAATGAAAAATGATATAATTTATATCGGTTCGGTTGGTAGCGGCTACCCGTTTTGTGCTCGTGATAAAATACAAATAAAAAATAAAAACTTATGATATTTTTTCTCTTCTTCCACTAATTTAAAATGTTTTCTTATCAACGCGCGGCGCGCTGCAACAAAAGAAGTAGGGATGGGACAAATATTACAAAACTGTCGATATAATATTTATGTATTAATACTCATATTGCCGAGCGCTGTGAATTAGTGACTAGCATTCTTGTTTTAAATCCCGACGGTTCCGGGTTCGATTCCCGACGCGGAAGGTGTACGACCGATGGGTTTAATTAACTGACTTCGAGGTTGAATGTGAATAATTAAAATTAAAATTAAGATTTTTCTTTCTGTTCTTTCAGTTCTGAGATAACATGTTAAGAAAATAGGTTTAACTTTACTAAGTAGGTGAATGATAAAATTATTACATCACAAATATATAAATTCTTACATAATTAATTACGACGCGCGTTGAAGTCTTTTACTGCAGAAAAGTAGAATAAATACACGATCTTATATTCCCAGCAAAAATGATCACTAATTACCACAGTTAACTACAATCATATCTCATATTAGCTCGCAATTAAACTCTAAAGATTACATCGATAAGGCACATCACTGTCCCACGCACACAGATACAAGTCACTTGCACACACACAAAGACATCTTTTACACACAAATCAAGCGCGCGCTCGCACTGGCACGAATGAAATATTCAAATTTGGAAGCTGATTCCGTTTATGGCTACTTAATTTGGGTGATTCGATTTGAATATATTAAAAAGTTAAAAAGAAGTAAACGGCCATAGACATTCCTGTGAGGACACGGTCGAGGTTTTACTCTAGACTAGCTAGTTTAACTTTATTGGTTTAGCAAGTGGCGTGTGTAGTGGAGAGAGAGCTTCGTATGTAGTGGATACCAAAGCTACTTCAGTATTGACCGGCAGCCTTTCTTGAGAGCCAGTGTATTCCAGATTAGGCATGCTCCATCTAGTGCTACAGTATCGCTGACTTCCGTGGTCGTGCGAACTTGTGATCAAATGAATAGCTGGGTAGGATAAAAAAGATTGAATAGCGGGTAAAGCGTACCTGAAAGAAAAAAAATTGTCTTTTTGATTTGAAGGACAGACTAGTAGTGAAGGAGAGACTAGTAGTGAAGGAGAGACTAGTAGTGAAGGAGAGACTAGTAGTGAAGGAGAGACTAGTAGTGAAGGAGAGGCTAGTAGTGAAGGAGAGGCTAGTAGTGAAGGAGAGACTAGTAGTGAAGGAGAGACTAGTAGTGAAGGAGAGGCTAGTAGTGAAGGAGAGGCTAGTAGTGAAGGAGAGGCTAGTAGTGAAGGAGAGACTAGTAGTGAAGGAGAGGCTAGTAGTGAAGGAGAGGCTAGTAGTGAAGGAGGATTAGTAGTGAAGGAGAGACTAGTAGTGAAGGAGAGACTAGTAGTGAAGGAGAGACTAGTAGTGAAGGAGAGACTAGTAGTGAAGGAGAGACTAGTAGTGAAGGAGAGACTAGTAGTGAAGGAGAGACTAGTAGTGAAGGAGAGACTAGTAGTGAAGGAGAGACTAGTAGTGAAGGAGAGACTAGTAGTGAAGGAGAGACTAGTAGTGAAGGAGAGACTAGTAGTGAAGGAGAGGCTAGTAGTGAAGGAGAGGCTAGTAGTGAAGGAGAGACTAGTAGTGAAGGAGAGACTAGTAGTGAAGGAGAGGCTAGTAGTGAAGGAGAGACTAGTAGTGAAGGAGAGACTAGTAGTGAAGGAGAGGCTAGTAGTGAAGGAGAGGCTAGTAGTGAAGGAGAGACTAGTAGTGAAGGAGAGACTAGTAGTGAAGGAGAGGCTAGTAGTGAAGGAGAGGCTAGTAGTGAAGGAGAGGCTAGTAGTGAAGGAGAGACTAGTAGTGAAGGAGAGGCTAGTAGTGAAGGAGAGGCTAGTAGTGAAGGAGAGACTAGTAGTAAAGGAGAGACTAGTAGTGAAGGAGAGACTAGTAGTGAAGGAGAGACTAGTAGTGAAGGAGAGACTAGTAGTGAAGGAGAGACTAGTAGTGAAGGAGAGACTAGTAGTGAAGGAGAGGCTAGTAGTGAAGGAGAGGCTAGTAGTGAAGGAGAGACTAGTAGTGAAGGAGAGACTAGTAGTGAAGGAGAGGCTAGTAGTGAAGGAGAGACTAGTAGTGAAGGAGAGGCTAGTAGTGAAGGAGAGGCTAGTAGTGAAGGAGAGGCTAGTAGTGAAGGAGGATTAGTAGTAGTAGTAGTAGTACGCAAAATTTCAATTTATTTCTTACAAGTTTTAGAGCAAAGTGATTTAGAAATATTTTTTTTGATTCAAAGGAGAGGCTTGGACCAGACTGCATGTTGAGGATTCCGGAACTAAACTTAAGTTTGGCCTAGATTTCTAATGCTGTGTTTTATATGAATGCCCACTATTAAATTAAATTATATTATCAAATATGATTTATTCCTAATGTAATTAAGCTTGTGGCTATAATACTCGTATGTAAAAGTAAATACCAATACAAAATTTGATTTTTGCTATGATTATTGTTAAGATATGGACTTGTTCTGAAATAAATGTATTGATTTAAATTTGCTCGCTAGGTCAACAAAAATGTCCATTACTTTGTTACTATTTTTAGGTTAGTTTCAGCTTAGACGTTAATTACGTAATTTGGGCCAAAGGTTAAGTAATCTGCCTGTTAAATGGGTATAGGCAAATTTTAAAACAAAGAAAAATTGCTCTTATTATCCCTAAGTACTTAGATAGTAGAAGAAACTGTCATGATTACATGCGTATTATCATGATTACATTTGCGGAGTTACATAACTAGATTAAAAAAAAATACTACTAGCTGCTCTCCTCGGTTTCACTCACGTAGTTCTCCATTTTACTATCGAGATAATCCAATGTGTTACCAATATTTTGGAGTCGGTTAAAAAGTATACCGTGTCATTTCCCGGGGTCCAATCTACATGTGTGCCAAATTTCATCCAGATTGATTCAGTGGTTTTGGCGTGAATGCGAGACAGACAGACAGAATTACTTTCTCATTTATAATATTAGTTTGGATTAAGATTATATTTTTACAACAACACAGCATAATATGATGCAAATCAAATTAGACGTCATTATTTCTTTCTTAAATTAGGTAGGTAGTTCCATGGTGAACATTAAAATTTCATTATAATTTTAAGAGATAAGTAGACTTCTGACCGGTAACTCTGCATGTAAAGGCAATTAGGTACAGGTCTTAAGAAGGATAAAGATAAATGATAAACTTTAGAGCTGATAAACATTGGCCTTCGATTTTCCTAATTTCATAAAACTTTTGTACCATTTGTTTCTAAGTCAACTGAAGGTTCCATTGTTATGTTATCCATTTTGTGAGAATCAGGTTAAATAATAATAATATGGGACAACATCCACTCGTCAAACGTCTTCATTCAGGCCCCTAACTAGGCAAAGCTTTTACTATGGCAATCTGATGACTGATATTCATACTTATATATATAATAAACACCCAGACACACGTCAAACAGACATGTTGATGCACATAAATGTTTAACATTTCCGTGGATGGAACCCGGGACCAGAGGCGCAGAAGGCAGGGTTGCTGACAACTGCGCCAACCGGCCAGGCACAAGTCTCCCTCTATAGAATTGTCATCTTGTACCTAAACAAGATTCTGTTTTAGACTTTTCTAATTCTTCTTTACTTATTTCTTCTTATATATTAAATTTTCTTTCTTATAAGATAAGAACAGTTAAATTATTTCCTTGTTAATATTTATTCAAGACAGCGTCAGGTTACCTATTCATAATTGTGATAGAGTAGATTTTTTTCCTTGATGGCAGAGACAGTTTTTATTTATTATTTATTGCTCGTGTCGTGTGAATTCAAATAAATTAATTGTTATTTATGATGTAGTCTAATTTGAATTTTCATTATTTATGCAAATTTATTTGTTATTGAATGTCTAAGAGTGTTGGGTGCGTAAGTTATTATTTTAGAGACTTTTTTTTTAATGTATTTAATTCTCGTTTTTCATTATCAAGTAGAATTAGAAGTCTTCATCAAATTAATGTAACGACTGATATTATATTATAGGTGACATAACTAGAAGACCAAAAAGAACTAAACCGTTCCAGTTAGTGTAGTGTTAAAAGTAAAATAGTGAAATATAATAGTGAAAGTGCTAACACTTAAGAACACATGAACATAGTTGTTAAGTGTTTTCGCCTTTTAAGAAAAGTGTCGGTGGACAAATTCTTAGAGACATTATTTTGTAGACGATTAAGTTTAACTAAAATTACTTATTAGCCTCAGGCTTAGGCTAGATTGTAATATTAACGTGGAAAGTGTTTACGGGATCTCCTTGTGCATTAGAAAAAATATAGGTATTATTTGATTCTATTATTGTTATTAATGTTTAGATGAATTAATTAATAGCATCGGGATGTGGTACGTATATTTAAATGCCTTTAAATGAATTATTTTAGTATATATAACCTCCTTTGTGCCATTTAACGTGGCAATGTTGCCAGCATTCTTGGAACTTTCCCTTCTACTTGTGGTTTATTATTGGATTAGTTTTTATAACTTTGAATGTTTTTTTTTCCTTTGCCTTTGTGTTCTAGAAAACTAACAAACCAATGTAATTATAGTAATATATATCCAAGAGGAGACCTATACTCAGCAGTGGATTAGTAAAAACTGATGATTATGAGATAATTTTATTTTTTCAACAACATTATCATCGTAGTCTAGTATAAATAAGTACGAAATATTTACTTAATACTTAGCAGCAACTTGTACTTCCATCAAAATGCAAAATGTCAGTAGAAAAAAATAGGAAGAAAAAATATCCAGTGCAAGATATCAAAATGGCTATACTTAATACTCCCTCACACTTCCCATTCGGTCTTTTATTTCCTAGTTAATAGAGCAAGAGACTAGTGCTGTACAGAATACGTATGTCAAAATATCGATAAGTGTACAAAACAATCGATAAAAAGTGTTATTGTTATCTTTACTGCCTGTTAAAAAAAGTCCTTACACACCTGTCTAAGTACACACAATATAATAGTTGCATGTGTTTATATGTAATTACTTAATTATTTACATAAGTAACTGAAATATCTCATAACGAAGATATTTGCAAATGGTAAAAATTATATACCTACGTAATAATACCTGCATATATTGAAAGTAACTATAAAAATAATGGTAATAGCAAATATCAATAAATTTTCTTCATAATTAATCCGTAAAAATAGACACAATAGACTTAAAATAATTAACGCTGTGAAATTGGTAATAAAATATAACTTTTATGGATAGTAATAATTACAAGCCATGTAGAGTTATTTCAATGAAAACGTTGATCAATGGACAGCTGAGATGTTATTTTTTTATCTGTAGCTTCGAGCAGTGAAACCTGGAATGTCGACACTATAAACATGTCTAGTAAATTGAGTTGAATGCTACTTCTGAATGTCCGTTTCCAAATGAACCATAAAATAAAAATAAACATCCAAGACGCTCATTTCAAATGCCGACCGCTCTCGCCGGCGGTCACAAAGCGAGTGAGCAAAAAAAGCCTGCGAGACATTCATCTGACATTCAACGTTGGGTGGAGCTTACAATTTCCCGCCTCTGAAAACGAGCCCGTCCATTGGCTCATTTAAAAATCGATTCCATTTTATAAATATGTAACCACTTTCGTTTCCCGCGCTCCGTACCGTCTTTACATCTCTCTAGCAAGACACTAAACTCATTCTTATTCGATGTCTGAAACGACTCATTTTTAAAAATCCAACATTTAGGGATGAGACTTTTTTCAAAGATGCCAAGTCAATTGTTTTACTGACAAATCTTTGTAGTATCTTTTGTTTTATTTAGAGACGAGCCGCGGAGATATATTTTTTACAGCGTTCACGACGAATATTTCTGCTATGAAGGTGCGTAATAAACAATGATGGTAGGTAACGAGTGAACGTAGGTGGGTTGAATTGGATCGGTAATAAGTAATGGTGTAGTTATGATTTATGAATGGGGAACTGTAATATATTCTGTCGATGGGGAAGAAGGGACCCAGATTATGGTGGAGTGCTTCGCGTCAAGTTTAATAGTAATGATGCCTTACAGAATGGTTGTATGTTAATGCCCACATTGTTGGTTCCCAGAGGGCAACACTAGTTAACAATATAATTTAAGTAGTTTTGTTCACATTCGGTGAACTTCATCAGGGATGAAATGAGTCGTGCGTGTCTTCAACGTTGACACGTAAATTTTCTAAATAAAACAGTATTTTGGGCAGTGAAGTTAATACGAGTACAGCTGCATTTCAGTATTTCTTTTTAATTATTACAAAAACCAAAGCACAAATGCGAGGATGTCTATACCCTAGCTGTGAGCGGGTTTAAATAGAAAAACATGATAAAAATCAACTGGTTTTTGATATATAGAGCAATATCTGTAGTGTATGAAACTTCATCATGAAGTTATTGACTATAATATTGTAGATAATGGTTGGGTGTAGAAAAATTCATCATCTAATTAAGTCGCATACTATAAGTGTACCTATAGGTACAAAATAGACGCTTTTTGGTCGAGTATTGTGAAAGTTAAAGCTGGCGGGCAGACGGACAGAATAAAGCGAAACTATAATTTTACTTTGCGTATACTATACCTACTATTCATTCATACAAGCCGTGCTGAGCTGGGCTGCGTTGCGCTAAACTTCACGATTTATTATGGCGAGTACTTAATTCGTCACTCGTCCTACATACCTACGGCTCAATTAGGACGACTTGCAGGATATCAAATTAAATAGTATTTCTATTATGCATCTCGTCCCACGTTATTGTAAGGTGAAATCAGTAGTAAAATTGTAAATAATAAAAGAAAAATATTAGTTACAAAATATATAATCATCAAAACATTGTATCATATTAACAGCAAATATTATTATTTTTCGACCATTTCCTATCTCATCATCTGGCTGGTAATCATGGTTATCATCTCTTTATAGTATTTGCCCAAGTTATTACCTAGGTACCAAAATTCGAGTACTAACGTTCATTCAAAATCGTATGATCTTTTTAATACTTAGCATAAAAAAGGTCAACGTTTCTGTTCCCGGCATTAATTCGTTTTATTTTGTTTCAAATAAAATAATATTTAAAATTGTTTTTAAATCATATTTAATATATTTCTTCTCCGACTGTACCTACTTTTGTCAAAGAGTAAATCTGCTTAATCCACGAATATGCGAATCCAGAATCTATTCTCTACTGAAGGCATCCAAACCCTGACCGAGGTGTACTTTGCTTAACTTCAATAATCGGTTAAGAAAATCTAAGCTGTTACTGTTATGAGAGCTACTTAGGTAAGAATGTCAACAATTAATCTCTCAACATAACAGTTATTAACTGAGGCATAATTTTTTTTTATACTTACAAATATAGAGGTAAGATTTTTGTATGTAACGAATAAACTCAGACTAAACATTTTTCAGTTATTTTAACTTACTTAATAACTGAACTACAATAAAATTTACATTATAGCGTACCAACTGAAATGTAGGTAAATATATATATTTAAAGAAGTTTTATATCAGCCCAGCTCTCAGCTATCGCTGAACATTCATTAAAAAAACATTCCTACGTAAAGAGAACCTTGTTCCTGAAAAGTCGTTCGTGTCTGCAACGATGACACGTCTCGCACTATGTCTGTACTAATCATCATCATCATTGTTGAAGACTCTGATGAAGTTCACCGAATGTGAACGAAACTATAGTTGGACCTTTCCAAAAATCAGGTACGCGTGAAAAAGCGTGCTCGTTTGTTTCCACGATGTTAATTTGTTATTTAGTTATCTGACCACAGATACCTCACGATCTAACCATGGACATTAAAATTTAATCATTCTGATTCAAAACAATGTCTGTGGTCAGATCAATCTAACTAACCCAGCTTGGTGAGCCACGGATACCTAACGGAATAAATGACTTCTAAAGCTTCATTTTGGTACTTTTACACATTTTATATGTAGATCAAATTACACAAAATTAATTAAAAAACGTTGCCTATATTCACCGAGGTGATTTAACTCCAAGGTGAACAAATTACAACTTTTTTGTCACTACAAATCTCCTGGGCGATATCACCCAGGTCCAATAAGTCCAAAGTGAATTGTTGACACTTTAATTTCCACTTTATTCACCTGGGTGATATCACCTAAGTGCACACAGTGAAATATACAGTGAAAACCCGTCGTCTTCTTGAACAAAACCTCCTTTTTTCTCAAAACCGGCATCATGCTGAGTTTGGATCGGCTTGTGATAATAAACATGTTTCCCTACTATTGTATTTTCTTTTTTTATCGAAAATTGCTTGTTTATGTCACAAATAAACCATATTCTATTCTATTCTTTTTTTTAATTCAGTTTAAACCAACTACAAACTTAGGTATATAAGTGACTTGAGTAGGTAGTTAGTCAGTAACATGATGAAAGCCTGCAAGTCAGCACGTGACCGTCCCGTCTTGTGAGGCTTCAAGTGTTCAGGCGGAAGCCTTTTGTCTATTTGGCACTATAGTCGGATGGTATTATGTTCTATTCTTTAAGTACGTAATAATTGACCGAGCGAGCGAAGCGTTGTCACTTCGAGTCTGGCGAAATGTTTTTTTCGTCAAGTGTGTTTTTTTTAATGGAATTATTATATTTTAATACCAATTTAATGAATGAAATTTATTGACAAAAACTAAAAAAAAACAGGAATTAAAACACTCTAATTTGTTTGTGTTATTTTTTGGGCTTCAATACTCGCGTAAAGGTTGTAGTCTCGAATCAGTCTTCATAAAATTTGTTATAAAGGTCTGGACTGGTACTGGATGGAATAAGCTGGAAATCGAGATCAGTGGTGTACTTACCTTAGGAGAGATATCCTGGATTATTAATAACGCGTCTTAACTTAGAGCATCTTTTGTCTTGTTCTTGGAGAACGTCACGCGCCAACACATAACAAATGATGATGTTCATCGATTTTTTTTAACCTACGCAGCTAGGCATTTGACCACAAGTTCGCAGGACCACGGAGGTCAGTGATACTGTAGCTCTAGATGGACCTTCCTAGTCTGGAATACACTGGCTCCAAAGGAAGGCTGCCGGAACACACCGTTAGACGCTTTGGCGACAGATTTTACAACTTGAGGGCTTTTATTATTAACTTTCATTAATAAGGCTGAGTATGTTCAGCAGTGTGCTTAAAACATGCTGATGATGATGAACATGTCTAATAATAAGCAAAGTATGGGCAAAATTAGAATTCAATCTTATATTTTGTCTTGAGATACCTATCAAACAAAAAAACTCATCAATTTATAACAAAACTCATAGACTGCCACAAGCAACCATTTCTCATTTATAAAAAAAAAACAAATTAGCTTTACATCAAGTTTGTTTCTGTATAAAACTGTCAGTGTTCTTGGAAATTTAATTTGTCTGCAAAATATTCAGTAATAACGGCAGAGTGGAGTGCCGTCGGTCATTTTAAATCTGGTGGCCATTATGGAAATGAAATGAGCCCGAGGGTTGGAATCTACGTCTAGTCAGTACCTAAACTAGATTTATTTGTGATTACACAGTTTTATCGGCTAGGGGTGTACTAAACAGAAAGGGGGTCACTGTACCTATCCTAAAGAACAATTTTCTCTATGGGAAAAAGTCTGAATTCGAGAAAAAATTATCAGCTGTGTTGACGACCGATCAACTTTTTTTATGGAACAGCTGGTTTTTTTTTCTCGTATTCAAAGTTGATCCCATAGTGAGAGTTGTTCCTTAGGATGAGTATAGTGAACCCCTTTCGGCTTAGTACACCCCTAGCCGATAACCCTGTATATACTTAACGCAAAAAGATGCGTGAATGAATGTATGAATGAATACAGCTTTATTGTACACCAAACAAAAGATACAAAGAGCAAGACAAATCTATACATTTAGACAATGGCAATACACTGGGCGGCCTTATCGCCTAAAGCAATATTTTGGATTTGAAATGTATCATAGTATATTCTACTAACTAGCCTTACCATTCTCATACAGTCATTTGATACCCATATTGAATAAGTTGGGGAAAAAATATAAATGCGCCTTTTTGTTGAATTATTTAATTTACAAGAATTTACAATTTTTGGACTATAATAACCCGGTCAGAATATCTGTGCACCTCGCTGGAATGCGGCGCCTCTCCCGCTTCCCCTATCACCTCTCCGCGCACTCCCCGGTGCGACAGTACAGTTAGCACACCGTACCCAGACCGCCGATATGACGTCACGAGCTCAGGTGCACAGATATTGTGACCGGGTTGTACGTAATTATAGTACGTTGACATAGTTTAATGTAAACACACAATAATTAATCCTACTTCCTACTATCCTATCCGACTAATATTAAAAAAGTGAGAGTTTGTAAGTATGTGTGAACGTATCTTTGTTACTCTATCACGAAAAAACTTTTGAAGTGATTTGGATGAAATTTTTCACCCAGATAGCTTAGACCCTGAACTAACACATATAGGCTTATTATCATGTATTGACGCGGGTAACAACGCAGGGCGCAGATAGTTAATAATAATTATATAATAAAACAATGTAATTATAGCATAGACATATAATACGGACTGTATGGTCATAGTATAGACATATAATTGAACTATATAGTCATAGTATAGACTTATGATTGGACTATATAGTCATAGTATAGACATATGATTGTATAGTCAACTATATTGACTACTATAATTTTTTTATTATTTATTTCTTTTGTACTTAGAATACTGTATACAGATACATTGTATTATTGGTTAATTAAATGGAAGGTAAGGATTCGCTCGGTTTTAATTGTGGCAAAATGTTGCAGCTTTTTGTTTTCTATGTAATTAGGTATCTATCTAGGGACTTATTACAATTGAACCTTTAGGCGATAAGACCGCTTAATGTAGTGACAATGCTTTCTTTCTATCAGTTTTTTATAAGGATATATTTAGGGGAGTGTGCCTTACAAAGACAATTTATTTATTTATACAATAAATAAATAAATTGTCATATCTGGTTAAAATATTATAAACCTATACCCTGTTTAATAGGGTGCAATATGAAGTTCATTTAATAATTTTAATTAAAAATAATTTAAGCATTTTGTTAATATAATTAATTAATTATTTGCTAATTATTTAGTCTTTAAAATTAAATAGATCAAAGTAATCTCTCAGCGACTACATTTATTGTGCGAGCTGCCTGATTGCCGAATTCACTGCTGCGTTTTCGAATTTCATGCAATAATAGCATTATAGCTATGGTTTGGGTATTTTCAATACGCGAGTGAATCGGTTTCTTCTAGGCAAGCGTGCTACATATTGCACAGCCTTTATATCTATAGATACAATTGGCGGGTCGGTCCTCGCGTCGTAGTTTTTTAACAATTTTGATAAGTAATGTTTTACGAATCTGTAGGACTTTTTATACATCTAGCTTTTGACAAAAATCGGACTAAAAATTTCTTGACACAATTATAATATATACTTAACTATTTATCGCGAGGTCAACAGTTTGCAGAACTACAAAGAATTAGTATAATGGAAACTGGGGAATACACACCGACCTTAAAAACCATTTAAAGGTAACCAAAATGGCATCAAAAAAGATTAGTGTAAAGAATCAAACATAATTTTTTGTTCATCAAATAAGTTTAATGTAAAAAATCAATCATTTTTTCTCCATTGATTTTCTAACTTCTAGTAGGGATGTAACTACCTACCTACATAGACAATAACCAAAGCCAAACCAAATGTTCAATACTTCATTACATAAACATGTAACATTTGCCGTCAATAACTGCACAGTGTAGTCGAGTGGTGCACAACTGCGAAATGGCAAAACAAACGCCCTATTTTGGATATTACATTTCACCCTTGCTTTATTTATCTCGTATGGCGTAGAGCTTTTGAGTTATCGATATCGATAGTTTTTTTTAGTATAATTTCTTGGCAAACTTCTTGAACTATAGCGACGTAGTGGGATTATTTCAGAGCCTATGCACTTTTTATTTACAAATTACATTAAGGCGAGTACCTTGCCCTTGCACTCTACCCCGCGATAAATAGGCCTAAAAATCGTCACTGCACACATAGTTGTTCCCGTCAAACAATTTGGCCCAAAGTCATTTATCCAAATTGTTCCATTTGGACCAACGGGAACGACTATTTTTCACTAAAATCAGTTTTATTTAATGCGTCAACTGTCTTAATGTTACATTTGGTTATATAAATATATGAAACTAGCTGTGCCCCGCGGTTTTAACCGCGGTAGATATTTAGTCATCTCATGGGAACACTTTGATTTTCCGGAATATAAAATAGCCTGTGTTAATCCAGGGTATAAGCAATCATTGTGCTAAATTTCATCCAAATTTGTAAAGGTGTTTGAGCGAGAAACAGAAAAAAACACACACGTACAAACTTTATAATATAAGTGTATAAAATATATAAAATTTATTGTAAATAAAATCAGTGATCAGGAATATGGAAGAGGATAGGATTCAAAAATGACACTTAGCATGAAGGAAAGTGCCAATTTTTTGATTAATTTTGGTAAATAAAAACACAATCGGTGCGACAAACTAGAAATATGCTAACAATTTGCGAGCAATTTTCGCAGAACTGAGTAGGTATTGGGGTATTTCGAAATGTTTGTTGTTTTTCGCTTCATTTAAAAAAAAATAATAGCGTCTTGCCTGGGGGTCTAAAATGGCCGCTGTACGCAATTCAGCTAAATCCAATTCACGAAGTGAACTTCTTGCCACATTGTCTTACAATTCATTTTGTGTCATAAAATGTTGCAAGTCATAAAAACGAAAACCGTAACATTACCGGTAAATACCAAATATAAGTTTTTTACTATTACAATTTTAAATTTGTGATTATTATGACGTATTTGTGTAAAAACATTAATCGCTATTAAAAATGGTCTTATTTTAAAGCTTCCATAACATAAATGCAAAAATATGATATTCATTTTATTTACTGGTAAGTTAATATGGCATTAAAAATACATTTCTTTCATGACGATGGTAAATGCACAAGCCGTACAAAGCTGAAGTTCTTGCAAGAGAAAGAAAAAAAGAAAATAAAATATGACGTATCACCTCAAAAGATCGTCTTTAATTAACAATTATTAATTAGCTCCTATTACTTATTGAGTTTGTAATTTGAATGTACACTGAGCTATGCCATATACTCTGGGACCTGCATTGTTTCAAATCTCCAGACACTATCAAGACATGGTTGCCGTTGACACGAATCCGGGATTTGCGAATAGTTTGAAACCTCAGAAACAGACCTTTGATGGAAGGCAACCTGCTTAAGCGATGTTTGGACTGTTTATATGATATTAGTGCATTGAAAATTGTCTTTGTATAATATCGAGCTAGGTGACTAGTAGATGATGTGGACGACAGAATCCCGTGGAGATTACGGAGATAGAGATAATCTGATTTCATTGCCGCTCTATTTACCTATATTGCACAATAAATGTACCAAAAGGAAGATCGAATCATCTGAAATAGACGTCTGGATATCTTACTAATCTACCTATTATCTAGTACTTATACGTGTTAGTTAAATATATAAATATACATAACACTTTTATATTTGCAAGAATGTTTTACTTAATAAAATACAGAAACTGTGTGACTATTGATCAATCTTTATTTTTATGACAATAATCTCAATCACAAATGATGTGTTGCTGCTCACATCGACTCTAATAGAACATTACATGCATCTTCTCCATCAGCTAATTCGTTATATTATTGTATGTCTTCAGGATGTCTGCTTTCTTGTTAACATCTTTCCGATAGGACACTGCACTTGACTGCACGAACTTTTGTTAAACCAACAACAGTCCGGCAGTATAAAATTTTGCTTGGCCCGACATTTCGAAAGCATTTTCCGATTTTTGAAATTGAGCCTTGACGGTGATAATTTTGTTCATGAAGGACTCCCGCGTGCTGCACAAAATTTACATACGCCTATAAAACCGCCATAATTATTTTATTTTCCTACACAGACAACAAAATGAATTGCTAGATGTTGCTTTTGAATAACATCTAACAATTCTGCTAAGTGGCAGTTCGGCAATTCATACTTGGCGGCCATTTTACGAAAATCCATACAAAAATGTCAAAAGCATGAATTGCGAAATATGATTCATTGACAATTCATAAAATGATTTGCCGGTATGTGGCCATTTTACGGTTCGTTAAGCAATTCACAAAATTTTCCTTTTATGATTCAGCTAAAGCGGCCATTTTAGACCCCCTGTTATAAATAGCAACTCGCCTGTTTTAAATCGTAGGATGCAACTTACTTAAGAACACACTTTTCTTCTACTTGAAAGACTATAATTTCGGTAATCATAAAAATCAACAAAGAGTTCCACAACCTGGTAGTTAACAACAATATACATAAACTTTCTTATAACTTTAACAGTGATTTTAAGATACGTATTAATGGACACATTATTATAAGCATTATTTTTGTAAAACTTAATCCAAATGACTTATTAAACTAAGGCTGGATGGTTATAGCAAAACCCAACATACTTTTAATCAATGAAAAAACCTTAATAAGGTTACATACAGTATTAAACAATAGTTTATCAAAATATGACGCGCCTAAATTATTTAGTGTTCACACTTTCACTCAAAATGTGAGAGTTCCCAACTTTTTATCGATATTCTTATCCCATCACTACAAAACGTTTCACGGCAATTTTCACCGCAGGGTTGCCAGTAGTGAATTCTGTAGCTGCGTTCGAAACTATAAAACGAGCGCATGTGGTCAGATTGCGTTCAAAAACGTCGAGTGCACGCTGGGATCACGCTCGGCTGGCTGGGGCATGGAGTGTCGGGGTTTGAATTTAGAATACCTATCTGTTTTTTTTTTGGTAAGTACCAACTATTATGAGTAGGTGATAAGATTGTACTTTGAAATATTTTATACAGACTTCCATAAAGGTTTGCAACCTCCTCGGTTTAAAAACTTTATGGTAAATTCGACTGTTATTTTAAAACGTTTGTTAATTGATTCCTCGGCGACAGCTGGACTGTTTTTATTTTGTTTGTTATTATTTGTGTGGTTCCATTACAATTTTATCAAAATCCAGAGGTATGATTTTGAAAAGAGAAATAAATGAAAAAGTTATTTTGGCGCCTGCCGTAATGAAGCCATTACTTGTTTGAAATAAAAATACTAGTTAAATACGCAGGTATATATTTACAAGTACACTGCGCGTGCGTGACGTCACCTGCCGGCACCAACGGAAGACCAGCGCTGGTTGTTTACAACCAGCATACGAGTAACGCTGAGCTGGAGCCGGGTAAAAAAATTTACTTAGTTATTAATTATGATTAGTTTAGATTGTACAATGTGTATAAGTTTTTTGGTACAAATAAATTTCTTTAATTTCTTCTTAGATTTGAGGATAAAGAAAACAAGATTATTAAATATGAACGTATAATATTATTAACAAGCTGGTAAATTTTATAACCCACAAACTTAGTAACTGTCACTTTTTTAGCTTCAGGTACACACTTTCGATTTTTTCTTTATCAAATTTAGGAATTTTCTGAAACAAAGAAAGTAGTAAGTGAAAAAAATACAAAAACAAAGTCAATCACATGATTTGCTCAACTGTTAATTCGTAATGTAAATAATTTCAAAGACTACTTAAAGGCTAATAATTGGTTAATTATATCAAGTAATGTTTACAAGATTTTTTTATTTATTTGTACGATTACTGATATCAACCGATGTTGTCGAAATTTGGTGTATGATTTCAACGAATTATTAAAATTTTTAGACGTTCGGGGTTTTTGATTGGAGGGTTAGTATGTCTGTCAAAAAGGGTTTTTTTGAAGTTTCCTACGCCGTCATGAGTCAGCCGATTTCAACAAAATTTGGCACGCACATTAAGAAAACAATCTTAGTTAGGAGTTCTAAATATGAAAGAAATAGGGAGTTCGTAATATTTTAATGTCGCAAAATTATTCCAACGCAGGGTCGCAAGCATAATTTTTGAGACTCATATCGACAAGCGGGCTGCCCAAGAAATTGCGGAATGGAGAAACGTCGTAATATCTGCCCTCTGCCCCAACATGGGGTCTAAGGAAACAAAGACAGAAAAAAACGGGTAGGGGTTGTCGAGATATCTCGACACCGTTTATTATATATAATATTTGATAAATTTTTGTGAATGGATGTGTTGAAATTTAATGAATTTTATTCAAAGCAACAGATAAATAGCGCCACAGAAAAAAACTTATATAAGGGACCATATTTATTACGGTACTTGCTAGGTCAACAGTTCACATACTTACATGACAACGTTGATGAGGTCGGGCGCTACGCAGATATTGTTATGTCCAAGGCCGAGCCCCTTCTCGAACGAATGGAACACCACCGGAGCACCCTCCTCACCTCTGGACTGCGTCACCGCATCGTAAAGCTGGAACAGTATAGGAGCCCTAGCAATAATCTTACGCAGAAACTATGAGAGACAAGTTGAAATACGAATCCGTTATTAATTCGGCAGAAGTTTGTAAAAATTTTCAACCTCTTCCTATTATCTTAAAAAATAGGTCTGGACAATCATACTAAATTATTTAAAAGCATACCGTTTTCTTAATGGATTTAGGTGAATATATTGTAAATCAGAATAAAAATATAAATAAAATGATTGGGAATAGTAGATATATTTTAAGGTCACATTTTTTTAAACCAAATTGCTGTTTGAAAATATTGAAAACCATATTTTTTGAAGTCAGTCAAAAAGGCTCATAACTCAAAGTCTTTGAAATATTCTATTACCTTAACAGCGAGTTCGTAAGGCACGACCTTATCTCCTTTGCAGTGCAGCATCAATATTGGTACATCCGGTACTTTGGGGAGGTACTGGTCTGTACTGAACTCGTACTCGGAAGATACCGTGAACGGCTTCACGAACGTGTCATTGTAGTATGGTAGCCAGGAGACGCACTGGGAACATGATTGTTTATCGATTTTAGTTACAAAATATGCAAGATCTTTCTAAACAGTTAATAGTGAATGAATTACCTTACTCTTTATTGCAGACATACAAACATCAAACTTAGAGAAATGTTTTTACATCTAGTGCCACCATTGGCGGCCACTATCTATTTAATATTGTTATTTTAAACATTGTGATGTATTTTCATTTAGTTGAGTACTTTATTTTGTTTAATCTAAGTATACAGTCTTGTATGTGTGACTATGGGACTGGTTCCGAAATAAAAAAGGTTATTTTCTATTCCATATCGCTAAAAGCGATCTCTTCCAGGCAACACAGTTAATACCGATTTCCAGTATGGTAGCCGCCTATACTCGTAGAACTTTTTGAATTGGATAGAACTTATGTGTTTCGATTTGTAAATCAAACATTTGCGCCAATTTTCATAAAATTGATGATTAGAATGAGACTCTTATAAACTCTTTACATTAAAAAAAAAACTAAAAACATTCTTTCAAATCGATTCAGGTGTATCCGAGAAATCAGGACCTCTTATTAGTCGGTACAGAAGCAAAACAAATTCCAAAAAATCGACGTTGGTATATGGTTGACTAGTACCTGTCAGGTAGAAGTACAGTGTGGCGTGGCAACCCCCGCCCCGCTAGCGTAGTATTAATCCTAACTAATATTATTAATGCGAAAGTACCTCTGCTGTCTGTATGTCTCGCTTTCAGGCCAAAACCACTGAACCGATCTGGATAAAATTTGGTACACAGGTAGATTGGACCCGGGATAGGATACTTTTTAACTGGCTTCAAAATAAGAAGCTTCCTATTGGACTATCTTGATAGTAAAATGTATGTAATATATTCTATGGCGCTAGGGTAGTCTAAGTAACTACCTTAGAAAAGGGATGGCTCTCAATTTCCTCCACTAAATTGTTGAAGGGTGCTTCCAGGACTAAAGCATCAGGTTTCCTCAGCAGTGGCAGATTGTACTCCTTGCATAGATCGTGTAGATGCGCAACCATGTTCGATGCAACTGCTGTTCCTGATTTGTCAGGAAGAAATACTATTAGTTTTTTAAGATAATTGACAACATTTCATTTTTGGAATGTGATGGAAATTCGAAAACCATTTTGAGAACTCGTAGGGTCTCTCGTACTCGTCTAGGGTGTCCAGGAGTATACCCGCACCAGGTCCTCTACAACTTCTCGCTCCGTTAGATGCACGTTGGTAGTCACGGTGACTTACTCACCGAGCGAGTGTCCCCAGAGTACAACCAAGGGTCTATTGTTCTCGTCTAGGGTGTCCATTAGCCAGGAGTATACCTGCACCAGGTCTTCCACCACACCTCGCTCCGTCGGACGCACGTTAGTCGAGTCACCGTAACCTACGACAATATTAGGTACTAGTGATTCTCCGAACTGTTTACGAAATCAACGCCAAAATTATTCCCCCATTGATCCCAAGGACACTGTGTCACAAACTACCAACAGTGTCAGCAGCATCATCGGTAAGCGCGGTAGGTACCCAACAAACGATGTGGCAATGATACGAATCGAAGTCTTGCCATTGCCATAGTATTTATGACCATTTTCAAGACGAATCTCACGTGCGTTAGAAATACGCATTACTTTCTTCTTCTTCTCTTTCATTGCACTCTTGGCATTGCGGTAGTGATGAGCACGGTGTATGATTTGCGGGCAAATGTAATGCTCGTCACAATATCTCGCCATCTTCATCTGTTACTGGCCAACCTGCTTCACTCATTTAGAGAATCAACCATTGCAGACTTAATCTGATCAGTTCATCGTTTGGGCAGCCTTCCACGTGATCTAGTGCCTTTTTGCACCTCCCCAGGATGACAAGGCTCATGACACTAAGAGAGCCCTTATACTCTTAAGTTTGTTTGGTATATTTATGATGATTATTAAATGAAACTGACCTCGGTAGTCAAAAGTGATGACGTGGAAATTGAGCTCCTGAAACACTTTATACATCTGCAGTCGATGAGGCGACGCGCGGTGGTTAGAGTTACCTGTAAAAACATTATTTCATATTTCATTGATTAATCCCGAAGCGTAGCTACCGAAGGGCGGGCCGATGCCTTGCACATTTCTTGCCTCTGATTGTTTTACCCCTTTTAGCGTTTTCCCAGCTAAAGAGGGTAAACAAACCAGAAACTAAGACTGGAAAAACTAATATTGAATTTGAAGCTGAATTGTTATTTAGCTGTCAGTAAAATATGAATTATAATTTATGAGTAGGTGTAGTTACGTAGACAGACTTCATAAAGGCAAATAAAACTGGTTCTGTTTGTCAATCACGGGATGAATTAACGCGATTTAATATCTAGAGTCCAATAATCATATTATATTAACGAGTAACTTACTCTTTGACTTAGATCGACGTTATAATCTTTTACTTGATGTAAAATTATGTTCGAAGTCTTATGATATCTGACCTGAATATTGCTCTAATCTGTCAAATTTTCTATCAGCAAATTAATTTTCGAGTGATTCAGATCATTCGTATTGTTAGCGAAGGGTGTGAATTTTCTGGAATGCGATTTATTGCATATCCTTCGCTTTTATCGGTCTAAAATTTAACTTAGCTTAAATTTTAGACCAAAAATAGAGCTCCGGAAACGAAATAATGAGCTTTGATATTTGTTGTGTTTAACTATAATATTATGATCAGGCGTTTACCGTGGCAGTAGAGAACTATGGTATTGAGAGTTGTATTCAGGTTCTGCCATAAGTCGGAGCTGACAGGCTGGTTCTCGTTCGATGTGGTTTTATTGGCGTGGATAGAACAGCATGGTAGCATATGCCACGCTCCTACGAAGAAAAAATTTAATGATCATTATGTCTTGCAGGTATCAAAATAGCACCCATATTAATTTCGTTATAAAAAAATAAATTTTCGTTTAAAACGAAAACTACTATTTTAACATATTCCTTGGGATTTGTCAAGGTCCAGAGTAGGTATGAGCCGTCTGCGTGCTTTATCTTCCGTCTCACTCTCCATAAAAAATACCAAATCGATCAATGCGTCTCTGAGAAATGAGGGAGGGAAGTTACATAAAAGTTTAGATTTTTTTTTCAATAGGGATAGGCTTGCTTGTTAGGCCGCAGCTCGCCCGATGAGACGCGACGATACGGCCTAAGATGAGGCACGCTTGCCTAAAAGAAACCAATTCACTCGCAACGTGAAAGGATCCAGATTATATATATCAGGAAATAGAGAAGCCGGCACCGAGTTCCACAATATAGCAGTTCGCACAATAAAGGTAGACGCAAAGCGATTCGTGCAACCCTTAGGAACCTCTACCGGTGGCGTCTGGCCGTATCTCTACTTGTCCGATGGTGAAATGCGGATGGGAATTGCAAACCTCCTCTATTTTTATGTCGGTCGATACTACTTTCATCTAATTCAGTAAATACAAATACATATTCACTTCTCATTTGGAAAGTGAGTCTAATAAGTAAAGAATAAGTGTTATGTTTACCGAGTTTGATCGGACACTCGTCGGTTTTGGAATGGAACTCAATGCAGAAGTTCATACCGCCGGTAATATTGGAGCTGGAAGGACTGTCGTAGTCCAGGTTTCGAGGGTAATTTACTGTAAAGACGACATTATTAATTCGTTGACGTCTTCTGTGCACAGGAAACATGCAAAAAGAGCCTGAGCTACCGGTGAAGGAAAACATCGTGAGGAAACCATAGCATGGTGGTAGGGTGTTTCCTATCGCTCGCCACCCTCAAGTTGTAAAATTCGTTGCTAAGCACCTAACGGTGTGTTCTGGCAGCCTTCCTTGAGTGCAAGTGTATTCCAGACATGCTCGATCTAGGGCTACAGTAACGCTGACTTCCGTGGTCGTGTGAACTTTCGGTCAAATGCCTAGCTATGTAGGATATAAAAAAAAATGTCTTATCTATGAAGGGTGTGCAGGCCACAGTCCACGCTGATATTGATTATTTATATGCTAACGCCACTCTCTTCTTTTTCTTTTTAGACACTTGGGTAAAAAAGGATTTTTACGTTGTGGTACTAAATACGTTTAATTTCGTTTAGTTGTTATTTCGAAGACTGGGTTTTTTGCCCAACGTGTAACTATTGTGTAAATAAATGGGTCACTGAACACATCTATTCCGTTTGTATAACCTCCGACAAAAAAACCCGAGTCATAATCTCTCGTATTCTATATTACAGCTCAACACTCGGTTTCATTAAAAGTAGCAAAACAAAATTCCGAATTCTGTAACATTTATTTATATCTGGCAATATAGTGAACTCTGATGTTTGCATATTCAGAGCCATCTAGCGTTTTTCTAGTTGCGTCACTTAACTTTATTGGGCGCAAGGTTCGGTTTGGTTCAAGAAATCGAATATAAAATTATATTATATTTTTTTCATGAATTTTATAGATTATTACCCCATAAAATAGTTATTCTGATCTTATAATAAATTAATTTTATAAAGTCACTCCATGAATATTGTAAATTGACTCTTTTCGAGTAATTTATTTTAATGTTTACTCATTTGAAACCAGTAACGCCATCTGTAGGTTTTTTTTTTAACTAATGGACCCGAGTATGAATGGTTTATCTATGTGGTTAAATAATCAAGGACGCTGACTAGATTGTGGGCTGAAGAGAAGCACATGAGCGATTTTTAAAATTTTATTTCTCATATCAAAATTGATGATGAATTAGAATATAAGATTGTAGGCTGATAGAATGAGAAGTAAATTGTGATGTTATACAATCTTTTGATATAAACTTATATTGAATTCGAATCTATCGGAATTTATTCCTGTTAAACAAACAAACAGCAATAACAAGTAACAAAATAAATTATCCTGAGATCTCTTACAAGTCGTTGGAACACACGAGGGATTATTTTATCCTGTATGCCCCCCCCCCTACATATATTAGAGCAAATTAAAAGCAAAGCAGAGCGAAGCAAACAAGAAACTGTTCCATACTATGGCCATACATGATTCTGAACTGTATTAAGTACTGCTATAATAATATTTGTATAATTAAGTTAACAAGATGAAACCACATATAACTTACTCGTTGTTGTATCAACCCGTAACTTCCAACTGCTAGGCACGGGTCTCCCGTATGTAGAGGATGTAGGCCATAGGCCATATCCACCACGCTTGCCAAATTGCGGATTTCACTTAACTTTGCAACAACATCCGACAAGCAGGTTTCCTCGCGATGTTATCCTTCACCGTTTAATCACGTGGTAATTAATTCTAATACGCACATGAGTGAAAAACATAGAGGTGAATGCCTGGATTTGAAACCGCGCCCTTTCGCTTGTGAGCCAACGGGTTTACCGACTAGGCTAGCAAATAACTTACTAAATAAAACTTACTAAAGTTAGAAAACACAACTTTCCTCTGCACCGTCTTGCTATATTTGAAGACTAGAGGTAGAACTGCCATTTGTACCAGCAATATACTGGCAGTCACCGACGCGCCCGTGGCCAATAATATGCTGGAAATATGCTTTAACATTAGAACTAAAGACTTTCCTTACGAATTAGTCACGCTGTAACGTAAAGCTAGCGTTGAAAGTAACGATGAACGGAGTACGTTACAGCTTTAGCAACTTAGCATGTTTTGATAATTACATAGTCACTATGCTTTGACCCGCCGCCACAGACACGCGACAGATGAAAAATTGTTTTTAGTTAATTTATAACTTTTACTTAGAAAACTAACATGTTTGATTTATATTGTTTAAGTGATAACCCGTCTTGGGTTTTCACGCGTACCTGATCGTTGGAAAGGTCCAACTCGACGAGACTCAAAGGTCCACTGTGCGAGACGTGTCAACGTTAAAGACACGAACGACTCATTTCATCCCTGTTGAAGTTCACCGAATGTGAACGAAACTATAGTTGGACCTTTCTAACAATCAGGTAGGTACTAACGCGTGAAAACAAGTCTGCTTAAACATTATAACTTTTAAGTGACAACTATTTACTTACATAACAACTGTGAAGTCTAAATAATAAGTAAAAATAAATAAACAACGTTTCCCATGGCTCCCCGCTAAGATTTCTCCTGTGACTGGGATGCAATGCAACTTTTAAAAACACACTCACCTAGACTCGAAGATAGATGTTCAAACTCATCGTTCGAATTACTGCCACTACCGGTAATCGAATTCGAGACCGGGAATTTTCAAAACAAAACCAAGATTACCTATTATTTCGAGCTCGTATTATTTAGTTGATATCAAGAATATTGGGCACAGGAAATCGCAATACAAACTTCACTAAGAATTCTGAATACGTAAAAAGATTTGTTAGACTGTATCTTTATAAGACGTTAATATTTTTGTCACTAGGTTTAGTTCTAGGAATAACAATTCATTTCTCATACATTGTTGCAATTTATAATGACATGTATTAACATGATCATAAATATTGTGAGTGGCCTAACTATAAATTTATAGATTCATATTATATATTCTGTAATTCAGCAACACATGTGAATAAATCATTACAAAAAATAATATCATTATCATTTACCGTGATAATCCCCGGATATTCCCGAGTTCATATGCGAGTGTATAAAAACGAAAATAAATAAGACACTTACCCAAAAACCATGCTTAAAGGGTACAACTCAATTGTTATTTTTGGACTTAGTTCTTAAATCATTTGTCATGGTAAAATAATTAGATTTTTTGTATTTTCTATGCAATTTTATGTTCAAAAGTTTATGCATTATTTTAAAAAAAAATTTTTGTTGTATTTTACGTTGTTGTTTGGCAAATTGACTGACATCTGAAACTTCTTAGTAGTCATCTAAATAAAAAAAAGGATTTTTGGTTTATAATAGGTTAATGTCGTATGCATAGAATCATCCAACCGCGTCACTGCTGGGCGCGGAGTTCGCTATGCAAGGAGTATGTTCTTCGTGTCTCATTTTTAGTGGTCTCATGTTCTAAGTCTGTTCTCATTTAAGTTATAAGTATAAGTTAGGAATAGTAAAAAGGTTTTGACCTACGGATATTTTTTTTCTCGTCAATTTGATTGTATATCGCCTAGTGCATTGACGCAGCCGAAGATGAAACACGCTTACTTTGAAGCAACTAATTCACTCGCGGCTTGATATGACCTAGATTATATTAATCCGGGAAATGGAATGCGCTGGCATCGAATACTAAAAACTACCAGGGAGCACAATAAAAGAAGACACCGTGTATTTAGTCCAGCGTAAATCAGCCTAAAGGGTGTCTAACATACAAAATAAAATGCAATGTTAACTAATATGTCTTTTATATAACATTAAAATTTATTGTACAAAATGAAAAGAGGCTAAGTACCTTTCCGTACATTGTTACCTTAATGTCGCGAAAACCAGTTAATCTTTTCTGTAAAAGAAAAATAATGCTAACTTAAATATCATTATTGGTCCAGTCAGCAAATCTAGGAAATATTAGCCACTCTGCTGCGATATGGCAAGATTAGTTTTCGATTGTCAGTATGTTTGTACTCGCGTGCAGTTCGCAATTTCTATCTATTAAATCTGGACAAAAAAAAAACGGATATTGTAGGGGAAATAATTATAGGCCTAGAAATGCAAGATACCTATGGAATTAAATTCACAAATTATTTCATAAATAGCAAAGTCCAAAGTGTGTTGCAGTATAATTGTATATATAAATAAATTGAAAAAATCAAAAAGGGGAAATAATCTCCCAAAATAAATAACCATTCTCAAAACAGTTGGAAATTGGCGTTATTTTCAACCTATAAATTCGTATAAAAATAATAATAGCCATGTTTGTTTCTTACTTATTTTGTCTGATATTTTGTCTTTGATATAGAGGACCGCTTCTGAAAAGGCGCAAAACAGAAAACCAAGTTAAGTTAAAATCAGCCAAGAGCAAGTCAAACTCGCGCACTAATGGTTCCGTACAATTAATTATCTATACAACAAAAATTCAAATTTTTATCAGTTATCGTTTTTGAGCAAAAAACGTTACTTTTGTAGTATTGGAGCCCCCTTAAATATTTATTTTTGTTTTATTATTAAGTGAATACAAAATTCAATATTCTGTGAATATTTCAAGCATTTACCAGAAGGCAGATGCTTGTATTGCCGTTATTAATATCTAGCAAAAGACGGCAAAAACCATTTTTATTGTTTGTGAGCCCCCCTTGAATATTTATTTAATTATGTTTTAAGTATTTGTTGTCATAGCGGCAACAGAAATGCATCATCTGTGAAAACTCCTACTGTCTATTCATGAGACCTAGGCTGCCTGGCCGGCCTGGTGAAAGACGGACTGACGAACGGACAGCGAAGTTTTAGCAACAAGGTCCCGTTTTTACCCTCTGGGTACGAAACCCTAAAAATACCCAGCCAAATCTAATGACACCTAAATGTTTAAGTCGGTTACAAGCAATGTTTAATTTTTTAAGTGAATACATAGTTTAAGCTGAAATGCAAGTACGGTTCTATGTCGGTTAATTATAACGGTCGGTATAAAACGTCATGCTATAACATTTTTTGCTAACACGGATCTTGCCATCGATAACTGAGTAATGTCAATTCGACTAAGTATATATCCATTTAACAATGACCCCAATTCGGCCAGTCTCACTGACTAAACTGAAAGTTGGTAAAATTATACGCATCTTTTTCTCATTTATGGAAACAAAAAGAGAGGAGACAATTTTAAAACTGTCAAATTAGGTTAGACTTGCAGAGCCAGACTAACGGCGGTTATACCCGCGTAGTTCCCCATTGGATTATTGAGATAATGAGAAACAACTATTTTTTGAAGACGGTTTAAGTATCCTATGTCTTATCTACCTGTGTACCATAATTCATCCAGATTGCGTCAGTGGTTTTGGCGTGAAAGCGAGACAGACGGGCAGACAGAGTTACTTTCGCATTTATAATATTAGTTAGGATAAGTAAGTTTGACCTAACCGAATCGGGGTCATCAAGTATATTTAGCGCTCGATAATGATCGTTATGAGTGTTTATACCGCCTAGAATTTTAATACCAACTAACGATAAAGAACCGTCACTTGCGGTGCGGAGTGATAAAACTAAACATAAAATATAGTAATAAGTTATTTCTAACCAAACCTTTTTTTTCGACGAAGTCTTCTTTGATATCACCCACAAGTTCTATTAAATATAAAAGGTTATCAGTTAAGGGTGTACTAAGCCGAAAGGGGGTAAATATACTCATCATTTTTAGTAATAAAGGAAAAAAATACTAGATAATGTTATGATATTCAATGGTACCAAAAAAAAAAACAAAATTTAGAGCAATTTTTTGAATGCAATCCTTTTATAAACTCAGCGAATATACCTACTCGTATGCTATTGCAGCTTGCGGAATCATTGCTGTGGCCACTGGGGCAGATGGGAATCAAAATTCAATTCCTGGCCCAAATGAGAATATTCCGTTCTTTGGTTAACAAACAATCATAGTCAAATATGATTAATTACTAGACCGAACAATCTTAATGTACATACATATATATATATATATCTATATATATATATACATATATATATATATATAATATTTATATGTCTTTATTTTAGAAAACGCTTCATAAACGTTGCATTAACACATATAAGAATTAAGCAGTAGTAAAAAAAAAACTTATCAATAGCAGAGCAACAAGAGGCGACCTTGACGCTAATAGCGATCTCTCCTAGGAAATTTTAGTTATAGGTTAGTAAAGGATGAAATCAAATAAATTGTTTTCAAAAAACTGATACAAAAAATCAAATTACGAGTTATAAGTCTTAGTTAGTTAGGTAGGTAGGTTACCCGACTTACCTTTACCCAAACTTATAGATTCTTTGACGTTTTCCACTTTATCTACAAAATGTTCTGCAAAAAAAATACACATGTTAATATCGAAGTATTCCTTATAAAATTTATTTAGAACAAAGTGACTGAATATTTTTCATGGTATATTCCTGACGAAAACCTCTTTGAAAACCTCCATTAATGAGCACTATCAACTGCAGCGAAATTACATTCAAAAAATACTCGTAAATACTTTATGTAATCATTTTTAAGTAATTAGTAGTATCTAGTACAAAAGAAATTCGTTCTTTCATTCTTTTTTCTTCTTCAAGCGAACGAAGCGTCTCTGCTTCGGTTATTTTTATTTTTGTACATGATTTTTTTCTTTCGTAGGTATTCTAGTTTTTATGTATGTTAGTGGAGTAATTTCGTACTCGTGTTATAATTCATGCTCACCTTTCTTCAATACTATAACCTCTTTAACAGCTTCGATTTTGTCTCTTATCTCTTCTTTCACGGCAGGTATAATAACGCCTGTCAAATAATAACAAATGGTTAAAAGTGAATTCAGAAAGCCGACTTCAAGAACTTTAGACCCACGTATCTTAACAAGTCGCGGGACGCAGCTAGGCTAGTATAGCCTATGACGATCTGCAGGTGAAGACGAATCTATTGGCACCACTCACATGAAAATACGACAAGCCGTTTAGGCTCTAGCGCGTGCCGAAGAAATACACATACATACACTGGAAAACATAACCCTTCTTCTGTCACACGAGTAAATTTTTATGGAACGAACCAATGCTTTAGTATAGCACGCGGCAAACAACTGGACCTTGCGCGAGACGTGTTGTACTGTTCGCACTTACCAAACTAAACGTACTAACTAGAGTGAAAGGGACGATGCCGCCATCTTGGTTCTAGTTACTTGCCGCGTACTATATCTACCGATCTTTCAAAAATAGAGCAAGGAGTTACTCAATTCTACTGCATTTTTACGTTCATTTCACGGACGGATCGATATTATTATTTTTTCATTATACTTCACGTGCGGTGCCAATCTCACTTTATCAAAATTGGTCAATTACTTCGGTTTTTAAATCAAATTAGGTATGTAACTGAACAATTTGTATCAGTGTCTGCCGAATTGAAGAATGAGATATTCCAAAAAAATATGCTGACGGTGGTTTTGCATTTGTTTATATTTATATAGGTCCAATTTGCTAAATAATTAATTTTATCTAAAAACATATAATTAAAATTGAAGAAAAACTGTACCTAGTTTGACATTGACAACTTTGTAAGTCGTGTTGGTATATTATATCGAACCTTTTTCTATTGTCGTGAGTTTTATATAAGCAAATCGTTTATCGCGTCTTACATAATTATTTTTATAATACATTCCTGGACATATGAGACCTTAATTTTTTTATAGGCACTTTTTTGAACAAGTCGTAGTGCTTAAAAGTCAAGACCGAGGGTTCCTGACTCCAAACGGGACACCCGGAGACATACAAGAATTTCACGCGCTCTTAGAATTGAAGTTATTAACGTAAATCATGCTAAGTCCACTATCAAAATCTTCGCGGTTATTGCTTCATTAAAGTGTCTGCTGTACTGGCTGAATATTATTAGATTATATATATTTTTTAACTAAAGCAATGAACTTAAAATACTCACTTTCAGATATTAATTCGGTACTTGTATCATAATTATTTATAGCATCAGTAGCATAATGTACCTACAGGGTTCATTGTCGCTGCAGTAAATTTATGATTTGTTTTAGAATTGGTACTTGTAGGTACTTACAGAGCTATCGGCCCCGACCCACTCTTCGATATTAATAGTGGTTTCATTAGTTTTAATGTTAATGGGCGAGGCATTTAGTATAGTTTCTGTTGGAGATATTTTGGATATTGTTTCTGTATTTGTCAGATCTTGAAATACCATTTGTAGTTTAGTCTCATTGTCAAAGTTATCTGTAGCAATTTTAATATCTACGTCTGCTGATTCTGTAGCTGGGCTTACTGGTATTGTCACGTTTAGAGTAATCGCATCGTCAATAAATTCATTCAACGGTGCCATTGCTTGGGTTACATTCTACTCTGGTAGAGTAAAATCCGGTATAGTTGAATTTATCAATAGCTGAGATAATAGTACTATTATGAGTAAATATGTCAGAATCAGGAATTTTAACTTGTTTTTTCTGAATTATTTTTGGTTTGTAGTCTACGACAGTCGTATCCGAGTCTTCAGTTGTATCGTCTAATTCTTTGTTTCTTAATTTCGTACTAAATCTGTTTTTATCTAAATAAAAATATCTAACACCGCAATACAGTTTCAGAGAGTCTTTAGGGTATCATTTTTGTTTTTTGTTATCTTTTGAGACAGCAACGCTTTTTATATTTTCGGTTTCCAATTTATCTTCTTGTTTGTTTGTTATTTTATCAGTATTGCGTTTGTTTTTTTTGTTGGTTACTATAACAAGTGTTACCTGCGTCTTTAGCTGGAGTAGTTTCTTCGACAGTTTCTGTAATTGTATCAGTTTCATCGTCATCATCATCCATGTGTCCGCAGCCGCAAACCCAGTCATTATCTGTAACGAACAGAAAGCTCTCTTCCAAATATTTTTAACTAACAAGTTCTACTTTATATTAAAGTATATGAACTACGAGTAGAAGTAGCAATACAGTAAGAAAATC
The DNA here is from genome assembly GCA_947049295.1 of Ligdia adustata. Taxonomy (NCBI): domain Eukaryota; kingdom Metazoa; phylum Arthropoda; class Insecta; order Lepidoptera; family Geometridae; genus Ligdia; species Ligdia adustata. Next base: position 6,634,144 of record OX346239.1, read on the forward strand.
GAAATTTGCAATACAATAGTTTTTAACCAAGTCTATTCTTAAACTGGTGTACTATGGTTTACACCCTATTCATAGGATAGACTCGGGCCCAGCAGTGTACCTAAGTACGTTCTTTATCTTAAACTACAACTGATGATGTTATCAAAATAAGAGAAGGTAAAACTATACTAATAACAGGTCAACAATCTTAAAGTCATCAATCAACTGCAATTTTTTTTGCTGTGTCATTAAATGTTTTTAATAAAGCTAACACCTACCTGGTATAGCAAATAGCTAATCGAGATCCCAACAAAGATTAAGCTCTTAGTCAAAATCTTTATTTAAGAAACCAATTCTGTGAGCAGTCATGTTGATTATTTTGGTAAATAATTAGTATATAGAATAACAATGTCTAGCAAATCTTGACTTAAAAGTGACATAGAGGGCAAGCTTGCTTATGTATACCTTTGATTTCAAACCACCGGTTGTGTCTCAACTGGTAGGTAGGTACCTTATCATGCACACTACTAGGTAGGTATTACTCGCCAAAAAGACCTGTGGCGAGCGCGCCACCAAACAGAAGTAGTGTGAACTAGCAGAATGCTCACCTAGCTACAGAACTATTGCAATCAACCAACATTACCGCCACCACAAGCGACGCACACACTCAACATCTCAAGACCGTCTCAATACTCTGGCCAATCACAACGCCAGACCTGAATCGCGCAAGCGTTATCTACAGAGCTTCGACGTACGTAAACGAGCTCCATAAATATACAATCGGACAGCTGTCCCCGAGCACGACACCCGCTCGGTAGGAGTAGGTATTGTTTGATAAAATGGAGGCCACTTCGTCTTTGCTCAATAAACCTAAGGCGTGTGCCAGACAGGATGCAGCGCAGCCCGTCTTATGACGTTATAATGTATGAAACATGCGAAATGACACACCACAGGCACGATTCTGTGCAACTACGCGCGCCATCGCTAGTCAAGCCAGACTACGTCACTACGCGCGTACAAAATGCAGCAAGGTTGGACACTTTCCAAGGGAAAAGGCAAATTTCAAAAAAGTTGCAAGCTCGTGTCCTTTCATCAGGGTGTAGTTGTTTCGTTGTTTTTTACCCTGCCCGTAGGTACGGAACGCGTTAGTAGAATATTTAGCTACATTGACAGCAACTCTACCTCCCATTTCACGGAAAAATAGTCTTCATTGCTATAGCCATGTATTGTCAACTATCAGATAAACGTCAGTGTTTTTACCGAGCTATTTTGATTGTTAATTAGTTGCACCTGACGGACGCTCCGAGCGCATCAGTTGCATGTCAGTTGTTATTTACACTGAGGCGCGCGAGAAGAGCGAATAGTTGCAGCTACAGTCTAGGCACGAAACGCACCCCCGCGAAACTACGCGCGCCATCGCAAGTCAAGTCAGTGTACGTACGTCACTACGCGCGTACAAATTGCAGCAATGTTGGACACTTTCCAAAAGGCAGATGTCAAAAACGTTGCACTGCGCATGGCAAACAAATATGGCCGATGTGACATCCAGTCAAGGTCTTTGGTTCAGGTTGTTTGCAGTAGATTGTACCTACCGATTCCTGTCGTTTTTGCGCTAGAACTATCAGTAGATGGCGCGGCAGTCGTGGTAGTTCTTGATGGTGGCGGCCAGAAGGGTACTCCGAAAGCTGGCGTAACGCGCCGCCGAGGATTCACGTGTAGATCCGGCACTTGACGACGATTTGAGAAGTGGAGAAATAAACAAGTTTGTAACCAACATCTATAAAGCAATTTACCTTCCTATTTCAGTGTTACATTTTACAAAGAAAAATTAAACTAGTGGTTAGAATAGAGTTCGAAAAACCTGACTGCTAAATCGTTAAAGCTGTGTATCATCCTAAATGTCTTTTTTTTAATTTTAATACCCAGTGTCACTCTCAGGACTAAGACGAATCTATTGACACCACTCACATAAAAATACGACAAGCCAACTACAACTAACTATTTACATCTACACTAATATAATACAAATAGGAAAGAAACTACCGTGCGAAGCTAGGAAGGGCCGCTAAGTCTCATATAAAAGACAATTTCTTAGTACATATTAGGTCCTTACATATGAAATTGGCGTTTTGTCGTACTGGCCACTTTGATCTCAAATATCTCTTCTTTGGTTAGGGATTCCAATTTCAAATTTATACAGCTATTTATTCATACATTTGTATTTCGAAAACCGTAATTCATTTGTTTTGTCCTCGTTTGGTTTTTTCTTTGCGTCACGCAGTTTACAAAATGGAAAACTTGAAATATCCGAAAGATCCGATTTAAAATCCCTTCATTATTGTGCCGGTTGAGTAATGTAACGCAGCAATTGACGCGCGTTTGTCGGTTTGCTGTACTCAATTCCACCTTTCAAGCTTTTTCACCTTTCCAATTTGCTTCAAGTGGATTAAAAGGGGTTTTATCACTAACACCGCAGCCTGCAGCTAACTCGGACGTGGTTTGCGATGGATCTGCTTCCACAATAGCTTTCAATTCTTCATAAGCAACTTTAGTCTCCGGCCGTCCACGGGGCTTGTTCTGCAGATCGAAATTTCCAGAACGAAAACGTTGGAACCAAAAACGCACTGTGTTTTATTTTGCGACACCGCCGCCATACACATCATTAATCCTTCGAGCCGTTTCTGCAGCACTGGTACCACGGTGGAACTCGTACTCGTAAATAACGCGATATTTCAAGTTTTCCATTTTGTAAACTGCGTGACGCAAAGAAAAAACCAAACGAGGACAAAACAAATGAATTACGGTTTTCGAAATACAAATGTATGAATAAATAGCTGTATAAATTTGAAATTGGAATCCCTAACCAAAGAAGAGATATTTGAGATCAAAGTTGCCAGTACGACAAAACGCCAATTTCATATGTAAGGACCTAATATTATAAGTACCGTTTTCTCTTCAAAGACTATCTGTTTTGAACGGCTATCTGGCTGCATTAGGGTAGCCGGGTTAGGTAGGATCGTATCTCATTGGCGTGCCTTAGTCCATGATGAAGGATCCTGGTATCTCCAGAAGATCTCGCCGGACCGTGAAGATGGCAGCCATACAAGTATTTATATGGCTATATGTTTATGTAGCTACGTGTAACAGCCTAATAATTCAACCAAATATCTTTACTCTTTTTTAAATAGGTAGGAGGTATATATTATATAATGTTACCTGACTTAGTCTGAGCTGTTGAATTAATTGTTTGTTGCTGAAATCAAATTAACAATAATTATAATGAACATTGTGCAAGAGTTTCATCGGATTATTTTGAAGAGGAAATAATAAAATTGATGTAGTTAAATGCGAACAAATGAGTTTACGCCAACAGCCCCACAGAAGGGTTAAAGTGTCCGTTTTTTATTTGATATCATTTTTTTTAATTCATTATAATCTGAAAACTTTTTCCTATTTCGAAGTCGATTAAAATAGGTAATTTAATGTAAAAACATCGCGAGGTAATCTGCATATCGGACAGGGTTAATAGCTTTCGAAAATAATAAATGGAGTCCCCCACCCGCAATTCGGCTAACGTGATGAACTATGGCCCTTTAAAGATAATAAAAAAAATACATAGATAATTAACATTAGGCATCATGTGCATCATGTTTTTAAGCTGCGCTTAAAAACTTGTCTTGGAAAAATCAAGAGCTTGTCTAGGTACACATTGGTATTGGGACAGACCCAACGTAATTTAAAAAAAAAACATGAGATATTATTACAACCCGGTCACAATATCTGTGCACCTGAGATCGTGACGTCATATCGGCGGTCTGGGTACGGTGTGCTAACCGTACTGTCGCACCGGGGAGTGCGCGGAGAGGTGATAGGGGAAGCGGGAGAGGCGCCGCATTCCAGCGAGGTGCACAGATATTCTGAAAGGGTTATAGGTAGGTACATACTTACCAATGTAATTTTGATAGAAATAAACAATAATATTACTATTAACACTTTCATTTTACTTTACTGAATTCGCACACCACAATACCAGAATGACTAATTTAACATTTTCAGTTTTTACTAAAGTATTATTATCGTATATTTAATTAAATCAATATTTATTGGTCCCCGAATATTTATTTTTAAAACGATACATCGTTGTTTTTTGCAACTAATTACTTTGAAAATGATAAAAATACATGCAAAGCAAGATAAGTAAATGCGCGCGGAAACTGGTTGTCAATTTTACTTTAAGCGACTTAAAACATGAGTTTGGTAAGGCCCAAACAAATACCTACCAGAAGAAATTGAAAACGCATAAGAGGCTTTCTTTAAAAATGTTATACTATAGTTTAGTTATTATAAATATAGATTTATTAATTTAGGTTACCTCATCGTCTGCAAATAATATCCTGCGGACCTTTCACCTCCGGAAGATCTGAGTTATGATGTTGTTGATTTTCTTGTTGTTCAGTTAAGTTGTTTTAGCCTCATCCGAGAAAGAAGTAATAAATAGACCTAATACAAATTTTAATTTAAAGGCCGCCGTGGTCTAGTTAGTGGCTAGCATGCTTGCATCGAATTCTGGCGGCCCGGGTTCAATACCCGGTCGGGGTAGGTGTTCGAATGATAAGTTTGAACGTTCGCCTTCGAGTTTGGATGTCTTTGTGAATGTTGCATGGCATCCCTGACACAGGAAAAATATGTGTGTAACGTTTATTTATTTTGTTTAATTACCGAATGAATATTTCTATCAAACCAACCATAAAGTTAAATTGATTAAAACAAGTTAAAAAAAGTAAAATTGAAAATGTTGAAATCCCCGATATTTGTTTTGGCAGCCAGCTTGGATTTGATCAATATTATCACAATGTAAGTATTCTGTAGTCAAGTCCTTTAATTTGAAACCCACATTAAGGGAGTCGTGAAAAAAATTTGTAAATACTTCGCCATTTTGTAGCAGCGCCCAACTTGGGAGAGAAAAAAAAACAGCTGTTTCATTGTCATCAACATTTTGTCGACGACCGATCAACTTTTTCTATGGAACAGCTGATTTTTTTTCTCGAAGTCAGATTTATTCCCATACCTAGTAAAAGTTGTTTTGTAGGACAACTATTGTGATCTCCTTTGGGCCTAGTACATTCATAACCGATAACCCTGTATCTTTATGTATATAATTAAACTGTACGTGTTACACACACACGTACAGTTTAATTATATACATAATGCTCCGATAACAAAAGTTGTTAGTAATAATGAGTCTTTCGACAGAGTACACCTCTATATGTCAAATTTATATAATAGTAAAATCCTAATGAGAAGCTACGAGTGTCAAATTAAAACACAGTATATTCAAATTAATAACTTTATTTAACCTCTTCCTCTTAAAAAATAAATAAACAAAACTGTAGGATAAAAATTGTAACAGTAAAAACTGACCTACCTAAAGTCCACAAGCCTTACCGTATCAGTAAAAAAAGAGCTTTATACACATCGGAGTTGCGAAAAGTAATTAATTAAACCCTCCTTCAAAAATAGTTTTAAAACAACATTTGAAATTCGAACACAAACTTCTATTTTAAAACTAAAAAAGCATGTCAGAGAAAGCGCAAAGAAAAAAAATACGGCTATTTCCAAATGTCACAACGACATTCGCTTTGAGACTTTTTAAATTATGTATTCCAAATTCAAATATAGTCCAAGTATAAAATTTAAGAAAAAAACAATAAATGTTATAGTACGCGGCAAATTACTAGAACCAAGATGGCGGCATCGTCCCTTTCACTCTCACTGGTAGTTTGGTAAGTGCGAGCAGTACAACACGTCTCGCGCAAGCTCAACTTGTTTGCCGCGTACTATACCACTGCTCTATCTTTACGCTATAATTTGTTACCCCGGCAGTTACTTACATATTTTATATTAATGTAGGCCGCAGTAACACCTCGATTTTTTTAAGTTCATAAATATCATAATATGAATATAATAAAGCAGATCACAATAACAAACCAGTCCCTTTCGTTTAACTTCATACCAAATGGTACTATATAGGTTGCTCGGGTAATCGATGAACAGACTAAAGTGGGTCCATTGTACTGATTAATATCAATAAATTTTAATATAGGACCAACATGGAATTAATGAACGAATAACATTATTTTAAGCAAAGATTTAAAGTTTTTTATTGTAATATAACCTAAATTCATGAATATTTATGGATTCAAAACTAGGTATTAGATAACGTCTCAAACAAGGTTGAATGAAATCGGTAAAGCCATTCTCATGTTATAGGAAATATGTTCACTTAAGCGCAATCACACAAACCTGGGTCATGCGAAACCGTATGTCGTCGCCGTGCCGGGTGTCCATGAGTTTCGCGTACACTTTGGAAGACTCTAATTGAATATTCCTCAATATTTGTGTACTAAAGTGTGTTAAACAAACAACACGGGCCTATATTTTATTTATCAACATTCTTTCAGTATACTAAACATGCGTATTCGATTTCACGGCCGCCATAGTCTAGTGGCTAGTGTGCTTGCGACGGTCCCGGGTTCAATTCCCGGTCGGGGCAGGTGTTCGAATGATGAGTTTGAACATTTGTCTTAGAGTCTGGTTGTCTTTGTGCGTGTGTTTGTGAATGTTACATTGCAGACCCGACACAGGAGAAACACTAGTGGGGAGCTATGAGTGTGTAAAGTTTACTATTATTATTATTTTATTTAGAATCAACTTGTATATATATAAAATAAGTCCATCAATTATTCGAACAACGTTTAGACTAATAATTTCTAAAAGCTAAGCACATCTCTTACTGAGGCACTTTATAATTGACTAACAAGCTGTAAATAAGTTACTGTCTTGGATATTTGTTCATATGTGACGAGACACGAAGTCACTGAAAATCGAAAAAATAACACATTTTCAACAGAATTCAAACAAGGAGGAAGTTATCAATCTGTTGGAATATTTTTTTTTCTGTATGATTCACAATATACAATGTGTAACAGAAAGGTGTGACAATACAGAACAAAAGAACAAAAAGTAGAACAAAATTCGAGAATAAATTGCGATCTTGACCGATCACGTGACTAATTTTTGTATGAAGAAACTATTTTTATCGAACTATGCACAATTTTACTTTTACAATATGTTCGCCTTGATTGGCAGACCCCATTAGTAATGTCACAACTTTCTGTTACATTTTGTATACTTCTTAATAATATAATATCCTAACTAATATTATAAATGCGAAAGTAACTCTGTCTGTCTCGCTTTCACGACAAAACCACTGAACCGTTCTGGATGAAATATGGCACACAGGTAGATTGGACTCCGGGAAAGGACATAGGATACTTTTTAACCGACTTCAAAAAAAGTAGTTCCCCCATTATATCGACAATCAATGTGGAACTACGCGGGTGAAACCGCGGGGCACAGCTAGTAAATAATAATAAAAAAATTAATCCAAACAGGTTTTAGTTAATAATTCAAAACAACTAAAAACTTTCTATAAGCGTCTGGTACAGAGTGACAGCCAGATGTTTTCAACTAAGGGGAAAAACTTCGCTAATTTTGAGTCAATTAACAAATTATTTTCAAAAAAAAATGAAGACTTTTGAATTCAATGCAGCAGGTACCGATATATATTTTTCAGAATACAGTTGTTGTATACCTTTAGCGATGATGGCTGTGTGGTTAGTGGGGTCGATTGCCTTGCGAGAGGTACGAGGTTCGATACCACGAAATATGCAAATAGAGCCTGAGCTACCGGTGAAGAAAAACATCGTGTGAAAACCATAGCATGGTGGTAGGGCGTTTCCTATCGCCTGGCTAGCTACCACCCTCAAGTTGTAAAATCGCCAAGCACCTAACGGTGTTTTCCGGCAGCCTTCTTTCAGAGCCAGTGTATTCCAGACTAGGTATGCTCCATCTAGGGCTACAGAGTCGCTTACTTCCGCAACCTTGCGAGGTGAACGCCTACCTAGCTGGCATTAAATAATAAAAAAAAGCAAATATCAACATTAATTTTAGAATCCAGTCAGCCATCTCCAAGAATCAGTAAACAAACACAACAAAATACGATCAAATTGTAAAGGGAGGCATTGATTTCCACAACACAGGAATTATCCTAGTGTGGATATTCAGGGTTCAACTCAGAACAAATTTAGTTCATAAATACGTTGGCCATGAATTAGTTTTAAAATATGATGTACTGATTTAGTCATCACCATCATCAGCCAGAAGACGTCCACTGTTGAACATAGGCCTCCCCCTCAGAACGTCATTCCTAGCGACAAGCTGCCAATTGCATCCACTGGTTACTTGTGACTTTCACTATGTCGTCGGTCGGTTTGGTCTTAAGTTGGTTCAAATAAACGTAAATATTATTGTTATTGACCCCTGTTCGGGCTCTTACACTGACCAAACAAAAATAAGTTCCTAAAATTATATGTTTTTCCGCATGAGCGCGGAAGTCAGCGATACTGTAGCCCTTTTTTTTAACGTGGACATATGCTTCACGCATACCGCTCCACCAGGGGGAGGCAGAGCGGATGTAGGAATCTTCTACTAGCAGCCCCCTCCCCCCCCCCGCCTCGACACCCTAGGGGAGATACTGTAGCCCTAGATGGAACATGCCTAGTCTCGAATACAATGGCTCTCAAGGAAGGCTGATGGAACACACCGTTAGGTTTTACAACTTGAGGGTGGTAGCTAGCCAGGCGAGCGATAGGAAACGCCCTACCACCATGCTATAGCTTCGTGCTCGAATCGAGATCATAATCGCGTAGTTTTTCGAAAAGTGTGTGTAAATAAAAACAGTCCAGAGGTTGTTACCCGAGCACTTGCGGCAGGTCTGAGGCTAGACAGATGTACTTGTGTCCTAAGTTGTGCGAGCGATGGTACGCGTGTAGCTCGCAGGTCGCGCCGCCCGACACACGAGACTTCAAGATCGCGCGATATAACTAAAAAAAATATTATAAAATATAACAACAGCTATACAGGGCTATCGGCTAGGGGTGTATTAAGCCGAAAGGGGGTCACTGTACTCCGCCTAAGGAACAATTGTTACATACATTTTGTCGACGACCGATCAATTTTCTATGGAGCAGCTGATTTAAATTTAAATTAAAATTCTAAACAAAAATGTCTCTAAGAATTTGTCCATCGACACTATTCTTATTGTTTTGTTAAGGGGAAGACACTTTTTCATGTAATCTTTATTTAGTGTCAGCTATTACACTATATTTTTTCACTATCACTATTTTTAAAAACTAACTCTAAGGGTTTCGTTCTTTCAAGTCTTCTTGCTATGTCGGTGCGATCGAGGTTATCATCCTTAATTATTATTTTTTAATTTTGATGTACCCACTGTTACTCTCACGACTAAGACGAATCTATCACAACTTTGTATACATACATACACCTATTTACACCCTAAAAACAACCCTCCTTCTTTCGCAGTCGGGTAAAAAATGAGTAAATATAAAAATCAAAATACAGAAAAAAACTAAAATTAAGCAAAAAATACAATAAAATCATAATATTATATAATAATGAAGTTCAATTCGATATAAAACATTCCGAAAAATAAATAAATGCCACTCAGAAATTAAAAACACACAATAAAAACTAAAAGTATAATATAAAAAAATAAAAAAACTAAGTATATTAATCTGATAATAAATTATTTAAGTTTTTTATACTACTAATAAATTATTTGTTTTTTTATACTACTATTTTTTTTTTCAATTTATTAATATTAATTATTAATACTTTCTTCAAAGTAAGAGGGTATATAATTCGTACCTCTAATCCCACCACAAATGGCACGACCGCGTCATCTTTAGCGTGTAATATCAACACTGGCAGCTCCGGCGTGGCTGTCAAGTGTGTGTCGGTGCTGAACACGTACTCAGGGTGGGTGCGGAACGGCGCTATAAATGTAGTGTCGTAGTAAGGGAGCCATGTTACTAACTGGAAACAAAAAAAATTAACAGTAGTTCTGTGAACCGTTGACCTCGCGACCACTATCATTTGGCGGATTAAAAAAAAATATTTCAAGCTCCCAACAAATGAACACAAAAAAAAAAACAAAAAGAAAATTATAAACATAAAAAATATATATAGAAGTAAATCATAAATCATGAACTCTTGGAAACTGACAAACATCTTCCATTCATTCATTAGCCGGACAGCCGCAGTATTCAGGGCCACATTTCACTAATTAATAAAAACTATTTAAATTTTTACATACTAATTGTGCCCCAAAAAAATCATTGGTCCAACCGTTTAGGAGTTCAGTGAAATACACACGTACAGTAGAATCATATATATATATAATAAACAAGATGCACTCGAAATTACCCCCCTTTTGGTAACAAATCGTTGTTAAAGCGAGCAAGTACCGACTCCTATTCCAGGATACGATAGAACCTTTACAGTTATTACGAATTAAAAATAAAACCTCTTGAACGACTTTCATAAACTTATACTTACTCGAGGAGTATATATGAACAAAAAAAAATTATAAAAATTAAAAAATAATAATTAATTAAAAATAAAGAAAATATCAGAAAAATATCAATTCGAGAAATCAGGTAACAAATAAAACAGCCACTAAAACCATATCGCACGATTCTATACAAAAAGTTTCATCGGATCTTTACACTTTTAAGGTCGTAGGTCATTAGAGCCACCTCGGACCGCTCGTCGCACGGCGTCCACTCGTTGTCGGCAGGTGGTCCACGGGTGGACACCGTGTTATCAGTAATATACGTCGCGCGGTCAACCAGTAGACCCCGCGCGGTCACGACGCATGCGGCGCATCGCCAACGTATCGTCCTCGCGAGAATCATTCGCGGGCAGCGTGCGGTCCACTCGGGACCAGCACGTTGGCAAAGCGCAGTCAACGCAAGGCAAGCACGCAACCGAGGCGATCCGGTGACGCTACAGAGTTGATGTAGTGAGCGCATACCCATACAAGTCCTTGTAAAGAATACTAACTGCACGAGGCGAGGCGGTGCGTGTCGGGTGACGGGTGACTCTAATGAGCTACGACCTTTAATCACTAACATTTTATAGATAGGGATTTTACATCAAATAAATACGTTTAACTCAAAGTTTTTTAATCAAATAATGTGCTAAACCGGCCAAACGCTACGGAACAAAAAATCGGTCGCTGTCTCTTTCATTTCCATGGACAATGGACCCGATTCGGTCGGGCCTAACTTACTAAACTAAACCAATTTGACAGTTCTAAAATTGTCTAATCTCTTTTTGTTTTCAAAAGTGAGAAAAAGATGGACATAATTTTAGGAACTTTTAGTTTAGTCGGTGTGCCTGGCTGAATTGGGATCATTGTATATATTGATATATTGACCTTCCTTGTCTGTCTACGGGTGAGGTGGTCTATTGAGTAACTGAAAAAAACAGACGAAGAAAAAAAAAAGTAAAAATAAATAAAAAGTAAAAAGACGCGAGAAACGAAATCTTACCTTAGAGAGCGGATGATGTCTTACTTCCGACGCCATGTTAGAAAATGGCGCCTCTAGTATTAACCCTTTAGGCAATTTAGTCTTATCCATTGAACCTATGAGAGATGAAGATATTCCGGTGCCTGAAATATGAATAAATAAAAAACTCATTTATATATAAAATTTAAAAAAAAAAATCAAGTGCAAAAAGCGGCGCTTTATCGCTATAGCAATCTTTTTAGGCAACTTTTGACAGCTTCGCTTAATGCTTTTTTATAGCGTTATTATTTTTTAAGACTTATATGATACGCACATATTATAAATACAAAAGCGCGTTTGCTTGTTCGTGTTCTCCTCAGATTATTAAATTCACATTTGAGCAATAACTGATGAAAAAAAAATTATATCCCATTTTTTTTCAAATGTTTTATTACCAAAAAAAGGTACTGTTTAAAATATCCCCGTTTTATTTAAATGTCGGTTAAAAATATTGACAAAATCTTTATATTTACCTAACGAATGTCCCCATACGAATATGGGTGGTGAATGTTTGCCTTTTTGCGTCGCGTCATATAGCCAGTCATACACCACTGCTGAATCTTCTACCACGCCCGCTTCTGAAGGACATACGTTAGTAGAATCGCCGTAGCCTGGAATTTTAATTTTTTATTTATTATTCCTCTTGCTCGTGTATCTTCATTTTTATTGCAACTTCATTACTTACAATACAAACAAGTGGTTAGAAGCGAGTTCGGAAAAAACCCGACTGCTAAATAAACCTGTGTATCATCCTTAATTTATTTTATTTTAATTTTGATGTACCCAGCGTCACTCTCACGACTAAGACGAATCTATTGACACCGCTCATATAAAAATACGACAAGCCATTTAGGCTCTAGGGCGTGCTAAAGAAATATACATACATACATACACTCGAAACTCACCCGCCTTCTTTCGCAGTCGGGTAAAAAAATTGAAAACCGACTACAATTTCGAGAGAATTTTGTCAGTTACTATAATTTGTAAAACATCTGTGGAACCTTGTGAATAACATTATTTTTTAATAGGTCCAAACGATGCTTAAAAATCGTAGTGCAACCCGGTCACAATATCTGTGCACGTGAGCTCGTGACGTCATATCGGCGGTCAAGGAACGGTGTCCTAACCGTACTGTCGCACCGGGGAGTGCGCGGGGGGTGACAGGGGAAGCGGAAGAGGCGCCGCATTCCAGCGAAGTGCACAGATATTCTGACCGGGTTGTAGGTAGGTACAAATATTTTTTTCATTTAAATCTATAATAGAGGTTCTATGACAGCACTAAAATGGGACACTGAACTCCTGATTGTATTGTACGCGTTTGGGTGACACCTTGGATGGATTAGATTCACACTTAAGGCCGGCAGATGGCGCTGTAGTCAAAAGCAAACCTATACTTTACTATAAAAAATATCATATGAATTAGTAGCTCTTTCAGACCTGAATCAATTTTTTCCTTGTAATCACTGTGTTACTTTGTTTTTGTACATAAAGTGGAATATGATACAAAGGAAAAAAATAATAAATATTTATATTCTCGTCATATCATAAATAAAAAGATCGCTTATTAGCGATAAGGCCGCCACTTGTAGCACTATAGTTTGTAAGAATTTTTATTTTCTATTTAGTTTTTTTTGTGTCAATGCGATAAAGAATTGATCTATTTTTTTAAATCTAATTTTTAATTATTTCTTTAACTAATTACCTCTGTAATCGAATGCGATCGTGTGAAACTCCATTTTCTGAAAAAACTTGTACAACATCAGCCGATGCGATGTCGCCCTAGAGTTAGAATTACCTAAAAAAAATTAAACAATACAACAAATAAAATACAAATAAAAAAACGTTTATACAAAAGTTTATGTATTTATTTTTAAAATAAATGCTTAAGCAAATTAAAAATTAAAAAAAGTATTTGAGTCCAAGGACTCAAATACTTTTTTTTAATTTTTGCGTTCTTGCATTCGATATTTTTATCTAGAGTATTAAACCCTCGATTATCGGTAAATGAGCGTTTATACTGTCTCTAATATCGAAACTAACAATCTATATAGAACCGTACTCGCGTATCGATTGTTAGTTTCTTTTTTTATTATCGATGGAGTTTTTTATCCTACTCAGCTAGGCATTTGACCACAAGTTCGCACGACCACGGAAGCCAGCGATACTGTAGCCCTAGATGGGGCCAAGTCTAGAAACACACCGTTAGGTGCTTGGCGACAGATTTTACAACTTGAAGGTGGTAGCTAGCCAGGCGAGCGATAGGAAACGCCCTACCACCATGCCTATGGTTTCCTCACGATGTTTTCCTTCAACGGTAGGTTAGGAGTACAAGTGAAATTATTTACCATGACAGTAGAAAATGATGGGTGTCTTCGAGTTAGCTAATTCTTCATCCATCAACTTGTCAAGTTTCTCCTTGTTCACTTCACCTTCGAATGTGCCTTTGAGTCGTTCGTACACAGACTTCGGCAGAATATGCCATATACCTAAAGCGAAAATAAAACCATTATATTTCGAAAGCTAACGCGTATTTTAAAAAAAATAATTGTTTAAAAATACCTGTTTGTTGGAAAGGTCCAACTATAGTTGTGCGAGACGTGCCATCGTCGAAGACACGAACGAACCATTTCATCCCTGATGATATTCACTGAATGTGAACTAAACTATACTTGGACCTTTCCGACAATCAGGTAAGCGTGAAACTCTCAATGTTAAACAAAAAAAACTAAATCTTTTATTAAAATCGCGATATATATATATAATAATATATTTATTTTAGCGAGCGAAGCATATCAGCGTCGAGCCTGATTAACTTTTTTATTTGTTTGTTAAAGGAAAAGAAATAGTTATGAACCATTAAATAACGTTTGTTACAGGTAGGTAAGTAATAATAATTAATTAATACTAATTTGATATAATACTAGTTATTAAAAAAATAAGCTTAAAAATCTGTAATGGAAGTTCACTAATCACTTTTTAAAGAATTTGTCAGTTTATTTAACTCAGTCCAGAAGAGCATGCCGTTACATACGAATTATGCATATCTTCTTCCATCCAAAGGTTGCCTGGAAGAGATCGCTATTAGCGATAAGGCCGCCGCTTGTTGCACGTAATCACAAGTTTTATTAAGTTTATTGTATTATTTATATGTGCATACAATAAAGAGTTTTCTATTATATTCTATTCTTCTATTATTTTGATCATTATTAAATTTTATCTTAAATACCTACCAATATAACACGAGTTCAACTCATGTCGAACGAACCGTGGTTATCAACGTGAGTCAACTTTGAACAATCACTTTTGTATGTTCATTCGTTGTTTTCCAACACTTACTGAAGCACTGACCGTCTTATCGCCACGAAAATTAATTGCCAGAGAGGTAAAAATAGAAACATGATTATTGGTCAACTTTACTGTACAAACAAGATATCACGATGTATGCATGCATTAATAATTATTAATAATATGTTAATTAACAAAAAGGACAGATAGATTACAGGGTCCATTACCCTGGAGTAGGTCAGTGTAGGTTAAAAATATGGAAATACTCAAATTTTGCATAATTTTCTTCTACAATGGATTTGCCTTGATTGGTAGACTAACCCTTAAGTATCACACCTTATGATATACCTGTAGGTATTTCCTATTCGAAATAATCTTCTAATAATAAAAAAAATGATTTAAATAAGTAACTCACGACTTTTAAACTCGACTCGACGATACAACTTTTTCAGTTATTTCGATTTAAAAGTCAATGCAATCGGTCAAGAACCGATTTACCGCATACCCTTACAAACAAAAACAATATTTTTCAAATCGGATCACCCGTCTCAGAGAAATTAGGTAACAAACATTAAAAGAATACAGTCGAATTGAGTAGCTCCTCTTTTTGGGAACCCTGAAAGAAAATGTAATTTTTTTTCTATATTTCAAGTCACAAAGCTACGGAAACGTACCTATAAAGTCAAGTCAAGATACTTTAGTCATTACTTAACGAGGGAATTATAGTTTAATGATACGTTTATTATGTTAGTGTGATCAAATGTCTGTAATGAATTTACACACAATAAGACCGAAATGGACATTAATATTCTACTTCCTACTAATTAATTTTGAACAAAATCTCTGAATTCGTGAAATAAAACAGCTATTTCATACATTTTGTCGACGACCGATAAACTTTTGCATGGAACTGATGTTAATTTTTTCACGAATTCAGATTTAGTCCCATTATGTTTTATTAATAACATTTACCTAATTTAACATGACAGTGGTCGACTTTAGACTCAAATTCCAAGTTTAGATTCCTCGCTCCTTCCACGCCACATTTCGATGGATGCTCGTAGTCTATATGCAGGGGCCATTGAACTGAAATCATAACAATAAACACTAAGGCGTTTTGCAGACGGCGGGGAGGGGTGATCATTCCGACAGCGACGCAAGGCACTGTCCCTAATTCGGTCAGGCACACTAACTAAACCAAAAGTTCCTAAAATGATATGTATTTCTCACTTTTCGGAACAAAAAGAGTGGAGCCTATTTTAGACCTGTCAAATTAGGTTAGTTTAGTAAGTTTAGCCTGTCCGAATCGAGACGCGGTATTTCTGCTCTCCAAGTGCGTTGGTATATTCTATTTCAAATTTAGAGCGAAAAATAACGATATAATAATAATGCAAACGATACATAATTGTTTGAATAACGATATAATAATAATGCATCGTTTATTTTCATTCATCTTTCGGTACCTATGTGTCAACGTACGTTTTTCGTTCTCCATTTGAAATGGAGTACAGCTATAGGATTCCTTTTGTGCTATGGTTCACGGTCAAACAAACCGGCCTTGCCTGCCTCGCCGTCTGTAAAACGTCTTTTAGTGCATGTGTTAAACTACACAAAGGTAATTTATTAGCCGATTTACATGGAGAAGGAGAAGGTTCTCAATACATCGGAATCAGTCCGGGACGTAACGTCATACAGTGTGATATTAAGAAAAGGTTTATGGGCTATTTTGTGTAACTGTCCAAGCGAGCGAAGCGTTGTTACTTCGGATCTGGCATTTCATTCCTCAGTCAGTTCGTATATTTCGTGTGTCTTCTCTAAACTTCGTACTCGCGTATAGGTCGTAGTTTGCAACCAATCTTGATGAAACTTGATGTATGGGTCCTACAAATTTTTTAGACGTCGCGGAAATTTTATTGGAAGACACCTAAAATGAGAGGATGTTTGCTACGGCGCCATTTATTGGTTGATTTCAATCATATTTAGTACAAACATGCGAAACACAACATTAACTATAATCCTGAACTAAAAAAAATAGACCAAGTGGGTGTAGTTTTTATTTATTTTTTTAATTGAAAAAATATCGTGGTCGTGACGTCGACAGTTCCCGGAACTACCAGTTATGAAGGTTTTAAAACCAGGATGTACCTGATAACTTAATATTAACTAATAATTTAATATTATGTAATCTTATCAAAATTAATTTGATACAAACTGTTGCTTCTATAATATATAGATAATAGATATGTATATTAGATTGTTTACGATTTCGATAAGTGTATTGAAATTGCCACTATTGCGACTGCGAATACCCTCATCCTTCGGGTTATGTTTTTCGAGTGTAAGTATTTATATTTCTTTGCCACGCTCTAGAGCGTAAACGGCTTGTCGTATTTTTATGTGAGTGGTGTCAATTGATTCGTCTTAGTCGTGGGAGAAACATGGGTACATCAACAGAAAATAAAGGAAATTAAGGATGATGGTCAGGTTTAACGATTTAGCAGTCAGGTTTTTGTCGAACTCGCTTCCAAACCACTTGTTTAGATTTTCAACTTTGTCTTATTTATTGAGCAAGCCAAGCATCGCAGTGCTTCTAGCCATTTGTATTGCTCACATAATATTACTTTTCAAAGTTTTTAACGCTCATAGCAAAGTCAGCTGAGGTGTTTCTCAGCAATCACCAATGTTAAGCTACATCCTGTTCGGTCATGTGTGGAAGGGTGACCGTGGAATGGTACTTAGAGCTGAGTGCCAACCATAAGTCAGATGACACATAAAATTGTAGGTCGATGTTGATTGTCTTCGGACAACAATCGTAGGCCATGTTAGAGGCCTTAGGGTGGTTTAGAAACTCTGCCACCAGTTTGTAAGTATGTATTTTTAACTCTTTGTGATCCTCTAAAGCCTAAATGTGTTGACTGATTTTGATTTCAAAAGGTGTCTTTGGATTACTTTATCTGCAGATAGTCATAGAATATACTAGTTAAAATATAATGCTTTGTGTATGCGTTACCGTGTAAATGCGACTTTCATGCGTCCCATGGAAACCTTTCATGGATCTTTCCAACAAAAAAGAATCATTCAAATCACAGCACGCGTTACTGAGTTATAATTAAACACGACTTTCATCCACCTCCCATGGGAACCCCTACTAATTTTCGGGATGACATCATTTCAGTTTGACCTTTCCAACATAAATAGAATCATTCAAATCAAGTCACGCGTTACTTAGTTATAATTAAATACGACTTTCATCCCCCCTCCCACGGGAGCCCCTTGGGATTTTCGGGATAAAAATTGTTAAGATCCTACCTCATTATATGAACCTAATGCATACCAAGTTTCATCTGAATCTATCCAGCAGTTCTAGAGTTATGGAAAGTCCAGAAACAGACAGACAGACAGACAGAAAAAAAATTTATAGATTTCGGGTCTGTATCGTTAATAACTGCCCCCGCCAAATATTTTTTTAAAATATATTCAATGTACAGAATTTGACCTGTTACAGTTTTATTATAAGTATAGATTTTATTTATTTAAAGTATCCTTACTAAAGTTAAGGAAGACCAGGCTCCGTCGGAAAGTCTTAGAGTACTTGAATATAAGTGGCACGACTCCCACGTGGATCATGAACAGACTGGCGGTGACTGTTGCACCTAGCAATAGGGTCCTGAAACAACAATGACACTTTGAAATTCTTAGCTCTTTACAAAGACTACTTTCATGCTTTATTTTTATAGGAGATAGGCTTGCGTTTGAACGCAACTCGCTTGATGGCCAAAGATGGGGCACGCTTGCTTAGAAGAAACCTATTTAATTGCGAGTTAAAAAGATCCAGAATAGTTATCAGGAAATAAAAAACCCAGCAGCGAGTTCTACAATAATATGTTTAATCGAAAGTGTCATACTTCATTGCATATGTCTATTCAATAAGTTCCTCTCTTGTGGCATTAGATATAATATAAAGAATTATGGAAACCAATCAAGCAATTGTAAAACTGATCAGTTTCTTCTAGGCAATCTGGCCACATCCTAGCCTGCATCGTCACTTTACATCGAGTGGTCAAGCACTAGCCTATTACTCACACTAATATTGTAAAGGCAAGAGTGTGTGTGTGCTTGTTTTTTCCTCCTTCACTGATTTGGATGAAAATTGGCACTAATATAGCTTATAGTGTGGATTAACACATAGACTATGTATCTTGGTAAATAGAAGTGTTCCTATGGGATGATCAAATATCTACCACGGGGTGCAGCTAATTAACTATAAAAAAACTACTATTAGATAATAACTATTATTATTTTGTTACGAAAGATACCAGATTTCTTCTTTGAATAATCCTCATTTATCTAAGACATGTATTATATCTCTTTACAGCATAAAAATGTGACTATAATACGCCAATTACGTACAACTAAACATTAAATGTGTAAGTATATTTTTTGTACATTTGTCTTTTGGTTTGTATAAAAAACTTGACCTTGCACAAACAATGCTATGTGTTTAGAAGAATAGCTAATTGGCTAACTTTTAAACTACCTGTTAGTGCCACCGTGTTTATTTATGGTCTTATTAGTAAACGCATCTTAACTTTAAACGTCTTTTGTCGTTTTATCCATTTGAGTAACAAGAAGACACCAGATGTCTAAAGTAGATTGATGTATTGATGCATTTATTAATAAGACCATTAATGTATTTGCTATTTTGACAATGCAGTTACATCATTATAATGTAACTCAGTAAACTTAATATTTAATCATTATACTTATATAGTAATTCTAATGATTCATTATTTATGTTCTCTGTTGAGACTGTTGTCATATACAAATTATGTTAGTTCCATTTTATGCCATGACAGTTTTTTTTATGTACAGACCCTACTGTAGTAAAGAAAAACGAATATTAGGTACTTGAGCTCTTAAAAGTTTTTCTTTTGTAACAGAATTTGAACAAACAAATTTATATTTCTGAAGCAAGAATTTGGTATAGTTTTGAGCCTAAAAAGCAGCCTTTGCTTTTTTATAATCAAGCAGTTCTGCTTGATTATAAAAAATTAAAACTAAATATCTGTAATTTAGAAAGATAGTATCTGTAATTTAGAAAAATAATAAGTTGTTCATCAGAATTTTATATTTTTAATAAAAATTATTTAAAAAAAGTACATTCACTTCTATTGCTATGTTACTGGAAAATTACAAAGATATTTTTGATAGACAGCACGCAAAAACTTAATTATGCTTATTTGGGGCAGAGAAAGAGTGAAAGGTGGCCTACATAAGCCACAAAACACAACAAGAACATGCCAACTTTAACAGAAATTAGTATTGAAGCTCGGTACTCTCGAAACGTTATCTTTGTGGAGTAATTAAACTATTAAAGTTATTGAATCAGCCGGCGTCATGCCAATAAATCAATGAAAACAAACATGACCACTTACCCAATAGTGTATAGAGGAACGGAAATATAAATGCCTATCATTTCAATCATGGTTATTTCTATCACAAAGAAAAACACAATAAAACAACTAAATTAAATGTAAATCAAATATAAAAACGATATAAGGTGCAGGGTAATGATTTTATGGAGGAAATATAAATAAAAATAAGTGCACAAAATATTAATGAAACTCGCAAGATTTGGGTTGAAATAGTGAGACTAGATGAGTGACTGGGATTACAATCAGGTTCGAACTAAACAAATGTGCTGTTATTCACGGGTTTACAATAAATTACACAAATGATACTAAATAAAATTAATTATTTTTCGCGAGAGACCGACCGAACCTTCGAACTTTAGACGACATTTGGCGATTTGAATTATTTGTTTTGTTTGACTTTGACGTCAGCTCGCGAGAGATGTACCTGTTGACAGTGACATTTCATACTTTAAATAAATAACATCTTAGTTATGGCTTCACATGAAAAGTATATTTCACATAAAAAAAAAATATTTTATAAAGTTTATGGTATGAGCAGAAAATGAGTTTAAAAGCCTTATAATAGTTAATATATGGTGACTTATCACGCATATATCCGATTCATCATCATCAACCAGAAAACGTCCACAGCTGTGATAATACACGTACTTAAGTATATTATGTGTTAATCGGCGGATCCTTCGCTCGCTGTGGAACCGTTGAAAAACCGATTATTTGTGACTTATACTATGTCCTCGAATCACTTAGAGGAAGACCTACCTGTGCTACGTCTTCCTTTTCGTGGTCGTCATTCAAGAACTGTTGTTCCCCATTGGTTCGGTTCTTCGAGCGCTGTGGCCAGCCCATTGCTACATGAGCTTGCAAATACTGCCTATGTTGGTAACTCTGTTTTTTTGACGTATATCCTCATTACGCAGAAACTCCAAACATAACTCTCTCCATTGACCGCTGATTGTAAGTCTATCAATGTAAGATATTATAAAACTCAAAATAAATTATTTGCAATTAACATTTTTCCTCAAACATTGAAAATAACTAAACCAAACAACTAGAAATACTTTCGCAACATATACTTTTCACGAAGCACAAAAGGCCTCATAAAGACCTGCCGCCCGGAGCCGTGATGAGTAAGGCCGCCTCTCCATAGATCTACTAGTAAGATTAGCTGACACCCGCGATATTACCCGCTATATAAAACAGAATACAAAAAAGTTTCAAATTTTTAGCACTCATTTGACCTCGTTAGGTGTAGAATTTTCAAAAATAATTTCTTAGTACACCCCTACATCCTATAATAAATACACTTACCAGGTTTCATGTCTCATGGTGCGGTAGGTTTATTCCTAGCTAATATCAGTCAGTCAGTCGGTCAGAACTTACTCTTTCGTATATAAAGAAGGAATAAAGTAAGAGTATAGATAGAGAATTAAATTCCACATCTGTGTAAAATAAAACAAATTCTAAAATAAAAACTAATTTACATAATAATAATTACAAATACCAAGGAAAACCATAATAAAACGTACCTACCTAACAAAATGATTAGAAACTGATGATTTATGACTTTAAAAAACTAGAGATTTTTGTCTTTTATGTCTGATTAAGTTTTTTGTTGCTCTTGTGATAATATCTTGGCCACCTTAATTTCTTCTGCACTTTCTTTTTCTCGATAAATATTTCCGCTCCTGTATCTTTATCAATGAATTCAAGCTTCGGATTTGTATAACAGTTCACTTCAAGCAGAAACTTTGTCGGTATTTCGTTAATTAGTCCTGCAGCTTTCATTATATTGCCTATTGTTGGCGAATATAGATGGTACTTTCCGTATGTGTGTGCGTAATTTGCAACTAGATTACCAACTAGAAGAACATCCATTTCTACCTCCAATAAGAGCTTGACCCTATCTGCTACAAGTTTAGCCACAACGCTCTGTCCAGATTTGATTTCTAAAACTCCTTCTGTTTTTCTTATAGTCGTATCAAAAATTTTAACATTTGAATCCCTCCAATTAGCTTCGTATACAAATATTCCGTAACCAAAATCTATGAGAACATCATATTTGATGTCATCGCCGGGCAATCCTTGTTTATTCCAAATGGCATTGACTGTGTTTATCACTTGCTCAGACACTTCTATTTTAGATTTTATAGCATCGGTACTGTTATTAACATGGTCAACCCTTTTTATTACAACTTTTTCATTTATAAATTTACCAGTAGCTATATTTTTAACGCTTATTTTTCTTTTCACATCTGGCCATTTGTATTTTTCATACACATTTCCGTAATCTGTTGGGTCTTTTAGAAATATCTCATTAGGTACTTTCCCCAATTCGACTCGTACTCCTCGGTTAAGATTTTCGTGAGTGACGTTAAATAGTGTTACTTCTTTGTCCGTCACTTGTTTTATATCACTTCCATAATGTTCTATTAGTGTTGTAACTAAATTGTTCGACGTTTTTATACTTATTTGAATTTTTCCGTTACACATTGTTAAGATGACTAATATAATTAAAATATTTAATTTTCTCATGTTTACTATTATTGCGTAGACACACACGTCTGTCCTATAGAGTTTTGAGTATATTTATAACTAGGTTAATCTTGGGCGCTCTTATCGCAGGTCTCTTTGAGGTCATGATCATTGCTGAAGATTGAACTTGTAAACAAATCATATGTTGTCTGTACCTACCTATTTTTTTTTAAAGTAGGTATTTATTACATTATCGGTATTGTGATAAACATTAGTTTGTCGTTCCTTTTACTAGTTTTAATCTTTTCCGGACTGTAGTGTAGATATGAATACATATTACACACGTATCAACATATATCAACCCATATACAATCTCACCGCTACGCACGGGTCTCTCTTATTCAGGGGGTATAGGCCAGAGTCCACCACGCTGGCCATATTGCCGGTTGGGAATTCACTTAGCTTTAAATGCTATTTATATTTAACTTTATCCGACTAATAAGTTTCCTGACAATGTTTTCTTTCCGTCTAAGCATTTGGTTATTGATTTTAATATGCGCATGAGTAAAAGACTCATAGTGCATGCCAAAGGCATCGGACCCGCACCTTCGCTCTAGGAAGGTGAGAGGTTCATCGAAGCTACCACTAACTTCTAGCATAAATATATAACTACATTAGGTATTGTTAGGCTAATTAGTTGGCTCTGACGGATTCGGGCGCGTCGACTGACGCCACGAGTCTAGAGATGAGTAAGAAAAAGATAGCGACTTCCTACGCGTAGTAACTTCTTATTAGTTTGTGTTCCTACGGCGCATTAGCGAATAGCAATATGTTTTGTTGTGAGGATATCTAGCGAAATTGCATATTAAATCAGTATCGTTCCATCTAAACTAATATTATAAAGAGGAATGATTTGTATTTTTGTATGTAGGTAACGAATAAACTAAACACTACTGGAAGATTAAAAAAAAATATTTTGCTGTTAATCAATCCGTATAGCAAATCGCTTAGATTCTTGTTTAAACTTGTCCGTCGCCCCTAGCAACGCGACGCGGCCGGTGCGAGAGACCCGTAGTCGCCCCCCTCCGCGGTACCGGGAGTAGCGCGTGCGGCGATTCCCGCCGCCACGTAGCGAGGCCGGAGGCAGGCAGTCGGCCGTTGACCAGCGAATTCTACGCGCGCATCGCTCTGCACCGCTCGCACGCGCCGCTCACCTCGCTCGCGTCCGATACACTACTATTATAGTTTGCTACTACAATAAACTGAGCTATACGAAATTGGCACACAACGTTTTTAACAGTGATATTCGAATTCTTATCGAGCGATGGTGCATACGCGAAGTAATACAGCCGTTATTCGTGAGCAAGACGACGCAACGACTGCGACTCAACTAAACGCTAACTTCGCCCGCTGCACCGCGCGTTTTAGCGGAGCTACCGGTGAATCACTAGATGCCTTCCTCGACGCCGTCGAGGCCTACCGAGACTGCTCGGGTATCTTGGAAGACAACGCTCTCCGGGGTATGTCGATGCTCCTGTGCGGCGACGCCGCGGTCTGGTGGCTCGGCGTGAAAGCCACCATCTTCAATTGGAGCGACGCCATCGCAGCACTGCGAGATGCCTTTTGTAACCTGACCTCCATATCGGATCTACGCGGAACTTTTCAAGAGACACCAGGAGCAGGGAGAGCGGACGGACCGTTTCGTCGCATCAGCACGCGCTTTGCTCGCTCGGCTGCCTCCGGGAGACCTGAGCGAGAAGGTGCAGCTCGACATGGTCAACGGGCTCTTCAATAATCGAGTACGAGAGAGACTTCGCCGCGACGAGATCGACTCCTTCGAGCTGCTGCTGCGCAGAGCGCGGCAAATCGAAGATGCCACCGACGAGCTGCGACACCTACATGCAACGGCGAAATCGACGGGAGTAAGCACAAACAAGCCCCTCGTCGACTCTGGCGCAGGGCGCGCTCGAAATCCGCCAACCGCCGCCGCCGCTGCAGGTCCACGCGCGCCAAATCGCGCGCCGCAGCCCGTCGCCTCCGCCGTGCCCACCCAGCAACCGCCGCCGCCGGCGCCCTCATCAAGCTGCGCTCCTGCCGACTCCGCGGGAAAAAGGCAGCGCCCACTTTGTGCCTATTGTCGTTTCTATGGACACGATAAGAGTCAGTGTCGTAAGTTACTACAAACACAAGGTGAGCAAAAATCTCAAAATAACATAAACTCAAACGATAAATCGTTCAGTGATACCAGTAAAGCATTTTATTGTTTCGAAAATGTGCATGATTCGCGAGAAAAGTGTTTTCCATCCAACATAGGGATGCTAAAAGACTCTAGTTCTGATTATTTTCATGAAAAGCAATGTAATAATTCGTTTTCTAAAAATGATCATATTAACCCTAATCTTGTGAAGTCTAGGCACGTTAACCCTTTACCTGCTGTCGCTGTCACAAATGCCCCCATTAATATGTGTGTTGCTAATGAGAATCTAAAATGCAAAAATTTATATTTTGAAGATGAGTCATTCCCAACTGCAAATTTAAATAGTGGGTTATTCCCAAATTTATCTCAAGGCGAAGTTTTTCAAAATTTTGCGGTAAATCAAAATCTGACAGATTTTAGCCACGACGGTGACAGGAGCTTAAAGGATCTACTTCCACATTCTTTTAATAGTATAAATGTGTGCGAATCAATCAATGATGATTGCGTTAATAGGGTTGTCAATCCAAATTTTGTTGAAAATAATACTGATTGTGAAATAACGGTGAATGATTGTATTTATGGTATCGGAGGTGATGCTAATTATGCGGGGCTCTCTATTGGCCGTGACGTGCGCCCAATCTTTAACATAAATGTTTTAGGTTTTAACGGTACGGCATTAATCGATACTGCAGCAAAGCACTGTATTGCGGGTCACACGCTATACGCTCTCCTCCAACAAATGAATCATCCTCTCCGCGTTTCCTCTCAGCGAGTCAAGCTCGCTGACGGTGTGGTGCGCATGATGGACGTTCTTACCACTACACTGAACGTACGCTTAGAGACGACAACCATAACCACCCCATTTTTTTAGATTTTTCCGAATGCTACCAGTAACGAGACGTTATTAGGCATAGATTTTATTACTGCTGCTCAAGTGGTCCTCGACTTCGGGAAAGATATTTGGTATTTCAGCGATAACACTAAGGTAAAGTATACACTATGCTTCGAACCTAAATCTAATAGCGTGTCATCCGCCTCTACCAACTTTCTCAGGGATGACGAAGGCACTCATCTTACACCAGCCGAGCGACAAGCACTCGAGGAAGTGCTCCCAAAACATGAGCAGGTTTTCAAAGCACAAAGAGGGACTGCTACATGAGTACGTTAGACCTGAGATCCTCTTACTGGCAATTGAAGGTAAGGGAGAGCGACAGGGACAAAACTGCGTTTGTTTGCCCTCTTGGTACCTTTCGTTTTAAGAGGATGCCGTTCGGGTTGCGGAACTCGCCAGCTACTTTTCAACGTCTCATTGATCGCTTGTGCTCCTGCTCTGCACTACAGGAGGTAACCATACTCAGGTATTTAGACGACCTGTGTATCCTGTCACATGGACTGCAGCAACACCTGGATGACCTGGAAAAAGTTTTCAAACGCTTAGCGGAGTTCAACCTACACTTAAACAGGGAGAAGTGTGTCTTTGCTAGACAGAGCGTCAAATACCTCGGACATATCATAACTCAACATGGCGTGTCTACCGACCCAGAGAAGGTTAACTTAAAACACCTCAGGACCTTCCTACAGACATGCTCTTGGTTTAGAAAATTCATACCAAATTTTTCTAAAATCGCCGAACCTCTGACGCGCCTAACAAGGAAAAACCAAATATGGATCTGGGGCGCAGAACAGGTGCAGGCGTTCGAAAAGCTGAAGCGTCTCTTAACTACAGAACCAGTACTGGTACAAGCTGACTATAGCCGCCCTTTCATCCTGCGTACGGACGCCAGCAACTATGCTTTAGGAGCAGTTTTATTACAGGATGAAGGCAACCAAGAAAGGCCAATCGAATATGCTAGCCGACTCCTCATGGCAGCTGAGCGGAACTACTCTACAACAGAAAGAGAAGCCCTCGCTGTGGTATGGGCAATTGAGCGCTATCTTGAAAGCAACCCCGTAATAATCGGCAGTGACCATCAACCGCTCCGGTGGCTGCTATCATTAAAATCACCTGCAGGCAGGTTAGTCCGTTGGGCTTTAAAGCTCCAAGCTTTTGATATTATATTTCAATACACCCCAGGAAAGGCAAACGTCGTGGCTGATTCCCTGAGCAGGCCAATATGCTCCGAAAAATCTCGTGAAGACTGCGGTATCTGCTCTGTCATTTGCGATCTGCCAACGAAATCACCAAGCCAGCTTCGTGAAGGACAAGCGGCAGATCCTGAAGTTGAAAAGGTAATCAAAGAGCTTGAAGGGACCGATGACGTAGCAGCGCAAAGGTGGTTAGACAGAGGGTACCTCATGGACCAAGGAATTTTATACCGTTTTAATCCTGACTCCGACAATGAATCCCCTCAACTAGTCATTCCTGCTAGTCAAATCCCGGAGATCCTGAAAGAGCTACACGACTCACCGACTGCTGGACACCCAGGTATTGATAGAACGTATCAGAAGGTTGCACAATTGTATTATTTTACAGGGATGCGGAGAATAATCACCGATTATGTCCGAGCCTGCATCCACTGCCAACGGTATAAGGCCAACAACGCCAAGCCTCCAGGTCTTCTCCAGACTCCGATTATGAATCAGCGTAATGAAGTTTTGGCCATAGATCTTTTCGGCCCGTTGCCTGAAGGAGATCAAGGGGAGCGATGGATCCTACTTGTTGAAGACACTGCAACCCGATGGACGGAACTGTTTGCCTTCAAGGAAGCAACAGCTGATGCCTGTGCCCGCCTACTCATCGAGGAACACTTTATGAGGTACGGTCTACCCCGCAGGATCATCTCAGATAATGGTGTTCAATTTATTTCATCAGTAATGCGCCAGTGTCTCTCTTCTGCTAGACATTAAGCAAAACTTCGTGCCACTTTATCATCCTGAGGCTAACCCGGCTGAACGAAAAAATCGGGACCTTAAAGCAATGTTGGCACATTTAGTGGAGAAAGACCACACCTCCTGGCCGAAGCAATTGCCTGTAATTCGCTTTGCACTGAATAGCGCAAAGTGCCGCACAACAGGTAAGTCGCCCGCTTATTTGTCATTCGGCAAAGAAATGCGGTCACCAACTGAGGTGCAACATGACCTCCGTTCGGTAATGGACAAAGAAAACTTTGTCACACAGATATCACCCTATCTAAGGAATTTCTTAAATTCCTTATCAGTTGTTCGAGAACGCGTAGAGATCCAACTGGATAAAGCGAAGGAATACGCAGACACCTCATGCCGACCAGCCGATGCCTTTCAGGTAGATGATTTGGTTTTACTCAAAACTCACCTGCTGAGTCAAGGATCGAAGGACCTCACGGCTAAGTTTTTCCCACGCCGCGATGGCCCTTATCGGATTGCAGAAAAGGTAAGCCCTACGACTTACACAATCTCGACCATCGAACAGCCTGATGTTAGCATAGGAAGATATCACGTCCAAGACCTTACCCGTTACCAAGGTGACGATAACGACCTCCCAAAACCTGTCAATCCTAAGAGGAAACGTGGACGACCAACTTAGACTGATAGGGTCCTAGTCCAGGAGCGAGGGTGTTCTCCAGGACTAGAGGGGGAGTGTATAGCAAACCGCTTAGATTCTTGTTTAAACTTGTCCGTCGCCCCTAGCAACGCGACGCGGCCGGTGCGAGAGACCCGTAGTCGCCCCCCTCCGCGGTACCGGGAGTAGCGCGTGCGGCGATTCCCGCCGCTCACGTAGCGAGGCAGGCAGTCGGCCGTTGACCAGCGAATTCTACGCGCGCGTCGCTCTGCACCGCTCGCACGCGCCGCTCACCTCGCTCGCGTCCGATACACTGTGTTTTTCCGAACTTAGACCTAGTTTGCTACTACAATAAACTGAGCTATACGAAATCCGTTAATTTCGTACTCGCATAAAAGTCGTCGTTTCCAACGTGACGACATATGATGTTTGGGCTCTACGAGTTTTTAGAATTATTCATTGCTACATTATCCAGGAGCAACATTATTTATTACTGGTGTAGGGCAGGTTGCACACTCCTACATCACACATGTACTTATGCGTAGTTTGTTTATATTATGTTTCACGGACCGTCAGGCCAGTCTCTCGCTGGCGCTCCAATAAAGCGCATGTCTTAGGCCTAAACTGCATTTCATTGACCCCATATAGAATACTCACCTCAATTAGCCAGCGACACCACATAGACTCATCAACCAACACACACACCCAAATAATATTCTATAGTGGTGACCGTATTCTATACTGGAAAAAGATTTAGATTCGCGTATAACATCGCGGAGCGGAGCAGCTAGTTATTAATATTCAGGAATCGTGTCCTGCTAACAGTATAAATAATACATTACGAAATATGGTATCAATATAGTATCAAATTTCGTAACTCCAAATCTAGTGCTACTACAACAATACTACAATCGTTTGAATCGCTAGACCCATTCAATAGCTCGTCGTATTGTTTGCCTGCGAGCCAAAATCCTTGCTCCTAATTGTTCGCCCCGATTACATACTCATAGATAGTAAATTACAAATACGTGATCGACGTAATGACTTCAACTTATTGGTTAAACCGACAGGGTTTCGGGCTCACCGG
Source organism: Ligdia adustata (assembly GCA_947049295.1). Lineage (NCBI taxonomy): Eukaryota > Metazoa > Arthropoda > Insecta > Lepidoptera > Geometridae > Ligdia > Ligdia adustata. Next base: position 6,663,572 of record OX346239.1, read on the forward strand.
CTATGAAACTTTTGTAGCGATGATGGCCATGTTGTCAGTGCAAGAGATACGAGGTTCGATCCCACATGCAAAAAGAGCCTGAGCGTGAAGGAAAACATCTTGAGCACTTGGCATGCCCTAGAGCCTAAACGCCTTGTCGTATTTTTATGTGAGTGGTGTCAATAGATTCGTCTTAGTAGTGAGAGTGACATTGGGTACATCAAAATTATAAAATAAGCAATTAAGGATTATACACTTAACGATTTAGCAGTCGGCTTTTTTCGAACTCGCTTCTAACCATTTGTATTATAACTCGTAGGTATATTATCTGTAACATTTGACATATAGGTATTCACTTTTTTACAGAGCAAGCGCAGCGTCTCAGCTTAGTCTTGCAATTTTTCCTTTTGTCTATTACTCTGAATGTTCGTGACTTAGTATAACTCCTAAAATTTCGTACTCGTTAAGGTCATAGTTTCCAACTTGACAATATTTGGTGCTTGGGCTCTTCGATTTTTTAAAGTTATTCGTTCAGTTTTTGGGGGGTATTTTTCCCAAAAATCTATCTAAAGAAAAATAACTACTGCGCCATAAACGAGGACTGGCCGATACCAATACGCACGCCTATAACAATCGAGCGAATAACAATACTTGCACGTAAATACGAAATTTCAGCAGACAAGTACAAACACATTAACAAACAAAATACAATCTGACAGACGAAAGAAAACATAACCAAGCTGAAGCAGAGACGCGTCGCTCACTCGGTCGAATATTAAATTGTCTTACTGACCTGTTACACTAGGTAAAGCTTTTATTTTTAAAAATGACTACTTACAACAAACAAGTAGTAATATAAAACATACTTTTGGACACTTTTTTCTAAATTTTGAATGGACGACCACTTGCTGAACCGAATTTGCTATTTTTTATGGAAACGTATGTAATCTGAATCATTGTTAAATAAAATTCTATTGATCATCAAACGGTTCGAGAAAGACATCGCTCTAGCCCCTGTCCTGGTGGTCAAGTTCAAAACAAGAGTTAGTATGAAAAATAATGTTTTGTTTAATACTAACTGTGGCCTATTCTATGTCAAAACAGTCATTTTTGGCACAATCCAATTGTAATTCTGAGACAATTCAAATAACAGACTTGACCACCTGGTATAATGCACTGACGATATTTTAACCTTACTATACATTAATTTTAACAAAAACGGTTTTATTTACACATTAAAGAATTATCTACTTACTAAGCTTGTAAATCAAATTAATAATAAAAGAACCTATGCTGCTAAAATAAATATTTCAGAACTGCTCAGCTTTAAGTGTTGCTTTTGATGCCGTATGCAATGTGAAGGCGTAGTAAAAAGAAGTACAAAATATTTAAATAAGTAAATTGCATCTCATTTTATTTCATCATACTCATTCATTATCACAATCAACTTACAACTATGAACACATTTTTTTGTTTTAATTTTCACATGCTTGGATAAAAACAATTGAGTATTATTTTTTTCGTTTTCCATTTACATTTGCCATTTTCGTTTTATTCTCCAATCTTATTAACTAAATTACTAAAGCGTTTTTCTTCTCAATTTTCTTACTTACAGCTACATTTTGTTTTGCATTCTCTTTATCCGTTTTAAATCCAAGTCGTATGTTTTTCCCACGTTATCACTTATTATTTATTCATAGTTTTATTATTCTAAATCTCTTCATTTCCAGTTTTCCAAGCCAAGTTTGTTAAATTTATATCCATTCTCAAAGTATCACTAATATTAACCTATTCAATTACTACTATCTTCAATTGATTTTTTTTAGTTTCTAAATTTTCTGCTCCAATAGGTTGACTTCAGTTCATTCTATAAAGATGTTTTTGATATTGCAGTTTGAACCTTATTCGTCTGCTAGTAAGGTCCATCAGAAGCGGACCGTCCCAAGTCCTGTGCGTTGTCATCATATCCACCTGAACGTGCTGCAGCATCAGCTGGCTCCACGGAAATCCTCGGCTTGAAGCCACCTTCATCAGCCTCGTACTCTACCGTCTGAAATTTGATGTAAACGTTTGTTAGAAGGCAAATAACCAGGAGTTATATTTTTGTTTTATTTTATTTATTATTAGGTACACAAAACAAGTTACAAAGAGGATAAAACCATACTGAGAAGAGTGCAAGGTTCAGGGAGTGCCCATTTACAAAGTGTTACGCTTTCATGGATGAGCTCTCCCACAAAAACATTTTATATTGAATATGACAATACAGTGCTATAGTGTAATTTGAGGATATCTTTAAGTGTTTTAACATAATTCCTTATTTTGTGTCGAAAATATCAAGTTCAAAACCATTACTATTCGTTAATAATTCGTTATATTGACGTGCAAATCTAACAATAGGGTTATATGTTATAATTAAAATTATTATAAAAAAAACAACAAACAAAATAAGCCCAAGATTAGACAAAGTGGCGTACTTTGGAAGAAGCTTATGTCCGGCGAAGTCTGGGAGTAAGCTGGTTATAATTAGTATTGCCTATATTGCCTGGTTATAATTAGTATTGCCTATATTGTCCCACTGTGGAGCTATAGTATATTTGAAAAGATTTTTTTCACATATACATATTTTAACTTTGGTAACCCCCTGTGGCGGTCACAAATCGTTAAACCACCTTTGGGCAGGGTGATTCAATAAGGCCTCAATATTGTGGTGACCAGCACCTAGCGGTTACGGCATGATGGTAATAAATTTGGAATGTGGTATATATACATCCATGCATATGCTCATTAAACTGACCTGCCTAGTTCCATCAGGCAATACGACGAAGTAAGAACCTTCAGCTCTGTCTGCTTGTCTGGTTTCCGCGTGGCCAAAATCACTGCCAGATTCATAGTCCTCGATTTGGTACGCAAAATCGTAGTTGGCTGGTTCCTGCAATGACATGAAAGGGTTATTGATAACGTTTGCTACCATATCAATTAGTCTTATGAGCTTAAGCGTAAGATTTAGTGAAGGCAAGTGGTTCCAAAATTGCTTTTAAAGATCGGTTAGATTATAATATTTCACTAATACGATGGGACAAGTCGTAGAACGAGTAGCACTTTAGTCCCATGGGACAAATCTCGTTAGGACTCTTGGTATAGAGCCAGTCTTGATAGATCCAAATGTTGGTTTAAAAGAGGCTCTATACATATCAAGTAATCTTCAATGTTGCTGATAGAGGCGTTTCTTAAATGTGTAATAATCTAAGTACCTACCTTTGATGGTACAAAGAATATAACTTTAACTAGAGCCATCACACTTAATACCACTTCGAATTAAGAACTTGTTAAACTTGAGTTCCTGAATTTAAAATAAGTGACGTGCATCTGTTTCTAGTCTAGTTTTAACTGGGGGATAATTTGTTGGGGGGTTTGCTGAGGAAAAATGTATCTGCCGCTTTTTATAGTACTTGGCAGGGATTTGTGGAGCACAAACTAAAATGAGAGTTCTCGAGGTTGTCTTTGCTTAAAGTCGCTAAATCGATGTGGTCTTGCGGTTGACAGTGCGCAAAATTGCTAGTGTTCTATATAATGAGCTGACCTAATACATCATAAAATGCTGCTTACAATTAAATCAATTATGCAAAACATTTTCAAAAGCGTTATCAGGCAGTAAGAGATAAGTTTACTTACCAAGTTAAATTTAGTTAGTGAATATCTTATCGCCTTTTCTGCCAATATTTTGTATATAGCTTTGTGGTAACAATATAAAGTATTCTTGTATTGCATTGCATTGAATTTATTATACAAATAATAGTTGAACTTACCTGGTTAAGCAGTTCCTCCAAAGCCCTCGCTCTATTAGCATAGTCGTATCCTTGTCCAGAACCGTCCCTCTGCTCTGGAGTTCCGTACTGCTCTGAAGGTGGCGCGCTCCGAGAGGCAGGCAAGTAGCTTGATGATGGAGAGGATCTGGAATTTTATGAAAACGCACTGTTGACTCGAATCCTGATCGTAACTGTGTTAAAAGCAGCTTAAACCAACTACGTCAGATGTTGATGCTGATGACTTATAGTACAAAACATTTCGTGTCATAAATCTGTTATTCTAAGAAAGCTAAATTTTCAAAAAATAGGCGATTTAAAAAAAAACAAATACGCGTAAATTTGGATTTAACTCGTATGTTCAGAAATACAAAGGCAGGTATAAAGTTAACGGTAAAGTTAGAAAAGTTTAAATCTTACCTTGCAGCATACGAGGAAGCTATAGCGTTAGTGTTGAGACCATTACGGCTTGATGGGGCTCCGTATTCCTGAGAGAGACTCCTTGCGTTCGGAGCACCATACGATTCAGAAGGACTCCTCTGACTGTATTCATCAGAATCTGAACTTCTGGATGACGCAGCTTCGTAAGAGGATGAAAGTGAACGAGAAGAAGGCGAGCCGTAGCTAGACGATGGAGCACTTCGAGAAGCAAAAGCTGATTTAGAGAATGGTCTTGGCGAATCAAAGCCTGCTGTATTAGACCTTGCAGAAGGAGAAGAAACGCTATGAGAATGTTGAGACTGAGATCGAGCACCAAACCCGTGTTTAGCATCTTGACTTTGAACATTACGGAAACTTGATCCAGAATTCAAATTGCTGCTTCTGGCAGCAGTCACGGCAGGTGGGCCGTATTCTTCAGAAGGGGAAGATCTAGCATTTGGAACGCCGTATTCGGTAGATAATGATCTGGCTGCGGCTACTGAAGGCAGTCCATATTCTTGCGATAAAGACCTTGAAGATGGTGCACCATATTCTTGAGATACTCCACTTCGAGTATTAGGGGAGGAATAATCTTGGCTTCTAGCATCAGGTCCTAAGTGATCTGTATTTCTGGTAGCAGCTGAACTGAACCTTTGGTTAAAACTGACGCGGACTGTAGCAGGAGGAAACTGAGACTGTGATCGGCCGCTCAAAGAACTTCTGGCGTTAGGTGCGCTGTAATCGTATCCAGACGAGGCTGCGTTTCGAGCAGAAGGTTCTGGTGCACCGTAGTCTTGGGAGAGAGATCTTTGATGGTCTGAACCGTGGTGTTCGTGGTCATGGTCGTGATGTGAATCGTCATGGGATGACCGTGCTGATGGATAGCCATCGCTGCAATCATAAACAAAATTTGTATCAGATCGAGACCGTTAAGAAAATTTAAATAGAGTTTTAAATTTATTTATGTTATAAAGAACTTACCCGACAGGTGGTTCAGCTACCGCTAGTGACACCAGGCACATAACAGGGATGAACATCTGTAAAAGAAAAAGCTGTATAGATACCTACATAAAATCAGTAGACTAAGTTGTAAAAGATAAGGGGCCTTTCAAAGTTTGAATTGAATAGTAGGAATCCATGTATGCCACAGCAGAACTAGATATGACTTTAGCCGAAATAATGTAAACCATAATTTATACATCAACAGAGACTTAACACCAACAATAAAATTTAATGGCAGATTGAAGAACATACCTTCATCGTAGATGCTGTGATCAAAAGGGTTTCTCGACTCAAACCCTTACCCCTTACTCTGGTCGTCGATGGAAAAGCTAAAGCTGAATGATAACATCCCGAAAACATCTGAACTATTTATACATGCCCAATCTAAGCTTCACAATACCTGCCAATCGACAAACATCTGAAACTTTTAGATCACGGACTTGTCAAGCAATTTCAAGCTTTATAAGCTAAGAAATATAGCCCCATCAAGTTCTTTTGGGAATGCATCTTCGATTCAAAAGCTTTCATTGTCCAGTTAATAGCTGATACATGAAGTAATAATGCGACATTAGGCCTGTTATTTATTCAGTGTCATCGAGGTTCTGAGACGTGTGAAACAGGGGCTCTTTCATTGATTTTCAAGGTCATTTTTAAACTCTTCTGATTGTATGTTAAGTTCGTTTGTTGAAACTACTATTTAACTGTTTTGATTAATTCATTTGATTGCTCTAATGAGTATGTGATTTAATTGCCTGTCTCAAGTATCCTCTTCCGTTTCGGCAGCTTTAAAAAATGTGATTGTGACTTCCTTGTATCTTCTTGAGAGACCATTGTCTTAGTCATTCGTCATTTACCAAAGCGCTCTGAAGTGTTAAAGGCAGTCCAGACGACACTTGATTGCATATGCCTCTTCTTTCTTTTGTATTAACTGCGCAAAGCGTGACGAAAACTTTAGATTAATAATCTAATGTGTAATATAACCAATTTGATACAACGTTCTATAGCAGTTATAGGTAGTTACAATTGTCATTCCACGGTCTTCCATCCAAGTACTGTCTTGGCTGTTCAGTGCTTATTGCGATAATCAGTGAGAGATGTAATAGGTTTCAACGACATATCGAAATAATTTTAGTATCTTATCACAAGATGGACGGTTATGTTTTTACCGTTATAATGCCTATATATATGAATGAATCAGCGAATCGTCTCGGCTTTGCACGTGTAGATATTTTTAGGGTTCCTTACCGAAAGGGTAAAAACGGGACCCTATTGCTGAGACTTTGCCGTCCATCCGTCCGTGCATCCGTCGGTCACCAGGTCGTATCTCATGAACCGTGATAGCTAGACAGTTGATGATAGCTGACATTTCCACAGATGATGTTATTGTTGCCCGGAGTACCTACTAAATTTGTTTTTACTCGAGCGTTGTGCAGAACTATTGGACTTTGAAGTTTAGATGATAGGAAGTAGAAAATATTAATGATGTTTCCCATTTTAGCGATGAAGGAATCGTCTAGAAGGGTATATTTTTTTTCAAGGAATCTTAAACATGGACATACTCGTATTCCAGCGTGACAGATTATCATATTTTCTGTGCTCCATGTGCGTGTCTGATAGCAAATATACGTTATTCTATAATACATTATCTTATTATATACAATTTGCATGGTGAGGGTGGTCATACAGGTACAAAATTGATAAGGAAAAAGAAATCCCTTTGATGAAAACTTTTTAGCTGGTACTTAACTTACCTAATCTTAATATGACGTATTTTAACATATTAACCAAATATATATTTTCAAATATTTTGGTCGGCTGCTCTGTTTGCTTGACTCTGTATTGAGAGCTTATATTTGGTAGACATAGGTACTCTATTAAATATGATCTCGTGTTATATAAAAACGTGATTTTGGTCGTTTTTATTTCGATATAAATAACTGTACAACTTGAACTTGAATAGATAATTGTTCGGAACCCTTCGCACGTGGATCCGACTTGCACTTGCAGATTTTATTGTTTAAACATTTTGGATGTGCAGCACACGTGTATTTTAAACCGACTTCCAAATAGGAAGTGGTTTCTGTATGTATTTTTAGAGATCCGTACACCAAAAATAAAAAGCGGAACCCTTATAGGAAACAACTATAATCACTTTGTTGTCCGTCTCTTAAGCTGAAATTCATATCGAATTCTACTAAGCCTTAGAGCTGTGAAAAAATCAAACTTCTAAGCCAACACAACTAAAAGGTACAGCCGTTTATGCTACAAATTTCGACATTTGCAAGAGAATCAAAATCTAAAGGGTACTTCCTGTGAACTTAGAATCTTAAAATTTGATTGAAGCAATATTTTATGGTACAAATAAAGGAAAAGTTGTAAAAAGCATATTTTTTTAAAATATAATATAGTAAAACTTATAATTTATACTTTATATTACCTATAAGTATGTACAGAACCATCTTAGAATAAGAATAAGAAATATTTATTGGCCTTTAAATAACATTCGTTACAGGCAACGTCTTGTTACATTTTAGTTCTTAATTACATAAAAAAACTAAAAAACTTATTTAAATACTTTATAGTTCTAATAACAAATAATTATTTTATTTAATATTTACATTGTGATTTATTTCTTTACTTATTAGTAACATTTTGTAATTGTTGTTCATCACACAAGAACGATGATTCCACAAGCTGCATTGACATATTATTCACTGAGTATAAAAAAGGAATTCATTAAAAAAAAAATTGTTTAAATATTTAAAATTGAGTTCCATCACGCTATTTGGTAATTTATTGTACATTAATATTTTGGTGTAAAGTCCCTGTTTCTTACACTTAGATAATCTGTTGACAGGCAGGACTCGCCCTTTTTTATCATTGCGTGAAAATTATTTATTCCGGTATTACCCATCCTCGTGTACGAGTCCGACTCTCGCTTGGCCGGTTTTTTTGTTTATCGATATTTTTACTTACTATATAGAATATGTTTGCCAATTGTGAACCAGTAAAAAAGTAGTTTTTAAACACATAGTAAGTTTGCGTGACGAATGAAAGTTGGTTTTCACTTATATAAAGTATGTAACCTGTAGTATTTCAATTTCGTAATTTTAATTTCGTAATATATTCAAAATTGTATATCCGATTTCAATAATACAATAAGTTATCAAAAGGTATTAAAACAAATTTAATTAAATTATTTTATTTTATTAAAAGTCAGAACTTCAATAAATAGTTAGCGTAAACAAAAACATACTAACAAAAAAAATTGATGTAACATTGGTGGAGCACCCAAAGATCACTAAAGATCTACAGATTCTAGTGTTATACAAATGCTCCAATCGTTCCGGCGCGGCAGGTCAGGAGAGACAGCGCACGCAAGCCGAATCTCGCTCAGCGTGTTTGACTCTGAATTTATGAAATTTTTTTTTGACTTTACTTATACTTTATATATGTGTGCGTTATGCTTGAAGAAGTTTATAAAAGCTTATCTAATAAACACAAACTACAATTAATTTGGTTGAAAGTTTGATAGACATCACGACGTGAAGCAATAGTATAACTTACAGACATGATGGCTGTGGGGGCGGGCGACGGCCGTATGTCTCTTTAATTGATGGGGCGCGGGGCGCTGGACCTTAAGGCACTGTTAAAAAAGTGGGGCAGGCCGGGCCGGTCAGTTTCACCGCAAACGATAGTGCAAAGGAAATACTATACTACCAACGCACATAGAGAGCAAAACGACCGCGTCGCCAGTGCCTTGAGTAACGGGCAAAAAGATTCCCGCCCCGAGCGCCGTCTTGTAAGCGGCGAAAATACGCCAATCTTGGCATTGCCAAGAAAGCTAGCGACAATCAATGCCACGTTGAATGACAATGCTCATACGTAGGGCCAGATTAACACCATCATTCTGGTTATGCGTACAAAAAAGTTTATCTTGATTTCAGGTCATATGCTAGTGTTGTAGTGCTATCAAAAGGAAACCAAGATCGATTACCTACCTATATTTGTTTGAATTATTTCATGATAAAACTACGTGATAGCACAACCTACTGAATATCAGTAATAAATATTAGTCTATTGCTGTTTTTTTATTTAGTTTAATATTTTGTCTAGTAATAAAGGTAGGTATTATTAATTATACATTGGATCCTTCGGCATAGCGTCCAAAGTTCTGAGATCAAATACTTACTTAATGTATCAAATATCTTTATTTAGACTAAGACAACAACTTAATCAACATGTCAACAAACAACTTAATAAGCTAATTAATTAATTATCTTAATACATTTTTACTTAACTTTCTTAGTCTTAAGTTTAAAATTGCATATATTATATTCGATTTAAATAATTGTAGAGTATTTGCCTAGTGTTGGCTGTTGCTATAGAATTTAACGTACTTGTCAACGGATTTCTTTGGTTTTGATTTTGTATTGTTAGGAAAGCATCTAACTAATCTTGTCCATCAGGTAAATCTTCGCTTTCACGTACGTCAATAGTACGTTCATCTAAAGTTCAATTGCAACAAAATTTAAGTCAAAAAACATTTATTTTCCTATTAAATACTAACTGATATAACAACAAATACAACGTAAATAAATTAGTGTCTACGAGTAGTTTCCAGGTGGTGTATGATCAGTAAGGTCCACTGTGTTCATCATCGGCTCGTCCCAGGTCTTGTGCGTTGTCATCATATCCTCCGGAACGTGCTGCAGCATCAGCTGGCTCTACTGAGATCCTGGGTTTGAAGCCACGCTCGTCTGCCTCGTACTCTACCGTCTGTACACAACAAGATATAACTATAACAGTGAGATTCCTTGGTATGCAATTCCTTGCATCAGGCAAGCGATTCATTAATTAATTACTTATATATCTTTATTGCTCACCAAACAAAAAGACACGGTAAAATTGTGAAAAATTATGTAAGAGGACTAATACTTGGACAGCTTTATTGCCTAAAGAGGTTTCTTCCAGGCATTCTTTGGATGGATAGAACTGATTATAATAAGACGAAATAATCAGAGTATAAAACATTTAGTGGATCTTGTTGAATAGCAAAAGTTTTAGCTTTATTTATAATAACGTTCCTCTAGTCTAGCATGAATTTGTCAGAAGACGCAATTTTATTATATAGATAGTAAGAGGTGGTTCGTCTAAGGTTAAACACAAGTTTGTGGTGTCGCAACCCTTGTCTCTCGGCCGCCATCTTGGAAAAATAAAGGATCAGATCGTCTTTAGGTTTATCTGGGAAACTGTTGACCGCAAAGAAAATATGTAACAATTTTTTTAAGGCAGACAAAATTCTCTACAACTTTTGTCCATAATAGTTGTCGGAGAAATAAAAATAACACCAGTGTCAGCGAAAATCGATGAAATAATTACCTGTTTGGATCCATCAGGTCGTACAACGAAGTATGATCCCTGAACCTTGTTCGCCTCCCTGGTCTCCGAGTGTCCGAAGTCGCTGCCAGACTCTTGGTCTTCTATTTGGTAACCGAAGTCGTAGCTGGCTGGCTCCTGTTCACGTAATATTAAAATATTTATTTTGAAATTTTGAGCAAACTGTTATGCAATAACTAGGTATTTAGGAACTGAATATTTTAAAAGCAAGATTACCTTTGAAATATTAAGACCTGGAGTCTTAATGCCTTCGTATCAATTTGGTCATTATGGAAAAATTACCAAGGAGCAGGTCGTCCTTAAAGTAAGTAACCAAATATCAACATGGCAAACCTTGCCAGGTATATAACTGACAGTTTGTGCAACTCCTTGCTGCCTTTATATTCCAAAGTAACTACCATCATACCATTGAAAAAATAAAAGAAGAATAAACCAGCCTTTAAGGTATTGAGGCAAATAGAACAGACACACTATTGTAGGATCTTTGAGATTTTATACCCAACTTGGTCTAAGTTTTGATAAGTTCTTTTGTTTTATTGAATACATCTCATATTATTTTTATTTAAAATAAGAAGTAAGTTTGCAAGTAATAAAACACGCCAAGAGCTTTATAAAATAAGCAGGCATGAAATCAATAATTGAAAAAACTAGATTATTCATTACCTGATTTTGGAGCTCTTCTTCTAAAGCCCGCGCTCTATCAGCGTAGTTGTAACCCTGGCTAACACCATCTTCTTGTTCCGGAATACCGTACTGCTCTGAAGGTGGAGAGGCACGAGACGCGGGTAGGTAGCTCGATGATGGAGACGACCTTGAACTAGATGTGTAGAAAAATTAGACAACTGCTTACACAATGTGAAAAAGGGAGGAGAAAATCTCGATTAAAAGTGAAAGACTGCACTATGATCCTTCTGTAGAAGAAGCAGCGTGATTTGCGTGATTTGGTGTCAGAGTTTTGAATTTCTAAAAATAGTTTCAGCATTCCCTGTTCTTCAACAAAATATTTATAGTTAATATAAAACTATTTGACAAATTTTTTACCTGACAGAAGCAAACGACGACGCTACAGCACTAGTCATAAGATTAGTAATGCTTGATGGCAATTCATTTCCACGTTCATGAGACTCATCAGACTGACTTCTTGCATTTGGAACGCCATAGGTATCAGAAACTTTCCTTTGATCTGGTGTTCCGTAAGTTTGAGAAATGGAATCCATGTTTTGAGATTCTAACCTCCTAGTTGATGAACCGTCGTGAGATGATTGAGAATGAGATTGAGTAACCGGGGAGCCATACGTTGAGGATGGTGCATTACGGGCGCCGAAAACCGGTTCAGGAGTGTTGTTAAACGCTTCTGATACATCATTAGATCTCGCTAAAGAGCTAGAACGTCTTTGAGACGCTTCATTAGACCTTCCAGATGGGGCAGAGTATCCATGAGATGTAGAGTTTGGTTGAGATCTAGCAGCAGGACTGGGATAACCGTTAGATGCTGACGGCTGGGTACTGCGAAAGTTAGTAGACAAGCGAGACTGGTTCCTTCGTGCAGCTATCACAGGAACTCCATATTCATCTGAAGGGGCAGATTTAGTAGCTCCGTTTCGTGCAGTAACCGCCGGGACTCCGTACTCTTCCGAAGGAGTAGATCTAGCGTCAGGCATACCATATTCTGTAGACAGAGTCCTAGCTGATACAATAGAAGGTGCTCCATAATTCTGAGACGGAGATTTGGAAGTAGAGTCGTGAGATATTCCTCGAACGTTGGCGTGTTCTTCAGGACCGCTTCTTGTAGCAGATTTGCCTGAGTTTCTGATAGACGCTGAGCTGAATCTTTGGTTGAAGCTAACGCGGACTGAGGGAGGAGGGAACTGAGACCGTCCTCGTGCGTTTGAAGAAGCTCTTGCGTTTGGTCCGTTGTACTCGTATCCATCAGAGGGGGCGTTGCGAGTGGATTCAAAAGTGTCGGAAGGTGGTCCGTATTCTTGGGAGAGAGATCTTTGGTGCTCTGACGCGAGGTGGTCATGATGGTGTTCATCGTGGCCCGATCGTGCTGAGGGGTACCCGTCACTAGAAAGAAGAAGTAAATTTTTAATTGCTTATCTAAGTTTAGTGGGTATTTATTTTTCGTCCAATTTTAATGAAAGTTTATTAATATATTTGGATGTCAAAATCTCTGTAAATATTTATTATAAAATTGCTTGAAAATGGACTTCGTTTGTAAATACGATATTTGCAAATGAAAATATATTGTTATCCTCACCCGACTGGTGGCTCAGCTATCACCATCAACACCAAGCAGAAAACTGATATAATTATCTGAAATGCAAGAAAAGGTTGTGAAATGTTATCAGAACTTAATAAAATTGAACTTAATGCTTTTTGCGTAAGATGATTAATTTGCAAAACGTTTGAACCTACCCTCATCTTCAATGCGCAAAGTTCAGCAAAATGCTATACGATTTAATGTTCTATTTGGTAACAGCGAATATTTTTCCACTTGTGCTGATAGACTCTAAGGCTCAGCGTACATGTGCCGAATGATGACTTCTTAGATCTACTTTACTATTTATACTGATGATACTAAACTCAAATGCTTTTACTAGACCAAGTTTAAAAGCTTACAACAAGACAAATTGCCGAAGCAATTTCAGCTCTAGTTTATTAATAATAAAGACCTGGTCGTGTTTTTCTCAAGTGTATATGTTACTGATGTCTGTTTAGCTTTCTTTGTCCAACAAATTGGGTGATAATGAGATGAAATTATCATCATTGCTTTGTTCGGTGTCGATTGTTGTATGTAACAGGTGCTTTATAATTGATTATCAAGGTCGTCCTATAATATTTATGAGAGAGAAGAATTTATTAAGCACCCTATTCTCGTAACCAAGTACATATAACTAGGGCTTTATTGCCTTCTTGGTTATATTATCTATTTGCTACAGTAATTATACAGTTATAATACACCTAAAAAAAATGCGGCCTTATATCTCGACATCATCTCGGATCTGATGGTAATGGCCTCTGAAGGAAACTACTCCCATTGAAATAAATAATCTAACTCCAATTAAATGTCTTTAACGACTGATTCGTTAAATCCAAATAAACTTGTTTCGTCAAGATTCAGCATAAAATAGATCCACATGTTTTAGCAGACCAGAACCAAAGGCGTTAGACGGTACGCTTGCTTGAATTGGGGGTAAATACTTGAAGTCCATGAGAGTTCGTGAGTTTCATTCCCACTTCATGCTTGCTCTCAGCCAACGCCTTTGTTTCATTCATGTGAAAATTAGAATTAATATTTTTTTGGCGTAAATAATAACTCGCACTTGACCGCAACTTATCTAATGTGAAATGACGATATGGCCTAGGACGTGGCACGCTTACCTAGAAGAGACTGATTCACTTGTATTCAGCTTGTCGGAGAAAGATACCCACTGTGCGCTAATTTGAGATTATAATGATGTTACAGTTACGTTATACATAGCGTTCCGCAAACTTATTAATTTAAATTGAATACTGAATACTCCAATACAATCCACAAAATCTAATTAAAAGTATCATTACTTGTCAAAATTTATTGAATCTGTAACGTGTACGTGAGTACAACATCCTCACAAAAATACTTTGCATAAAAATTTGACAGAATCGAAGCAGAGACGTTACGCACGCTAAGCCAATTATGCTTATTCTTTAAGTAAGTATTTAAGATATGGTGAAAAAGTTTGTGTTATCTTTTATGCCGATTACAAAAAATTAAAATTATTAATTCGACTGATTCTGTAAAATAAACAAGAAATAATAGAAAAGTTAAAAACAGACTACTAATGTTCAGTTATTTTGATTTCTTAACCAAAATACTAAACTGTTCTTGAGAAAAAAAATATGTGACCAATAGTTATACAAAAGGTATAATATATATAAATGTATAATAAACTGTCTAATGTTATATAAGAAGAAGAAAAGAAATGAAAAATTCTAAATAATTTAATAATTGTTGTATTTTTGAAAATTACATGTTAGATAAGAGATTAATGAATTACTATTCTAACTTTATTGCAAACCAAAATCAATAACAAAATAACGGAAAAACAGACTAAAGTAATGGTAGTACAGACTGTTCTTTTAACTCTATTAAAACGAAACCAAGTATGGTGTCACTAGTTTCACGTATTTTACGCGATACCACCTCAGGTCGTATAGTACGAGATCCTGTATTAGAAATATATACCCTAATTTATTATTTATTTGTGATTAGAAAGAAATGATAGATAATATTTTCACTGATACATTGCAAATAGATTGTCTGGTTAAATTGCGCCCAAATAACAGATGAGGGGTATATACGGTGATTTTAAATTGACTGCGTTTATTTTTACCACGCAATGGTATCGTTAATATCGCTAATAAAAATCACCTATACACGACTGCGAAAGAAGGAGGGTTATGTTTTTAGAGTAGGTATATGTATGTATGTATTTTTCTTTGGAGATCTTCTTTCTATCTATTGATCTATCTTTCTCTCCTAGAGAATAAACGGCTTGTAGTATTTTTATGTGAGTGGTGTCAATAGATTCATCTTAGTCGTGAGAGTGACACTGGGTACATCAAAATTAAAAAACGAAGAAATTAAGGATGATACACAGGTTCAACGATTTAGCAGTCTGGTTTTTTTAGAACTCGCTTCTAACCACTTGTTTTGAATTATTGTTTACAGTATCTGTGAAATATGTTTACCAAAGCGCGATTCGCGTTTGTGTAATTGCGCCGAGACTTAGCATCGCACCGGGGCGGGGCGGTGTTGCGGCGCAGGGTGTCCATTCCATAACCTTCGCGTTCACTTTGCATGACTTCAATTGAAGTTTTCTCAATATTTTGGTAATAAAGTGGGTTAAAAAATGCACTCAATTTAGAACCACCCCTTTATTTCTTATACCGGATTTTAGACTAGTAGTTACAAGAGAAGAGAAACACATCCATCTCAATAAGTTTCAAGTTTTTTATCTGCATCAATGCAATATGGCCGGCAAGGTAGACTAGGACATCAGTCATAGAGGATACCTGTGCTCTTAATAAATATGGGTTAAAGATTTCTAATAAATCTAATCAGAAATTCGTAAAAAAAAACTACATAAGTTATGACGCAGTTTTTTTTTATATTATACTACTTATTTTTTTCATGCTGGCAATATCTAAATTGGTACGATAGCTCAAGACCTGCAGATTAATTCAGATACGTTTCTGAAAGGAACGTGTTTTCTCCTAACTGGTATCGTACGAGGTCGAATTATTCTTAATTCGTAACTGCTTACTTAGCTTCAGTTTGGTTCGCAGCCTAAGCGGATACGAATACTTTACTTCTTGAATGACGCAAAGTTTGTTGATGATGCGAGAAGTGCGAGAATGTCGATGATGAGAAGATGTTAAATAACGACATTGTAGATCTATTCAAAAAAGAGAATTACATTTCTAATAACATTTTTGAGATCTTGTATCGAGCTCTGCATAATAATTCGTGCAACGTTGTCGAATCCGGTCGGAAACGCTAGATAGCGTTTACTGATTCAGATAAATCAGATTGCTGGCCATCGAATGTCACCATTGGCATCTTACCACAACTATTTAATACTAAAGTAACCTCAACAAAACTTGCAATTCTACACAATTCTTACTGATTGCTGCATGATTTTACACTTTATTACCGACGGATAAAGACTTTAATTCAGTTTATGGAGCGCAAAGGTTTAGATAGATAGAGCTCATTGTGGTCTTTAGTAATATTCAGTGATAAGGTCTATGGAATTAAGATCATTGGACTTTAAAACATTTCTTCAGAAGTGGCTCGTCTTAATGTTAGAGATTGTATTATTGTGACATAGCATACGACCTTCTAACGTTTCATCGGACCTCAGTAACACCTTTTTTAGTTCATTATGTTGATTTCCAATTCCTCCCCATTAAAATGAATCCTAGTTTGTTTGTATTCTCTTGTATTCACCTTTTTCATATATAACATCGGGAAGACAGATAGGGATGGTAAAACATCTAAGCTCTTTACTGTCAGTGTTTTTGTAAGCCTATGATGATTATCAGAGATCAAAAGTTAAGTTTTGCGAACTGTTAATCTCATTCCCCTGTCATCCACAAAATACTTCCGAATATTTATCTCTAAAAAGTAAAAACGAGAGTTTGACTTAGCACTAGCAAATAAGTAGCATCCATAGGATTCATTTTCCTTACAATCAATTGAACTCTTCAAAAGTAACTTACCGCTACAAATCTGAAACTTGTAATTCCACTAGTGACACTAGATGTAAGATTTTTCCTGTATATTTGATGTTTGCATGTCTGCAATAAAGAGTTCATTCATTCATTTATTTAATCGGGTAGTGGTCAGGAGATACCGTGAAAAATCAAACAAAAAGGTACCATGTTTACCAATTGTTTACTTCACAAAGAAAGCTTAGAAAAGCCTTGAAAAGACCTGACTCCTTGACGATACGTACAAACGATCTGGATCAAATTTCAACACAACACATTCGCTAAACTCTATCAAATGCACAATAACGTCCCATCGTGATGCATTGCATGTATGAAAATATTACCAACAGCTTTATTACCTATACCATAGAGCTGAGAATGCTTTGTAAAGTTCATGATTCAACAGCCTATAATTCAAGTCTGATAAAAGCATTGTTAGAAGTTTAGGCTGCTATATAAATAGTTGGTCGGCTATTTGATATCAACATTCGACGAACATCTTCATTTGGATATCATTTGGGTTAAAGGAGAGCAATAATTACTAAAACTCGTGTGGTTCAAAATTATAAAATGAATGTAAGCATATCTCACAATGCGTGACTTTAAGCTCTATTGCCTATTAAAAATAAATACTTATTTCTATATCATTAAAAATGACTCGTACCGTAAAAAAAATAGATAAAACCTAAATTAAAAATCAACTTTTTGATAAAATCTGTGAAACTTTAACAATCACACTATATATATATAAATATATATTGTTAAAGTTTCACAGATTTTATCAAAAAGTTGATTTTTAAAACATATCATTTTATTACTAAATATATATATATATATATATATATATATATTTAGTAATAAAATGATATGTTTTCAGATCATATTTCTGCCAATTATCTGTTTGTTATCATTCACGCTAGCTGAACCACCAGTAGGGTAAGTAAGAAGATCTAACAAGCTTTTTTATTCCTTGTAATATATACATTATGTCATACTTCTGTTTTATATTTCAGTGATGGCTACCCAGCAGCACGTACTTCTAATGATCATCATCACGATCACGATGATCACCATGATCGTCAAGCTGACCACCAATTATCACCTTCACAAGAATACGGTCCACCTACTTTCGCGTCAAGAAACGCAATATTCGGTCACTACAATGCACCAAATGCAAGAGCTTCTTCAAATCCACGAGGACGGTCCCAATTCCCTCCTGCTACAGTCCGCGTCAGTTTTAACCAAAGATTCAGCTCAGCAGCTTCTAAAAACTCGGGTAAAACTGCTGCAAGAAGCCGTCCTCAAGGCTACGCCAACACTCGTGGAACCCCTGACAAATATGAGCCAGCTACATCCAGGTCTTTGCTTCAAGAATACGGAGCCCCTCCCACTTCAGCCAGGAGTCTGTCTAATGAATATGGAGTCCCAAAATCTTCTCCTTCGGAAGAATACGGCGAACCCGCGTTAGGAGCACGAAGCAATCAAAAGCATTCTTCATCTTCGAACTCACACAGTTTCCATTCAACTTTATCTCAAGAGTATTCCACTCCAAGGTCATTATCTCAAACAGATTCTCAATCAGGTTATTCTACTTTCGCAAAACTTAGTGAAGGCTATGAAGCATCAAATTCATATTCAAGATCAACCGATTCTCATAACCTGTCTCAGAATTATGGTGCTCCTAATAACGCTCCATCTTCGAATTACGGGACACCATCTTCTCGATCCCTTTCAACTTCTTACGGGGCACCTTCTACTAGACATTCTGACACAAACTCCCAAGAACACAATTCTATTACTCATTCATACACTGCGCCTCATGAGAGGGATCTTTCTGAAACGTATGGAACCCCTAATGCAAGAACTATTTCCGAGGAGTATGGAGTACCATCGAGTCGTTCGGATCAGAAAACTGTAGCAGCCGCATCTTCTTACGCTTCCTCGAGGTAAGTTAGATGTTTTTTTTTTACAAAATTGTGCTAAGCAGTATTTTGGGGCTAGTTTTTTATTCTCCACAATTTATCGTCGGCCGATAGGTTTTCCTATTTTGTAGCTGTTTTTCTTTTCTTGTTCTCCAAGTCAGCCCTACAGTGGATTTTGCTTATTATCATGATAGGAATAGTGACTTCCCTGGGCTTTATTTTCCTCCTCCATGTACGAGTTTTAGTTTCGAGTTGCAATAGTAATTGACAATTTCCAACTGACAACATCCTATCAAACTCACGTCTTCCGTTCCAGATCGTCTCCATCATCGACTTATTTGCCAGCTGTCCACAACGCAATGCCGTCTCAAGAGTACGGAGTGCCGGACCAGGACAACCAAGGATACGAAAACGCCAGGGCAAGAGCCTTGAACGAGCTGCTTAACCAGGTATTTATAGGAACAGCCAACGCCTTATATCAAAAACAGGACGTTTCTTGAAAATAAAACACTAAAGTTTTATTCACTATTCATGTAGTATATTTTTTTCAGACGAGATATAGTGTTAGTAAAAGTAATGGATCTGTTTTGATTGGGCTGTAGTTTGGACTGCAAATCAATATAACTAGTAAACTTGTCTATACGCTCTTTAGCGCTTAACGTTAAGAGCAAAAAGCTGTCCATACCCTTATTTTAGTCACGTCATAACAAAAACATATGTTCAATCAAACTCATCATTAAAAAAAACATTGTGGGTGAGCAAGACTCAAACTCTATCTATCTAACTTGAATGAGTGGTTTAGTTGCAGCACCACATCGCTCTTCAAAATGGCAGCCTATAAATTTAGAACTGCCCTAATGATGACCACCGTCGTCTAGTGGTTAGCATGTTTGCTTCTAAATCCGATAGTATCCGTTTCGATTTTTGGCCGGAGCAGGTGTTCAAAGAATGTGGTTTTGAACGTCGGTCTTCGGGTCAGGGTGGTATATATGTGTGTTTTGTTAATTCTTAATAGCATTCTCGACAAACAAGAAATCTTAGCGGGAGCTATGAATGTCTCGATAAAAAATGTTATGGGTTAGAAAATCTTTATTTTTAAACTTTTCCTTTTCAGGAACCAGCCAACTACGATTTCGCGTACCAAATCGAGGATCAGGAATCAGGCAGCGACTTCGGACATACCGAGACGAGAGAAGATAACCGCGCTGAAGGTTCTTACTTCGTGGTGCTTCCTGATGGAACTAAACAGGTTAAGTTATTCCTCAATCTTTTTACCCGACTTCAAAAACGAGGAGGATCTCAATTCACCGTAATATTTTTTGTGTATGTCCCCATTCCACCGAAATCTATTATTTCTTAAAGACGACGCCTGAACCGATTTGAAATTTAGTTTTTTTTTCGACAAGGCATTTATTCGACTATACCTTCCAGTTGGTTCCTAAAACACTGCTCAATTTGCCTGCTGATTTAAAATCGGTTTTCATCTTTTCAAACCTTTGGGTACGGAACCCTTAATAATACTAGACTCAATGAAGAGACACTGCTCAGTTATACTTGTAACAAATTCGCTTTCTTCCCCAGACGGTAGAGTACGAGGCTGATGAAGGTGGCTTCAAGCCCAGGATCTCCGTGGAACCCGCTGATGCTGCAGCACGCTCAGGTGGCTATGACGACAACGCACAGAACCTGGCTAGCAATGGACCTTACTGACCTTAATACTAATGCAATCTGCCGATGTTTCTATCTGTTAGAAGGATTTGGGGATGAGCCTTTTTAAAAAATAAAATACAATTTAATTTCGAAGACAACCGTCTGATTTGGAATCTGGATAGAGACTGAATGGTGTGAAAGGGGGGAAGGTATGGCTTGATGAATGGAAATCCTTAATCAGCGGAAAAACAGGAGAGTAGGCAGAAAGGGGTACAGCCAATAGTTATAACACCTCCCTGGGGTAGACTAAACTTCGGGGTTGAAATTTCGAAGTTTAGGAAGGAGACATATCGAAGGTTATATATTGCGCCTGGTTGTAGGGGATGGTATGTCTTCTGGAATCTGTCTATGCTTGCTGGAGGTGGCTTTGGCAGTGACAACGGGAACAGGATCGGTTGTC
Source organism: Ligdia adustata (assembly GCA_947049295.1). Classification (NCBI taxonomy): domain Eukaryota; kingdom Metazoa; phylum Arthropoda; class Insecta; order Lepidoptera; family Geometridae; genus Ligdia; species Ligdia adustata. The sequence continues at coordinate 6,684,466 of OX346239.1, forward strand.
TGATCAACTGGGATAACAGTAGGGACCGATCGGGAAAACATGGGGAAGCTATAGGAAAGACGGTTGTGCGATTTAATGCACAAAAACAATTTGGACATAATAAACAATAAAACGAAAGAGATAGTTAACACTAAAATAATAGAGTAATGAGTCCCGTATTTAACTATATGATGTTGGTTTATTAATTTGTCAGTTTCGATGGACATCGATTTTAGTTTAGATTCTGTTTCAGGGGTGAAAACGTCCAAGTCGATGTTTTGTAGTTTAATACGAGGTTCATGTCTCAATTGTTCTTTAAACTTATCTAAACTGCAACAAGAGTCGTTAATTATATTAAAGTCTGTATGGAAAGCAGATACATTAATTTTTATATTACTAAATGTAGGTATAAGCCTAGTGCTCTTACAGTAAGCGTTGCAATTATTCGGTAAGTATATAATTCCTGTTCCGATAATGTTTAATTCTATATTCTTTTCTGTAGTACATTCTATATATAATTTGTTGCTCTGTGACTGTACATATATCCAGTTATTATTATAAAGTTGTTTCCAAATATCTAAATGTCCGTATAGGTAGTCGGTTTGACAGCGAACAGGTAAAGTACTCACTACACTAGAGATAAGTTCACTTTCACAACTTGGGTTAGCACTAGTTGAATAAACTGTCGTGACGTCACATAGAAATTCGCGGGGGCTTATGACTCTGCATTCTTTCAGTGATTCAAGATTACAATATTCCGTTTTATCCTTGGTCAATGCGATGTACTTACTACTAGGTACTATAAATATAAACGAGTCTGGTTTAGCACTAATGTGCGGTGTAGGTAACGCTATACTATGATACAAATTATAGTCCTTAGGAGACACTAAGGGTATTCTTAATACGAAAATAATCTTATCATTTAAACTATAACAAATTACGTTAGATATATTCATTAACATATGAATACGACTTATCTCTAAAGGTACAGGTAGTTTACGATCAGTAGGTATGTACCTATAGTTATCAATAAGTTCTCGGTACAATTGCGTAGGAGTTAGTACGGCTGGGTGCAGAATGTTTTGACTACTGAACATAATAGCGTTTATAATATCTTCCAATCGAATTAATATTTGATCTTACTAATAAATCATTATAAGTTTTTGATACATTTTTTAATTTAAGGGAAAGGGTATCGATTCCATCGTTAAGCCTGGCTTCATTAATTCTTATTAAATGTATGGTATTATTAAATTTTGACAAGATTGAAGTTGAGACTAAGATGTTTTCCTTTATTAATGAACCCAGTCTTTTATCGTTATCTTGCAAATTCTGAATAGCGTTATCGTATTTAATGGCATCGTCTTCATCTAAGGTTCCGAAAATAGTTTTGGACAAAGTGCCTACACCACCTATCCATGCACTCCGTTTGTTCCTGTTTTTACTCAAAAGGTGTTCAATAGAGGAATATGAAGAAGATATATCATTGTATCTAACCGTGAGTGGTTCCAAGGCGTTATGACATTCTAATTGACTTGTAGTTTCGATCTCGATTTGATTGCATAGGAAACGTAATGTGCCCAATACAGAGTTGATATTTTTTATATGGGGTTCGATGTGAGAGATGTCAAAGGGAGTAACCACGTCTAAATGGCCGTTGTTTATTCTAAGTTCACCCATTGGATCAAAGTATATACCGGCGCTTGCGTTGATAGGTTGGACATATTGTTGACCTTGAGCCAGTATGCTGTAAGGAAAAGGAAACTTAACAATTAAATTATAATTCTAATGTTTAAACTACTTAATTAGCTAAATATATTTTAGGATACGTTTTAGAATTAAGAGGGGCTCTTTGTAGCGTTGCTTTCAACGTGTTTTACTTCGTCATAGTGATGTTTAACATGTCTTCTGTTAATTAGTAACGACAATGTGTGGTTACCGTGTATTTTTACGACCTTGAAAGGGCCCTTCCACAAAGGAGATAAGGCCTTAAAAATATAAATAAAACGTAGTCACCTACTTTGTATTCGACAGGGTGAGTTCTGGAGTCATAGTAACCCTTCGAGGTTTCTTTGGCTTTTCGTATGTATTCTAGTGCTCTATCGCGTGCATGTTTCATCCGATGTTGCAGGAGTCACACATAATCGGGATAAGTTGTTGTAGAGCTTTCGTTATACACTGAGTCTAGAATGTGCGGTTTGTGGCCAAATAATAATTCGTACGGGGAGTAGTGCGTCGTTGAATGTACAGCTGTATTGTACGCTAGCATTGAGGTATAGACATATTGGGGCCAGTTATCTTGGTTTTCGTTCACATATGACTTCAGGTATTCTTTTAGTGTGGAGTGTGACCTTTCTAATGCACCTTGCGTCTGTGGGTGATAGGGTGTTGACCATAGTTGCTTAATTTTTAGGAAATCACATGTTCTTTTGAAGAGATCAGCTGTGAAATTAGTGCCCTGATCAGTAAGGATATGTTTGGGAATTCCAAAAAGAGATATGAAATGGAGAAGGCAGTCACTCGCTTCAGCGGCTGTGTTACTGCGAAGGGGATACGCTAGTGAAAATTTGGTTAGATCGTCTTGCATCGTTAGGATATACTTAAGTTTAGCGGTGCCTGATTCCGGAAGAGGGCCAACGATGTCGAGTGCTAATCTTTCGAAAGGTGATGTAGAAGTAGATGTTATGACCATGGGGGCTCTATTTATTTTACGCAGAGCCTTATTAGTTTGGCATTGTTGACAGTTCTTAACGTAGTTTTCGATATCGTTGCGCATATTTTTCCACGAGAATCTTTCTTTAATGCGACTAAGCATTCTGGAGGTTCCTAAGTGTCCAGCAATAGGGATATCGTGGTTTTCTTTCAGGATTTTAGGGACCTCGCTGGGTGCCGGGTATATGATATTGTTGTGATAGATGTGGATTTTTATATCATTACCATCGAACAAGTAGGCAATCATGTTATAGATTTTTGCAAAAGAATGTCTGTCAAAGGGATTTCGGAAATCTGATATACTTATTTCGTTTACTGTGGGGTACGACATAATAATTTCATCGCGGGCGTATTTTAAGCATTTGAAAATGTCAGGGTAAGAGTTGTCGTCAAAATGGTTTACTTTTATGTAGAGAAACAGGTAAGTTTTGTCTTCAATGGTGAGAGGAAGGAGAGTGTGTAGAGTTCGTTCCTGAGCTAAGAATTCCTCAAGTTCGACTTCTGTGCAGTTGGCGAGGATCTCCTGGACGTAAGGCATGGAGTCGTCCATATCTACTGAGGTGGGTATGAGTATTAATTTTTGTGTTCCTTTTAGTAGATTTTCGTTATGTTCTGTGATGTCAGTATTATAAAGTTTATTTGTAGATTTTAGGAATTTATTATAGGTTTCGTCGGGTGAAGGTGAGTTCTCGGGTGCTGGAGAGCGAGTTTCAGAAGGTAAGTTTTCAGGCGTTGGAGAGCGAGTTCCAGAAGGTAAGTGTTCAGATATTTCAGAAGGAGCTGCTGAGCTGCGATGTGCTGATATGCTTGTAGGTAAGGTATTTGGATTGTGCCAGCTGGTTGAAGGTTGAGGATTTGGTTGTAGTTCTATTTGTGGTTCATTCAATACTGCAAGAGGGTCTGTAGTAGCATTGGGAACGTGAAAATCAGGTTGATTTGCAGGTTGCATTGATTCTACGGGAGTAGGAGGATTCAGGGGGACGAAATCAAAGTTTGTATTGTCAATTGGACTTATGGTCGTTCTTAACATTTCTTCCAGGCTCTCTTGAGGTATTTCATGAGGTGGAGATTCCGCAAGTGATCCAGCGTCAGGGTCAAGGTGAGTATTATCTGAAACGTTAGGGTTTAGGTTGTTTTTGTTTTTGGGAAGGATAGGATTCACAGGATATCTGGAGAGAGCATCTGCTGCTGAGTTTAATTTGCCTTTACGGTAGATGATTTCATATTCAAATTCTTCAAGTTTTAATCGCCAGCGTTGCAGTTTGCTGCTGGGATCTTTGTGGTTAAAGAGCCACTTTAATGGCCTATGGTCGGTTATAATTTGAAATTTATTGCCGTAGAGATAGGGACGGAAGGTTTTGCAACCGTATAGTATAGCCAGTAATTCTTTTTCAGTCGTACTGTAGTTAGTTTCACTTTTATTGAGAGTACGAGATGCATAGGCAACAGGTTGATCTTTGCCAATTGGCCCTTGAGAAAGGACTGCACCTACGGCATAGTTCGAGGCATCGCAGGTAAGTATGAAGGGCTTAGTAAAGTCAGGGTAAATTAGTAAGGGCGCGGTAGTTAGTTTGTGTTTGAGTGTCTCAAAGGCAAGTTGCTGTTGATTTTCCCATTTAAAAGTTACATCCTTTTTTAAGAGATTAGTAAGGGCTTTAGCAGTTTTGGAAAAGTCGGGAATGAAGCGGCGATAGTAAGAAACCAAGCCAAGGAATGATTTTATATCTTTAGGAGTTTTTGGTATTGGAAATTCGGTAACTGCCTTTATCTTTTCAGGATTTGGTTTGACACCTTGTTCTGTAATGACATGGCCAAGGTAACAAACCTCGCGTCTAAGAAATTCGCACTTGTCGGGCTGTAGTTTCAGATTAAAGTCTCTGATTCTTTGGAAGATCAATCTCAGGTTGGAAATATGGGATCGAAGGTCATATGCATAGCAGACTACATCGTCTAGATAAGCACCGGATGCCTTGGAGCCCTGATAAGGCTGTGTTCATAAGTCTCTGAAAGGTGGAAGGGGCATTTTTTAATCCAAAAGGCATGCGTAGAAATTGGAAATGTCCCTCGGGGACGGTGAAAGCTGTCTTTGCTTTGTCGTCTTCCTTGAGCAGAATTTGATGGAACCCGGATGCTAAATCGACTGTAGAGAAGTACTTACTGCTTCCGAGCTGGTCTAATATCTCTGTGATTTGAGGTATAGGATAAGTATCGCCTATTGTTACATCATTGAGTTTCCTGTAGTCTATAACGACGCGCCATTTTTGTGTATTAGAAGCATCAAGTTTTTTTGGGACTACCCATATCGGTGACGACCATGGGGAGTCAGATGGTTCAATGATATTCTGTTCTAGCATTTTATCGACTTGTTTTCGGACTTCAGCTTTGTGGACTTCTGGGAAACGATAGGTTTTCGTATGAATTGGAGTTTCAGAAGTTGTTTTTATCTCATGTTTCAGAGCATTTGTATGGGTCAGATTTTCAGTGGGGAGATGGAATATATCGGAAAATTCGGAACATAACTGCAAAAGAGCGTCTTTTTCTTCATCGTTTAGGTGGGAGATACGCAGCTGTTTCAGTACCTCTTCGGTTCGGCTGACACAATTAGACGAAGTGTATATGTGGTTTATGGATGTATAAGGGTATTCTTTGAGCTCGGACGGATTTATGGGGGTCAGTTTTAAGTTAAGATTTGATTTTAATGTTACGGGGTTTTCAGAAGTATTTACTACTGATATGTTTATCCTGTTATTTTCTTTCACGCGAACTACGCTATTTGCAATCAAAAGAGTGTCAGAGAGTTTTTGATCTAGTACCAATCCTTCCTTTACTTCGGGGTTACGGACTGAACATTCAATTATGAACTCTGTCCTTGGAGGGATCAAATAGGCTGGGTCATGAAAATGCAGTTTCAAGGAGGATTTGCCAATGTGAAGCAGATTATTAGAGTAGTCGATATTGCAGTTATGTGCATTAAGCATGTCTGAACCTATAATACCATCATAAGGCAAGTGAATTTTATCAATGACATGGAATTGGTGTGAGATTTTAGATTTGGGTAGTTGTAGTTTTAGCTGGAAGTGTCCTCGAGTTGTCAGGGATTCCTGGGATGAGTCTATGCCTTTTAGCTGAATAATATCTTTAACAAGTTTAGGGTGTCCTTGAAGTAAACAGGAATGTTTGATTAAGCTCACAGATGACCCTGAGTCTACCAATAGTGATAAGGGTATGTTTGATATTGGAGACTCAACAAGCACGTGGGGTAAAAGCATAATCGCAGGGTCATTAGAAATTTCAAATATTTTAGCAGACCTTGTCGTAGGCTGCATAGATTCAGTGGATTTCGGTAAGCTATCCTGTGACGACAGCTTTCTGGAAACAGTGGATTTAGGTAAGCCATCCTGTAGCGATGATTTCCTGGATACAGTGGGTTTAAGAGAGTCGTTCTGTGAAGACGACATTGTGGATACAGCGGATACAGTGAGAGCTCCATGTAACGGGCTTGATTTGGATTTTGGGATACAGCGCAAGGTGTCGTTTTCTAGGTTGTGAGGTCCCGTCCGACACCGAAGCGGGACAGTTACTCGTTTTTTGTTTCGGTTTCGGTGTCGACGATGTCACCACCATCTGTTTCTGTCTCAGTTTGATATTGGTCTTCAGGGGACATAAAATGAACTCGTTGGGGTGTCCTGGATGAATTTTGGTCAAATTTAAAGCGCTCATTGTTGTATTGTCGTTTGCGGCATTGTTCTAAGGTGTGCCCTGGAGCCTTGCAGTACCGGCAGACTTGGGCAAAAGAGTTGTTGGGGATATTCGGTCTGGGTTGATTATCGAAGGTAGGGAACTGCCGTTGGCCTTGCTCGCGACGATTGAAATTCTGTGCGGGCTGTTGACGATTAATGTTCGAAGAACTTTGAATTTGGTCACGTAGTGTAAATTGCGGATTTGTTTTTTGGAAGTTGGGTCTCTCGCGTGTACTAGGTGTATTTTGTCGAAATAGAAACTGTTGAATTTTTTCTTCGGATATTGCAATATTAATAGCTTCATTGAGTGTTTTGGGAGATTTACATCTGACAATGTTGGAAATTCGGGTAATTAATCCCATTTGGAAATGGTGCAGGGCCAATTCTTCCATAGCAGCAGTTCTTCCTATCATTTCTCTACTCTTATGGCCGTGGGAGATGGATATTTCGGTAAGTAATCGAGACAGGCACGTTTCTATCCTTAGAGCGTACTGGCTTATCGGTTCATTATTTTGTTGCCTACATTGTTGCAGGTCGGTTAGCAAATGGGTGTAGTGTTTTCTTTCACTGAATTGAGTTTTTAGAAATTCTTTGAGTTGTGGCCAATTAGTAAACTCTTTAACTGAGCAGGCTGTTTGCGCCTTGCCCTGTAGTTGGCACAGTATGTATTTAAAAAGAACGTCCTTTTGGGGCTCAGATGCTAATTCATAGGCATTGTTACAGTTTACTAAAAACGAATTAAGAGTTTCCCTAGAACCATCAAACGGTTTGATAAATTTGAGGAGTGTTGATAATTCCAGATCTGTTTTAGTGGCCGGAATGGTTTTCTTTTTGGCCGCTGACCTGGTAGTAGGTCCTGGAGGACAAAAGGTTTCCTCCTCTGTATCTGTTACCGCAATTTCGGGTCTTTCAGGTTTCGGACTAGTTGATCTACTCTCTGCCATTTTTATAATATACACTTAAAATAAAATATAATTACTGATACAAAGTTTGAGAATCGCAATGACCAATAATCACTTACTTGAAGGACAGAGTCAGGATAAGAACTATCATAATCTCTTCGGCGTAGTTTGGTTGTACCGGATGTAGGTCTTAAGGTAGTTGCTCGTCGATGCTTTTTGCTTACTCGATGCAAATACCGGTCACAGCACTGTGTGGTGCGTGACGATGGGTATGTTCAGCTGCTCTCGAGATGGGCCGGCTACAGCACAAACAGTGCGCAGCAAGGGGCCTTTAGCAAGGCACAGGACTTCAGCAAAAACCAGGAATTCACAACACATAGGGTTTCGCGATATTTTAACCCACTTTTGCACTTCACTCTTCAACTGAGTGTATATTACACAGGCACTTTCATACACTTCACAGAATATTCGTTAAAATGACGGAGACGAATCCACGGATTTTAAAAATCCCTTTACGCTGCCACCAAATGTTAGAAGGATTTGGGGATGAGCCTTTTAAAAAAATAAAATACAATTTAATTTCGAAGACAACCGTCTGATTTGGAATCTGGATAGAGACTGAATGGTGTGAAAGGGGGGAAGGTATGGCTTGATGAATGGAAATCCTTAATCAGCGGAAAAACAGGAGAGTAGGCAGAAAGGGGTACAGCCAATAGTTATAACATATCGAACAATTAACTTGAATTTTTTGAGAATGGATTAAATAATCAAAGTGATTCCAAATCGGCGTGTTATACTGGCTAAACTTACAGATTTGAAAAAACATCCTTTTCTCACTTATAGAAATTAAACGAGAGGCAAATATTTTACAACTGTTAGGAAATAAGATTGAAATCTTATTATTTTACGGTTGAACTAATGGGGTGTACTAATGGATCCAAACAGACAGTATGACAAGTGCCTTAGATTACAGGTTATTAGTGCTTATTTTTTTTCTTACATTATACAAATAAAACTTATTTTTTATGATCTCATACGTAAACAACATTTTTAAGAGATGCTTTTTGTTGAATTTGCCAACGAAAATGTAAAAAAGACGATATCTAGATTTATCCTAATAGATTGTGTTAATGTAAATATTACTTACATTATGAGTAGAATGAATAAATTAAATATGGTTTCTTTTGGTATTAAGTTTAGACGCGTATCTTTTATTTGTACCCGAATAGGAAAAAAAGTGTGAATATATGTGAAGTGTGATCACCCGCGGCATTACCCACGACATAAAATTAAATATAAACGATTTTCATACTTTGAACATACATTTGTAAAAAAACCAAAAAAAACCTCCCCTTATGGGTAGAATTTCCAAAAATCCATTCTTAATACACCCTAACACCTTATTCAAAATACGCCTTCCAAACTGCATGTCCTTGCGATCAGCGGTTTAGGCTGTGGTTTGTTCCGTTACTCAGTCATTCAGGACAAAGCATTTTATATTTATAGATATTTAAACTAATATTTTGATAAAGGAATGTTACAAATTTAAAAAAAAACCCTCCAAAACTTACTGTATATGCTATACTTACTTACTTTATGTTGTACTTACTAGCATAAAATACTTTAGATTGGAGAATTGGTGTCTATTTAACAAGGTTATGTGGTAGAATAAATTTAGAAAGGGGTGTTTTGTTTATCTCCAAACAAGCGATAGTCGTAGATTTGTTGTAAGAAATGAACCGAAACATCTGAGCAATACTTTCAAAAGAATCAATAGCAAGTCACTTTTCCGATCTCTAGTTTTAAATAGAATAATGAAATTCACAATAAGTAGGTATACCGGTATAACATCGTTGAACTCCTTGTAAAAGAAGGAACAACTCCTAAAAAGGGAAAAACTCTGAATTTGAGACAAAGAAAGCAACTGGATCATACATTTTGTTGACGACCAATAAACTTTTTCTATCAATTTGCTGATTTTTTTTCTCGATATGAGAGTTGATGCCATAGTTGTTCCTTATGATGACCTTTTTGCAAGGTACACAAGGTACCTATCCAAAAACCCTGTATACTGGAAGTGTATTGATTGAATTATGAAAAAAAATTACAATACTTATTTTGGACAGAAGTAGTTATAACCAACATTGAAGGTTGACACACGCGTTGAAGTCTTTTATTAAGTCTAAAGTAAATCAGTAAAATAATTCAACCTTGGTTAGCGGTTACTAAAGATCGATTCGACGCGTGACCAGAATGCCGGTTTTTATTTGGCTCAACGTATAAGCATTGCCATTCAGCGTGGTAATAAAGCTAGCATTCTAGGCACGCTGTCCTCTGGTTGTGGTTTGAGGCATTTGGATTATCTGTAGATCTTAAATGGTCTATAGGTAATCATTCTGCTTTATTTTTTTTGTTGTTGTAGTTAGTCATGTCGTTTGTGGTAATAAAGCCACTTGCTCTCTTAGCTTATATGGAAAATATTGATATTTGCGATAAGGCCGCGTCTTGTTGCACTGCTATCTATAAGCCTTTTCTGTTTACTGTATTTCTTTTAAAAAACACTTTATTGTATATGCACAATAAAGTGTTTTTTTATCTATTTATTCAAAAAGATTATTAGATAACTTTTTACCTATTTATGTTTTTACAACATCAAATAATGAAGAGTAGCTGCTGAGTGGCTGCGGTTCATAATGATATTATTTTTGCTATACATATCTGTACATTTATTAATAGTATTTTAGCAAAAACTAGATCATGCCGTTAGAATTTAAAAAAAGTTTTACTTAATTTAAAAAAAACACAAACTTGGTATTTTGAAACTATCATTAGTTTCTTGTTTTTTGCTGGCGTTCTGGCCTTCCGAAGATTTTATTTAGTTTTTGGCGACACGGAGAGAGACATATTAGATTTAGCTAAAATAATACCCGTTAAAGCTGTTTTAGATAATATGATATTTATTTTATGATACTCATTTTATATTACTCATTTGGAGTCAGAGGGGTTGCGTTGCAATGGTTTGAAAGCTACATGTCAAATCGACAGCAACACGTCAAAGTTGGTAACCATATTAGCGACAGCCCGCAGTAGAAGGACGTGAAGTCCCGCGGGGTAGTATACTTGGTCCTACGCTGTTTTTAATGCATATCAATGAAATATTATCACAAAAAATTGCTAACGCAGAAATAATTACCTACGCAGACGATACTGCTATAATATTTCATGGGGACACCTGGTATTTAAAGTCGCTGAAAATGGCTTAACCACGGTTGCTAAAACTTTAGATAGAACTATAGATCTATTAACTTTAAATACTTCCAAAACGAAATACATTACCTTCTCCAAAACGTGTGTAGCTCAACCACCCGTTAGTAAAGTATTAAAATACACCATTGTACAAATAACCCCTTACAAAACTTATGTTGCTCCTGAGCTGTATCAGTCGAACTAGCTGCATAAAATATCTAGGAGTTACCATCGACCAGAACATCTTATACAAATGTCACATTTTGGACGTATAATCTCGTATACTAATATAGATCATGAAGAACCTCCGTGACTATGCTCCTATCACACTTTTGAGACAAATTTATCTTGCACTGTGTCAGCCTATTATTCAATACTGCATCTCAGTTTGGGGCAGTGCAGGTAAGACAATTTTTATAACCATAGAAAGAACACTAATTAAAGTCATTCTTCTTAAAAATTTTCGATACTCGACAGACACTCTTTACAAGGATTTCAAGGTGCTGCGGGTTCGTCAGATGTTTATCCTCAACGCTGTCTTGAAGACCCATTACAGTCTAAGCCAGCGCGCGCCATGACTTTGATTTAATAATGCACAGAAGAGGCTATAGAATCCCAGTTACCCGCGTTGGTTCACTGATTGGTAGACGAAGTCCTGCATATTCCTTTCCTTATAGATATCAGCAATATTTATAACTACAAGAAAACTCTGACAACTTGGTTTCTTTCTTTGTCTTACTTCTTGATATCTTTGAAATCTTGATAGAAAACATTTATAAAAATTAGTAGCCGTTTAAATGAATTTACAATTACAACCTCACAATAAGTTTCCCTCCATCCCCACACAACTTCATCCTACACTAGTTAGCTTAATTACAATATACCTACATACCTGTACTTAATAGAACTTATATCATTCTCCTCAATAGTTTTAAATCTAAAGTTAAATCTTTCACAATTCACACCAGGTTATTTAGTTAACCCAGAAATTGCTTATTGTTTCTTTTTCCTTATGTTTTCTGTGAACTAATCAAACTGTATAAAGTTAAAAGAAGATTGATTGTTACTTACTGTTTGTAATGTAGGTATAGTTTTTTACAGAGTAATCTAATTTTGTTTTTTTTTATCGTAACTTTTAACTACCAAATTGAAGTGTGTTTCACTTTTTTATAAATTTTACTTGTTTCGTAATATTATACGATTTCGAGAATGATTTTTTCAGTTTGTATGATTGTTCAAAAATTCCGTATTCATGTACAGGTTACAGTTTCTTTTTAGTGTCATCCTTATCTTGATTGGGAGAGTATTTCCCCCAAAATATTTATGCAGGGCGCGTAACGCAAAAACCTTGAAAAATCTGTAAATGTCTTTAGCAGCATATTTTATTATCACTCGTGAAACTAGGCCTAAAATACTTAGGTTTACCGGCCAGAAAGCTGCTATGCCGGTTGCCACCTTGTTTGAGATGGGAGTTGACGACAAAGTTTGCATCAGGTAATTTTTGGGAGCTTTCATTAAAGCTAAGCTAACCAAAAAAACATGAAATATTATACTTAAGTTTTAAGATTTTTTTGGTTCATCGCTGTGGCTTCGTTTACCTTATTCTAAATATATAAAAGAGTAAGTCCTGACTGATATTAGATAGGAATCAACGCAGAGCCTGAACCACTGAAACTAGAACTATGAAATTCGAGTATTCATTACAGGTTGTAGGAACGTACTAAGAAAGGACTTCTGGAAATTTGACCTCTAAAGAGGTCAAATGGGGGTTTAAAGTTTGAAACTTTACATCGCAAAAACCTGAAGTAACGTCGTTTTTGAGTTCGAGTTTGACTAAAGTGTTTACCACTTTACTTGGATATTTTGCAAATTTCAAATTTCAAGTTGGTTATTTAATGTGGTAGTGACTCTACAGATGATTCGATAGATTAATTGCCCGCCATGACATACAAATAATCGTGAACGTAACTTGAACAGTTCGGAGAACTAATAGTTTTAATTGTTTCTTTAAACTTCAGTTTAAACTGGTTCAGTCGTAGATCGGGGAATCTTTTCTAACTGATATCGTAATGAAACCAACTTGGGTTTGATCGATACAAATTACATTTGGTGGCCTATAGTGTACAGTCTCTGGTTTAAGCCGGGCAACACTTTCTATGATCTGTCAGTACGGATGGATGTTGAAAATTTTGGACCTCGTTCAGTTTACAGATTTCAATCTGTTTCGTAATAAGGCTTAACAACCGATGCAACTATAACATCCACTCTTTACTGATGGCAGGTCACGGAAAATGTTACTTGATTTTTAACGAATACACCCCCTTTATAAGGTATATGGGTATGTATCATACAACTCAGTCGTGCATATTTATATATACATATGCACGACTGAGTCGTAATATAACTATGGAGTAATTTCTATAAAAAATACGGTGCCATTTACCAAACCAAAACAATGATACACAGACATGCAATAACTAACTTTAAAAGATTATTAATTCAGAATATCTATGTATATATATTCAACGTTTAACAGAAAGGTGTGACAATACTTAAGGGTGTTAGTCTAACTATGAAAGTAAAAACATTGAAAAAAATTTTTTTCAATCTTCCATCAAAAATTTTTGCGGTTCTCCACACAAATATTGGTTACGTGATCAGCGAAGTATTTATTGTTAAGGACGCAATATATGTATATTTTTTTTAATTTTGCAACTATTTATTGCAGAAACGTTTACGATCCCGAAGTCAATAGTTCGCAGAACTGTACTTATTGCAGTGACACAAAGTTACCGTTGTCACATACAATACTCAAAAAGAGAGCACAAACGACCTTCAACTAACCCAAATAGAAAAGCACCTGCACCTTGATAACAAAACAATACCGTTTATCTAATGACACCTCAATCAGTGCCGTAACTACGACCTAAAGCTCCATTAAATGCACTGACAAAAGAAGAAGGCACGCCTCTAACTCTGAAGTCATAAGGTAGAAATTATCCTAGCATACAGACAAAAGAAACGCATGACAAAATTGTTTAAGACTGACTATTGTTATAATCAGAGCAATGACTATAAATGCTGAAGACATCTTTGCTTGTTATCATTTGATAGCTGTATCTTCAGCTATAACATCAGAGAGCTAAAAAACTAGCTTTATTTCAAAGAAATTCTTAGAGTGTAAATAACACCAGATTTTAATCTTGAAAGGGTTAATTTTGTGAATACTTCTCATCTAGTATCATGAAATCGTGGTCGATATCATCTTTTATTCCAATTTTGTGGTTGGTGACATTTACGTTAGCAGAGCCTCCGGTTGAGTAAGTTTTTCAAAGATATTTAAATATACTATATCTTAAAAGTTATATTTGTGAAATAAAGTTCTAACGACTAAGCCAGTTGACTGAGCAAATGGAGGCCTATTTCAAGCAGCAGGACGTAGGAGTATTGTCATACAGCTGAATAAATAAGTAATGTATATTATTATAATGTTCAACAGTGATGGATACCCCTCAGCGCGATCATCTCATAATGACCATCATCAAGACCACCATGCATCGGAGCACCAAAGATCTCTCTCTCAAGAGTACGGACCACCTTCCAACGCTGACGAATCAGCTCGTAGCGCCACCTCTGATGGATACGATTACAACGCACCAAACTCAAGAGCTTCTTCAAACGCTCGAGGACGGTCCCGTTTCCCTCCAGCCACAGTCCGCGTCAGCTTCAACCAAAGATTCAGCTCAGCTTCCTCTAGAAATTCTGGCAAAGCTGCCGCAAGAAGTAATCTTCAAAAACAATCTGACAATCGTGGAAACTACCAGAATGGTGCCCCCGCATCCAGATCAGTATCTGAGGAGTATGGAATACCTTCTATTATGTCAGCCAGGACTCTGTCTACTGAGTACGGCATGCCTGACGCCAGGTCCGCTCCATCACAAGAGTACGGTGCTCCAATAGCAGTTGCACGGAATGGAAACTCTAAGTCCCCTTCGGAAGAATATGGCGTTCCTGTGGTAGCTACTCGAAGCAACCAGAAACAAAACTCAGTTTATAAATTCCGCAGCAATCAGCCATCGAGATCTCACGACCACACCACACCGGCTGCTAGGACTCAGGCCTCAAATTCTGCATCTTATCCCTCTGCAAGGTCTAACGAAGCGTCTCAAGGCTATGAAGACTCGAAACCTACTTATAATGCCCGTAACGCACCATCTACAACGTACGGTGCTCCGTCTACCCAACCACAAGACAACTCATCAGCCAGAAATTTCGAGTCTAAAACAGACGGGGCTTTCAATGAAAGCGAAGTGTCCGAAGCTTATGGAGCTCCCAATGCAAGAGGACTTTCTCAAGAGTATGGAGCACCTTCGAGCCGCAGTAATTCGATGACTGATGCTAGTCCTTCTTCATTTGGTGCTGCCAGGTGAGTCACTCTTTTATTTATTTCCTCCTAAATATGCCAGCATTAACTGATTTTAGAACTAATCAGCAACATAGAAAAAGAGTTAAGTTGTTAGTTATTTAGTTAAAATCAGTCTACAACTCCAGTCTAAAATCCAGTTCCAGAACAGCCCCATCATCGAGCTACCTGCCCGCGTCTCGCAGCGCAACACCTTCAGAACAGTATGGAACTCCGGAGCAGAGAGACAATGCTGGTCGGGAATACGACTATGCCAATAGGGCTAGAGCTTTGGAAGAGGAACTTAGGAATCAGGTAAGATAAGAGCCTTGTCATCATTACTTAGCTGACGCATGACGTAGGTAACATATTAGAAATAGTCGAATACAAAAAGTTTGATTAATAATGGTTTTGGTTGCAGGAGCCTGCCAGCTACGACTTTGGTTACCAAATAGAAGATAAGGAGTCTGGCAGTGACTTCGGGCACACGGAGACCAGAGAGGCGGACAAAGCTCAGGGATCATACTTTGTCGTACGGCCTGATGGATCCAAACAGGTAACATGTAATTAGAGATAATTTACCATCTCTTAATTATGAATCCCTTTCTCACTCTCTTTTTGTTGCTTTAGTTATGTCCTCTAAAGCTATGACACATTCCTGATGCTGTCAATAATTAGTTAATAAATCAATAATTTGAAAAGGGGCAAAGATAATACCTACAGATATTATTAGAATTTACTTTTTTAATCTAAGTATTACGTAAGTAAAATATGTTCCAAGCAATTGAATCACGGTGCTTAGCAATAGTTACTTAGAGCGAGGTAAAGTTAGTTAATAGAAGGAGTTTCTCAAAAAAACAAAACTATGAGGAAATGTAAAATTTAACGAGTTTCAGTAAGCTCTATTATATCATGGCCGTTTATCCTCCTGGAAATGAAAAAACAAAAAAACAAAGAACAGTACATACGGCTAATTTAGAAATAACACATCAAAATTTGCTTTGGGATTTAATTAATGACGATTTAATGTAGAAGTATGTATTTAATTTTAAATAATGTCCTTTGAAGGATGATAAAACTATTTTACAGCCAACGCCTGTGCAAGCTCCGCTAATGTATGAACTGGTTTACTAATAATATACCTTTTCTAACTTCTACCGCTTTGTTGGCTTTGCTGATCAAGGAATCTCACTAACGATGTATTGCTGTGTACAGACGGTAGAGTACGAGGCAGACGAACGTGGCTTCAAGCCCAGGATCTCCGTGGAGCCAGCTGATGCTGCAGCGCGTTCGGGAGGATATGATGACAACGCACAGGACCTGGGACGAGCTGACGATGGACACAGTGGACCTTACTGATGATACACCACTAGGAAACTACACAATACTTTATATGTTAAGTATAAAAAAAAGTTATGTTAAGTTCTTGTTGATATTTGGATATTGTAAATGTTGTAATATAATATGAGTTTAGATTTAATAGGAAAATAAATTTTGTTGCATTTGAATTAGTTTTTCGTAACCTTCATTTTTCCAATCCTATCTGTAAGAGTGAACCTCCACATGATTGTTAGGATCAGTAGGAAACCTTTCAAATTAACAATCATTTGAAATTCTTTTACAAGGATGACAGAAAAAAATAACAAATAATATAAAATTAGGACTACGTTATATATATCTATAGCGACAACCTAAGTCGAGACAAACCCTTGAGATGTTTTTGTGTATTTTACAATACCCCAACGTTGGTTTATTTAAGGGTATAAAAATATATTTCAAAATTTATTGGTATCAAATCAATAAATGAACAAAAAAAAAACACAAAAAAACATAGGTATATTAATTTGCTAACGAAGTCGGTTTTCCGTTCCTTTTTAAGATTTATATTCTCAAAACTTAACCAACACATTATAAGAGTTTTTATCTTTTTACTATGTAAAAATTACGATTAGTAGCGATTTAATTAGTTATAGCAGTAGCTGTTACGTGGGGATGTACGCGACATTTAAATGGATTGTGCAAAAGTTTCAAACTTTGAACCCCCATGACGCTCTTAGGGGTTGAATTTCCAAAATTTTCTTAGTACTACTCTATAGTACTCTATGGTGAACACAGCCTCCAATGTCATGTCTCTAGTTTCAGTAATTTAGAACATTCTGAAACTTAGGAAATATCAGTCAGTCCAAAGATCTAGCATATTCCTACTAATGGAGAGGGTTGACATGTTTTATCTTTGAGTCAGTCAGTCAGGCAGGACTTACTTGATTATTTTTACTCGGTTATTATATCGATAGAATATACTCTATGACGAGTAAGAGCATCAATTTGTGTACTTGGCAATAATTCAAAAAACACCATCTCGTTCTTACGTAGATACAGTAAAACCAAAGAGCGTTAGCGTTTTTGTAAAAGAAACTTCATTCTTATGACATACGTTATTGTGATTAACAATAGGGGTATTCACGCGTACCTGATTGTTGTAACACCGAATGAGAACTAAACTACAGTTGGACCTTTCCAACGATCACGCTCGTGTAAAAACCCGTATTGTTTATCAAATTAATCAAACACTCGTTAGTTTTCTTAATAAAATAGGTTACTGTTCTAAAACTAAAATTATATATATTTTTTTACATACATATATTTGTTTCGAGTAAGACAAAATATATTAAAAAATAGAAATCCATATTGAGCTAAAAACAGGCAAACAAATTTAACGACTTCATAGCTATGAAGCAAATATTTTAAGTAATGAGAAATCTCTTACAAATTAGTCAAAATCATATTAACAAATCAATTATTTTGAAAGTTTATTAAAACGACGCATGGACAGAAATAAACTATGAGTATTCCTTTGTAATTTGCTAGCTTTCGTCCGCGTTATGATTGATTTTTCAGAAATAAAAACTAGGACATTCTCCAGATTATTAACTATATAAGTGCAAAAAATCAAGTTCAAAAAAAGAAATCTTAAAATTTTTCAGGTATCGTTAATAATTTGGAGATAATACATTAAAATGGCTTGCGATTGACCGTAACTTACCTAAATTAAAGCTATGATGCGGTCTATGATGAAGCACGCATGCCTTGAAGACACCAATGCACTTGCTATTTGAAAAGACCTAATCATAAGTTATCAAAACATAAATGTCTCATTTTTTGTACAAAACAAACCAACAGCAGCTTGCGTCATAGTCTATAGGATATTCAAAGGTCCCTGACATCGCCATGACTGTTTTTGAAATTGGGCATGCTAAAACATATTCGGCGTAATAAACTAAATATGTTGAGAATTATTTCTGTTAGTCCGTTTCAAAAAGGTTGTAAGGGACAATAAGGCTAAAATGATATTAGGACAATACGGTATTTCTATTCATATGAATAATTTCTTTGGAAAATCTGGAGAAAAGATTTAAGAAGAAGCTTTTCTCAGAGAAAACTGATCTAGATAGTTTTATTTTTTAAATTATTCTTTCTAGGTGTACTACTGGATACATTTTATCGATGCACTGGTCAGACATCGATAAAATGTAAATAGCTGAGTTTGGGACGTTAAAAAAAAGAAACGTTTGCATACCGAAATACAGTCGTTTTTGATACTTTTTTTCAAAGATTTCCTGTTTACAAAAGTAAATCCGTAGGGCATATAGCTAGTTAATCCACGACTAATTAGTATATCCCAGACTAATTATCAGATGTCCTATTGTCTCCTATATTAGGTTGGTGTCAGAGCAAGGTTACACGCTAAATGGTAGGAAGCGTGATCTGCGTCTACTCGTCTGGCCGCGATCGCATCCTTGACGGCTTAGCTGCCAGAGGTGGGGCAGAGTCGCCTTGGACTAAAAAGATATAAATAAAATTAAAAAAAAAACCTTTTTATTATTGTATCTAAAATTATTAAGTAAGATAGACAGATTAAGTAATTAATTAAAGAGATTAAGGAAACAATAATATGTTTGATAAGGCAGTAGAAAAAAAGATTAAGGAATATGTAACTATTACTGGCTGTTTAAGACGACAAATTAATCTCGATAGTCTTGTGAAATAACTGGCACTGACACTGCTCCAGCGATAGATTGATGACATAGTTAGGTTAGCGATGGATTGATGACATAGTTAGGTTAGCGATGGATTGATGACATAGTTAGGTTTTGAAACAATAGATTTAATGCAAAAAATATATCTGAAATCGTACTAGAGGTACGTTCATTCAATATTGCATGACAAACATCAGAATGAATGAATAGGTCCCTTGATTAATGACTTTATGTGTTGATTAATACGATGGGCTATTTGCTGTTGATATATTTTTTAGCAACCATCATGCTTGCCTAGTGCTACAATGAATTATGAAATTAAAGCCCAACGTGGCATTAGGTTGCGCTTGTCGTCTAGAGATATTAGTTGCTACATTTTTAGAAGCCTGCAATTTTGCAGGAAATATTCATGTGGCAAACCGAAACTAATACTTATTATAGTATTGCTTACGGTTTAATGATTGAGGCAATGCCATTTGACATTCAACTTTAATTGTAAATACTTTATTTACAATTCCCATTTAATTTCAATATCTTTACAAGATCAATTACGAGATTGTCTAAATCGTGAAACATTTGTTTGAATGAATTCAGAATCTACTAATTTTTTATTACACCATATTCTGTAGGCATTTGCACTACCATGTTACTTAACATTGTAGTTTAACCCTACCAAATCGAACTACAAAACTAAAATAAAATCACAACCTTCAAACGTCTCAACAGTTTCCTCTGTCCATTAATCCAATGACACCTTGAAAGCTCATCCATTATGCTCGTAATGAGGGTAATTTTTCATCCCCTACCAATGAGGAGTATAAAAACTATAGTACTTGCCACATGTTGTATCATTTGGGACGTTGGTCGTTGCGACATAGAGAACTTCGAGTTGTGTTAAGTGATTTGGATTACGATGAAGGTACCTACCTACTCAGTTTTTAATAGTTTAGTTAATTTAATAGCAAAGAAAAGTAATTATTATGAAAAAATGATATGTTATCAAAGAAATTTGGCAAGATTATTTATTATAAACCAATTACATACTTCTATTTACGACTTTATAAGTTTTCCTTATTTTGTACTACTTCACAAACTACGATAAAATATCTCAAGAATATTTCAACTTTGCTGTGATAACACAAACACTACAAAATGTGACAGTAAAATAATGAATTCAATGGCTCATCAGTGTTTCTATTCAAATAAATAATTTAATATTTTGTTTTTGAGCTCAAGAATACTTAAACCATTTCTTCCAAATGCCTCGAATCATGAGACCCATATAGCATAGATTTTGTTGATTTTCAATGCTCTCGTATTTTGTTTACTCAACATTTATATTTTTTTATTTGCAGTCAATGTTGGCAGTATTAATCGTCGTAGGTTTCGTGGCTGCAGAGGTACCATCTCATAGGTAAATATGATAATAAGTTCCATACCCTCTCCTCAGTCAAGACATCATCGGTATAAGGTTAAGGTTCCACGGACTCCATCACAAAAGCGATTAGACAATATTTCATTTTCGGAATGTTTCGAAAATTCGAAAACCATTTCGAGATAATGTAATGAAGAGTTCATATTAAAAATATCAGATTTTTTATATCCACTTTCTTCCGAGTAATTTAGAAAAATCTGATATAAATAATCTCGTATTTATGCTAAGACCGTTAGATGAAACGGTTAATTAAAAGCATTTTTTACGAGCTTTTGACGAGAATAACATTATTCCGTACTTTTGTTAAATTTTCAAATATGTCTAAAACGTAATTATTACATTCAGAATGAAATAAAAAATATATACGTTATTTTGGGGTCAAAAACTTGAAATGTGGTAAATTACACAGTCTTCTTTTATTTTGCAAGCTACCAAATTGTCACTCGAACTTGAATGTGTTGTTTGTGAACGCCATGTCAGCTAGTCTTTGTTTTCAACATCTCAAATTCAGATTTTTCAATTTTGCAATTGAAAAATCTGAATTTGAGTATCTTCAGCTGAGACTTGAGACGATAATATGACAGCTACTTCTGTCTTATAATTATTATTTTAATAATTAAGTATTTTAATAATTGCAATTGGGTTTGCTTGGGACATAGCAAACTATACTTAGTAGATTGCTATGTCCTACGAAAACCATTTATTGGTTGAATTCAAACCTGAGACCAAAGAGCGCTCGACTCTGTGTAAAAAAAACTTCTTTCTATTAGGTTTGCGTCAAGGGTTGAAGACTCTTTCAAAAATAATGTCCAAAAAAAATGCTAGAGACACCAGTTATTTAAAATTATATAACCTAATACCATCCTTACATTTCAGTTACCTCCCTCCTCCTCCGAGAGGATACCCTAAAGCTTCGAGTCCGCCGTCGATTATTGCAGCCAGAACTTTGGAAGGTCAGAACCCTGACCATCACAATGGAGACCATCTGAGCGTTGCTGTGGCCAGGTAATCATTATCATAGAAGATAAAAAAGCAAATTTTGTCCGGACCATGACTCCACGAAAGTACAATGTAAATTTTGATTTCCCCTTTGTTGTAGACTATCATTAGATGGTTAGTAATATAAAAAGACTAATTCTTTGTTAAATAAATATATTGTGTTCTGGGAATCCGTCTTATTAGTGTCGAAGGTTTCTTAAATTTTTAATCAGAATTGTATTTGTATCGTCCATACAGACTTTTGAACACCGAGTACTGCATGAGAGCTATACATGATCTTGAGTCTTGAAATAACAATTTAATCCCCAGAAGCAGCCCTCAACCCTTGGAGCAAACCACCCCCATCCCTCTAGCTCGCTTCGGTACCGACGAACAGGGTTACGAACAAAACGCTGTAGGATACAGGAATGGACTAGAAGATATTAATACTGTGAGTCATATACATATTACTATCCTTCTCATATACAACGTGTAACAGAAAGGTGTGACAATATTTAAAGGTGTTAGTGTACCCGTCAAAGTGAACCGATTGTAGAACACAATTTTGCAAAATTCGAGAAAAAGTTATTGCATCCTCCATACAACTTGACCAATCACGTGATCCATTTTTGTATTGAGAACCTAAATATATTATCTCAAATTTTCCAAAAGTTCTTCTATTATAGGTTAACCTTGATTGGTAGACTAACCTTCAAGTATTGTTATACCTTTCTGTTACATGTTGTTATTCATCCATTATGGTACGAAGTTCGCCGGGTCAGCTTGTTTTTTTTAATATTATAAACGTGAAAGTAATTACGCATGGATCAATGCGTTTGTTACTCTTCCAAGAAAACACTGCTCAACGGCGTTGTATGAAATTTGGCATCAAGATAGTTTATGTCCTTAATTAACACATATAGGATACTTTTTATCTCGGAGAAATGTTGTGAGCGTGGAATAATCAAATTTCCGCAAGTAACACCTCGGGGACAGCTAGTTATCTATATTTCTGATATACCTAGAAAATAATAATAACCTAATTTCATTTTTTTTTATATTTCAGTTGTTTTTTTTTTTAACCGAACTCTATTACTTTGATAAAATGTGTATGGCATTAGACTCTATGCCTACACTTTCAAAAAAACCTAATCGGTCGAAATGTCTCTGAGATACTCGTAGAGAGAGGTCACGGTAAAAAATTACATGAACACCTTATTTGCTGTGATCCTAATATTTTGAAACTGTATTACAATTTTATAAGTATTTGGGGAAATAAAAAGCCAAAACGTAAAAATTTTCTTTAAATAATGTGATACGTATCTTACTATTTCAGACCGTAAGCTACGAAGGAGACGAAAAAAGTTTTAAGCCCCAAACCTACGAAGATTCAGAAGAATATGTACGTTCCACGGGCTACGACAATAACTCGAACAACTATCGCTCCAATAACGGTAACCAAGGCAACGACCAATATGGCGTTCATAACAACAACGGTTACCAGGGCAACGGTAATGATGGCGGACGTTACCATAGCAACGAAGATGCACGCGCCAGGCGTTCTCATGGCCTCCACTGACTAGAAGTTTTGATACTGTTTGTTTTGGACTTGAATCTTATTTTTTATAGCTGAATTAATATTGTTTATGCTTTAGTGACTTTTAATAGTATTAAATTATCGATAAATTATTTTTGTTTTAATATTTCATTTGTGTTAATCCTTGCTTATATTTCTTAACCCTTTCCAAAATAAAAAACGCTTTTTATCTTAATTACCTGGAAATTTAAACTTTAAAAAAATACTTGAGCTCACTTTAGGATTGAAAGAAATATATATCTGTAGGTAGATACTTCACTTACTTTATTATTATATTATATTTTAATTATCTAGCCTAAGGCTTCTAAGTAATAATTTAAATTTTACTTCCTCTATACAATACATTTCTTTAAGAATTTGTCGATGGATAAATACATAAGAAACAAGAAATGTGTTTCTTATTGTTTTGTTAAAGAGATGACCCTTTTTTCAGTCTTTCACTTACACTATGATTTTTCACTATCACTTTTTTTAAACACTGACTCAGACGGTCAATAAAATTATCCAAACAACTTCAAAAATACAAAAAAAAACTTGGTCACGTCTACGCACTGCCTTAGAGTAGGTAGGAACTCATCATTTCATACTAAGCGGAAAATTGACAAATATTATCCTTGTTTTACAAAACACTTGACCTCGTAAGCCAATTAATCGATTAAAGGTACCTAACTAAATAGGTATATTTGATCTGTTCTAAAACTTGATTGATTTCCGGAAAACTTAATTCATAACTACATAGTTTTATTTGCAAACATACGAAACTAAGCTTAACTAGATGTCTGGCACGGTTTTTGATATACGGGCCTACATTTCAGTCAGAATAGAGACCTTTACTTATATACGTCATCGGCTACATACAAATAAGATAAGCATGCATCTGTTATAGGTATATATATGTACTAATGTGTATATTATGTTCTATGATAAAATTACCTCCAAAGGCTACAATTTTATCAGATTAATGTTAAGTATCTTGTATGACAACTTTGAAATTATTCATTTGTGGCCCCTCTTACATAGTATCTATATATTAATATATATTAAAAATAAATATTAGAGGCCCTCAAAACCGAAATAGTAATTAAATAAGCGCTAACCTATCAACTATTTGAAGTCGGTATAAGCGAAGTAATGTCAGTAAAGGATCAATATTTTACATAAATATAGATAAACAGATAACTTGCTTATTTTTTTTTTTTTAAATTACATCATTTCATCGTAAAAAATACCTACTTACTCGTAGGTGCGAAGATGGCGAACCATTTCGACGTTGATATCTCCTATCTAATATTTCAAATAATAAGGATATTTGTTAGGAATCAACGTAGAGCCTAAACTGTTTGAACCTAGAGACATGAAATTTGGAGGGTGTCTTCATTATAAAGTTTTGAAAGTTTGAAACTTAAAAAATATCAATTTTATGTTGCGGGCAACGCTGCGGGTAACATCTGTTAATTGATACTAGAAGTATATTTTTTTATAACTAGTATATATATTATTTTCATCTCAGGTTTTTCTTAAAAACTTTTATGCCAAATAGGGTACACTAGGGCTAACCACTCATCCTCTGACAACAAAGCTTATATTTCGCAACCTTAAGAAATCTAACCATTAAACTAAGTAATTAGAGCTTTAGCTAATATTTGTTATAGCTAATCAAGGATTTATTTGTATTTGTTCGGCTAATTTTACAAGCGAATTGTCGATATATAAACTAGGTTGAGTACTGGTGGAACATCATTCGGATTTAGTTCACTCGATCTCAATACAATATGAAGGTAGGAATAATATATTTATAATATATTTCTTATATGTGATCATATAACATTGCACAAATGTAATTAGAGTGTTTTAGAGAATCAAGCAATCAAATAAAAGTCACTGTCTGTTTTAATGTTCCAAAGTAGTTTCAAATATTGAAAAACTTGGCTCTACTTTTTCAATAATTTGTTCAAGTGGCTTAATGCAGTTATCATAATTGCTTACAGCCGGTGGTCTTAAGTGCGATTCACGGCCAGGGCAGATGTGGCGAACAAAGTGTTTTAATATGTTTCGATGTCGGTGGGTTGTGTACTAATTTGTGAATGTTGCAAAGGATCTCCGACACAGGAGAGATTCTGATAGGGAGCTATAGATTTGAAAATTTAGTATTATACTTATTACAAACACAATTTCTTTTAAAAAAATATTTATATTGATATATATACAGGCACCAACAGAACTTTTTCATATAATTTATCCTTAAAACAAAAAAAAATCAATTTTATTCAAAACGATTCATGCGTATCAGAGTAATAATTTAAACATTCTATAAAAAAGTCCTCTTTATGAAAGTCGGAAAAAAATATGAAATGATAAAATGACAAACCCATTCGGCCATAACAGAACAGTAAGGTCATATCTTATCATCTTCTGAACCATTGAGGCAGGCTATAAATGTAGTCAAAATCACTTATAGTACATAGTCGTACGGTACTGTAAAGGAAATTAAAAATATTTGATTCCACTGTTTCTAAATTTCAGGTATTCGTAGCAATAGTTCTGGCCATCGGGTCAGTGTCTGCTCTCGGATCAGGTCCGTATCTACCCAGTGGCTGGAGACCTCAAGGACCAGCTTTCGTCTTGCCTGGGGAAGTGAAGGTAATAACGATTTTTCTTTTTTAAAGAGCAAGCTAACCTGCTCTATTCTTATACCATTATGAGTACAAAATCATTATATTAGTTAAATTAGGAGCTCATCTTATTTTTCAAAACTTATGGGAGCGTTTTAAGAGCGGGATTGAGCGCAGAGACCAGAATGCCGGTTTTTATCTGGCCCAACGTATAAGCATTGCCATTCAGCATGGTAATGTGGCTAGCATTCTGGGCACGCTGCCCTCTGGTGGTGGGTTGGAGCATTTGGATTATCTGTAGACCTAAATGGTCTATAGGTAATCTTTCTGCTAAATGTTTTTGTTGTCATAGTTAGTCATTTTTTTATGTTAATAAAGGCACTTGCCACTCCTATTATTTATTTTTTAAATTAGGTAACTACATTGCTTGCTTCTAGTCTAGCAAAATATTCTTTCGTCTGCCAGTATGTTTCGATATTGGTACTCGTGTACAGGTCTAGGTTCGCAATTAATCATGACGATACCTAGAAGAATGGAATGTTATTAGTTTTAGGGGATTTTTAGACATGGTTTCTCGCAAAAGTAGAGAAAAGTTTGCTACCGTGTTTGACTATTTGCTGACCAATGACAATAATATTTGCCAATGAATATGTGGACCTTTAATAAGAATTCTGAATAGGAAAAATATGGACAAAAGTTGTAGTCGTTTTTTTTAAGTAGTAATAAATTTTATAGTCCTGTGGTCAACAGTTCACATAACTACTATTTATACAACGTGTAACAGAAAGCTTGCTGTACTACTCATTCCCAGAAACCAGCAGACAGCCCAGTCAAAGAAATTTTGTTCTTTGAAACTGAAGCTTCAGGTTCAGATTCCCTCCGAGAGTACGGACCGCCAAAGGTATCAGACAACGTCATCAGTCAGGGCCTTCCTGACGTGGTGACCGAACAGACTTTCGTAGTCGTTGAGGATAAGGGAGCTTTGGTAGAGGAAACCGTAGTTTCTGAAGGTAAGACTATAAAATATGATTTACCTAGCTAAAACAATTGACAGAGCAAGCGAAGCGTCCCTATAGAGAATTTTCTTTCTTTAACATTCTAATATGTTTATTTGTAAAAAAAATATCAAAAAAATCCTATACTAAGCTGTTGTTTTATTAAAATACTACAAGTTAAAAAGCTAGGCTAACATGATTTTCTTTTTATATTTTTTAAAACACATTATTCCAGATAACATAGAACAGAAATCAGAATTAGTCTCAGAAGTATCCACCGAAGCCCAAATTGCTGAGGAGAAAGCTACAGTAATCTATGAAAGACTCGCTGACATTGAACTTCAACCAGATGTCACTACTATCATATATGCTGAAGAAGTGAAAGCTGAAGAGATCCAGGCGACAGTCGCAACTGTGGAAGAATCATTTGCAAATAGTAAAAAAGAAGAAGTAATAGAACTTAAAGAATTTGAAGCAGAAAATAAATCTCAAGAAGTTGTTGAGGAAAAGAAATCAGAAGAAATTGTTGAAGAGAAACTTGAGCAAAAAGTAAAACAAGAAACAGAAGTTGTGCAAGAGGGTGCAAAGAATATTGTCGAGGCTCTTGTTAATATGGAAAGTGAAATCAAAGCTGAACAAGTACAACAATTTAAGATAAATCAGGATGGATCTTTGTAAGTACCTACTAATAAAATCAGTTTGTTAAATCTTATAATGTATTAGAACATTTATGTTAGTTATTGATATGACGAGTTTTTTAACAATATATTTAATGTAAAAGCCTATTTTATAGGACTATCATTATTGACATATAGAGTACATACAAGTATAATTTACTAATGGTTGAATTATTCCGCTTATAAATATAATGAACGTATGCCATTAATTTACTTTAAAAACCATAATTAAAAAATACCTGTAACCTCTTAACCTGTAAAAGTCTTCAATGCTTCCACTAGATTCATGTGTTTCGTTTTGAATCACACCGTAGCTTACAATCAGTCAAGATGGTTCATTAATAATTATTTTTTAGATTGGCCCAAGTTCCCGAAGGTTTCCTAGAGTATGGACCTCCTGGCTTCAGGGAGTACGGACCACCTAAAGGCGATGAACTCCTGAGGACCGCTGCTATTCTTCAGGTTCATATTTTTTTTTACTTGCGTGGACATAAAAGTCTATTGAGCTATGCAGCTCAATAGATTTTTTTACTCACATACAGAAACTGAATTTTAGACTTCAGAGTAAACTGCTATCTTCTAGTACTGCATGCATAATCTCATTAACTAGGCGAGATATTAACTAAACTCATCCTTGTAATCGATTAAAAACATGCCCTGGTAAAGCTTGAAAACATTG
The DNA here is from genome assembly GCA_947049295.1 of Ligdia adustata. Lineage (NCBI taxonomy): Eukaryota > Metazoa > Arthropoda > Insecta > Lepidoptera > Geometridae > Ligdia > Ligdia adustata. The sequence continues at coordinate 6,712,457 of OX346239.1, forward strand.
GCTGTTGTGTGTTCCGATCTGAAGACAATGATTCCTGCAGAACCACGCGGCGTAATCTCAATCAATTTAAAACTAAGTTATTCAAAAAGTAGTCAAATTTGACCTGGTGCTATACTATATGCTATTTTATGAATTATTGTAAAAATAATAACAGATGGATGATTGTAAATACCTATCTAGAATGAAATGCAAAAAATATATTTTTATCATATGTTTCCGTCGCTTTATGGTAGACATAAAAGAGTTGTATCTCTGAAAACCTTCATAAAAACTTACAGTTTCGAAAATATATTACCTACTAGGAACCAAATTTACAGACCAAAACACAAATTATGCTCAGTTTAAAAAAGTGTGATATTTCAAACAGTTTTTTTTAAATATTCCTGCCCTTGTTTCAGTACCATAAGATCGGTAAAATAATAAAGCGTCAAGTATAGTGGTGTTAAATTTATATATTTTTGTGTTTCAGGAACCAAGCAATTCGGTTTCTTTGGATAGCAAAGATGCTAGGAGACGGCGTTTTTCTCCCAAATTCAGGTAAACTACACCTATTTAATTGTATCTATTTTTATTTGTGATTTGCGCATTTGTCTTATGAACTGAGTGCCTTGATATGGCGATCCACTGCTGGGAACGGGTCTCCCTTGCGAGTGCAAGCCTTAGACTACCTCGATGTACAAATGCGTACAATACTGCACTTATCTTCGATAACTTTTAAGATAAAGTCTCCTTCTACGTCTCCTCGCATGCAACGTGCATGCTTGGAGACGTAGAAGATAAAACAACTAATTCCCGTTAGAAGTTTTCAGTGTCCCTCACTGTATAATAATAGCCGACTATTTTTCCCTAATTTCACGAAGCAATAGATTGTTCTTAAAAATCAAGCGAGAGTGACAGAGTCATGGGCTTATTCCCACTTGTCTCCCAATCCGTCCCCTTAAAGGGACAAACAAAGATTCTGCCAGTGTATGTCTTAATATCTTAATCTTTATTTTAGGGTCACAAAGATCAAGCTGTAACTATTTACGACTTGACCGATTTCGAAGAAAACTATATCTCCAATGTCTACAAGATGGCTCATAATTGATTCACTGAATTAGCTGTTACCTAATGATTATAAGGAACGGAAGATATTGTGTTTACTCTCTTAGTGTTCGTAAAACTACACTAGAGTTTTTTTGTAATGTAATTGTAGGAATTGTGGTTATTTACCCACACATATTACCTGCTAGGTATTTATAGATATTATACTCGTAGTAGTCCCTAATATTGTGTATATAGATGCTCGTATATAGGTATACCTAAGTAATTATCAATTTATTAGCAGCTAATGTTGCTTCGTCACTGCCTTTAATTTTGTATTTGAATCAAGGGTTTCTAGTAAGTGGCTAAAATCCAGAGTTCCATAAAATTGGTTTTAATTTAAATATATGTATTTTATACCCATCAGAGAAATCCCTAGAAACTATAATTGATTACCATTCATAAATATATAAAAATACCTACTCTTTTATCAGTATATTGTAGGTCACAGAGTTATGCTATTTATAGAAATAATGTAGGTTGATTTGTAATAACAATTTTAAAACGAATTTGTGTTATGATGCATATTAATAAATACTTAAGAAAGCATAATTTTAGAATTTCTTTTCAAACACTAATTTAATTAATTTCCCTAATACTTCTAAGAGATCGAAAGTTGCCCAGATGCCTTAACATTCGGACGAAAAATTATGCTTTAAAAGCATTTGCAAAAAAGTATATAGAATATTGCCACCTTATATATTGTTAATGTGCAGCCTTAGAAACTCTTCACTTTATAATAAAGCTTATGCGAAGAAGATATCTGAAAAATTTAAAGAGTGCCTACCATTATAACCATAAAAAATTATACTTTACACATAAAGTTACTTTCTCTATAAACCCAAGCCATAGTGTTTGGTGAGTAATTAAAGAAAACTTATTAAAAATGACAGAAAAGAAAATTCAGGGCAGCACGCTTTATTCAAAATAATTCTTATTACAAAGTGACCTGTCTGCCTCTATAGAACTGTTATTAGCGTATATACGAGGGCGGAGTGATAAGTCTGGTAAAAAAACATTTTGGAATAAAGTTATTGCAAATTGCATGAAACCTCCATGTTAAACACTCTTTTGAAGGACTAAATTAAAAATCTCAGCCAGTACCGAAGATTTTTTTTTTAACAGCCATTAAAGAAAAACAATTGAACGCATTTTCGCTAAGATGGAGAAAAATTAATTTCGTGTGTTAATCAAACATTACTTTTTGAGAAAGAAAACTATTACGGAAACAAAACTAAAGCTTGATAAATATTGCGGCGACTCCGATTCGTCAATTAAAATGATTCATAAGTGGTTTACTGATTTTAAATGTGGTCGTACAAGCAGAAATGATCGCTAAAATCCATGACATAGTGTTAAACGACCGAAGAGTAAAAGTGCGCGAGATAGTTGAGGTAGTAGGCATCTCAGACGAACGTGTACGCAATATCTTACACCAACATTTAGATATGAGGAAGCTCTCCGCGAGATGGGCGCCGCGTTTACTGAATGTTGATCAAAAACGCGTGCGTGTGACCACTTCGGAAGCAGGTTTGGCGTTGTTTCGACGGAATAAGACGGAATTCTTGAGACGTTTTGTAACAGTAGACGAAACATGGATCTACCACCATACACCCGAAACCAAACAACAATCGAAACAGTGGATTGCTGCGGGTGAACCAAAGAAGGCCAAAGCAGTTTTATCGGCCAATAAAGTTATGGCTACAGTTTTCTGGGATGCCCGTGGAGTTATCCATATTGACTACTTAGAGAAGGGTAAAACGATTAATGGCGCTTATTATGCCAATTTATTAGTACAATTTCACAGAATTTTAGCTGAAAAACGACAGCATTTGGCAAAGAAGAAAATCAACTTTTACCAAGACAACGCAAGAGTGCACACCTGCGCGATTGCCATGGCCAAATTTCATGAGTTACGCTATGAGTTGCTTTCTCATCCGCCATATTCGCCAGATTTAGCAACTTGCGATTATTTTCTGTTTCCGAATTTAAAGAAATGGCTTGGTGGGAAAAGATTTAGCTCCAATGAAGCAATCATGTATGAAACCGACCCCTACGTTGAAAAATAAATAATATTTTTTAAATAAATATCACTCCTTGTTTAATTTTTACCAGAGTTATCACTCTTACAAGTACGTGAAACGTACTAAATATTTGTATATAACTCATAGCGTCATACTGTTGGGTACGGGTCTCTCCTATGAAGGGAGTGTAGGGCATAGTCCACCACGCTGGCGGTTGGCCTATACAAGATGCGGGTTGGGACTTCACTTATCTTCGAAAGCTTTTCTCCGATAAGCAGGCTTCTTCACGATATTTTCCTTCAGTAATTAATTCTAATATTCAAATAAGAGAAAAAACTCAGAGGTCCTAAAATCAAATGTTTAAATGTTCTAAATGTGGGTTTGAATCCGAGCCCTTTCGATTGTGCGGCAAGGGGTTAATTACAATACAGTACCTAATTCAGACTTAAAAAATCAAATAAGTAGTTTTTACTAACATTTATAGGTTTTGTAAGTAAATGAGAAGTAATAATACCTCTCCAACAGAAAAGAAAATACCTAAATTAGTACATGCGTCTTCGAAAAATCGGGTCACTTAAAATAACATCCGAATTAAGAAGCTTGAGTTTGACGTCAATAAACATTTATTTACATAAATATATATAGTTATTGATTTCTTTTTATGCTTATGGCATCATCATCAGTCATGCCAACTGTCTAATTAATTTGACAAAAATAATATTTAAATTTAACATTTGCACTACAGCTACTTTTTGCATAGAGCAAACCTGACGCGATTAGTCAATTATGTATTTATAATCTGCTATATACGAGTAGGTATGTACTATTAAGAGAAATTCCTTGGTATTTGTTTTACACAGAAATAACATCGCCTACAAGTTTTGGCTCTGACTTTTTAACTATATAATGACTAATCAGCAAAGTTTAGTAGGTGAACTCTTTAGTTATAATTTTGTATAAAATTGCAACAGTATCTTAAATAGAGAACTCCAAGCTATTGAATAATTTCTAAATCGATGATGGTCGAGTGTAGCGATGATGGTCGAGTAGTTAGTGGGGTCGAATGCCGTGCAAAAGGTACGAGGTTCGCCATTGTAAAATCTGTCGTCAAGCACCCAACGGTGTGTTCCGGTAGCCTTCCTTGAGAGCCAGTGTACTCCAGACTAGGCATGCTCATCTAGGGCTACAGTATGCGTAGTTGTATAGGATAAAAAATATACAAATGAAAATAAAATAAAATCTCACACGGGAACTCCAAGCTTTTGACTAATTTCTAAATGAAAATAGAATATAATTTTGACAGTCTAATTTTTCTACTGTAAATATTATTGTAACCTCATTACATAATAATATATCTTCAAAACTTTGCTGTAACCAAAAAGCAAGTTTCACATACTTCTCAGAGTTAATTGCATAAGTTAGTGATGACTTCAAGCACATAAAAGTTTAGGGCAACAGTGATCAACATCTAGCAATAGAAATATAATCATAATACTGCAAAAATAGAGCTTAGTATAAAGTATCTGCGCTTGTCTTCTGTCTGTAGTCAGTAACTGGAACAAACAAAAATTTTCAGATAAAATTTACGTACAAAAATATTCATGGCTACGATTGCTAAGGGGGCAGACAGGAAAAATTATTCTCTTTATCCGGTTTGTGCCCTTAAGGAGGCTGTCTCCTTAGGCAGACTAACAGGAATGTACGTATGTTACGTATGCCATGTATGTACGTTGTAATAATTTAATGTACGTTTGTAGTCCCAGCGACTTACATCTCTTTCTCTGACTTAAGAATTCTCACGCATTGCCATTCAGCCGCTTACATTCCATGTGCTAACTTTCTAACTAGCGCTGCTCTTTGGAAGTGGATTTGAGCAGTATTATGTGTAGTTTTTTGTGGTTTTTGTAGTTTTTTGTTATAGTTCAGTATTTTTATGTTAAATAGAAGCATTTGCTTAATTTGACGAAACAAGCGCGAACAACAAAATACAAAAGTAATTTTAGGAAACATATACAACATATGTTTTCTAAACAAATCAATGCCAATTGAGTCGTCAGTAGATTTTGTAGAAAATTATCCCGATTAGAATAGATTTGAATAGTTAAATCTAATGTCAACATGGATATAGGATAGTTTAAAAAAGATGTCCAAAAAATTTTTCTACATTGAATAGAAACAATGGAATGGACTATCGATCTAGCATACCATATACAAAAATAATTTCCTGACAGCAGTTTCGATTCAAGGGATTTTCGAAACAGCGTTACATTTTTTTTCGCAACAGCGTGCGTCGCAACCACGGCAAAGCCTGTATTCAACTGTAGTACTCGTATGGGTTTACAACTGTCATCTACATTTATCAGGAATTGGATTTATTTGGAATTGTTCATCTACTATAACTTTTAGTATTTTTAATTCTTACAGAAATATTAATTAACAACAAAATAGTCAAAAAATAGTAAAAAGAACAAAATATAGTTAGTTCCTATTACACATTAAATAAGAATTACAATGTTTATAAAATATTTATTATCAGCCAAAAGTCATCTCCTAGATATTAACGTTCCCCGACATTACAGAAGTTACAAATATAAGCGGGAAAAGCTTTCTCCACTCAAAAATTCTAGGAGTTCAACAGTTGACAACATTTTAAATTTATTACTCCCCCCCCCCTCCATTTTTTTACATTAACGTAATGCAAGGGTCAAGTAAAAATAACGTATCCCTTTTTTTATTTTACTCAGAATGTTATAGTTATGTTTTTAGAGATTTTTGAAAATCTAAGTAATGTTCCTAAAAATGTTATTCTCGTACAAAGCTCGTAACGATGTCATTATAAGAATATACTATCTCTGGAAATTCAACCCCCTAAGAGAGGACTCAATAGGGGTTCAAAGTTTGAAACTCTTTTATATTTCCATTATTGTCGTAGTAGCCTTGATTGCATATAAATAATCAATGGTAGTAGTTATCTACTACTTAGTACTCTAGTCAAAATAAAAATAGACTTGAATTCATGAGGAAAAACATCATCAACGTAGTCAAAGACAATAAAATACACATTAAGGATATCTCAAAAACTAATGGACTGATTTTGATAAAACTCATATATTATTTTATTAAAATCAGTTTATTATTATATTATATCAAAAACTTCCGAACTAAAAACTATTTTTAAACATCCATTACCAGGCGTCTAAGAAATCGGGTGACATAAAAAAAAGTTAGTATGGAATTGATGAAATTGACATTTTTTAATGCGGTAATAGAAAAAGGTACCGGGCCCAAGAACCCATTGCTGGGTCAATTAATTGGTACTACAGCGGCATAACAGTCATACTCACACCGGTGGTTTAGTTCCAGGAGGATTAATATTCGTGCCATGTGGTTCCCCACGATATGGTGCCTTAGTTGGCTTTAATAAAGGGCTATACTCGTATGTACTCCTTTTTTCCTTATTGTTTCTATGGTTTTTCTTCTCCGCCCAAGTGTCTGGAGCTGACGAGTATCTGAGGAAATCGTTAATCTGGTAACCTGCGCAATTGACAACATTTCATTTTTGGAAAGTGATCTATTAACATTAACAAAATCACTAACAACGAAAACAAAAAAATGATAGCAGAAAGATAAGATAAGATAGGTGAGGTTAGGTGAGATGAGATGAGATCAGATGAGATGAGAAGATATTAGATGAGATGAGATGAGTTGAGATGAGATGAGATGAGATTAGATAAGATAAAATGAGATGAGATGAGATGAGATGAGATGAGATGAGATGAGATGAGATGAGATGAGATGAGATGAGATGAGAAGAGATGAGATGAGATGAGATGAGATGAGATGAGATGAGATGAGATGAGATGAGATGAGATGAGATGAGATGAGATGAGATGAGATGAGATGAGATGAGATGAGATGAGATGAGATGAGATGAGATGAGATGAGATGAGATGAGATGAGATTAGATAAGTCAACTCTTTATTTAAAAACCAGCATGCACGTAAATGATAATAACTTATATTAAAGAGGCCTTACAATATTACACTATCAACTAAACAGCTATAATAAATAATAATAAACACAATCAATACTAATATAACTACACAGATACATACATACTATACTAGCCATGGAAATAAATAGACAAATTATAAGAAATAATAATTATAAGAAACAAATTTTAGTGCTATAGCGATAGATAATGTATTATGACTCTCTGCTTAAAAACGTTCAACGACGGAGCACGCCTAATGTCAACGGGAAGTCTGTTCCACAACAAAATAGCTTTAACAGTGAATGACGACTTATAAAAAGTAGTAGAATGTGATGGAATAGATAACTATATTTTCAGATGATTTTAAGGTATAGGAATGGGTAGTATGACAATATTTGAAACACTTCTGAAGGTACCGCGGAGAAGAAGGGTTAAACAATACATTATAAAGAAGGGAAAGTATATGAACATCCCGGCGACGGCGAATAGGGAGCTTAGTGCGATATTCGTAGACATGGTCATATTTGCGTAAACCAAATATGAACCTTATGCAGAAATTCTGAAGGCGCCAAGTTTATCGAACTGCTCCTGGGTGAGATCAAGATAACAAACATCAGCCTAGTCAAGAATTGGAAGTAAGAGAGATTGTGCAAGCGCAGTTTTCGTGGTAATGGGTAGAAAATTGCGTAACCTTTGTAAAGAGCTTGCGGAAGCAAACATTTTGCGGCTAACTTCTGTTAGTTGTGCATCCCATGACATGTTGCTAACAAATATTATTCCTAGATTTTTCACGGTATCACTAAATGGGATTGTGACGCCATCAAAAACTAGTCGCGGCAGTGTGTCCCAGTCTATCTGACGTGCCTGTCGAGAACTCCCTATGACAATGACCTGAGTTTTCAGTGGATTGATTTTCAGCCCGTAGGATTTACTCCAGTCAGAAATGCGACAGAAGTCCTGATTCATTTCTTCTATTGCTTCGGCTATCCAACTATGAGGAACCTGACAGTATAACTGCAAATCATCTGCATAAAGAGTTAAGAGAAAGATTACCTATAGACCATTTAAGATCTACAGATAATCCAAATGCTCCAACCCACCACCAGAGGGCAACTTGCCCAGAATGCTAGCCGCGTTACCACGCTGAATAGCAATGCTTATACGTTAGGCCAGAAAATGATCTAAATTTGAAAACAACTTCGAGATAATGTAATGAAGAGTTCATACTAAAAATATCAGATTTTTATGCTCACTTTCTGCGTCAGAGTTAGGTAATTACAAAGAACTAAAAAAAAATGAGCTCGTATTTATGCTATATAGGCTTCACGGTTAATATACAATCTATTTGTAACACGCACTTCAGTTGTGCTTGTTAAAACTTAATAGAGAACGACTGTTTTACCAGATTGGAAATTCGAGGAGAAAAGTCTCTCTTCTTATCTGTCACCAGAGATGACAGGAACACAAATGTTGCTGCAATCGCATGATTTTGAAAAAACGACAGACATCTGACCTTCCTTCATTTGAAAATGAATATGCTAGTGAATTAAAGGAAATATCTTAGATCAAAACTGAAGATAATGTGGTATTGACTGTGGTAGACATTGATGTACATGTACTAGACGCGTACTAACCGCCTTAATGCATTGCTGCTTCACTTAAGGCCACAGCCATTACCTCAGCTCACTTCAAATCAGTGCCTAGTGAGAGGCCAAGCGAGCGAAAGCTCTTCAAAAAATATTTAAATGGGTAAATGCATCGTAAAAATATGTGACTCAAAAATATAACAAATCCAGCGAGGTTACTTTCCACAGGTAAGTTTATTGTTTATGTATGCATATTAATGTAAATAAAGCAAAACTCAAAACCAAAAAATATCGGGCGAGTTGCAGACAATCACAAACATAAAAAAACGTATAATTTTCTTTTTAACTTTTAATTTTCTTTAGGGTAAAATTTTCTATGGTAGGCAACACCAACCCGCAGCGCATGTTCAACATTCAACTGCGCATCACCAAAACGGTTACACTTTTTTAGACGCGCGGTGAGGAGGTTTTCTACTCTATATATATATGAAACTCTTTGGTGGTAGACGACAATCACAAAGGAGTTGACCAATGATTAATCGTTCAAGAGTGGCACAAAACATGACGACACTGCGATAAAACGAAAGCCTCATTTCTACAAACACTTGCATGAAAATTATTTAATTTGTCGTGATACACTTAAAATTTAATAAATTAGATATTTAGTAAAATAATAAACTACTACTAACTACTAAACTTAAATCAAAATACAAAAAATTACGTCACAATTTATTCTAATCAAATAACCCACCCCTGACCGTTCCTGGTGCAAAAGTACCCATAACACTCGCAGCATTGCCACGTTGGATAGCAATGGCCATCCTCTGCACCAGGAACGAACCGGAGCGGGAGTCACTTCTAAACTCTAAATCTAACTACTAAACTAAAATAATTATGTTAATTTAACTAAATGTTAGACGTCCTCAACGTAGGCTCGTTAGTCAAACACGGGGAACGTAACTCACCTGTTAGACGTCCAGGGGGGTTGAAAACGTGCAGGCTTTATATATTCAGTTGGAAACGTATATTCGTCATTTATAGGAGCAATTATTGGACTCCATGAATATTTGAGTGGGGAACGCTTTTCCCGCTTAGAGTCGTAACTGTTGTTATGTCGGGGGGCGTTGTCTAATCGACGACTTTTGGAGCTGTTCGGTAATCTGAAAATAAATATTTTATGAGTATTGTAATGCTTAATTAATTTGCAATATCGAAGTAATAGGAATAAACCAATTTTTTTTTTTTACTATTTTAGATTACTTTATTGTTAATTAATACTTTTGTAAAATTTAAAAAACTTTATAGTTATAATACAGGAACAACTCCAAAGTAAATCCAATTCCAATACTGATAAATGGAGATTGGTAAACGTACTAAAGCATGCTGTAGCCCTATCTAATCTGAAGCATACGGTACTGTTGTACGATACATAACTAAGTATTATGCATATAGTAATCTGACATCAATATTAAATTTAACATTATTATCTAGACACAAATTTATTTTTTCTAATTTTTCTTTAAATTGTAACTCTTGTTTCGACATATTATAATTAATTATTGTACGTATTGACTTGTCTAGTGTAACAAACGCAGTTATAAGGCCAATAAATAAAATAAATAAATAAATAAATATGCTGCGGTTTAACCATGCCTTCAGATTCAAATCTGTGTTTCGTCGTATTATTAAAAAATAACCACATATCTGCATGACTTTACTCAATATCGAAACTACATCTTCTCGCTTCACAGACAAGAGGTTTAATAATCTGGCTATTAGTACATTTGGCTTATATATCAACATCTTCAGCTTATACTTTAACACCTTATTGGTACTAAGCTATAAAAAAACTTACAGTACAATAATAATTGTAATTACAAGGATGATAGTCTGGACCGCCATATTTAGTTGTTACGCTGCTCTGTACCTCGTCACAATGAATTTGCTCATAGATAACGTTTGAATATATGCTAGCCGGAGTCATTTGTGTAGTTCATCGTTTTTTATCTTCGCTTCTGTCCCGCGATATCTAAAAATTAATCACACGTCGTAACCTTTGACATTTTGATTAGTTTAGATGGATATAAGCTATCTGTATCACATGCATCTTGATAACGTCTAGTATGATTTATGTGATACATTATACAATTGTTTGTTATATGTGGTTGGTGATAGTGTGTAATCTTTTTCCTAGAATTGTATACATACAGGGTTTACATTCACGACAATCATTACTAATATTCTTAAAATTTTATTAATGAAATTTGCTATAGGAATCCACTACCCATATATCGAGATGATAGTAAAGAAATTCACAAAAGAAACTATATCGAACTACAAAAATCGTTGACCTAGAATAAGATGCCACCTGATTTTTTGCTTATTGTAGGGGTAGAAATAAAACGTGTAACTTACTATAATCTATTTATTTTCACTTCCATGTCGACAGTATTTGAACTTGCAGCTATATCGGTGGGAGTTAAAACACGACTGACCTACGGTCTGGCTCGGATTGCTATGTACGTTCCTTGAGTGTAGTATTATTTTTTATTCCCTGCCCTGAGTCATGCGAGTACTCGTATGACTCAGGGCAGAGAGCCTGTCGGAGCGCTAGTAAGTTAATTAGTCAGTACAATGTATATAGCGCATCCATAATTAAATACGACCGATTCTTTAGCGAGATTGTGATGTCATTAAAAATTCGGTCACCCTTAAAATTCTAAAATTTAATTTTGGAAATTTAATTAGCACATTTTGGATGTCATCTTGGATGACGTCGTATCGTGTAAACGTAGAATCCACGCCGATTAACATTCATATGAAAATTTAAAATATGAAACCAAAATAGCATTACCGTGAAACAATAACTGTTGTTTTATAAAATGTTATGTTGATCGCCCGAATTGACAACTTACCTATATCAAATAAGTAACATAAGTATATATTAAGGACTCTGCGGTAGACAGAAATGCTAGCTTATATTTTACCCAAAAATTAAGTCTAGCAATCCAGCGGGGCAACGCAGCCAGCATTTTGGACACTGCCCGAAATTCAATTTCAATCCAAATTACAATGGTTTTCGTTACATAGTCTTCCTATAGGATTCTTACAAAGGTGTTTGACAGGATTAAATGACAAGACAACGTCTGTTGGGTCAGCTAGTTATTAGCTTGCCCGCAGTAGCCGTTGCCTTGGCACCCACGGTGAAGCCTAGAGGCACCCAGGATGGGCCGCTCCACTGGGTTTTGCCCTTTAAGCCCATGGAGGAGCGGCTGCAGGAGGTAGGTTGCGGGGTTTTTATGGGGACATCGCTACTGAGGCGGGCTGCAATGTCGCAAGACGGCGCAGCCGAGGATGGGGCCGCGGCGGAGAAGACGGTAGTGAGGTGCGCCGCTCTTCCTACCTTCCGCGGCCTCGACGGGGTCGCCACCGTTTGATGGTGTACGTGGTGGGGCCGCAGGACTTTCTGCGGCCGAAGTGGCAGGCGGCGGAGTCACTAATGACCCGTCGCAGGAGGCCTACATGGTGGTATGGTCCTCGAGCTGGTTGCAGTGCGTCATGTGTCTGGCATACTGCAACGAGGGGTAACCCCGAGGGATGTGTCCGGTGACGGACAGCCGAGGCGGGTCGCGGATGAGTGCTATAGAGTTCCCGTATCCCGTCAGTTATCGGCAATGAGTGACACCGTGGAGTTTTAGTGGGTAAGATTCCCCCATAACCGCTCTGCCTCCTGGTGGAGCAGTATGCATGCAGCAATTGTCCTCGTTAAAAAAGGGCCTAAACGGCTTGTTGAAAGATATGTAGCTCTAAAGTTCTTGCAGTTGTGTTATAAGTCATTTGTAACCACTTATTGTGTGATAGTGTGACGCCATAAATATATTATATCATCTATAATAATATATTATCGTTTTATTTATGCTTCACACATATTCCTACTGCCCTATTACGATTCTGAGTACAAATGCTTTATTCCTGTTTATCCCTTCAATTTGTCCTCTTACGACTTCAATCAAAGTATTTACAAGAACAAGACTTCTACTAAGAGCCTTATTCAAAAACGCGTCTCAATCTCAACTTTAATCATTCTTTGTCTTGTTTTGGAGCGTAACGTTCTGCATCGTATGGAACAAGACAGAAGACGGTCAAAATTGAGACGTTTTTATTATAAGGCTATTAGTAGCAATCTCATCTTTGTCTTTGTCCTAAACTTTAAGCTTTTTGTCCGAACTACGAGCATATTTTTATTTATTGTTACTATTTACTCAAATTATTATAGTTTGTTGTTTCTTTTTGTCTGTGAAAATAAATAATAAGTTGACAAAGTTCATGGTTACAATATTTATTTTTTTGCCAAATACAACATCATATTATAATTAATATTAATAATTAATTTGTACTTAATTCTTAGGTACGAGTACAACAGAATTTTTCATAACCATATTATAGACCATATAGAAAACTGATTTATAAGCAAGGTAATCGTATTTTTTTTATTCAGTTATCTGTTCCTATAATGATTTTATTATATTATAAATATCTACAGGCTTGATTGACAAATTGTTTATTTTAAACATACAAAACATAATAATATAAGAAAATACTTTCATTACATATAGTTGAAAGTATTATGGAGACATATTACAAAAATAAATATCGTACAGTAAAATCCCGCTTATTACCCACCGCACTACCAGACCACACTAACTTTAGTGTCGTAGAAAGTTATTACAGTTAAGTTATCATGGCCAACTAACATTCTTACTTATTATAAAATCAAGTATAAACTTAAATTTATATCGTTTTATATGTAGTGTCGATGGGAACGGAGATGTCAGACCTCTTACAAATCATCCACGACTAAACTGGCGAGAAATGCAGAAGGGAAAAAATATTCTCTACGACAATACCGGTAGTGTGGTCTGGTAGTGCGGTGGGTAATAAGCGGTAAAATCCTAGTGTGTCAAAAACGCAGGAGCGGCTTTGTAGAGGCCCGTCGGCGTGGCCCTGAGCCGCGTTCCTTAACGCAGGGCCCATTTATGGATCAGCTGGGTGCGATGGCTGCTACATGATTTGTGTCCATATCGCGATTGCACTGGTACATTGCTGTTGTTTGCGACACATTAGGTAGTATCGTCCTTGGTAGTATGCTTGACATTAATTTCAATATTACTCGTAACTCTAGTCTATTCTTTGTCAACACGACCATAATGACGCAAAGCGAAATAGATAAAAACAAAATTCATCAAAGATTGACTCTAACAGGTTTCTCATTAAGTGTTACCTTTTATATTCATAGAGATTAAGAATACACAGAAAATACACATATCGATAACCTGCAATGCTCTATTTAATAAATCCACTAAATATGCCTAATTTAAGTTGGATTACAAACGGTGGGTCTGGGCAGTCTTTTTGACCGTGAAGCAATAAAGACCGCGCCTGACCGTCGATGCCCCTGGCTGCCCTAACCGCGAACACAAAGCACACGAGGGACGGAAGCAGTTAGTCCACGACGTTAGAGCACACGTCAGTGCGCAGCGCGCTTTTAGCCATTCAGCGCCTCCGTCATATAAACTGGTTCTTATGATCCATGGCAGGAAGCCGGGCACTGGCAGCGTGGTCTTTTTGCTGTGTGTTGGCAGTATAGGATTACCTTAGCGCTAGTGTTCGCGTGAAATTGACCGCGATTATTATTAATATATATATAATACTCTATAAACCGTTGACTAGCCATTTCTTTTCGTTTATTTTCATGCCTACCCGCAATTTTATCAAGGTTCAAAATTTAATGCATCATGTGAAATCTCGCTCGCACTTTTCTCTATGATAATAATAATACATGTAACTTTTATAAGTTTTTCATGTATAAAAATGGTACATTTATTAGTTTTGTGTGAGGGTGACTGTAATATATGTTTGGATAGTTTAAAAAGATGTATAGACGTCACGGTCCGATTAAAACACCCGGCACTCCAAATCGGACATCCGGCTGACCAAGGATAACGGAAGGTTATTATGTGAACAGACCTGCCTAAAGTACTAAGCTGGATAACGTTCGTAAGTCACGGCTGATGGACGCGTCCGATAATTTGTATTAAGCTTTATTTTATATCGACAAAGTACAAGCGAGAGAGTGAACACACTACATTCCGCCCCTTTAAAGTTTAACATTTTATTTATAAAACAAAATACTTGCAGTAACACGGGAAGTTACCACTGGCCATAGAGCTTGTAATGCGGTCCGGGTATAAATCCTGAAACAAATACAACAAATAATATTTGAAATTAAATGTTTATTGGCTAATTACCCCGATAGTAAGTGTTGGTCATGGCACAAATACCATAAATAGCGCAAACAGTTTTTTTTTTAAATATGCATTTTGTGATTGAATGCGCCTAGAACTTACACTTGCTGATCATAACATCTCAGTATACGACTCGGAATTGGCACGTGGCAAGCACGCAGCCCGCTCGCTTGCATTGCGCGGGATACGATTCGATTTATATATTTGGTAATGCAACAACTTCCCGCTATTGACTTTATCGTAACTGATTTCGAACATGTTCACTTATCTTCAAACGAGCGCCGAGTTTCCTCTTCGATTTCATGTTTCGATTATCTGTCGATAGGTTCGACTTAGTATCGTGAGACACAACCAGTAAAAAGTATACGCGGCACAGATATGAAAAACCGTCTGAATCTCGGTCAGTATGCAGCCGTGCACAATCATACAATGTTTGTATGGAGTTTTTATGTATGAGTTGCGTATGACGTAAGTCTTAGCTACTACTCGGGAAAGCTTGTAAATTATGTGATTTATTGCTGGAGAAAAAGCTCGTGTTTTGAATTAGCTGGTACAAATTTTACATTTACTTTAAATTAGACTATATATAAATAGTTCTTCTTTCAGTATATCTAAAAGTGTGTGAAACAAGCATTACAATCTGGTGTCAAGGAAAGTTTGCCCATTCCTTACATTTACCGCATAGTTTTTTTTGTTCCGGATTTTACGTCTATTGTTTTGCATATAATTAGATTACTTTGTCCAATGGCAAACGGCATTAATATATATTATTAGTGTATCCACTTCATATTCATCTTTACCAGACTGCGAAAAAAAGAAGGTTATGTTTTTCATGGGTATGCATTGGGGAGCTTTGCAGATGGCGGGCGGGGCAGTCTTTTTGCCTATATGTAGGTTGGTATGCGCTATTGTTCGCAGCCCGAGTCGGCCCGCCCTGCTCGCGGTAATAACTTCATAGGTATTTCTAACTCTTTGTGACCCTCTACAACTTAAACGTATTGACCAATTTTGATGTGCGGAGTATCATTGAATTCTTCCCTATTTATAGATAGTCATAGGCGTATACTATTTGCATCCCGCAGTTTTACTCTTGGTTTATGTTTTTGCAGTCAGGCACTTGTTACCATGATAATAATCATAAGCTAGAGAGAGGTCTTCGGATGGCTTAGAAACTCTTGACACTAGCAGTAGAAGACAGTAACATCCCAGCCCGTCATTTGTTACTGTTGAAGTTTCTATCTTACCTGTTTTCGTAAAGTAGGCAAGTATATACGTTGACCATATCCATTACGCTTGTCTTCCAACCAGCTTCTGAGAACGAAAATTAAGAAAATATAATAATATAGATCGGAGAGTTTGAAGCTGCGGAGTTTAGATCGGAGAGCTTGTGTCGGCAAATGTTCTTGACGTGATTGAGCCTTCTGGTCTGTGCAGGTTGGATGACAAAAGACCGGATGGGCTGACCATGGTGCCCTGGAAAAACGGCAAGTGCCTCGTGTAGGACGCCACGTGTCACCAGCCGCTTGGGTCTCACTATTAACGCACTAGTAACAGCGGAGAACGCCGCTGTCAGAAAGAAGCAAAATGGAGCCAGCAATTTGGGTACTCTACCAACTGGCAGCGGTACAAATATTTTATTTTATATAATAAAAAACTTTTTTACAAATCTATCCAGGCGTCTAAGAAATCGGGTGAGATAAAAAAAATATTACGACTAACTCGACTCTTTTTTAAAGCGGTTATAGAATAATGGACCGGGCTCAGAAACCGCTGGGTCAATTAATTAATACTATAGCGTCAAACAGTCGTACTCACGGCGGTAGTTTACTTCCAGTAGGATTAATATTCGTGGCAGTTGGTTCCCCAGCATATGGTGCCTTAGTTGACTTCAATAGAGGGCTATACTCGAATGTACTGCTTTCTACCTTGTTGTTTTCATTGTCTCGCTTCTTCGCCCAATTGTCTGGAGCTGACGAGTATCTAATGTAATCTCTGAGGAAATCGTCAATCCGATAACCTGCGCAGTTATGAGCCAATCTGAAAACATATAACAAAAAATATAAAAATTTCTACCGACAAAAAAAAACGTACCTTCTAATTAATTCGAGTGTATTTTTACGGAATTCTCCGCGACCGCGCGGGGGACTCTCGTATGCTCTAAATTGCTGATGCATGCCGACTTCGCTAGTGCATTCGTCAGCGGTCAGCTTAAACTATTAAACACTTATCGACACTCCATAAAAGTTTCGGTAGAGTGATATCCGGTGTGAGTGTTAAGTGTATGAGGACAAAAACACCCACATACACTTAACACTCACATAATAAAAACTTAACAATAAGTACACAACTAACCAAGTCTAGCATATAAAAAAACAAAGTAACAATAAATCATATCTAAATATCCTAATCATCTATCCGGAGGCGTTGACGGCCTATGAGCGACTCATGTTACATATTCCAAAATAAATTAATTATTTATTACAAACATCTTCCAAAGAGATATCTACATATCCCGTTTCCCACCACGCCGCGATAGTGTCTCTCTTTCGCAATTTAGCAAAGGAAACAGGACAGCAACTTGAGTACCTGTCTAGGTAGTTTATTACTACTGCTACCTGCTAATATTATCGTGTTCTAAGTAATCTCACTTATTGAAACTTTGTTATGTTTGGCATGTTAATGATATCTATTTTACAATTGACAATATTTTAAATTTTTTATCCCCCATTTTTATTACTGCAATGGAAAGATAAATGAAAAATAACGTATCCCTATTTTTTATTTTACTCAGAATGTAACATTAGGTTATTTGAGATTTTAGAAAATCTACGTAAAGTTCCGAATAATGTTATTCTCGTACATAGCTCTTAATTATCATTTCTCTGTCGAGGATTACCTATTATTGTGGTTTTTAACCTAGAGACAGCGATGTTAGTGTGTAAGATATGTGCGTTAATGAGTTATGGTGATATTACACTTTCAGTACGGTATCTGGGGCCACGGCAGTGCCATCGCCAAGTCTCGCACGGCCGTACCATACTTTTCTTGAAACGGTTCGAGCGATTTTTGACCTCAATGTAACTTAATTGTGGGAGAAGCTAGAAGCTCAAATTTTTAGTAACTAATAAAGGCATACATTTATAGATATATTTCCAAATTACATGAAATTTGGACGACTACGTAAGAATTATAGCTAAAGTTAAAGTACCCTAATTTTGATACTGACTCACCGATCATTAGAATTCAAGGGTACTTCTAGCAAACCTACAAATTCCAAATTTTGAACATAGTTATTGTTTAGTATATAGTAAGAGAAAATCTGATATTTCAAATTTATTGATATATTTTCGAGATATGCAAATTATACAATCTGAACCTCTATTGAAAATATGTTTAATTATTATTGAAGCATATAATATTTTAGACTAATTTTTTTTATGGATTGTAGACGATCTTGTCGCTATAACTACGGCTCTCAGGTCTAAATCACAGAAAACAGCACTATTAATTTTGCGGTAAAATAACTTACAGTACAATCACAATAACTACGATACTTACAACACAATTCCAGTAATCACGATGAGATATCGAAACGACATAATTATTTAGATGTCTGTAACACAACCAAGAGATCCCGCCACAATGAAGCGTTCCCCCTCAAAACCCTTATTTTATAGGTCACAGCCACTAAACATGCTAATGTTATGTTAATTGTACAATTTATTATTTATCGAAAATATAATTTCTACGTCAGTTCGATTATGTATAAGAAAGCAAATCTATTTTATTTGTTTGCGTGTAATTATTTAGGGAATTCAAAAAAGGAGGAGGTTCTCACCTTGTTGGTACCTACGCTAGTTTTGATTTTTTGTAATATTACCGTCCGTCTCTCGGATTTGATTATTACGATTTTAGACCAATATGTGTGAAATTTGGTATAGTTATAGTTTGCGAATAGATTCTATTTTTGACATCACAAAATAATAAAGGTTTTAGATTCTGGGGGTAGATATAATAAAAAAACTTTTTTTATGAGCGCTGCTTGGTGTCTTCAGCAGCCTCTACCGCGGCTCCAGCCCTTAAGACAGTTCCACCGAGGCAAGGGGCTAACGTATCAAGTTGCACAAGCCATCAGGGCGCTTGCCATCATCACGCATCATTCCAACCGGTTGCGCTGCGTTGGCAGAAAAATCCATGTTCTACTTCTATCATAGTAGGTAACTGCCACACAGATATCGGTGATTTTCGACAATGGCAGCACCCGACCGACGACAATACGAAAGTTGCCGTTGTCGAAAAGTGTTTCTAGGTTACAAGACTTACTTGTAATAAGATCATAATAGGTACACACTTTTTTATGATAGTGACTACAGATTTCCATTACGGCAGGCGTCGATAGAACTTTTTCAGATATTTCGATTTATCAAACCTCTGGACCGGTTTTGATAAAATTTTATTGGGACCACAAGGGAAGTATTCGCTATCAAAAAAAAGTTTTTTTTTTTCAAATATATTCAGCCATCATTGTAATGGAACAAATATAAAAAAATACACTATAGTACTTCCTCATTTTGGAAGTCGGTAGCACATTGCCCCGACTCGTGTTTTGAGACAGCGAGAAGCCTTGCGCGATCATTACCAGTGATTAACTTTTGAACTAAAACCTCGTGGGTTTTCTAAATTAGAAAATTGAAAATCCCTAGTCCGTACAAAGTCTCAGGCTTTTAAATGTGTTTTTTGTGCAGATCTACAATCGATATTCAAATATATTTTGGGATCTTCTTACAAGCTTTGCGTGAATTACGATGAAAATCTAGAAAATCAAGTTAATCAATTTAAAGGTATACCTTTATATTGGGCAATAATCTGGCACATGCTTTGCTCAGATATTATTTTAAGGATATTTTGCTATGTATTCATTATATATATATAATACGACACTATTTAAAGCTTTTATTGAGCAATATTATTGAAAAGGTGACTATAGAACCTTTATAATGATATATTATTTTAAATGTATGTTTTGTCTATATGTAATACGCGGTACGCCGTACGAGGCCATTAGCGTTAAGAAAATGAAAAAGTTGTCAAATTAGGGTTGCCCTGTGAACAAATTTTAACCAACGATTGTTAAAAACTATGTTTTAATACAAATAGGTTCCTTATATGAAGGTATGTTTATATTTTGTTTTAGCTTTAGTAAACAGTATGCACTCAATTATTGAAAAATATAATGCAAGCATTGAAAAAACGTACCGATGTATTTTTATAGTTATAGGGCTTGCGTCTATTTTTAACGTAAGATGAGTTTTTAGATCCATTTAAGACCACATCACACGCTTGCCTAGAAGAAGTTTATTCACTCACAACTTAAAAAGACAAAGACTATAACAGAAAATACTCATAACTTTTAGTAGATGCCCTAAACTGTTTTTCCATCTCGATAAACTCACAAAAACATTTGGAATACCTATCACTTAAATCGGTGAAAAAAATCGGTTGTCTGTAAAGTCGGTTTACTGACGATAGTTGAACGTGACAACGTAATAAGAAAATATTGATGGAATGGTTTTATTTTTCAAAAGAAAATATTAATTTTATTTGTTTGATAGACATTTTGTATCGAAAGAATCATTACCTTTATCGTCGCTATTATCGTTGCTGTAAACAATTGACACCACATTCACTGTTCACTGCACTTCATAGTTGATGAAAACATGTAAATGTATTATTGTATAGCAGCTGTACACGCGGACGCATCGCTCACTCAAGTCGAAGAGAGACAGATGTCGAACGCTGCCGAACGCGGAGGCCGATTGTGCCTCTTTGTCGCTCGTTGCGCGCTCTCGCTTGCACTTCAAACCTTAAATGGAACGGCTCAGAGCGAGGTAACACCACATGAGTCACTTTTTCGTGCGATCAGCCGGCTCCATCGAATTATAAGACGTTGTCATGTAAAAAAAAATACTTACAATCGAGCGAGAATGTTTATTGTTATATTAACTTATAATAAACGTTGGGCTAAGGTACTTATTGACCCCGATTCGGTCAGGCCAAACTTACAAAACTAACCTAATTTGACAGTTCTAAAATTGTCTTATCTCTTTTTGTTTTCATAAGTAAGAAAAGGATGGATATAATTTTAGAAAGTTTTAGTTTAGTCAGTGTGACTGGCCGAATTGGCGTCATTGTATTGTATGTCTGTTAACCAAGAGAATTTTGGCGTTAACGGGTAAAATACTGCGATTGCAAAAAAATACCTCAGTCACATTTTCACACAGTAATGAGATATTTTTTTATTTTTGCTGAGCAGCCATTATTACCTTGCGGTTGAAGACCGCGAGGTAATAATGGCTGCTCAGCATAAAGAGTCAACTTTCAATAGATCCAAAAACATCATCTAATCTCCTGTCATAATGTAATTACTTAAATATCGTGCAGATGTTGATGTGAGTCAATTCAACAAAATAATAAAATATCTTTGTTTTTAGGATGTACTGGTTCATTTTACTGTTCGCTGTGGGTTCATAGAAAAAACAATTACAGCTAGGTGTCAGGGGACTGCTAGTTCGTATAGGATTGATTCCGTGAAAACCCCTATTGGAACAGTTCTATATTATTATTTTCCTAATAATCATGCGACACAAATGTAGTGGTGTCAAAATTATGATTGTTTGAATTACCACAGTCGTGACAGCAGTAAGGCACACATTTTTCATATAAGATAATAGTTGTCTATTTTTCGGGACTTGACTCAAATAGCAGCTGGCAACTCTGTAAATTTCCCAGACGTCAATGTCATAAAATTAAATCAGTCAACCAACCAACCAACTAGCACCAGTCACCGCCAGTTCATTGATTTGCTTGTTTGGTTTTCGTTGTGCTTGTGTTTGTTTACGTTAGTTTTTCGTCTTAAACTTTTTAGCGTTGCCTTTTAATTACATGAAATGATCTATATACACTTGCTACAAACTGGTCTTTGTGAGCCACAGTGATATTGTGTGATAGTGAAGCATTGTAAATATTTTCGCAGATAATTAATCATCTTCAAGGTTTGGTTGTGTTGTTTTGTGATTTATCTAATCCGTGAATGGTATTTTTTTGTGAAATTGAACTTCTGGAACGGCCTGTTTGATCATCAGGTGAGTAAAAAAGTATTTTACTTTGAACCTCTGTCTTAAAAATGTAGGTATACATTTGTCAGGTTGGTTAGTTGAGTAAGACTTCGTACCTAACTTGTTTTTTCGTTAATGCCAAATTTGTTTGCGGTTCTTGGCCAATTATTTCATCTTTCTCGTCGACCTCGTCTCTTAAAACGAGATATTTTATCATGAACAACTATCAAAAAAGCCTTCTTCCAGAACTATTGAGATAGCAAGTACTCTTTACTAAGTTGTGTATAAATGTTTGTGTACTATTTAGATGTAACTTCCTTGGTGGTATGGCAAGTCAAATAATCAATATCATTTAGACGTAACATATTTTAAGGCACTTTACATATAAGTTCAATAAATAATTATAAATGTTATACTACTTAAATATATAATTATCCAGACTTCTTTTTCAAATAATAACTTTTCCTGGATAAATGAAATTCAGGAGCACTGATTTTCGAAGCTGTGATTGCAAATTATAATAAATAATTGTCATGCAAATCATCATGTCACTTTTATCTACTTTCATTAGGATATGTATAGTATTAAACGTTGTATATTTAAGTATAGCATATTTGAATAACATAATGGTTTTGTTGTGTTCACTTAATTTATATTCTCTTTTATAGGTAGTTATGTCTTTTTTGGCAATAGGTACTTGAGATAACTACTTGTCTTTGATTGATAACTTGAATGTCAGTTCCATTTCCTAATCATAAGCATACTCGCTTTGTGAGCAACAGTTTTGGGTTCAATTCCTGATCTGCAAGCAAGCATGGTCTGGGTGTGTATTTGTTTGCGTAGATCGTCATTTTCCTTTATGTTATGCAATAACATGTTAGTCATGTGTGAAGCAGGCTTAAACAAAGTTGTAGCATACAAATTTTAAACTACTGAAAAGATTTGACTGATTAGTCAGCCTAGTTTTCAATAGGATGCCACTCCACCACAACCCATCCAAATGTGAGCCCCATGCCCAACAGTTCACCGCTTCTACTCTGCCAAAATAAAACCATGTTTACTTGCTCTTGTCTTCACCTCTTTCATTACTAACTCTAGCTGATAAGAAGGCTGATTGAATGAAGCTTAGCATCAGTGATATTTTCGTCACTAGCCTTATCATTTAGGACTAAAAAATGTATGTTATTTTTGCCTATACTCAGTTTTCTGAAAACTGTTGACCTTGTGACCACAATAACAACAAAAAAACTATTTAAAAATATAAAACTTGTGTTATACATGTTCCTACCAAATATTATTGAAATTCTTTTAATTTCACTTACCTTATTATTGAAGTATTTTCACAATCATTAATAAATAAAATCGTCCAATAAAATATCCCTAATTCAAAATCAGTTTTAGAATTGAACGATGTGTGTTCGTTAATACAATTATAATAGATAGCTAAAGAAAAAAATAGCCTGACTCAGAGCTGAGACGTTACATTCATTCTGTGAACTATCCAATTTATTCACTTATATCCTGAACTACTATTAAAATTAATTTCACACGGACTAAATGTACCATTTCATTCAACATTCAACTCAAATACTTGGGGTATTGATCATAAAACCCAATACCAATGTAACCCAGTATGTGTGATGCATCTTGCCCCACTTACACACATGGTTAACACATTAAATGCATCTGGGAGCCGTTAGAGTGTTGATAACTTACAAACATGTACTCACCTAAATTTGATAATAGTTAAAGATAGCCGATGCAGTCAAAGGGGAGTTAAATGGTTGATTTTTTATAGGGACTTGTCATCGTCAGTAATGAAGTAGTTAGTAATATATTACAAAGATTAAGCTAAAGCTAAGTATATTTTCTCCTTAGGCAAATTAATTAGGTCTCTATTTATGAATTCGCTTGTGTGAACTGTATTCATTATATGAGTACGAAAAAAATCATAACTGAATTTAATATGTAGTGGTACAGTTTTTGCATATTTTTGAACCTCTCGTAAATTGAGTTACTCATTTTTAAAGAAATTCTGGAAGTATTTCATACTACGGAGAAATAGTTTATTATATAATACAACAATAGAGCCCCTAGACGAGTTTAACATATGATCTTATTAACAGTAGCGCTAAGTAGTATATACCACGGCATGATCACCTATTTATAAACGTTAAAAAGTTTGTAAGATAGACCATAACAATCTCTATGGCCTAGTGTATAGCAAAATTTTAGACTTTGATTCTTGTCTGGGTAGTTTGTGCAACACTGAACAACCGAACAATCCGAACAAACATTGATCAATCAATGTTAATCTCTACTTCTCTACTAATATAATTAATGATATAAATGCGAAAGTAACTCTATCTGTCTGCTATGCTTTCACACCAGAACCATTGAAGTGCTTTTGATGAAATCAAACTAAACCATGGGAAAGGACATAGTAATACACATCTCTTAATTGGATGCCTACATGATAGCAAGTACATTTTCACTAAAACTTCTTAGTCCAATCGAAAGTAACAGCCAGTATGATATAAAACTATAAATATAATGTGCTTATTATTACATTTAGCACAACACATGTAAAGATCAATTAATTTAAGTAGACCACATAAAATTTAGGTTATTCAACCAATCAACATCATTGTCTTCTATCGCCAAACGCAACTCTGACATCATAGTCTAAGTAGATATAATTACCCAAGAACACTAAGATGCAATCTAAGTTCTGCCCACAAGCGAATGTGAATCTCAACTCAAGGTTATTTAAGTCTAAATTGGTGTTGATCGTTTAGAAAGTATCCCAACTGTAGGATGGCTAAGACAAAGACTTTGAATAGTTAACAAGAGGACTAGGCATAACTAATTAACATAAAATTGTGTATAAAGATCATGTGTGTATAAAATGAAGACTTCGGCAAACAGCGTTTGTCGCAGCAAACTTCGCCCAATATTGTTACGATTTGAGAAGCGTGTACCATGTACTTAGGTCGTCTTCTAAGGGCTTTTGACGAACTGATAATTTGAGTCCCAATTGTCAAAATTTCATTTTTGCAAAGTGATGGAAATTCGATAAACATTTCGAGATAGTGTAATGAGTTCATAGTAAAAATACCTGATTTTTATATCCACTTTCTTCCGAGTTATTTAAAAAAAACTGATGAAAAATAATTCTCGTATTTATGTTAAGACCGTCAGATGCCACCAATAAAAAATATTGTATCCGTCATCTGTGAACCATACCAAAACAAAGAACAAAAATACAGACAAATTAATTATCTGTATTTTTGTTGTTTGTTGACATTATTTTTTTCGAGCTATATAATTATATGCTAAATACTTATATTTTCAAAAATCTCTAAAAACGTAATTATTACTTTCTGAATAAAATAAGAAAAAAGGAGTACCTACGCTATTTTTCATTTGTATTTACATCAACGTAATAAAAATGGGGGGTAATTTTTTTTAAATGTTGTCAATTCCCTTGAGCCCAGAGGTCACCTTTCAACTGCCACAGGGGATACCGCAGCAGTATAACAAAACTCCAGTTACTGAAAGCAATTGAGGCCTAATTTCCAGTGCTCAGTTGGGAGCCCTCCTCCTTTCTTTGTCACTTTCATTCTACAATGCAGTGGATCAACGGCGCTGAATGACGCAATCTGTTCGCACTTCGCAGCTTCTGCGAATGGGCTGCTATTGCCTATTGATTTTACAATTGATAATAATGAACGAACGTTTTGTCTGTTGATTATTAACCTCAGTTTCAATGTTTAATGGCTGGATGTGTGAATACTTATTGACCGAGCGAGCGAAGCGTCTTCTTCTTCAAGTCTGGTATATTTTTTCTGTGGTCTGTCAGATTGGAATTTGTATGTACGGATGTTAGTAAGTTAATTTCCTCAAATCAGTCGCGTGAAGGTTGTTCCAACCAATCTTGACAACCGCCTTACCGCCAGAAAATGGAGAAAGTTTGCCTCGGCGCCACTTCTCGGCCCATTACAGTAATAGTTGGCGGGGATTATATTATATGAAATAATAATTAAAAATATTTGAATATTGTTACTGTTGTGAAGTTAAAAGCTCATAGAAATTAGAAGCTAGTTATAATTTCATCTAGATTTAAGAGTAAGAAGAAGTAAGAAACGTCGGGTGCTTTTGAAAGAATGAATGATCTAATCGTCTGGAAGTTACGAAACTAAAACAGTCATTTTAATCTCTGTATGTTTTCAAATCGCGAATGAATCGGTTTTTCTAGGCAAGCGTGCCACATCCTAGACCGCATCGTCGCTTGACATCAGACGAGTTGTTAAGCCTATTCCACTAATATTATAAACGCGAAAGTTTGTAATGATGTATGTGTGTATGTTTGTTACTCTTTTACGCCGAAACTACTGAATGGATTTGGATAAAATTTGGTACGTAGATAGCTTAGTCCCTGGATTAACACATAGGCTACTTTTTATCCTGTATTAACGCAGGTAACACCGCAGGGCGCATCTAGTTATTTATAAAAATAAATGAACCACGAATAAGGGCTCCGCTCTTCCTCTCGCCTCGGCTCTAAATTTATCTGGAATTCCAAGACTAACAAGAAGTGCTTGTTAGACAAAATAGCTCTGTTATCGAAGTGCGTTGGCGCGCTGATCTAGAATGACACTAGGCAGTCTGTCGGCGCCAAAGCTGATACTGACGTACCTCTGAGATAAAATGTAGCGTTAACAAAAATAGTAAATATTGGTAGTGCATTTATTTAATTATTATAAATCTCGTAAAACTTAATAATATAGAACTGTAATATGTCGAAAATTCTATAAATTTAACATCATCAACATCAACCATTGATTATGTATTAGCAGCGGACCCCAAACTAGGCCTAGCCTGTTGTATCTTGGGCACCCTGGCAGGCACACAGTTGATAAATAGCAGACTTTACATACGCTGGTTGTTGTACACATTAGCATATCTAAACGTTATTATTTACAACATCAAAATTTTAAATTACTTATGACATAAACTTAGCGGTATAAATTAGTTTTTCGTGAAGAAATGCCTTAAGCATACCGCTCTAACTCGTAGGAAAAGAAGTTATGTGGGAGTCTTACTCCTCGGCCGCTCTAGAGAAGACCAGCTCATTCCTTTTGCCTTTGGACTTCACCGTGAGTGTCCACACCAAGGTTACCCCGAGGTATTTAGTATTTACCGATATATTGATGTATAACAGTCGTCGGCCATACATAATATTAGATACAGTAAAAAATGCCCGATGTAATATTGAATTCCTTCACGTGTAATTTTTCTTCTATCCATACTTGACATATTTGTCAACGCCTCTACTGAGTAAATAACAATGGAGTCCGTTCTCATTGCACCTAGTGTAGTATCATCGTGGGACTTGACACTGATCGCAATACGACAAGATGCGACCGATGTGGGTAACTAGTGCAGCTTGACATACATTCTTGATTTGTTTATATAAGTATGTATTTATGTATATAAGTATGTACATCAGTCATCAGGTTACCATAGCACAGGCTTTGCCTAGTTTTGGGACCTGAAGACCTTTGTGTGGATGTTGTCCCATATCATATTATATTGTATTGCTGACCGAGCGAGTGAAGCGTCTATACTTCGAGTTTTTGGAAAAGTTTGCTTACTGATTGTTGTTTGTACTCGCGGATAGATCTTAGTTTTCTACCTATTTAGACTTTTATATTAAGAAAATAAAGATATTTTTATGGCACGCAGACACTACAGCACGAATGACGAAATAATTCCAGCGAATTGAAAAAACCTCCTCCTTTGCAAAGTTGATTAAAATATGTATTTAAAATACTTAATATTCACTATTTCGTGGGAAATTTGATAAATAGGCTGATAAATAAAAAATATTATCATTAACTGCAAACGAAATACGTTATACCTAATTATTAGACACGCTCCTGCAAAGAATGTAGGTAGAATTTACCTAGGTACCTTCTGACGAGTTTCGAAATATTCAAATCATCCTATGATCATGGTTCTTGATCTTGCATTTTATAACTTAAAACATTGGATGTAAAGCTCAATATATAAACTACTAGCTGACTCGGCGAACTTCGTACCGCCTAACAGTCGATTCTATAATATATTTTTTGAATACTTATAATTGTGACTGTCAAATAATAACAGACAAATAATTAGCAATAAATTAAAATTGCGACTATAATTTGAGATACTATCCTATCTCTCAAGTTGGATCGAGCAATTTTGCTGCGTAAGTAGCTCGGAATGTAACACATGCCTATTATTTATGTATTTCTAAGACATCCAACAGCTATTTGAGAAACACAGTACTGAAGACATTAATAGAGACATGCAGCTAGTTAAAGGCTATCATGGATATAATAACATGTAAAATTGTGTAAAAGACTTAAAGTCTTTAATTTTGTGTAAATAGTAAATAATATTATAAATGTGAAAGTGTGTTTGTTTGTCCGTTTTTTCCTCAGCAACTGACTGATGGATCGACTTGATTTTTCTACCGACTTCCAAAAAAAAGGAGGTACTTACTTCGACTGTATGTATTTTTACGTTTGTTCCCTGATTTCACAGAAACGTATGAACTAATTTGAAAAACTCTTTTTTTGTGTGAAATGGTATATATATATACACACACATGTATGGGTGGCCTCCCAGATTTTTAAATCGAAGTTACTGAAAAAGTTCTATCGACGTGTGCCGTAATGAAAGTCAGTATCCATTTTTTTATAAAGAACTTTTTTCAGTCAGTTCAAAATACCTATAATATGTTTATTATAAAATTGTCTTAAAAATTATTACCGCTGTCGTCTATTATACTTCGAAGTACAGAGAATGCAATAGGCTTTTTTTTCGATAAAACACATATACGGACCACGTATAATGGGGGGCCAGTAATGCTGCGCTGCGACAGCACTGCTGTGTGCTGCAGAGTTCGGAATCATACCTTAAATGAGCCGGTAAAAACGCGGTAAACATTTGGCCACGGAAATGGCGATTGCATTGTTGTTCAGACAATCCATTGCATTCACAATGATGGTCGATAGTTTTTTTTTTGACGGAAACTGTTTTTTATTGCAGTTTACCTCAAAGAAAAGTGAATAGAGCTTCGTGCCCTTTAAAGGAACTATTACGGTGGAATATTAGGTATATATCATTAAGATAAAATGATCAATATTGTTTAAAAAAATTGTTTACGTAAACAAAGCCAGCTACGCTAATAATAAGTAAACTACGATCTGTTGAGCTTTAAATGGCCGAGCCGATTATCAAGAATCCTAGCTAAGGTAATTCCTAATCCAGTCGTTATTTATAATAGCAAAATATATATTAACTATTCACCAACGCCTCTGCTGGTTTTCAAAAACTAGATCACAAATCTCCGTGGGTTACATTTAATTTATTTCGCCATTTCTCTTATATCAAACAGTAAGATGATTACTAAATTAGTTGCACGTCGCAATATCAATTAAAAACAACATCGACGACATCTTGCGCTAGTTGATTTCTAAATCCTAGCCTCAATTTGCAATCAAATTGTTTACCACAATACAGCCTTCTGATCAATTGATAAATAGACGGGGTTAAACCAATAAGACTTTGAAGAATACGAAATGAGCGCTGGCGCTCATTATGCGTCAGTCGATCTCGGGTCGTAAAGTTGATCACACATGCTTGGGTTTCAATATACGATAACATTTGTTATATTTCATCTTAAAATATCGCTCGCACCACTGCTACGCCGTTAGTCGACAACTTGGGTTATCTATACGTATATAAAAGAGTATGTCCTGACTGACTGTAATTCGCTAGGAATCAACTCGGAACCTAAATCGCAGAGATATGAAATTTGAATAGGCATTCATTATATCTACTGTAGGGGTTTTTGTGCAAATTTCACATAAACCTTCTACTAAATAGTCCAAACAAAGCCTAAACATTTAGTTTGGATAGGTGAGCCCGTTCTTGAGTTATAAAATTACAACGAAAACTGGCATTGATTTTTATATATATTGATATAAATTATGTATTCCAAACTAAGACCGAAATGTAGCGTTTTGAAATATTACTGAGTATTTTTTTTTTAGTTTTTATTGAGCATTTTGAAAGGATTTGGTCAGTCCATTCTATTATATATGTATGTTATATGATCGACTTGCAAAGCAGATAGACAGGCAATGACATCATTGCATTGGTAATAATGCTTATGTACTTAAGTCTTAAAGGTGATTGTAAGTCTAGGTAGTTATAGGTTATGTTAACAGTTTGCTTAGGCTTAGATCTGTAAATAGGTAGAAAGCTTTCTATATAAAATAAAATAAAGACTTTTAGTAGTACGTACTTAAATGAGTATTAAACGCAAATATAACAATTAAGAACGTCCGTTTCATCGAATATGCTAAAATTACACGTGAATAATGAATTCACAAATTAATATGTATCTTTATAATAAAAAACGAAAATTATTGACAATTTATAAGGTTCGATCGTGTTGATAATGGAAATCAAGTTGGAAACTAGTTTCCTCTAGATTTACAAGTAAAGCGGTCCAATCCAAAACTGTAATAAAGACCTTTTAGATGAGGAAGGCAACTGTTACTGGTTTTGAATAACGCTTATAATTATACATATCAAGCCTTGGCGATATATTGATGTCATATACCTACTCATAAATTATTAATTGCCGGCTTTTTTAACAGCTTATTTAGGGTTTTGAATTAAAAACATTATACAAATTTATTGCGACTTGATGACCTCGAGAACACAATATTTATTCCAAGTTAAAAATAATGACCATCTCGAAACTAATTTTTGGAATATTTATTTATTATTCGGATATTTAAGGTCGTGTGCAAATTCCGTTATATTATTTAATCGGTTGCAAAATCGAACATCGAACACGTGACAAGATTTTTTTCCAAACTCAAAGCAGGTAAACACTTAGCTCACCGTGTAATGAAAAACTGGAATGAGTACGGAATATTTAAAATAAATTTTCTTTCTATCGGGCAGTCGCGTTTAAAAAGCGATCTCCCATAATAGTTTCATCGTGAAATAACACAAGATTGTTATTGAGTTTGGCCACGACGTGTTCTGCATTGAATTCTATGAATCGACAATGTTGGTATCGTTTTACATTGATGCTGGAACGTTTTACATTCCATTTGACTGTTCTAGGAATAGTTACGTCATCTATACTAATCAATATACATATAATAAAACTGTAGAGGTCGAAATTCTGTACAATGAAAAAAAAAGCTCAACACAGAGTCAGGGTGAAGAACAAAAATGCTCAAATGGAACTAATTTAGTTATTTTTTATTTTTTTTCTTTCCCTGTTTTCTGTTTGTACGGGCTCTGTATCTCCGAAACTACTGAACCGATTTCAAGAAATTTTATATGGTGGTAGGTTATATCCCCGGTCAAAATATAGGATACTTTTTGTCCCATTAAATTAAAGAGATAATTAAATACTGGGATAATTAAAAACTGCGCTAAAATATAAAAATTGAGAAATTCGTAACCACGCGGACGATGTCGCGGGCATCAGCTAGTAAATAATATTATAAAGAGAAAAGATTTGTATTATTGTATGTAAAGAATAAACTCAAAAACTACTGGATCTTTTATTCAAACAATATTTCGCCGTTAGAAAGCCTTATTATCACGGTGTAACTAACATATCTTCTCTTATATATAAAAATCACTTGGTGTTCGTTTGTCTCGCAAAAACTCGATAACCGCTGGGCCGATTTAGTTGATTTTGGTCTTGAAATGTTTGTCGTACTCCAGGGAAGGTTTAAAAGGTGAGAAACATAAGTAGATGTTAGGCGGTACGAAGTTGGCTGGGTCAGCTAGTACTTTAAAAATCAGAGATCCTCGGTTAACATATTTCAGGTCAAAATAAATAATGAATGAATCATTAGAATTATAGTATATTTAACATATACTTGGAAAACAACACGCACTCATAATAACATTATTTCTAAATGGAAATTCTTCGGAAAACACCCGAGATCGTTGCCAAAAGCTTGTGTCATGTGGAGTCATACTTTCTACAGTACTAAACTGGATACGGGAGGTATAAAGTTAGAGTATACTGGCTTATATGTTAAATATGTCATAAGTAAACAAAGTAAATTCAAGCCAAAATTTAAGGCAACTATAGATCACCAACTTGTCCATACAATGAGATATATCTTACTCTACCTTTTAATGTCGTCCGATTCCAGTGGTTTTTTTTACACATAGCTAACACGTTATTTTGTAGACTTTACCGTTTTATTGTTTTCTATCTTTTATATTATATCACTATAAAGTTACAAGCTTCCTATGCAGTCATATTTTTGCGCTGATATTGAAAGCCTTTATTATGCAGAATTCAATTATCTTTTTTCAAAATAATAAAACGTGTAGGCCTAAAATACATAATAGTGAAGCGACTGACACGAATAACAAAAAAATACGTTACAATTTTGGGGGTGAAAAGAGGGAGGCCCCGAAACGAAAATTCTATGGAAATCACGAAAACAGTGGGTGATCCTCTTAAGCATTTTTAAAGCAAGTTATTTTTTCCCCTGGACGCAAAAACGACGTGACGATATGTTTTTGATTGTATGAGTGTATATTTCTTTGGCACGCTCTAAAGCATACACGGGTCGTATTATTTTTGTGTAAATGGTGTCAAAAGATTCGATTTAGTCTTGAGAATGACTCTGTATACATCAAAAATAAAATAAAAAACAAAGTTAAGGATGATACACAGCTTTAATGATTTAGCAGTCGGATTTTTTTAACGTCGCTTCTATCTACTTGATTGTTTGATAGGTGAATTAGGTGGGAGTGTTCTTAACTTTGATGAAAATTAGTCTAAGATGTCCGCCGTCACAAAATGGCGAAATACATGTTTTCTCACAACCCCCTCAATCAGTGTATAATTATTTAGAAGCTTTTACGAATAGAAAAACTCTATTATACATATCAAATAGAAGATGGCTGCCACCACTAATGTTGAATTATATTTTTTTTATTAAGTGTCAATGGTTTTTTTATATCTAAAATAAATAAATTTAAAAAAATGCAATTTTAATCGTATAAATTGAACTGTAAAATTGACCTATGTTATTTAAAGCCTATTTTTTGATTTATCAGCTGTCGGATTAATATTTATCTATTCATATATAAACTTTTCAGCTTAGTACACCGATAACCCTGTATCCGAGGCACTGACCTGATGAATCACATGTGAAATGTTGCTATATAACCCAAGCCAGTTTCATCAACACAGATCTTATCGGGTTGGTGATAGAGTTGAAAATGTATATGTTATGTTGGTTAGATTATGCAAATTGAGTAAGTTTATTTTTCATTCATCACACAATAGTATGCATTCTGACCAGAACCAGTACAGTTACAACAATGATCATTGTTCTCTGATAAACAGATTATTCTCCTATAAAAAGTATTAGATTTGTGAGTACCTTTAATTTTATTTAATACTAACTGCTGCTTCCTGATAAAGACCTTTTGCTCCCCCATAATTCGAAAAATCCGTTAAATTCTTTGCTGACGTCTCCTAAATATAAACAACTTATCTACCAAATATCAGCTTGATAAGTTAAGTAGTTTTGGAGAGAATCAATTGAGCCAGGCTTCCTTTACGGAAATTCACTATTGTAAGCTCTCAGTCAAATAAGAGAGCTGTTTTCTACGACAACATTTACCAGCCTATGTCGATAATATTAGATAAGAGATCACCAAAGCAATATAGGTAAAGCGATTTTTTTCACAGCAATTCAAATTTCTACGGCACCATTTTCCTGCCAGCCAATGTTGATAATATTAGATGAGATCACCATTAAGACAATATAGGTAAATCCAATAAGTCCAAAACGAGGCAGATGCACCACCATTTAGTTTACATTTTCTTTCACTTCATGGAAAATTTCTACGGCACCATTTACCTGCCAGCCAATGTTGATAATATTAGATGAGATCACCATTAAGACAATATAGGTAAATCCAATAAGTCCAAAACGAGGCAGATGCACCACCATTTAGTTTACATTTTTTTTCACTTCATGGAAAATTTCTACGGCACCATTTACCTGCCAGCCAATGTTGATAATATTATAAGAGATCACTAATAGGGCAATATAGGTAAAGTAAATTTGCGTTGTCGACAACCTTTTTTTTATCCTTATCTCGTTTGTTCTTTGTCCCAGAAACGTTATCACCTCTAAATCTCGTGTCACTGATAACAGGAGATATTCAAAATTTCTGATGAAATGCTTCTCTCGTATCAAGTACCAAAGAAAAGAGAAAAAAATAGCCAAATTCACGGAGCGAGCGAGCGAAACGGCTCTGATTCGATGATTCTAGTATTATATTGTTGTGTGTATTTAAATTTCGTATTCGCTTAGGTACATATGGTATTTTTCAAAAAATCTATAGGACATCAAATATCAGGCAGGCTTGTTTTTAACCAGGCAGGTTTATTTGTGACAAAAAACAATAAGCAATTTTGAACAAAAAAAAATACAATAGTAGTGTCACTCTCGTTCCGTGGCAGAAAGGCCGATGTCTCATATGGGATGCCACTTGTACTTTTTCATCCTGTCGTCTTTCTGCCACCCGACGAACGGCGGGTGCAGGAGCAGAATCAGCCGCGTTGAGTAAACACATCAAGTATTCTGCTTTTGAAACGAGCTATGAGTTCATCCCTTTTGCTGTCAACAGCAAAAGGGATGAACTCATAGCTCGTCCGTGGGGCACTGAAGTCACACAGCAGGTCCGAGGGCACTGAAGTGAAAAAGTTTGTTGCGGATCTGGGACATCGTTTGCGGAACTTTGGGCGTGACTCCCGTTTCGGTCAATTTTTAGCCCAACATATCTCGTTAGCCATTCAGAGGGGGAACGCTGCTAGCCTGATGGGTACGTTTGGGCATGGGGACTCTTTAATGTTAACGTGACCTTATATGGGTCAAAATAATTTGTGACTTGCATTTTGTATTTACAGATACATTATTAATCAGTATAAGTATTATAAAACTACATTTACAAATATAGTAAGGAAGCATGTTTTTCTGTCCGAAGAGTTTGTTCATTCTAGTTAGTACTGAATTAACTAATGGCATATAGTCAGTCCATTATTTACCAGCATTACGCAAGTAAGATGTAGTACTCGTACCTTCTAGTCAGCCGTATAGAATCCATGTAATATAGATACATCTTACTGCCTCGCGGTTGTAGTACATCCAATCATGTGTAACAGATGAACAGAGCTTTCAGTACAGTCAGCAGAAATGAGATTAGAAAGTTAACAAAACATGACAATGGCTGACAGTGTTTTTTATATAGGTACATCAAATACCAGGCATGCAAACTAAACGTGTCATTACTGTAGGCATAGTAATAACGTGAAATCACTTTTTTAACTTAATAAGTGAAAAATTTTGAGTAAAGTATAAAATTCAATGGTGCAAAACATTTACTGATGCGAAATATAAAATATGATAAACGTAAAAATTAAAGAATAGGATGACATTATTAAACAACTTTATGCAAGCAAGATGTACTAATAGTGAGCCGTGTAGAATCCATGTTCTGCATATTACCTCTCCGTTGTAATATATGCAATCATGTGTAACAGAGCTTTCGGTACGGTCAGCAAAACTAGATAAGAAAGTGAACAAAACATGACAATGGCTGACAGATCGGCTGTAAGCTAACTAAACGCCGCGTTCCTGTTTTTAAAGTTTGACCTCATACATCAGACATGTAATGAAAAGTATTAGATTTAGAAAAGTATTAGTTATCTCGCGATTTCTGAAAAAAATTCGTATTCGCGACAACGACGAGTTTTGAATTGATATTCGATGTTTAATCACTTAACCATGAAAAATCCTAACATTGACGCTGGCAAATATACAAAGCGTTAAGTGCCATATACAAAAAGAAATAAAATTTAAAAAGTTTGACATTTGGCGTAGTAGTGGTATTATATGCAAATGAAACTCCAGTACTTACATAAACAATTACTCCAAGTAATGGCGTTTGTAGTTTTTTTTGCATTTTATTTTCTCTCATATGTATTTCTTGCTTTACTCTTCTAAGTATAGATTAGATTCAGAGATATCTTAATAGACAATATTTAATTTATTATAATATAATGAAATAGAAATACAACTTACATAAATAGGTAAGCCTGTTAACTAAATTACCCGTTCTGACTCAGTCCTGGAGCAAAGGTGCCCATAACACTGGCGGCATTACCGCGCTGTATGGCTATGGCCAACCTTTGAACCAAGAAAGAGCCAGAACGGGAGTCACCAATATTTAATTAAACATTCAATTTTTAATTACTTATCCTTGTTTCTCTTCGGGGCGGCGCCAACAGATTTAATTTAAAATGTTTGTGTATATATACATAAATAAATATTGGTATAAAGTTTTTATTTTACATTTTACAATAGTTATTTATGACATTTTTTATTTATTTCTTTGATTAATAATTGTTTGCTGGCCGTATCTTAATAGCTGACATGGATCAATATTATATGCTGAGTGTGATGTGTGTAAATTGTCCAAATTACCCATACTGTGATTGTCGGACACTTTCTAATGTGCTAGTATTATGTTTGGGCCGAGGTAAAAGAGCTGAGAGATTTTGTGGATAGGTACGAATAAATTTAGTACCCGCAAATTTATTTGCTACGAGCCTCCGCTTCGAGTCTGAGAAATTTTTATTTAGTTTTTAGTTATGTTTATGTATGCACTAAACGTGGGGTATACCAGTTTTACGAATTTTAGATTTGGAAAACATTTCTTCTAAAAATTAGAGATGTTCGTTGCGGCGTCATTAACCGGCTGATTTCAATAATTTTTGACAGGGACACGCGGAATACAACATAAGCTTAGCCTTTGGAGTTCTAAGTATGGAAAAAAATTTTTTTGAGTGTCAGTATTATTGATGCCGCTAGGTCAACAGTTTGCAGAACCACTAGTAGAGTACTTATTTCTTTACCTTAAACCTTTTGACTTGGACCCTCGTTGTATGATTGAGTCAAATGACTCGGCCGTTCTTGGCCGGCTCGTATTTTCATCTGATAAAGTACCATTAACCTTTTAAAGATATTAAACCCGGGCGAAACTATTTAATTGAACCTTTCATTAAATACTGATATGGGTAAGAGATATAGATAGTACTTAATAGTATATTGACCTATATAAGGGGCATGCCACAATAAAAAAGTACAACCATAAGATTCAAATTTAAATCTGGGGCAAAATATAAATAAAAATTAGGCTAAAATTTATATACCACATGAGAAGTTGAAGATTTACCTTCAACTACTCATGTGGTTTAGGAAACCGTTTAATACAATAATTATGAATATTCCAATTCAGTACAAACACTAATTAAAATACAGTGGAATTGAGTACCCCGTCTTTGTTTGAAGTTGGTTTAAGAGATACATACTCGCATGTCAAAACAAAAGGACAGACATGATTTTACCAGACTTGAATGAACTTCGCTCCAAAAAATACCTTCAAGCAAAATTCCCGATAGCAAATGAACCTGAACATTCGAACGAAGACACCAAGTTTATTCATTGAAAAATATGACTAGGTACTACGCGAATACTAACATCCTAATACAGTTTTTTTTATTGACAGACGAAATAAGTTTTTGCCAGACTCGAAATATAGACGTTTTGCTCGGTCGGGCTATAAATCCTTCCGTATGTCTATTAAATACGCAAAAAGGTTTATTATAGGTACATGTTAAATTGAACTAATAGAAACTAGATTATGAAAACAAAATGGTATGACTAGATCATGACCTATAGCAGGTTCATAATAAACAACTATTAAACTTGATTCTAGATAATTAGGCTACTGAGATATCCTGGAATTCATTAATGCGGCCAGTAATAAAATCAAGTAATATAATCTGGACTGATTTTTTTGTTTTGGTTTTTACAAGCCCATGCTAGGCCTGCGTCTAGCATGGGCTTGTTTATCTCCGGGGAAAGGAAAATACGAAGAATAATACTTATCCTCTTAGGTACTATTATTAATGACGTTTTTAATTAGTACTCGTATGTATGCATTCGAATGTCAGATTATGTCCCTCGAAGATAGATAATAATAATTTTATCTTCTGCCTCTGCTAGTCTCGGAATAAGGGAAACGCAGGAAATAATACGGCTAATAAGAAATTACAAAATGTCATTATAATTGCGCCACAAAGCCGGTGTCGTTTTAAATAAGCCGTATTATTTTTTGTTTACATGCTTATTTTAGGCCGTGAAGTGATATATTACCCTGGTGAACACAGCGATATTGTTTTTTTGAATAAATTATCGGCAAACTACTTGCACCAATACAAATAACATTTTTGTTCGAGCTGTTGACGAGAATAATATTATTCGGAACTTTTCTTAGATATTCATATATCCCTAAAAATTAAATTATTAAATTCTGAACAAAATAAAAAGTAGGGATACTGTATTTTTCACTTTATTATGGTAATAAAAATGGGGACGAAAAAATTTGAAATGTTGTCAATTGCCGCGGAGTAGGGTGCGGGACATACTCGACCGAGACGCGACCGGTCGGTGATTTAAAAAAAAGCATATGGGCATACGTGGGCGAAAATATGAGGGTATGTTCGTCCACTTTTACTTCCAGACTATTGCCGGCTACCATTGATATAGTACACTGAACGAAGCAAACGGAATTATCTGTTTATCGTTGTATTGGTCATAACGTTTTTATATCCATAATTCTACAGCGCGTCGTAAAATTATGTTTTGATTAATAATGACAGAGCGATGCCAATCAATGAGTTTATTTTATAGCGTGATTAGTTCTCTGACGGTGTTTCAGAGAATCTTTGGAATGAATTGAGACAGAACATAAATACATCACACTAGTACTTATAGTGAGTATGAAACTGTGTTTTGTAAGTGTTTAGTACTTTTTACGACGTAACTGCTAAATTGATTTCAAAGTAATTTCGTATGGAAATAGTCTAGAATAGTCTCAGATTTAAAACATACATTTTACCAAGTATCGTCAATATTGTTTGAATTTTTTTCATTTCAACCATTAGTTTTAGTTCGTCCGAATCTCTTTTTTTTGAAATTTGAAACTTAATGGCTAGTACAGTTCCCGTCAAACAAATTGGACCATTGAGTTTGGGTTCGCAGTGTCGATTTTTGGGTCTCTATAACACGGTGTAGAGTGCGGAGTAGTCGTCAAGATGCGATCTGCGATTCGTCAATAAAAAGTGCATCCGCGCAGGAATATCCCCACTTCGTTGCTTTAGGTACATGAAGATTGCCGGCCACTATAGGACTAAATCTTTATCTAACAAATTATAATAGCTGACGTTGATTGCGCTACACTTCGTCGAAACAGCATAGATAATTTCTTTCGCAGAAACGCCCACATATTGATTGCATTGTGTTATAGTATAGTATACGTGTAAAATAATACATAAGTTCAATTCTCTGATTAAGCAGTTACTTTTGTTTATCTTTTTTAATTTCGCAATGTGAAACCGGCTCTCCTCTATATGGCATCTGCGCTGTATAGTTCAGTTACCCTACTCCAGTAAGGTAATTTTGGACTGAATTAATTTATCGATTTTGTATATGAACAATTAATATTGATATGGATAATGTGATAATTGGACAATTAATAACTACGAGTACAACTTGCTTTTGTAAGATATTTCACTCGCGTTATGTTTGATTTCTAAAGAAAAAAGAAGTCTGTATCACTCTCCGGATCTCGAAGTAACATATTGATCTTAAGTGAGGAGAAGAATGTCAAATAAACTAATAAACTAACGAACACAGTTTCGCATTTATAATATGTGTGGTCCCCCACACATTTCCCAATGAATTGCCCGTCCAACGGTCAACGGATCTTAACTGTTCCTTAATACATCGTATTAAAGTTCTTTCGTAAAAAAATAATTGTATAATTATGTGCTACTGTTTATATTATGTAAGTACATATAATGTAGCGCCAAAGATGGTAAGGTACGTTACCCTGATATCAGCAATGTTTTTTATTCGTGAAGGCAGACGTTAAGAAAGGTTTCGTACACCTTGTATGTAAATTGATACGTGTATATATAAGGGCACGGTTTTTTTAATTTAAATGATCGAGTAGATCTAAAAGATTTAAGGTAATCTATAAAAAGTAAAAGGCGACTATTCGTCAGCCAAGTTTTTTGTGTAATCTTGATTTATAAACCAAAGTACTGGACCAATTTTGTAAAAAAGTATATGTTACTAACTGAATAGAAAAAAAAATTACATCGGTCCAAGCGTTGATAAATCTAGAAACATACATTAGGAAAGTTGACGAAGTGAGAATCTTGTCTTTTCTGGTGTCGGTTAATAAATAATGGTTTCACACAGTTCATCACTATGATTGCTTTGTGTAGAGAATGCTAGGATGTACAAACAACACATACCTTCACAAATATCTGCCTGGAATTATCTGAATTTGAGATTAAGGGGTCCGAACCCGGGCTCCTGCCTGACTAACGCCGTTATAATTAACTGTGTTAATCTTCAAATATTCATTTGAGTAAGTAATTACCGCCGAATTCACATCTGATTAAGTAAAAATATTTTAGCAGCTTTCAGATAAAATTAGCTCCAAAGTATAATATTATTTTGGCAGCTATTCGGTAAACACATTAGATCTTTGAAATAAAATACATATTTCTCATATAGATAATATAACTCATGGTAGTGCAAATACAGTAAATTCAACTCTATTTTGTAGTATTAAAAAAAAGGCGCCTCATAGACAACTGTCGTGTTTTAATTTCAAATATGTCGTATTATTTTTTGTCACTCAACCGGGGGAATAAATTGTCATTCTAACCCTGCATTTGTATATCAAAACAAATTCGAACCTTTTACCATTATCAAAATTAACATCGCTAAAATGTTGTTAAGAAAAACTGTAGCCAACCTTGCGACACAAGAATGTCGCACAAAACCTACATGCTACAAACCAAACGTGGGTACGACTGGCCAATAAAGGCGGCACGCCTTATTATTTATTGGATCACGCTAAAGGATATAATCAGCTATTTTTATGGAAACGGGTTAACTGACACTCCGACCCACATGAATATCTTACGTGATTGTAATTATTAACGAATTTAAAGCAGGTGGTCGTTTTTGGGTTTTTGGTAATGCGTAGCGGCTTTTCTTTTTGCATAAATACGAATATTATAGCGCTCGGCACAGCTTGCTAAAAAGTTTTTTTTTTAGAATTATCACCAAAGTCATAAAGATAAGCAACGAACGACCTATACAGTCTACAACTGTAGACCATAGACTAACTGAGGTTCCCAAACCTTTTTTACTCATAGACTGGTCTATGTGTTTCGGTTTTTGGCAGACTAATCATCTAATTGATTAGCCCCTGCTTAGCTAATATTCCATTATTTTTAACTGACATTGGCCTGTTGTAGGCCGTTGTGGACCCTTGGGGCACATATCTATGAGTGACTGTTCCTCGTGGAGTGGTTTTACGTCGAAGTGCTAAGTTTTATGGATCAGATGACTCGCTAAATTGTAGGTGTTGGTTGGTTGGTTTAGTCATGATAAGTTCTGTGAAAGCATTATTTATTATGAGAGAGCAAACGAAAAATACACAACAGGCAGGATTTCAACTTGCATCCTTCAGGGTAACACGCGGCTGGCAGAAAATCGACAATGGCCGAATGGTCAAAGCTTAAGGCTTCTGGGCGCATCCCAGCCGTGGCACTGTAGAAATAAAGATGCAGGTAATTCGAATGGAAATTTGGTGTATGCATGTCAATGCGCATATGCAATCCTAGTGTGGAGGTGTGAGTGTCAAACGTATTGTATAATGAGTATATGGGTATATATAGGTTTAGATTACTTCATTGCAGACCTTTCGATAACTGACCTCGAAAATCATTCAGGATATCGATTGTATCGACACATATTAAAATTGTTTATACTATCGACAATTTACATAAAAAGGATTTAATTTTAATATTTAATTTGTAACGAATAACATTCAATACTATAGTGACACATAAGACCTCTAAAACTTACCTGGCACAAGCTAGCAAGGGGAAAGGAGCGTTTTTAACGAACGGGCTCGTACAAAATGCTTTGTGTTGACTTTTATTGTGCGAATTGCCAGAACAACCTTGCAGTTCACACAAGAAATTGCAATGTCAAGTCCACAGAAACTTGCTGTCGGGTTCTATGATTTCCGATAGCTTTAATATAAGTACATCTTATCTGGTTGCCAGTGAAACAGTTTCTTCTAAGCAAGTATGCTTCATCTTAGGCCTCGCTTTACGTCAGGCGAGTTGCATCAAACCCAAGCAAAACACTAAATAGCTTTGGTATCTATCTTTTCCATCACTATGGATGTTGGTGGATTCATAGGAACTAATGAACAGGACCCATGATACCACTGGTACACCATTGGTATGGATTTGAAGAAGAACAACCTGGATCAGACGAATATATATATATATATACCTATATTATTGATGCTTCATCGAAAACTGCACTTTTTTCTGAGGAGATAATATTTTACATGGCTTAAGATATATCAGAAAAGAGTTCCTAAATTTAGCAAAAAGGGCAATAAATAGTGGTGATTTTTACTAAGTTGTTAAGTATAATAATAATAATATATAATAATAATAAATCGTTTATTTCATCTCAGTTTAAATTAACAGATTTGAGGTTGGGTCTACCTTTTAGGGATAATAATAATCCCTGTGCCAGGTAACCCCGCTCTTCCTTATCAATACAAACATGATATTTAGAGTAGATTTTAGGTAACGATTTATATAAAGCAATGTAATCTAATGTATGTTCCATAATCTTCTTATATATAAAAATCAATTGCTGTTCGTTAGTCTCGCAAAAACTCGAGAACGGCTGGGCCGATTTAGCTGATTTTGGTCTTGAAATGTTTGTCGTACTCCAGGGAAGGTTTAAAAGGTGAGAAACGTACATAACTGTAAGGCGGTACGAAGATCGCCAGGTCAGCTAGTATGTAATAAATCTCACAGGAGACGGCGCGACAGATCGTGCTTTGGTTTATTTTGTGTTTAACTACTATTAGACAGTAGAATTCCCGAAGTGTTTGTTACTCTTACAATTTCCTAAGACTTATTAAAAAATGGGCAATAGGTATTTTGTAATTCAGAACCATATGGGGTTAAAATAATTTTTAGATTATAAGTACCTAAATAAATAAACAGAAAAAATGCACATAAGTGAACAACTCAGAGATGTATGACTGAACCTGGGATTGAACCCGCGTGAGGCAAGGGGTTCCGACAAGGCTACCATTAACTTATATTATGTAATCGTTCCCACATTCACCAACAAACACCTACTCATTAGCAAGCCTTATATCACATAGCTTGCCCTTCGATTACCTCTATGCATTATGATCTCAGTTCTTACGTTGGAATGCACTGCTAAGTATTCTGCGACAGTTACACAACATTGACCCACAAAACCGAGGCCGCAACCCACGGCGGCATAGATAATTAATTTAGTGTATCTGTATCGCATTCATCATAATTGTAATTTACTGTTTCTTCTTTGGGGTTTCCCTTTTGGAGTTATCCGTAGAAGATAGGTATCTGGCAGTGATAACGATTTCTCTACTCCTTTATGTTATCTTTCCTTATATCTTACTGACATCGATTCTTCTTGAAAAAAAAAATATTATTAAAGAGACAGACAAGTCTATTAGTAATAAATAAAGAAGACACAATGAGAAACAAAGCCAAACAGACGGCAAAGATTTTTTTCACATACCTATATATAAATATAAGTAATTTTTAAAATATACCGTCACTTGTTGATTCTGAAGATGCTCTACCTAGATATCTTTTCAAGC
Source organism: Ligdia adustata (assembly GCA_947049295.1). Classification (NCBI taxonomy): domain Eukaryota; kingdom Metazoa; phylum Arthropoda; class Insecta; order Lepidoptera; family Geometridae; genus Ligdia; species Ligdia adustata. Next base: position 6,756,533 of record OX346239.1, read on the forward strand.
ATTTGGAAATTAAAGTGGTATTCATATGTATCTGCTTGATAAGTCGTGTTAAAGATAGATAAATCAACGCTTTATTGTAGACACAAAAAACATAACAATACAGATATATAAATTTACATGTAGTGCTACAAGTGGCGGGCTTTATCGCTAAAAAAATGTATAGGACGGGGGTGTACTTTCAATAAAGAATGTAATCTATACTTACTTAGACATATACAAACATATACAAATACATACATACTTACATTCTATTTTATATATATACCAATATAATATAAAGAAAACTGTTTAAGAAGACGGGTTTTCACGCGGACCTGATTGTTGGAAGAGTCCAACTATAGTTGCGTTCACATTCGGTGAACTTAAACAATATGAATCAAACACGCGTTAGTTTTCTAAATAAAAAATAAAGAACACTCATAAAAAAAATAAGGAAGGAAGTATATGTAGACAATAGGAAAGAGTATTATGCATGACTCTTCCTCAAGATTCATGTAACCTAATTATTTCATTAACTCCACTTACTCGGCATATAATGAATGGTCTATGGACGAGTCTTGATTGACCTTAATTTACATCTCATTGTCTGTAACAAACCTATATTGCAATTGATGTTATTGAAGATATTATTATATTTACTATATCTCATTCGCAGATTCTTACTTGTTACAAACTGAAAACTCTGAATATTAGATATAAACAGATTTCTTGAATACAGTAGATTATATATAATAAATTAATTTATATAGGTAAAGGTAATGTATACACTATCATGATAAGAATCACGTCAACGATGCTGCAATCATGCGGGTAAAGCCTCCGCCTAAAAAACAAGGGCATGGTCACATCACAATCTTGCGTATTACTAATGAAACCATTTTTTCAGCAACCCATTGAGAATACAATAAAATTTAATTATCTACATCGAACCCTCTGTTATTCCACGGTAACACTGATTTTTTCGTTGATGAAACGTATCATATGTGTTAATCCAGGACATAAGCTATTACGCTGCCAAGTTTTATCCAAATCCGCTGAGCGGTTTTTGCGTGAAAGAATAAGAATCATACATACTACAAACTTTCGCGTTTATAATATTAGTACGAGAAGGATAGATCCGTAACTAGGATGTATTTTTCAACATTGTGTAACCTGGAAACTGAACAGTTAGTAGTGTAACATACCTACTATATTGACCCACAGACTTCTCAGAAGACCATGAAACAAATCTATCTGACATGATATTCTTCGCTAATGTCTATAATGCGGGAGAAAGTGACCGAGATGACATCAAACGCGTAGACCGGACTATTCGCAGTAGAAATACTGCAAGACGCCACCGGTACATGGTAGAGAGTCCACGAACTCGAACATAACGCTTTACGTCAACTTTTATTATGCGAATTGCCAGGTTGTGAAATTCTAGCTATAATCACGGTCTTAAATCCACTATGTCTAGCTTGAGATTCTGAAGCATCATCTGAATTAAAGTGGTTACATACTCTAATATCCTTTTTTGCTCAGAAAAAATAATCAAAGCTCCAAATTGGCCATAGTGATACGAGTACAAACGCCCTTTTCAGTCGCTTCTCTATGCAATACTATGGAAATTAAAACCGTGCTTAATGAATTGTCATATGAAGGTTTTGCTGCTGTATTCTTCTTGAAAGTCCATCATGCAATTTGATTCTAGGTCAAATCACAGACCTGCAGTTGCTTGCGCATCTGCATGGAATCATCGTTCATGAATCAATCCTATTTAACATAATATACGATTTCAAATACTTCTGACAGTGCCTAATAAAAGCCTATTATAGTTAGAGAAGTATGGTCGGTATCAAATAGTCATTAAATTAAAGGTTGGTTAGTCACTAACAATTGAGCTTAATATGATAACCTTGCTGCTTACAATGAGTTAGTAATGGTAACCTTTATTTTGACAATACAGTGCGATGTTGTGGAATGAGACCATCCATAGGGATTGTTGATGTCTGTAACATTTTTTTTTTATTTATCCGACTCCATACAAAATTTTGGTTATAAATTTCTTGGAATATATTTTTTCTTTTTTATGACATACATAAGATAACGCTGAGCAATGCTTTTACAGTTTTAAACAATTCCTTCTTCTATTTAAAAAGTATATTTTTCTGTAGTATCTTAAAATAGTATTTTAGTCCTATATAAATTTCATTAAAATCGGCCCAGTATTTTAATTTATAATTCAAAATATGTGGCAAAAATTGGCTGCCGAATTGAAGACGGCTTTTCATATTTCGTTTTGTATTGTTAAATAAGTGATAAATCAAATCAAAAACTGTATAGTCCTTGACTCCTATGAGTTTTGTCTTCTAATTCACTATGGCCTTTTATGTCGTCATATTTTTGTAGATAAACATAATGATTTATGACATCATTGCTTAAACAGGTAAATAACATCTCTAAAGTTAATTAGCAGTGCCTAAAACTACTTAATGATTTGATGAATGAGTAAATTTCGTATCAGTTACCTCGTAAAGTTACCTCTTCTTCCAAAAGATGAATATTCCTTCTCCCCTTCTCTATTTCTTACTTTTGTCTTATTCTTCCTTCTTCTGCTTTCTTTTTGCTGCCTGAAATCAATTTTTTATTATTGTTTATATTAGTACCGAGAAGCTCTTGTTTTTTCTTTTAAGCTTTAATCTTTAGACTTAATAAGTTCCTTAGATAAAATGTCAATATTGATGTTTTCGTTTGTTTTCGATATGTCTCTTTCTGTCCAAATAGAAAATTGTAGAAGGGACTACTTATCCCATACATTAAACATTGTTTTCCTTAACAAATTTCTATATAAGGAACAATGTAAATGATGTGGAAAATCTCGCTATTCGACGGCATGATTGTGCGCTAAAATTTAATGTTCATGTCACGTAGAAGTTGTTTGGTACACAGCTCATGATGTTGGTGTAACTCAGCGGATATTTCCGAGTAGCTACTATTTTAATACAATTTTGGGGGAAAAACTAACAAATACAAACATATTACTTAAGAACAAATTATTTTTCGAAAAGTAATTACCGATTACCGTTTCATTTCGGCAGGCGCCGTTAGTACTTTTTCGGTTACATCGACTTAAAGTTCAAAACTGATTTTGATACAACTAAAATTGAACCACTTCAGAAGGTATAGCAATTTAATCGAAAAAAATTCTTGTTGGTTCAACCTTCCAAACATAAATAAATCCGTCAAATTGAGACGTCAAAACTACAAACTACGCCTAATTTTCATAAAAATTACGAGACCAACCAGGACCACTAGTTTCGAACTTTAAAAGATTTTTTTCTAATAGGTTCATTAGAAGTTGGGAGACTATGGTAAATCGCAAACGCTCTTCACTCGTCCCACAGTAAAAAGGTTTTACCAAGTGAGAAGTGACACGAGGACAATAAGTTGTTTACATACAAAGTAGGTAATATTTAAATTGCTAATTGACTAAAATGGTTTGGGACGTTTTGATTGTTTGTGACGAATGTCAGGTGGGTAGGTGTACTGTTATTGAAGTGAACATTAAATATGACAACATCTAGATATTAATCATAGTACGTTCCATTCATTGGATTCGCTTTTATAATAAGATACCGTACTTCATCAAAAATTGTAATGAAATGGTTGCTGAAATTTATCCGGAGCATTTAAATGAAAAGAGCTTCTATAGCTTTACAGAAGCAAATAGTGATAAAGACATTTTTAAGGGCATGTCAATTAGACCTTAGCATGCATATTATGAATGTATAAAATTGACTATTTATCTACAAACATATTATAAAAATATTTACTAACAATGCTATTCCAGATACAATGTATATTTTAGTAATTCTTATCTTATAATTGTATGAAAGACGTATCCAAGAGCATATTTGTTATGTCTATGGAGAAATAAATGATATTATTTCATTTCGATTGTTGGATAAACAGACCTCTCCTAAATCAGCTTATGAGTAAATTGCGTGTTGGTGACTTCATCTCTTCGAAAGTTTTCAGACAAGCAGGAATCTTTACAAGTGCTTTTAGGTTATTGTATGGCAAAAGTAGAAAATTCTTTTTTCATACCTTTACCAATGCATAATCGTTACACATATTATAATCTAAGTGTGTTTGTTTGTAATACTACTCCACTTCACAAATAAGTGTCGGATCGACTTGATGTTTTGCACAAAATGGTTCGTTGCCATTCAGTGCCATGATAGAACTACTGATAATAATTTGCAACACTAGTTCTATTAAAAATGGATTTTGAAATAATGGAACTAGTGACAATTTTGAGTTGCCAGTACCATTCACAGTTCCATGATGAAACTGTGACTGGCACTAGTGGCAACGAACCCACAAAAGTAGTTCGAAGTTCTTACACAAGCTATTTTTATCCCGAGGAAGCAAATATGCGAGTAAACACGGGCAAAGCCGCTGGCAACAGCTAGTACAGTATAATTTGGCATACGTGAGCTATGATGTGCGTGAATTCAATCGCCAAACATGTACACTATTATTGCATAACTTAAATTCCGGCTGCCAAGGTCATTCGAATCGATATGCTAAATTATGTATTAACTATGTGTGAATAGAAACTAGTTCTGTCTCTATGATCACGATTTTATGAGGTTTATTGATCTCCATTTTATTAAACGTAGCGAGATTTAGATTTGTTAGTTTTGATTAAGTAAATCTGTAACTGACCGAGAGAGCAAAGTGAATCTGGCATGTTTTTGGTCACTTTATATGTATGGATGTTTGTCCAGACAAATATTTTGTACTCGTTCAAGTTGTAGTTTCCCATCAATATCGATGAAACTCGGTATACAGGTGCTACTTTATCAGAATTTTTAGTCGTCAAGAGTTTATGGTTGGGGTAAGAATTTTCTTCCAAAAATGGTTTACTTGGAATCCCTTCCATGTTTTTTGGAAGAAAATTCTAAGAAAATTCGAGCGGAACACGAAAATAATTTGCCAGACTTGAAGTCGAAACGTTTCGTCGGTTAAAAAGATCAGATGCTTAGCAACAGGCCGATAAATAAAAGTCGTAAAAAATATTGTTAGTTAACGATATCTGTAAAACTGCCTAATCGCACTTGACCTCTCGAGGTCGCCTGACCGTACGAAGCTGCTTGCAAATATTCGAGTATAAACAATGTACTATTTACATAGAACGAACTCTTAACGATGCGCCCGGCTATTTTAGTACGTGCTATATTAAGAGAGCTTGTGACGAATGATCTGTGAGTTTATAGAAGCTGAGCGTTGTGGGTGATATCATCCGCGTTGTTGATGGAAAGTGTTGTTGATTGATCAATTTATTGATTATCTATCACCTGTCATCTAAATCAAAACATTATGATTATGAGATTTTTTCTTGCACCGTTGCATTATCAGCATAAACCAAGTTTAAATCTGGAAATATGAGACAAAAAATTATATTCTTAGTTAGGCTTATTAAATTGTTAATGGTGTTGATGAAATGTACCTTAAATGTATATGTTTGCTCTGTTCTATTATCGTATTTTTTTATAAGTTTGTATGTGTTGGCCAAATAACCTACTGCTTGCCATTTATCTTGTCTCATGCTAGTCAAATCCACTAGTTTACACATTGTTACCATTGTAACCTTATTCAGGAATGCACGACGAAAGCCTGATGTCATGCCATACTTTCTTTTGAATTAACAACGTGTTTTGGTTTACATTACGAGTTTATATATATATATATATATAAATATATAATATAATACATATATATATAAATAATAGACTATCCGTGCGACCGAAGCGTCGCTACTTCAAGTCTGAGGGTTACTCTTAGTTTGTTGCCGTGTAGTTGAGTACGGTGGCCTTCTTCTGCATTCTCGTTTCTTCCTTTCTTCGAACTCATTCAGATTTCTGAATTTACACCCAATAACCGACTCAATTTTCTTTTATACGCTACGCCAGGTGATCGACGAGCTCGGTGTCGAAATGTAGGAAGCTGGCCGACTGACACAATTTTGTTTATTTGGCTCGTGAGGCCGCGGACCGCGGCAGCCGAATAAACTTTATTAGGTCTTCCAACCTATATGTGACGGGACAGACCAAGCGAGCTAAGCGTTTCTACACTGAGTCAAAGCAATTTTACTACCTTCTTCCCATAAGAGGAAGAGATACTAAACTCGACGTGTTTTTTTTTAATGTTCTTTTACCTGTTTTATCGGAGACAACTAGAACAATTAGAAAAAATCCCATTATTATTTTATCAACAGCGGTCCAGAGGTTTCATATTTAAATCGAAATAACTGAAAAGTTTTATCGGTGCCAGTCGTAATAATGGAACTCAGTAGTAATTATTGGGTAAGATACAGGGACTTTACACCAAAATATTAATGTACAATAAATTACCAAATAGCGTGATGGAACTCAATTTTCAAATATTTAAACAAAAATTAAAATATTTTTATAAACTCAGTGAATATATGTCATTGCAGCTTGTGGAATCATCGTTCTTGTGTGATGAACAACAATTACAAAATGTTAGTAATAGGTAAAGAAATAAATGACAATGTAAATGTATAATATAATAAGTATTTGTTCTTGCCTGTAACGAATGTTATTTAAAGGCCAATAAATATTTCTTATTCTTATTCTTACATGACTTCGAACAGTGTAACACCGAATACCACGTCCCCGTAAGTTTACTAATACGAAAAACTTAGCACCGAACTCATGCGATCTCGAATAACGATTTTTTATGAAGAACTTATATAGTTTTTTGTATTTGTTTGAATGTTGTTAATCGCGTTCACGTCGTAGTTTACAATCAGACTTGAATAAACTTCGTGTAGAGGTTCGATGAATTTTCAATCGTCGAGAATATCGTCTATCATTCTTAAAAGTTTACTACGGAATTCTTTACTTAAACAATTTTTACGATGCCGCACGACGGACCGCAACCTCCAATTTTTTAAATTTATTAGTAAGGCCATCACATGCCACCTAAGAAAATATAGATTATGCTTGCCTATTGTTTTCTAACCTACAGATCTGTAGAGACCATTGTTTACACGGCTTCGCTGCAAGGTCATACATAAATACATAAAAATATTCCACAAGACAATGCCTGTTCGCGAGAAAGTATGGCATGACATCCCCGTTATACTTTATGTTAATTCTATATCAAAACTTAGTGAACGTTTACCACATAAGACTTGTTATTATTTTATAACTAGTACTTTGTTCTAATTTTTAGTAATGGATTCTGGACTAAATATTCACTATAATAATATTCACTTGTTTTTATAACGTATTGAAGCGCCTTGTGTGAATGCCGGGAACTAAAATTGACATTATCCTCTCACTTATATTAGTTCCATGGACTCACACTGGCCGCATACGCTACCATCAGTGCCAAAATAGCGGAAAGCAAGTGGATTCATGTCACTTCACTTAATGTGAAGTCCAGCGTAGGTACTTGTGTAATTCAGCGGTCAGCACCTCAGGACCACAACAGTTCTGCGCCTTAAATATAACCAGTTATCCTCTTTCTTGACTGGTATTTTCATATTTGGAACTTTTCTCTTAGGTTGTGTTCGGCCTGCTCCTACAAAATATTATTAAAATCGACGTGTGAAAGGCGCCGCAGCAAAATTTCCCCTATCCTAACTGTAATATTATATAGTCTGTCTGTCTGTCTCGCTTTCACGACAATACCACTAAACCGATCGGGATAAAATTTGGTACAAAAGTAGATTGAATTATTATGTATGTATATTTAAAAAACATACCCCTCCATCTTTCGCTGTCGGGTAAAAATGACAGAGTAGACGCAGCGATACTTCGCTCGCTTGGTCAGTAATGTGGATTTAGCAAAATTATTTGTTTTGCAAAATCAACATCCCAGAACTATTGGTACCTATAGCCTATGTTGAGAAAAGTATCTAAGATATTTGAGATAATACTAGGATGTTAATACTTTATAAAAACATCCTTTTTTTTAACTAACATATCGGCAAGCCAATGCTCACCCAACCTTTATCGTGACAAAACCCAACCAATCTCCAAATAAGGTCGTACAACCGTTATCCACATCCCAAATCGGCCTTATTATATAGGTACTATCTCGGTATACCGTTACGCAATCCATTCTTATATCACGGACATAGCTTCCTTTCCAACGGTCGCGTGCTGAATGTTAATTTTTAAATGCGTATTTATTAATGCGTTAAAACGGCTTTACCGCAGAATGCTTTTGCCCTATTTTTTAATTGAAAATGACAAACTGAAGGTTGAAAACTCTAATAAGCTTTGAAAGCCTATATAAATTTAAATATAAGTTAACCATTTACTAGGCTATCAGATCTGTGGAAAATTACAATAATTTATATTATCTATCTTTCGTTACAGAGCATGGCGACCCTACACGAGAAGCGATGACGTGTCGCGCTGTGATTGGCTTGCGCGTGTGACGTCGCAGCGCAACATTGGTGAAAGATGTCCGGCTTGCAGGCGAGAAATGAAGACACCATCAACGGCTTGGACGTCAGGGAGTCGGGGAATGCATTAAGGTGAGACTTTTTTTAATATTTCGTTATTAACGCTGTTCTTTTTTCATACCGAGTATTAAGCAGAGCGCTCCAACATTTTTTGTATGGAGCACTTGTTTTTCTTAGCTAATTTCAGAGAGTAGGTATTTCAAAAGGTTGCACCAGTGTCGCTCTTATTAAGCTGTGGAAAAAAAACCCGCACGGCACGGGTCTCTCCGAAGGTAAGTAAGCGATAGTCCGCTACGCTTCTTATCTTCGAAAGGTAATTAGGCTTCTACAACGCCGTTAGAGAAATTTACAATATACATCATGTTATGAGTGAAAAACTTAGAATCTAATTGGCACTGGTGCACCATAAAGCTGCCATTTCGTTTTTAACCCCCAATGTAAAAACGACAAAGTGCAGCTTTTTCATATAAAAGTTTTAACGGCCGACGACAAAATATATGAAACAACAGATTTTTTATAGAATACCAAGTTTGTCACACAGTGTAAGATGATCTTCACAATTAGTGTAATGACCCACTTTTGTTATAATACGCCCCTGACCGACAACTCTGTATATTCTTCATTGTTACTGGTTTCACTTACGTAAAACTATCTAAGAATACTGTTTCCTAGTTGCCTATAAAGTCATGTGCATAACTTTAAATGGTGGGCGGTACATATTCGTATGTAGTTTTCCATTTACATATTGAGGTTGGGAAAACCGTATTTCCTAAAGTTTCTCAATAACATTATTAACTTGAATGGTAGTATTCGCGTTGCTGTCTGCATGTTTGTTTGTTGATGAAAATTAAATATACATCTATACTATTTGTAAAGAGGAAAGATTTTGTATCTAACAAATTTACTTAAAAACTACTGGATTGGTTTTAAAAATTCTTTCGGCTTTAGAAAGCTACATTATCGCTGGGTAAATAGGCTTATATTTATTACAAGAAATGTCCCCTGAGCGAAGCCAGGATGTGCCGCTTCCATTTACTAAAGTTATCCAATTAGAAACTAAAGATTCGAAAAGACTCACAATATTAGTAATACTCTATAACAAAATTAAAGCCGACTTCAATTCTTAAGGAAAAAACATGCCAGAAGAAAAACATAATATCATCTATGTATCTAGCCAAAGACAATAAATAGTACTTACCTACATATAAAGACGAATCCAATGAAACCTTGCACTCGCAATGAAAAACACAAAGATTTAGACATACATACATAATAACAAATGTACAAACATACAAGTGTGCAAATTAACACTCTAGATAACCATTACCCTCCTTCTGTGCGGTCGGGTAAAAAAGAGTTTCTTTTAAAGAGTCTCCACGCTCTTTGCCGTCGGTGAGTTCTAGCAACGAATTTGATATCATCTAATTTGCTTCACTTTCGAACTGCTTTCTTAAAGACTGTTTTATTGTACGAGTACAATGATTATAAAGGAAATCCTTTGTTAACAAGACGTCAAATTACTATAGATAGAAAGTCATCAAACGCCTTTACTAACATAAACAAAATGACTGACAACAACAACAAATAACAAAATAGCAGAAAGATTACCTATAGACCATTTAAGATCTACAGGTAATCCAAATGCTCCAACCCACCACCAGAGGGCAGCGTGCCCAGCATGCTAGCCGCATTACCACGCTGAATAGCAATGCTTATACGTTGGGCCAGATAAATAGATAGATAAATAAATGAACGCTTTGTTATAGATACATAAAACCTAAAAAAAAAACGTTGTGCCACAATTGGCGGCCTTATCGCTAAAAGCGATCTCTTCCAGGTAGGATTATGTAAACAACTTTGTATCTCCCACACATATTTTAAACGCGAAAGTGTGTTTATTGGTTCGTTAGCCTTTCTCCTCAGTAACTATCTGCTTTATTAAGTGACGGATCTACGAGGTCCGGACATTGCCATAGGCTGTTTTTTTCCGGGATTAAACAACGCGAGCGAAGCCGTAGGTAACAATCTAGTTAACCATAATATATTCAACTGTAAAGCGTACCAACTAGCAATTTTTCGCTCTACCGACCATCTTCCATTGCTCATCAATAAACCACACGGCAATTTGTACCCTATTTATATGTAAATCAGATGCCATAACGCTTTGAATTGTATAATCGAATTATCTAATCTTATATGTTTTCTTAGGAAGTTGCTCGTTGTGGTGAAATGTGTTGCGATTTAAGATAATGTTTAAGTTATACGCAACAGTTTGTGATTTTATTTTGGAAAAAAATAACATCTTTAAAGGCCGATTTAGCTAAGGTTGCTTGGAAAATAACGCTCTTAGCGATAAGGCCGGCACTTGTGGCTGTAAGTAGATGTAAGTAACATTTGTTTGCAATAAAGATGTGTCCGCAAGAAAGAATTAATTCATTTATTCATTCATTAATTGTCTTTGGGAATGTTAAACCCGTTTTTAACCAACTGTCCTAAAGGAGCGTAAGACCTCTTGTACACACGTTTTTTCGCCGTGAAAATCTACGGTTGATTCGCCGTATGTAGGTACGGCTGCCAGTGTTGTATGGATCACTATGGAAGCTTGTTGACATAAATGGCGGCAAAACTTCACGGCGCCCGCCGCCGTGTACGCCGCGCCGCCCCTCGGCGACCCGCGTCTACGCACGGCGTGGTTTTGTTCAGTGTTGTATCGCAGACTATGCGAGCGTGTCGACGGCGCCGGACGTTTTCAAGTTTTTTGTGACAGATCACCTACGCTGATTTTGTTTTACAAGTAAAATGGACATAAATCGGATGTATCCAAAACCTTCTTTTACTTTTTTTCTCTTCTTTTTTGAGTTTTCTATATACATAGTATGCAAGTATAATTTTTTTCTTATAAGGATTCATGGTGAGGACGTCTGTAGCTAAGCGCAAAAAAATCCCAACTGAGCGGCATCTGGCCGTTGTCTCAACCGGTAGCTTCGCCGTGCCATGTACAAGCTTACACGTTTTTTTCACCGTACAACATGTTAGCCGTACGTTTAAAAAAACTTGCCGTGTACAAGGGCACTAATGTTGTTTTAGTGTGTATGTAAGGTTGTATGTACATATGTCTAACTCCTTGTGATCATCTATAGCCTAAGCTGATTTTGATGTGCAAGGTGTCATTGGATTCGTCTTCATCTGTAGAGGGTGAAGGCTGTACTAACTAATTCCATCATCAAATCCAGTGGTCTGCAGTTTTTGCAGTCGGTTTTTTTTGAAGTCGCTTCTTACTTGTTACCATAGTACCTTCACTTGTTACTATAGTACCTTCCCTTGTTAATATAGTACCTTCCCTTGTTACTATAGTACCTTCCCTTGTTACCATAGTACCTTCACTTGTTACTATAGTACCTTCCCTTGTTAATATAGTACCTTCCCTTGTTACTATAGTACCTTCCCTTGTTACCATAGTACCTTCCCTTGTTACTATAGTACCTTCCCTTGTTACCATAGTACCTTCCCTTGTTACTATAGTACCTTTTAACAACCGACATCATGCTTTGGGATCGCCTTGTGATGCTTCCCTAGTATTTAATTTTCTATTTTTGTTCAAAATTGCTTGTTGGTTTTTGTCACAAATAAACCATATTCTATTCTATTCTATAGTTGAAGTGGAGACGCTTTGCTCGTACGTTTAATTAAATTCAATAAATCGTGACAAGCAAAGACAATTATTACTCATAGCAAGTAATTAAAATATAATCTGTTTTATCAGGCCTGTTTATTGCGTCACAGTGCAGTGTACAGTTTGTATGGTGGGTTATATCATCGGGGTTCACTGGCATACTGACATACATTACACTTTGTTTACTATCATAATCTATATATTGATATCAGTGCTCGCACGGAATGTTGTGTTGATTATCCGATTTAAAAAAGGAGGCGAGTCTCAATTCGATCGATTTATTTTTGACCTGAGAAATCAGGTCACAAATAAATAAATAAGAAGTGACGTCTGGACCTATTTGGTTTTTTTTTTCATTGTCGACTTCGCATTTGCTTCGAGAAGATAACACAAAGTGCCCGTGGTGAACTAATTCTTTTTACATCTAACTAGGCAACGTTTGACCACGATCTCACCTGGTGGTAAGTGATGATGCAATCGAAGACCTATACAGAAAAAAAACAGATTCAATGCAAAGACGCTTCGCTCGCTGGATCATGTGAAACACATAGTAAATTTTAGAAGTAATCCTCGCAAACAGGTCATACAGTCACTGTGATTCAATAACTAACATTCCAGACAAGGTTGGCGAGCGGAGACCATACAAGTGGCACACGTGACCCGCGGATTATATGGTTAACACCGTGAAATACAATACATAATTCTTTATTGTCACCGCAAAAGAACAATACAAAAATTAGAAAAAAAAACAAATAACATAGCACAAAAGGCGGTCTTATCGCTAAAAAGCGAGCTCTTCCAGACAACCTTTATATGAATGGAATATTTCAATAAAATTTAGCATGAAAATACTGTTTAATTACACTTCGACTTGGTTATTTAAATTTTTGTAGTTCTGCAAACACATCATAAAAAACTAGCTGCGGTTTTACCCGCAGTGGATATTCTTCGATTTTTCGGGATAAAAAGTGGTACTATGTGTTAATCCAGGGTATACATAATAATTTCATCCAAATACGTTCAGCCGTTTGAGTTTGAAGTAGGAACAAACAAGAACTTTCGCCTTTATAAAATATTACATAGATAATTAAAGTAAAAATGAAACAGATTTTTCCTTTAATTATTTATTACTTTTAATATTTTTGTGATTGCCTGTACATTTAAATATGAATCCGACAACTGGGATCGCGGTTCCATTTTATTGCAGTCCCAGAAATTATTAACGGATTTATTATGACGGATTAAAAACGTCGCTAAATTATACAGATCACTATAGAAAAAGATATTACTTATTTGTAATCGGTATATCAATAGCGTTGAAGCACAATTCCTACCACATTTTTGGGAGTTCAAATAAAATCACAAAAAATTCGATGCTGAATGTGAATAAGAAATATTTATTGGCCTTTGAATAACGTTCGTTACAGACAAGTCTTGTTAAATTTGATTAATTAAACACTTAAAAAACTTATTTCAATACTTTTATAGTTCTTATAATATATACTTATTATAGTATATATTTATATTTGTGATTTATTTCTCTTGTTATTAATAATATTTTGTAATGGTTGTTAACAGCCAAAGTTAATAGATTGCGACAAAATTGATTTGGAACTAACTGTCTGAATGCGACTACCAACTTCCAAAGAAACGTGTGTACTTACAGAGGAAAAACAAAATGTCTGACTAGACCCTTTGATTAGAAAAAGGTATGATGAAAATAATTTTGTCCATAACTTAGTAAAAAAACAGCTGTTTCATACAAAAGTTTATCGGTCTCGAAAACAAATTTATAAAACAGCTAATATTTTTTCTTGAATTCATCGTTGCTGTCATAATATAAGTTGTTCCTTAGGATGTGTATAGTGACTACCTTTTGGCTTGGTACACTCCTAACCGTAGCATATATATCCGGGTTATCCCTGTACATGTAGCTCTAACCTTCTTAATGACTTAATACGACTTAAGTATATTACTTGATGACAATAAACAGTGGTTTCCAAGGTTATGCTGACGCTTATGTGTTGACTGTAAGTTACTCGTACTCAAACGCATACTTAAAAGGCAATTGTTACTCACATAACACGGACATTAATGTTTACTAGGCATTGTTACTTAATAGGTAGTATATAATAATTATAATTGCGTTTTGTATTTATTTTCTCGAATTATGTAGTTATATGTAAATTTCTGGTTCCGAAAGCTTGTTTTTTTTCTCTATCAAGCGCTTGAAGGATCAACATTTCCTGAGGATACCTTGTGCTAAGGCGAACGGTCAAACTCATGTCGAGGAAATTGGATATTGGGAAAAGAGAAATAATAAGGTTGGGTGTTGAACAGCAACGGTGCAATATTTTTTTCCCTTGCTGACATCAAAATGAAGCGGGAATACACTAGATATTTTTTTAACAACATCTTGTTCATCATAATTAGTTGAAAACTACGACCTGTACGCGAGTCACACGAACATCCTAACTGAAAGATGATAAAAAATAATGCCAGACCCGAAGCAGAGATACAAATACAGATACAAAATTGTTTATTTGACATAAAATCAAGAGTATCACAAAAACAAAAGATCCAAAGACTCCAGAACTAGTAAATAATGTGCTTCAGGAGTCAATGGCTTCTCCCTTTCGTAAAAAAGTATTATTAATTTTGTCAATTTTATTGCAGTACCTATAAATGGTGCCATAAAATTTAAACTGAAGTTTTTTCAATGTAATATTACATCTAATTAATCAATTGACAACATTTCAAATTTATTAACCCAACATTTTTATTACCATAATATTGAAAAGATGAAGTAAATATAACGTATCCCTTTTTTATTTTACTCAGAATTTAATAATTACGCATAAAGAGATTTTTCAAAATCTAAGTAAAGTTCTTAAAAATGTTATTCTCGTACAAAGCTCGTATATAAATAACAAACAAACAACAAAAATACATATAATTGATGACAACTTTACGAGCTTTGTACGATAATAACATTATTCAGAACTTTACTTAGATTTCAAAAATCTCTAAAAATGAAATTATTATATTGTGAGTAAAATAAAAAAAAACAGGGATAAGTTATTGTTCATTAATCTTTTCATTATCGTAATAAAGAATGGGAGAAATTTTAAATGTTGTCAATTATACTGTTGCTTCGCTCGCTCCCTCAAAATAACAACGCTCAAGAATTAACAGGAAACCATTACCACGATCAAACTGACATAGTTAAAGTCGAAGAAAAAGCAGCCAGTAAACCTCTATTCTTACAAAGCGCCATTATAACCATATTAAAGAACAATCGGCGCAGAAAAACCGGCATCATGACTACAGTGATTAGTTTTTGTAATGGCAAGGTCGGAGATGATTAGAGTTGGTGCGACAGATCTGTGAGCAAACAGTTTATCTATCTTCTATCTACTATGTACTATCTTCTATTCTAGGTATATATAAAATCAATTGCTGTTCGTTTGTCTCGCTATTGTTCGAGAAGGGCTATGCCGATTTAGTTGATGTTGGTTTTGAAGCGTTTGTGACAGTTAAATATGAAAAATCGGTTAAGAGCTTGTTGTTTTATTTTAAAAGAGGCAAATAATTGTTCTAGAGGTCAACAGTTCGCAGAGCTACTAGTTTCAAAAGGTTCACTGTTCCCAGTTGATGCTCGGTCTCGGACCATCATGATTACAATGTTCTAATTTACTATTGCGCAAGATCTTTCTAAAACCGTTAATGGCTTTTAAAACCCGTCAACTGAAATCACTAACAGACAAACGACCTAAATTGGCTAAACCCCAAATAAACAGACCGCCCTATAGAATGAATGTATTAAGGAGGGAAATAAGGGTCAAGTATATATACCAAAAATATGATTTGGGAACCGATGCCCTCGCGAATACATTTTATACGCTCGACCTTATAAATGGTACTATTATAACTATTCTTAAATTGTTTTTATATTCAGAATTTTTAAATGTTTAAGTTTCTATTCCTCATGTTTCATCATCGTCATGTATCATTGAACATGGGTGAAACATTATTAAATTCCGCTCAAACAGTGTTAGAAATCTGTAAAAGAAACTCCTTTCTTATAAGGTTATTAGAAAGGAGTTAGATTTTTTTAACTTGTTTTTCTATTGTTCTGAGAATCAGCCAGTAAATAGTGCCGTAGCAAACTTTCCGCCTTTTGAAAAAACACTCCGCCAATCAGATATCCCCTTTGTAATTCGTGGAGTCTGTATACCAAATTGTATAATAATAGTGTCCATAACAAATTAGTAGATACGCCCCCTAATAGTCGTTCTAGCTGCGTCCCTGTTACAAACTATAAAACTATCAAGGAGGAAGTGATTTTTCAAAGAAGACACATCAAAGCTGGTTTTGTTGTAAACAAAATAAAAGATTCCGCGCTGCATGCTCATTCGGTCTTGCATACAAACATTTATGGACAACATTTTGAAATCTGGATGCACTTCTGTATATCATCCTTAATTTCATATTTTTAAATTTTGATGTACCCAGTGTCACTCTTACGACTAAGACGAATCTATTGACACCGCTCATACAAAAATACGACAAGCCATTTAGGCTCTAGGGCGTACCAAAGAAATATACATACATACACTCGAAAAACATGACTCTCCTTCTTTCGCAGTTGGGGAAAAAAGTGATTACCGCCTGTCATTGCGGCAGGCACCAATATAAGTTATCCAGTTATTTACTTCGCTTAAAAATGGACCGATTTTGATATTTAATGGTATCACTAAATAACTTTACCCTTTCAAACAAAAAAAAACATACCGTTGAATTCAATCCCAGAGTGGGCACCTCTTAAGTCTTTTGTTCATGTGTATATTATAATTATTTACCACCTAAACGGTGAAGGAATACATTTTGAGGAAACCTGCTTATCGGAAGAAGTTAATAGCTTTCAAAGATGAAGTCTCCAACCCGCAATTTGGCCAGCGTGATGGACTATGGTCTACAATCCTTTCTACGGGAGACCCGTGCCCAGCAGTGGGACGCTATAAGTTGATACATTTATACCATAGATTGTATGTAGGTATAGACAGACAACAAGTTAAATAAGAGACCACACACCCAACGCAGTCATTATAGCTTCGACACGGCACTTGCACTGGCCATAGACTTTCAATTCACTTCAGATAGAACAAAGACTCTGCTGCTGTTTGTTTTAGAAAGAAAGAAATAACTAATTTATTTTGTACACATTGTACACACAAGACACTACTTCTTATTACTTAAAAGTATACGTAAACATTTAAAAATAATAGAATAGATTAAGTATTAGCTATATTTTTTACTGACTCCTAAAAAAGAGCAGGCAATCATATCGACTGTAATGTTTATGTTTAACATCTCGTAGATGGCTGAACTCATCTAAAAAAAAAAAAAATATTTCTTTGAAATGGTGTTAATTTGTGCTCCGTGTGGTTGCATGTAAATGTTAACAGAATCGGTCCAGTGCAGTGGTTTGGTTTTAAATCAAAATAAACGGATAAAAAAAATTAATGTCTACGGATCGTTCCGAATTAAAGACTGCAGTCGCATATTTTTATTTTACTTTTAAATTGGTATCCTGTACACCAATTTTCTATTTGCTAAGTTTTACGGTTTTTTTTTTTTCATATTTCAATATACGGGCTGAAATCCGCGGTATTACGCGAACTCTATTATAGCTCTATAACTTCAAAAGTATTTTGGTAATCGATCCAGTAGTTTTTGAGTATATTCGTTACAAACAAAAATTCAAATCTTCCCTCTTTATAATATTAGTAAGTATATATTATATGCACTATTACATAAATACATATATAGATAATAAAAATAATATAACTACTCCATCGAGGTTTTATTGGAAATACAAACTGGAATTTTCGAATCATTCATCGATGCATATTATTATAATTTTTTTTAACAAATTAGTAAACATCCATTAGATGTCACGTTTGAACTGCACATATTAAGAATTTATGACTTAATTTGAATAAATTATATTATAATGATAGTTATCGCTTCATTAATGCAACGCTAGACCACACATTGGGGTGACTTATATCGACTGAGCTGAGTTATATCGACAAATATAATAATAAATAGAGAATGAAATGAATGAATACGTAAATAATGAATGAATGAATGATTTATTTGTATATGTAACAAACATGAGGGTATACATAAGTATAGTATTAAAAGTACATTTTTGTGTTTTTTTTTTAATGTCTGCGTCGAAATTAATGTAGAATATTTTATTTTGGAAAATTTGCCAAATTCACTAGGTTTGGTGAATTTGGTGAACTGATAAAAAGACTGGCATACATAAACGCGTTGTATTTTTTCTAACAGATCTTATATTGACTAAAAAGTTTGATTAGTTTTTGTTTTTATAGCTAAAATGTGTTTCAAAAATGTCTAATCGCGTTTATATACATAGATTATCTTTAAACCTATGTATCATGCTTAATTTTTTTTTTAATTATTACGTACCCAGTGTCACTCTCACACCTAAGACGAATTTATTGACATCACTCACATAAAAATACAACGAGCCGTTTAGGCTCTAGAGCGTGCCAAAGAAATATACATACATACATCATACACTCGAAAAACATAACCCTCCTTCTTTTGCACGCGGGTAAAAATTTATCAAAATCTCTCAAATCAAATCTTTCTCTCTCTTCTAATCGCGAGTTAATCGGTTTCTACTAGGCAAGCGCGCTACATACTAGACCGCATCGTCACTTTACATTAGGTGAGTTGCGGTCAAGCGCAGGCCTATCGAATATATAAAAAAAATATACCAAACTAGCGGACCCGACAGACGTTTTACTGCAAAAACCTAGATACCGACTACAGCGCCATCTGCCGGGCTCATTTGTGAATCTGAACCATACAGGATTCCAGCCGTTTAAGAAGAGTTCAGTCCCCTACCCACGTACAGTAGAATTATAAAAAGGTGTGACCATTAAAGTTCAGTCCCATAACCACGTACAGTAGAATTATAGAAAGGTGTGACCATTAAAGTTCAGTCCCATACCCACGTACAGTAGAATTATAGAAAGGTGTGACCATTAAAGTTCAGTCCCATACCCACGTACAGTAGAATTATAAAAAGGTGTGACCATTAAAGTTCAGTCCCATACCCACGTACAGTAGAATTATAGAAAGGTGTGACCATTAAAGTTCAGTCCCATACCCACGTACAGTAGAATTATAGAAAGGTGTGACCATTAAAGTTCAGTCCCATACCCACGTACAGTAGAATTATAGAAAGGTGTGACCATTAAAGTTCAGTCCCATACCCACGTACAGTAGAATTATAGAAAGGTGCGACCATTAAAGTTCAGTCCCATACCCACGTACAGTAGAATTATAGAAAGGTGTGATCATTAAAGTGAACCCATTGTAGAATAATTTTTTTCCAAAATTCGAGAAAATATTATTGCGACAAAGCAAGTTGTATGGATATACAACTTGACCAATTCTAGTATGGAGAACCTAATTATTTTTTATTCGAATTAGCTAAATTTTGTTCTGCAGTGGGTTCACCTTGATGGGTAGACTAACAAACACCCTTAAGTATTGTCACACTTTGTTACTGCTACACTTTGGATATTAAGATAGTATGTGTACATTAAGACAGTATAAAATGCATCGTCGCCCAAACGACAGTCACATCTATACGTTTAGTCAGTCTATGACTAAATCAGGAATAAAACGGTAGGTCGGTTCGTCGACCTCATAGCTGCATCAATTTAAGCTTAATTGTCGTTTACTGGTCGCGCTAGAACTTAACTGTTAAGTCTTGACGGTTTAGTTTTGATGAACCTAATGCTATAATATAAACGCTAAAACAGTTCTTTGTTAACAGAATTATGAAGATTTTTTAGCCTAATTTATTTTTACGCGGAATTAACAATATTTTACTTCTGATTGCATTTTAATGAAGCGAATTGAGAGAGCGAGACGCCTCTGCTTAAAGTGTAACTAACAAAATCGTACCGACTCTTGCTAAAATCAAATCGGTTATATATTTTTATTTTTGTTTATAAGAGCTTGTGTTAAGTAAGTTTTGTTTGGCGGATTAAATTCGGTTTTACACTTTTTTTAATAAACTGCGAAAGAAAGAGGGTTATGTTTATCGAGTGTAAGTATGTATTTATATTTCTTTGGCACGCCCTAGAGCCTAAACGGCTTGTCGTATTTTTATGTTAGTGGTGTGAATAGATTCGTCTTAGCCGTGAGAGTAACACTGGATACATCAAAATTAAAAAAAGGAATTATCGATGATACGCAAGTTTAACGATTTTAGCAGTCGGGTATTTCGAGCTCGCTTCTATCCACTTGTTTAAATTTTATGTAAGTACTTGGTAATAATTGTGGTCTCGAGGTCAACAGTTCACAGAACTGCTTGTAATAATGATAGTGACCGAGATTCGCTTCCTAAATCTGAATAGTCCGGTGTTGTTATCTCGGTAGGTATGTATTACGCAACATCCTTGCTCGTAACCTGTGAATGCCCCTTTGAGTAGGAATATGATCTCATACTATCCATTGTACCTACAGTTGGTTATACTAGAGATAGCCAAGATTTTTATCGCACACTTATCTATAGTCACTGTACGTATCCTAAGGAATAACTTTCACTATTGTCGTTGTCGACAAAATGTACGAAACAGCTGATTATTTTTCCCGGAATTCAGAGTTGGTCCCATAGTGATAAATGTTCCTTAGGATGGGTAGGTATAGCAACCCCCTTTCGGCTTAGTACACTCCTAGCCGATAACCCTGTATGCATATAAAAGAGTAAGTCCTGACTGACTGACTGATATTTTCTAGGAATTAACGTAGAGCCTAAACCGCTGAACCTAGACACTTATAAATGTAAGAGATTATAAGCTGTCGGGATGTACCAAGAGAGGATTTTTAGAAATTCAGGGTTGAAAGTTTGAAACTTTTTAATATTCATTTTTGTCGCGGGCAACGCTACTTGATTTTTACTATACCTATTTGACATTTTTGTCATTTTCTCCCGATATGTATTTGTTTTTCTTGGAAGAAAACGGTAGCGTAAAGTACTCATGGGACCTCTAACTGTCTATTGATTTTTGACTAGGGGCTATTTGTCACAATAAGGGAGGCGGGTAACTTGCTATGGCGGCGTTAACTGGCCGATTTCAAAAATATTTATTACAGTTAAGCAGAACAATAAATACGTAATCAGTCAAGAGGTTGTCGTTTTTTTTATAAAGTTACAATAATATCGCAATCGCGAGGTCGACAGTCACGAAACTATTAGTTTTGAAGTTTTGTTCTGTTTTTCTTAACCAAATATAATTGCTATTCGCCCGTTAATGGAAAATACTCCCCCAAACAAAAATAACCTACAGCTAAGAAAATGTATAAAAACGTATAATTCAGTTTCGTCAATGTTGCTCGGAAACTGAAAACTTTAAGACGCAAGTTATGTACAAACGCACCGACTGAACCACATGCTGACACACAAAATAACATTTTGTTGAGTTCGAAGCAGAGACGTTTCGCTCGGTCTGATTATACTCTTACACTAATGTATAAAATATAGTACTGTACTTATTAAAGAGGAATTTTTATTCTTGTTTGTTCCCTTAAAGGGATGAATCGAGGTGACAAACAGGAATAAATCCTTATTTCGAATGTTGTATGAATCATTAGTAAAGTATGCGGCGTGCTACGAGTATGTTATCAGACTGATAACATATACATCTTGTGGATGTATAAGTAAATAACAAACATAACATATAGCACGCGGCAAACAAGTTGAGCTTGTGCGAGACGTGTTGTACTGCTCGCACTTCTGTGTAACACGCATTTTTAGTTTTTTTTAGTCTTTTTAGGATTTTAAATTGGAAGAATATTTCCTCAAAAACTGGGATAGGTTTGCCTTGGTGCTATATACCGGTCGATTTTAATAATATTTAGCGCAGAAATGCGTAACTAAACATCAAAATGTAAATTAAAAGGCTTTTCTTACAAAAGAGTTTATAAAAAAAATATATGAGTATATAAAAATCCTTAAAATGACTGTCGTTGTATTATTATGAAGTTAAAAGAATACCGTGGTTGCAGAACTACTAATAAGTTGTTGTTCGATTACAAAACGGATTTTTGTTATTTCATTATATTTTTTCTTCAATTGTTTAATTTTGTCCAATCGGAGACGAACGGCGACGACTACTCTAATCTGTAACGTTTCCTTATAACTCTACGGAACCTTAAAAATGAATATCGAAAATTTTACTCGTGGATCAAATAAGTTTTTATTTGTTTTTACAATAAATTTGAAACTTTCAGTTGAAGCAAAACTTTACTTATATGTATTAACCCCCGACGTAAAAATGACGGAGTCATAAGTTAATATATATATTAAAGTTAGTAAGTTTCAGGTGTCAGGGTGTGTGTGTGTGTCTGTCTGTAGCATCGTAGCTCTCAAAGGGATGGACCGATTTGGATTTATATTAATTTGCATGAAAGGTGTATTAGTCGGAAGTGTGGGATATAGCTAACTATATTTATGATTATCGGTCCAAGGTGGCCTTCGCCACAAAAAGGCAAAGTATTTTTTTTCCTAACTCCCTCAATATGGGTATCAATGACTAATAGAATTCTATACATTGTGATAATTTCAAATCCAATATGGATGTCACAACAAAAGTCGTGGGTTAATTCAAAATTTTCAATTTCACTTGTTTAATAAATATTTTTGTGGCAGCAAAACAATATATTTTGAATATATTCCCAGACCCAGATCGAGAACGTTAGACACGCTCATATATTATACTTGATAGATATTTTATTTATTACTGGCATAGAGTTCAAAATTAAACGAAAAGAAAACCTAAGTAAATACATTATTAAAAAGATTAACATCATGTTGGTTAAACTTCATGCAATATTGATCCTTAATGTATTAGTGTTAAGACTATTTTGCAAAGTGGACAGTTGATCTGATAAAAACTGAGCCAAAACAAAGTCTCGGTTTTTTTTTGTAAAAGTATGTTTCTGGGGCATTTTTAATACGGTTCGTGGGATTTAATTATACGTTTTAATCCTTGAGGAACGCTCCCTTTTGTTCCGCGAGGTTTTGATGAAAAATACAAGCCTTTTGTGAATTGCAATGAATTTGTTTCATGTTAAACTGAGAAATCGCGGTGCGAATTCCGAAATTAACCGAAACATAACTGCAATGGTATCGGTTAGAATTAAGCATGAATTATGTGAAAATAAGAGCAGGCAAACTTGTTTTCATTTTTACAGCGTTGAAGTGGCAAACTGTTAAAAAGAAAACAAAAATCTTGATCTGTTGTTCCTCTCCTCCTACCTCTTTCATACTTAACTCTAGCTTGAGCTATGAACGTAAAATTGCGGTAAAATTCACGAAATAATGAATAATGAAAAAAAAACATATTACGCGTTTTGTCATTGTCATAAGGGCCTTTCAGACTGGGATCAACATGCACGCGAGCGTATGCGAAGATATTCGTACTAGTTTTCCCTATAGCTTTAATCTCGGTCTTTTCAAATTGAGAGTGAATCGATTTCTACCTAGGCAATCTATCCTAGGGCCTAGGATGTGGCACTAGGCTGCATCATCGCTTAGCTATAAAAAACTATCTGACAAAATAAGACCGCGAGACCCGAAGCAAAAACCGCTTCGATCGCTCGGTAACTATTCTTGTCCATCTTTCACAAAACCTGGCTAACTCTTAAACTTAAAACTTGTCAAAGATTACAAATAATAACAGTAATTTCCAACAATTTATGTTACATAATGCACAAACAACTTATATTTTGCTTTCTTAAAACAATTTTCTCTACTATTTGATCATAACTTCTCGCTTTTCCCGGTGAAAGTAAAGATTGTTAATCCGTGCGTAAACGGCGGAATAAGTTGTTGTTTAGAGTTCCGTACCCAAAGGATAAAAACGGGAGCCTATTACTAAGAATTCGCTGTACGTCCGGCTCTCTGTCACCAGGTTGTATCTCACGAACCGTTCAAACAAGAACTCCGACCTGTTGATGAAAGATAGACCAGAATTAATCGCGGCATTGGGCGCAGAAAGCGCCCGCAATCAAACAATTCCCTGGGGCTTGATGGTCCTAGCTTCCAGCCTAGGGAAACAGCGTGAGCTACACTGCGTCTCTCACGGGGGGCATAAGACGCCCCACGAGTCGATTCGGTAGCAGCAGTCAAATTTTCACAGATGATGTATTTCTGTCGCTGATTTAACAACATAATTATTATTGGTATATTGATATTATACTCGTATATATTATAATAATTATTATATTGAATATATTCAACAGTGTACAAACGTTATTTATTCTTGAACTAATGTCGTATAGATTATGGTACGGAAACCTTAGTGCTCGAGTCCGACTCGCACTTGGGCAATTTTATTTTTTACCTCCTTTGTTTATGTTATTATTATCTGATTTACTCGTACGTAAGTTAATTTGAATAATGTATCTGGGGATTATGTGTGTATTCTTACGAGCTACATTATTATGAAGAGCATTATATTCTTAACTAGCTGCGGCGCACGGTTTTACTCGCGGTTAATACTGAACTGAACGATTTTTTTTTATCCTTTGACCACAAGTTCGCACGACCACGGAAGTCGGCGATACTACTCGTTTAGCCCTAGGTGGAATATGCCTAGTCTGGAATACACCGGCTCTCAAGAAAGGCTGCCGGAACACACCGTTAAGTGCTTGGCGACAGATTTTACAACTTGAGAGTGGTAGCTAGCCAGGCGAGCTATAGGAAATTTCCTACTATCATGCTATGGCAATGTAAACATCATGCTATACCTAGTAATGGAAACACTTCACATTTTCGTTATTAAAAGTTGTCTATAAAAGCTGTAGTTGTGCCAAACATCCAATTCCATAGAAATCCCTTTAGCCTTTGAGATCTGTGCTCTAATCGGTTCAATCGTTTCAGCGTGAAATAGTAATAAACATACATACATACATACACACATATACATAATTTCTCTTTTATAATATAGATATAGATTATATGACATCAAAACTAGAAGAGGTTCTTTTTATATTTCTTGTCTTACGTACATCGTTGATTTACAACAACGGTACAAACAAATGACAAATGTTAAGTAAGTATTACAGACGGACAACTGAATTGTTATTTATTGTTATCTGACGAGAGTTGGGGGACGTAGGCAATAATTTTCAATTGGTACCCATTATTTGACAGATTTATCTTAACAACCATATTCAATGTGGGACGAAAACATTTAAAAGTAAAACCGCCGATAATTATAATTTGAAGACTGCCTTGGCGTAGTAGTTAGTCGGTGTCGGGTTCGATTCTCAGTCGGGACAGGTCGTTGTGCGCTTGTGTCAAAAATTGCGCTCGCTATGTACACAAGTAAAAATTTTTAAGGCCCCTAGCCCACAGCGACTTTTTGAAGCGATGCTGTCGCGCGTTTTTAAGTGTGCGACAGTATCGCTACTAACGCGCGTCAGTTGCATTTGCAACGCGCTACAGAAGCGATGCCACCGCGCTACCAACGCGCGACTGTATCTATTCAAACGCGTGATTCGACTGTGTTGGATGACATCGAGGAGAGAACGCATCCAATATCGTCGGTGCTGTCGTTGCCCACGCTTCGGCTGCTTACGAAAAAGCAACACCAAGGTCAATTTGAATAATGTTGCCTCAACGGAGTCCATCTTGTAACTTTGGCGTTCGCAAGCATTTTTGTGCCGTTACTGAATTGCGTTTGCATCACGACAGAAGCGCGACAGTATCGCGTTTGCATCGCGACACATTATCGTGGTGTGGTGGGCGAGGACAAACAGCTAGCGACCGCATCGCGACTGTATCGATGCGATCGCGCGACAGCATCGCTACTGCATCGCTACAATAAGTCGCCGTGGGCGAGGGGCCTAAAACCTTCGACACTTGTGGTGGCACACATATAATATAGTATATTACTTGTCAAGCCATGTCTTTAGCTACGCATATTGAAAGTTGCGAGCCATTTTCTAGCGGTGGCCATCTTGGACCGAACTTTCATCAAACTTAGCTAAAACACTCCTGACTACTAGACTTTTCAAACAAAAATCTTTTCATCCGTTCGGGTGTTACAATACCACAGTCATGACACATTAACACATAGATACATACCTTCATATAACACCCCACTGTTTTTGCATCGGGGGTTAAAAGTTACTAATATTCCATAAATCCCCTGTTTCTCATAATGCCTTGTATCTAATATTTGTAATAGATAACTAGTCGTAACATTATCTCTAGTGTAATATTTCCAAAGTAATTTAATATATTCTAATAGTTACATTTGAAATACGATAGATGGCGGGTCAGTTACAATCATATTACGCATGAGAGCAGACTTTACTTGACAATTATTAACTCGTTCTTATTTTGTGAAATTAAAAAAATATATATAATAAATAAGTTAATCTTATCTATTTCTAGTTTCATAATTAGGTCATTTATTCAGGCAGTCCCATAATAGCACTAAATGACAATATTTCTGAATAAAGGTAAATAAAAAAACGTTCTCTAATAACATAAACTGTGTAAATTATTGCAACAACATCGGTCCTCGATAGGTGTGTATACTTTCAAATCAATACGACGTTTCTAAGAGGGTAAAAATTACGTTCAATGATTTCGTTATATAGCAAGAAAGTTAAATCATAAATTAATAATTAAATACCGTCATGTGCACCTCTGCGCCAGGTTCGAATCGGGGCGGATTGTATGACTCAATTTGAGTTCCAAATGTATGACGTATTGATTGAATAGGTATATTCTATTTTTAAATCGTGTTAAAAAGTTAGTAAATGACGAGAAATGTAAGCTGTGATAATTTTTGTGCTTTTATACAATATAAATGAACTTATTATGTACAATGAATACATTATTTAACAATGAAGTATCTTGTGAAGGTTTGGTAAGTAAAACACGGTAGTTTTGTAATCTGTCGCTTTATCGCCCTTATGCTATATAGCGCTAAAGAATATTTTTTTATGCAATTCTTTTCATTTCATTTTTGCTCTTAAAAACCAATAATAATATTTTTTTAGATATAATCAATGACATTAAATATATTATTTTCAATATACAGGGTTGTCGGCTAGGGGTGTAAGCTAAGAGGAGGTCACTATACTCACCCTAAGAAACAAATTTTACTACGGAATACGGATTAATGAAATCCAAAAAAAAAAATGATTTTGTCGACTTTTTTTATTTGATTTGCATTTGGTCGACGGCTGATTAACTTTTTAACCACGAATTGAGTCAGTCTTATAGTGAAAGTTGTTCGTAATGATGAGTAGGTATTGCTACCTCCTTTCGACTTTACCGCCCCTGTATTCGTATTTATGTATTTACGTAGTACGAGTATAAGTGATTCATAGTGACAAGAATGTACCGACCAACGACCACCTTTCGGTCCAACATACTCTATGCACACATTTAGCCCTACAGTTACGATCCCCTATTTCCAGCACATAAATAATAATATTATACAGTCTGTCACATAAACAGGATACGTGCAAGTTTCATCTATTTCTGTAAAACGACAACACGAGCGCAATATTGACCTTTATTTTTGTCAGCTAGAGTTTAATATTGTGCTATATTTTCTTGATCATTTAAGATTGTTATAGCTATTGAGTTGGTTTAAAGCTTTTTACAGACTTCAAAACTATATAGAAATAGAAACGCACGTGTTTGTCGTCTGCAGAGGATTGTTATTTTACTTACTATATGTGAATATAGATGGTCTATATTAGTAGGTGTTTTGTAACGATCATCAAAGTTAAGCAACGCTCGGAAGAGTCGGGTCCTGGATAGGTGGGTGGTAAAAAATGCACTATTGATCGAACATACAAACATTATAGTTACAGCAATAAAGCTTAATCGATAAATCTACTTGCACAATCACCTTATGTTTCTTAGTTTGTTTGTTAGTCGTCTCCTCAGCACCTCCCAGAGTGACAGTTCTACTTGGATTTTGTACACAGAGTGACTCGTAGTTCGAGGTCGGAAGAGTGCTATAGACTACTTTACTTTTTCCCGAATGAGCAAACATAGTGCGGGCGGAGCGCGGGTAAAATGTAGTACTAAATATTGTCGATAGAGAAATATTGTTGTCAATTTTATATCACTTTGAAGCATATGGCGGGAAACGCACAGACTAGTTCCTTGCTAAGCACCTAAAGCCTAGCAGTGGCAGAAGGTAATAAAATATGACCGTCTGCCTCCATTTCTCGTATGTGGGGGTCGATAGCCGTAAGTGTGATCGTCTGCCACCGCGTGAAGGACGTTCGTGGGGGCAGACGGGAATATTTCTTAGCTAGGAAACAAGCACTCCATGCATTCCTAGGAAACGTGGTGTAGCCACCACGTTTCGGAACCAAGCTCGCAGTGCGTCTGCCCACGATCATTGTACTACGTTGATTTTTCTAACGCTTTACTGAGTCAACACTAAGGCCCTTCGCTTGCTGGGTCAAAAAAACTGTGAACAAAGTAATAATTAGGCGCCAATGTATCTGGGACATATCACTTTACAGCCTTGCACGAAGGCGAGGGGGACGCAAGTGTAAGTGGGCAGCTGTCTTACAGCCGAGAAGATATAGGTAACAATCTATCTGGTGTATGTCAGGTTAAGCACTTGAAGGTTTGATTTTAAGCCCCTTGTAGATGGCGACAGTCTTCATACAAAATATCCGAAAACTGGTAAATACAAATCTAAACAATTGGTTAGAAGCGAGTTCGAAAAAACCCGACTGCTAAATCGTTACACCTGTGTATCATCCTTAATTTCTTATTTTTTTTCTCACGACTAAGAGAAATCTATTGACACGGCAAGCCGTTTAGGCTCTATGGCGTTCCAAAGTTACAACTCCGATTTTAGGGATCAAAATAACGTCGTAGCATTAATATGAATGCTAATATGCAGGTGTATTCCTATAATATTATGCAGTTTCTATCCTCATATGGTGATAAAATGGGAAATTTCGTGTTATCCGTTCTTAAACTACGTTTTTATACATAATTTAAACTAGTACGAACGTACGGTTCGAAAGAGTTAATCGAGTTGATTAACTCGTGCGAAAAAATAAATAATAATACTTCTCGAGCGTCTTTACTTCGAGTCTGGCAAAATATTCTGCCTTCTGTATCTTCGTCTGAATGTTGTTATTCGCGTACGTCGTAGTTTACAATCAATCTTGAATGTCGCAAAAGATATTGCTGTTGCGATGTCGACAGTTTTTAAATCGTCTAATTTAATTGATTTTAAATTAAAACTGAAAAAGTATATTGTTGTATATTATTGATATCCTTTCATGCGACTGGATTTAAATTGTTAGAAATCTATAGAAAGATGTTTGTATCGAAAACTACTGGACTGATTTTAAAAATTCTTTCATTGCTAGAAAGCTTCACTATCACTGAGCATAGGCTATAAAAATTAGAGTTCCGCGAGTAACACCGCAGAGCCGAGCTAATAGGTATATATATATATATATATAAAAGAGTAAGTCCTGACTAACTGACTGACTGATATTCACTAGGAATGAACGCTGAGCCTAAACAGCTGATCTGACATACCTGACATTTGGAGTGTGTGTCCATTTTAGTTTGATGAATTTAAGCTCAATTTAGAAATTAATCATTTATATCACATTGAATTACTTTCAACTATACTTAAGTTGATATAATACAGGTAGCAGGTCAGGAAAAAACGCTTCGAGTCGATAGTCGGAGATGGAATGAGCCAAACAATCCTTTTTAATAAAAACCCCGGGAACCGTCACTATTGGTTATTTTTTGTTCCGTTTGCGATTGTTCTTAATAACGACCAATCAAAAACACCTGTATTTTAATGTAACAAATACTAAAATAACTATATTAATTCCAAATAAAATCTGGCAATATAACAAATTTACGACTATAATGTAGGAGTGTCCTAAGAAGAGATTTTTCGAATGTTAACCCTAAGAAAATCAAATGGGGGTATAAACTTCTTTATATTCCATTATATGTAGCGAGCAACGCCGCGGGTAACAGCTACTGTTCAATACATAACTCTTCCATTCCCGCCACATAATTATTTTATCTGTAGTCAGTACGAGTATCTTCTACAATTTGCCGTCAGCGGATTCCAATACGACTGGCGGATGGTGAATAAATCGCTATTCGCTTGTGTAGTAAATAAACAGAGAATTCTCGCCTTATGCTAATAACGGTGGAATAAATAAACCAGATTCGAACACGAGCTGTAGGGTGAGCATAAAATATACGCATAAACAATATATTTCCATTCTTGATAAAAACAAACTTCATCTTTCAAAGGAGTTACAATGCCACAGACATACACCCGTTAAACTTTGACACTTAGTTTTTGCGTCGGGGGTTAAAAACGAAGATTTGTAAAATTCGCATTTAGAGCACGCACCCTTAACCACCATCACAAACGTTGCCTCTCCAGCGTTTGCCGGCAGCGAATACCAATCAATAATTATTTAATTACCCCGTGAATGAACAGACAATTCTCGGGTTTTTGGCTAATAATGGCGGAATAAGTAAACCAGATCCGAAACGGAGCTGTACTCTGAGTCCTCGTGGTTTTTTCTGTACTTAATTTAATTCAAAATCGACTTACCCATTTAGTTTGTAAATCAAAATATGTAACAGAATAAAATGAAACGCCTGCCCAATTAAGATCGTTTGTCACTATTTTAGAGATGTCAATTATCTTGTTAAATTTGCCAGGTATAATTTTATTACTCCTTTCTTGCTGAAGGTGTGGTCACCTTATTAAAGGGCGTAGCCGCAAAAAGAGCAAATCGTATGCGACGTCGGCGCAGGCGCCCGCGCCGCCGAAAATAGAATGTCGCTTCCTCTCCTCACCGCGTCATCGGCCCTTACTTACTTACTGGTGTGAACACATTTATACAAATTATAAACAACAGGTAGAATTATTATCTTATTTTCCAAAACTTATCGGAGCGTTTGATCGATTCTACGCGTGACCAGAATGCCGGCATTTATCTGGCCCAACGGATAAGCATTGCCTTTCAGCGTGGTAATGCGGTGGTAATGCGCCTTTCAGCGTGGTAATAGGTAATCTTTCTGGAATATTTTTTTTTTGGTATTTTAGAGTCATTTTGTTTATGTTAATACAAGTAGAAGCAAGCTTCTCTCGAAGCAATAAATTGAAATACTGTAATTTGGTTCTTCGATAAATAATTTTCGATTAGGTAGGTATTACCATATATCGAAGATCTTACCATGATTGCTATTTGGTCCTCGGGCAATTGTCTTATGTTAAACCCATTAAAAACTAAATACATTGTTTTTGGAAATAAATATCAATAAAAAAAATGTAATCCATCTTTAAGTGTTGTGTTAATGGGGGAGCCCGTTGAGAGAGTGTACGCGGCTCGTAACCTTGGTCTCAACATGGACTGTAGTCTGAGGTACGAGAAACACGTGGCGAATAGTATACGTGATTGTTTTTATAAACTCAAGGTTTTATATAAAATGAGGCCGTTTTTAGGAATGGGACTGCATATTCAACTTCTAGTCTAGGTCCTAGACTTCAGCGAGTCCAAAATGCTTGTGCTCGTTTTAATTTTGATATTCCGTTAAGGTCTCATTTAACACCATTCTTGAATAATCATTTGCTCCTAAAAATGCAGCATCGACGTAAGTTCCACTTTGCGTGCCTTCTTTTTGGCGTGATTAAACACAAGGAACCTAGATATCTATATGATAAGTTGTCGTGGAAGCCGGATTACAAGCTTCACTTGTTGCGTCCGCGCTTGACGCAGCTCACTACAGAACGGTATAGCTCAGCTGCATTCAGAGGAAGCTTCCGTTATGCTGCGTCCAAGTGTTGGAATAATATCCCATCGCCAATAAGGAGTCTGCATAGTATCAGTATTTATTTTCGAGCACCAATAAAGTGAGACACCAGTGCCTTTTAGTAAAGTTACCTGTTAAAATGTTTTAACTGATTTCCGTATGCAGCGTAGGTTTAGTAAATAATATCGATTAATGGTTTATGACTTCAGTAAAATATTTGTCTTAGAATTTCATCACGAGGTAAACGAATACATTGCATTGATATAAAAATATCATTATGTGATATTATGTCACTATGACACTGACACCTCTAAATTCTTTTGTCATTCTAATTTGTTTTTCTATATTTTTATTTTATTAGTTATGGCACCGTCCAATTTGTTTTTTTTCCCCTGTGAAAAATTGATAAATGTTATATTATGTTTTGTGTACATTGCACGAGATTGTGTGCGTGCGTGACGTCACCCGCCAGCACCAACGGAAGATCAGCGCTGGTTACTTACAACCAGTATTATTCTGAGTTGAAGCCGGTTTGTGCCAAGAAACTTAAATATTATTTGTGAACTCTCTGTTAGTACTAGTAGTTTTTGGTATAAATAAATTCTTTCTTTCTTTCTTTTCTTTCTATATATTATGATCAGTAGTTATAGTGTGATCAAATAGTCTCGGGTCCAAACTCACGGTATGATCTTGTGCATAATATAATTAATTAGCATTTATTCTAACGGTAAGGAAAGCATCGTGAGGAAATCTGCTTGTTAGAGACGGTTAAAAATAATTGCTTTCGAAGTACAGAGAAGTCTCTAGCCCGCAAATTAGCCCGCGTGGTGGGCTATGGCCTACACTCCTTCATAGAAGAGACCCATGTCCAGCAGTCTTTGAATTTATTTATTTTTTCCCTCGAAGGTCGCTTTTAGTGATAAAGCCACTACTTATGGTAATAGATGTAATAATTTTAACTTGCATTTCATATAAGTACATATGTATGTAAGTCTTCTAAGTTTATCTAAGTCATAATAACATTAGGGTGTGAAGTTAATATTCTATATTGCATTCGTACAATATAATTTTTCTAAATTGTCCATCCTAAAGTTGCCCGGAAGAGATCGCTTTTTAGCGATAAGGACGCCACTCGTCACGTAAAAATGTTCTCATGCATTTAATGTTTTTGTGTCTTTAATAAAAAAATGATTTAACTATCTACTTCCTAAAGTACCTGGAGTCGTTCGTTAGAGCAGCACTAAAATAATAAAATATACCTAACTACAAAGAACCGTATGAGTGACGTTGTAAATAGACTAGCAATGCCTATTAATAGATGATTTTGTAAATCTTTAACCATATCCGTTGATGTGTTTCCTTGTATACCATTCCAGTATGGTCGTTAGAGTACAGCAACAGATAATAAATACAACAAAACAACTTCCTAGAACATTAGATAACATTAACTTAACTTCATCTTATAAGAGTGACCGTGCGGGGCAACAGTCTTTATTACAAAAAAAATAATACCAACTACTTACAACAACATATGAGCCATTGGATCTCTAATAGACCACCTAAGATCTACAGATAATCTAAATGCTCCAACCAGCCCACTAGAGGGCAGCAAACCCATTAGTTAGCGGCATTACCACGCTGAGTGGCAATGCTTAAAAGTTGGGACAGATTAACACTGTCATTCTAGTCACGCGTGGAATCGATCAAACGCTCCGATAAGTTTTGTAAAATAATTCGAGAAGCCCTACGGCCCTAAAGTCTCGACTCCAAATGGCAAAATGTAACCTCTGCCTAGGCTAACATACTCGTATTTCGCCGCCTGTACTGTTCTGCTGAACATGCTGCCGAATCACCCTTACTCTGTGTGAAAGGAAGATAAGATAATAATGATAAGTAATAAGTTTATTTGTGACAAGGTCTTAAGTACTAATTTACACCAACAGATAATATACTAAATATATAATCGGGTGTACTGATGGAGCTAATGTGTCAACGCATGTCGCATCCCACATAGGCCTACCCTAAGAGTTGTTGTATTGGAAATTAAAAATATATGTTTTTGTTCCAGGGTGGCTACCAACACCCCTCACCTGGTGAGCCTGGGTACGGGTCGACTCAGCACAGCGGTCACTCTGCACCCTATTAAACAAGGTATAGAACAATTTTCACATAAAATAAATTCTTATTGTTTAAGATCTAGAATATCTTTCCAACAATCAGGTACGGGTTTGCACGCGTACCTGATTGTTGGAAAGGTCCAACTATAGTTTCGTTTAGATTCGGTGAACTTCATCAGGGATGAAATGAGTCGTTCAAAAATATCTTATACTCGCAAAAAGGAGAGGAGATTCTGGTATAGTTGAACAAGCGAGTGCAGCGTCTCCGCTTCGAGTTTTACAAATTATTAAATGTTTTTCTTTAGTGATTTTTGATTGAAGGGGAGAAGGTGTATATTTCCTAAAAAGGGAGGAAGTTTGCTACTGCAAATTCTATTTATCATCGATTGTTCTACCTTATTTATGTGCAATAATAAGGCCTACCTACGGGCCTTCCACTAAATGGACCGACGACATAGTGAAAGTCACAAGTAACCAGTGGATGCAATTGGCAGCTTGTCGTTCAAAATAGCGTTCTAAGGGGAAGGCTTATGTTCAGCAGTGGATGTCTTCTGGCTGAATATGATAGACGTCTGCCAAATTTAAGTTGAAAGCTGATTGTTGGACGCGTACCTGGTTGTTAATTAAGTTGGTTAACACTTTACTTTTCCAAATTCCAGGTCGAGTGACTATAGGGTCAGATCCGACATGCGACATCTACGTGGTGGGCGCTGGTGTGACACCTGTGCACTGTCGCGTGGAGAACTCGCACGGTGTGGTCACACTGTACCCGGTGGCGGGGAGCACGCTGCTCGACGCACAACCTGTCGACAAGCCCACCAGACTGTCTCAAGGTAACACCCTCCAACATCTTGTTTGTCACAATAATTCACAAACATCTGCAACTCAATGTATGACTTAAAATTACTAATACTCGCTTCGCTCATACAACAGCTGATATAGGAGCGAAGCGAGCGCAAAATATTTTTAACATGTATACATATGCAGAGTTCTCAAATTTACTCGGTAAGTATAACCACCTAAGACATTTCTATGTATATGTTATGTGTTACTTCTCCCGGGCACTGTCGCGTGGAGAACTCGCACGGCGTGTTCACACTGTACTCAGTGGAGGGGAGCACGCTGCTCAACGCACAGTCTGTGGAGAAGCTACACAGACTGTCTCAAGGTACCATTCACTGGTAATATCTCGCTCGTTCCAAGAACTTACTCAGTTGCTGAAGCGAGTGTAAGCTACTCAAACCCATGGTATGGCTCAAAATTAACTACTACACAGAAATAACTTGTCTACAACGGTTTTGTAGTGAAGTGTTATGGGAGCGAAGCGAGCGCAAAATATTTTAAGAACACATTCAGGCGTCACCTAATAATTTTGAGTATCAGGTTACACAACATTGCGCTCGCTTCGCTCCCATAAGGCGTAATCTAGTAATTTGAATATCCTGATGCTCATAATTACTAGGTTAACACAAATAAATATATAGCAGCCTACTGCAGATAGGTCGAGTGTACTGCTTTGTTCACGGTTCGTAACAGGGAGCAGTTAGGTAAATAAAACTCTTTGATTGGCTGTTGTCATGTGGTTTTCTATTGTAATTCTTTTTATATTTTTTAACATACATGTGCGTGTGTATTATTTCCAGGCAGCATGCTGACGATAGGTCGGTCCAACTTCCTCCGATTCAACCACCCGGCGGAGGCGCAGCTCATGAAGTCAGTGCTGCCACACTCGGCTGCAGGTAAACTAGGCATTGAATCATTGTTTTTGCTGTAATATCTATCTATAGGTACCATTATTACAGTGCCCGGCAAATCTCTTGGAAATAAATCATTGTTGATAATAATAATTTATTTTACCCTTCTTAGCACAAAGATTTCTATATATTCTAGTATATTTTTCTAAGCTTTGTGCAATAGAAGGTTTTTTTTTTTATCAGTGATATCGTTAACCTGGAGTCGGGATTGACTTTTAAGATTTTAAAATATAAAATATTGTTAGTTCTTTCTCGAAATTCTATCATTACAACCTGACTTTGTGTTGGTGATGTGGATAATGGGAATATCTTAGGGACCATCCTTTCATCCTAATTTTTTTTGCAAAGTGATGGAAATTTGAAAACCTAATAATGAAGAGTTCATACTTAAAGTACCAGATTTTTTATACACTTTCTTCCGAGTTACTTACAAAAAAGTGATGAAAAAAATTCTCATTTTTATGTTAAAACCGTCAGATGCCACCAATAAAAATATCAGCTGTCATCTGCGAAATATAACAAAACAAACAACAAAAATACAGATAATTAACTAAAAATTCATAACATATTTTTTTACGAGCGTTTTGGAGCGATGTCGGTTAAAAAGTGACGTATTGGGGGTATTTCCGCGCTCACGGTATACAAGTCACATCGACAAGTATGTATCTTACCCCGTATATTACGATCCGACAAAAAAAAACCAGCCATTTATTACCAGTCAAGCTCATTTATTACAATTACTAAGAAAGGATGGCGCGCGCAAGAGGAGACCTATACTCAGCAGTTGGTAGGTAAAAGCTGATGATAACAAAACTCTTTACTTTTACCACAAAATATAACATCAAAGAATGAACTACAAAAAACGAGCTCAAGTTGTTTACGTTTGATTAGTACCACCTTAATTAAATTACGGAGCGAACGAAAGTTGAAAGGATGGGCAGTCGAACTTCCATCCTTACAGGTAGTTAAGAGCATCACCGACCCTTCTCTGTTTTCGTGTTTCTGATAGAACTTCCGTTCCGGGGCCCATTGGTGTCAATCGCTTTACTATGATGTATTTGAGGCCTACACGTTTTATTATTTTGATTAAAGTTATTGAATACTGAATAATAAAGGCTTTTGATAGGCATCGTATCATCGCAAAAAAATTACTGCTTAGGAAGCTTGTAAATTCAAAGTAATATTAAAACAGAAAAAAATAAAACGGTAAAGCCTAGAAAGAAATGTGTTAGCTATGTGAAAAAACCCCAGTGGAAACGGACAACAATAAAAGGTACAAAAGAGCTATATCTTATTGTATGGACAAGTTGGCGGTCTATAGCTGTCTTAATGCGCCCAGATACATACTGACTCGACCACCGTCGATTTACTATTAGCCGCTACATTCACGCTGTTCTCAAGCGGCTGAATTTATTGACTCTCTGATGTTGTACATTTTACCACAAATGTACAACATCAGAGAGTCAATAAATTCAGCCGCAATAAAAAAACTTGTAATTAAATCGATATATTTTAGCGGCTCCTGCTTCATCTTTATCGCTTGGCGTCAAGCACGGTGTGGGCAAACGCGAACCTTTCTTTAAAAATATTGAATTCCAGCCAGCTAATTATGCCAGCGTGGATTACTATGGTATATGCAATAATATTATTGTACCCGCACTTCATCAGTTTTTAAACCAATATAACTTATGTTACCCTATTTCCTCCCACAGGCTACGTTACCACAGAAACCGGCAACCTGTCTTACCATCATCAACCACCATTACCATACAAAGACTCCCTAACACAACTGGACGAAGAACTCGACATGACTCTCAAAGAAATGTCCAGGACAAAACCACCAGTAGCACCAAAAAAATACCGGGACGACACCGACTCAAACTCTGACCAGGAAAAACCAAAAATGACTAGCATCATGGCGAAGGTATCCAAATTTGAATATTACGCTAAACAGCAGAAAATCGGTCGCAGTCAATTCTATACCAGCACGGAAAACGAAATCTCTCCAAAAGTGTTTAGCTCGAATTCTTTAACAGTCAATACGCCTGCTAAAGACGTTTTAGGTAGCAAAACTGTGCCTAACTACATGAATAAAATAAAACCTGAAAAAATTGTACTATTGAACGAAAACAACGCTATAGATGCTAAAAATTGCTCGTACGCCAATGTTGCTATTAGAAATAATACGAAAATCGGTGATATCGTCAAAAACTTTGATGATAGCAATAAACTGAAGAAAGTTAATAATGATCAAGTGAAAGATAACGTTTATGGAAAGATTAATGTAGATTTTAAAAACAATTTGGAGTGTACTAGAATAGACTCATTTGAGTACCATAAAGATTTAAGTCAATATGGTAAAGATTCAAGTCAATATGGCAAAGATTCAAGTCATTACGGTAAAGATTCGTATCAATATGGTAAAGATTCCAGTATATACAACAAAGATCTAAGTCACTACAGCAAAGAAACATCTCAATACAGCAAAGAAAGCAGTCAATACGGCAAAGAGACATGTCAATATAGCAAAGAGACAAGTCAATATGGCAAAGATTCAAGTCAATTTAGCAAAGACACCAGTCAATACAAAGACACGTCGGGTGAATACACGAAGGAAGATTCCAGAAACACGCAGAATGTTTTAGAAGGTTCGAAAAGTGATTATGGAAAAGTAAATGGAAAAATCGGTCTGCCTTCACCAGCGTTCGACAGGAATCCACAATACTCCCCCGTGTACGCCAGCCATTACGATAGAAGTGCGGAAGCTGAAAGTATGAGGAAAAAGGTATATATTCATCATTATATTTGAGACGCAAAATCTGATGCATGCTGCATTCTCGCTTGCCCTTTCCCATATTAGTGAAATTATTATTAACTGACTCCAAAAGATGTAGTTCTCAATTCGTCGAAGTCAGTTTTTGTTTATTTGCGCCGATTTCTAGTTGGAGTCGGATTGTGACAAATACTATAAAATATGTACACAATTTGAAACGTTATTTTTTAAGTAAAGTTTTTAAATTTGTGCTGTGTTGGTTACAAATAAACAAATCATTCATATAGGTAGGTAGGCGTCCGGACATTGGGAAAATTGGTAGGTATGTATTTTGTTTGAAAAGGAAAAATTCGTTCGTATATATGAAATGCTTCTCGGTTGGTCTCACATTTTATTTCTTTATCTAAATCGGGTCAGTAATTTGGTATTGAAAGTGCTAAAACATAGTTTAGAAAATTATATTCGCGCCTGACGAATGTAAGTCGGTTGTTAGATTTTTTATGTATCAATACTTGTTTGAAAAAATAAAACGCAAACAATGAAACGTAATGATTGCTGTTGAAATAACGTCAGGCGATTCGTGACTAGAAATAGAGTGAACTAAGTAAGTTAGTAAGAAAACATTTATTATTAAACAAATTACAGAGATTATCAGGTTAACATTTTCACAGTCCACGGTATCCACATGGATACGAAAACAGGGTTACCGTGGAGTCCATGTATCCAAAAGGATACATGACTATGACTATTTTAGATATGGAATATTGGAGTGAACTCGAGGGACTAAATTTTGTTTTTGTAAGGTGGACTGTGAAAGTGTTAACGTTGGGCCCTAACTCGGCAGAGCCGGTCTCTTGAGTCCCGTGATAGAATTATTACATATAATAATTTACGCGCGCTTGAAATGTATTATATTATAAGTAAGTGAACAAAATGAAAATAATTAAATGACACAAAATAAATATAATATATAAATGACACAAAATGAATATAATAATAATAATATATATAATAATAAATGAATGATCAAAATAATTTAATAGTTGGTATATCTCTAACATTTTATTCAATGTGCTATAGGCATAGAATTTTATTATAGGCAATAGGATTTGGTTCCTACGTTTATAGCTTTCTTATGAATAGAATTTGTAGAGTGTAAGAATTCTTCTGTTCGACAGATAGCATAGACGCATACATATTTTTCAGTTAGTTTCATTTAAATCCAAATTTAATGGAGCGATTATGATGAAATTAATGTAAAAAAAATGTACACAGCAACAAAACACAGTTTGTTACTGTTTCACGTTCAAACGGCTGAACGAATTTCAATGAAATTTAGAACCAAAAAAAAATTATGTCCTAGATGAACTCGTAGGCTACTTTTAATTCCTGAAAAATGCAGTGGGATAATCAAATGTCCACGGGTAACAACTCGGGGCGCAGCTAGTGTAACAATAAGGATAAAAAAGTACCCTTTCAAAGAAAATACAAATCAGATTCGGTCCAGATGTCTTTGAGAAATGGGGAAGATGCATGAAAAAGCATAACCCTGCTTCTTTCGCAGTCGGAAAAAAATATAGAAATAAATAAAAAGATTCAGACAAATTAAGAACTTCCACCGCTAACAATGTCGATTAAGAAAATTGTTAAAAATTAAAATGTCTTATGTATTATTACAACAGCTAAACGGAAGGTTTCTTTAAGATCTGGATAAAAAAACAGTCTAGGTACAATAAGTAATTAAAACATCTCTAAAACAGTTCTCTTATCACCTTATCGAACGCACTGATAAGCCACTGCAGACGTGAAATGCGACATTCGCAAGGTCGGATGTAGTTCTATTTGATGTGTGATTAGTTTTATTGTAAGTTTGATAGTAATTATTTGAGAAGCGAATTATTTGGGTTTTGTGTTTCACGTGCCTCTTTATAATGTAAAGGTTATAAGAGTTAATTTTGTGAAGCAAAGTATTTTAGTGATTTAAAATCTTAGTGAAAGAAATAAGTGAAGTGATAATTGATAAAAAAAAGTCCCGTCGAATAGCGTTCCTTTCGCTAAATGTCCTTTTCGTATAACGTCCCGTTTGAGAACTGCATTTCAAAATAAAAAAAATGGTGCGGAATATAAAAAAATATTTTTGAGGACTAGAAAAAATAAGTTTAAAAAATCTGTAAAAGTAAACGTTTTTTTAAATAAATTTAAATTTTTTATAAGTAAATGTAAGTATTAAAATATATAGACGTCAAGTGACTCTTAAGCAAATAGAAATTAAAGTACCTACTATAAAGATAAGCGATGTCTCCGACCTGCGTTTAGCCCATTGGCAGACCTCCTAAAAATCCCAGAAAATCCATACTTTTGTTTTGATTAATGAGTCCAGAATAACATCCCTATGTTGTTATTCTGGCCGTCGCTGCTTTGGTTTGCACTTTTTAATAGGGGAGACTCTTGCTCAGCACGACGCATACGCTTACAAAATTAGAAACGTTGATAATATGAAACTAAACTACTGCAATTGAGTTCAAGTTTAATTGTTTTAGGTCAAAAATATAACAAATAGATTGTATTCGACATGCAATAATTTAATTTTATTGATCAAGGCCTGTCGAACATATCATATGACTAGGTTACTAGTAGTACTGCGAACTGTTGACCTCGCGACCACAAGAATTTTGCTATTTTAATTATCATTTTTACTGTTGTGTCGTACATGCGCCTGCCTAATATTATTAGAATCGGGCGGCTAATGGTGCCGTAGAAAATTACCTTATTTTTGGCTAAAATACGATTATATAAAGAAAAATCCCCGACGTAAATTTTTTTTAAGCTTATTTTTAGTAAGTTAAAAATTACGTGAGTACCTAAAAAAATTCCAGAAGACAGAAACACAAACTAATAGACGAAATAAAAATACAGAAGTAGAGACGTTTCGCTCGCTCGATATATTCTAAGTATCAAAAAATCAGCCAAGGGATTGTATTTTTATATGTACGTATAGAAATAGACGTAGAATTATCGCAGATTCGTTTATTTATTAAAAAAAACGTAACAACAAAATCTTAATTAATTATTTATTAACAAATTAAACCATATCGTATCGCATTAGAATACATCAATGATAGATAACCGATTACTGAACTATTCTTACGTCACACGTAATTGACCTTTAAATCGATGGCGTTAAAGTGGATTTTTAATTGATTAATATCCATAAGACAGTCGATTCGTATCGATTAGCTCAAGGCTTCACTTTCGTTTTCAAATCTTGTGTGAGTTTCAACGTTTAGTCTTTGCGTGTGTTGAGTAAGAGGACCACCTCTTACTTACTCAACACGTATATTTTATAATAGAAAAGTAAATGTCAAATAAAAAAAAAACAATTGGATAGGAAAAAAAATCTAGCAAATGGTGTTAAATAGTTTGACTATTTAAGATATTTATGTATACCGTTTGATGACGATAAAATTAATTTTGCAAAAATAAACTAAAATCATAAGTGAAAAAAAATACAAATAATCATTCTAAAAACTACTAAAAGTGGCAAAGTGATATTAAAATATAGTGTTGCCAGATTATCATACTTAAAAATGTCAGTGAAATCAAAAACGGAACCCACGCACAAAAAGCTGCTTCAGCGCTTCGTCAGCACAATCAAAAAGAACACAATTGCATTGAAAAACCTAAAAACAACCCTCGAACGGAACGATCGACAAGAAAACATCGACAAAATCATCGACTTGTCGACAAAAGTCGACGAGAAACTAGAAGTAGTCTACAAATTAAGAAACGACATCAAAATATATAAAACAATAAACACAATTCTGACCAATCACTACATAAAACAAACCAGAGACCACGAAAACAATATCGACGAGAAAATTTTAAAATTGGAACAGCAAATAAAAAATTCGTACGATAATTTGAAAAAGGAACTTACCAAGATGGCTTCTATCGGTGTTGCTAGTAAGAAAAATTCAGTGTTGAATAATATCGGATCGCCGATACAGAATAGTAACGTGTTTTTGTTGGGGAATGAAATCAGTGAAGTGAAATTAAAAAACCTGTACATAAGGAATCAGATTTATAATGGTGTCATCAGGAAGATTGACAAATTATTTTGTAGTATGGTAAGTTTTAAAATATTTGCGGGAACATTAACTTTATCACTTTTTTCT
Source organism: Ligdia adustata (assembly GCA_947049295.1). NCBI lineage: Eukaryota > Metazoa > Arthropoda > Insecta > Lepidoptera > Geometridae > Ligdia > Ligdia adustata. The sequence continues at coordinate 6,799,443 of OX346239.1, forward strand.
ATCTAAATATGACGTCATACAATTAATCACTTTAATTTTCGTGCAATAAATTTTATAATATTTTTCGTTTCTACTTAACTTGACGACGGTGACTTTTTAAACATTTACCTGTGTGTCTCATTTTCAAAAAAAAATTCTTCTATAAGGTTGACTATGTGAATACGAACAAGAAAATATGAATGTTTAATTTGTTTATAACTAATATTTTCTTGTATGCTGCAGACGCTAAAAAGTTAATATATTAGATAATACCTAGACGCCAAAAATAAACTAATTTGACTAGTATTTTTCTTGCAGTTGTATTTACACATTTTGTATTTACGTTACCTACTCATTGCATTTAATCGAATACGAATATAATCTAAATTCAATGAAAACAAACATATCAAAATAATAATACCTTAAAAGTTATAACTTAGAAATTGCTTTAGGCGATAAGGCCGCCCAATGTTCTACCATTATATAGAATGATCTTGCTGTATCTTTTTTAAAGTTTTGTTTGGTGTGCTGTAATAAAGCTATACTCATTCATTCAACGTTGACCTTTATGTCTATTGAACCGTTGTCGGGCGGAACATGCATCGAAACTTTATAGTGTTATACGACGCTATTGTTGAATATTTAATTTACCACACTTTCTAAAATCAAACAGTATGCTGTGTTCATTGATTTAAAGTTAGGAATAATATTCGTAACACATATCATAAATGCGATAGTAGTTGACTGGCCGGTTGGCGCAGTTGGTAGCAGCCCCGCCTTCTGCGCCGCTGATCCGGTTCGATCCCCGGACAGGTTAAACATTGGTGTGCATGAATTATGTCTGTTTAATCTGTGCCTGGGTGTTTATGTATATAAATACACACATAAGTATGTTTATATGTATGTATATCAGTCATCAGGTTACCATAGCACAGGCTTTGCCTAGTTTGGGACCTGAACACCTTTGTGTGGATGATATCCCATATTATTATTATTAGTATGTTTGTTGGTATTCGTCCTTCTTCTTCTTCTTAGTGACGGACTTGCAAATAGTTATTGCACAGAGATAGTTTGAATGTATAGTAAAGCTATAGGTTTTTTTTCATGGTAAAACAAACATAACGAAGACGAAACCATATAAGCTAGTATTTTTCTATAAAGATTCTACATAATAGAATTAAGTGTGTCTCGGATTTTACCGCTGATGAAACGGTCTTAATATACATCTCCATTCTAAAATTCTAGCTTAAAGGCGGATTTTGAAAACTCGCGATCCGAGCCTGTTTAATTTACCGCCCCTTAAGAGTATCACCGACCTTTCACTGTTTTCGTGTTTCTGATAGAATTTTCGTTCCGGGGCTTACCTCTTTTCACCCCCTAAATTGTAACATCATGTTTTGTTATTGGTGTCAATCGCTTTACTATAATGTATTTTACATCTATCATATTCGGTAAGTAGGTCCTTATTACCCCCAAATGGGGCTTGTAGGTGACCAATTAGCACTCTAGGGTAATAATGTAGCTAGAAAAGCCCTAGGACGGTAAGTAATTCAAAAAAAACTTCACTCTTTCAAAAAGTTCGCGTACATCTAACCATCATACTGGCAATAGACATCATGCATTCATCCCAATGACAAAAAAGGTCGCTTCGCTATTCAGCCTTGTCTTCGTATGAGTATAATAGTCATCAATTTTAAATATCGAACGGCGAAGCTCAATTTCGTTATTGAAAAAATAATTAAAATAAAGATGAAAAGGGCGGGAATAGAAAACTTTTAATTTAAATATTGTTTGTTTTTGAGATTTTTATAATTACGTGCTAATTAGGAAAAAAGCATGAGTTCTGCAAGTGATGAAGATATAAGCTGCACTCCTGATTCAATGAAAATGGAAGCTGAAACAGCAATTAAAATGTTTCATTATTGTAATGCCGGTTTTTTTCTACTTACCTCACAATCGAGATGTAAAGCAGAGTAGTTAGGTCGGGTGTAAGCATCAATTGCACCCTCGAACTATAGGCGCCTTCGCTGCGCTCGTGCGCCTAAATATCTCGGGGTGCAATTGATGCCTTACAGCCCTTGGCTACTAATCTACTATTAGGCCATTCACGATTTATTATTTTCACGGCCTACCGCCCCGAGTCAGGCTTTTTTTGGCTCTAGGGTAATTACGCCCCTTGCTTTTCACCGTTAGAAGTACAAGTTACAAAAAAAAATGTAAATGAATTTGTCTTTATCCTTGATTCAGGCTTATCAAGAGAGAGTTAAAGAAGAAGAGAAAAAGGAAGCGGAAATGGAAAGACTGGAAGAAATACTGGACATCTTCACTGAGTACCAGAAACAGCTGACTTCTGGTAAATATTGTCTTCTGTGTATTTAACAAATTATGCATACATTGATCGAGTGAACGAAAAGATACGAAGCATTCGTTCTTCAAGCTTCGTATCTGTCATTATATTTTTTTTCGTTCCATTTTTCTTTTGTCTGTCAGTTTGTCTACTGACTTCCAAAAAGAGGAGATACTCAATTAGATACTTTTTTTATAATTATTCTATATGTTCGTTGCCTGATTTGTCGGAGAAGGGTCGACCGTGAATAAATATTTTTTGTTTAACAAAGTACACCTCCCATGTGGTCCCAATTTAATTTTGTCATAATCAGTCATGACGTTATTATTAATCATTGAATCTGCTGTAATGGAAGTCGGCAGTCACATTTTTTTATAAGGAATTATTTATAATTCATAATTTCGGTAACGGCTACACGGTACAGGTCGTAGTTTCCATCCGATTTTGACGAAATAACAAAAACAATTTTTTTAAGTTCCGTCCTTTATTTTCGTCAGAAATTACGGTATTGCTAATCTATTTAACAAGGTCTTGCAAGTGACTACAGCCATAGATAGTAATTGATATGTGCTCTTAATCGTAAATATTATTGTCTTACTAATATATCTTTATCGCACTTCTAAACAGATATTGCTAGGTACATATGCGATTAGTCTAAAAAACATGACATTCCATTGTTTGACTATGTTATTAGGTAAGTTATTTTTTTTTTATAAAATATAATTTAAATACTGTGATGGGTTTACGGGGTAAATATATTTGATTTTTTAACTGATTTCAAAATAAAATAGGAGGTTAGTAATTTAATTTAATTTTAATGAATTCTAACTAAATCTTTTAGTTTTTAAAACTTCCATTTAATTTGTGACATATGGAATTTATACAAAATTTTATAATGCTTTTTTGCTTTTACTTGTGCCTTTACTGTGAAAATCTACTAAGTTTAAATCGATTTTCATGTCTTGATATAGTTAGAGTTGTTTGCACCTTGTCTTTTTATAGAGTGTGCTTTGCGCTGAATTTGCGCGATAAAGAACCGTGTAACGCCGGTATAAGGTTCAAAGTTGCTATGTTTATTTCAGAATACTTATTTCTATAGCACGCACCTAGCATGAAATGTTTTTTTTTATATACTTGGTAAAACCATTATTGACTAACTCCTTACTTACAATCCAGTTAAAGAGCAAACAAGCGAACCTCTCTGCTGCGACTGGATTTGTAATAGCACACTCCCCCATTTGTGGGTGAAAATAAAACAAAATTAAAAATTAAAAATTACATTGAATAAAAAATATTTGGAGTTCGTAGAATCTGTACACCAAGTTTCGTCTACATATGTTGGAAAACACGTTCTGTATCCGTGTGTTTGTCTATGTGTGTGTATGTGTGTGTTATCTATACGAGTACTAACATCTAAACAAACATGTTACTAAAATAACTGTCAGTCAGTTATTACATAGTATACAGTCGTCTCGCAAATACGATTACGACTCAGATAAAAACAATTTTTTACAAGTTTGTTTCAGTTTGCCAGAAACGCTGGCAAACCAATATGTATGTGATAATTTGTTTTTCAGGCAATGACGCTTCGCTCGATCGGCTAATTATTTAGATTTTATTGAAGTAAATGTTTTGTTATGAATTAAATTTGTTGGTTGCCACACGTACCTGCTCGTTGGAAAGGTCCAACTATAGTTTCGATCGACATTAGACTTCATTTATTATTATTATTGAACAATATACAGGGTTATCGGCTAGGGGTGTACTAAACCGAAAGGGGGTCACTATACTCATCCTAAGGAACAACTTACACAATGGGACTAACTCTAAATAAAAAAAAAAACTGATGTTCCATACAAAAAATTGATCGGTGGTAATAATGTAAAAAACAGCTGTTTTTCTCGAATTCAGAGTTGGTCCCATAGTGAAAGTTATTCTTTAGGATGAGTATAGTGACCCTCTTTCGGCTTAGTACACCCCTAACCAATAACCCTATATATCATATACGCGTTAGATTTCTAAATAAGTTATATGTTATATATTTCAGATTTCCGCGCAGGTATACCCATCACCCCTACTGAGAAACGGTCTCACAATAAAATCATCACAAACGGCTCACTACCCAGAAGCGTCGCTTTCAACAACCCCAACTTTGTCAAAACGAGCGAGGGGTATTATAAGTGAGTAAAAAATACAATATGATCCAAAATAATATTTTGCTATTTTTTGTAGTTGTTGTAGTTAGTCATTTTGTTTTCCGTATTAAAAGTAAAATAAAAAAAATACAAAAAACATCATGAGTAAAAACACATCAAATCAAATCTTTTAAAAATTTTCCATGACAAAAATTTCAAAAACATAGAATAAAGAATATTTTCGCTATGCTGAAAGCTCAATCCTAAATAAAAAAAAGGAATTCTTAAATATCAAAATGCTTGCTTCTGAGCTGTTATTATACATCTTTGTGAATCTACATCAAAAACATAAATTTAGCAAATGTTTCACTACTTATTTTACTATTTCGTTTACAGATTCGATACTAGTCAAACCTCCACCAGTCCGCTCAGCAAATCACTACCCACCCGTAACGTGTCGAGCTACGAAAACTTCGACGTCCCACCCCAAGCCACCCCCGAGGTCACCCTCCCCGATAACAATTACCAAAACGTAGGCCGAATGGACGAAATAGGCATCCCCATATACGATGATAATAGTCTTTCCCCCGACGCTAAAATATCATCTCAAAGCCCTTATGAAAACGTATACGTTAATAGAAATGTGTATACAAACTTTAAGCCTAAATCTCCAAACACTAGCAGTCCTAGAACTAGAATAAAAACTAGCTTTGCGCATAAGAATGTGACGCCACAGTATTTTGTTTTCCCAACGCCGTCCCCTAAAGAAAACGGTCAAAACCCTTTCGAAAATCATATCGATAATAAGGAAACTTCCAAAGAAGACGATGCGTCTAGAAAAGAAGTTTCTAAAGAAATAAATAATCCTAGAAAAGAGTTTCCTAAAGGAGTAGATGTTCCTAGAAAAGAAGATTGTCAAAGCAATAAATTTGAAGGCATAGAGAAACAATTAAGTCTAGAAGAAGAGATTCCAATGATAGACGACGCGGAACTAACAAACGATATAGAATTCAGATATTCTAAAGTAGTAAAGGAAAAAAATGATAGTCTAAATGAAGTAAAAAAGAATCAGAGTTTTGATGATGTCAAAAAAGAATTAATGGCTGACATTCCAGAGTTAGAAGCTTTCGAAAACGATTTGAAACAAAACAAACGTGAAAACATAATTAAGAATATAACGGAAGAGATAAAGAAGATTGATACAGAAGATTTTACGGAAACTTCAGTTTTGGATATCAATATAGAAGATTTGAAAGCTAAATATGAGAAGTTAAAAGAGGAAAGGCGAAAGCTGGTGACAGAAATACACGAGATTAAATGTAAAATGACTGAGATACGGTCTCAAGAGGATGATATTTTACGAGAGGTAAGATTTTTATTTATTTCTAATTGCATTTATGATTTTAATATGATCATTTTTATTTTCATTCGTTTGATATTTTTCATTAGTTTTTTTAACTTAACCTTACATCCTCCTTTGAGTGGCTTCAGATGATCATAAGTTTTTGTTGTACTCGTGTATATTTAGCCGCGCGTTAATGATCTTTTTGTATGAACAACAAGTTTTTTTCATACAATTTTTTATAGGCGACCCTTGAGAAGATGCTACTTACCAATAATGCATTTTCAAATTATATATCTGTAATAAGTTTTTTAACGCTGAAAATATTTGCAAAGCCGCTTCGAGTATAGTTAAAAATCCGCGAGATTCCTAGTCTCTTTATATATATTTTTTTGAACAGTATTGTTTAACAAAGGACTTTTTCGGTTACCAAATATTATCTTTGGTTCCTAAAATGGCTTAACGGTCACCAAATTATGACACTCCGAATACTTTCGGCAACGAGTTACAAGATCCGCAGTAGGTTCAGGTATTTTTTTTATGACATTGTGAATACTTTCGGCAACAAGGTCCTCCGTTTTAGGAAACGTAATTTGGTGACCATTAACCATTTTGGTTACCATTTAGATTTTTTTGTCAGGAAATAGGTACTTTTTTTGACGGTGTTCTAACACGAGCCTTTAACAGATAGAGTTTGGATATTTATGTTATTATTTGAGAATAACATAGAAAATCTAGCAAAGCATCTAATCGTGTTCCTTTTTATATAACTCTAGTTGGAAATGGAGAAAGCTCTGATCAAAGGCGAATACGATTCCGAAATCGCAATTCTAAACATAGAACAGAAGAAGAAAGCCGACCTGGTTGAGAAGGCTAAGAAGATAGAAGAAGAGATCAAGCAGCTGAAGGAGAAGCAAGAAGCGAGACAGAACGAAATGAGAGATAGAGTGGAAGTTGCCACTTGTAAGGTGGAAAGGTACGAGTATGTGCCGGTTATTTTATTTATTCGGGTCGGGCAACATTTGGTTTCGTCTGACAGTATACACCGTGTAACAGAAAGCTTTGTTAGTCTACCAGTAAAGATGAACCTATTGTGGAACTAAATTCGGGAAAAGAATATTAGTTTGTCCATATAAAAATGGGTCGCGTGATAGGTCAAGTTGTTTGGAGGAGATAATTGATGGAGTCAGGCGTTACTCGTACTTTGCGAAAATCCATTTATAATAAGATGGTATATACAAGATATTTAGTGTTTTGTCGCCTCGTCTCGATGTTGCGGTGGTGAAGAGGAACCACACCATAAAAACAAAAATATTTTTAGATTTCTCACGCTGACATCAAGACGAGGCAAGAAAACACTAAATATCTTGTATATACCATCTTATTGTTTGGAGGACGCAATAATTTTTTCTCGTATTATGCAAAATGTTGTCCTACAATGGGTTCACTTTGATGGTAAGACTAAAGACCCTTAAGTATTGCTACTCCTTTCTGTAACACGATGTAGATGGTACTCACGTATTCTATCGAGCTTTTTGTTACGAAATCTGGCACGTAGTGCAGAATATATAGGTTCTACGAACATGTAATCTTATTAGATTTTCAATTGGAAGCGTATGTGTGGGTATTATTTTTTTTACCAAAAAATATTTTAATTATTTTACCGCAGTCGATCAGGGGGGTTGTCTGTCCAAAATTTGGAAGTTTGCTAACGCGACATTGTCCTGCCGATATCTACAATATTTAGTAATGATATGCGGCGCTCAACCTTAATCAAGAATATGAACATAATCAGTCAAGAGTGTACGGAACAAGCCGAACATTGCACTTTATAATTAGCTACAAGTGCACTTCACGTGGCTCGCCTCCCTCATGACACATCATCCGTCAATTCGAAATCAAACATCAAATCATGTTCATGCGTTCTCATTTAATAATCAATAAGTCTGTACAATATTCTATTTTAACACTCATAACTACGACTTTCAATAATTTATCATATAACTCAACACAAAGAGTACGGCTACGAGTAACCTTACAAACAGGTGGTAGAAATATCAAACCCTAAAAAAGTTCGAGATGCTGAGATCAACCGGTCAGAATGTACTATTCCTTATTCTTTCTAACTCCATAGGTTAGAAAAGGACGTCAAGTCAAATGCGGCCACATTAGAAGAGCTACAGAATGCCCAAGATATATTGGATAACGAGACCAAGATATTTGAAGACCTGGAGTTCCAACATCTGGAGGAGGAATCTGAATTGTAAGTAATAACTAATCATGCTTAAAATATTAAAAAAAAAAACTTGTTGTATTTGTACCATGACTTTTTTTTTAATTTTACTATTGATGCACCACTGACTAGTCCGACTCTTCTCACTTAATCCATCCCTAGGTTGCCTGGAAAAAATTGCTTTAGGGCGATAAGGCCGCCTCTGTGTACAATATAAAAATATTGTATTGTATACTTTTTAAACAAGTGAAAAACCGACTTCAATTTGGCGAGAGCACATTTTTAAGTTATTTTAATTTACAAACTATATACTGCCCTCATTTTAGTTAAGTTTATTTAAATCCCAATTCAATAAAGGTCTCGTACGGGACCAAATACGCCTTAATTTTCTATATCGGTCCGAGAGCCGCTGAGAAATCGTCGTGAGGAAGCCTACTTTTAAACCTAATGAATTATTTAAATACAAATTATGTCCGTTATCCGCAATTTTGCTATTGTGGTAGAGAAGCAGCTACACCCTCTTCTTAGGGGAGACTTGATACTAGTATGAGTGGATACCTTATCATTACATCATAAAACTTTAAGAGTCCTTACTTTGATAGTTCATTTATTTAATTATATGGACTATTTATCGTTGACACTCAAAAAAAATTACAAATGAAAATTCTAGCATCTAGTGCCATAAGCAATGGACGTATAACTAAAAGCAATTTCTTTCAGGCAGCCTTAATATCTATTTCCTCACAAGTAAGTTATCCAACAATACTTAATACTTCTCTCACTTACAGGTTATCAAATAGAGAAGACATACAAAACGACATCATCCTACTCACAAAAAAGATCGAAGCTCAGAAAACAAGAATACTAACTCTTAAATCCGAAGCCAACAATAATTTAACATCCGCTTTAGACGAAACAAAAGTACTACATTCCGAATACGTCAAATTATTAAACAATGTCGAAGAACTAACGGCTAAAGTGCAAAGTATAGAGAAAGAGCTAAAACCTATAGTATCTAAATTAAATGAAATTGAGAGAGCACAATCGCCAGACAGTGCTTTTTATACAGATCAAACTAGAACTAAATCAGGGGAATTCAGTTATTCACCACAAAGCAGCGATAGTGATGAACTAGATATCAAAAACTTTGTTGACCACGAAAAAGAACTGAAGGACAAATTCAATTCAATAGATCAAATGTCTCAATCGATGACTGTAGACATAGAAAGAAAACTAGTCGATAGATCTAGCGAAAGCCCAACGAAACCGACGAAAAAAGGCTTCTGGGAGAGAAATTTCGATTCGTTAAAAAGAAAGAAGAAACCCAAATCGCCCGAAAAAGTCGATATAATGTCGCAGAGTTTTAACGAAAATATGTTCTACAATAGCGATAACATCGAAAGCGATCTATCTTTTGACAGATTTAATAGCTTACGCAATTCCAAAAAGAAAGAGAAAAAAGATACAGTAGTCAAGAGCGCTTCGTCATCCAAAATACCAACATTTGCCGCGTTAGGTAAAATTATGAAGAAAGACTCCTTCGGTAAGAAATCTCAAGACGATGATAGCAAAGCAAGATTCATAAAAAACAACAAACCGGCTGCAGAAAATAATAAATACTCTAAAGCGAAATCTCAATCCCCAGACAAAACAAATCAAAGTCAAATCGTCGAAGAAACTAATGACGAAATTAATCTAACAAATGCGAATAATTCTTTAGAAATGGGCCATCAAGCTAAACTGCTGCATAGAAAAAGTTGCGGCGATGAACCCAGTTTGAAAGATTTCAACAAAATCACAGATAAGATACCGTCGCAAGATGACATTGACAGGATATCGAAAGTGACAATTGACGCTCCGTTGCTGTCAAGTGACACTGACATGAATTCGTTGGGGAAGAGAACGTTTGACAGCTTGATGGAGGTGGAGAGAAAGAGAATGGAAATGCTCGAAGAACAAGGTAAAGTTAATTCTGAAACATTCTTTCAATGGTCGTTAATGTGTGGCTTATACAAACTGTTTAACTCTTTAATGAAATGCAAAATTATAATGTCATATAAAGTTACTTATAAATAACTTACTTATTATTTAATTATTTATTTTATTAATAATATAAAACCATAACAATAAAATTGGATAGTTTCTTCTAAGAATTTAGACAATACAGGCACCGTGGACATGCAAAAGTGACATGTCCGATTACTTCAATCGCAGCTTTCGTGTCTTTAACTAAATGTAATATTTAACCCGAATTATTTAATTGTTTGTTTTACACTCTAACAAGTACTTAATACCTAACATTAAAAGTTGATTTATTTTTCAGACAGTAACAGTAGATTTTGATAAAAATTATATGACCACATTAGCACCAGCTGTAAAGTATTTATCCTTATAAACAAAAAACGCTATGGTTCTAGATCACTCTTAAAATTTACAAAATAATAAAACGTGTGACGATATCGAAACCCTTATTTTTGAAGTTGACTAAAAATCTTCTCATTTCAGGTTGTCAAGTAATAGAAAACGAACGAGAGAAAATTTCCGAACTAAAACGACGCGTACAAGACGAAACTAAGAAACTCTGGGATCAAAGGCGAGAAAAATCCATTGACAGCGACCTCTACAACAGCTTAACCGACGACCAAAGAGAAAGCGGTGACTTTGACAAGTCAGAGAGCGAAAAGAACGAACGCAGTGGCAAAGACCGAAGCGTTACATTTGAACGAAGCGACAGAGATCGAAGTGTCACTTTTGACAGAAGCATCGTTTTCGACCAATCTGATAGATTCGAGCAAAGTGACAGGAAGCAAGATCTCTCAGATCACAGCCGAAGGGATGGTTCTTTTGATCATTCATTTATAGAGAAACCTGTTCAAGGAGATAAGTGTAACCGAAGTGCCAAATTTGACAGGAATGACAAGTTTGACAGTTTGCACGACAGGAGCGCGGTGGAAGACTCGAGCCTGGATGACAGCTTCATGACGGCCAATTCTACTATCTATGAAGAAAGGTGAGTTAATCATTTAATTTTTCTTTTACACAATTTTACAACGTGTCTAATTATGATTGTGATATATCTGAAAACTACTATCTGTTACCCGCGCAAAATGAAATATCAATAAAATTCAACTTTTGAACCCTTATTTGATCCCCTTAGAGGTTAGGATGGCATTGTTATTTTATCCTATATAGCTAGACATTTGACCACGAAAGTCAGCGATACTGAAGCCCTAGATGGAGCATGCTTAGTCTGGAATACACTGGCTCTCAAGGAATGCTGCCGGAACACACCAAAAATCGTTTCTTACCCTTACAGAAAAGAAATACAAATGAAAATAAAGAATACAAACTCCAGATTTCACGTTTCTAGGTTCAGCGGTTTAGACTCTGCGTTGATTACTAGCTAATATCAGTCAGGACTTATTCTTATTACCCGACTACGAAAGAAGCTCGTTTATATTTTTTGAGTCTATGTATATTGCTTTGGCACGCCGTAGAGCCTAAACGGCTTGTCGTATTTTTATGTGAGTGGTGTCAATTGATTCGTCTTAGTCGTGAGAGTGACACTGGGTATATCAAAATGAAAAAAAAGAAGAAGTCAAAGATGATACACAGGTTTAACGACGTAGCAGTCGGGTTTTTTGGAACTCGCTTTTAACTAGGTACTTTATCATATAGATTGCGTATCTGTACTATCTCCTGCTTACTAGGTAGTGGTTAGAAGAAACTTTAGAAAAACGAACTCAACAACTTTAGACCATTATATGACCTCGGTATGCAGCTAGTATAGCTTATGCCCATCTTCAGATAAAGACAATTCCAATGACACCGCGCACATCAAAATCGCTCTACCGTTTATGTTGTAGAAGGTCACAATGAATTAGACATACAAAGTAAACAGGCACACTAAGGAGATGTCATTTTTTGTATGCGAGGTAGTTTGGCTTATTCCTACACTTATATAATGTATACTATCGTGCAGTATAAAAATTGCAGAATACAACCAATGGGTAGACTAACGCCCTTAAGTATTGTCACACCTTTCTGTTACATGGTATATAAATATACCTAGAATCTATGACACCATAGTACGAGCCATTTCGTCTATAGAATGATGATGATGATAGCATGTGCGACACATTGACCCTCCAATTTCGCTACAGCCCCATTTCAAACTATTGAAAATCAACACCTAAACAATATTATCATACCCAATACTGACCTTATTTACTCCTAGATAAGGCTTAAAATCAATTAGCACGACTCTTTGAAATATCAAACTAACTCACTTAAAAGTATACTTTAAAGTGGAATGAATAAGAGTTAAAATAGCTAGAAGCATATGTCTAATGAATCATAGTATGTAGTAGGTCACATAATCGACTGATAAGATAGTCTAGTGTATTCGCGACTATGGTCACAGACTAACGTATTGTGGTAATTTTAGTCTGTGTTTTGTTTTTGCATTCTGACTCTTGAAGTGATATTTCCGTCTGTGGAGAGTGTATGGTCAATTTAAAGTATTGACCTATGTTAAAATTATTTGAATCGTGAACTAATTGTTTAAGTACTAAATAAATGATAGGTAATAAGCCTATGTAAAAAATTGAACACATATCTTGGGAAGGTTTAAAATTGTATTTTTTTATAATTTATTTCAAAATGGCGACATGTTCTTTTTTAGTTAGATTATAAACGTGATTGAGAGATAGATGAACGCTTTATTGTAGACATGCAAAACATAACTGTACAAAAATATAAATTTACATGTAGTGCCACACGTGGCGGCCTTCTCGCTAAAAGCGATATCCATCCAAAGCTAGCTCTTCTAGGCTAGATTTGGATGGAAGTTTTAGATAACAAAAATGTATAGGACGGGGGCGTACTTACAATAAAAAAAGGAATCTATACTTAATTACACATACCTATATGTACTATACAATTTTAATTTATATATATACTATATATTAGTATATATATATATATATATATATATATATATATATATATATATTAATATATTATAAGATACTATACATATATGCTAATTAATACATACAATAAAACTTATTGTTCAAGTGTCAAATAAAATGATAGAAAATAAGTCTATGATATAAAAACAATAGAAAGCGACTTAACTTTGTAACTAGTTCTCTATTTCCCGTCCGTTGTGATCTCGGACTTTCGAAATCGCGAGTGAATCGGTTTCCTCTAGGCAAGCGTGCCACATCCTAGGCCGCGTCGTAGCTTTACATCGGCCGAGTTATGTTTTTTTATTTTTAAATTTGAAAATGGTTACATATTGTTATCAGTCGAATTAAATTAGAAGGATAAATGTATTTAAATGTATTAAAATGTAAATATGCGTCAACACTTTTGAGTGACTAATTTAATACGTAGAATTTTATTATACAACGTGTAACAGAAAGATGTGACAATGCTTAGGAGCGTCAGTCTACCCATCAAAGTGAAGCCATTGCTGAACTGAAATGAAACTTAAAAAAAAATTAGGCGGTCCATTGGTCACGTTATCAGCCAAGTTGTATGGAGAACTCCAAATTGAAGTTTTCTCAATATTTTTGTACTAGAGTGGGTTAAACAAATATGTTATATTAACGTCTTTGCATAGGCAAAAGTATCTGTAGAATTATTTGTTTCTAATAATTCTGTTTCCAGTTTGGTTATTTATTTTACTACTGTATACAGGGTTGTCGGTTAGGATTGTACTAAGTTCACTATACTCATCATTATAAACAAGATTCCTTATGAAAGCAACTCTGACAACGAGAAAAAAAATAGTTTCATACAAAAAGTTGATCGGTCGTCCACGAAATGTATGAAACAGCTGATATTTTTTTCTCGAACTCAGATTTGATCCCATAGTAAAAAAATATTCTTAGGATTAGTACAGTGACCTCTTTTCGGCTTAATACACCCTTAACCGATAAACCTGTATAATATTACACAGTTTTAATTTTTTATTATGTAAAGAACATACACATGAAGTGCAATAATTTGTACTTTGCATTTGCATACTACCAGTCCATACCAAACACAGGATGCAGTGTGACACAATATTTAAGGCGAAGAACGTCTCTGTAGGTCTTCGGTAGTATCGTTGTAACATAGGTAAGGAAAATGATAAACACAATTTTTACACATGAAAAACGGTGTCAATTATTTATTTATGTAAAATTATAACGAAAATTGTGTTTTTGAACGTTTTTAAATATTAGGTTGAGTTTGAGTTATATAGAAAACTCATTAATGTATGCACACAAAAATATCACAGTAAGTAATAGTATGTTGTATGGATGGACAGGGCCCTAATTCTCTAACGGACTACTAGATATCTTGCCAAAACGCGTGACGAGTTTATAGTTATTACTCGTATGGCGTAATAAATTCTTCTCATGGTGCAAAACGAGCACTTTCCGTGCCACAATACGATATATAAGCTATGACATTGGCTTAGTGAATACAGTTTCCCGTGAATTTAACGCGCTAAAAATAACGTTACGTGTTAAAATGTTGATAGTGAGTAAGGAGCCTAGATGTTACCTATTTGGACTCTCTTTCTCTTATTATTTGTTTTATTTTTCTTTATTTGTACGACAAAAGTGTCGTGGTATATATATTCTAAAAAAATTGTGAAATTTTCAAGGTTCTTAAAATCTCAATTGCCCATTTCCATGTGCGTATGACGCGCCCCTTAAGCTCAAATGAATAATAGTCCCAATGTATAAGTCATCAGTCAATCAATGCAATGAATAGAGCGCCTCGACATTTGCAGACTAGATATGTACAATCAGCTGTAAAAACAAGTTACATAATTCAAATAAAAAAATATAAATCAGAAAATAATATAAAATATTTAGTTTTGTTTTAGTTGCATATTGCATTCAATTAATTTAATGTGAATGGACGAAAGTCTACTGATATACTCCTCGTCGTACGTAGTTTGAGACATATTAATTAATTCAAAACTGGTAAAATTTGTTACACATACCATTTTTATAAACAATAGTAACTGTCACCCGCGATATAAAGTGGAATATAAAGAAGTTTCAAACTTTGACCCCCCCCCCCCCCCCCTCCCCCAGTTGTTGAATTTCCAAAAATCATCCCTTAGTACACCCCTGTAACTTAAAATGCATACGCCCTCCAAATTTTCTGTCTCTAGGTTTAGAGGTTTACACTCTACGTTGATTCTTAGCAAATGTCAGTGAGGACTTACTCTTCTATAAGAATCAGTGAAAACATGAGTATTTTTTTTGAATTTGACAAAGTGAAGCGATATTTAGTCTATCTGCTAGAATAACATTTACTTTTACTGCCAGGTTTCGGCCACTAAAACGTAGTTCCACTCCTTGGATTTTGCAAGCTACAAGGCCTATGGCAAAAATAGTAACATTCATATAAATTTATTTATCTTATAGAAACGTTTAATATTCAAGGCTAAAACGCCTGTCTAAGTACTCTTTATGACAATTACACGAGGGTCAATTATTTTTGACACCAAAAAATTTTTTAGGGCGAAACCTATTCGAAAAGGATAAGAATATAACAAAAATGAAATGATACATAATTTACGGGTGATCTGAGGATTGATTAAAAGGCTACAGCCTTGGTCTAAATGTTGTGGAGGAAATCTAGTTTTAACTTTTTAGATATTCGAACACTATCGTGTAACAGAATGGTTTGATAACACTTAACGGCCGTTTTCAATAACTTACTTGCTCTTAACTGGTAGTTGCTATCTCTACCTGCCAGTAAAAGTATTACTAACTGTTACTGCTGTTTCAATAACCAAACTTTCAAATGTCTATCGGAGATTAACGACAGATAGGGACCCTATCCCTAGTAAGTTCGGTCCTCCGGAACGTTTCGTTGTTCCATTTCTTAAAAGTAAGTACATATTTTAGCACTAATCGTTTTCGGTTACACAAGTTATCATATTATTCAAAATTCTGTGATGTTTGTATCATTTATGATATTAAGAGCTACCTGCATATAATAAATGTCTCTTCAATTTCTATTTTATGAAATACAAACTAAGCCGTCCGTATATAAGCTATTCCAGTGGCAATAACTAAACGCACTGCTGACATTTGACAACTCAACTATTGACATTTCAATAGAACTCAATTCAAACAAGCAACGGTTATTATTAAATACAATTTATTATAAATACTGATTATCTTTACTGACTGCAAATTAACATGTCTCAAGAAAACACAAACTTATCGGTAAGTAAACATGGCTCTTGGAGTATATACGAAGTTTTTTTGCCAAGCGTTTTGGGATGCATTTTGGCGCCTACTTGCATTAATGCAAGAATTTATTTCATCATTTATTTGCTGGAAACAGTGTACAAGGTCTTACAGAGTTTTGTTTCAGAAATATAAACAAATATATGTTTGCTATAAGGATGTGCAAAATAACTACTAGAATTTTAGCCTTGATCTAGCTTACAATAGTCTTGGATCAATTCAAAAATTTATGTTTATTTATATGTATGGTGCTGAAACTAAACAGAGAATTCTTTTACAGAAAACAAACGACGAAAACTTTCAGAAGAGCTTTTACAGGCTCAAAAAGAAAAAGAATGTGCAATGGCTGCATATTTCACTGCAAAAGCAGAAAAAGTGCAGTTAGAAAATGAAAAGCTCAAAATAGAAATAGAACATCTAAAAAAAATGCCAGATGCTTAATTTTATAATATTAATGTGAATAAAAAATTGGTTTTAAGTATCATCCTGTTTTTATAACCTACTAATTGTTCCTCTCAAACATAATTAGGCACTACATTTTAATTACAAACCTACTATAACTAGTAGACCCAAAATATAAATTGCTGCTAGGACTTAACAAGTCACTTTTTATTACAAAAAACCAATTAGATACTAAAACTGTAGGTGTCAATGAGATGCTGTCGTGTGGAGTGATGCTGACCCAAACTTGCAGTGTAGGGAAATTCTTCCTCAATAACATGACTGTTTGACGAGTCCGGATAGACATCAATTTCAGATTCCACTTCAGCAACTCCTTGCATTCTGCATATATTATGCAATACAGATGTTGCTATAATGACAGCTTGTACTGTATCTAAAGCCAATCGAATTTTTAGTGAGAGTACTGGGAACCGTCTTTTCCATACTCCAAAACATCTGTAAATTAAAAAAATATATGAATGGGTAATAGATACTTCAATCTAACGTCAAAGTAGTTTTCTTTAATATATTTCATTTAAATGAAGCTCAGAGCCCATAGTGGTAACAAGAAAACAAATGGATATTATTATATTACCATATACAATAACTATATGGTATTTTATTTTACCTTTCTATGGGGTTTCTTGTCAGTACATGGGCATCATTATAACAGCCTTCATTAGGAGTAGAAGGATTCAGCACTGGTGTCAGTAAATAAGAATTGCAAGGATATGCACTGTCACCAATGAGCCATCTGTTACCAAAAACACCATCTTCACATTGCACTGAAAATAAAATTGTCACAAATTTTAATATTATTGACAACTCTCGATTCACGTTACACATAATAGGTATGAATGGGATAGTAGGATAAAATTATTATTTAGTAAAGAAGGCACCTTTTAGAGTAGAGTTGTTAAAGATAGTGGCATCATGTGCCGATCCAGGCCAGCGAGCAACAACATTCATAAATAACAAGTCTGCATCACAGACTCCTTGGACATTTAAAGAGAAAGTTCCTTTTCTGTTCCTAAATTCTTCACCAACATTTGAATCTGAAAATGATGTATGTATTTACTTACAGTTAATATACCAATTTAACACACTTAAATAAATATAGTAAGTTACTAACTTGGACACTGGATGAGAATGTGTGTACAATCCAAAGCTCCCAAGACTCGTGGGAATCCTGCAATTGCATGGAAGCCAGTTTGTGTATTTGCTTGTATTATTACATATTTGTTGTATAGGCCGGCTAAAGCACGAGATACATCTCTCACTATGCGGCTAGCTGTAGGAATCGAGACTCCTACAAAATCTGCCACCGATATTAACATTGTTCCTAGTGCATAGAATCTCAATGCTAGTAACAATTGGTGCAACGTAGATACTCCATGATTTCTGGAAATGTAAATAGGTTGTATTTGTAGGCTGTTGCTTGTAGTATATGATGAAGTACAAGTATATAATAAATTTAGAATTAAGTGTAGGTGATTAATATGCACAAGTGAAATACCTGGACGAACGCACTTTTAAAGCTGGAGTTATTTCCAATAACAACTCTTGCGCAGTCGTTTTATTAACACGAAATCTGTAGATGAACTCAGATTCCGTCAGTTCCGAATAATGGTTAATACGAATATTGCATCGGCGGTTTTCTTCCTCGATTAAATTCGGACTTCGTGAATCAAATTCACCAGCTTCGTATAGTTCATTGTCACTTTCATCACTGAATAATTCCATCTTTTTAGTTAAAACGTTAAAAAATAATAACTTCACTGGAAAACGTCCGCGTAACCAGGCAATTATCCTCCGAAATTGAGGGATAGGTGAAATCTTTAACTGTCTGTCACTTATGTTACTGACAGTAAGCGATAGCGCGCTTGTGAAACGCATTTTTTTTAACATGTATGAAACGACCTATCTATGGTTAGAGATTTCGCCTCCGAACCCTCTGACAGATAGATAAGCATTGCGGATAGATTAACCCTGCCTATCTTTGTTTATTGAAATGCAGATAGCTACCATTAGTAGGCATTTTAACTAGTAGTTAAAGGTAAGTTAGTTATTGAAAACGGCCGTAAGGGATCTACACAAAATGAAACAAAGTAAAAAAAAAACTGCAGAATAAAAAAATTGGTTCTTCATACGAAAATTGGTCACGTGATCAGTCAAGTTGTATGGAATATCATACATTTTTTTTATTTTTGTTTGAGAAAATTGGTTTCACGCAGGCTTCACTTTGATGTATAAATTAACACCATTAAGTATTATCACACCTTTCTGTTACACGTTATGAAGAGTATGTAGTCGACTGTACTTTAATTGGCTAAATTGTCGACTTGTGCCTACAATATTTAAGAATATTTAGGCGCAGAACATCCATTACTTTGCTGGCTACTATTATTTAGCTGATGACATCAAGTTTATTTCGTTATAGAGCGTGTTTTCCGGCAATCATTGAATATAATCTTAGATAAAAGCTGTTATGACAAAATAATCTAGCTGACCTACTCAAGTGTAACATGATGGCATCCGCGCTATTAATTCTAGGATTACATTAGTTGATCGGAATGGCGTAGTTATTAGAACTATTTACCTCGTGATCAAAATAATTAGGCGAATTTAAAAAAAACATATATTTTTTTGGATATATTTAGAACTTAACTATGATCCTGCGGGTCGCTGCCAAATTTTGAAATCTGAAAAATTATATGAAAATTCTTATACGAGTTATAATAGCGAAACAACCAAAAGTCAAGTTCGTTTGCAATAATTATTCTCCGACTGATAAAGACATTCCGATAAGAACTTGAATGCAGCTACTGTTATGCAACAAACGCTGATAAAGTTGTTTTTACGATCACATATAGTATTTATTTATTTACTATGAAAATATAATTGATCAAAGGTTTATTCAAGTATTATGAAACCCTCTTTATTCTAACATGGCACTGGTAGAAACATATCCCTAGACGTCATTGATACATCGTAGAAGTTTATCAGACTCGCACAAAATCAACGAAATTTAATGTAATGCGTATGTACTATACATAGACAACTCTTTATTCAAAAAATAGCATAACAGTAAATAAACTACGAGTATAAGATAGAAAAACTTATAAACATATACTAGTTTTTAAATGGCGGCCTTATAGCTTTAAGCTATCTCTTCCAGGCAACCATGCACGTACAAGATAATTACATATTATTAAGGCCTTAAAATATTACACCATCAAATAAACAGCTATAAATACAACCAAGACTTATATGAATACACAGATACATATATAAATTCGTATACAATACAATACTAGGCATGGAAATATATATAGACAAATTATCTACTAATTATTATATATATAACTAATAATAGTATAGCACTATATTTTCTAAGATTTTTTCTCTTGTATTCTATTTTGTTGTGTGTCAGCAATGAAGAATTGATCTATTTATCTAGGTATCTATTTATCTACTTGGGTATAATACAATGCACAAAATACGCGATGTGTTTTGTACATTCAGACTTATAAAATTAGTCGTACGTTCTATACGTACGACTAATTTTATATATTTCAATAGGAAAAATTGGTTGATGCGGCCTAAGACGAAACATGGGATAGGTGAAAGTAATTCACTTGCGACTTCAAAAGACACAGATCGGTTAGTTAGGTAATTATCGGGAAATAGAAAAACTGGGCTAGCATCGGCGATTATAACCGGTGAAAGGGAAAGATAAAAAATAGAACACGGTTCAATTAAATGTCCTAAGAGTGTTGGACTTCTAGTAAAAAAAAACTTTGAAATTAGGTTATTGTTTATGAAATGTCACAAGGATGTTTGTTTATAAGCGCAGTGAATTCGGTATTCAGTTAGTAGCATTCCAATTTTGACCCTCAAATGTGGATAAAACTATTTTATTCACTGCCCATGCTGGCCCAGCAGAGTTATGCTCAAAGAACGTTGGACTATTTATAAAAAGATTTTTTTCTTTTAGTAGTGATGTTATGTCAAAGAATCGTAAAGTACTCATGATGCCACACGCGCTTGATATTTTTTTGGCGTCCTTATGTCTCAAAGCGTTCTCATTCAGACCAAACTACAATCAATGTGAAAGTACTTACACTTTCCTATTGTTTAACCTAAGACCTAGATGTCCATAACAGTCTAGAAACGCTAGCTAAATACGTGGCTAAGTAGATCTAGGACTAGGCAATCATAACTATGGCTATCCATAATAATGATATCCATTTGTAAACATAACTGCACGTACGCGGGCCTTATAAGATTCACTACACAGGGTGTTAAGAGTAGACCATAGGCATTTAATTAAGGGGTGCGCCTGCCTCAAAGCTAAATGAGCAACTTAATAAATTTTGAAGAATTCACTAAGTTTGGTGATACTTCTAAAAATATACAATTACTAAAAAATATGGTCAAAAAAAGGCGTTCAGTTTTTAAATAGGGAGATAGATTAAATTTCGGGGGATTAAATTATTTTCTGCCAAATAGCGTTTTTTTTTACATTTGTCAGTCATATTTTAAAAGTTGAATAATTATCGTGTTCGGCTTACGTTTTTTTTCGCGATAACAGTGTTAATATTTTATTACTATGACGACCGCAAAAAGTATGTCTTTCGGACACTCTTTTTGCGGCCGTCATCCATATTATGACAAATATTCTGGCGTACAAAAGTTTGCACATATGTTTTCACTGGCCGCGCCCCGCCGCATCTGTCACCGACCGAGGATCACCGACCCTACACTGTTTTCGGATTTCTGAATTTTCGTTCCGGGGCCTACCTCTTTTCACCCCCTAAATGTTACGTATTTTTTGTCAATCGCTTCCCTATGATGTATTTTAGGCCTACACGTTTAATTATTTTGAAAAGGCTTTTAATAGGCGTATCAGCGCAAAAATACGACTGCTTAGGAAGCTTGTAACTTTACAGTAATATGATATACAGAAAAAAAATGGTATACCCTAGTAAAAAATGTGTAAGCTATGTAAAAAACCATTGGAATCGAACCACATTAAAAGGTTGAAAAGAGCTATATCTTTTTGTATGGACAAGTTGGCATAGTTGACTTTTCGTCTTGACTTCGGGGTTGGTTCCATGTTGAAAGTTATTCGTAATAATTCCCTTTTCGACTTGGAACATCGCCAAACACAATAGTTTTGTATGAATGAGTACTACCAATTTAAAATCATTTAACCTAAGTAATGTATATACCCGCGATGATTTAGCGTAACGTTAGCAGCATAGCAAGTGAAACAAGTAAAAGCAGTATTAGTTTCGTTTTGACAGGGACGAACAGTCAAAATAAAACCAAGATTGCTTTCTCTTTTTTCACCTATTTCGCCTCTAACGTTACGCGGTACCACCACAGTTTAGAAGTTTGGAAAACTAATACTAGTCTGTTCAATAAAAAATAACCTAAATATAATTTCTAAAAACGAAAATGTCAAAAACAAGAGAGAAGAAGAGCTCATTATTGTGCTGGTAAGTGATCATATCTTAATATTATTTATTGCATATCTCTGACTAGCTGATGCCCGCGACTTCGTCCGCGTGATATTTACTATTCCTATATATATATATATCTACTACTATATATATACTAGGGATATAAGCTACCACCATACAAAATTTAATTTATATCCGTCCAGTCGTTACGGAGATTAGGCCACAAACAGAGAAAAAAGATGTGAAAAAAAACTAAATTACATCTTTTTCACTTCTTACAACCCTCTAACTGTACAGAAATTCGACCCATACAGTTTTATTATATGTATATACTTCGGATAAAGACTTGTGTCAAAGTTATGCAAGCTTAGTCTACCGTCCGGAAGCCTCTGACTGGTCAAAGATTAAGCAGGTGCTGGCATGCTTCAAGAATGTCGTCTAAAGACAAAGAACCAGGGCATTCAACCGTATTATCTATTCCACGGTAGCGCTCAATTGTGAATGTCAACCCATGGTCACTCACACGCGACTTGATCGCGCTGTAACATCGTGTTCAGTTTGAAACGTAAAAGCTTCAATTCAGAGAATGCTGGTTCGATTTCATATTTTTTTTTTGGATTGGTTATGAGCGTTAAAACTGTTCCATTGAGGAGGAATGAAAAGAAGAGGTACCTAATTAGACTATAGTTTTTTGATGTTTGTTATCTGATGATTCGGAGAAGGCTGATTCGATTTAATTTTTTTTTTTTTTTTTTAGTGTGTTACTTCGCGTGTCGTCCCATTTAAATTTCATTAAATTCGATCTAAACGTTTGAATATTAATAATATAAAACAAAATAATTGAAAATCTTCTATGGGCGCATGACGTAATGGAAATCGGTACCTTATCACTTTTCAAAAAGGTCTTGTTCAAAGTTTTGAGTAAAGTAAGAAAATCAGGTTTTTTGTTTGTTACAAAAAACCTTTAAATATAGTAATATAATTGTAACTTTACAGTGATATGAAGTGAATATTTTCATATATATTTTCCTATTTGTTATAACTGAGTGTCTCCTTCTATTTTCCGAAGTCGATGTGAAATAGGCTTGGCTTGCGTTTGCTTCCCGCATCTCGCCTGATGTAAAGCTATGATCCAGTCTAAAACGTAGCACGTTTGCCTAGAAAAGGGTAGCATGTTAAACATAACAGATATGTTATCGGTTTCTTTTTGATCTAAAATTCTCATTTCGTTTGAAATCTAAGATTTATAAACTGACATTGATTCGAAACCCGATTGTCCTCATTACTAGTATTTTTTCCATAAAAATTAAAAAAAAAAATGTCTGTTGATATCATTTTCTTAGGTTTGCGTATGATCGAACGAGGGAAGCGACCAAAGAGTATTTCTGTTTCGTCTGTCAGTTTGTATGGATGTTGGTACTCGCGTACAGATCGTTGTTTCCTACCAATCTTGACGAAACGTGATAGTATATAGGTTTTACGAGTTATTCGATTTTATTGAGTCCAAGGGGAAGTCTGCTTACTATTTACCGATTGCTTACAATAAATTTTAAATCATATGCCTCGTTCTTCACACCTAATTATTAATCCCGTGACCTTTTCATCCAGACAACCTTCAGCTGTTTATTTTCCCAAATTAATCTTAATATTATAACAGAATGCGTTGTTTATATCATTCTAAATGTTCACCTCGTGTATGATTCAAAACAGGTGTTTTTTTTTTGGATGGAGGCCAATTATGTAATCTCTTCTTTATTTTGTTACAGTTCCGGACTTCTATCATCTTCTATTGAAGAGGTAAGTGGTTTTAACTGTTTTTATTTTTTTAGTTAATAGTTTATTAACTAAACTTTACTGATGGTAAACAACGTCATCGCAAAATGTACGTAAGTATAACGCCTAAGTCGCTAAATAACTACATCGCCAAAAGTACTATTTACTTGTAGGTCTTAAAATTAACTAATTAACTAAAAAAAGACTATGTTTGTATCATGTTTAAGACTAAATACTGCGTAGTTGGTAAAATCAAATTGTTCGTTAGGAGAACTGTATTTCCCGCACACAATGTTCACGGTTAGGCTAATTTAGCCGCAATAAGACGTAGGATATACAAAATTACAATAAATTATGGCTTTTTCTGAAATAATCACTCACAAGTACGATGTATGTAGTATTCCCGACTGGCCCAATGATAACAGTAATGGAGCAGAAGGGACAAATTCCCATCTATACCGCATGAATGGGGCAGATAATGGACCCGATGGGAATATATCCATAAAACACCAATTGTCCAAATAAATTGTTATGCAAACGTGTAGTAGAGAGAATTATTGTAATAGCTTTAGCCATAAGAGTCAATGAACATCTAAAATAGATGCTCTAATTTGGTTCCAACACTCGTAAGCCAGTGAAACCCTGGAGAAATTATGAACGAACAACATTGTAAGTTCTTGCTTTTAATTGAATTTATGTGTGAGATTATAGTGATTTAGGTTGGAATGATCTGTGGCTGTTTACTGAACTGACAAAATGTGTAATCGTATCTATCTACGAGTATTTATTTATTTATCATGACAAGCTTAATGATAATACATATTATATTACAGCCTATTCAGGAGCCTAATCGCGATAGCAATTATTTTGATAAAATACAATACTATGAAAATCTAACTCTGTTTAATATTTGTTTAATATAACAATACGTCACTTGTAAAAGTAGGCTAAGTTTCCTTGAATATATAAATTTGAATTTTGAATTGAATATATGAATATTATACGAGTACATATACCTACTCGTATATAGTACAGCCAATTACAAGCCAATTTTAAAGTTTGTGTGAGAATACAAATTCACATTTTTTAGTATCAGTCCATACCTTTTTTTTACGTGGAGAAATGCAACATGCATACCGCTTCACCACGGGGAGGCAGAGCGGTTATGTGGGACTCTTACCCACTAAAACTCCACGGTGGCACTCAACCACGACCTGCCATTTGTGTCCGTCACCGGACCCATCCATCGGGGTTGCCCTCCGTTACGGTACGCCAGACACATGACGCACCGCAACCATCTCGAGTACCATACCACCACGTGGGCGTCAGACGACCCCATGTCTAGATGCCCGAGATCCTCCTGCGACGGGTCATTAGTGGCCCCACCACGTCACCATCAAACGGCGATGACCCCATCAGGGCCGCGGAACGTAGGAAGAGCGGCGCACCTCAATACCGACCGTCCTCTCCCGCCGCGGCCCCATCCTCGGATGCGCCGTCTTGCGTTTGCATCCCGCCTCAGTTTCGGTGTCCCCATAAAACACCGCAACCTACCTCCTGTAGCCGCTCTTACATGAGCTTAGAGGGCAAAACCCAGTGGAGCGGCCCATCCCGGTTGCCTCTTGGCTTTAACGTGGTTGGCAAGGCCACGGCTACTGAGCCCCACCGCCTCGACAATGCGGGCACCCTTGGGGGATCAGTCCATACCTATTGTAGAACTGTACCAGCTCAGACTTCGAAAATATAAATGCTGTTACATACAAATTCGTCGACGACCGATTTAGTTTTTGTATGGAAAAGCTGTTTTTTTTCTCGGATTCAGGGTTGGTCCTATAGTAAAAGCTGTTCCCAAAAACGAGTAGAGTAACCCTCTTTCGGATTAATTCACCCTTAACCGATAACTTTGTGGATAAGATAAGATTTTATTAAAGTAAAAATATAAAAGTTTTTTAAACTAAAAATATACATCTGAGTTTTCCTACTTGTTTAGTAAAATTGAGTACAGCATCTTTATGTCACACTTTCCCCCTTTTTTTGTGAAGGGACGAACCCGACCCGCATGTCACTACACGACCACCCATCCAAGACCTGACCGGACTGCACGTTGCTTAACATAGGTGATCGGTAACAAACCCCTCCGTTTACATAGTACAAGCTTTACGTATCAAAACCGTTCCGTTTTCTTCGTAATCTTGAGTTTAGTATGTGGGTACCAAATTTTACTGAAATCGTCCAAAAAATAGCGCCGCTACAAAGGAGAAATTAACAGTCAAACATTCTAAATATTCGAAGAGCCCATAAACAAAACTTCGTCAGGATTGGATAGAAAGTGCGACCTGTATGAGAGTGCGGAATTTCTTGCGGACAAACATACAGACAGACAGACGAAAGAACATTTTGCCAGACTCGAAACAGAGATGCTTCGCTCGGTCGGTCGGTACAAAAAATCCTTAATTTTTAGAACTCTACAGTTCTTAATAAACCACACGCGGCTGCGTTTCATCTCAAAAATCATTAGCCTCGTTAATATCCATCCGAAATGGTATAAATGATAGTTCTCTTTCACGACAATCATAAACATACCTTCAAAGCTGCGTGGCGCGCCTGAAATTATGAAGTTCTTTTCAGAAATAAAACTTCGAAATGTCATTGTTTCGTCTCAGGAAGTCCTTTTTATAGCATCGAAAATCTTTAAGAATGTATGTCTGTATATGTATCAACCCATAGCGTCATACTTGTGGACTCGGGTCTCACCTGGAAGGGGGTGTAGAGCATAATCAACCACGCTGGCATAATTACGGGTTAGGAACTTCACTTATCTATGAACGCTATTGTTACCTCCAACAAGCTCTGCACTCACGATGTGTTTCTTCACCGTTCAAGCAAGTGGTGATTAGTTCTAATGTACATTGTATTTTTTTTATTTTACACCAACTTTATTATCTTTCCTACTTTATCGGAATTGTCGCTGCCCTTGCGCTGGGTTGTTGCATCTGATGCATCTGTGTAGATCATTAGTGATCTATTGGTAATCCAACCGCTCTTTCTTTGTTGAAGTTAGTCATATCATTTTTACTAATAAAGGTAGTATTTGCGCGGTATTTAATGGTTGTATGTAACTAGTAGCTGTTTCCCGCGGCGTTGCCTGTGGTATGAAATTAAATACAAAGAAGTTTCAATCCTTATCTGACTCCCTTAGGGTTGAATTTCCAAAAATTTTTTCTTAGTACATTCCTACACACTGTAATGAATACAGTACTTCCGAATGTCATGTCTCTAGGTTCAACGGTTAAAGCTCTGCATTGATTGATAGCAAATATAAGTCAGTTAGGACTTACTCTTTTATGTATATAAGTATAGATGGCCTCCTAAAATAAATCATCTTTTAGAACAATGTTCCGTAATATGAGTGAAATATATCTTCCTTTGCTTTTCCAAGCCGAAAGCGAGCTAAATCTGGAAATAGCTCCGTATCTCGAAGGATGCGTTAATATACTGCATCCTGCTTCGCTCTTGTAAAAGGAAACCATCATTTGTCTTTGGTTCACGTGCTGGTAATCATTAACTAAAAAACAAGAAACATGTACAACAAATTAATATTTTTTTTCGGCTACGAATATTTCTATTTTCTAGGCTATTCTTTGTGTGTTTGAAGAAATTATTATCTGAATTCAAAAGGTCTTTAGAAAAATATTTTTTCGTGTATAACGTACAAAATAGATATTTTATCATTATTACATTTAAATAATCCAAAATAAATTTAAGATTACTCCAGATAGACCACATAAAAATGCACTAGGGTTACAGTGTCGCTGACTTCCGTGATCGTGCGAGCTTGTGGTCAAATGCCTAGCTGTATTGGATAAAAAAACCATCCTTCTTTCGCAGTCGGGTAGAAACTATTGAACTTCACTTTTGGAAGTGTGTAGAATGGACTTGGACTTGAGGATTGGTGTTTTGAGGCCCTGCGACTGGATAGAGGGCATGTATGTTCGCTCATTATTATTTTGTCTTGGGCTTTTAGCTTCATATTCGTCAGGTGTTTTTGGGGCGACCTGGCTCGCACTGGCCCTGGTGGATTGCGATCAAAGACTTGACACAAAGTTTGACCAATTTATTTTATTTACAATACGGATTTTCACGCGTACTAGCTACCTGATTGTTGGAAGGGTCCAACTAGTCCAACTATTGAGGTCTATGTTAAAACAAAGCAAATGACATGACAGAAAACAAAAATTTGTACAAAACAGATTGTTTTTTACCCGACTGCGAATGATTTAGGTTAAAGTGAAATTAAGGATGATATACTGGTCTAACGATTTAGCAGTCGGGTTTTTTCGAACTCGCTTCTAACCACTTGTTTTGGTCACTAACTCAAGTTTCAATATCACCTACGTTCTATATGTGGACAAAATATCCGAGTTAGTGTTTAGTGTACATATTGATTGGAAGCATGTATAACATTATCTCCATATCTAAATTGCGTACTTGTGGATCCCTGGTATCGAACATGTTTTAGGTGGGATTTTGCGTAATGAATACATAGGTAAAATATATCTATATACAAGTATCTACCTTCTATGAGTATACTCATCACCCGTGACTTTTCCGCCGCCTTCCGAAAATGAGGAGGTTACTCAATTTGGCTGGTTTTCAAAGTTTTTTACCTGATATCTTAGAGACGGTTTGAATTATATGTTTGTTTGACATGGCATGTTTACCATGTTCAAAGAAAATTATAAAATTAACTGCAATAATAAAAATATCTATTCATATTCGTTTCCAAAAAATCTTAAAATTAATTAAGTCATTCGTTAATTTCCATTTCTAATTGTTTTGGAAGAGATTCCTTTTAACGATACCTGCCTACTGTTTCAAATTAAAAAAAAACTGAAGGTCTAGTTGCCGTTTAGTTTTTTAAAGTCAAAGTAATAAGGTCAATAAATCGCAGAACTACTGGTAATTAGAGATTGATTTCCTATTTAGTTTCCCAAAATTCCAAATTACAACGAAGTGAAGTACTTTTCAAGAGAATATTGTCTGCATCAGGTAATGTAGATAAAACATGAAGCGCAAAACACAAATTAAACATTTCTCGCTACCTCAAAACAAGTTCACAAAATATTTACAAGTAAATTTATCTTCTTTACTTATTTACAAGAAAGTAAATCAATCTCGGTTAGTTTGGACTGCAAGTGCGGTCATTTATTAATCTGTATTGCAAATATCTATGTATATGTATATAGTCCTGACAGACTGACTGACTGGTATTTGCTAGTAATCAACGAATCCTTCAAATCTAAAGATGTGAAATTTGAAGGTTATATTCATCATAGAGTGTATACTAGGTGTAAATCGTGAGGAAACAATAGCATGGTGGTAGGGCGCTTCATATAGCTCGCCTGGCTAGCTACAACCCTCAAGTTGTAAAATCTATCGGTCTAAGCTCCTAACGTTGTGTTTATGCAGCTTTCCAGTGCCTTCCAGCCAGTGTATTCTAGACTAGGCATGCTTCATCTAAAGTTACAGAATCGCTGACTCTATGGTTATGCGAACTTGTGGTCAATGCCTAGCTGTGTTAGAAAAAAATACTAGAAATGATTTTCAGAATTTCAATCCCTAAGGGCGTCAAATAGGAGTTCAAAATTTGACACTTTTACATATAAAATTGTATGCCGCGGGCAACGCCGCGGGTTACAACTAATACTGTAAATATATAAGAATTTTACTTTTGCTTAAAAAAACAACTATTCAAATAAATCAAGTGTTTAAAAACCGAATAACGTGCCAAAATAATTTTCGCACGCCACTGTGCATCATTATAGTTCGCGTACCTCTTACCATCTTATACTCCAAAAAAATAAATATTATTAGACGAACACGATGTCTCGATTATAAAAATGCCTCTTAGTGTAGAATGGCTGTACTGACTTCTGTCTGTGTCGAAGCCGTTCGAAGGCCTTTAACATGATAGATAGATAGACTCAACGCTTTATTGTAAACACACAAAAAATACAAAAATATAAATGTACATGTATGTGTGTAGAGCCACATAGTCTACAATTGCAATCTTATGACTAAAAACCAGGATCTTAAAATGAGTTAATTTCATCGTAGTATTCAGTTGTATATGCCACTGCAGGATACTTGCATTGGGCTGTAGTTTTAATTGAAAGCTACATATTATGCAG
Source organism: Ligdia adustata (assembly GCA_947049295.1). Classification (NCBI taxonomy): domain Eukaryota; kingdom Metazoa; phylum Arthropoda; class Insecta; order Lepidoptera; family Geometridae; genus Ligdia; species Ligdia adustata. Next base: position 6,829,625 of record OX346239.1, read on the forward strand.
AAAGCATTAAATTATGCTAAAGCAATATAGACATCTTTATTTTTGTTTTCAATGTCAATCGAATTCCCGGGCACAATCGAAACAACTAACTACAACAAAAAAATATAGCAGAAAGATTAGCTATAGACAATAAAAGTTTCATTATTTTAATTGTCTATATTTCTGATATCAATAATTTCAGTGAAACCTACACATTAGGAGCGACTAGCTCAGAAATGGTACTTAAAGTGTTTTTACGTAGCTTAATCATTATTAGTCATAGATACTGCTGATTATTATTCAAAATAAGTTGGGAATTTAATTAAATTGCAGGAGGTGTCGATATAGTTGCTTATCCTTTTCTATACGAATTGCTTAAACCAGATAAGAATGATTATATACGAAATACTTTTTTATGTAGAAAACTGACATATTGTGTTTAATTTTAATTCACTTGATTGTAACACGAATTTTCACGTAGCTAGAAGTTGGAAAGATCCAACTATAGTTTCATTGACATTCGGTGAACTTTATCAGGGTTTTAACGAAGATTAAAAATACTGTTTATATTTTTCTACAAGATTTTCGTTTAAAACCTAGTATAGTGTAGGTAGTGTTTTCTAATTGTGACAGATCATGACGCTATGAACAACACAGTTTGTATGATGAGCCGTCGTCGTACACAGCCGATGCACTCAGTCGCGAAAGTTGTTCAGGTTTGACCGAATTACACTGCAATACGTAAATTTCACTAAATCGTCTACTTATGAGGTTTCTTAACTCCGTAGTTCTGGCACGATATAATTCTCATTAAATTGTGTGTATTAAGCGTTTGTTGATCCAAAACATCTTGCCAAGAATACCAGTAATGTTTATATTCAAGGGATTATTTCGATAGTCGGGATAGATATGCGTGTTTGGACATTTCTGGACATATGGGAGTTGAATTATATTTATGTTGTTTTGATACAAAAGTAAATCGTATTGTTTACGAAACGAAGGGTGAGGAATGATGGGTGGCCAGAGTGGCATTTACAACTGAGCGCTACCAACTTTAACCACCATCACTACTATCTAAGTACTATCATCACACTAATATTATAAAGGCGAACGTTTGTATTTGTGTTTGTTTACTCCATCATGCTCAAATAGCTTAACGAGTGTGAAGATAGCTTATACCCTGGATTAACACATACGCTACTTTATATCCTTGAAAATTGATAGTGTTCCCTCCCGTAGGAAGATCAAATAACCGCCGCCGGTAAAACCGCGGGCGCAGCTAGATATGTATAAACTTAGTGGACAATTAGTAAAACTAGCGATAGTAGATAAGTAAATCATATAATATTATAGCATACGTTTAACACTCGCACACGCCCACGGATTGTAAAAACTAAAATAACACTTTTAATTTTGTCTCAGTAGCTTCGCACTATATATTTTGAAACAGTAAGACAGTTGCTTTTTTAATAAAAACTTTAGGTTCTTTGAAAATATAACCTAGGAAGTTAATGTTAGTCTAGTAAGTTAGTTTTGACCTAGTAAATTAGCGGTATCCTAGTAAGTCCTCAGGTAAGCCAGCAGCGTGGTAGAGTAAGACCTACAATTCAATTTATTTATTTTTCATTTATATACAACAATATACATTTATGAAGAGAAGTAGACGAGAATAATATACGTATTTACAAAGAATCAAAAAATCACCAACATCTTTTAAGTGGTGGCGTCACTCTTTCATCGAGATTTGAAGTTTATCATAGTGTTTAGTATTCTACTTGTCAAGCCCTTTCATTTGATACCCATATTGTGAGAAATCTCAAAATTTTAAAAAAAATGTGCAACGGTACCGGTCAAAATGGCGCCATTTTGTGCCGGAGGCCATTTTGGACTGATATCTCCGTTCAAAAAATAAACAAACCTCCTATATTTACAATCTCTTGTAAAGATAGAAAAAATTAATACAAAAAAAAACATTAGAAAAATAAATAAAGTCCTTACGTAGTATTGGTATACTCTTAGGTCCTTACTGCCAAACTGAAATACATCAACAGACTCGCACCTAACAGTCTCCAGTTCGTTTCTGTCCGCGTCGCTACACGTATGTGACTTATCAAGGGCGGGATTAAATAAAATAAAGTGTCTTAATTCAATTTTTTTTATAACACACGAGTTGTGTAATAGAAATTATTGGAGCCTGTGAATAACACTGTCGTACGGTAAAAGTTTGATAAATGGTGAAGTGTCAGTGAAATTGCGAGAAAAATATATTGATTTCGATACTGTTTATTTATTATAAATTTGGTGTGCTAGTTCAGTATGTAACGTGCATTTTTGTAAAGGGAATGGAGTGTTTTCAGACAATTTTTTATTATTTATACATTGTGTAGGATGAAAGTATTAGGTTTTGAATTTATCGCATGTGTTGGTATAAGTTTTCTATTATTATTGATAAGAAGGGCAACCTTTAACTGAAAAGTTCACTGAAATAAATAACGAAAATATTTTTATTTGTAATTTTTTGTCGCGTGATCTTCAGTACGTAGAAGTACTAATCGGTACTACAGATTTAATTCGGAACTGAATCTTGCGATATTTTGATATGTTCCTGGTCTAATAAACTCATATTAAATAATAAGCCGTGAAATATTGTGGTGAGAAGAAAGACGGTAGTTTAAATAACAAACGTTAATTATATTTCAACAGACTCTTAACTGCACTCTTTCTAAAAAACTGGATGAAAGATTTGTAGCAGTGTACTTTCTAAAAAAGCTCTCCAAAAATTTCATTCCCGCACAATTGCAAAACAATAGGTAGAATGTTCTACCAATGTTCTTTAAAAAAAATTAAAAACCGAAATGTATAACTCAACAGGTCAAGTTTTCTGTAAAAAAATGTATCTTCCCTAAATAGGTCAATTAGACTTATTGGCTAAGAATAAGTGAAAGTAGTAGGTTTCATTTTGACAGAGATGATAGGGTGAACTGTCATTGGTTTCGTTTTGACAGTTCGCCGCTCCAACGCGGAAATTGTCGAAATGAAACCAAGTTTTCTTGCTCTTGTTTTCACCTCTTTTATGCTTCACTAGCCTATAGCCCTGCTGGTTAGCTCAGAAATTGGTAAAATTGTGTAAAAAAATAACGAAATAGTCTCCGACGAGTCTCCTTCCTTTTTGAACTCAGTTAAAAACAAAAAACTTCCATGGGACACAAAGGTTAAAGACAAAAAAAACCATTACCTACCCACTAATTGCATACCTGAAGTTATTTCCGGCTTATATTCAGAAATATGCGTTACACATAACATGCTGCCATTAAAGATGTACCCTCACATAAACAAACCGCCGCGGATGCGTCAAATGCTATCATAACAAACGTTTAACAACGCATATTTCATACACGTGCGTAATTACATATTTCAACAGACTTACGTATACTTGTGCGGTTATCCTCAAGAAGACTGCAGAAGCGGCGCTGCGTCTGGCAATATTTTCTTTCGTCTGACAGTCCATGCTTGGCTACTAAGATGAAAAACAGAAATAATATATTAAACATGACAACCCTTTCCAAGTAGCTATACAAGATCTTAGCTAGGCTAGATGTTGTCGCAGCTAATCATAACGAAACCTGGGCGTACAGCTAAAATCAAACTATTTTGAATGGAACCAAAAGAAAAGAACCTATCGAACATAACTGAAAAAAATTAAATCGGTCCTGCCGTTACAGAGAAATCAGGCAAAATACAGCCTGCTTTATTTTTGGAGAAAATACCGCATCACAGACCCCAAACACACCCTCAACTTCAGACCCGAATAGAATCGAAATCGTGACCGCCGACTCTAATAACGATAGCTCTATCCACTGATATACGTTAGTCGTGGAACAATGACCTAGACCTTGCTCTTCAATCATAAATAATTTCCGTGCAGTGTGTCCATTGAAGCATTAAAAGTCTTTAACAGTACCTTCCTACATTACACAGTTGAATCAATTTGCCATGCATCATAAAACTTGTAATGTTCTGCGTAGTTGACCTAGCGAGCTCTTTTAGGGACTTCATATCTCGCCAGCCTCTTGACTGATTTCGGTCATATATGTACGTATAATTAATATCTGAAGTTGTGTGACTCACCTCTCTGTCAAATATTCTCGAAATTAAGCAACATATATAAATAGATTACGACGAATTGAGAACTCTTTCCTCTTTTAAAGTTGGTTAAAAAATCTGATATTTTAGTCTTTCGTACTTCACTTTCGATCCCGTAAACTTTCTTTTAAAGAGGGTTTCAACCGGAAACATACAAAAAAAGGATTATTTTCTTCATCAAAAGCATATCTGGGAAATCTGTTTACTGCTTAGTATAAACTTCTACCGATTTCCGGTGAGAACTACTATTTTCGAGCGGTTACAGCTATTTTCACTTACCTTCTGCGACTTTATATTTCATAAAAAGGTGTTCAAAGTGTTATGAAAATAGTTTTATAATTTATATGCCGGTTGTCCGCATCGCTAGCTGTGATCTATAATGTACGGAGCACTTTACGTCGTATGGAACGTATGTGGGTAGGTATTTAAGTTGTCTTCTCCACTCGATATTGAAACCTATGTTTAATATTCCGACACTGTATACGCCTTCTCTTTTAGTATTTTTTTGTTTTTTCCCCGACTTCGGAAGAAGGAGGGATAAGTTTTTCGAGTGTATGTATGTCTGTATATTTCTTTGGCACGCCCTAAAGCCTAAACGGCTTGTCGTATTTTTATATGAGTGGTGTCAATAGATTCGTTTTAGACGTGAGAGTGACACTGGGTCCAAAAAAAATTATGATGTTACACAGGTTTAAGATTTAGCAGTCGGGTTTTTTTCGAACTCAGTGCTAACCATCATAAATATTGTTTTGTAAGTAAAGTTATAAGCTGGTTTTTAATATAGAGTTGTTTTGTCTTACCGAATAGTGCAATATATTTACTATCCTGATTCTGTACTCCATGCACAAACATCGTACTCGTTCTTGGTCATTCATTCAAGAATTTTCTTTTCTCAAACATATTTGTCCAATGAATAACAGAACGGCTCAGACACAAAGTCTACATTTCCTTCATCACCTAAAATTACTCTACATATTTATTAACTTTCCGCATGAATATTAAGCTCGTAAAAACTATATGTGCCTCATTGACTTTTGACTCGTGGAAATCTACGAATTCCTAGAATGATGAATTTCATGTTTGTGATTAAAACATCGAGATGTGTTTACTCATCTTATGACATTCCCATTGATCGATGTATTTCACATCTCAACCCTTTGCTATCGATTTCTTAAAAAGGACGAAGTACTCAATTCGACTTTGTGTTTTTTATTTTATCTTTGTTACCTGGTTTCGCGGAGGTGGCTGAACAGATGTGAAAGATCCTATTTTTGTTTATTTATTCTTCTAGAGTAATCAAAATCAAAATAACTAAAAATGTTTTTTTAAAAGAATTCGATCATTTTCAATAGCTCGAGCTTTTTGTATCCCTGACTTTTCCACTTCATCATCACCTTTTTGTTTTGCATAGTCTGGTAAAATACTGTCCTTAGTCTCACCGACTAATGTCCTGGTTGACACGTTGCATGCGGCTATTAGTTTTTAACCCACTTTCCAAAAAAAGAAGGAGTTACTATATTCGACGGTATTTTCTTATGTTTGTCACATGATTGATGATGATGAAAGAGTATAGATCTATACTTCTGGTCTCTTTTAAATTTTATAAAACTCTGGCCTTTATAAAAATATGATATTTAAATCGAAATACTGAAGTGTTAAATTAGTTCTATGATCGCCTACAGTAATGGAAATCGGTTATCGCGTTTTTTGATACTTCACCATGAACTTGTCTTACGGATTTTCCTAGTCAGAAGATACTCGTACATCTTACTCGTTTAGTGCTGAGGCCTTACAATTAGCACATCATTTTAATTCGCTTGTGGTACTTATAGGCAAAGTGTCTCGCCCTAGCGACAGTTTCTAACCCTAATTGTGTTTTATGCTTTATTAGCAAGGTTTGAATGACCACTACAAAATGACCTGAGCGGTTGCATTGTCTAATATCATAAGAGTTAGTATTGTAATTATATTGCAATGTACAATATCTCGCAATTAAAGCTACGAAGCGTTATTATCGTCTCAGTATTAATTATTTAAAAGTCAACTACTCAAACGAATATTCCAAATCAAATGAAAACCCTTTTTTATTTACTCTGAGACTCATATGATAAAAATCTTTTAAGTATTGCGATATTGCCAAATCGTTCTTATACCTACTTAAAAATCGCGTCACTGCCAAATTATTTTTAAATGCTCATAAATAATCGGTTTTCATAATGCTGTTTTAGCAAAAATCTGAAGAAAAACACATGTTTTCAAGTGTCATAAAAGTGTATTTTTGGTTTAATTTTTTTTTGCTAAACAGTGCTACGATTCTTTGCCAGAAACATTAAAATCCAAGCCAAAAGAATGTGCATTTATATAGTAGTAAAGAAGAAGCAAAATGATATTCCGATACCGGGAATCGAACCCGAGCCTCCTGGGTGAGAGCCAGGTATCCTAGCCACTAGACCATATCGGATGTTGTATGGTGGTACGAAATTTAACATTAGATTCTATTTCTTCATTAGATTATCCTCCTTTATTTGTATTTGTCGCATTTTTTTATTTTGTTATTATTTTGTTTTTGCCACAGTAAAAAACCTGTCAAAATCTATGTTTCCCAATTTCTCAGACACATGGACCGATTTCAAAAAAACGATACCTACTTTCTTATCGGTCCCATAACTATATGTTTTGATTAAAGTGATCCGGTTTATAAATCAAAATAACTGAAAAAAAAACTACTGAATTGTTCGTTTTTTTCGCATTAAACGCGTTCGTAAGTGACGTCATTCGCGAGTGATGAATTCATTCGAACGTTTCGGAAATAAGACCCCATGACTAGAACACGTGATATTAGTTAGTAATGGGATAATTATGTGAATTAGACGCAAAAATATGTTATTGTTTGTATCTGTATATTTCTAGTGATGTATCTTTGGAAAATAATAAATCGTTTGAAAGCTTTTAGTGTAGCAGTAATCGATGTTTTTTTCTGATACCTAGTAGGCTTACAAAAGCCTTTGTGTAACGCTATGCTCAATTAGCCGTTGTTACCAAAATAGCTTTTCAATCCATTTTACAAACTAGTAATTCTGCGAACTGTTCACCTCGTGACGTCAATTAATTTGCGCAGTCATAGTAAAATCGGGCAAGTGCGAGGCGGAATCGGGCACTAAGGGTTCCGTAAAACATTAGTTCAAGTTTCTACATATTGTTGGTAATAATAATGCTAAACTGCTAATAATGCTAAACTGGAAGTAAAGATGCTTTGCTCGCTTCATCAAAATTGACCGAGACTAGCATAAAAAAAAACTTAAAATCATAGGCTCATATTCAATATCTCCATTCCCTTTAAACAAAAATCTTTACTTAAAATTCTTAATTATTTCCAATACAAATAATAAAAACATGAATTATGTAAAATATTTTTAAAATATATAATTATTTATAATCTACAGAAACAATCTCGAAACATTAAAAATCAAATAAATGTAAATCACGTAACAAATCTCTACAGACAATAAATCAGTGCAAGAAGGATAATCTATTTGTATTATTGTGCAAGTGTATAAATGTCAACATACATTCAGTAACAGTATGTCTGTCTGGTTGACCCTCATAAAAAGTTCTCATTGGGGCCTTGGGTGTTCGCCGAAACCTTCTATCTTTGTAAGTATTCAATATGCTTAGTAGTTAATCTCCACTAGTATTACAAAGAGGTTTATACTGTTGTATGTAACGAATAAATCTAAAAACAACTGGACCGATTTCAAATATTATTTTATTTAGAAAACTAATACGTATTTTATTCATATTTACAGTATTATAATGTCTTAAGAGGCGGCTTACTAAACACCGCAAAAATACGTAGTTTTCAGCGTTTTTAATTTCTAATTGTAAATTTTGTCATAGTGTCTTTTATTTGCAGTAACTCAATTAACGTTCTCTCATACTAAATAAACACGAAGTGTATTTTAAATGTTTTACTTATTTATTAGAATGTATTATTTTACTCGCTACATGGTTAAACAAAAATTCGTGCAGACCTCATTTTGGAGCTCTTATTTACAGACTGTGTTGAACACAGTCCGTCAAAAAAAAAATTTTCTACAGATATCATGCAACATATTTTCCCTAGAAGCCGCAAATAACTTGGATAAAAAATGAGTTTTAATTTTATTTTATTTTCAATCAAAAAGGCTTGCTTGAAAATCTCGCCAACTTTCTCTGAGCGAGAATACCTAAACTTGCGGAGCGCTTAAACGCTCTTCGAAAGCGCTCTTAAATAAATGATTGTTCTCGCTGCGCTCGACTAGATACCGCCATCATTCCTGTAAAATGCGGCAACTAATACTACGCCGAATTCGGCGATTCGGCTTACCTGAGTACGTCACACTGCAAATTTGAACGTATTGAATTAAATGTTTTGACATTACCCGAAGTGAAATGCCAGTTTGCTTAGTAACACAGTGTCAAAATAGTACAACAAGAAAAAAAGACTAGAATCTCACACACACTACAATAATGAGTTGCCACATTCACGAACCTGTTGATTTTACATGGTATGTATTACTGTGTTATATTGTACTGAGTAACAAAGTACATTGAGAAATCATCACTAACCCAATGAAATCAGCTGTTTTGTTTATAACGCAAAATAAAGTCAAGGCTGTTCAATTTAAAATTCCTGATTACTGTCACCACCTTTCTGTAAGTTTTTCAGTCTGTAATTTTATTTACAAGCAGCGTTGAGACATCGGTAGAAAAGTATCTGGGGCGAGTGAAACAGGAAGATAAATAAAAACATTGAGATATCATCACTAACTAATGCAAACGTATGTTTTTTTTTCTATATATAATTCCTATTCTTATTTTTGTCAACGGTTTTTGTTTGGATTTTCTTAATAATTAAATTTTTTTAGTGAGGTAAAAGTGCGATCCACATTGCAATTTTGTATATTCACGATTTGCAATTATAAAAATCTGGTTTACACGATTTTCGACTTTTGGGGACATTTGTCGGAAAATCATCATTTTAGACTCTATAGATATCACTCTTCCCGAATATAACATAAATTTGTAAAATAAAAAATCTATATGATGTCGATAGAGAATGATGTTTTTTTAGAAATGTCAGTATGGTCGAAAATCAGGTAATTCAGATTTGTACACTTGTAATAATTATTTCATTGACAGTACACGTTCTGTCCAGTTTCTAATTTGTCCAACTGAGAATATGTCCAGTTGCGGATCCGACTTATCCGTCAGTAGTTGGTATGGAGCCCTTTAAATGAACTGTGTTTTAGTTTCTAAAATCGCAATGTTTAAACTTAAACTTATCACGTCTTGTTAAGATTCTGCTTGATAAGGAAAACGTAAAATTATATTTTTTTGTATCTATTAAGCTCAAATAATTAATTTTAGCAGTGGTAGGTACAACCACGGCAAATAAAAACTACCATTGATGGTATATTCTAATTGTACCACGGCAAATAAAAACTACCATTGATGGTTTATTCTAATTGTACCACGGCAAATAAAAACTACCATTGATGGTTTATTCTAATTGTACCACGGCAAATAAAAACTACCATTGATGGTATATTCTAATTGTACCACGGCAAATAAAAACTACCATTGATGGTTTATTCTAATTGTACCACGGCAAATAAAAACTACCATTGATGGTTTATTCTAATTGTACCACGGCAAATAAAAACTACCATTGATGGTATATTCTAATTGTACCACGGCAAATAAAAACTACTATTGATGGTATATTCTAATTGTACCACGGCAAATAAAAACTACCATTGATGGTTTATTCTAATTGTACCACGGCAAATAAAAACTACCATTGATGGTATATTCTAATTGTACTACGGCAAATAAAAACTACCATTGATGGTATATTCTAATTGTACCACGGCAAATAAATGGCACAAACTAAACTTAGTCTATGGTTTATAATGTACTACATAAAAATAAAATTATAAATATTAATAATAATTTTCTATAGCAAATTCAAAAAATACGATTTGTAGATATATTTTCTTTTTCTTTGCCAACAGCTACAAGTGAGGAATTCCCGCGGTGAGTCGACCGAAGATGAAAAACGTAGCGACGACAGCCGACCGCTCAGCCACGCCTCTGACTTCAGCAGGGATAATATCTGTAAGTGTCCAGTATCTTCCGATATTTAACCGACTTCAAAGAAGGAAGACGGGCTCGAGAGCGTTAAATGGACATAGATCTTTTTTTCTAGAAATGCAGAAACAATTCATCTAATAGGTGCATAAAGTCTAGAAGGATTTAATAGTAGTTGTACCAGTGTTAAATATTCAGGTTGCGTCAAGATTTGTTGTAAAGTACTACGAGTAGGTACGTTGTATTCGAAAGCAGAAACGCTTCGCTCGCCGCTATGTCAATATAATACAGGCTCTCTCAACACCTGTAATCTACAGATAAACTCAACAATTGCGTGTTTGAAGTGAGGTTTTGAACACACAGCTTATTTGATTTATCTCTTATTTATTTGATACACTCTTCCCGCTTTGAGGTCAAACGTTAGCCCATTGTTATTATATAAGTATATCCAAACAGCCAAAATGAAATTAAAATTCTACAATTTCAATTACTTTAACGATAAACAAACTAATTTAAACGCCGATAAAAAAGTAACCGCCGAACACTAATCAAACCATAAAATTCACATAAAAACTGATGACAGCTCGCGTCTTTAACACCTTCATAAAAACAAATTAGTATTTTTCATCGGTGCGAAATAAAAATTAGTATTTTACGATGTACCTTGACTGACACCTCTAAACTTTGAATACTATTTTCATGACGAACCGAACTGGCTATTTCCAGTTTTTATTGTTTTGTTGTCTTTGAATTTGTGCCGTGTTTATTATGGATATTGTGGATTTTAGTGTTACAAGAAATGTGGTATGGTTGATAAACAATAATGTTTGACATACGAAATACGTATTGTGTTGTGATTCCTAAACTTAAATAAAATTAAGCAGGCCACTGTGCATTCATGTAACTGGAAATAATACCGATAAAAATAAATCAATATGTAAATAAGGAAAATTGACAAAGATCTCAATTATCATCATTAATTAGTATAGAAACTCTGACATCCCAGGGTTTCGTAGGAGTTTTCTCAGCATGATGGCTGAAGCAGTTATTAATGCGAGATGGCGCATGCATTGATTGACCATACGTCCCACTTCCAGAGTGTTTTCTTCGCTCTGTCCCCAGCTAGGTCAAATATTAGACAGAAATTTGTAATTGTATTAGATTTTTTGGTCGTTTTCGCAAAGAGATTGAACAATAAATTAATATAACTTGGAGTATCTATTTACATATTTTAAGGTGCAGCAATCGACAACATTTTCAATAAAAAATATTCAGTATCTGTCATTATTTGTGAACCATACCAAAACAAACAACAAAAATACAGACAGATAACAACATCATTAATTACATCATTTTTTACAAGCTTTTGACAAGAATAACATTACGAGTAGAACATTTCTTTTATTTCTAAAATATTTCTGAAAACGTAATTAAAACATTCTGAATAAAAAAAATAGGAGTACTATATGTTTCTTTTGTTTTTCCATATCGTAATAAATAGGTAATAAAAAAATTGAAGTATTGTCAATAAATGCCGGCATCATGCTTCCCTTAAACCCTATTGTTATCAATTCCAGTGTCTCTCAGCAGCGCGCCACGTCGCAGCCGACGCTGTGTCGCTCCGTACACCGACTCGGGACGTCCTCTCACGCGGTACCTGCCCACTGACCGAGACGACTTCGATCTGCGACGTCACGTCGACTCTGCAGGTAATTATCATTAGCATAGAGTCTCGTACTGCCAATGAACGCAGATCTCTTATTTTTATTCTACAGCATTTTATATTCAGACATTTTACCACAAGTTCTCACGACCTCTTAAGTCAGCGATGCTGTAGCCCTAGATGGAGCCTAGTCTGGAATACACTAGCTCTCAAGGAAGGCTGCCGGAACACACCGTTAGGTGCAGATTTTACAACTTGAGGGTGGTAGCTAGCCAGGCGAGCGATAGGAAACTCCCTACAACTATGCTACGGTTTCCTCACGATGTTTTCCTTCACCGGCAGCTCAGGCTCTTTTCGTTACATTCTAGTGTATCTCAGAAACGCGCCGCGTCGCAGCCAACGAAATATCTACTGCGACGAGTCTTGTCTACTGGATCTCCAGCAGCCTCTCCCAATAACTGCTTCTAGTTGTTCTATCGAGATCATTCTACGCTATCTGCAAGTCACTCACTGACCAGCTAGCGCTTAAAAACATGAACCAGGCGGGAACAGCTTTATTACACTTCACACTAATATTATGAAGGCAAAAGTTTGTGATTATTTTCGACCCCGGAGAAAATGTGTCACCTTAGGATAATCAAATTAACACTGTTAAGCGCAGCTAGTAAAACATAAAAATGTGGGGTGGGAAAGTAGTTCGTCTTGATGAGTGTTATTACCCCATTACCAATAACCCTATATAATGTAATATTTACATTATAATGTTTGTTTATGTGCCCCAGGGCATCAGGTTGAGCTGTGCCCCTACGTGACGCTGACGTCGACGTCATGTCGCGGATATCTGCACAAGTTGGGCGCCAAGTTCCACACATGGTCCAAAAGGTAATAAACAGTGCCTCGTAGTCAACAAAAGAAATGTTTCAATAATGCATGGAGCCATGATGTACATGGTACCATTAATACGTTAGAGATTGTAAATCATTAATCTATCAACCAATTTCAAAATAACGTAACGTATCGCAGTGTACAAAATTAATTTCGATTCAAAATATTTCCACCTTATTTACGCAAAAGGGCGATTTTCGCGCTTTTGATCTGTCAATTTTGCGGAAGCAAATAGTTTGCGACTCATTGCTGAAATTTGCGTGTCCCAGGACAGATTGCAATCAAATACAATGCCAAGATTTTTGACGGTTTTTTGACTAATCAGACAGAATTCCCCATAAAAAAATACCAATCAACCAATTTACTTATTCATTAGCTATCCTTGATTTACTTCCGCATAAAGTATTAAGTGTAACTTATTAACTGGCTGTATGCATATACATTGCAGAATTTGGGCTAAAAATAAGTTTTCATTTCGGTGTACTCTAATTTGTATACTGTATATCTGTATACTTATATAAAAGAGTAAGTCCTGACTGACAGACTGATATATGCTGGGAATCAACCGCTGAATCAAGAGACATGAAACCTGGAGAGTGCTTTAATTATAAGGTGTAGTGGTGAACTAAGAAAAGATTTTTGGAAATAACCTAAAATTTCTGAGGGGTCCAATGGGGGTTCGAAGTAAAACTTCTTTGTATTCCATTTTATGTCGCAACCAACACCGCAGGTGACAGTTTGTTAATGTGTTACACGTAACCTTAAAATATTACTACGAGTAGATTATTGCGAGTTATTAGTATGATATGCTTATAGTTCTTTTCCCAGTTATCTTGTATGTCGAAGTGTATTTTGTTTCTGTACTTTTTCTTATTTACTAGTGCAGTAACCCCTTAAACTAACAAACAATAACTTTTACCATGACCCACTAAACACGAAACCAAAAATATAAACACCTGCTCCATTAATTATGAGCAAGGTAATGAACTTTTTGTTTACGTGTTGCTAAATCTAGATTGTTACACTTTGCCTCATGCACTACATTTAAATCTTAATGCATGTATTTTTCGTTCAATATCCTATATATAATACTTGTGTTCCCTACAAGAGTGTAAATATTTAATATTAATTTCAGATGGTTCGTTTTCGACCGTGAATCGAAAACGTTCGTTTACTATTGGGACAAGAGTGAGAAGAAACCGCGAGGAGGCGCCTACTTTCAAGTAAGAACACTTTTATTTTAACTACTTTAATATTACCCGCCGAGCGAGCGAAGCATCTTTGCTCTAAGTGTGGCAATATTCGCTTTCGGCTGTCGTTAGTTTTTTAATAGACTTGCGGGGGGCTTATTTTTATCCCGAAATACCAACAAGTTGGAGGATAGCAATAAACACATTAAATAAAGGCGAAAGTTTGTATGTGTGTTACTTCGTCACGCTCACACGGCTGAACTGATTTGGTTGAAACTTGGTACTAGGATAGCTTATATCTTCTATTAACAATAAGGCTACCTTTCATCCCGAATTAACATGTTCCTGCAGAATAGAAAAAAAAAAAACAAAAAAACTTTTATCCATACGACTTGACATGTGTCATTTGTGTATACTAAAAACTATATGTTTTTTTTTAATTCTACGATTGATATACAGATACATATACAGATATTTATTGGTGTAAATAAAATACATAAGTCAATATTACAACAGTAAAATAAAGATAATTATAAAGTATAATTATTAATATCACTATATTGTAATTCAATTTATCTTCGTAGTACTCATTATTATTTATCATCGTAGTACTCTTTCAACGAGTAGTACGCTTTACCAATCAGCATATGTTATTACAGGTAATAGAAGAGGTGTACCTAGACCACGGCAACACGTCTCGGTCGCCATCACCAGCTACTACCTTCATAGTGAAGACTCGCCAGCGTCGCTACTGTCTGATGGCGGCTTCAGGCGCGGCCGCTAGGATATGGATCGACGTGGTGTTCACAGGCGCGCAGGGGTACACTGACTATCTCCACTGAACACAAGGACCTGGTAAGTGCATATACAGACTAAACACCACCACGTTCATACTAAAAACTCAGATGGAGGCTTTAGGTGCGCAGGGGTACATGAAATTAGTAAAATAAGCTCGAAATTTTTGTCCATGGATGTTAGAATTATGGCTCCGACCCAAATAATTTGCCATCTTACGTAGCAGGTGATCCCGAGTTTTGTTTGACGTATCTGTATATCCCTCGCAAATTCAAACTTTGTTAAAAAACAAAACCTAATGAGATCATAATTATTATTTTTTTACTTTAGTATCCCACAGGAACTCGTAACGTTTTGTATTAGTTCTGGGATGAAAAAAATAGTCCAAAAAGCTCATAAATGTTCTCATTATATAGTATATACGTATTTCTGTCGAATAAAACTGAAACGGCTAACAAAACACTTTAAATGGACAGTCCCAGGACGTTTGCTGTCTAGCGGAGTTTGTGATCTCGAGATTTGTTTGGCATAGTTATAATCGCTGCCAAATAATGAGCGAGCGTAGCAAGCAAAAATATTTTTTTTGGGAAATTAATATCCTACAGGATCTTATAATATATTCGAGATGAGTGATGTATAAAAATTACTGTCGAAGCGCTTGTTACTCACTCGGTAAAAAATATTTTTATTTATTTTATTTTTTGCGATTTTTCTGTTGATTATTGCCATCCTGCAAAACCTGTTGATATTTCGGGATAAAAAGTAGCCTATGTATTAAACCAGGGTATTACTTATCCGGCACAAAATGTCATCCAATCCCACAAACATATAACCCGGTCAGAATATCTGTGCACCTCGCTGGAATGCGGCGCCTCTCCCGCTTCCCCTGTCACCTCTCCGCGCACTCCCCGGTGCGACAGTACGGTTAGCACACCGTACCCAGACCGCCGATATGACGTCACGAGCTCACGTGCACAGATATTGTGACCGGGTTGTACCTACAAATTATCCCCTTTATAATATTCGTGAGAACAAAAGTCTTTTACCATAGATAAACAAAAAAAAACTAACAATAGTTTCTTTTTTGTTTCAGTACGAGTTCAATCATGAAACTGATCAAGACTTAACGCTTTTGAAACGAAAAGTTCTACATCAAGTTCATTCATATGAGATGTATTCACACCAAGTAATGAATAATCTATTTTCGAAATACCTACCTCTGCATTTGTGCATTGAATCTACTTATTGTTTTATGATGATAGAAATCGATAACGGTCAAGCCAAGTGAGTTAGGAAACGATAAAATGTAGTCTTAACTATGTAGCCTACACAGGGGGGCCCATGAGTTGTATTGTGTGCAACGAAAAAGTTAGCACCCAATTTATATACTATTAATGTAGAGACTTTACGAGTTGTGAGTAAGTTGTTATGGTTGTATGAAAAAGTACAATAGAGGCGATCTAAGCTAACTTTCAATTCAAATTTGAAAGCTGTCAATTATCTCACTATTGTCAATGTCAAGTAACTGGCATTAAATTAACTTACTATATTTTCGTTTGGTTTATGTAAAACGATATTTGAAATCATACGTAAAGTTACGCTTGTGAAGGTATTGTGTGTGGATATCATGAAACTTGTAATTAAATCAAACATCAAAGTTGCTTTCGCAGCATACACATTAATTTAAGGTTCTTAATTCTTCTCTAGCATTGGTTAGAGCTTTAGTATATTATTGGACCAATTTTTGCATTTTGGCAGCTAAAAGGGAAAGCAAAAGTTATGTTTTTGTTTTGTTCTATTTTGTTTATGGGAAATGCTTTTTAGTTGTCCAATACAATAAATTTGTAGTCTCGTAAAAAATGTGTTGTCTCTTTCCAATTCATTCATATTCTAAGAAGGAAAAAGAGACAGATACGACAGATGGACTTCAATCGTAGTTGAAAAATAACAAGGTTGTATGTGACATACTCAGATATTTTGGTCACAGTTATTTTTGGTTGCTAAAGCAATTTTTTATGTAGCGAAAATCAGCAATTTTGAGTTGCTATTTAACGATTTAATATTAAAAAATATACAAATAGTTAACTATATGATATCCAAAGTTACTAAATTAAATATTGTCTAAACTATATTTGCAGTATTACGTAATATTATTATACAATTTATATTATTTTTGTGTATTTTATTGCTATATGATCGTATATATTAAATAGCTGTTAGGTAAATTTTTATGGTACTGAATATTTTAGATTGGTGGTCATAATATATGAAATAAGACTCTAATGGAATTGTGCCAATGAAATAACTAGTTCTTACAGCTATTTTTCACAATTATACATAATATGAATAAAATCAAATAAAAAGCTAATATAATCAGAATTTCATATACAAAATCGGTGCCTTGTAAAGACTGATTGTAAAAAGTATATTGGTTGTCTACATATATTATTGATTGTATAATTTTTTTTTAACAATTTAATCACGAGAATGTATCGATATTGTAAAATAAATCTTTAAAATACGACGGTACCTAATCATGGTCACAATTTTAATTAATTCTGTGTACATTATTTCTGTAGAAATTAATTAAGGGATTTAGTTTTTTGTGATAAACTGGCAGTTTTAATTTGTAATCTTTTTATTGCGCGCGCTTACCTACGCCATCTCTCTTTATTAAGAATAATGCAAAAAAACAAATCTTTTAATTATAATAACGTTAAGTCATAATCGAAGTCTGTAAATGCATTTACAGAGAATAATTTTGCATGTAACATTTTACAAAATAATGTGATGAATATTAACTTTACAAAATGTAATGTTACCATTTTACTAGAGTAAGCGTTGTTTTTAACGCTGGCAATCTTTTTAATCAAATGTCAGTCGACAATGAAATTTTGATAATTATAATAATACATGGTGATTAGGAATTGTCCTAGTTTTTAAGTGGAAATTATGCATATATTAATTAACTGCATCTATTTTTAATAATTAGTATTTTGGTGAGTATAAATTTGTTTGTTCGAATTGTTTTGGCGCCACTATGTATTAGTACCTATGTATTAGCAATTTCTATTTCAATGGAACCTTTTTTTTTGGTAAATTCGCATAAACGAAATCGGCTGCTCCATTAATTCTATCCCAACGTCCACAAACTAATTGTATGGTCATCAGCTGACTTCTTCTTTAGTACTATAAAATAGTAAAAGAATTACTTTAAACTAATGAGTATATTGATTTCTATTTTTATCTAACGGATGTCTTTGTGTTATTAATGCTGGCTATAGATGTGATTGTCATTGCTTTATCTGTCAGACGTGCAACAAGTGCCAAAACTTTATCGTTAGTAACCATGCATAGTAAACTGTATTGTCTGCTGTCGCCTAAATAGCAAGCATACTTACTAATAATTTGAAACGCTCAAATAAATTAACACCAAAACAACTCGAACAGATAAATATGCTAATGAGTGATACTTAGCTAGCAGCTCTCACTATGGAAGCTATTCAATGGATAAATAATGATGAAGTACAAAAGTGTGTCTTCGTTGTACCAGTGGCAGTGTGTAAAAATATTGTGCTTGCATATTTTAGATAAGCTTAGTTATATTGCTGATACCAATTTTAATCTAGTTGTTAAGGTCACATTGTGTTATTAACCAGGCGAATAATAAAGGTTATTGTATAAATGTTTTAGTGTTTTTATTTTATTAAATTATTGTTATTTTCAGTCGGGGATGTTCTATTACTAGGAAGTTTCTTATTGTTTTCTTTTGTGATGATCCAGAGTTATTGTGTGCCAGTATTTCACGTGGTGGTCTAGGTCCTAGGTCCATCTGTGAGGTGGTCTTCTGGTATTTGAGGAGGTATGGACATCCGGCCTTCGGCAGACGAGATCTGCGTAATGTCACTCCAGGCCCGCAGATTTATGTAAGACATCCAGTATTTTTGTACGGAAGCGTAGTAGAAATAGTAGTTCTAATTCTACTCATGAATCCAACCAAGTATTACCTACCTCTTCCGCACCTATAATGTACATTAAAAGCGATAGCCGAAATAGTCCTAGGACAGTATGTGGTTCAATGAATTGTGTGTAAGATATTATGACGGAAATGAAATAAACACATTAATAATAGCGTACGAAATAAATATAGCACTGAACGTTTATAGATAACAATTAATTAAGTCGGGGATAGTTATTTTATATAGATATATATACATTAGAATAAGGAAATATGAATAACTCTGATGCCTAATGTGCTATTTTTTGTAATGGCACTAAAGATTTTTATCTTGTATAACGCCATGTACAAAAATATAACAAGCCACTGGGGAGTTTTCCCGTGTTCGCAGAAAAAAATACGTCTCTGTATTTATTGCAAAACTAGTGATTCTGTAAGTTTTAATGTATAATATAGGTGGATTATTAACCAGTAAAGTTTAAGATTTTTTAGCAAGCAAGCGATATAAAAACGGAATGACGTGGTTTTCGTGATCGCGGGAAATCTATCTATAGAAACTCTGGTTAAGTCTGCACCACTTTACGACGGTATATGATGTAACTTTAACTTGACCACGATGACTTAGTACTTGATATAGACTTAACTAGATTGATTTATAACTTGAAAATGACTTGACGCTGGCAAATATACAAATCATATGGTGCCATATATAAAAAGAAAAAAAACACTTGTAAGTGCCATTCATAGCTGTCAATGTCGTGCGTGCCTAGTTAGTCAATGTTTTTATCATTTTTGTTACGAGCGAGAGTTTCGGGAAGAGTTTAAACTTATTATTTTTGAATAAAATATCAGATAATTCTATTGGTTACATCGATATTCTGAGTTAAAGGGTCTATGCATCACCTAGTTTCAGTGCTGCACTCGAAGGAGTTTGTAACACCACACTCAAGAGTTATCTTACAATTTCGTCACTTGCAAACATGGGATTAATTAAGAAAATCCAGCATTTCTTCAATTACTGGTATGTGAGATACCTACTGGCGACGGAGCTGTACATGGTGGAAACCTGGGAAAAGGTTGTTGTTCGTATCCTTTATAAAATCAAGAAGTTATTGAGGTTACAAATATAGTGATTCTCCGATCCTCAATACAATTACTTTCCCTGTAACTAGTTATAAGCTTAATAATGATAACAGTATTGATTGAATTATTACTAGTAATTTCTACTAAATAAAGTATTTAATAATTGCCAAAGTATTGAGGATGGGCTATGGACCTAGACATAATTATTAGGTGAAAATAGCGATGGGAATAGAATATTATATAAATCATGTATTTAATTTTTTCTGCGAAATAGTATCAAAGGTTTTGTCAATAAATAATTATTTAGCCTGACTAGATGCAAGCTGTGTTGTTTAATCAATTCTGATATTGCTCAAATGCACAGGTTACAGCTAATTAATTAGTAATTATCATTAATTTATAAAGTAACAGAAGGTCACTTCTCAGGTAGTTAGCAAACAATAAGAAACAGTACAACAGTTTTTGTAGGTAATAACTTCATCATCATTCCAAAATAAATCACTAAGCTTGAAATTTATTCTCACTTAAATAAACACTGTGCAATTGAAAAACATTATGCAAAGGTGTTTGTACTTGTGACTGCCAAGTTTTGGTCTTGTGCTATAAAATGTGTGCTGTCTATTTATACTATATTATGTGGTTGAACTATAATTGATATCAGATATTTATTTTTTTACTTATTTAGGGTCACTAGCTAAAAGTAAGCACTTTTTGCTCGTGAACATGCTCTGTTGTCCAGTCACTATGGAACTTCTAATTAGACACTAACAGAGAACCATGCAAGGATATTGAGGTCAATGAAATCATTTTGTTTGCTTACACCTAACAAGTAAAAACACCAAATTATATTGTATACACCAATCAGCTGGGAATCAAGGGATCTACTGTTAGGGCAACCATAAAACTCGTTAGTTACTTCTTAAACAAGGAGGTATTAAATTCATTGTTATTTTTTTTTGTGTGTACCTTAATTTCCTTTGCACTTTAACTGGGCTTTTCATCTAGTCCCAATTAAAAATTAAATGTTTGGGGGCCTGCCGATTTCAATTAGTTGGTTGTACTTGGTTGTATTATCTTTATAGTATATTTCCATAACTTTGGTACAGATGTTATGTTTGCAATTCTCTTCGTGCTAACTGGGTTATTCAACTACTTCATTCTGATGAGCAGTGTAGGACGTCTACAGGATAACGCTACGCAGCTTTACAATGCCTATATTTTAAGTTAAAATAATGTTGCATTTTATAAATATTAGTTTTTTAATTAATATATTTTACTAAAAAGTTATGTTGTTGAATTTCTTACCTGAACCACCCTGTCTTATTGATAAAGTCCTATATGAAGATCAAAAAACACAAAAATAAAATGTACAATTCTAAATTAATTTACTAAAGGTAAACAGGCTACCAAAACTCTTGACATAGAACGGCGTTATTAATAACATGATGACGTTATTAGTACGCATTATAATTTAAGTTACTTCCAATCATATTAAAATTTTGCTGACTTTTATTAGACAAAATATGAAATACTGTTGATTTATCCTCCTGCAACCTGGTTTGATAATTTTTTCAAATAGGACGATATATCAACTATATTTTCATGTTACTATGTGCTCCTTCCAAGACTTAAGAAGACGGCAGGCGATCAGTCACGGTCGTCAACATCGAAAAGCTATATTGCGATGCAATTATACATTAAATGAAAATCCTTTCATATGTTTCAGAATAAAAGAACAACAAAAAAATAATAACAAAAAACCTTTTTTAGTAACTTAGTACTTCACAAAACTCAAAAATAAAAAGCCACAAGCTATAGCTTAGAAGTTTATTATCGGATTTACACTTTGAGATAGCTTACAAAATATCCATTGGCATTACGGAATAGCTCTGGTACCTTCATTGACATTTCCTTTAAATGTTCCACTCCTTGGTTGAACATGCTCTTCGAAATATCTGTAGTGACCACAGCAGGATCCGAAATCCATGCTTCAACTTCATCGTTCAACGATAATTCTATCTTATAAAGTATTTTGGTCAAAAATGTCGACTGTAATTCTATTTTATCACTCACAATGAAATCACCTTTGTTTCTTAAAACTTGCAGTTCTTTATCCATTACCCAGATGAGTAAAAACTGCTTCTTGTTAGCAGAAATTTTACAGTTGAGTAAAATCTTGCACATAACTGTGTATTGAAAGCCGAGGTCGAATTCTTTGATAACGTTTTCTACAGTGTGAATGAAATCATCTTTCGCAACATCACCTAATGATACTTTGTGAGTAAATGCTCGACTTTCCGAGTCGTTTTCTTGTATTGTGACTTCAGAATTAAATATTTTTGTGTTATCTTTGTCTTTAAGGCCTAGCCAAGCTAGGCATCGATTGCAATGATATATGTCTCGCTTTGAATTAAACTTATTAGTTTTTTCTGATAGCAAACTGTTGTTTACTAAAAAGAAGGTGTGTCTGTATAGGAAATCTTTTTTATTTGGTTTTAGGACTATGTCGTTTTTAGGACTGGTCCCATGGCAGTGGCCGTGGCAAAACCATTCGGACATATCTAAATTTGCTGATGGCAATTCTAAAACTCTTTCAAATTTAATTTTACTGTTAGATATTGTATTAGAACAGTTAGCACAACTTATTTTCACTTCACTGTCGGTTTTCACATTAATTTTCAGCTCATTTGCTTTGGTTGAGCTTTCTACGGGTTTAGGAGCCAGTAGCTCTTTGTAAAAATTACCACCGTTTTTTGGTTCCGTCAAAATTCGAAATGATATAGTATTCTTATCAATTTTGAGACATGACATTGAGTTTGGTATGATCTTACAAAATTCTAGTATAGGTATAACTGTTGCAATATCTTCATCTTCAGAACAATCTGAAAAACTTTCTATAGACGACAGACTATCGTGTCTTTTCTTAAAATCACTGTACAAATTCAGTACAATACAATTGGCTTGTATACTAATTTTCAAATTGCAATCCTTTCCAATATCGATACCTGTCGTAATATACACATTACAACTTCTCAATCTCGAGCGTAGCTCCATAAAAACATTTTTAACCAACATTTTTACACTCCAGTTCTTAATCTCACTTATTAACTATTTATCACCGATTTCACTTATTTTCTTAACACGTTGAACATGTCCGTTAGTTTCATAAATGTTGAATAAGTTATCCATTTCACGGATAGTGAAGGGTAGAGTTGCTTTCTTGTAGTAATGACCCATCATTTGTATATTGTCGATGACTGAATCAAGTAAATGTGATTTCTCTGCATATATCCCAGGGGCTTCGTGCCGGAGATATGTGAAATGTACGTGGAGATGGTAGAATGAGGGTTGGTAATGAAGGTAGATACGTAACTGACTGCCCGGTACGTTGTACTTTTCAAGGATCTTTTTCTGAAATAGTAAAATAAAATTATGCTAAAACCTTTCTCATCGGTATAATTATAACCATAAATTTTATTGGCCTGGGAGTGGCGCCGATGAAAACTTGACCTGAGAAGGATGAAAGCTAACAGAATGATGAAATGCAGACTAAGATAAAGCAAGACAGAGAAAAATTGTAGAAAAAGCCAATTCTCATATTGAGTTGCA
This sequence comes from Ligdia adustata, assembly GCA_947049295.1. NCBI lineage: Eukaryota > Metazoa > Arthropoda > Insecta > Lepidoptera > Geometridae > Ligdia > Ligdia adustata. The sequence continues at coordinate 6,853,062 of OX346239.1, forward strand.
GCACCACAGGATCCATCCTTAATTCTTATATATACAGTTTAACAATAAATACCCTTCAGAATTTACGAACACCAAGTCAAAGTCAGTAAATTTAAACAAGAATATACCTTTCCCTCGTCTCTAATTCGCTTTAAAAGCGGCAAATGTCCCTCATCCAAATCTCTCAAACTCTTGATCCCTCGTTGTCGCACAATGGCCAATAAGTAGAGTGTCTCCTTAGTGAGTCCGTCCCACTTCAAGTCGGGTAAGAGTATGAAACCTTCAGTATCACACGGATTGCTGTGGACAATACGGTCCTGTTCTGTCTTTCCTTCTAGAATGTTGTACACCCACTGTAAAATTTATAGGTAAGTAAGGTTGTTTTGTGAGATTTTATTTTAGGCAGCCAAGCATTTGGCTATCAGGTTGCACAACTACATTCCAATGCTTTGAAGAGGGTGAAAATGACATTTGAAAGATTCGGATGTATGTTAAAATACAACTTAGTTATGCCTCATCTATTTACCTGTAAATTAAACTGCTCCTTTTCAATATGAGGCAAGGTGAGGGTATTATACAATTCTGGAGTCTCTAGCACTATATGGACCTCTTGCTGACTGTATTTGGTGATATGCTTCTCTGTTGCCGGGTAGATTATTGTGGTCTTCACTCCTGGAAACCATCATACTAACGTTATAGCATTATTTAATTTTAACATAAAAAAATTGTCAGGGGCTGAAATAGTTGTTAAAAATTACGAGTGTACACAACTCACAGCCTATATGTTTAAGCTGTGTTAGTATACAGGGTTAGGGGTGTACTAAGCCAAATGGGGGTCACTATACTCATCATTACAAACAACTTTAACTATGATACTTACACTGATTTTGTGAAATGAAATCAACTGTTTCATACATTTTGACAAAAATCAATTAACTTTTTCTATAGAACAGTTTTTTTCTTGAATTCAGAGTTGGTACCATAGTGAAAGTTGCCTCTTTTAGGTTTAGTACACTTCTGACCAATAATTGTGTAGACACACACTTCAATGTAAGTACGCAAAATTAATTTTACATATAGTTTGGCCAGCTTGGTGGGCCCCCTTCATAGGTGAGGCTAATGCCTAGCTGTGGGACAATATGGGTTGAAACATTGAAAGTAATATAGTTTAAATTATTATGATGATTTCAGAGACTACAGTCCCCACCCAACAACAACTGTAAATGTGGCTTTTGTGGTTAAACACAGTGATACGATAAAATTAATTGAAATATTACAGAAGAACATCATAAAGATCTTGTTTGTTTTTTTTTTTTTAATTAGTAGTCATTTTAATCAGTTAGTTTGGTCGGCTATGTTAGGTAGACCCATGTATATGGTTTGAGACAAAATAACAATTAAATTAATGTAAAATTGTACCAAATACCACAAAATCTGATTTAACTTATATGCTGACACATAAAATGTAATTTATTGGAGATTGAATTATTAAAAAATGGAATAACAGAGGAACAATCTTGGAAAGTCACACTTTATCGCTATTTACTTACATATTTTAACTATCAGCATTTGCTTGTATTGCAACAACTATTTTTATACATCTAAATAATGTCAACAGTAATCGAAACGAAGGAAATGAACCGCAAGTGCATTTAGAGCAAATTAATCTTGGAACATATGCATTAGAAAAATGACGTAATTTCGCGTTAATCGAATGAAAATCACACTGTAAAACTAGTTTATACTCACACTTTAATGTGACACAAGTTACTAATACAATTTTTACGATAAAATCCTTAGTTATAACAAAAGACGTGGTGATTGATGACTCAAGCAAAAAAGAACACCTTGAATTAATTTGAAAGTGAGAGGGGGAAATCTCGGAAAAGGCGCGGAAATAAAAGATTTTCTTACCGTTGACGGCAGAACGTGGAAAACACTCGTAATTTCCGTAAATATCGTTCTGAAAGAACTTGCGAAGTTCTGTATCTACGGAAAAATAGCCGTTCTCATCCAACTCTTCTTCTTTGAAAGCATTTTTCTCTAAAATAACCAAAGCCACGCCACTCTTGTCCTTAAATTTCCCTAGAGCACAAACCGTTTTCCTATTTGTGTTGTTACTCAATATTTTGTCCAACACAAAGTCTTTGATTTCCACGTTAATTTCACTTACACTATTTCCATTTTCATTGTCGATTTTAACTTTTTTGGATTTTGGCGACAACGTTACGTCTGTTTCGTGATTACCGTCGGACATTTTGTAATAATGTTGCCAGTGTTCAGTGTTCGTTCTTCTTATGGTTGTTGATAATATTTTTTAAGTCAATGTTTCTTAATCGACAAATGATTTTACTTTTCATGTAATAAATACTACATACATATTTCTTATAAAATAAAACTGAGACCAAATAACGCAGTTAACTCACCGAAGTAACGCTATACTGTGGTAGGTATATGTAGGTAGGTAAATGCATAGAACGGTCAAAGTGAAGCTAATAATCGTAGCGTTCTCTTATTAGTTTGTGCTAATAACGGAAAAAAAAGTCGTGGGATGCGTGAAAAATCAATCACGAAAGCGTGTTAATTATTTAAAACTTTTAAATTTTCAAATGAGACAACTATAAAAATGTATTAAATAAGTACGTTATATCACTTGCCCTATAATCAAAGGTTTATACTTATTACAAAGCTTATTATCTATTGTTATTGTAATTTATCTATGTAACACTTTAGTATTACAATTTGTATCATCCGCTATAAGTAGGTAGAATAGCACCTACTTAGATCCAATCGTCGTAGTGGATGTGCTACATGATGGATTAGACACTTTTATTACGGTCAGTAACCGGAGGCAAATAGGCATTATAATGTTGCCTATCGATAAAATGTGTGTGATGGAATATGTTCTATGTTCCTTCATTTATTCCCGTTTAATATAAAAATAGTTTTAATTAAACCCTAAGGATAACAAACGAGTGATGAAATAATCGTAATAATACTTAGGTAGGTACCTAAATAATAAAACGGACATTATCGTCATCTGCTGTCTAAACAAACCTTGCAATGGTGTGCACTTGCGGATTATTATATAGTACTTACCTAATATCTTATGCGCCGATAAGGGCATCAAAAAGACGTCTCCAAATACAGGAGCTATCCTAGCAGGGGCGTAGCTACCGCCGTATTTGCCGTATCAATTATACGGGGCCCCCGGGCCACGGGGGCCCCCAAAGTGTGTAAGGAAAAAGAATAAAAACTTTCTAATTTATTTTATTTTACAAATGACAAAATTCTATAAAGCAATTCCTTTTTTTAGCGCCTTAAGCGTGCGTTCAAAAGTTGGCAACCGTTATGGCGGGCTGCGGGACTTCCCCGTTTTACTTACTTCATCGGGGAATCCCCGGGAATCCTTCATCAATATCGCGATGTACGTGTACGTTGTTGTACTTTGCATTGGATGTTAAACCACGGAGTGCAGTGCACTGTTTATTTACGCGCTTTATATAAATGTGCATTACATTGTAATTCAGTACAAACAATATTGTTCTTCTGGTTTAGCAGTATTAGTAACGATTTGTAAAAGAAATGAGTGAAAGGAAAAGAGATTATCCCAGCGGCGCTGAGAAAAGAAAAATTAAACAGAAAAGGGACGAGGTTATAAAAAAAGTGCCCAAAATTTCTTCATTTTTTCAGAGACAAGATACTGTGAGTGATTTAGATTGGAAAGGTAAGTACTACACTACTACCCAACCCATTTATTAGGGGCCCGTAGTGATAAACAAGGAAATCTTTTAATTTCGGTCTGTCCATCTGTCCGTCACAAAAAGTTGTCTCCCCCCTCGATTTTCACAATTATACTGTTTTTAGGGTTCCGTGCCTTGATTAAAAAAAAACAAAATTCTAACTTATCTATAGGATCGATTTGTTTTGTTGTTTGTTTATCAGTCCGTATCGTATCGTCAATTGCGTGTTGAGAACTTCAGATGTGCAGACTCGCTTTCGGGTTCTCGTTTTGTATGGCCACTACACTACGCGCTGCGTTTAAATAGCACGCAGGTGTATAGTAATGCACGGACGGGCTGCAGGTGATTTTGTATCTACTAATAGGTACGAGCACAATCCGCGTAGAATCTGTGTGCGTCTGAACTGAACACTCTAACTGTGACGCTTAGTAACGTTATTTATTTATATATAACTCTTTTTAGTTTAGTATCAAAGCATTCGTATTTATTTTTTAACAATTACTCGTTTTTTTTTAGATTCTTCTGAAGCATGATCTTCGTCACATATCCATCCGGAAATAGAAGAAAGCCAAGCACATACTTTATCGGATGTCCATCCAGAAATCGAGGAACCCCAAGTCAACGATTCTGATATATCTGCAGATAATGCAGATTGTAATATAATTTCATCAGATAGAGGACATTTTGGTGACAATTTAACTGAATGCGAACGAAAAATAATTTTTAAATTGGGTCCATTTAAACCACAAGGACCATTTCCAAAAGTTTCAGAAAATAACCGACCTTTTTCAGCTTATTATTATTCATATTTTAATCAGGCAGGCATAAAAATTATAAGACCATGGTTATGTTATTCTAACGTTTTAAACAAACCGTACTGTCACTTCTGTTGGTTATTAGCAGATCGTCAAAACAAATCGTACTCCTCTGCTTGGGTTAACGGTGTTTCGGTTAGAAGCAATTTCACACAAACTATTCTTGACCATGAAAAGTCACAGCAGCATATTAGTGCCTCACTCTCTTATAATAATTGGTTGCAAGGAAATACCATCGATACTCTATTGAAAAGTGAAATCGATAGTAAAATTACATTCTGGAGAGATGTACTGCATCGTATAATTAATGTTATAATTACTTTAGTATCTTGTAATCTACCTTTGAGGGGGCATGATTCTGATTCTGGCAATTTTATGGCAATTTCACGTCTGCTATCTAACTATGATGCAACTTTAAAAGAACTTTTTCTAAAACCGAAAGGTGAAATAAATTATTTAAGCCCTACGATTCAAAACGAAATTATTAGTTTGCTTGGTACTAACGTTAGGAACAGTATTATCTCAGAAATTAAAAAAGCTCCATTTCTGACAATAATTCTGGATACAACACAAGACTTGTCAAAAATTGACCAACTATCTGTAGTTTTTCGATATATCTCGGTTACAGAAAATGATGATAATGTGCCTAAAGAAATAAAAATCTGTGAGTCCTTTTTAGGATTCATAGCAGTAACCGATTGCAGTGCTGCAGGTCTGAAAACTGTCATTTTAAATTTGACTAAAGAATATGAAATTATTAATCCTGTTTCTAAAGCTCTACAGCATGAAAATAATGACTTACAGAAATCTAGTATTTTATTAAGTAATCTTTTAAATAGACTGTGCCAATTAAGAAATCAGAATTCATTTAATAGTTTGCTAAATGAATCCAAAGATTTAGCAAAAAAGTGGGGGGTAACAACTGTTTTTAAAAACAGTAGGCGAAAGATAACGAAGCGTTTTTTTTAATGAGTTATCACAAGATGAGAGAATTTCCGACCCGGAATCCTATTTCAAAGTCAATGTATACTATTGCTGTTTAGATATATTAATTTCTCAAACTAAAGAAAGATTTCAGAGCCTTTGCAACCTGAGTAGTATATTCGAAATATTACAACCGGAGAAACTCCTATCTTCTTCAAGCGAAGAGATATTAAACGCTTCCGGAAAACTGTCTGCTAAATACAGTAAAGACATCTCACTTAATCGTTGTGACCAATTAAAGGCTCTAAAAACATGCTTAAATTCTGAAATTAAAAAAATTTATTCTATTAAAGAACTCATTGAATTATTGCTAGTAAAATTCAATAGTCTTGTCAAAATTTCAAAATTTCTCAGTTTTCCCGAGGTAATCACAGCATGCTTTTTATTCTTGACTCTTCCAGTTACAACCGCAACGGCAGAAAGAAGTTTTTCAAAATTAAAACTAATAAAAAATTACTTAAGGGACAAGAACGGCTGTCAGACATCTCACTATTGTCCATAGAGGCAGATACTTTAGAAAAACTAAAATCATCATCAGCCATAAATAATTTAATAAATCAGTTTGCCGATAAAAAGGCAAGGAGAGTGAATATTTAAAATTCGATTTTTATTTGTAAAATGGGTAAATTATGTGATAAATAAATATTACTTCTCACAATATTTTTTTCTTTTGTGAAAAATCTTTACCTCCATATAAGGGCCTCCAAAAAAATTTTTATACGGGGCCCCGACAAGGCACGCTACGCCACTGTATCCTAGTGAGGAGCTGTGAATGTAAAAGCAATAAAATATAACTGCAGCACTATAAATATTAAACTCCGCAAATAAACTTTTTAAGTTGACCAAAATCGTTGCACATTTTGCACACAACACACACACATCAATAATTTTCGTACTTGCCTACAGGTGTTTTACTTTTGCTACTTTAGAATTGAACTTCTAAATTAATATTAACTTGAGTGGCTAGGTAATAAATGTATTTTGGCTGATACGTAGTGGCTCTCCCATAAGACCAGGGTCATATCAATTAAAGCCGTCGTTACAGACGATACGGTTCAGCTGTTTTTAATTGAGTAAACGCTGGCTCAGAAAGTTAAGTAGTTGATAGAATCATTTATTTAGTTGTTTGTGCAAATAGAATTCATTTATAGCGCTATACTTACCTATAAAATGTTTTTTTATGAACGCGTGTTATAGGTACTTTTGCACTAGCGCAAAAATAAGTAGGTATGTATAGATACTTATGTACCTACTTGCCTAGGATAGTTTTTGTATAAGTCCTTTTTTTAATGTTATGTATGGCTATGTATTCTTATTATATTTTTATGTAATATTCGCATAGTTCTCATTCTCACAATTATTGTACATGTCAAAGTGTGTTTGTTGGTTTGTGTTTTCGCCCATAGGTTTCTTGATTTGTCTCTACAACCAAGTGAATCGACTTGATTTTTTGCTCAGATAGTTTTTTTTTTTCACTGAAAAAAAAGAGTAAAAAAGTCGCGGGAAAAGCTAGTAAACTATTAAACATAACTATGTAGTATTTTTGCTATATGAAACAAATTCTAAATACACATTTCCACTCATAATAATTGTTAGTTACCTAATGCTTTTTAATGAAGTAAACTTGATTAAGTAGGTACCTACCATTGAAATATAAAACAAATTTTGTACTTTTAAGGAAAGTTCTATTTTCTAAATGTCTACATGTAAACGTGACAATCTACAATCGCTTTATATTTTATGACGTTGTTTATCTGATTACGTGCTATCACATGTCTATTCAATTTAGTTTTAATTGAATGATCAGAGAAGCTGCAAGCCGCTATCACGTTCCCTATCATTTTATTTTTAAATGCCATTCATTTCAACCAGTCTCACAGTTCTAATTTCTATCATAACACCATAAATAAAAGAGGCTCGTTAGCGGCCAGTAAAAAGAAAAGAGGTTCTAACGGTTGTTTTTTCCTTAGCTAACGTCGACAATACGCTTTCGGGGTTTGATTGGGATTATAGTTTATGAATTATAATATAGTACTTGACTGAGTGAGAGAAGCGTCTCTTCTTCAGGTTTGGCAAATTTATCTCTCTTTTATTCGTATGGCTCTCCTGAAATTTCGTATTATACCTTACAGGTATACGAATACGAATATTTATACCTAGTAGTATGGGTTCTACGAATATTATGAAATTGTTGGAAATTTCTAAGAATTTTAATATTGCCTAAAAAGGGGGAAGTTTGGTACTGCGCCATAATATTACTGTTTGATGTCAAGAAATTTCGTAACTACAAATAATAACGCAACATTTGAAGTGTGTTAGTTATTGAAGAGTGTTAAGTAAGGAGCCAATAAATAAAATATGATTCATAGCTGAGAACTGAAATAATGATGGTTATGAGAAGTAATATGATTAGAAATAATATAATTGGCTTAGAATAAGGTCAAAACTTGTTATAAAAAGCCTTAATGGTGTGATTCTTCGGTAATTTATATCATTCCACAGTTTCCGCCTATGATTTTGATTTGATTTTAGCTATAAAAGTAAAATTAATAACAATAAAATAAAAAATAACTGGACTATTATTTTTGTGTGCCGGAAAAGATACGAGTTCAGTTTTTTTCTATAATGCTATCCACGGGCCATAAAGATCAACACTACGATTACACACTTACTCGTAGAAGTGATGCTACTAAATGAGCATCGAAAGAGTGTCTTCAAAACTGTCAACACAAAGAGCAGTGGGTTTCTTCGAGGTAAATACATACCAAAAATTTTGCTTATTAAAAGTTTAATTAAATAGTTGTGCATTCTTGCTCACTGACTTGTATTTTGAGGACAAAATATACGCAACGAAATGGCAGTAGTTTTTATGTCGATTTAAAGCGCCTGGTGTGAGGTACCGGGAACTAAAATTGACGTCATCCTATGTTCAAAGTTCTAGATTATTATTAGATTCTAGATAATATTCTATCACTAGCAGCAGCGCCAAAATGGCGGAAATGAAATGGAAATTGTCACTTTGACAATCTTTAGTCCAGCGTAGTTGTATAATTCACGTCAGTGATTCTTGTTAATGTTAACAAGAAGACAGATGTTCTCAATCATCCGAATTGTTTTTAAATGAAGATTGTTTACATATTTGTACCTTTTTTAATGCCAATAACGCTTCACTTTTGATCATAAGCTCGCAGAACCACGTAAGTCATTGGCACTGAGGATCTAGACGGAGCATGCCTAGTCTGGAATACACTGGCTCTTAAGTAAGGCTGCCGGAACACACTTAGGTACTAGGCAACAGATTTCAAATGTGCTGTATTAATACACAAACATTTAAGTCACTGAAAATATTAAAAATAATGCTTACTAAAACATAAATATAACAGATTGTCATCATATTATTTTTTATCGTTCACAGCCGCAAGACTTAATTAAGTTATTTTCAAATAATGACAAAGAAACCGATCTTTGCGTGCGTTATCTAATAATAACGAACCATAATAAAGAACATAGGTATATTTAAGTTATTATTGAAACCTACCGCATAGATAGTGTCTTATTTTTAACATGTCTACCTTTTTGTAAGGGTAAATCCTAAAATTGTTATTCGTTGGGAATCAACGCATGCCTAAACTGAATTGTGGAACCCAGAGACATGAAATTTGGAGAGATGTGTTAAGGTATTAGTTTTAGGGTGTAGGGCTAGGTAAGGATTTTCGGAAATTCAACCTCTAAGGGAATTATTCAAAGTTGGAAACTCCTATAAATTCGATTTTACTGTTGTCGCGTAGGTACAACGTCATGGGTGATAGCTAGTATGTGCTAAGCAGTACGACGTGTAGGAATATTATTTATTATTCCTATATAGTTGTGACTAATCTTCCAGAGTTATTTCTCAGCTTGCATTGTTAAAGGTGATGCCATCTGATACGTTTAATTGACTGAATACATTGTTAGGTTGTGGACATACTGGTTCTAAGAAATGTTAAAAGATAAGCACATTATAAAATTCTTAGAAAACTACGATTTTAGAAGACGAACAAAGTTTACTAGACTTCGAGAAGATGAGTCTTCTTTAGCTAATTTTTTATGACAATAAATGATATCTGACATCAGTTACGCGGGCTTTTTTCAATTACTTGATTTATAAACAAAACTACTTGTCCGATATTTGTAAATTTCATAAGGGACTAATACAACTAGAAACCATCCTTTAAAAAATGGTCTTATTCGGTCCAGGCGTTGCTGAGTAATCGGGGAAGATACATAAAAAGATAACAACGAATTCCAAACATCCGACGAACGTCCTTCTTCTTAAAATTCGGTTAATAATTTTTTTTTTCCATCGGTAACTAATCAAGTCATCAGGAGAAACAACGCCTGGTTAGCCACTGATCACGGGGCATTAGCGGGTCACTGAGTTAGCTCAGTCTGATCACGAGATCTGTGGATACAAACCCAAAATATCTAACAACACTCCCACTGTCCCGCCATCTTTACACCAAGCATCTCGGTCCTCCAGGCGCATGCGCAGTCGTTGACAGTCCGCGTTCGCTTTCCCGCCAACACGCGCGTCACACGCACCTGCGGTTCTTTAAAAAAGAGTTTACGATACCTTTAAAAAGTTTTTATCAACATTGGCAAAGAGTTTACAATACTTTACAAAAAAAATTTTTCACATCCGCTGTTCTTCTGCAAAGAGTTTACGACACTTCTCAATAAGATTTTTTAATTTACTCTTGGTAAAACTTCATCATAAAAATAATAATAAAATTAACTAAATAATATAATTTATCTCTTGTAATAAACGATTCCCTACATCAAGTACATTGGGCAAATAAGTATTTGTTTTAACACTTTTTAAAAACAGCCGTGAAAACTATAAAATTAACGGGCAGCAGACCATAAATCCTTTTTATCTGATTGCACCGTGACAAGGGAAAAAATACAGAGCGGCAGATTCAACCTGCTTGCTTTCGGCACTAAACAAATTATGAGTTGACTTTTATTATTTAACTAGTGTTATTATAAATAAAAATAACTGTTGTAGAAAATTATTTACGTATTTCGTATAGGATGAAAAAAATATAAATAACACCTAATTTTAAATTTGTTATTGATTATTATTTGATAAAATAACAAAAGGTATTATATAGCTGAATGTAGTAAATGTGAAAAGCATAGCCGTTGTTTTTTGACTTAACAAAACATATTTCACCTATATATTATAAGGAAAGTGCTAATAATAAATAGTAAGTAATAATACTACTTAGTTAAAAATGAAGACAATATTCAGCGTGTTTGTTGTAATATATTTACAAAACTCAATGAAATGCGAGAAACCGTTCAAAAGTGTTCCAGTTGTGGTGAAAAGTTACGAGAATGACACAGTACTTCTGCCTTGCTACATTGATGATACAGAAGGTTTGTTAACACTTTATATTTACCTTCTAGATTTTTAAACAGAATTCAAAAAGGTTGAGGTTAGAGTAATTTGAAATTTATTTTGTTAATCGAAAGGTAGGTATGATAAGGTTGATACAAAATATGAAAATTTAGAACTTGATCGAATTATATCAACTGAAAAGTTGAAATATGGCTCAGTTAAAACCAGCTTTTGATTTTTTATCTAAAGAGTTGAAAAATCAAAAGCTGGTTTTTCACTGCGTTTTTTAACAGTTGGTAATCCTTTAAATTATTATTTACTTTCGTTAAAGGTAAATGTTTCAAAGTGTTGGTTACATACGCATGACACTTTTTTTGAGAGCTTGATAAGATCAGATAAGATAAGATAAGACAACTCTTTATTTAAAATCAGCAACAACACACAAAATATGACTAAAGAAAACCTTATACACATACACCAGCTTTTAAATGGCGGCCTTATGGCTTAAAGCTATCTCTTCCAGGCAACCATGCACGTAAATGATAATAACTTATATTAAAGAGGCCTTAAAATATTACACTATCAAGGAAACAGCTATAATAAATAATAATAAATACAATCAATATTAATATAAGTACACAGACATATATATAAATACATATACTATACTATGCATGGAAATAAATAGACAAACTCTCTACTAATCATTATAACAGATCTTCGAAAAAAAACTCCGTTTGTCCATACATTTGATTGCATTCTAAGTCGGTCTCAAACAAAACTTCCTCAATAGATTCATACGAGTAAACAAACGTTTATCGAAACTATATCATAACAAATGTTACGGACAATCTCATTAAAATATGACCGAATGGGTTTTTTCGTATTCTCTTTCTTCATATTAGGTATACCTACATACTGACAAGTTGATAATATATATATAAATGAATCCCTATATGCCTCGGTCACGCTATCACACGTGAACGGCTGGACCGATTTCACTAATTTTTTTGTTGTGTTTGTTATAGTCAGGAAAAGGTTCTTATGACAGAAAAAAAATAAAAAAAATATATATAAAAATGAATCCGTTTGTTTCACTAAAACTCGAGAACAGCTGGGCCGATACAGCTGATTTTAGTCTTGAAATGATTGTCGTACTACAGTTAAGGTTTAAAAGGTGATAAACATACATAACTGTTAGGCGGTACGAAGTTCGGCGGGTCAGCTAGTGCTGTATAAAGACAGATTCATTACAATATATTATATGTGACAACATCCACACAAAGGTGTTCAGATCCCAAACTAGGCAAAGCCTGTGCTATGGTAACTTGATGACTGATATACATACTTATATACATAACCACATACTTATATATATAATAAACACCCAGATACAGGTCAAACAGACATGTTTATGGACACAAATGTTTGACCAGTCCGGGGATCGAACCCAGGGACAGCGGCGCAGAAGGCAGGGTTGCTACCAGCTACGCCATCCGGCCAGCCATTATTATCAAATAAGACGTCATAGTCAAGAACAACCCGGAATTCGATAGCTCTATATAAAATTAAATACTTAAATATAATTCGATAATAAAATTGGATTAGTCTATTATTCTTATACAGAAATTTACTCTTCTATTTTCATAATTCAAAACAATTTAATGAAAGCAGCCTAAAAACATAAACCGATACAAATCCAAGCCATCAATCTTACAGACAGACAGACGTGTTTCTATCCGTATACAAACCTTTTAACATCTCATTTGCATTAAAAAGGTTGTATACGTCTGATCAAAGTCTTTGAGCAGCAGTTTGACGGGCTGATCAGATGTACAGGGTTAATAGATAGGGCGTACTGATTTTAATATTTTTTTCTATACGGCTTACCCAGTATTTCTAAAATAATAATAAATAGCACAGTTACTTTGAAAGTATCAACTGACTTTAATTCGGCAGAAGCCTTTTCTTGAGTTCAGATCACGAAAACTCCTTAGTTGTTTTGTTTTAAATACTGACGGTTAAGTCTGTCATTTGAATTGTCTCAGAATTACAATTAAATTGTGCTAAAATGGCCGTTTTAATATAGAATAGGCCCCAGTTAGTGTTAAGCAAAACATTATTTTTCATACTAAATCTGATCTATTTTGAAACGGCCATTTTCGCACAATCCAATTGTAATTCTGCGACAATTCAAATAACTACTTGACCGCAACTACTACAGCGATATTAATAAAATACAACATTTATTAATTTCGGTCTAGGATCAGCTGGAAAGCCTTTGCAAGTTGCGAAACACTAAAAAGTAAATAAAGGTAAAATAAAATCCATCTTTTTGAAGTTTGTCGAAACTCAACTAAACCATTTATATATTTCCATGAAACACCTAATTTATATTTCTTAAATATCTAAGTTGTCCAGTTACCTACGAGGACTAAAAACCTCGTAGACAACTAGTTGAGAAACACAGTTGCGGTGGCGGCCGAAAGGGTTAAAGATACAATCATATTTATAAGTACTTATATCGACCCTTTTTGTGCTTAGCACCTGACTCAATTAGATTTAGACCATTTAAGATATACAGATAATCCAAATGCTCCAACCCGCCACCAGAGGGTAGCGTACCTCGTTTGCTCGCTGCATTACGAAGCTAAATGGCAACGCTTATACGTAATCATTAAATCGTGTAGCTTTTGTTTTGCTAAGCAACTACTACAAATTCAATGAAGATATTCGTAATGAAGATATTCGCGAAAGAACTAGAGTCGCGGACATAGCTCGTAGGATTTGCAAACTGAAGTGGCAATGGGCTGGCCACATCGCTCGTAGAACCGATAACCGATGGGTAAGGCCAGATAAGAAAAAAAAACTATTTAAATTCTTACTAAGCACAATAAAAAATATCAGGTAATAAATATCTTAATTTTTTTACTTGAAATTAATAATTTTTAACGCGTTTGTATTAATTAAGTCTGTCAGTACTTTTATTTGTTCTATATGTCACAAAATATAACACATACATATAGCGACGGAGTTTAACCGAACCTATTGTTTTTTTTTACTTCACTAGTTTAATAATGGACACTTTAAAAGCTAGTTTTAAAACCAGAATATCAGACGTGAATAAAATTCAATGGCTAATAAAATGATTACCTACGCCTACACCACGCCAGCTGTTTGTTATTTTATTGCCTAATTTGTAGTTACATTTTAATAATATTAAATAGGCAGCGGTCCCAACAACTTAATTAAAATACTAAACAAAATTAAGTCATTTCATTATGCAGATTTGTTTGGGCTTAAATAAAATATGTGTTATCGAAATTGTGGTTAGAGTTAGGCAAAATCCGGCAGAATCCGGCTTAAACTAATACTTAGTAAGTAACTGTGATTAGCCAGAGAATCAAACTTTCAAACCATATTTGATGATCACCGTAGTTAGTTCAATTTTTTTTTATTATTTGCTTCAACAGCCGGCGGGCGCTCCTGGGTTCGATTGCCGGTCAGTCCGTAATTTGAACGATTGTATTTGGGCGAAAGTGTGTGTAAACTCTGCATGGAATCTTTGAAACAAAAGAGACACTAGTGGAGCTATGCTAAGCTATGAATAAATGACAAACTTTTAAACGTTATTATATGTTCCAATTCTATATTGTCAAGCACGGGTCTCCCCGAAAATGAAGCTTATAGCGTACCTACTACTCACAATTTTTTTGATTCTAACGTTCTAGACAATCATGTTTTTTAACATCGCATCGCATAAATTATGACATTCAATTAAAGGTAGGTCGCATTGTTCGCATTTCATTTAAATTAACTTGATAGTCGTCAAGGCTACAGTAAATCGATTTCTACAAATTCTAAGTACACTATCTTCGACCACAGAGTCGATTACAATCAGAGTTGATAGTCAACCATCTATTCACTAGTAGCTCTGCGAACCGTTGACCTAAATGAAATTAAACTACTTCTAATAAACATTTAACACGATAGTGACTAACATTTTTGTAGATCAAGGCTGTTAATTACTTGTTTGTAACAACAAATAGAAGGAATCACGGAAGCGGTACACATCAAAAGCCCTAATCATGGGACCATGACAAGTCTTTTCTGTGGTGACTGCTAGTAAATAATTTTTGATCCAAATTGGAAGAGCGTCATCACTTTAGGGCGAGTTCAGAAACAAAAGTTTTTATAAAATAATCCTATCAAAATTAGCGCAGGTGTGTAGTGTGTATAATTACAAAATTAGCAACTTAGATAAGCGTCATCTAAATAAAATATTCTCACACGGACATCAATACGAAGCGGAAAAACACTAGATATTCTTTTGATAGCATCTTGTTTGAAATGGATTTCCGCAAAGTAAAGCCTGACTCCATTGATCAAATAATACTTAGACATAGAATAAAAGGTCTTACCTTATCTATGTAAAGGACTAAATCCTAAAGTTAATCATGTCGTGACACAAAAAATATATTTAGTGTTCGCTATCAACAGTTCGCAAAACAGCCACTTATTTATTTTATTAAATAAGATAAAATATGTCCGAAGTTGACAATAATATAATTCGGCTAAAACCGAATTCTTACCTCATCTCTACTAACAATTTATGGCAGTAAGATTCAAAGTGTTAAATATTATAATTTTAGATGTCGATAATATTAAACTTAATATTTCCGAAAGGTGAAAGCTCGTGGTAATGTTGAAAAAGATCGAGAAAATATTGCTTCATTCTTACACCTAAAATTACAGTTATTTGAGTATAGGTTAACTAAATTATAGTGTTGCATACGACTTATACTTTAACGGCGTGTTGCGTTATAATGAACAACGCTACCTACATTATGTTTACAGATAAATACGACATTCGAAAACAAAGCACTGCGGCCTATACCTATCCTTCTAATGGGGACTTTTGCTACGGCGCCATTTACAGACCGCATGTTCTGACTAAATACATATTAATAATATTTAGTCGGAACATCCGTAACACAACCTTGAATAATACGTAGTTATAAATAAAAAAGGTTCAGGTAAATTAATTTTGAATTTAAGTAAAAAAATTAAGACTCAAAATTATAGCGGTCGTTAGGTCAACAATTCACAGAAGGGTGGACTTTGGGCGGACAATGACTGACTATATAGTCCTTACGAAGAGATACCTTGCCGTCTATCTATATCGTTTTATGGCGATGATGGCAAAGTAGTTAGCAGTCTATTGCCGTGCGAGAGGTACTAAGTTCGATTTCAAAAAATACGCAAGAGCCTGAGCTACATCACGTGACGTGAAGGAAAACATCGTGAGGAAACCGTAGCATGATGATTGCACGTTTTCTTACGCTCGCCTTGCAAGCTACCACTCTCAAGTTGAAAAATCTGTTGCCAAGCGCCTAACGTCTTCCAGCATCTTCTTCATCTAAGGCCACAGCGCCGCTTACTACCGTGGACTCATGTCGTTTTTGCAAAAGATAGAGCTTCGAGAACCATTTCGAGATAATTTTATAAAGAGTCCATACTAAAAATACCACATTTTTATATGCACTTCTTCCAAGTTATACGTAAAATAAAAACGCATGAAAAAAATCTAGTATTTATGTTAAAGCCGTCAGATGCCACCAATAAAAAATATTATTGTATCTGTCATCTGTGAACCATGCCAAAATAAACAACAAGAATACAGATAATTAATGACATCATTTTTTACGAGCTTTAAGCGAGAACTATTCTTATATTTTCAAAAAATCTCTAAAAACGTAATTATTACTTTCTGAATATAAAAATAAGGGAGACTTAGATCGCCATACTATACGACCATTTGGGCGGCCTAGACACTGAATATACAGTCCTTACGAAGATTAACTTCCCGACCATCTTCCCGTAGTAAGTATTACCTAAGCTAGACACAGGAAGGGCCTCAGATTGTATCTTTGTGTGTCAATTGTGAAGATTGGGAGAGTCTATTGATACGGACCCTCGGAGAGCTGCTCCGGGGATAAAGTCCAACGCTCGACTCTTTCTTTGATGCAATTGAGTAGACGAGACGAACCGTATAATATAAATAACTCATAAAATGCTAAGTAGAGTAATAAATGCTTTCATTGAACTCTACAGCACAGGGATTATCCTAGGATAACTTAAGTCCAGGCAAATTTTTATCTCATAAAAATGCTATGTTTCCGTGGCATGTCGCGGAGTCTAGCTAGTAAGTCATATAATTATTCTAACTATACGAAAGTTTTGCGAATAGATACCTCTTGAAAGGTAAAGGTCCCGGCATACGTAGCCGTGCTAAGCGGGCGCGACGTAATAAAACAGCGGGCGGCAACGAGAGATCGTACTGTGATTCTCCCTTGGAGGTTTTCTCACGGTTTTGAGAATTTAGTTAATTAGGTACTCGTACCTACCGAAGTAGGTGTTAGAGTGAAAAACGCTGAATTCATACTTTGTTTTATCGGACTGCGAAAGGTGGACGGACGGTTATGTTTTTCGAGTGTATGTACGTACGTAAATATATTTCTTTGGCACGCTCTAAATCCTAAACGGCTTGTCGTATTTTTATGTGAGTGGTGTCAATAGATTCGTCTTAGTCGTGAGAGTGACACTGGGTACATCAAATTAAAAACAAAAAAAACAAAAGTGAGGATAACAGTCGGGTGTTACATATTTTTTCTAATCAGTCCAACCCTTTCCGAGAAACGGCATAAAATTAAAAAAAAAACATATTAGTCGAATGTTTTGGATGCCGTTAGAAAAGATCCTAACTCGGGATTTTTCCTCTTCCCTGGCTGTGTATTTATTGCAAAACCAGTGATTCTGCAAGTTCAAATATGTAAATTAGGTATTCGTGGACTACTAACCATTAATAAGTATCTTGTTTATGTGCACGAGTGTGGGCAAGCGATATATAGACGGAATAACATGGTTTTCGTGTTCGCGGCAAACCTCCATAGAAACCCTGGTAAAGTTTCCACCGCTTTATCATTTACATGAAATGACTTTAACTTGACTACGATGACTTATTACTTGATATTTGTCTTAACTTGATTAATTGATAGCTCGAAAATTCATAAACTTGACGCTGGCAAATAAATACAAATTGTATGGTAAAAAGAAAGAAATAAAAAGAAGATCTAAACTAGCAATATGTTTTATTCCAGAGTCGGATATCGTTGTGAAATGGTACAAAGACTCTTCATTGCTCGGGGACACATTACCGCCGCGAGTGAAGATCCATTCCAACTACAGCTTGGAGATCGACTGGTTACAGCCTACAGACACTGCGCTTTACACCTGCGAGGTAAGATAAATAACAATAATAATAATTTTAAACTTTTTCTGTACCGTGGATAAAAGAACTTGTTTCATTTTCGGCCAAAACGGTGTACGTCTACCGAAAAACGCCCAAAGATGCGATTCATATTATGTATTAATGACACCTGCATCAGTTGCGTCCTTCATTGTCTACAAAAATATCTAAATTCTGTGAGTTTTAGTGGAATTAGGACATCCCAGGAAGATTTTTGTATCCTAGGATGCCTCTAATGGTCTCATTGGTCTATGAATTGTACTACCTGTCACAAATTTGCTTATTTTCTGAAATGACGTGAATATATTTTCGCTTCGAAACTAATTTTGTACACTGCGATCAGTTATGCTATTTTGATATGGTCGATAGATTTAAGATAATCCCTAACGTACGTATGCTAACCTAACGGTGCTCCATACATTTTTGAAACATCTCATTTAAATGGGAGGTCCCATGAGAAACATTAAAAAAAAAAAAAACAATTTAACTTCAAAAGATTCGTCAGTCCAATCCCCAAAAACATACAAGTCGAATTGAGTACTTACCTAGCTCCTCCTTTTTAGGAAAGTCGGTCAAAAAAGTAGTTTTTGAACCTGCTTTCAACTACTCCTTGTAAAGTTGGTTTAGCTAGCAAGTCATATCAAGTTGACAAAAATCTATCGCCAAGTACTTAACGGTGTGTTCCTGCTACAGTATTGCTGACTTCCGTGGTCGTGCGAACTTGTGATCGAATGTCTGCAGCTATTCGATACTTCTACTCGGAGTACTGAGTAACACGTTACGGTCTGTCATAGCAATTAGCTTGCGATAGGGTGGTCCTGACAGACCGATGCAGTTAATTAGGTACGTCCAGTTGAGCTCAACTACCCTCTTCCTGTTACCTATTTATACAAATAACTTATGTGACGAACAGTTAAGTAACTGTTGAGTGTAAAAAAGAAGTCGATTTTGTTTATTCTTCTAATATTATAATATATAATATAATATATTATCCTAACTAATATTATAAATGCGAAAGTAACTTTGTCTGTCTGTTTCGATTTCACGCCAAAACCACTAAACCGATCTGGATGAAATTTGATGCACAGGTAGATTGGACCCCGGGAAAGGACATAGGATACTTTTTAACCGACTTCAAAAAAGTAGTTCGCCTATTATCTCGACAATCTAAAGGGGAACTACGCGGGTGAAACCGCGGGGCACAGCTAGTAAATAATAAAACAAAAAAAAAATACTTCGCATATTGGTTTAGCTAAGTCAAAATCATAATAATGAAAAACAAACAGCAGTTTAGAAAGTGTTTTGAAGAGATGGTAATTATGTCATTGATGTAAGTAGGTAATAAAAGTTGTTCTAAGATTCTTTTACTCGTATAATGGTTCTCTTTCAGTTCAATACTCAGCTCTACCGTTATTTACTAAAAATAATTAAATTAATATTAATTATTTATATATAAAATATAATAACCTAGCTAATATTGTAAACGCCAAAGTTTGTAAGAATGTATGTGTGTATGTTTGTTACTCTTTCACGCTAAAACTACTGAATGGATTTTGATGAAACTTTACAATAATATAGTTTCCACATCAGAATAACTAAGGCTACTTTTTATACCGGAAAATTCAAGTGTTGCCATGAGATGATAAAATATCTACCGCGGGTATAATAATATTATAAACGCGAAAGTCTGTAAGAATGTATGTTTGTTACTCTTTCACGCAAACATTGCTAAACGGATTTGGATTAAGTTCGGCACCAAGATAGCCTATGTCCTGAGTTAACACATAGGATACTTTTCATTTTTTTTTCATTTACTTTTTTCCGAAAAATGTAATGTGCTTTTTCGGGATGAAAATTATCCCGTGGGATAATCGAATTTCGACGGGTAACACAGGCACAGCTTGTTAAGTATACAAACGAATGAAACCGTGGGATGCAACCAATATGGCCTATGACCGTCCAAAGTTAGTGATAGTACAATTATTGTAAGAATTACCGCCAAGAGCGTGTCGAGATTTTGAGACATATAATTTAACAACCAACCAACTCTATTTACATTCATTCTTTAATCTTCAAACCAACTTGATGAGATTCTCAATTCGTTGAAATACTCTCTTACTGTATGCCTCCCGAATCCCCATGGACTATTTATTAAGGGTTTCTTTATAATTACTGCAGGGATGGTCCCATATCAATTTTAACAAAATCGGTCCAGTAGTTTAGTTTATGAATCAAAATAACTGCCGAATTAAAGTCAAAGTTAAAAATTAGCCTGCCGAATTAAAGTTGATTTTTTGCTTTTTTTAAATATTACGTACGTACTTTAAAAGTTTAAGGTCAATTCCGAAATAATTTTTGTTTTTCATCAACATGGTCTTGTAGAATACTTCCTGTAGCTATAAAATACGCACAAGTACTTTTGTCCGTTTGTCCGTCACACAAAAGAGTTTGTCCGAATTGTCTAATTGCATAATTGGACGATTCACCGAGATGTTCCTGTTACTCAAGTGGCAGTGAAAGTGATGGGACTGTCCCTTAATACATTATTATCGATATCGATAAGATCAAAGTATATTGCCACGACTATAGATCTAGTCAGTCACAAGATAAGATCATTTAAGATAAGACAACTCTTTATTAAAAAACCAGTTTAACAAAAATAATTATTACAATTTTTTTTAGTAATAATTATTTTTGTTCAACTGTTAAATTATTACTGTTACAAACATAAACTAAGGTTTATTAAGGCGGCCTTATCGCTTAAAGCGATCCCTTCCATTCAACTAAGTGATATAATCAAAACAAATAAATATTTTTGTTAGTTACCAAAAGAGTTCGACTGTTTTCCATCGTGCCAAAGGTACAATTGCTAGTAATTATCGTAAAATAATCAGTTTAAGTATATTGTTGTTAGTTTTATTGATGAGAATATAAATCCCAAAATTTTAATGTAATACTTTCACTGTAAATATGCTTTAAATACCTAAAGAACATAAAAAATATTTTCGCGCTCATAGTTCTATGATTTCTCATTTGTGTCGGAAAAACCATATAATTTTTACAAAACATACAAAGTTGCATACACACTCAGACCCGAAACACCCACCAGATATTCAAACTTATCATTTCAACACGTGAAAACGTGTTGTAATCTCGAAGCAAATATAATATAAGCAAAGGAACTGACTAAATCTTTGTTTTTTAAAGAAATTAAAATCATTTTTATTAGAAAAGGCGTACTACTCTATTATAGAAAATTTAAATGAAAATTTACACAATTTTGTTCATGAAGTTTGTATGCTTTGTTGTATGTTAGGGTTATCTGTTTGTGTTGCATATTATTCATAGTTTTTAATTTGAATTAAATTTGCACGCAGAATCAGAGCAATGTGGGCAAAGTGAAAACTGTAATATATTTGAGATCTGCTGTACTTATACTCTGCAAATAAGTAATCTTAATAATATGCCAGTGATTGGCCCAAGGCAATCATAAAAAGAAGGTTTATTTTGTGCTGTTTGTAGGTATCACTATCCATTTTTAGCCAGTAAATCCATCGATGTCGATTTACTTATACATGTATCGATAATTCATTACATCACTAGTGCGTAACAACAATTGAGTACATAGTTAAGATCGGCGGGCGATGCCGCGGTGGTCGGCTACTCTATAGTAATTGCTATACACATATGGGCTTCCTTGTGTTTGTTTTGCAATACTCTTTAATTTACTCGGCTTTGCGTGGGAAGTAAATATGTTAGGTTAAATTACACACATGTAGTTCTAAAAAATGTTTAAGACTAAAATAATAATCGGCCAAGTGCGAGTGGGACTCGCGCCCTAAGGGTTCCGTATAACATTCGTTCAAGTTTCTATCTGTGATTATTAATAGCGTGCAAAAAACAGCAAAAAACACGTTTGTTATTATGGGAACTTCCCAAAATATTTGTTTTATATGATTTAATTATTTACTTTTAAAGTAAATATACAAGTAGGTAAATGTTTATTAATTAAGAGCAAAAAATATTTATTTTATTTATTTTTTAGTGTTTGTTGTCAGAAAACATCACCTGTGAAGATTTCAGCTCTCTAGCTATGAGGGTGTATGAGATACAGCCTGGTGAAAGGCGGACCGATGCGATGTACGAACGGATAGGGAAGTCTAGTATAAGGGTCTCATCCTACCTGTTAGGTAGGAAACACTAAACATATGTCATTTTTTTTAAATTTAGATATAATTGAAATCGGCTAATAAGATATATCTAGAGGATTATTTCCTTCTAAAGTTGAGAAAGTTTTCTATAACTGTAAAACGTTTTTTTTTTCAGGTGACACGGCCTGAGCCATGGGGTGTTGTACGACAAACACATGCCATAGAGGTTCAATGTAAGTAAACTCGTGGATTCGATAACAGTAAGTAAAAAATAAAATAATGCCCAAATTTAATAATTTACGTAACCCTGAAAATCGTCACTACGCAGTCAATAGTCAAATTAGTTTACCGATGATTAACGTAGTTGATTGACAACATTTCAAATGTTTAAACCCCTAATTTTTAATACGACAATGGAAAGATAAATGTAAAATAACGTATCCCTATTTTTCATTTAACTCAGAATATAATTATTAAATTTTTAGAAATTTTTGAAAATCTAAGAAAAGTTCGGATTAATGTTATTCTCGTCAAAAGCTCGTAAAATAATGATGTCATTAATTATCATGTATTTTTATTGTTTGCGTGTTGTTTCAGATCCAGCATCAATAACCACGGTCCCTGAGGACGGTTTCCTGGAGGTGAAGAAGGGGGAGTACGTAGACATCGGCTGCGAGGCAACTGGCACCCCACAACCTATCATCACTTGGAGGAAGAATGTAACTATTTTTATCTTTTTAATAATAGGTATACCTACCCTTTTTTTTATTAGCAAATCTAGTACCTTGTACGTGATAAGAAAACTAAACTCTTAGTGTTCTCGTATTCTGAAAGGCACCTGCACGTCTCTTCTTTCCTCGTTGACGCGGAGTGGCCTGCCCTGTTGTTTCATGTAATTATTTATTTAGATGGGTACAGGTTACAGACAATAAGTTACAAACAAACATATTAACACAGCTTAGAAAAGAAAATAACACTATAAACTGCTGCACCAATGCGTAGTAACAGCATTGTTTTTATGGGAAACAAAAAAGATGGAAAAGAAAATAGTAGGCTACTTATGCTACTTTCTTATCGAATTAGAGAAATATTGATAGGCAAGGTTATCAAGCTGTTATCAGTTCGAGAAAGAATAGCCACACGCAGCTGCTCAGTCTCGTAGAATGTACATAAACCTTTCTGTAGAATGAACCGAAAGAATGAACTAAATTTCTGTAGAAAAGTCTCGACTGCCAACAGCAAAATGACGTTTTCAAAGTACCTATTCGAAGCTAGTTCCGCTTTTAGCCGTTCTACAGGTAACTTAATTGATGGCACTATAAAGCGTTCGCTCTAGGTTCTACGAGGTATGACTTCAAATAGGAAAGATAAAAGAAGAGTTTACTTTTTTAACCATTCTTGGTTTTTCTTCTTATGCCCTAAACGGAATCCTACGCTCTTCATAAAACTTTCGTATTTTAACAACACCTACATATAAAAAGCTATAGGGATAATAAAACTTCGCTTGGCTTTATGTATTTTGACTACATAAGCCATAGAATACTTACAAAGAAGTAATTCATATTCCTGTCCTTATCCCACTACGTGGGGTGGGCATAGCATGTCCTCTTTCATTCTACTATATCAGCCGTCATTTCTTCATTCAGTCTCTTTTCACACATACCTATCGCTCTTCACACAAATTATTCAGTCTTCTTAACTACCGCTTACCATCATTCTCATTAACCTCTTCGCCAAATATAGGGAATATTTGCTACATGTAAAATCAAAAAAAATATATTATACTTATGTCCACTAGAGTAGAAACTGTTGAATCTACAAATAATTGCAATAATTGCAATCATCTATACAGTACAGATATAGAGTTATTGTACAGTAAATTTCATTAAATTTCGGTATCATTGCATTTATTCTTAATATCTGTATGTTTTAAATCGGCGCGACAGATCATGCTTTGTAAATTTTTCTACGCATTGGACAGTGGAATTCCCGAAGTCTTCCAGACCGCAACTATGAGGGAAGCGTTGTTAGATTTACCTACTAGGAGATACAATAATTAATTTAGGATTATTCCAGAGCGTTCTTGGGCCATAGTATTGGTAGGTATTTTCAAATATAAACCCTATGGGGCTGACATGATATTTTTTGCTTACAAGTCCCTAAATACTCGTAAATACAGATTTAAAAATATATATATATTTCCAGGGGGAAGCAATGGCGTTGCTAGAACATCGTCCCCGGATAAGGTTCAGGGCCGAGCACCGGTCCCTGGGCGGGGTGTACGAGTGCACCGCCAAGAACGGCGCCGGAGACCCCGCGGTCGCTCACATCACCGTCATTGTTCATGGTATGCTTGTTGAAACTTACTACTACTGCTACGAAAAAGGGCAAGTGCCTTTAATATGACTAACTAAAACAGCATATAATACTCTTATAGCAGAAAGATTACCTATAGACCATTTACGATATACACGTAATCCAAATGCTCTAATCCACCACCAGAGGGCAGTCTGCTCAGAATGCTAGCCGCATTACCACGCTGAATGGCAATGCTTATACGTTGGGAAAGATAAAAACCGGCATTCTGGTCGTCGTCTTCTACGAACTTTGACCTCGCGAACGCTATATTTTTCGGTGAATGACGCTTCCGCATACCCGGGGGATATGGGAGGGGTCATTTTGGGGAAAATGCTTATTTATATTTCTGACAACTGAAAAAATTGTAGAATTTGTACACCAAGTTTCGTCAAGCAAGCCCGCTCGAAGAATCGAGTGTCTTATTACAGCAAAAATATGTGTAGATGGATCAGGCTTGACCTTATAATCTGGGCGTTATTTACTTCTAGATGAGCTTTACTTAGAGCTGTGAGGTGAACGCACATAAACCTACTTTCTATACAAAAAAAATGAATTCAATCGACAGGGCCTGTGTAAAGTTACAGTGACCCTTATTCTTTATTCATAATACTTAAGTTTCTTTAGTTAATATGTTTTTTCTTTAACAAGGTATATTATTTCTTACATTAGGGCTATCCCTAATTAAAGATATAATATTACATGTTAATCTAATTGTTTAATTAGTTATAATGTTTCGTCCACAGATGCCCCTGTAGTGTCAGTGGAGCGCAGTTTCGTCCACACAGCTGTAGGGCTCCGAGCCGTGTTGGCTGCTAAAGTGGAGTTCGCTATACCGCCCGCGAGAACTTCTTGGTACAAAGATGGCCGACCTGTCAAGACTGATGACAGGTGATCATTGATACAAATACCTAATAAAAAAAGACTAAAGAACTACGAGTACAACAACAACAAAAATATCACAAAGATTACCTATAGACGATTTAGAATCTACAGATAAGCCAAATGCTCCAACCCTCCACCAGAGGGCAGTGTGTCCAGGATACTAGCTGCATTACCACGCTGCCTACTTTTACGTAATCATTAAATCGTGTAGCTTTTGTTTTGCTAAATAACTACTACAAATTCAATCCGTAATGAAGATATTCGCATAAGAACTAGAGTTGCGGACATAGCTCGTAGGATTAGCAAACTGAAGTGGCAATGGGCTGGCCACATCGCTCGAAGAACCGATAACCAATGGGGTTCTTGAGTGGCGACCACGCACTGAAAGACGCAGCGTAGGTAGGCCTTCCACTAGGCGGACCGTTGAAATAATAAAATCCACAAGTAACCAATGGATGCAATTGGCAGCTTGTCGTTCGGAATGGTGTTCTAAGGGGGAGGCTTGTGTTCAGCAGTGGACGTTTTCTGGCAGATGATGATGACTACAAAATGTCATCGAACAACTTGAACCTTGGCTGCGCATTGACAAAGTTGTCCTCAAAGAGACCTTCGTCGACATATCGTTATACTCGTGTTATACGGGGTTAGGTACTGCTCGAAACATCACGCACGATGTTTCGAGGAGTACCTTACGAAATTAGAAGTGAATTTGCGCGAAAATTTCTACACTTCGCTTTTTCAGCGTTTCATGTTTGCCGGACACGATACCTACGGCATATGCTTTTTATTTAGAAGAAAGAAATAATATAGCAACAAAGAAAAGATTAAAATCTAAAAAAAGAAGGACGAAAAGGATTAAAATATACCAGCTATATTTACCTAATGCTGGGTATAGGTCTATATGTGTTAATGTCGTCGTGTAGTGATCCTAGATCTTTTGCGATATCTTTCGTCCAACTAGCTAGCACAAATAGATACTCCATTCAAATCATCTCTTGCCATTTCGTGGCCTCTATATTATAACTGCTAGGTACGTACATCTCGTGTCATATCATCTGACCGAGTGCCCTGTCTATATCTAATCGAGTCTCATGATTAGTCTAACAATGTCTTCTACTCGTACCTTTGACGTAGCTATTTTTATTTATTTCCATTATTATTGTTTCAGAATAGTACTAATAGTGACAGACAATCTACATCAGCTGATATTCCGCTCGGTTCGGAAGACTGATTTCGGCAACTACACCTTTAGAGCTGAGAACAAATTGGGAATGGCTGATGTTTCCTTCAAACTTACTGGTAATCAACTTTTGATTGTTTGATATTGTTTTTCTTCAATCTTTAATGCATACACACAAACATCAAATATACCACCTACTGGGAAAATCTTACCTCTAGTGTCAAATTATCGCTAAAAGCGATCTCTTGCAGGCAACCTTGCCGTTCTCGCCTGTATTACCGCTCGGTATCGGGAGGAGGTGGCGTGTGCGACTCCGCGCGGTTGTGGGCCACTAGTTTATGACGGGTTCCTGTTGCTCGTTGCGCTTGCTAACCGCATGTAATTATTTCTACCTACTAATGGGATTTAACATAAAATAAAAAATAAATTCGACTACCATTATAAACGTAAAGCTCGTCGTCGTCCTAAAGCTTACTTATACATTTTAGAAATGTATGTATTCATGGTTTTTAACTTATATTCTTACGTTCTATATTATTAAATCTGAAGTCTAATGTCTTACATAAGCCTGCGTGCTTGAAAGATTATTATACCTACCCTTGTTAAAAAACCTAGTATACAGGGGTAGGCACCCGAAGTGTTACCAACTTTAAGTTGCTATAGCAAGCAGTTTACAATATGGCGCCCATTTTTTCACATTGTTCCTAAACATACAGAAGCTCATTGTTTTTCGTCGCTGCTAAAAAAAGTTATCCAGATGGAATTCAAACGCCACAGAGTCATTACTTTGTATTTGGCTGGAAAATCGCAACCAGCCATTGTTAATGCGCTACGACATTTACATCTGAATAAAATGTTTGTGTATCGGACCATCACGCGTTACAATGATACGGGTAGCATCAAGAAACGCCATGGAGGTGGACATCCAACAACAGCAACATCATCAGAAATGGTTCGAAAGGTAAAGGCTAGAATTGAACGAAATCCACGACAAAGCGCAGTTAAATTGGCGAAAAGTCTTAATGTATCTGCCCGGAGCATAGGGCGCATATTAAAAATTAAACTACAACTGAAGCCTTACAAAATACATAAAGTGCAAGACTTGACACTTGCACAAAAGGCAGTTCGCCTAGAAAGAGCTAAGGAGTTAAAGCAGTTGCACGTTGATAGCAAGCTTGAAAATTTGGTATTTTCCGATGAAAAATTTTTTTACGGTTCAGCAATATGTGAACAAACAAAATGATCGCGTATGGTTAAAGTCTAAATCAAACGACAATTTAGACCAACGAATTGCTCTGCGAAAGCAAGCACCAGCATCAGTGATGGTTTGGGCCGCGGTAACTGCTACGGGACGTTCACCTCTCGTTTTCATTGAGCAGGGTGCAAAGATAAACCAGCAAATCTACCGTGAAAAGATTTTAAACGATGCTTTGTTACCTTGGGCACATAAGAAATTCGGTAGAAACCATTGGACATTTCAGCAAGACTCGGCACCATCCCACAAAGCCCGTGAAACCCAAATTTTTTTCAAGAAAAAGTTCCGAGCTTCATTTCTTCGCAACAATGGCCACCATATTCGCCGGACTTAAACCCGGATTTTTCCATATGGTCAATTCTAGAGGCCAAAGTGTCAGCAAAAAAATATGAGACAGTCCACGCCTTAAAGATTGCTCTTCGCCGAGAATGGAACAAAATATCAGCAGACCACATTCGTGCAGCGTGTGAAGACTTCTCGGACAGACTCGATGCTGTTATCCGCGCTAAAGGTGACCACATCGAACAATATTTTTTTCTTTTTCATTTTAAATGTATTTTGTTCTATATATTGATGTTTATAAATAAAAAGAAACAAAATTGACAAAATTACAGCATTTTGGATTGGTAACACTTCGAGTGCCTACCCCTAGGCTGTATATCTATAAGCTTTTACTTGTTATAATTATTTATTGTAAAACTGGTTTTTTAATAAAGAGTTGTCTTATCTTGTCTTATCTTATCTTGTCGTACTGCTAGGTTTATATACTCACACTTGTGATTATACATAATTGTTATATATTAATGCTAAATAAACATAAATTGAAATGAAAATTAACATTTCGCTAAATAAATATACAATGAAGTATAATATATTAAATTCTAAATTGCTTAAATTGTTCTTTCATAATAATTTTAATATTTTTATGTAATATTATTCTAGGCGTGCCTAACATAGCTTCGTTCAAGGTAGAGCCAGCATTGAACAAGGCGACGTCCACAAGTTACACGTTGATTTGGGAGGTCGATTCTTACTCCACTATTGTTGGTAAGTAATTTGACATAAATCGACGAAATATAGATTATCTTACGTTACGTTTCAACCTATAAAGCGCTACTGCTAAGCATGGGTCTCCTCTAGGAAGGGGTGTAAGCGATATATTACAATATATATATTTATTTATTTTTGTCTATCGACGCTAGCCAAATTGCTGTTTGCGATTTCACTTATCTAACTATTAAAAACTAATAACTAAGAAATAATAATACTAAGAAATCGAAAAATATTTTTCGATTTCTCACGCTGACATCAAGACGAGGCGGAAAAATACTAAATATTTTGTATATACCATCTTATTATAAATGGATTTCCGCAAAGTAACGCCTGACTCCATCAATTATTAAAAACTATTAAACTTCTAGCACGAGCAAGTTTTCTTACGATGTTTTACTCATTATTTAAGCTCGTGGTACCAAACTGATTGAAATATACCTAAACTTAGTTTATGTTAAAACTCGGAGGTGCCTGAACTCCCATTCGCTTACTTGTGAAGCAATGGGTTTATCGAATAGGTAAAAAACAAATAAATCACTATGTAAATATCTAATATATGTCTTAATACGAGTACCTACTCGTGTAGGTAGGTATATAATACACGAGTAGGTACTTAAAAAAAATAACAAATATAATTTATGTAGTAGTTACTCGTTTATATAATATTAGAAGTTCTATAGTATATATATATTTATATATATAAATTATTTCTTTATCTATATCGTGATGTGACATAATCATGATGGCTTGTTTGTTTAACAACAACGTTATACTTAATATAAGGTTGTTAGTTACCCTAACAAAATAAAATTAGGTAGGCAATATTAAATCTAGACTAAGCTAAGCTAAGCGAAACGTCGGTCGACCACCAGCAAGATGGGTTAACGACATAAAATCTGTGGCGGATCCAACCCGGACAAGATTGGCTTGACCCAACAATGAGATAAAGAAGGCTGCGGATGATGATGACGAATATTAAATCGTTGGTTGCCTTCGCGTTGTTTAATTCTAGAATACAACCTATGGCTGCGTCCGTACTTCGGTCGGCTGGTGTCCGAAGAGCCTGACGCGTTCACCACCGAGCCGCCTGCCAACAAGTGGAGACAGATTGTAGTGCCGGGGGACTCCAGCGAAGGTGAGTGATACTCTCGGGGACGCTTTACATGTGCGTTAGGGGCCGTGTGTTAAGCCTAAAGCGGGTCACTATAATCATCTTAATGAATTTTATTTCATTTCTTGAACGGCTTTTGCAGTGGAACCAACCCTGAGCTCTACAATAGTTTAAAATAGACATTTTTACTTGGTAGGACATCCTTTATGAAGTCTTAGTGTCAAAAAAAAAACAGATTTAACGCTTTAGTGTACCTAATCCTAACTAATATGATCAATGCGAATGTAGCTCTGTCATTCTGTCTGTCTCGCTTTCACGTCAAAGCCACTGAACCGATCTGGATGAAATTTAGTACACAGGTAGATTGGACCCTGTGAAAGGACATAGGATACTTTTTAACCGACTTCAAAAAAAAGTATGCGGCCTATGCGGGTCAAACCGCGGGGCACAGCAAGTTATAAATAAAAATAAATAAATATACAATACAATACAATACAATATTTCTTTATTGCACACCAAAAACAAAATAAACAATAAGATACAGGCAAGAACAAAACATCGGTAGTACATTGGGCGGCCTTATCGCCTAAAGCAATTTCTTCCAGGCAACCTTGGGATGGATCGGACTAAGTGAGAATAGTCACGTCGGTGATGCATCAATAGAAAAAACAGAAAAAAAAATACAAGTACAAATATTGTACCGCAAAAAAACAATAAGAAAAAAAAATATTTTAAAATTAATCAATATACATAGTTAATACATACCTATACATACATGTCATACTCGCAATAATCATTCGTAAATAAATGTTCGGTTTAATTTACGGAGAGATAATGATTTTTCAACAAATTTTTAAATATATATAGAGATTTAGCCTGCCTGATTGACAGGGGTAACATGTTCCATAGCAGGATAGCTTGCACAGTAAATGATGCTTGAAAAGAGTTGGTTGAGGTGGAAGCTGGCAGCATAAGGCGAAGATCTCGTGAAGGTCTTAAAGAAATAGAATGAGAAGCAGTCACAAAGACAAAATTATCTTTTAAATACGAAGGAGTGGTGGGATTGAATATTATTTTATAAAGAAAAGACAGAATATGAGAATTACGGCGAAGACGAATAGGTAACCATTTGAGCCTATTACGGTATTCGGAGATGTGGTCATATTTGCGTAACCCAAATACAAACCTAATGCAAAAATTAATTAAAATATATGTTTCACACTCATAGGTCCCCACTAGGATTTCTCCTGTGTCGGGGTGCCATGTGACATTCTCTGTGGGCCACAGCCAGTGATTAGTTGTTAAGGACCTATAGGTAGATATAATTGTTTTTATTTTATTTCCCCAGGGCCAATCCACAGCGCCATTTACACGGTACGAGGTCTCACTCCGAGCACCGTCTACGAAGCTGTAGTTGCTTCCAGAAATAGGTGAACTTTTTTTGTTATATAGATGGGACACACTTGCCTAGAATAAACCGATTCACAATATAGCAGTTCGCACAATAAAAGTAGACGCAAAGCGTATTGTACGAGCCATGGGAACCTCTGCCATGTGCCGGTGGCGTCTGGTCGTATATCTACTTTTGCATGAACAAAAGTCTTTACTAGATTAAATTGTAGTTTTCATTTCGACTTTATTCGAAACTCATCTTCTTGTGATGTTTGTACTCGTGCCTATCAGATATATCTGAATTTATAATTTTCCTTTATTCTAGGTTTGGATGGAGCAAAACGTCTTCGGTATTACATTTTGCGACAGAAGCTGGATGTAAGCATTTACACTTTTCGTTACAGCATCTACATAAATTAAACGTCAATTAAATCACTAAACTAATCTAATTTGACAGTTCTAATATTGTCTCCTCCCTTTTTGTTTCCACAAGTGAGAAAAGGATGGGTGTAATTTAAGAAACTTTTAGTTTAGTCAGTGTGAGTTGCAGAGAATTGGAGCCGTTTAGGCGTTGAAGCCGCTCTATGAGTGTTTTGTTTATCATTTATATATTTTACGGTATTTATTTAACTTGGTGTGCAATAAAAGTTATATTGTATTGCATAAATTAAACGTGATTTCTTCCGAGGTCCGAAAAAAGGAGGTTCTCAGTTCAGGTTTAACATTCTTTTTAAAGATTAAAGATTTCTCAGTGATGGCTGAATCGATATTTGTATAAAGTATGATAATGGTCCTAATTAAATTTATCAAGATCAGTCCAGATGATTGAATTAAATCGATATAAATGATAAAGTTGTATCAGCGCTTTGCGTAATGAAAGTCGGCACATAATATATATACTTTTTTATAATTATTAATATTAAAGTGATTTAAAAACGAAACTAAAATAAATAGTTAAGCAAAGGATGAATCTATTTTCATAAAATTTATAAATGCAACAATTTTATGAGGTACCCACTTTTTCATTTGTTACTTTAGGCACTACCGCTTGACACTTCGGGTAGTGTCATGGAAATTTTTACTTTCAATAGTTTTTTTTTTAATTCTGTGATTTTAGTGATTTAAGAATTGAACCAATTGCTTTGCTAGAATGTTTTGCATTTCCAGCAGGAAGATCAAGACCTGCGATTTCCGACTACACTGACGTCACTCCTAATTTAGAAGAATACGACTTGGAGCCCCTCAATATATCTCAAGCTCATATATTTGGTCAAATGGACGAATTAACGTCATCATCGACGCGGCGGGCGCCATCTTGGACCGCCATTTTGATTTCTGTTGCTGTTTTTGCGGGTAGTTTTAGTTAGGAATCGGAAATGTGTAATAATCTATTTAATTTTTTTCATGACATCGTTTAGTGTTAAATTTTACTTGTATATGCTATTTAAAAAAATAATTTAAGTTAATTTACTGTATTTAAGCGAATAAATTGTTTTATTATTTTTGTATGCCTAATATAATGAAACATGTTCATTATGACTCTATACATTAAGGTATACTTTATTTTAAAGGTTTCAAATGCTTGTAAATAATGATTTGTTTTTTTAATACTTAATTATTACTTTAATAAGATATTTTGTATAAAAAAAGTATACATCTACAATGTTGTATAGATTTTTTAAGACTACATAATCAACTGCTTAAATAAATTTTAATAAATGTAAAATTTAAAAACCTTGACAACGCCATTTTGTACGCCACGGCAACCATCTTGGATTTGCATAATGTACGAGTATTTTTTCTACTAGTAAAGCCATTTCATGTGGTACCCATAATGACGGAGTTGTGAAAAAACATGTGACCCGCCATTTTGTGCCAACAGCCATCTTGGAACGCTTTGCATAAAATATAGCTAAAAACACTCGACTAATTCACCTTTCAAACAAAAAACTACTAAAATCAGTTATAACCCGTCGTTTTTGCAAGTTAAAAAGCAAATTAAAATCCTTCTATTAAATGTAATACCTATATGTTTATTAATATTTATTATTCAGATATTTGTTTAGTCAAACATGCTAAATTATAATAAAACTTACAATTATGTTACTAAGGCATAATATAGTCAAAAATCTAAACCTACATCAGCCCCTCGTCCAAACGTCTCCATAACACTAGCGGCATTACCACGCTGAATCGCTAATGAAATGCGCTGGGCGAGTAAAAGTCCAGAACGTGGATCAAGCTCTTCTCCTTCAGACGCCGACCCAGTTCAGACACCAATTCTATTAAATAATACAAGATGTCCAGATTATTTATTTATTAGATAATTGTACATATATATATATATATATATATATATTTTGAACAACCGTTGTTTTATTTCTTTACACTGTTTGTTTTACAAATAAATCATAGTGATAGTTTTTTTATGCTTACACAATACATATTTACTGATACTAAACACATTGATAAATTGTTTTTTTTTTAATTTATTTTAATACATAGATTTTTACTTTACTACAGTAAATATGTCTTCATATTTCTAGTCATATTAAACATTTCAAATAAAAACATGTTGACTATAGAGTTTTTAAAATTCTTTTTTTTTTTTGTTACTTAAATTGTATTTAAAACACTTAGTACATTTACTTACATTATACAATATTAAAAGTTCAAATACGGAGTAACAATTATTACACGAACGAAATTGGCGAAGGCTTTTTCGAAGAGCATTATTTTTTTTTTTTAGCAGACAAATATTTACATTAATAATGGTTTTATTTTTTATGAAAAACAGTCGAAACTGTTTGGTAACCAAAATTGTTGCAACTTTCACAAGTGAGCCCTTATCTCGTGAAAATACAAGAATTTTAAATTTTGACCCGAAATTTATTGCATTCTTCGTGACGTGAAGCTCTCGCTATAGCCCGCACCACTTTCGCACCCTTAATAATAATAAATTTACAAAAAACATTGGTCGGTTCATGATAAAAATAATGAAGCGAATTAATGGGGGATGAAAAATACTGATTATTAGAAAAAGACTAGACTAATTAGCTTCAAAAAAATAACTGTATCAAAAATGATAGCGAAACTATCACGAAGAATTAAAGCTATTTTGTGCTGAATACATAAAACAGCTTTAGCGAACCATTTAAACACTAACCAGTAATAAATTATTTATTTATTTAAGTGACATTACGATTAATATTAAGACTTTACATACACGTTAGGTACACACTTTTTTTTTATATAAAAATTACAACTCAAAATCAAATGCTCGCTTCATTCAACACTCCGCTAACTACCCGTCAATTTAGAAATTAGTCTTAAAACTGTACTGAAAATATTAAAATTCTATCCTAATTCAATTCAGTAAAAGTAGGAAGAAAATTTTAAGAAGCAACAAGAGAGATTCACAATAAATGTAGATGTAAAAAAATTATATCTATATATAATGTGTACAAAATAACTGTTGAGATAAAATATTTTAAACGTGTTAAATAGCGTACGAATGTTATAATATAATAAATAACAATGGGTCCCAATTTTGAAGGATCTAGGACACAAATCTATAAATCCTTAAAGCTTGCCGTCCTTTTCTACCTGAGCCAGGTAAAAAGAGACAGAGCTATAATTCAGAACAGCCTCCTAAATATTGCCTTCAAAACTGCTCCCAATAATAAGATATGTTAACTTTTTTTCAAATAGAATTCAACATTTACACACATATGAATCAAATTCGCAATAATTCAACTCATAATCGCGATATCACGACATAATCTTTCAAACAATTTTGACAACACAAATTTCCCCATTTGTGTGGAAGACTTTTGAAAAAATCAACAGTTTTACATGAAGACACTTAAATATGTAGATACATAGACATCAAATTTAGCATTTGAAGAATGCATACAGATTATAAACTGACTAATCTAACAATTCAGTTTTTTCAATTGACAACAGACATAAGCGAATTGTTTTGTCAGCTGTCAATCATCTACCTTCATATAACATTGTCAGGTAACTGACACTTTGTTGTAGCATTGACGTTATATTCCTTTGCTTTATGCAAGGAGATATCTGTGATGGTACGCGAGGTACGCTTATGCAAAGTTGTTGCATACAGATATTTTAAATTAACCGATTATTCGGCATCATTCATGAAAAGCGCCCCTTACAATATTAGCAAAGTATGTAAGGAGTATAGGACGCGTTTTCGTTAATCGCAAAAATTTTGGATTCATACTATTTTATTCTCTAATATAAATAATACTCAATTATTTATATTTAAATTTAATTTCAATACTTATGGCGGGTCGTATCTAAATTTAAGCGTAGACAGTACGCCTTCACAGCGTCACAAATATTACAGACGATACTGTTTTTCAATTTTATACCTTTTATAAATTGTTATAAATAAAAACGCTTTGACACTTCAGTTTGCTATCACTATCAGTTTTCATTCGCACTTTAAGTAAATAGATCTGTCACTGTCACACAAGTGTCTTGTCACTTATTTTTTTATTATTAATCTTATTTTAAGTTTCACCACTTTCGTTATGAAAAATTACGAAACATCCACCATACTTAATAGCATTACTTTAAATTAAAATATAGATCCAATATTTAAAATATTCCTTACGGCTAGTACATACTTCTAACTACTCCAAATGCATTCATTAAACATTACAGATCTTAATTATTTTTGCTAGCAGCAAAACTAAAAATTGGAAGGAATTAATTTTTATTTATTGATAATAAAGCAAAAAATGCCTATTTAATACTGATAGCCTGTTAGGTAACTAGCTTGAAACACTAATTATTCTCTAACACTATTTTAAAACATACGTAATAAAGACAAAAACAAACTTTAGCATTAGATTTTTTCTCTTGATCATGGTATTACACGTTTGTGTATTGGCCAGTGTCAGTAGGCTGACTTTTCCAAGAAAGCACATTAGACAGCTGTCAATTATGCGTCATCTTCATACAATATTGTCAAGTAACTGACGCTATGACCTTGCGTGTATGTAATATTCCGTTGCGTGCGTCATGTGGAAAGTTGACAATAGGTTCGCTTTTGCAAAAGTTATTGCATAAGGATATGAAACTTCAAATAATAT
Organism: Ligdia adustata; assembly: GCA_947049295.1. Taxonomy (NCBI): domain Eukaryota; kingdom Metazoa; phylum Arthropoda; class Insecta; order Lepidoptera; family Geometridae; genus Ligdia; species Ligdia adustata. The sequence goes on from OX346239.1 coordinate 6,889,783, forward strand.
TTACATAATTAGTCTAATTAGCCTATAAAAGAGCTGATCAATCATGATCAGGTTTGTAAGTTACTTTATTGTTTATTTCTGCTAAGTACCAAAAACACTTAAATTCACTGTACTTAGAGAATCAAAGGTGAAATTCACGTATTGCCAAACGAAATATCGATTAAAGAACATGTTGTCGTCCTAAAATCTAGATTTTTTAAACCTTTAACGCGAACGCTCCGCATAGTCTCCATACAAAACTGAACTGAACATTTTAACAGATCATAAACTAAAATAATGTATCCAATTTTTTTTACTATCGCGTGCGATATTTCGTGACTGTAATATCGATCTCAGAAAGATGAAATTAACAGCATTATTATTATTGCGATTATTTGATATGTTGCCTACTGAAGTTTTATTTATCTTTTAAGGAGTCTTTAATAGCGAGTTTTTAGACCAACATGTATGAAAAGCACAAAAAACTATATACCTAATGTATGAAAAAAATGGATAGATATCTATGCAACTGCAAGATTGGTAACAGTCATTAGCGTCTTTTAACTAAATTACATCAAAAAATGTACATCACTAAACCTATTACTATTCTGTACTGCAATGACGTCACTTTTAAAAAGTACTAACTTTTGCCAGCGACTTCGCTCGCGTTAAATTTCACCAGAAAAATTATAATTCTAAAAGTTTTTCAGTAGATCAAATGAAATATATAAAAATTATTAATTCAAAGTAATTTTTACTATATTATTATATAGAAATAATGATTTTGTTAACAATATTAGATTAAGTAGGTACTAAAATTAATTTAATCTCAAAATAATTGATAAACTTTCGGCAGTGGAGTTGTGAATTATGTACTAATATTTACAGAAAACCACTTTTTAAAAGCGACGCAGATTCAAAAGTATTGATTTAAAAATTGATGTTTTTTTTTCTTATGTTTACTCTCACTATTTTTGTTATAAGCTTTTTTTTCATATTAAAACGAGGCAGTGTTTTTTTTAAGACGTAAATTCCCGCGTGTTCATAACATATTCCATTTGCCGTGCGATGTTTGTAACACATTTTTTTATCCAATACGAACTTTTGATAAATCTGCTTTAAGCATACAGTATTCATACAAAATTAAAAAAAAAAAAAATTTTTTTTTCATTGCAATCCATTTTAGCTAATTAATATGAAGCCGCAGTATGATATTCAGTGATAAAATATGAAATGTTAAATTATCGAATGTGATTTTTTTTATCCAGATTTTTATTCACTAAAATGGATTGCACTTCAAATTTTCAATCATCATTGATTAAATCATTAATTTCTGTATTTTTTTTCGAGGTTTTATATATTTTATGTGCAAACTGTAAGTATTGCAAATAAATCAATCCTGCTATAAATGCCACATTTCACTAAAGTTTTATCGATTCCGTCACTTATTACAAATATAAATACATGAAGTAATCGCGATTTCATTGTCCGTCTCACTTACTCGCAAACACTTTACATATTGATCACTCTTTCACTCACTGCATCCTTGCGATCAATTTTTGTGCACTTATTCTTCGTAGTATTTAATAATGGCGATTCAGTTCATATTGGACACCTATTTCGAGGCATCGTTTATATTTAGCAGAATATAACACGTCAAGTCCCAAAAAAGAGCGCTGCGGTCCACGGGGGGATGTTAAAATTGACCAGCGCTATTTTTTGAGACGGAATTAATGGAAGTTTCTGCCTTTTTAATAAAACATACTTTAAGATATTTACTTGAGCAGTCACCAAGCATTTAATGTCCATTTTACGATACAAGGTAACTTTAGATTTACAAGGTTTTAAATCTCAGATCCAAACTTACCTAATTAAATGATTAAGTCACTCCATCCCTTTCTAACTTACCTCGTGAGAAAGTGACGTTAACATTACTACAACTCTCGCTTAAAACCTTCCAAGTCGAATCAAGCAAATATCTTAAGTACGTTTAAATGGCTGCATTATTTTAGTCACCATTCTTAGTTTAGTCCGAATTTTTTTACACAATTTTGTCCCAAAAATTTCTTTAATAATAATTTAATTTTACACTAATCACCATGCAGTTCAGTACCTTTTAAAACCACTTTACCAAATTACTTTAGTATTTCTCTTCACTACAATAACCATTCGTTTAGATTTTTTATATTCACTGATTTTTTTCTAAATTCATGAGTTTATATTGATAGATTTTTATATTCGTCTCTTTCTTTTGAAGATCATTTCATTCATCTAAATGCCTTCATTTAATTTTACGCACTAGTCTTAGGCTTCTAGGTCTCTAACGCTGAGCCTAATAAGATCCCTTATCCCTGAAGATCCTTCCGTGACCCAGGGGCTAGTAGAACCTACCCAAATGGTACGGATTTTGAGCGTTAAGGTCCTACTAGTCCTGAATTCATGTTTTTGAAGGTGTTCCTTCAGCTGATCTAGGAGGTCTGGTAGGGATATATTTCCAGTGGCTTGTTCGAGACCCTAAGGGGTTAATAGAAGCAAACCCCCTAGGCCCATGCTAGGCTAGCTACACATGCAAGGTGCCTCTCTCAAGGTGTTCACTAAAGCCCCTCAATCCACTCCCAGGGGGTATATATAGCTGCACATTGCCTCCAAACTAATTCCTGTTTACATCTCCCAGGGTCTAGCTTAGCGCCATTTCCATAGTTCCTGCCCCCCAGGGCTAGAACCCCCAGCCCTCCTGCGTCTAGTCTATGGTCGCACAGTACCCTTCAGCACAGTTTCTGGTCACAATTCCGCCCCATATTGCACCACACTTTGCTTCCTTAATCCTTCCTTTTTTTAATCCCAGGGACTAGTTAAGGCCAGATCCCTGGGGGGCTAGACTAAATCGAAACGGTGCCCGTTCACATGCTTCCGTCTTCCCAGAGGCTAGTTAAGGCTAGCCCCCGTCGCCTCTGGCGGCTAGTGTATTGGCGCGTGGTGTCCCCCTGCGAGTTCGTGCCTGGTGGCGGCCTTGTGCACGCACCGCAGCGGCGCGTAGCAACACAGGCACGGCACCAGGAGAGAGAGCAGGGCTACTGCTACCCAGCTGTGAGAAAATAAAATTTTAGGTTTTTTATTAGATTTCACTATGGAACCAACTCTGAAATCGAGAAAAATAAATCACTTGTTTCATACATTTTGTCGACGACCGGTAAATCTTTTCTATGGACAGCTGATTTTTTTTCTTGATTTCAAGTTTGGTCCCATAGTACACTATGTTGTTCGCTAGGATGAGTATAGAAATCTTTTTAGGCTTAGTAGACCCTTAACCGATAACCTAAAAAAAAAGTACGATGAGTATTTATAATGTGCCTAGAGAAGCAATTTCGCATGACGTCACGTCGTTCGCCTCCCCCCCACCGCACCGAATCTATATAAACCCGAGCGCGCCTGCGTCGACCTACTTTGCTTGAAACTGCCGCGTCGTGCACATCGCTCTTGCTTACGTCGTTTTAGCTTTAGCTTTATATTAAGTTGCATTCATTTGTAATTATTTTGTGTAATTAAATTTTAAACCTACTTTTGTGTGTTGTTGAATAATTTTTTTATAGAATAGCCCACAAAAAAGTATATATATGTACCGTTTCCCGCAGGAGTGGTCCGGCGGTACGGTGCATGAGCAGGGTCGTTGCGCGAAGTCACCCTCCGAGTCCGACATGCAGTGATATACCATGCACTGAAACACAACATAATACGCGATAAACTATCGTTATGCGAACTGTTAACCTAACAATTTGGAGGCGCATTGTTAGGAGACCTCAACTTAACTATTAATGTTAAATAAACAACGATTGCATTAGATCTGAGCTCAAAATCACAATCGATTAGCGACTTTAAAGAATTTAAAGAAGGTTACCTAATTTTTTTTCCCTATTTAACTTTAGTGTACTAAAGTTAATATAGTTTTTATTTTTTATCACAGTAATATTGTAAATGCGAAAGTTTGTCTTTGTGTGTGTTTGTTTGTTTCTCCTTCACGCTCAAACGGCTCAACGGATTTGGATGAAATTTGGCACGAAGATAGCTTATACCCTGGATTAACACATAGGATACTTTTAATCGGAAAATTCAACTGGACCCATACAATAAATACACATTAACACTAACATACGCAATATAAATAGTATATTAAATTTAACATTTTAGCTCAGTCTGAGATTCCAGTAGCGGCGGAAAACTAACCCCTGTACAGCAAGCAGGATGTCTATATAAGTATAAATGATGAGGTAATCAAAAAGTATAATTAACGTTAAAAAAAGTAACGTAAGATTTAGAAGACAAAAATTTAACTTGACACTGGCAAACATACATATCGTTCGACGCCATACTAATTAAAAATGAAGTTAGTAGGTACCTGTGCGCATTTGATGCAGGAGACAGTGTCGATGCAGGACTTGAAGCAGTCCGGGGCGTACTCGCACGCGCCCGCGCGGTTAGCGCTCTCTAGGTACCACTCGTGGCAGTGCCTGCAGTATAATATGAGTATATCTTCATAGTACAAGTACAAAACAAAGTCGCTTTCTCTGTCCCTTTATCCCTTTGTATGCTTCAATTTTTAAAAGTACGTAACGGATTTTGATGTGGTTTTTTTAAATAGATAAGAGTGATTGAAAAGGAAGTATTATATGTATAATAATATGTTAGGCGGTACGAAGTTCGCCGAGTCAGCTAGTATATATATATTACAAACTCAGAAGAAGTACTACTAGAATCTCAACGCGCGTGCCCACTATAGTGTTTCTCTTTCTACCAAAAGGTATTGCCATAAAACTAAAATTCCACTGGATAAGGGTAATTTAGCAATATTTTTTGTCAATTCATGTCCTGTATTGTTTCCAATTTATCCCAGAATGAGACTTAGCGTGACAGCACATAAGTTAGTTATTTATATTGTATTGGGAAATTCTATCAGAAAGTTGGAAAAATTAGTGAAATACCACTTATATATATATACTCCCGAATTTCGTAACACCCACTACGTAACTTATTTATTACTATTGACTTATCTGGCTCACAGATCGGTCGATTCCACAGCATCCCAAGATGGAGATTTGGGAAAATCGGTATAAGGTCAAGCAAGCCTCAAGTTGTTTGGCCAACTTTTGTCAGATTAGACAGTTGGCCAAGCAAAAATCCATAGTAATAAGGACGGAACATCAGTATCTCTCTTTTTTCCACTAGTAAAACATAATTATAGCATCTCGTTTTCGCAAGCTATGACGTACCTTATCGCAATTTTCTGGTAGTATTTCTTGAGATTGCAAACTATAGACTGACGTCAATTATACAGTCTAAAATTAGCACGATATTATAATAGCCATGGCCACCGAAAATAGCCCATATTTTAGCGGATTTTGTAAAAAATTATGCGTGGCCATAATTTTTTACAAAATATCCTTTCTTTCTAGTCCGGCTTGTAAGAGATACCAATCAATTGTTGTTGTTTGGTCAATCAAGGTGTTTGAATAGATATTATTATAGAGCACTCTTAATGTAGCGATCCAATGTATTCGAGATACTTGCCTTTTTGCTAGTGAGGCAAGTAGCCAAAGGAAGTGGGCCGTCTCCATTATTGGCTTGATAAGCTTGTCAGCTTATAATTTTGTTTTATTTTAGTCTGAAGTGTTCTTAGCTATATTTGATGAAAATCACAAAATGACGGATATAATTTTTTTTTACATCACTCATATCGTATGAAAGGGCTTGACTAGAAGAACGCTATAATAAATTTCAAATCCAACAAGACGACTAACGCATCACCAGAAAATTGCGAATTACATTTATTTTGTCGGGGTTCTTTTCGGGTTTTGTGAGTAAGATCGGTTTTAAAATAATAAACTGGTGGAGCCACAAACAAACCATTGTAGCTTGTTCTAGTACAGAGTATTAACAACTGTAATAAGAAAAGTGCCGATGGACAAATTCTTAGAGACATTATTTTGTAGACGATTAAGTTAAACTAAAATTACTTATTTGCCTTAGACGTAGGCTAGATTGTAATATTATCAAGGAGTCTTTACGGGATCTCCTTGTGCAAAAGAAGAACAATAAGAAAAGTGTCGATGGACAAATTCTTAGAGACATTATTGTGTAGAATTTTAAGTTAAATTAAAATTTTCTTATTAGCCTTAGGCTAGATTGTAATATTTCTAGTAAGGCTCTTGAAGGGTCTCCCTTAAGAACAAAAAAAAATAATAGCAATGATAGATAGATCAAGCTTAAATCAATAGATTCCAATCATAGGCAGTACTTTTTCAATGATAACTGTCTTTTTTAAATTAATATTTAGTAAGATGTAAATACTGACCTGCATTTAATACGCGCATGAAAAGTTTCAGCTGGCTTCTTGTCGGGCAACGGCGGCGGACCTCCGTAAGAACATTTCATTAGTGAACCTGAAATATTTCAATTGATAATTAAATAAAATGTACTAAATCTCAGATGTTGTTATTAACTAAGTATAACTTCGAGGTAAAGGTTCAAAGGCAGTAAAAACCAGCTTCTAAAAACCCGACTGCAATAAATAATGTCAGCTGCATTTATACTGTCTATTTATGTGTTTAATGTGTACTATTCAAGTTTAATACACATTGCCAAACCATGATAAAAGCTAAGCGATAATATGTTACTACGTCTTTTATAATATTTTTTTTTATTCTACACAGCTAGGCATTTGACCACAAGTTCGCAAGACCACGGAAGCCAGCGATACTTTAGCCCAGATGGAGCATGCCTAGTCTGGAATACACTGGCTCTCAAGTAAGGCTGCCGGAACACACCGTTAGGTGCTTGGCGACAGTTTTTGCAAATTGAGAGTAGCTAGGCAGGCGAGCGATAGGAAACGTCCTACCACCATGCTATGGTTTCCTCACGATGTTTTCCTTCACCGGCAGCACAGGTTCTTTTTGCCTGTTTCGTAGGATCGAACCTCATACCTTTTGCACGGCAATCGACCCCACTAACCACTCCACCATCATCGCTACAAACATATGAACTAACTATAACAAACACTGTGTCAGTTGCTATGACATACATACATCTAAGTATATACGTATAACAGAAAGGTGTGATTACACTTAAGAGTGTCTATACATCAAAGCGAACTCATAGTAAGGCAAAAAAAATTAGGTCCTTTATACAAAAATTAATCCCATTGTATGGAGGACGCATTTATTTTTTACTTTTCCATAATCTTGATCTACGCAGGGATGCGTTCCATGGCTCAAAATGTACTTGTTTCGTTGTTTTTTACTCTAGCCTTAGGTACCGAACGCGTTAGTAGAATATTTACTGACAGCAACTCAACCTCACACTTCACGGGAAAATTTATTGCTATAGCTAAGTATCGTCAACTGTCAGAAAAACGTCAGAGTTACCGAGCTAGTTTTGATCGTTAAATAGTTGCACATAACGGACGATTCATTCAGTTGCATGACGGTGTGCTATTTACACTGGGGCAGCGAACGCGAGAAGAGCTAATACTCGCACTCAGAATGTAGGCACGGAACGTACATCAGGGTTTTGATTTGTAGACTAATTTTTTTTCTGAAATGTTTTGTTATACGCAGGGTTCAGTTTGATTGGTAGACTAACACCCTTAAGAGATGAACTCGTATATTACCTGTGTCCCTGTGCGCGGTCGCCTGAGGCTTGGTGTTAGGGGAGGCCTTCTCAGCGCCCATTACTGCGGGGTACTGGTACTCATGGACCTGCGTCAGACATAAATATATTATTAAACATATATCTTTATTGCTCACCAAGAAAAATATATACATCAAATATACATTTATATAAAAGAAAGTCGTATTAGTAACACTATTTATAACTTGTAGCGATGATGGTCGAGTGGTTAGTGGGGTCGATTGCCGTGCAAAAGGTACGAAGTTCGAATCCCATGAAACATACAAAAAGAGCCTGAGCTACCGGTGAAGGAAAACATTGTGAGGAAACCATAGCATGGTGGTACATAGATACTTTAATGTTCCCGCAAGATAATTAAGTTACAACGGGTAATACCGCGAGGCAAAGTTAGTATATTATAAACAAAACATTGGTAGAACATTGGGCGGCCTTATCGCCTGAAGCGAAAAAAGATTTGGGGGAACGTAAGTGATTTTTTATCCCACACAGCTAGGCATTTGACCATAAGTTCGCACAACCATAGAAGTCCGCGATACTGTAGCCCTAGATGGAGCATGCCGGGTCTGGAATACACTGGCTCTCAAGGAAGGCTGCCGGAACACACCGTTAGGTGCTTGGCTACAGATTTTACAACTTGAGGGTGGTAGCTAGCCAGGCGAGCGATAGTAAACGTCCTACCACCATGCTATGGTTTCCTCACGATGTTTTCCTTCACCGGTATCTCAGGCACCACCTTACCATACTTGGGCCGAGGCAAGTAAACCTCATGAAAACTTTGATTGTTTGCTTGTTCGTTTTGTTCTCATCGTGCGAATTGGAGGTGAATCCCAGTATTGGACAGTTTGAATACTTACAGCTGACAGATGTACGTAAGGACACCGGTCCGGGTCTGCGTCCACGACACCCAGCTTGTCGTCGTAATGTGCGTCCAATTTTTTTGACTCTGAAATAATATGGAAAAATTGACAGTTACTTATTACTATAGGAAATATACAATACTTTAGCAATATCGTAGCTCTTGGGAATACAGTCCGCTATGGCACTATTTACCGATAAATTTAAATAATGTTTCGCTGTGACATGAGTATTAAAATCAAAAATTCTAAATATGTAAAAATATTTTCTAAGTATTTTAAAAATAGTTTTCAAAAAATATTTAATAGGTTCTTAGGGTTCTGTTGTATATGTGTCAAAACGTTTTTCTCAAGGATATGTAATTTTTTTTAAACAGAACAATTCTTGTTATCTAGAGTTCTCAGAACTAATAGTGTTTGTATGTACTGACCGGGTCGATGTCTCGGTAGCGCTATGGGGCACAGTATGGGCGTCTGGTCGCGGGGGTCGCGCGCGCGGCCCTCGCTGGAGTTCTCGGAACTTGAGCGGGATGAGCAAGGCAGGTTCAAGCACTGGGGAATAAAAAAAATACTTCGTAAACAAATATTTTATTGTCTTTGAGGCGATCTCCACTTGTGATCGGGTCAGATTCCGATCAACATCCAAAATATTTTAGGCTAAAGACCATAGACAAGACGAGTTAACCATGGATGCTAAGGTCGAAATTTTCTAAAACTTAAGTAGTTTTTTATTTAATTTTAAGTCAATTCGTACTGAAATATTATAACGAATTTTCAACCAACTTCAAAATATGATGAGATTCTCAATTTATCAGAATCTTATTTCTACGAGTAAATCGGTCTAACTGTCATCGGGTAATTAGGCGTCATACATATGCCAATTATGAGGTTGATTATTAATTAATGAGACATAAAAGAAATTTGTAAAATTTATCCATATACCATGAAGTGACCGGGAGTCAAAGGCTGAACAATGTTCACGTCATTACTGAGTTTCGAAATTGGTAGAATTTAAGCAGGCTTCAATCTGACTTGTTGAATGACCTACATATTTTCATAAGTGACTGTGGAGTTCTCTAATATTCTTTTCAGGTGGGTCTTGATGGAGGGAACACCTTCTTCCCAAACTGTTCCAAAGTGGGGCACAGCCGAAATATGATGCCTGATGGTTGAGTCTCTCTTAAGTTGGTCGTAAATCTGGTTATTAAGTTTCTAGATGGTTGTCGTATATTTATCGTAATCGTTTATTGCCAGCAGTGAAGTTTTGTGTTCTCACTCCGAATGTGGCTACAGCGACCAAGTCGTTCAGTAAAACATTTGAAAGCGGCCACAAAACACTCAGCCTCCACGAGTAGGCTCCTGACAACTACCTAATTTCAAATTTAAATATTAAATAATAGTGTTTACCTCGAATATATTGTGTTCTTCGTCATCGTCTTTCGGCGCTGGGTTGTGTTGTTTGTAGGCGTGAAGTGATGGCCACGCCCCGCCCAGACCTGGACACAACATACGTACTTGCTAGACACGGTTTAAAACATAATGATAATATAATATAACATAGGACAACATCCACACAAAGGTATTCAGATCCCAAACTAGGCAAAGCCTGTGCTATGGTAACTTGATGACTGACATACATACTTAAATATATAATAAACACCCAGACACAAGTCAAACAGACATGTTCATGCACACAAAAGTTTGACCTGTCCGGGGACCGAACCCGGGACTAGCAGTGCAGAAGGCAGGGTTGCTACCAACTGCGCCAACCGGCCAAAAAAAGTAAGTTTACTTGTACACTTTATTCATTGAACGTGTGTCATCAAGAGACAAGAAATGCATACTATTACAATCAACGGCAAAAAACTAGTTAAACAAATAATAGTGGTGTCGAACCTCATAAAGATACAATCAATACTTACCATGAAGGAATCCAGTATACGGTAGAGGGGAGGCAAAGAAAGAAGCACATTAGATAAATTAGTTGACGGACAAAAATATTGGCTTATATTCTACCTGCACAATTACAACTAAAATTCTTCAAATATCTCTACAATTCATAGGTTTTAACCTACTTCAAAAAAGAAGGATGTTTTCCGATACGCCTTTGCAGCAGCAGAGCGAAATGCACGAGCGAAGCGAACGCAAAATAATCTGCGTATAAAGTCACTAAATATTTGAGCGAAATATGAAACGTAACACAATAAACGTTAATGGAAATATGTACATATATAGTAATATGGAGCTTATTTGTTAGGATACAAGTAGAAATGATGTTAAAATATACAGTGAAGATTTGCTTTCGAGGACTACGGCTAAGTGAACAAAATATTTAAAAAAAAGTCCCAACATTAATTATTAATTAAAAAAAGACACTTTCGTTAGATGCCCGTATTGAGGGATTAGTGAAAAAAATATACTTTTTGTGGTGACGGTCATATTCAGCCAGGCAACAACTGAATCAGTGTTCGTTTTTAGTCATATAGCGAAGAAATACCACTTCAACCGCTCACCATTTCTCCTTTTAGGTTCTGAGATCTGTGGAAACAACAGGGTCTCGCTTGCCGAATGCACTGGCTTTTGATGCCGAGTCGCTTCACGTCAGTCACCCAGTGGTAGACTGATAGGTTTGGTAGGTAGTGCTGAGTAGTTTTCATTTCTGTTTTTGCAATTACTACGGAATAATGCGATTTATCGTCGTAATTTGCGCAGAAAAAACTCAATGCATCTATTACTGTTGCGAGCAATGTTTTCTGTCGTTAGGCATATTGCTGCGACATTTGTTTCATATTTATTTTTAGTTATTGAGATCTTTGATGGCAATAAATAGGCCGCTGACGATACTGCTAAACCACCATTAGGGTCTGAAAATAGCCTGTGCTTCTCGTAGATCCTTTCAAATATGGACATAGTTGCTAAGTCCCTACTCACCGTCCAAGAGTATACAAGCAGTTCTGAACTCATTATGCCCTGGCATCTGCTACTGTGTGGAAGGTCAGACCGTACCATTTCTTATCAGTTACCCAGATCACACGTCTATGTTTACAAATTACTACTGATATGTACCTATGTAAGTTACCCACCCAGCACTTTTATGCATCTATAACTGTCGCGAGCAATAGGTTCCGTTTATTTGGAAATATTGCAGAGGCATACTTCGCTCGTTTACTATATTTATCTACTTTTAATTTCTGAGATCTGTGGAAATAATTAGCTAGATCTCAACTCTGAACTGAGTTCAGCACGCTACTGTCAATATTTTAAACACAGTATCTGAAAATGCTGGTGCTTTCGTAAATTCCTTAAAACATGGCTATCAAATAACAGTTTTTAAGCCTTTCTTTCCGGAAAAACTGTGAGATCGAGGAGTTAGTGCGGGAGCCCAACATAGTTGGCGAGGTAAAATCGCATCAGCTCCGCGGGCTCGGACATCTGGAAAGGATGGGAGAGGACCTAGTCTATGCAACTCTAGATCCTTTTAGAACACCATACGGGCTTAAGATATCTGGCAACTTTCGTAAATCCCTTGGTCATCCATCATAGGCTTGATGTGAATGTTGGAGGAACAGTTGCTAGGTAGAGACCTAGCAACTGTTCCTCCAACATTCTCAACTCTGAACTGAGTTCAGCACGCTACTGTCAATATTTTAAACACAGTATCTGAAAATGCTGGTGCTTTCGTAAATCCCTTAAAACATGGCTATCAAATAACAGTTTTTAAGCCTTTCTTTCCGGAAAAACTGTGAGATCGAGGAGTTAGTGCGGGAGCCCAACATAGTTGGCGAGGTAAATCGCATCGGCTCCGCGGGCTCGGACATCTGGAAAGGATGGGAGAGGACCGTGCAGTGAAAAGGGCTTAAGTCCCCGATGGCCGAAGACCCGTTGGCTGCCCTACGTCAAAGTGATCATGAAAGATCTCCAGCTCGAGGTTAATACCTGGCACCAGCTGGCAAAGGACAGAGAGGGGTAGCGCTTTTTGATATCGGAGGCCAAGACCCGGTTGGATCGTTGCGCCGACTAAGTGAGTAGTAAGCCTTTAAATACCATCCAAGAGTACCTAGTCTATGCAACTCTAGATCCTTTTAGAACACCATACGGGTTTGAGATATCTGGCAACTTTCGTAAATCCCTTGGTCATCCATCATAGGCTTGATGTGAATGTTGGAGGAACAGTTGCTAGGTCTCTACTCACCGTCCAAAAGTTCTTCCACAGCAGTTCTGACTCCCTTGTCGAATGCCCTGGCGTCTGCTGCTGTTTGGAAGGTCAGGCCGAACCGCTTCTCATCAGTCACCCAATGGTGGAAGGTAGGCATCACCTTGTTGTACTGGAAGTCTTTCTTTATAGTACATTCGAGAACCACCTGCAATAAATAATTATTTTTCGAAACAATTCTCTTTTAAATAAAGGTATTACCGACCAGAACGCGGCAGGCGTCGCGTCGATACTATTGTAGTTTTAGTAATTGATATTTAATAACCAATCTACTTGCGGTCAAGTGTTTTGGTCAGATTTATTGATGACTTAGCCACTAACTGAAGTCGGCAAGCGAAACGTCGCAAAATGCGTATTGTACGCGGACACTTCATTTACATTACATAAGTTTTGAATATGAATTTATTATGACGTAGTTTGCAAAGAACCATTGTTTATAAATTATTTTGGCCTTTCATATAGGGAGGCGAAATAAGTGGAAAATTGTTAGCCATTGACACTTTCTATTCTATTCTATCTTTAATTATGGACTCTGCGGTATAGCCGCAATTATGACAATGTCGCGTGGGTTGGAAAAAGACTAACACTGAAAAGATTGGCCGGTGGTAACTAAATGAAATAAAACAACACTTTGCAGATGCTCGGTGTTAACGACAATAATTACACTGACACTTTGCCTAATGACTTGACACGGCTTTAATGTCACAAAATCACTGGTCAACTCATTCACCAACGATTGATTGATTGATTATTTGATGGCAACTCTTTCCATAGTAGGATAGTGCCATGTTTGGATTAACTCACCATATTATCGCTGATCCGCTTGCCATGTATGTAGTACTCGTGCGAAGGCGCGGTTGAAGATGTAGAATCGCCGTTGCTGTCGCTTCCGGCTGGAACAAACAATATCGGAAGTTATTTACTTACAGCTTAAGAGCAAATTTTGTGTATCAACTGAAGAGACTCCCAAGGCGATATGCGCACAGAGAAACTTAAGTTGCAGAAACTTTCAACTTAGTTGCATCAAATAGCATATTTTTGATAGTTTTCTTTAACCTTTTCAGCGTCAGATACCGATACGTGGCAAGCGCTGGTGTGCCCTGTGAGCCAACGTCGTATAAAGTTGACAAAAATGTAACGAAATTGTGTTCCTTGGCGTGGCGTCGAAAAATTAGAAGATTACCAGTTGCCTGTTGCTGCGATCTGAAGACACTTTAAATCCAAGCAACGGTCACTTGGAGAGACCAAAAAAATTCTCATAACTAGTCAGCGAGAATTCGCCTCTTAGCGCGACCCACCCGCCCGTGCCTTCGTCCCGGCACATCACTTGCGCACGAGACATGTGCGAGAGAGAAAGCTATACAGTGTCTGTGCTGTGTGAGAGAGAGACTCACAGTGTGTGTGGTGCCGCCGCTTGCCCATCATGACGTCGGCGAGCCCGCCGCCTCCTAGCGCGACCCACCCGCCCGTGCCTTCGTCCCGGCACATCACTTCCGCACGAGACATGTGCGAGAGAGAAAGCTATACAGTGTCTGAGCTGTGTGAGAGAGAGACTCACAGTGTGTGTGGTGCCGCCGCTTGCCCACCATGACGTCGGCGAGCCCGCCGCCTCCTAGCGCGACCCACCCGCCCGTGCCTTCGTCCCGGCACATCACTTGCGCACGAGACATGTGCGAGAGAGAAAGCTATACAGTGTCTGAGCTGTGTGAGAGAGAGACTCACAGTGTGTGTGGTGCCGCCGCTTGCCCACCATGACGTCGGCGAGCCCGCCGCCTCCTAGCGCGACCCACCCGCCCGTGCCTTCGTCCCGGCACATCACTTGCGCACGAGACATGTGCGAGAGAGAAAGCTATACAGTGTCTGAGCTGTGTGAGAGAGAGACTCACAGTGTGTGTGGTGCCGCCGCTTGCCCACCATGACGTCGGCGAGCCCGCCGCCTCCTAGCGCGACCCACCCGCCCGTGCCTTCGTCCCGGCACATCACTTGCGCACGGACGCGCACCAGGTAGGCACTGAAACAATAAAAAAAATGCTTACTGTTAGATATCTTAGAGCTTACTATTATCGACCGAGCGAGAAAAGCGTCTCTGATTCGAGTCTGGCGATTTTTTTTTCGTCTGCGGCAGTTAGGATGTTTGTATAGTAAATTCCAGTTTGTTCATCTGAGTAATATAACTTGGGTGAACAAAAAAGAAATTAAAGTGTCCTTCAATTCACTTTGGACTTGTTGCACCAGGGTGATATCGCCCAGGTGAAACTGTACTCGTGTACAGGTCGTAGTTTGAAATCAATCTTGGTCGTTTGCAAGGTGCCTTGCATAAGGCAGTGACATTATTTAGGAGACGAGTGACATCGGACCTAAAGCTGATCCCACCAAACTGTGCCACCCATCAGCAGTTGACGTAAAAAACAAAGAGTAGGTACGTTTCATCAAATCGGGAATAACGAAGGTCATGTTATTGAGCTTTAAAGTTCGAACGTTGCCTGTCCGCCTCTAAAGAACTGTCAATACCATAAGTTGGTTTACTTTAGTACTCTTATAATTTAATATTATGTACATAGTTGCGAGTTTAACTACTGATGGTAATTATTTGTCTAGAAAGAAGTAAAAACTAATTTTTCTTTGTTTTAGTCAAGTTGTAAAACAAAATGTTCACTAGTTGTACCTAAACTTTAGACCTAGGGAGAACAAATACAGGTTGTAGGTTAAGGGTTAATATTAAGACTTAAAGGGGGTTAATATACACATCCTAATAATGAACTGTCATTATCAAACCAAATCTATGAATACGAGAAAAAAAGAAATTTTTTTCTATGTAATAGCCGAATTCTTTGTTATCAAATTCAAAGTTAGTCCCATATTAAAAGTCGTTCGTAATTATGACTATAGTGACTGCCTTTCGGCTTAGTAAACCCCTAACTGATAACTCTGTATAAAACGGTTCCTTTTAGTGCTAAACCCTAAAAACATTACGCTTTTTGTCGCCCTAGCAGGTATGAATGAATCCCGCACAGGAGTCGCCTACCGAGGTCATGATCTCACCATTCACGGGCTTCCAAGGCCTCCGCAAGGCCACGCGGCGGCCTTCTATGCTTTTCATTGATTGCGAAGAATTTACTTACATTTATGACGCGATAGCTCAAAAAGCTTGTTTTGTTGAGTAGACTAGCTTGTACACGGCTTCGCCTACGTTATGTTTGTTTCCCGAGAAAAAACATTATAGCAGTCTTCGGACCTTGAACTTTCTCTGTTCAAAAATCAAGTCGATCAGTCACTCAGTTGCTGACGAGAATAGGAACAAACAGACCAACTTTCTAATAATTATGTAATATGTCTTTTTTTAACTCTTGCCTGTTGTGAAGCGATGATGCGGCCTAAGATGGAGCACGCTTGTTCAAGAGAAACCGATCCAATAGGTAGGTAAACTCGTATAATATTTCGACTGCCGTATGTCTCCGCTATAGTCTATGTCGCTGACAATTTTATTTTAATTTGTGATGACATGTATGCTAGTTGGTACTCGCGTATTTGATATCTTGAAAAAACTGGCAGACAGATCCAAAAATATAAAAATTTGCAGTCTATCTATGTAACGATTTCAATAATATTTGACAGACATGCAGTACTAAATAAGCCCTCAGCTTTAATTTTATTTAATTTTCTTACGTGTGTCAGTTTGTCTGCCTGTCAAGAAACAAAACGAACAACCTACTTACTTCTTAACATAAGTGTAGTCATGCATCATTTTTAAGTTCAAAGAAAATCGTTTATCACCAATCTATCATTATCTTTACATTTCACTTCACTAAACTTAGATAAGTTTCACTTTTTTTGTTTTAAGTTAGATTTCGATTCGGGCTAATTGAAGCAAGTAGTCACTCGCGACTTATGAGAACTGGAGTTAGTTATTATTTAAGATTTAGTTTAGCATTTAACTCTAATACTATAGTATATTTTATTTATCAAAACTAGCTAAAACTAAAACTAAAAAAATATCTAAATTTGTTTATCCGTTCAGGATACCAGACCACAGAGACTTCCAACTCATAACAAACCGTCGTTTTTGCGGGTTAAAAAGAACGCGATCGCTACAACTGCCAAATTCATACTAAAAAACCAATAGGAAAATCTTAATCTTATACCAACTTAATTAAGTTAGTTAAAAATCTACGTGTATTGACGTAAAAACGCGAAACAACAGTTAAAGTTAAACTAAATTATAATGACTGATACTTTAGTTTATCTATAACCGTTGTTTAGCAGTATAAGTTGAATGTAAGTGTAATGTTTTCTATTTAAAAAAATATATTCATATAAGCTAACACAACTTGTAACTGGCGACGAAAAAAGAGAATATTGTCTACTTTTGTAAGCGGTTACAAAATACAGTTACATTATATCTTAGTCAAACAAAATACGGAGTGATTTAAATTGACTGTATGTATAGATATGTCTCGATCTTTGATATGTCCATTTTATGTAATCTAATATAGATCGCTTATTTACTAGAATAAATATTTACAAATTTATTTGCTAGGAACCAACGCAGTCTAGACCGTTGGATCTAGAGACATGACATCCAAAGGTTGTTATTATAGGGTGTAGGGGTGTACTAGGAAAGGATTTTTTGAACTTAACCCCTAAGATGTCCAAATGGTCCCAACCTCAAGTTGTAAAATCTGTCTTCCTTGAGAGCCAGTGTATTACAGACTAGGCATGCTCCATCTGGGGCTACAGTATCACTGTGGTCGTGCGATGTATCGGTCAAATGCATAGCTATGTAGAATTAAAACACATAAAATAGGGTTCAAAGCTGTCATGTCGCGAGTAAGGATATAATACTGATCAAGTCAGTTGAGCTATAGGCATTACATATAGGGCATAAAATGTTTAAACTTCTTTGAAATCTTCTTTTAAAATAATTGATAGGCTTGCGCTTGACCGCAACTCGCCTGATAGCAACGAGGCGGCCTAGGATGTGGCACACTTGTCTAGAAGATACACTCAAGATCTGAACACCCCGAGATTATAGCTATCTTCCCGATAGCTATAATAGCTATAATAGAGAACTCTGCAGCGAATTCCAAAACCTGGCTGTTCGCACAATAATAGTAGACGCAAAGCGTTTAGTGATATAACCGTAGTTCTACTGCTCAACAACACTACTGGTGAGAATGAGGAGTCTCGTCTATATGATAGATACAAATAAATATATCACTATACTATTTTCAAATTTGTGTACTATACTTATGCTAAAATACACAGTGGCAAACACAAGCAAAATCGCAAACCAGACCTAGTATGTTCCAAAGTGAATTAAATTTGAGTCGACCTTGCAATACATTAGATGGCTTCTGTCAGTAATTAGTAGGTAATTAGGTAAATAGATACTCAATTGGTAATGATTAGTAGTTACTAAATTACAATACATAGGATGGTCACTAAAACTAAACATACCATAGACTATTAACAATAATACTTATGACATTCCTAATTCCTATTTTTTTTCCTAACTCTATGATACCACACCATAAATAACATATTAACATAGTGATAGTTCCTCTATGACCACACTGGAGGGACTGTACATTTTATGGTGTCAAAGGGAATTATTTTGAAATGGTGAGAAGAAAAATCATAATATTAGAAAAGGAAACATTAAAATAAACTAGATAATCCATGTCCCTTGCTTATCACTCACGGTCAACAACACATGGAAGGGATTCCAATTTATAAACAAAAGAAGGAATTATTAGAAAGTACATTATAAATGATGTTGACAGTCTAGTTTATAGGAACTAGGATAATAAAGCGACAAAACAATATACTGGCTGTTTATTACATATATAAGTATGTATTTAGATATATCAGTGATCAGGTTACTATAGCACAGGCTTTGCCTAGTTTGGAACCTGAACACCTTTGTGTGGATGTTGTCCCATATTATTATTATTATACACAGCTGTGCAATTTTTACTGATTTTAGCAACTTAATATGTACTTTTTATTATTAACTGAGGTCATTATTGAGAATGAGCCAAATGATTCTGATGATTTTCAAACTATATTACAAATTTATTTTATTTATTTATTTACTCATAAATATACAATTAACATTACAGTTTGCAGAACCAATTCGTTAAATATATGTACAATAATAATAAAAATACAACAACTTACACAAATGATTTAACTTTTTCTACTGATCACTAAAAGGTGGTTAAATTTGGGAATTCGGACATATTTTCCCAGCAGACCCAGGGAAGGCCTGCTTGGTGGGTAAGAAGGGACAGCATGTTTAACAGGTTGTGCAGTAGCAAAGTGCAGGAGCGCTCCAATGCGCTCATTTTGAGATCCCATACCAAAAATAAATGTATGTTCAGGTATGTTCCTCTGAGTTTTCACTCAAGTACAAATTAGAATTAATTACCACTTGATTTACCGGTTAAGGAAAACATTATGAGCTAACAAGCTTATCAGTAAAGGTTTTGCTTTCATAGATGACCTCTCCTCCAATTTTCCCAGCATGGTGTCTCCTGTAATTTTCCAAGCATGGTGGACTATGGTCTACATAGGGGAACCTTAGAGGGGAACCTGTGTGAAAAAAATCTGTGGGATATATTATAGGTGCACAGAATAACAATCATGATTGAGAAAAGCCTTGAGGAAGATAAAGTCTGCTTGTCAGTGTTTTTAGATGTGGCGCAAGCATTTGATAAAGTTTGGGACGAAGGTTTGATAGTGAAACTGCGAAACATGCTACCAAAATCTTACGTGGATATTCTGGAATCATATATAACAAATAGAGTATATAGAATAAGATATGAAGATGCCTATTCAGATCTAAAAAATATAAAAGCCGGTGTATACAAGGAAGTGTATTAGGTCCGGTCCTGTACCTGTTATACACATGTGATACACCACAGCCAGAAAATAACACAATTGCAACTTTTGCTGACGATACTGCAATCATGGCCATACTCATGAAGAAGCTGCAGAAAAAGTTCAAATGGCTGTGAATAAAGTCTATGACTGGACGAAGAAATGGAGGATAAAATTAAATGAATCCAAATCAATTCACATAGACTTTAGTAATAAACGACACAAGTATTCTCCAGTTTACATCAACAGTCAAGTAATACCATATGAGAATACAGCAAAATATCTAGGCATGACTCTTGACGTGAAGCTTCGCTGGATTTACGCTATAGAGAAATGTATTGGTTGCTTGGAAGAAATTCTCCGCTGTCAATACATAACAAACTGCTATTGTATAAACAAGTCAATGCCAATATGGACTTATGGTATACAGCTGTGGGGCTGTCTGCTCAAAGTAATAGGCTCATGATCAAACGATTCCAGAATAAAGTAATGAGGGATATTACCGATACACCTTGGTATATAAGAAACAACAATCTTCACCAGGCCTTAAAAGTAGAATTCGTTGAACAAGTGATAAAAAAATATGCCGAAGCTCACCAAAACCAACTTCACCATCATGTCAATGTCGAGGCTATCCAGCTCCTAAACCACACTGACATAACTAGAAGACTAAAAAGAACTAAACCGTTTCAGTTAGTGTAGTGTTAAAAGTAAAATAGTGAAATATAATAGTGAAAGTGCTAAGACTTAAGAACACATGAACAAGTGTTTTCGCCTTAACAACTGTAATAAGAATAGTGCCGATAGACAACTTCTTAGAGACATTATTTTGTAGACGATTAAGTTAAACTAAAATTACTTATTAGCCTTAGGCTTAGGCTAGATTGTAATATTATCAAGGAGTCTTTACGGGTTCTCCTTGTGCAATAGAAAAAAAAAACATATATATTATAGAAAAATATTTATGCATAGTATTTGTCATACATGTATATATATTAGGTATTGACTTAACTATCAAATGGAGTAGGTTCTCATTTTAAGTGTATCAATGTATGTTAATATCTGAGTTTTCAGAGATGCCTAGAATAAATATTTTTTTTGTTTGTTAGGTATTTTTTGTGTGTTCATTATGGTCCTATAATTTTGTTGGTTTATTAGTTACGAAATAAAACAAATTAAGTTAAAGTTATGTTTGACTAACGTTAATTAAGTTTAAAATAGCCAGGGCTAAATACACAGCTCTACATTAACCTAAACAGCAAAAATATTTAAAAAAAAAAGTTTCAACTTTGGAATCACATTTTTACTAGGGATAGGTATATGCAATTTATTATTTATGGCAGAAAAATTAAAAGATACTTAAGTTAACAAGAATATTTTTTCAACTCATAAACACAGACATAACACATATTTTTTACTTTGACGATTTTGTTAAGCATTTTTTTTTCAGCTTAATATACCTACTGAAAAGGGCATGAAAAAGGAATCAACAAGAAGTGTTAATTCTTTTCTTTCATATACTAGTACTTCTGACAGCTCCTATGTCAGCTTGTTTTTTAATGCGCGAATTCACTAGCACCAAGGACTTTGTTATCGTCATACTCCTTATTAGTAAAACAATATATGTATTGAGATACAATGTCCTCATAGTTTGCCTGAACCACGAATAGAATCGCCTACATTATTGTGAATGAACTAACAAGTCATTGATTATAGCTACACATAGGGACAGTCTAAGGGCGGCGGTCGAACCCTAATTGTATGCATTTTTATCCCTCGATAAAACCTGTCATACAAATCCTGATATCCTCCAAAACCTAAAAACGAAAGTTACAACTATTACAACGAAATAGTAAGTTACAATAGAGTGATAATGAAAATGGCCGGGGTAAGGCCCTACCTAGTTCGTAGGGCGAGTCAAGGGACGATGAAACTGAGTAACAAACACATCACTTACTTTTCAGATGCCTCGGTCATGATTCGACACGTCGAATATCCTAATTTCTACTCGCCACTTCACAGATTTCACCATTTTTATGACATAAATACATCAGATTCACTTACGAACCGTTCTTATTTCGGCCCTTTGTTGGGCCTCAGTGCGCTTGCGTCAATAAAACAGTCCGGGCGGGCTATTCAATGAACACGGCACGATTGCGCGACAGGTGGCGTGCCAGTCGCACACTAGTACTGAAACTAGAACTCTGATTGGTCTGAGTCGCGCAACGTTACGTCACGGCCAATCACAGCGCTCAATGCTGCGCAGTTACCAATAGCAGCGCTAACTACACAAAGGGGCGAAAATGGCGGACTTTTCAAAACTGTGCTGCACCGGTTTTCTTATTTCACAACCTCAGACCTCTTTTTTCGAAGCTTACTAAACACTATTTCCTCACATTATTATTATAGAATTTTACACAGATTTTCGTAACAAAAAGGTATGTTTGTCACGAATTTTGTGATTTTTTTCACACGATGGGCGGAATACGGAAGTAGGTCACGCCGACCTCGAGGGTTGGACCGTTACTGAATGGAGCGCGGATCGCAATGGGCCCCGTCCCGTTCATGCAGCCTCCCATTGAAAAATAAATAGGTCAGATCATTGCAACGTGCCCCAGATGCAGGCTGGCAAGCCATTCACTGGAGGCTGCATGTCCCCGGGTTCTATTTATAGATGCTCTATATTTGGGCAGGTCATTCGCAGCAGACGTAAATGCAAGCCTCTGTAAACTAGGTTACCTGATTTTCTTTGTTAATAGCGAGCTGCAGTGACGTAGTCGGCTTGGTGTGACGTCACCGGTCATTTTACTTATCGGAAAGATTTTTATAAAAATATTTTATTTTTACAATTTGACCTAATTAGGAAAATACATTGTCGAAATACTACATAATATATAATAAATCGAAATAATGAAATTTGAACAATCAGGCTAAGGATATAAAAGTAGGTCAATATACAAAATACCTAATTAGCTTTCGTATGTAGTTAGATAGTAATTTAGAAATTTCAAATGATATTTTTTAAAATCGTTATTTTGACTAAGAAAATGAATCTTTAGATTTTATCCACAATACACAAACTAAACCTACCTACCTACATATTCCTAAGTAGGTACCTACTTAGTGCCTATTCTGGCAGTTAATAGCTGAAATAGTATTTTCAATGAGTCAACTTCTCAAGGTCAGTCAATTAAATTCTAATTCAATAATCGGTTGATCGTCGACATCAATTCATTAGCACAGGTAGAAAAGTACAGGTTTTTATTCCATGTATGAATGGCGCGGATCACTGACCTACATAAACATATTCACTCTATTGATTGACACATATCGCATGATGACGTCCACGTTTTCTTTTTTTGTGCTAGACCATTGAATATCGTCATTATGACGATATTTATCTTGATATGTCCAAAATTTTGCTTACCATTTTGTAACTTGACACTTGGTATAATACCAACCTTCTAATTATTGTAAAAATACCTACGTATCAAACCAAAAATTCCCACTTTTGGGCACGGGTCTCTTCTATGAAGGGGGCGTAGGCTATTCCTACCCTATTTATTTCCTATGTAACAGGTGTAAACCATAGGGCCACCACGCTGGCCAAATTATAAAAGTAAATTGAGTGATGCTAAAGGAATCAGATGGGTTTGGGAAAATCGGAAAAACTTTCCATTACAATAGAAAAGTTGCATAGTTTAAAAAATATGTACCTACTTGAATTTTTTTACACTTGTATTAGTTTTAGTTTTTTTTTGCCTATAGTATATATACCTAGTTGCTAATTATTGACCTCGCGATCACAATTACTTTCTAACTCTAACAAGTTCTTTCCAAAATAAGTGATTACAACTTCCATTTCTGTAAGCGCTATTAGACCTTTTTATAGTAATTTAGATTTAAATATCAAACCTCTTTACTGATTTTAATAATACCACTTTACAAGTAACGTATACCTACGCTTACAAAAAAAAATAAAGGCGGTTCAACCGTCCCCGTGAAATCAGATAACAAATAAAAACAATCATCGAATTGAGTAATTTAAATTCCTTTTTTGGGACATGAGTAAAAAATAACAGACTCTTGTTTGAGGTTCTGTTACGCAAGTCTCTTACAAATATCGGTAGGTTACTTATATTATAAATAATCGGTAAACGATGTCTGAGCCTCCTCCTGTTTTGTGAGAAATTCACCTCGAGCCTTTATAAAAATCCCGAGAACAAAAATCGGACTTAATAATAAACAACATAAAGTTCGTCAAGATTAGTTCGAAACTACGACCTGTACGCGAATACAAACATCTAGAATAACATTTCAGCACCTATTTAATTTAAAGACGAAAAAGCTTCTATATTTGAAGATATTAATACAAATCACCATAATCTTATTGAGGGTATAAAAATAACTATACCTTTATTAACTAATAAACTTCGTCTATTTATTCGCTGATAATGATCCATCCATAGGTTGACTGCAATAAATCGCTTTTGGCGATAAGGCCGCCCAAATGTTTTGCTTAGGTATATTGTATTATTCTTTTTCTTTAATTTACCGGTTTTGCTTATTATTCTTTCTCTTTAATTTACCGGGATCAAGAATAACCTACATGTTGACCAGGGATATAGGCATACAAAATTTATTTAATTCGGTCTAATCGTTTCGGAGAATAGGCCGGACTAACAGAGAAACAAAATTTTTTAGTAAATTCTAGATTATTTTTATTTCACTTCTTACATGCTTGACTCGGTCTTTAGCATATTTTTTTATTATGAAAAGAAATTCGACCTCTACTGTGTTACTATACAACGTGTAACAGAAAGGTGTGACAATACTTAACAGTGTTAGTCTACACATCAAAGTGAACACAACGCAAAACTAGCAAAATTAACTAAAAAAAATATTAGTTTCTCCATACAAAAATTGGTCACGTGATCTGCCAAGTTGTATGGAGGACGCAATATTTTAATTATAATTTTCCGAAATAAGGTTCTACGCAGTGTTCACTTTGATGGGTAGAATAACACCTTTAAGTATTGTCACACCTTTCTGTTACACATTGTATATATAGATTGCATTTTGTCAGGCTTAGGTAAGTATAGCAGAGTTGCTTTGCTCGTCAGGTCGATCAACTGCGAGCTAGGCTAGGCTCTGCGTCATAGACCTATGACCTGCATCTAGGTCATGCAGTGTGACGTCACCATTTCGCAATACAATTCCTCCTACGTCATAAGCCGTGCTCGGCAACCGACTGCAATTCAGCAAGCGCTTATACGAGTAGATAGAAAATTATTGCATGCATACAAAAAATAATCTTATGATTACAGTGCAACAAGCAGCGTCCTTATCACTAAAAGCGATCTCTTCCAAGCAATCTATAAGTACCTAATGACATATGACCTTCAAGTTATTTTGATTTAAAACCAGTTAGTACCTAAGTAGCCTTAAGTAGGCATTTTTTCTCCAAGAAGCTGTCGAACGAAATTATTACTAACGGAAAAATTCGAATTAATTCCTTCTAAGTAACACGCCCAAATGCCTGACCGTTCGGCCACCGTCGACATTTACTTGCAAAAATGCACTATCGTTTTCAACTTTAATCCTAAAACTCCTTTAACCGGTAGCGCTTTTCGCGATAATTAATACAATTAATTATAATAATTAATACAATTAATTATAATAATTAATACAATTAATTATAATAATTAATACAATTAATTATAATAATTAATAATACAGGATAAAGAGTAGCCTATGTTAATCCAAGGGCTAAGCTATCTCAAATTTTTGTTATCCATGACAGCTAAGCATTTGACCACCAGCTCGCACGACCACGGAAGTCATCGATACTGTAGCCCTAGATAAATCATGCCTAGTTGGGAATATACTCAAGGAAGGCTGCCGGAAAACTTTGGGCTTTGCGCTTGGCGACAGATTTATCAACTTCAGGATGGTAGCTGGCCAGGCGAGCGTTAGCATACGGGTGTCCATAACCATGTATACCAAGTTTTATCCAAATCCGTTCAGCCGTTTGAGCGTCAACAAACATACACACACACACAAACTTCCACTATATTAGTGTGATAGTGTGATAAACACGATTCGGAACAGCCTCAACATAAACCATCGAAGAATTACTATATATTATGGAAATATACATATATATATATATAAATAAATATATAA
Source organism: Ligdia adustata (assembly GCA_947049295.1). Taxonomy (NCBI): domain Eukaryota; kingdom Metazoa; phylum Arthropoda; class Insecta; order Lepidoptera; family Geometridae; genus Ligdia; species Ligdia adustata. The sequence continues at coordinate 6,915,577 of OX346239.1, forward strand.
TAAATCATATACTAATCTAATGTAACGTACGTAATGAAGGAATCTGCGCTTGACAGAAATGCTGGCTTATATTTTGCCCAAAATTTAAGTCTAGCAATCCAGCGGCCATAATTTCGGGAACGTTGCCAGGTTTTTTTAAGTGATCTATTTATTATATAACTTACATATTAGGTTTTCTTATACATTATAAATGTTTATAAATGCGTAATAGTAATGAATAGCTGTACCTTTCTGATATTTTAAACGAGAAAGTTTGTAACTAGAAAGATTTATGTTTGTTACTGCTGCACCGATTTGGATGAAATTTGGTATAGATGTAGCTTAGACCCTGGATTAACACATAGACCACTTTTTACTAACGCGGGTAACGCCGCAGGGCGCAGCTTGTATCTCCATAAAATAATATGGTATAAGAAACTAAAAACAATTGACAATTTTATTACATACCAAATTTATATCTAATTGTGGTCAATATTTAAAAAAACTCTAAGAATTAAATAAAAAAATATAATACTTAATAAGGCTCTGCGTTGATTCCTAGGTAATATCAGTCAATCAGTCAAGAGTTACTCTTTTATATAAGTATATACATATGGAGTATTTTCTTCTACATTATTCACCAATGGACATTACTGTGTTTTTTATTTGAACTTTCGGTGAATTTTACAAAAATAATATATACTATCTGGAAATACTAAAGGACTTGTTTCATTTTCGGCTAGGACGTTGTACGTCTATCAAAAAATGCCTAAACATGTGGATACTAACTACTGTGTATTAATTAAAAATACGTCAGTCGCCTTCTTTGTTGTCTACAAAAATATCTAAATTCTGTGAACTGTAGTGGAATTATGGCATTACTGGAAGATTTATGTATCCCTAGGTTGTCTCCAATGGAGACATTGGTCATAAGATTTCTGACTTCAAAAAATTTACTTATTAAAAAGTAGCGCATCAGTTTTGGTAATGACGGACAGTAAAACCCCTTACAGGAGGAATTTATAAGTACACTATAAATAAAGAATTAGTTTTTAAGATAGGTACTTGCAACAAAATGGCGAATGATGTAAATCTCTTCATTACCAATTGGGATTCTGAATTTTTAAATAGATATACTTATGTATAATGATTATTTTTAATTGGGATATGAATTAACAGTGTGACAATGGAGTTCCTAAAAGATATCCTACATTATACGGATTTATCGTTTAGGGGTGTTTACTCATCATGCTGGACAACTTACACAAATGAATCAACCCAAAACTTCTGGAGGAAAGAACGAATTATTCCATACATTTTATAGATTTTTCTTGTTATTTATTGGAAATTGTTAATGTGTGCAATAACTCTCCTTGACACTTCTAAACGATAACCCCTTACAAATGATCTCTTTAATCTTTCATATAAGAATAATATCTCAAAACCTGTATTGTATGATTTGAAAAGTCAAGACTGATGTATTTTAGTTGAACGTAATATCAATTTTTAGGGTTCTTTATTGTAAGTAATTTTTAGTAAAATGAATAATGATTATTAATAAATTATCTTGTCATATTATAATAACATTTTTGATTTGTAGTAATAATGTTACGTCCTCCTCTCTTTCAACTTCGCTGTGCCCGACAGGGTCCATTGTAGTGATGTGTAGTTCACGAAGGAATCCTTCAATTGAACTAGTTCAGTTGCGTTTAGTTCATTCTTCACTAGTTCAGTTTCAATACAAACATAATATCTTTCTTGACTGACAGGCCGGTTGGCACAGTTGGTAGCAACCCTGCCTTCTGCGCCGCTGGTCCCGGGTTCGATCCCCGGATAGGTTAAACATTTGTGTGCGTGAACATGTCTGTTTGACCTGTGTCTGGGCGTTAATTATAAATATAAGTATATATATCAGTCATCAGGTTACCATAGCACAGGCTTTGCCTAGTTTGGAACCTGAAGAACTTTACGTGGATGTTGTCCCATATTATTATTATTATCTTTAGTTCGCATCGTTCACCGCTAACAAAACGCTGAGCTGAGCCAAAAGCTGCCGACAGAGAAGACACGAGCTCGGCTGACTGAAGTAGTTATCTATCTCACTCGCACTTTCCCTTATCAAGTTACGAACATATAAGAGCGATACTGTGAATTCTCTAACGTTTATCATTAATTTCTCCTTAAGCATATCGTCAATTATGAAATTCCATCAGAATATACGCAATGTATAAAATACAATCACATTTGTCTCATTTGTTTATAGCCAACAAAGATACTTGAGTGATACAATGTTTATTGAAAATGAGCTTTAGAGTATGACTTTAAGATTCATATTGTTTATTTATATCAGTATATCTAAGTATAACATATCTACTTCGAAGAACTAGCGTTCGAAATCTGAACTGTGAGAGGTGAACTACTGAACTAGAAGATAGATATACTTCGCAGTGACACATTCTGCGCACGGCTAGTCCATTGGACAATGTACTTATTTTTTTTACATCATGTACTCTACGGAAGCAATAAATGATCTGAGCTACCGGTGAATTAAAACATCGTGAGGAAACCATAGCATGGTGGTAGGACGTTTCCTATCGCTCGCCTGGCTAGCTACACCTTCAAATTGTAAAATCTGTCGCCAAGCACCTAACGGTGTTCCGGCGGCCTTCCTTGAGAACCAGTATATTCCAGACTAGGCATGCTCCATCTAGGGCTACAGTATCTCTGACATCCGTGGTCGTGCGAACTTGTGGTCAAATGCCTAGCTGTGTAGGATGAAAAAAAATTGGTTAAATGTCCAGACATAAACTGATAGCTGAAAGAAAAAATGCTAGATTCGAAGCACAAACGCTTCGCTGAAGCGGTCAGTTAATATCTATATATAATCGGCATGAATTAAAACATTTCTCCATAAAACCATTTATTTCAGTTCATTTATTCATAAAACATATATAGATACATCTATATAAATAACAATTAATTATATTTATGGTATAAAGGAGAAAAAACAATTATAATAAAAGTAGTTTCCGAGTGTGGTTTATTTTAGTAAAAATATAAGAAATTAATATTTCAATATAATTCTTAACATTTTTGATTTGTAGTAATAATGTTACGTCCTCCTCTCTTTTAACTTCGCTGTGCCCGACAGGGTCCATTGTAGTGATGTGTAGTTCGCGAAGGAATCCTTCAATTGAACTAGTTCAGTTGCGTTTGGTTCATTCTTCACTAGTTTAGTTTCAATACAAACATATCTTGACTGACTGGCTGGTTGGTTCTTATAATACTTTTCATGTTTTTTCCCTAAACTTTTAATACCAGCTTGTAAAAAATTGCATTAGTTTAAGTATTTCCTTATTCACTATTTGCCAATGTTTGTTTGATTGTTTTGATTTTGACATTTTATTTAATAATCGTTCCCCTTTTTTATCTTTATATTTTCGCTTATATTGCAAAAAAAATTTATTACATAACTTAATATTTATTATTGCGCATATAAATTAATTCAATTATTTGTATTTTTCATCTCAGTTTTGTTTTTGCTCTTATTTTCTATGCCTTCAAAGGTTGCCTAAAAAATATCGTAAATGTTTTATTTTGATTTGATTTAACCAGGTTAATGAAAAGAACATAAAAAGTTTTTATTGGCTTGTCTTTTTCTATAAATTATCGTATTCAGGCGCAGGTCCTTTAGTTGCTTGTGCCATGGCAGCCTTGGGGAGATCCTCGCCTTGATTCATCGACATGTTGAGTAGACGCTAAAACAGAACAATACATTTTATAAAAATATTTTAAAAAACAGTTGAATTGAGTACAGCTCATCTTTTTTTTTGGAAGTCGGTCAAATAACCATCCAACGTGTGCAGGAATAGGTATATAGTGCATCTACTCCAGTCCTTCTCTAGAGTAGGACTAACAAAGAGAGGTTGGTGCATCTACTCCAGTCCTTCTCTAGAGTAGGACTAACAAAGAGAGGTTGGTGCATCTACTCCAGTCCTTCTCTAGAGTAGGACTAACAAAGAGAGGTTGGTGCATCTACTCCAGTCCTTCTCTAGAGTAGGACTAACAAAGAGAGGTTGGTGCATCTACTCCAGTCCTTCTCTAGAGTAGGACTAACAAAGATAGGTTGGTGCATCTACTCCAGTCCTTCTCTAGAGTAGGACTAACAAAGAGAGGTTGGTGTATCTACTCCAGTCCTTCTCTAGAGTAGGACTAACAAAGAGAGGTTGGTGTATCTACTCCAGTCCTTCTCTAGAGTAGGACTAACAAAGAGAGGTTGGTGCATCTACTCCAGTCCTTCTCTAGAGTAGGACTAACAAAGAGAGGTTGGTGCATCTACTCCGGTCCTTCTCTAGAGTAGGACTAACAAAGAGAGGTTGGTGTATCTACTCCAGTCCTTCTCTAGAGTAGGACTAACAAAGAGAGGTTGGTGTATCTACTCCAGTCCTTCTCTAGAGTAGGACTAACAAAGAGAGGTTGGTGCATCTACTCCAGTCCTTCTCTAGAGTAGGACTAACAAAGAGAGGTTGGTGCATCTACTCCGGTCCTTCTCTAGAGTAGGACTAACAAAGAGAGGTTGGTGTATCTACTCCAGTCCTTCTCTAGAGTAGGACTAACAAAGAGAGGTTGGTGTATCTACTCCAGTCCTACTCTAGAGTAGGACTAACCAAAGTCTGGAGTATATCAAGTGTTAGTTTTATCCAAGGCCGAACAACTATAATTATAAAACAGAGCATTTCTTTTTAATTTCATGATGAATCATTTGCTGGCTTAAGTGCCCCTACATATATAGGAGGGGGACATATATATATAAATATATTATAACTCTATATTAATGAGTAAATAAACAAAGTACATACAATATGTTCCAGTCCATCTTCGTTAGTCCTACTCTGTGAGTAGACCAAGCTTTGTTTGGTTGTTTGTACTGCGACTGGACTCTTTACAGATATTTCTTCAGCTAGTGACAGGACGTGATTTAGGGCACTGAAACAATCATATAGAATTGACAACATTTCATTTTAGCAAAGTGATGGAAACTTCGAAAACCATTTCGAGATCATAATATAATGAAGAGTTCATACTAATAATATTCTTATATTTATAACCACTTATTTAAGTATTATTTATAAAAAAAACTCGTATTTATGTTAAGACCGTCAGATGCCACCAATAATAAAATATTAGTATCTGTCATCTGTGAACCATACCACAACAAACAACAAAAATACAGATAATTTATGACATCATTTTTACGAGCTTTTGACGAGAATAACATTATGCTGAACTATCCTTATATTGTTATAAATCTCTAAAAACGTAATTATTAAAAACGTATTCTGAATACAATAAAGACATAGGTTATTTTAATTTTTCTTTCGACTATCCTAATAAAAATGGGGCCGTCAAAAATTTGCATTATATTACGGTTTACTAGCTGCGCCCCGCGATGTTATTACATCTTAATACAATGACATGATAAACTGACATTTGGTGCTACCAAATGTCATCAAAATATTTTCAGCAATTTTTGCGTGAAAAAGTAACAAACATACAGACAAACTTCTGCGTTTATAATATTTGTAGGATTTCTGACTAAATACCTACAACTACGATAGCTAGAAATAGAACATTATATATGAGTTATTGGTTGCTTTTTTTGAAAATGGATGGACCCATTTGGAAAATTAAAAAATATTTATTCAAAGTTCATTAATTACTGAGATATTTTTTTTTGTTTGAAAAAGTTTACATGTTCCTTTCATGTTCCCCATTTCAATTTGATAAAAATAAAATCAGTGAAAAATGTTCGGTAAGTATAGGCTTTTTTCTTTAATATTTTCTTTATTTTTTTAATATTTACCTTTCTTTGTCCGGGAATATTTTGCTAACGAGGCCGATGTCCTGCGCCTCTTTGGCGTCGAACTTCCTTCCAGTGTAACATAACTCTCTGGCTATCGACGTATTTGATACTATCTGGAATTAAAATAATACTATTTTTAATTATATATGACGGAGTGCTGGCTCTCTGGTTGCTTTTGAATGCGTGACGTCAGCGTTACTGACGTCACAACCATTATCATGAGGGCAGTTGCTCGTGCTTGGTGAAATAGGAACACGAACTGATATTTGTAGCTGTTTTTATTAATTTTCACAATACTTACACAGAGCTCCGACCGCCCCGGCGGCTCAGGCTCGACTGAGTAATGTACTTTTTTAATATAGAAAGGACTGAGCTGCTGGTCGAAGGTGACCTCGGACAGCTTGACCGGACGCTTAGCGAGCACAAGTGCCGCGGTTTTGGTTTTGGGGCGACAAGCACAAGGGCGCCTCAGACGGCACGGACCCCGGCTTGAGCCGGCGCCCAGAGAAGGACTAACGAACTTCCCTAGCAACACAGATGGAGAGTGCCTAGAGCCCTAGAGTAATGCACCGACAAACGGTCGCATTTATACTAAAAACAAATTCTGCCTACCCTCATTCGAGTTTTACAATTACGAGTAACTAGGTTTGACAAATAAATGCCTAACGGTTTAAATATTAACTTTAACAGTTAAAAAAATATAATTCTTCGTTCTCGCACCGACATATATAATACTCATAAACTCCTACACTACACCTAACTCGAAAATGAAAAAAATAAATTAATTAAGTCAAAAAAAGGAACCTAAACTGCAAAAATAATGTAATAAAATATATTAATAACTAATTAAACTCATTAACAATTATTATTACAATTACTTACTGCTAAATAATTCTAAACATCGTTACACTAAGTTTCGTCAAGATTGGACGGAACTTACGGTATGGATCGTAAGTTCCATCCAATCTTGACGAAACTTGGTGTTTATACTAGCAAGTACTAAATTACAGAAGACATTCTAACTGTCACAGGAAAGAAATATTTCTCAGACCTAAAGCCGAGATGCTTCGCTCGCTCGCTTAATATACTATATAAGAAATTCAAGATATCTAATTACATTCACAAATGCCACGGACCAAAGCATCTGTCGAGTGTTATTATATAATAATTAAAAAAAGTAGTAAGTAAGTACTCGGGGATTTTCGATTAGATTCGATTTCTGCCAAAACAGGAGGTAGTTTGAAAATGAAAAAGGAACATATAAAAGTAGATTCTATATCTCGTGACATAATGTCTAAAATACTGTGGCTTTCTGACAGAGATCGAAGCCGTCCGCTGGTATCCACGGCAACGGGCTGTTTAATTTAAAAAATGTCGACTACTCTACAACAGTAATTGACACTTTTTTCTTTCATAAATAAAGTTATTCTGAGAGAAAATTTGTAGCAAAATTATTGCTTCACTACTAGTAAAATAGTTTTTAAAAACACACACTTTTATACATAATCCAAGTAAAAAGTAAATAAGGATATGATAAAATAGCTAGTTCCTGATATGCTTGATAATGTTTAACACGAGTCGGTTTCTTCTAGGCAAGCGTGCTACATCTAAGATGCATCCTCGCTTTAGATCAAGCGAAAATGTCTATGCCAGCGCTTGTAACGTATAGGCCGCTATGGCGCTGTGAACCCTTAGCCACCTACAGCAACGTTCCTACATAGCCTTCATGCAGCAGCCTTTAGTAGAAGCCCGGTTTAGTGGGTGTATAGTTTTAAACATGCAAAAAGAGCCTGAGCTATCGGTGAAGGAAAACATCGCGAGGAAACATGGTGGTAGGATGTTTCCTATCGCTCGCCTGGCTAGCTACCACCCTCAAGTTGTAAAATCTGTCGCCAAGCACTTAACTGTGTGTTGCGGCAGCCTTCCTTGAGAGCCAGTGTATTACAGACTAAGCAAGCTCCTTCTATGACTGGGGCTACAGTATCGCTCACTTCCGTGGTCATGCGAAAGCTGTGTAGGATTAAAAAAATATGAACAACCTTGGTCAATAGGTGGTATTTTTTAAAGCCACAATATTATTGTCTCTCACGAGGTCAACAGTTCGCAGAGCTATATATTATATAGCAATAGTTTACCTTAGGGAACCTCTGCAGCGTGCCTACGTCCGCTGCAAGTCCTACGTCAACCTCTTTGATCTGAAACCACGCGTCTTCTGTGCAGTACCTGAAATGGAACAATCCTCATTTTTAACCAACTATTTTTACTTTTTTTAAGGAGGGTTATATTTTTGGAGTGTATGTACGTATATTTCTTTGGCACAATCCAGAGCCTAAACGGCTTGTCGTATTTTTACATGAGTGTTGTCAATAGATTCGTCTTAGTCGTGAGAGTGACACTGGGTACATTAATATTAGGTCCTTACATATGAAATTGACGTTTTGTCGTACTGGCCACTTTGATCTCAAATATCTCTTCTTTGGTTAGGGATTCCAATTTCAAATTTATACAGCTATTTATTCATACATTTGTATTTCGAAAACCGTAATTCATTTGTTTTGTCCTCGTTTGGTTTTTTCTTTGCGTCACGCAGTTACAAAACGGAAAACTTGAAATACCCGAAATATCCGAAAAATCCCTTCATTATTGTGCCGGTTGAGTAATGTAACGCAGCAGTTGACGCGCGTTTGTCGGTTTGCTGCACTCAATTCATGCTTCAAGTGGATTAAAACAGTTTTATCACTAACACCGCAGCCTGCAGCTAACTCGGACGTGGTTTGCGATGGATCGGCTTCCATAATAGCTTTCAATTCTTTATTAGCAACTTTAGTCTCCGAAGTTTTCCATTTTGTAAACTGCGTGACGCAAAGAAAAAACCAAACGAGGACAAAACAAACGAATTACGGTTTTTGAAATACAAATGTATGAATAAATAGCTGTATAAATTTGAAATTGGAATCCTTAACCAAAAAAGAGATATTTGAGATCAAAGTGGCCAGTACGACAAAACGCCAATTTCATATGTAAGGACCTAATATTATAAAAAAAGAAATTAAGGATGATACACTGGTTAAACGATTTAGCAGTCGGGCTTTTTCGAATTCCCTTCCAACTACTTGTTTTCAATGATATTTCTATAGACAGGTGACGTTCAAACTTATGATCTTCATTATTTCCGATTTGATAAAATGTAGTTTTTGATTCGGTTTAACAATTTTGGCTTTAGAGGGTCACAAAGAGTTAGACAAGAATTAATATACGTCTAAAAGTTAATTTAAAATAATAAAAATTAATATACGACTAAAAGTTAATTTAAAATAATAAGAATTAATATACGACTAAAAGTTAATTTAAAACAATAAGAATTAATATACAACTAAAAGTTAATTTAAAATATTAAGAATTAATATACGACTAAAAGTTAATTTAAAATAAGAAGAATTAATATACGACTAAAAGATAATTTAAAATAATAAGAATTAATATACGACTAAAAGTTAATTTAAAATATTAAGAATTAAAAGTTATTTTTTAAATATTAAGAATTAATATACGACTACTAATTAATGTAATACTTATGACAGCTATAGACCGCCAACTTGTCCATACAATAAGATATAGCTCTTTTGTACCTTTTAATATTGTCCGATTCCAGTGGTTTTTTTCACACAGCTAACACATTATTTACTAGGCTAATTACCGTTTTATTTTTTTCTGTCTTTTATATCACTATAAAGTTACAGGCTTCCTAAGCTTATATTATCTCTATTAAAAGCCTTTATTATGCAAAATTCAATAACTTTTTTCAACAAATAAAACGTAGGCCTCAAATACATCATAGCGAAGCGTTTGACACCAATGACAAAAAAATACGTTACAATTTAGGCGGTAAAAAGAGAAAAGGCCCGGGAACGAAAATTGTATCAGAAACACGAAAACAGTGAAGGGTCTGTGATCCTACTTGTTTTATTCCGCCCATAAGTAATATTCAAGTAAATATACCTGATATCTGCCGCAGTGACCAGATCTACTCCCGCGCCGACGCACGCGTTGTGTGTCACAGCTATAACTGGCTTCACGCATTCCTCTAACGCTGATATACCGTTCTGGAATAAAAGTTGTTTAGTACTAAGACTGACATGATTATCAAGATTAGCTTTTAACAAGTTCTTTTTACCCGGCTGCGAAAGAAGAAGGGTTGTTTTTCGAGTGTATGTGTGCATATTTCTTTAGCACGCTCTAGAGCCTAAACAGCTTGTCTTTTGATGTGAATGGTGTCAATAGATTCGTCTTAGTAGTGAGAGCGACACTGGGTACATCAATATTAAAAAAAAAGTATAATACACAGGTTTAAGGATTTAGCAGTCGGGTTTTTTTTCGAACTCCCTTCTAATCACTTGTTTACAGTATTACCTGTGCATATTTAATGAACTTGTAGTGGTATCTGGCTTTCCTCGCCGTGTCAGGCAGATCGTCGGCCTCTTGTGCCATTTCTACTAAACTTGTCAGTTCTATACCTGTATATAAGTAAATATATTTAATATTATATTAAGAAAAATTAAATTACCAACTACTACAAAAAGAAATGCAGATGGATTACGTACTGACCACTGAAGATCAACAGATTTTTCAAAAGCTCCAACCCACAGAGGGCAGCAAGCCTAGCTAAATTTCATCCCAGATTCAGGTATTCCTACGTTTCTCACTTATTTTCATATTATACTTAATTACTACAAGCTTTAACGGTGAAGAAACTTGCTTGTCAGACAAGAGAGCTTTCGAATATAGGTTATGTCCCCAACCCGCAACGTGGCCAGCGTCATGGCCTCCACCCCCTTATAGAGGCGACCCTAGTCTAGCAATGTGGCGTTATAGGACTTTGATACAAATTAATTATACTTACTTATAACTAAAATTATTTAATTGTTATCATTTATAAAATGGCTGTTTTCATTAAGATTTCCAGATGGATTTGCAGTATTAGCCACCCTAGGCCGTGAAGTACCATCCACTCCTTCCTCAGCTTTTATCATTTAGATATATCTACGACAAATAGGGCTCTGAAGCTACCAAACTTATATTAGGCTAATTAAGGCCTTTCCTAAGTACCTACAACCATATTCTATATCAACCTTAATTTTACAGGCTACTCACATCAATTGACTGCAAAGCATTAAATCTCTATGTATGTTGGTCTTGAATGGAATAATAAAACTATATTATTTTAATAATTTCCTTAAACCTACTTACCTCCAGTAAAGTGCTTCCCTTGTCCTGACAATACAATCACTCTACATTCAGGATGATCACTTAGTTTCAGAAAACATTCCTTTAGCTCCCTGAAAAATAATTGCATGACTGATGAAGAACTAAAGCATGTCGGGCTCATTTACAGGAATTAATGATCTATCACACTAGTACCATTGTGATTTATCCCATTGAGTCCAATGGAAGTGTTAACACACATAATTCATCACTAGTTTTAATTTAAATTTATTACTAACAACAGGTAAAACAGGACCCCTTTAACTAAGACTTAACTGTCCATCCATTCGACAGTCACCAGGCTGTTTCATGAACTATGATACTCGTTCGTAGCTAGACATTTGCAACTTTCACAGATGATGTATTTCTGTTGCTACTATATCAACGAATACAAAAAACAGAATAATAAAATATTTATGGGAGCCCGCTCCTATACAAAAAATATGTTATTATGCCGTTTTTTATGAAATGATGATAACAGCTTGAAATATTCACAGAATATTTACTTGTCTTTTGATTCTATCTAAAAATATCTCAGATTGACTTGCACCAAACAACTACTTTTCGCATAAAGAACATATTGAGTCACTACTCCTAGATCTAGATTTAAACCTGGTGTATTTGTTCACATGCAAAACCGCACTTAAACCTTGTTTGCACTACATTAGTAATTTAGTGACTAATATAGGCACTTACTTAATATTAGTATATTACTTACTGTACTCAATTAAATGTTGTTGGTGTTCATACACATTTGGCTACTAAAAAACTCTAAAGTACTAGTCTAAATAATTAATGTAGTGCGAGCAAGGCTTTAATGTTTATGATAATTATAACTTACAACCACATAGATTTACTGAACGTGTTAACTTTTTTCGGTCTATCGAGTTCTACATGAAACACATTTTTCTTAGGCACCGACACAGCCAATGTTTCGAACTTAGGAACTTCTACATTCGACGAAAATGCCCTGAGGACATTATCTGTAAACGAAGTGTTTAGGTAGGAATTAATAATAACAACTTAAAAAAACGTATATACCTACTGCTTGGTTTGAAATTATTACTCACTTGTAACACTCCTTCGAGGTTGAGTTAATTTAAATGTTTTGATTAAAGAAGCCATACTTAAATAAAACAAAAACCTATCGAAATAATACTGAGTTTAAGTAGGTAGGTAATATTCAATAGAAATTCAAACAAAACTCAAAGTCCAACCAAACCACAGAGAACATTTTTTTTCTTTTTGTTTTGGCCACCATACTGTGTATTGTGCCAGTTCTCAAGTTCTAAAAGAACGTTTTATAAAAGCAAAACGTCGTCAATGATAAAATGAATCCGTGTAAATCGCTTGCAAATAGCGGGCAAGCTTTCCTGCCCGGCAATAATCACAAAGTGATAATGCACAATTTGACAATCCTGGCCACGCTTTATTCGACTCGAATTATCACCCTTGCTTGCTTGCCATTAGTTCACGGTCCAACTACAACAGTACAACAATAGGATCAGTTGATTTGACACGTACTGATATTATACAGCCACGAGGGTCCATCTTGCAAATTTGTGTCTAATTGGCTTCCAAGTATAGGCTGTATTAAGACTTTATAAATTTATTTTTTTATATACCATGGTATGTGCATGATTCAGCTATTCGTCTTTATATAAACTCAGATAATTTTATTTTTTATTGATATATGGCACCATGTCATGTTTGTATATTTGCCAGCATCAGGTTTATCAATTTCCAAAGTATTAATCAAAACCATGATGAGTTATTACTTGATAGTTAAGTCAAATATCAAGTAATAAGTATGGTCTATAGGTAATCTTTCTGCTATAATTTTTTGTTGTCGTAGTTAGTCATTTGTTAATAAAGGCACTGTCAACCAATAAAAAAGACATTATGGTCGTGTTAAAGTCACAGTCATGTATTCGTAATGCAGTCATGTAATGTACCCAGTGTTTCTACGGATATTTCCCGCGAACACGAGAGCTAAGCTAACTCGTCTTCGCTTGCCCACACTTGTATACATAAACGAGACATTACTACGAGTAGTTAATAATCCATAATCTAATAATATCCTTTAGGTCGCCACGCTAGCCTGAATGATATAATTCACCGGGCTTTTACCACCGCCAATGTTGCAGCTGTGCTCGAACCAAGCGGCCTTGCGCGTGACGATGGAAAAAGTCTTGGAAGTTGGGAAGGTTGTGTGGGACCCGACATGCGTTGACACATTAGCGCCATCTCATCTTCCTTTGACACAGAGTAGGGCGGCGGCTTATTCAGCCTAATAGCACAGACGGCGAAAATATGCTAGCCTTGGTAGAGCTTATATTTGAGCCATTGGGAGTAGAGACTTTGGGGCCATGGGGACCAACGCCAATAGACGCCATTTTTCAGCGAACGCGGAAAAACTCCTAATGAAAAATGTATATGCAGCATGATTATAAATTGAGCGCGTATATTTAGTACACTGAGAGAATATTGAAAAATAAAATACTCGGTTTTTTTACCCACATTGTTTTTACAAAAATATTTAAAAATCTTCATTTGAAGTCATGCAAAGTGAACGCGAAACTCATAGCCGCTCTGCTGCCCCGTGGTGGAGCGGTATGCATGCAGCATTTCTCCACGTTAAAAAAAAGATATTAACTCATAGTAAAAGTAGTTCCTTAGGATATTATGTAGGTATATAATGACTTTTTTGGCTTAGTACACCCCTAAGCCGATAACCATGTTTCTATACCTAGTCGCAAATACATATTTATTACTACGTAGGTATTAAGGCACGTAGCTAAGTGCTAATTTAAAATGTCAATCGCATATTGACTGGGGACAATGTACCCAAATTGTTTATGTGACTGACATAACTATGAACTAGGGTGACTCACCAATAGAGTGACCATACGTTACCTATATTGGTACATTTTGTCGACGACTGATCAACTTTTTGTGGGTCGTAATTTTGGTAGCATACTAATTTTTGTATTAATTTAAGTAGGCATAACGTTTTTAGGCCTAACGATAATTTACCATAAGAACTGTTTTCGTATAAAGATAACATAACATAATGTTTAAAGGCACACAATACCTAAAATCCCGCCCCGTCGCATCCCGGTTCCAATGGGAGATCAACGCTGGCTGTTTCAGTGTTTGTGTTGGGACCGGTTTGTGACAGCAAGCAATCAGTAATATATTCTTATTATTATATGATGTTTTTGTCTAAGTTATGTTTGCAAATAAATATATTTCTATTTCTATAAAATAAAAAATAAATATGTTCGCGGCTTAGAGCCACCCCCTTGGGCTTAAACCTATAGTCAGAACTCAAAATGCGTAGGTATTCAAACTATACAACGTATTAAGTACAGTATCGTTTATATTATGGTAAAATAATATTAGTAATAGATAAAAAATGCATAAAGACTTTTATGCGTTTCATCAATAGTCGAATTGAATGTAGTATGAATAGATTGTTATGCACAATACACATTATGCCAAAAAAAATGATTATGCAAAAGTTACATTATGACACTATATGTATATTATGCTACATTCCTTATGATAAAGTAAATTAGGAAAAAAATATGCGTTATATAATATTATGTAACCCACTTTTTATTGAGTTACTTAGTTTCTGAATCCGATCGGAAATGCATTGTAAATCAAGCTGCTGCTGGTCTTAGTTTTTAACAAATTTTGACAATATATATATGCATGTATAAAAATAGGTCAAGAGGTTGTCTTTTTTGGGTCGTAAAAATGTTGAGATTGCGAAACCGACAGTTTGCATTGGTACTACTTATAAGCTGTATTAAGAATTCAAAGTGATCAAATAATAGACTCTAACTATTATTTTGGATTAAAATAAAGAACAAAAAACAAGAAGCGCCGCCGAAGAGAACCGCTGGCCTAAAATTTAGAAATCACGGTCTCCCTACCAATTACCTATTCGAAAGCCGAAAAATGACATCATTGTGATTGTCGCAACTTTCCTTCACTTCAAAGGATGCCTATAGAAGACCTAGGTCTTATTTAGAGTACTATAAATCTATCACAGACTTGCCATAAACAAGTGGCCTATTTGCCATAATAAAATAGTTTATAGCTCAGACAAGTACTTAACTACTTAGTAGTTCCTTGAACGGTAGACCTCGCGAACGCGATATAAAAATAATAACTACGTACAGCCACTTCACTGTTTTTTTTTTAAATTCAGGAAGTATCTTATGTTCTCTTTCGCATGCCTGCAGCCTGCTGCGGCCAGCAAACTTCCTCTTTTTGCCTTTAAATAACCCCATGATATACAGTCAAAAATCCCTAATGACAAAATAAAAAATAAAATTCGTACGAGAAGCACCCATACTACACAAACCCAATTTTCATCAAGGTCAGAAACGACCCAAATGATTTGTGTAGGTACATAACGCAAGTACACAATTTCTTAAGGACAAAGATCTACAACTACATATAAACTGACATACGATAGAACATTTATCCAGACTCGAAGCAGAAACTTATCGACCTGAAAAAAACCTCATAAAAAATAATTTTCCTAATTAAGTCCACAAATCCAAAGGCAAGATAAGCTCGTGCCTAGGGCCGAGTGGTATCAACTCTGTAATTTTTATTTTTCTACCCACTCGGCTGTATTTTTTAAACGTCTGTGCTCTGTGCCCTGACTCTGATCATTTCTTTTTTATAAAAAAATGACCAGAGTCAGCTTGCGTTTGACCACAACTGGCCTGATGTAAAACGACGATTCGGTCTAGGATGTGGCACGCTTGCCGAGAAGAAACCTATTTACTCGCAATTTGAAAAGATCGAAATTATTGTTATCGGGAAATAGAGAACTCGGAAGGGAATTCCACAACCTAGCTGTACGCACAATAAAATTCATTCTCTTATTGATGTCCTCTTCTAGTCACCGCTTACGACAGGCTGGGGATACCGCAGCAGTTTTCTTAGACCCCTGCAACAAAGTCAATTGTTTTAGTATCTACCTACCTAGGTAATATAATACAGATCACAGATCACAGGCACAGAATGCGATCTTATATAATGAATTGAATTGAATGAATTATATAATGAATCTGTAGTATTGTAGATCGCATTTTCCTAATATAAATATGATAGCAATATTCTCTTGCACACAAGTCAGCATTTTAGTTTGCATTTTGAAATATCTTTTAATCTTATATTACATATATAGGCGAAAGTTAGTAAGAACGCATGTTTGGATGTCTGGATATGTGGATGTACGTTTGTTACTCTTTCACACAAAAACTGTAGAAGCGATTTGGATGAAGTTTGATGCGAAGATAGCTTAGACACTGCTACTTAGCTGGATGCAAATGGGGGGGTACCTACCTATCTAAAACTTAGATTGTAATTTATGTGTTTCCGTCATATTACTCACCAGAGGTTTGTCATAATACAATAAAAATATTTATATGCAAAACATGTATTATTAGCAGCGGCCCGCGGTATTACCCGCGGATATTCGACTATCCCACAAGAACATTATATTTTCCGGGATAAAAAGTAGCATATGTGTTATTCTAGGACATAAGGTGATCTGATGCTAAATATCCAAATCCGTTCTGCCGGTAACCTATAAACAATTCGAATGCATTTTGATTATGTTTCTTACTACATGTCTTGGAGACACCGCCTAAAATAATTAGAAAATATTTTCGATATTTAGATATAATTTAAAGAGTTTCATTACCAAAATCGGTTATATAGTTTTGTTTCTAAATTGAAATATCTTAAAATACGCCGCCAAATTTAAGTCCGTATCAATTTTGTAGTAACTTGTTATTATTAATTCTATTCCAGAATAAATTCCATTTGGTACAAATTAAATAATGGTCTTTCAAATTAAAAGTAAATTTAAGTAATACGTTTATACCAGGCGATAGAAAAAACAAATAGAACACGGGTCGATTGAAATGTCGCAACGACGTTTGCTTATAGGCGCAATGGATGACGTTTTAAATTAGAAGATTTCGAATTTTGTATCTCGAAAGTGGTTAAAAACTATTTTATATAAAATAAATAGTATAGTTTAGTCAGTACTCCTTTATGGTTAAGTCTTTCGTTAACAATAGTTACAGAAAAAAAAACTAGATGGCGCTGAACTACCTTAAAACACGCAAACGCTACGATCCGTATAGGTAAGTAATTCTGCCTAAGTCACATCACAATTGTTTGAAAGGTATACTATTCAAAAAGATGGTCCCATTAATTTTATATGTTTTTGACAGATGGTAGCTATTGAAATAGGCTCCCACTTAATTACAAATTATAATACTTCTAACCTTCTTCAAGTCAGAAGATAGATGACGTCACACCACACGCCAGTCTTAGTTTATTTACTAAAATGAAGTGTTACAATATGTGTTGTATTGATAACAGTGACACTATTTTTTTGTCCCTTAATCTAGTCTTACACTTAGTTTCTACTTGACAGACTACACTAAGAAATGAATAGTGAAAAACTAATGGGTGTAAATCCCACATAACCCGGCTGCACCCCAAGGCTGCCGGGCACGTTACTAGTACTTACTTCGGTGTGGTCCTTGAGCAAAAAGACCGTGTCTCCAGCGTTGTGGTCTGTTTCCTCTCTAAGTTCGTTGGAAGTATAGGATTCCGTTGGGGTTAAACCGACCGGCCTGGCCCGACCCGCCTGTCTGCAAAGCGCCTATATCATGCTCTGGCATCTGTCACACTAGTGTTATAATTATTATTACAATGCAACTTACGCAATAATAAAATGCATTACGCAAGGAGTTACGAAATATATGAAGATTGTTGATAAGCATTAGATCCTGAACGCATCCGTACCGCATTTACAACATTTAAGTTCAACACAAGAAACATTGTCTAACAAGTAACAACTAATTTTGACATTTTACATGTCTAGTATTTTGTTCTAGCATATTATGAAGGATTTCTAAACTTTTGTCATTCCTTAACAAAGTAATAGTTTAAAAATAAAATAAAAAGCCAGTTATTTCCTTGACAGACAAACACGGAAAGCATTGGGGGAGGCCTACGCCAAAGAGGCGACGGCTACAGAATGACAAAAGAAAATATTACCTAAATAATATTAAATTCTTTAATTAATTACGATAAATAATAGAAATTTAACGTAAATTAGTATAATAATTGTAATAGTAAAGGTAAAGTAAAGTTAAGTAAAGGTTAAAGGTAGTAAAGGTAAGTTAGGACCTTTATACCAGAATTGATATAGGTAAATAAGTAGCTATTGATATGGATGGGACTGTATCGGAAATTAATTAAAATAGTTGAAGCTATGTAAAATATATTTCGTAGTAAGATTGTTAGTGTTTATTATTTGCCACATCCGAATGCATCCTCCATTGAAGTGGTCGTTAATTAACAAAGGTCATGAGAGATAACATTACGCTGTTAAAAGGGAAACTGGGTCTCGTTTCATAATGCACATATTACATGAATGGAAGGTACACTCATTAGAGGAACTGTCCAACTGTCCTACGGAATTACTTCGTTTCTACCTATAATATGCGGTTAGAAACTGCATACAGCCAGTCGCGATTAAAAAGGGGATAGAAGACTTCTACAGAATACAAAAAAATAATCGCAAATAACTTTTTATTTTGAGAGAATGACTATTTCTCAAAGTTCAATTTCGACGTTTATTCTGAAATCATTTAATTTTTCTGTCAAAAAGATCCAATTTTAAAATTCAACGCGTTTATGTATACCAGACTTTTTAGCAATTGTATATTTTTTGCAGAGTTTCGAAACCTTTAAATTATCCAAGGTCGTAAATGCTAACAAGCTTTGACGCTATGTGACAAAAAAAAATTGTCGCTTGACTTAGAATTTAGATTAGAACCACCTTTAGATGTGATTTGATTGAGAACCTGATCTCCACGTGACAGGGAGTCCTAGTGTGGAGATCAGTGTGTAATTGTTTCAAATATATGTATTTCATTAAGATTTTAAGTTTTAATGTAGCTGTGCTACTGACACCGACTAATCATTGACCCTGATTCTGTCACGCCAAATTTACTAAACTAACCTAATTTGACAGTTCTAAAATTGTCTCCTCTTTTTTTGTTTTCACAAGTGAGATATATATGGATATAATTATAAGATTTTTTGTGTAGTCAGTGTGACTGGCCGAATTAGGGTCAATGACAATATACAAAATTTATACCATATAAAATTATCCATTATTTATTTTGTGTAATAAAGCTATTTTGATTTGATTCTTTTTCACATTTAAAGTTTCGCACTTCCCTGTCAAATATTATTGAAATCGGTAAAAAAATGGGTTCGTAGCAAACTTTTTAACCTTCTTTTACAGGAACGGACAGTCTTTCCCAGTCTGTATCATGTTCAGAACACTGTTGCTACTTTTTCGCCCATGTACTACATCAGGGACCCTACCTAAACAATTGGGGACCATTTTCTCCCGTCTAGTTTTTAGATTTTCAATATTTTTGCATACGAATAGTTACAAAACTGAATTTGGTGCTCATGTGCAACTTATATGTGTCAGTATTACATACCTGTGAGCTGTAAAAGCTTGAATACAGCTCAAAAAGCGCGAATTTCCTAACAGGATATAGACGATGTGACAAAACCTAAAACCCCAAGAATGGGTTATGTGATATAGGCACAAAATAAATAATAGGTAAGATGCTCGCAATTACATTACATTCCGAGGTTTTTAAACGATTAAAAAAATGGAGTTTCAAAACTATAGTTCACTTATTATTAGTTTCCAGGTTAATAATTTAATTTCTGTTTAAAATGTTGGTCTCACTGCACTCACTGCACTGTTGGTCTCGTATTTAATCTAAATCAGTCTTAATAAATACTTTAAAGTATAACTTGTATTTATATTTAATACCTAATAGTTCTAAGAAATGGATAACTACTTGAAAGTTCATAAGTTTAATTATAATGAAAATGCGTAATTGCAGTGATCTAATGCTATATTTGTTTGGTACATGATTTCATTAATGAACGCATTTGTAGGTCATACATATTATGTTTAGAGTTGACGAGAGAACTGCAACTGCATTTAATTCGTTCATATATTATTATTATAGGTACATGCAGGGTTATCGGTTAGGGGTTTACTAAGTTGTAAAAGAGCAGACCCGACTGCCAGGAGTTTGATGTTTTTCGAGTGTATGTATGCATGTATACTTCTTTGGCACGCCCTAGAGCCTAAACGGCTTGTCGTATTTTTATGAGAGTGGTGTCGGTAGATTCGTCTTAGTCGTGAGAGTGACGCTGGTTCAAATTAAAAAATAAAATAAAATAAGGATGATATAAATGTTTAGAGATAAAAGATTTAACGTTCGGTTTTTTTTTGATGTCGCTTCTGACCACTTGTTTTCTCTCGAATTCGGAGTTGTTCCCATAGTGAAAATTGTCCCTTAGGTTGAGTATAGTGACCTCCATTCCATTCGTCTTAGTACACCCCTAACAGATAGCCCTATACAAACAGACAAGAAGACATCATGTAAGTTTACTTAATCGCTTCTTAAACAGTAAGTATGTGTCATAGTATGAACATAATATGTACATACATACAACATTACACACTTTGTTTGCTTAGGTGTGACTGGTAGTTTAAGAGTCATCGACGACCGACGGACGAGACGATATATTTACAAATTATATAAATATTAGTAGTTCTGCGAACTGTTGACCTCGCGGCTATGACATTTTTTGCGACCTTATAGAAAAATACCTCGCAACCACTTGATTTTTTTCATATTCAGGAATCTGAATGAATATTATGTTTCGCATGTTTTTACTTTATACTAGCTGACCCGGCGGACTTCGTACCGCCTAACAGTCGTTTCTTTAAAAAATAATAATACCTATTCTGCTATTCGGGGCGCTAGATCAGCAAATATTGACAAATATTGACATTAATATTTATACGATACTAACGTCACTCAATTGTTGTGTCTTCCCGGAACCTCTCTACTAACACTTACATTTTATGGCATCATTACGAATCAATTGTGTGGGAGTACAGAAAAGTGTTGTATCTATACTTTTACAAGCATTTAAAAAAAAACTCCGTAAGAACCATCCCCGTACTTCAAGGAAAATTCTAAAAAAGAATTAGCAAAATCGATTCAGCTGCTCACGTGATTTGCGCTTAGCAACACATTCAGCTATTTATTTTTATATCAGACATACCTAATAGAAATCGCCGTAGCTAACTTTCCCCTTTTTTAGGAAACACCCAAGAACAACACAAACTATTATATAATCCAAAAGTTTATTTTTAAGCCTTTTAATCTATTAATCCAGAATCGGGGGTTGATTGAACAAGGTGTCATTTACTGGCTGATTTCAATTAATTTTAGACACAGACAAGCGTAACAGAAATTTGAGAATTCTGAATAAAAAAAAACAGTCAAGCGATTGTTGTTTTTTTACAAAGTCGCATAAGATATAATGGCCGCAAAGTCATAAGTTCGCAGATCTATTTCATATACCCGTATCGATTCTAAAGCTTCAAAACTAACTCCTATGCTGCATTCTAAAGGAAGCCCTCTAACTCTATTTTATTGTAAAAGCTTTGTTGAGCTTATTTTATTACTTTAATCATAAAATGCAACTCAAGACTTATCAACTTCGTACCTATGCAATCCTATTAACGATAAAAACAAGCTAATTTAAACTTTGTCAGACTAACATAGAGTATACTTTCGCTTGAAGATTGTTGTAAAAGCTCAAAGCTCTGCGTCAGCCTTTGTGAGTGTGCGTAATTTGTGTGATAGTGTATGCGGAATAAGGTGTTGTGTTACTGGTAAGGATGGGAAAACAATTTAGTCGATATTTCATTTTACTTTCAAATATAGTCCTTATAATATTCGTTCGCTATATTTAACCATAACATGTTTGTTTTATAATTTTAGGTACAAATATTATAATTTTTAAAACTTAGTCTAGTCGATAGACTTAACTTATATCAAGTATAAGTGTTTCAACAAGACCCTCTTAAGATATTTACCAATTTTATTTATTACCTATGGAATCGAAATTTAGTAAAAAAGCTGTAGTTTCAAAGAAATTTGTACTTTTTTAAATTATTTAGTCTCGTAGCTTTTTATTACAAATCGCTTGTATTTGAGGACGGTTTAGCTAATGTTAAATTATACATATTACTTATATTTATTTTTATACTTACACCTTGTAATTACCCATATTGTAGCTATTGGTGCACCGCATAATGAAAGCAGTAGAGCGAAATGTACTCAAATCTCTGTGGTTTCAAAAATTATTACTATTTATTTATAACTTTTAGATTTTTACACTAACCTATATTTAAAAGTAATCGATTTTTCTTACATAAAAGTTATTCGAATTTGATTGGTAGATAAAATAGATAGAAAATAGATTGTGATGAAAATGTTTAGATGTTCGCGCTAAGATATCATTCATTTAATTAGTTTAAATGTCCTATTATCCTACATTAACACAACCAACACGACAGTGTAATTTATTAGGTAAAATAAAACCCTTACTAACGCGGTTGCCTAAGAATTAAAATATTTATTATTCAAAATGCATTTAATTTTCTTGGTAATTTTTTCGTATTATCTTATGCGCAATGTGTCACGGATGCACGACACGTGATGAATCCTCACGTATTGTATAGTTATCTTATCGATACGTCTTATCGATACTATCTCTAGCATCACTAGTTTTCACGCACACAGCAGCGCGCACGTCATATTTACTCGGAGGATTGTAAGCAGTTTCAATGTGTGAGTTCGAAAAGCGAAGCGTCGTCGTGAGTCGGAAAATAAAAGTTTGAATATGCCGGTTTCGTCAGTTCTGTTTGCGACCGCGGCAGTATAGCCGCGTACGATTTAACGGTACGTTCAAAGCCGAACTTTGTTTAAAAAAAATAACTCGAATGCGCCCGTTTCTTTACTCTAATTTCAGTTTCGCGCCTCTTTTCGTTCCTTTTTTATTTTTAATCTGTGTTTATTTGTGACCAGTGTTAAGTGCGATTTTCGAAGTGTTCAAGAGCTCTTCGCTGTGCATTTTGTGTTTTCCGCATGGGATTGGAAAGGTTTATTTTGATTTGTCACGACGCGGTTTATGCGTTTTGTGTCTCGGTTTATTTATTATAGCGATAACTAAAATAACTGTGGAGCGGCAAGCCGGTATGGGATTTATTTTAGTCTAGCGGTTGCTTCTAGAGACCTAAATTTATTTATTTTGGGTCTAAAATTACGCTGTCTACTTAATGAACAAATCGTTTCATGTCAAATATACAAAAAAAATATATTTAAAACTGACTCGAAATTTCACAGATTGTTAAGTTATTTTTTTTGGCCTTGAGCAGTGTCGTTGCGCCGAAAAACATTAGCATATACAGCCTAGAAACTTCGGACGCGTGGATCTTTACCGAGACTTTAATTGAAATGCTTAAGTTTAATTAAGCATTTCTCAGAATCCTAGTGAAGGAATTTCCTCAGTGTATTTTATTCCCGTCGCGTCTTCAATGTAGGCGTCAAATCGTGATCAGGCAGGTCATTGTTCCGATACACTCGATAAAGGGTTTCTTAGAGAAAATACAACGTAGAGACGAATCGAATAGAGCCACTAGAGTACATACTCGATTGAATTACCTATTATTACAGCCTTCAATTTAGCTTTTATTGCTCTATTATCAGAAGAAAAATTCAATTGTTTTCTTTCTACAAATTATGTGAAGTTTTGTTGGACAGGAACTGTTACATCGAGAAAGTTATAATGCATTAATGGAGAAAAAGAAAAACAATAATTTAATAGTAAAATTGAATACCTGAAGGTGGCTAGGAGAGAATAGCAGAATATTACTTTGCTGTTAAAATTTACAAAAAAATATTTTAAAATATTTAATGCCATAGTCAATGTCAAAAGTAATTTTACAATGATTGCGCTTAGTGATAGTGGATTAAGAACAAATCAAGTCTTAATCTTATCATCTTTACATGTATAACTACATATATCTATGTACCTATCTATGCAATCATGCTAATTTATTGTATCATTGCCATGTGGTATATATATTACGTTTTTCTTAATAATTTATATGGAAAGCAGCTCTACAGTACGTTATGCTTACTTAATTATGCCTTAAAATCTTTAAATTTTTAAATTTATTCCCCTAAACACAAAATACTTTACCAATAACTATTAATATTGATTAGTTTGTCATGGCCGTTTATTTATCGTAGAACTTACTTTATGGTCTTTCATTCTATTTTTATTTAATTAAATAATTAAAGGGTATTACAATATTAGTGCCAACTAAAATTATAAATACTTTATTATGTGGATTATATATACATTTCATTTTTTCATAATATTTTTTTTAAGAATAACATTTTAAAGAGATAAGTGTTTGTTTGGTACAGTAATTGCACAATGCACACTAGTCATTCTGACCTCTAGCATATTTATAATGATCTTGTTATCATAACATGGTCATTACGATAATACTTAGGTTCATATTATTATTATTGTCTTGGATATAATATAATATTAATTATTAAGATTTAGTTATTTAATACAAATCGTCGAAATAAAATAAAATCACAAATAAATAAATGAAAAATTATTAAGATATATTTTTTAGATGTTTATGGATTGCATACATTGTATGTAAATTGCCTTATAAGATTAAGTTATAAAAGCATTTTATTAGCACATAATATAAAAGAGTAAGTCCTGATTGACTGACTGATATTCATTAGGAATCAACGTAGAGCATAAAACACTAAACGCAGAGACAAAAATTGAAGGGTGTGTATTCAAGGGTCTAGAAGTGTAGTAAGAAAATAATATTATTTTATTTTTGGAAATTCCAGCTCTAAGGGGGTCAAATAGGGGTTTAAAGTTTAAAACTTCTTTATATTCTCTTTTATGTCACGTCCAATGCCGCGGGTGAAAGACTTGTTCTTATTATAAATTACATACTTTTACCCATTTAATAATATTAGGTTTTAGTAAGTTGGTAATATACCTAACACTTTTATCGATAAATAGTTCATAAAGAACTAGTGCTTATAGCTATGTCCCATCACTAACGAATTGAGCAACTGATTAATAAATGTCTCTGAAAGAACTTGAGAACTGGCACAATACACAGAGTGTGGTGGCCAATCAAGAAAGAATAAAAAAAAATGTCTCTGACATGTTAATGACATGTCTCTGTCAACTTCTGCAAAAGGAGGTTTCCATTTCGAGTGACTTTTCTATGCGATTTCTCCGAGTTGGTTGGATCTATTTAAAAAAATATTTTTTGATTGGTCTCGTGGCAAACTCGCGTGGTACTATATAATTTTTGTGAAAATTATAATCTATAGTATTGTTTGTAAATCAAAATTAGAGAACAATTACTCACATATGAGTTTAGCCAAAGCAGGTTTTGCCAGTTTTTATAATATGTAATTAATTTTATACCTTTTTTAAAACTTTACCAAAGTTAACAAACAAATTAAGTAAAGGTTCAGTTACAGACTTTGAAGACCATCTCTAATATAACAAGATTACTTACAAACTTATAAAGTATGCATTCTACAGTTGGATCGGGAAGTCGTCGACCCATCTGTCTGTCAGTCTGTCGACCTACATATCGTTTGTTTTACAATCACCATCGTGTTCCTCTCGAGACGGGCTCGTATGACGTCTGAGACGATTTGTTTTAATAATTTGTGATATTATATTGAAATGATACTGACAATGACAATGACAATGACATACGTGAACTTAATAAAAGCTTTAAATACAATACAAACTTCGTGTAATTTTTGTAAATATGGAGGATATAAATTATAATTGGGCGAAGGAGCGAAATGTTTATGCTTCGAGTCGAGCAGTAATTTGGATTTTTTCAGTATACATTCAATCTATATGTAATTAATAATAGTTTAAATATAGTATTTTTGCTTTTAAAAAGTGGGTAACATGAAAGTTATGCAAAAGAGTGAATCCTAAAACCCGTGTTTTTTTTTGTTTATATCCTCGGCATAATTATTTACACTGTCCTTGTACTTGCTACTCATATAAAAAATATTTAATCACAAATGTGACAGTGTCTAAACGGCAGCATATAAAATACACGATTTAGGCGATAATTCCGCTTAATGTTTATTTTGCCCTTTTTTTCTTTTATTATTAACCTGTATTATTAATTATTATTATCTAATATTATCTATTATTTTGCCCTTTTTTGTAATTTTAATGTATGTATTGTTTAGTTTGATGTGCATAAACATATAATCAATATTTTCATTACTTGAAATTAATTTAAAATGAAATAAGCGTCTGAAAGTGAACAAAAATGTTTTTATAACACATCACCTTAGTATAAATCCTCATTCTTGGTACATAATTAATAGACAAGTTGATAACTAGTCATAAAATCGTCATCAGCTATTAATAAATACAGCTAGCTATGCAAACATTATGCAAAATGTAAATGAATGCCTCTACACTACTTACGACCATACGAATAACTTGTTTACATACATTATCTTTAACCTTGGCCTTACATAATACCTACTATTTTTTAAAACTAGACTCAACAAAATACCAATAGCTAGCGTTAGTTTTGCGTTGCAGTTTTTATCGATGTTTTTTTAGTTCTATCGACACTTTTTTATGTTGATTGGCACATCAGTATCATCGATTCGCTTGATTTTGGTTTTTAGAAAAGCGTAACCGGTAATTTTCGTAACAAAAATGTCAGCCTTGTTTTGTAAAATTAAATAATTTATGTACTTCATCTATATAACAATGTTCTATATGGATAGATTATTGAGTAACACTGTTTAAAGGCCGGAGATAAGGCGTTTGGTAAATACTATTGTTTTGCAAAGCAACGTTGCTCTACATTTCGTAAGTAATCCGTTATTTTACAGTATTTTCTTTCCTTTTTATGGAATGGCGTCATACGATTAGTACATTAGTCTCAACAGTTTTTTTTCGTTACCTACGTGAAGCTATCGATTTTATCATTTATCATGCTAGTTGCTAACAGATAAGTTACTAAGCGTTTTGCCAATATTTAATACCTACGTATTTCCTCCATATTTAGAAAATATAATAAATAATTACTAGAGTATATTTAACTTCAAAGAAACGGGTTTCTTTGAAGTCTGTTAAATCTTTAAACATGTGCATTTTAAACTATGCATTTAACTTCCAATTCCATATTCCAATAAAACATATGTTTTTTAAAAGTTATTTAATATATTCGCAATCAACATTAAAAATTCTTTATTTTGATACCAAACTCGATGTATGTATTTTGAAAACTATTTTATTTAGATTCGTTTTTGGCACATAAAAGCCTTAATTTAGTTTTTTTTTTTAATTTTGATATACCCACTATCACTCTCACGACTAAGACGAATCTATTGACACTACTCACATAAAAATACGAAAAGCCGTTTTAAAAACGTAACCCTCCTTCTTCCGCAGTCGGGTAAAAATCATTCGAGCTAAGATCTTTCATTCCAAAAGTATTGCCAACGTCATATCTTTTTTTCTTCATTCTTGATTGGCCACCACACTCTGTGTATCAACGTCATATCTTATATTATATTAAATTTAAAAAAAGAACAGCTGATGCTATCGTGGGATACGATCTAACCTTGAAAATAAAACCCTACCTACATTACAGCCCTTTTAGCAAACATCGAGGGTCTTTACAAAGACAGCAGAAATATGAGAACTCAAAAAAGTATTCATTACCATTCAAAAGCAAAGGTGTGAAACGTAGGGACCTTGAAAATTTGAATAATGAATTGTTTATTTTTTATAATTTGAATAGAAAGAGGTTTGTAATAGGCTAATAGGATTTGTATTTTTTATCTGTCAGACTGGTAATTTATTGATTGGATTTTATATTGTATTATCATACATATGGATGGCGTTTTGTTATTGTCACCATGATAAATACCTAGTGATAACATCAGTATTAAGTAGGTATATAACGTTAGTAAGAAATGCGTTTTTTTATCTTTGACAATTTCATAGAGACTCAGAACAATAACCAAGGCAAGAGGTTTTCTTTACAGGGAGTCTAACGCTCTTTGCATAGAGAGTTCTGTTGAAAATATCGTAAAAATATATATTATGGAATGTTTTTGGATCAAAGCTTTATACGTATAAATATTGCATGTCATACCGCCACAGAAGAAATCAACGTAGGGAGCAGCTTGTGAAATGTTAAATAATAATTTATTTAATTTTTAACAATATAAACACTCTAAATATCAACCTAATGGTTGTTATTGAATAAAATTTCTTATCTTCACATAAAACTGACAATAAGCAGATGTACCATGTGTTGGTTATCTAAATGTTATGTTTTCGATGCGCCAATAAAATTATATGGATTTATTGTAAACTAGTAGCTGTCCCCCGCGGCGTTGCTCGCAAAATAAAATGGAATAAAAAGATATTTCAAACTTTGTACCGACATTTGACCCCTTTGGGATTGAATTTACAAATGTTTTCCTTTTACGGTGTCTTCTATAACTAATATCTTTATAATCTAATTCTCGTCTCTAGGTTCAGCAGTTTTCAGTTCAGTTCAGTTCAGTTCAGCAATAGATTTTGTTTTTGTCCTGCACAGCTAGGCATTTGACCACAAGTTCGCACGACCACGGAAGTCAGCGATGCTGTAGCCCTGCATGGAGCATCCCTAGTCTGAAATACACACGATTCCTAACAAATATCAGTCGGTCAGGACTTTTATATAATATTAACCTCTAGCTGTCACCCGCAGCGTTGTTCGCGTCATAAAATAAAATATAAAGAAGTTTTAAACTTCGAACCCCTATTTGACGCCCTTAGGGGTTGAATTTCCAAAAATCCTCTCTTAGTACACCCCTACACAATATAATGAATACTCTCTCCAAATTTAATGTCTTTAGGTTATGCGATTTAGGTTCCATGTTGACTCCTAGAAAATATCAGTCAGTCAGTCAAGACTTACTCTTTTATATGTATATATAGACGATAGAAGTTTTCCCTGTACCCGCTTCTTCGTTCGCGTCATGGCAGGCTACTGAAGGAACTATTGCTCGTAACTGCCAGGCTCCTAGAGCTTAAAAAACGACACTACTATTTTAAAAAGTATTGCAACAAAATCTTGAACAAATTTATCAATTATCCTGATTCTCAAAACAAAGTTCTGTACCAATTCTGATTTCATTTACCACCACATGGAAAGTATAGGAAGCTAACTTTCCTTTAAAAAAATCAATTTTTAAAAACCGTCTTGTACAAATGCAAATACATAAAACAAATTAGTCGAATTGAATACCTCCTCTTATTTGGAAATCTAGAAAAAGCAGTCAGTACAGTATCGGCGTAAAGACCGAAAAACACGCGTCCCAATTTTGGACACGCCAAAACTTAATCGTTGGTACTTGACCTGGAAGTTTTTTAATGCTTTTTAAGTTCTTCAAGTTACAATAAAAGATCGGAATGAAGCCAATGCGAATCATGGTTTGTAATCAGGCACGACTATATTACTGCCTTCAAAAAAACAGTATCATTTTTGTATGTTCTACGATTTAGAATAACTTCTGTTTTGTTATTTTTTGATCAATCAATCAATCATTTATTTCAATATTTTTTTTTAAATCGCTATAAGGTGTTAGTTATAGAATTTATTTTTAAATTTTACTAGAACAGGTCTACTATTTTTTTATCCGCCGTGTAAATTAAATATGTGTTTAAATAACTGCCGAGTTAAAGTCATCATGCCACTTTTGTAAAAAGTTTTTCTAGAATATACAAGATAGTATTTTTCCGCCTCGTCTTGATGTCAGCGTGAGAAATCGAAAAATATTTTTGTTTTTATGGTGTGGTTCCTCCTCACCACCGCCACACCTCACTTTATTATTTCTCTTTCTCTCAGTATCCGACATCCTCGACACGTGTTTCGCCTTAGCACAAGGCATCCTCAGGAGATGTTAACTCTTCAAGCGCTCGCTCGAAAGTGAGCTGTTGCGCCTCTGCGAGCTCTTTATATTTTTTTTGCGAGTTTTTCTAGAATTATTTCGCGAATGAGACGTCTTTTCGCCAACTTAATAGTTATTTCCATGTCTTCAAAGGATTCAATATCATGCATTTATTCAGTGTTCTCTTTCTGCTAGGTATTATTCAAATCAGATTTATCTAGATTCAGTTCAGGCACGGCACATTCGACTTCATGTTTTGATCAGCCGTTGTTGTTTGCGATTTATCTGAAGGTCTAAGGAAACATAATGGTAGAGACAACACAGCATTAATCGCTTCGAATTCTTTTACTATAATTCTTTAACTAATCTCCATTGTTTTCCTCCGCTTCTTTTTGATGGCGTCGCGAGAAATCTCAATATCTTAATCTTAATCCTGCTAATATTATAAACGCGAAAGTTTGAATGAATGGATGTATTTTTACGCAAAAACTGCTGAACCGATTTGTAGAAATTAGGTACGGAGATAGCTTAAACCCTGGATTAAAAAACAAACTGGATTACAAAGGCTACTTTTATCGTCTATTTATCCGGATAACACCGAAGGTGCAGTTAGTCAACAATTTAAAATAGCCTTTAGGATGTAGATCCTCTTCACCTAACTCTACTATTACTCTTTTCCTGAATATCTTACTTCCTCTAATAGTGTTTCGACTTAGCTCAAAGTAATTAAGCCATCCGAAGAAGTTGACTCTTGAAGTGATTTCAAAAATATCTCTGTCTTTCTCTTGTCCTGGTTTGTGTACGTCACCTTCACGATAAAGATTTCATATTCTTGAGACAATAAAAAAAACATATCATTAGTAATGTATTTCCTCAAAGTAATAGACTTTATTATCTCATTTTACTATTTAAATTTTCTCGTTTTTGAAACAGTCGTGTGTGGACATGGAAAAATGCGAAATAGTTCGGAGGCCGCTTATTTTAGTACAGATACCGTGTAGTTAGCATAACCGGTAATGTAGAGACCACACCAGTAAACTTACTAGTTAGGACGTATTCCGTGGTTTCAAGAAATACAAGGAGGTACTCGGTACTTACGAGGATGGTGATCTTCACTGACAGACAAATGGGCATAATTTATGTTATTAGAAGCAACTTCAATAATAATGCAATTTTCAATTGTTTCTAATACTTTTTACCGATTACAAAAAAAGGAGGGATTATGCAATTCGACGTTTTTTTTAAATGTTTATTGTTACCTTCTCGAAGGCAGTTGGACCGATTTGACAAATTGACAAATTCTTTTTTTTTTTTTGATAAGTTTTATGCTTCTTAAGTTACCTATTTTATCAAAATCGGACTTTTGGTAGGATTTAAATCGAAATAACTGAAAAAGTTCATCGTCACCTGCCGTAAAGATTTTAGAACGACTAATTGCACTAACGACTCGAAATCTTCAATTAAGTACATAGTTGTTTCTTATTTCTTGATTTAAATCTAGTCTAGTTCATAAAACTAGGTTTAAGCCTAGTTTGAGCCAAGGAATCGATTTGCTTATAAAGCTGTAAGGTTTTGTTGAAGAATATGATGAAGATAAGCTAAAAATAGCGAAGTTGTAAGAGTACCCAACGTTGTAAGAATCTGTTTTTTCGTTGTAAACATTTACGCAAGTACAACATTTTCAGCTAAACATCCATCCATACAAACTGACAGACGGAAAGGATTTAGAGTTAAAAAAAAACGAACAAAAACTATTCAAATTATTGCATTGTCATCGTTCCTTGATAATTGTGACAAGTTTCGAATTAATCCGACGTTTAAGGATGAAAATCACGATCAAACTTTCAGTTACATAGATTCATAACAAATGGTTAGAAGCGAGTGCAAAAAAGCCCGACTGCTAAATCGTTAAACCTGTGTATCATCCTTAATCTCTTTTCTTTTTAAATTTTGATGTACCCAGTGTCACTCTCACGACTAAGACGAATCTATTAACACCAATCACATAAAAATACGACAAGCCGTTCAGGCTCTAGGGAGTGCCAAAGAAATATACATACATACACTCGAAAAACATAACCCTCCTCTTTCACAGACGGGTAAAATACCAAGCTAATAAAAGCGTGTTAAAAACATACACAAAAAGTTTAGTTTGTTACGGCAATATATCCATACGCATTCCATACAAGTAAATAGGTAATAAATCAAGTAGTTTGTTCCATATTTGGTACATATTCAACGATACTTTATAGAAATACCAGTTTTTTCTCATTTCTATCAATCTAAGGCAGCTGTTTGACAGTTATATATTTTCTAACAGGTTTGTACTATTTTATTTTATAACCAAGTCAAGGGGGACTGGTGTGGATATTGATTTGCTTACCTTGAATCGATGACGTGTGCCGATAAGGTTATCAGTAATGTTAGGTACTACCGGCGTTAACTTGGCTTATCTTGGCTGGTGGATTTTCGGGAATTTTAGTTTTTTTTGGTGGTTAGCTTTAGGTAGTTTGTAATATTTTTTGCTGTTATAGAATTATATGTTTTTTTTTAATTTTGGAAGGTGTAGGTATTTGATTACAGCGTTTGATACTGACTTAATATTGTGAACGTATTATCTTTAACTAGCTAAATGCCCGTCGATAATAAACACTGGGGTCAAGAAAGAAAAACTCATAAGGATTACTTAGGACCGTAGATATTTTTGCTCTATACATATAAACGATATCTCCCTAAAAGTTGAGCTTTCTCTGTTCTGCTATTAATTATGGATATTCATAAGAAAATGAAATGCTTAAAATCTATAACTGTAAACAGGTTTATCGGCATCCTAAGGAATAACTTTCGCTAGTGAACTAATTCTAAATTATTAAAAAAATAACAGTTGTCGCATAGAAAGAGGTCATCGACAAAATGTATGGGATTGCTGATTTTTTGTCCTTGAATTCAGAGTTGGTCCCATAGTGAAAGTTGTTTAATAGAACTAGTATAGTGACTCTCTTTCAACTCAGTACATCCTTGGCCTATAATAACCTATATTAATTAGTCTTAGTTTCCTGGAAAATCTTGATTAAATTTATTTTAACAAATTAAGTAGAATAACTTTAACAATTTAAACTATAGTGACTAAGACTTTATGAAGACAAGTCCCTTTATTACCAAAATGACTAACTACAAGAACAAAAAAATGTAGCAGATAGACTACTTTCTGCCAATTTTTTTTTACATTATAGGTAATCCTATAGACTGTTTAAGATCTACAGATAATTCCAACCCACCACCAGAAGGCAGTGTAAAGTAGAAAAAAAAGTATGTAGTACTCTTTGAATTAAGTAGGTCTGTTTACTTCAAACATTGATTCTTATTTATTTCATCGCAAGTCCCGAATGAATGATAAATGGCCATTATGAAATATCGTCGGGTCAAGTCACAGTTCAATAGAACGACTTTCTCGTTCCGATAACAGTCCCTTTCATTAACAAAGATTTATAGGTACATTTATCTAATAATAAATTATCAATGCACTGAATTGCGATTGAATTGCATAAGAGACGCATTGGCTGGATTTTGCTTTTAATTGTAGGTGGTTTTTGATAAGAATTACATTACAAAGTCCAGATTGCTCAAGATAAAAAATGCTACGAGTAAATTAATTTTCTTTTCTTGATACCATACTTTAGAACTGTACCTTACCGGCCTTTCAACAATTAGATTATCATCTGAGTACATATTTGCTAAAGTAATTTTAATGATAAATTTGAGCTTATATTATATTTTATTTTGCGATTAAATTTAAAATTATAAAATTATAATACGTTCATATAATATATGAACATATTGCTGAAAATTTACACACTTGGTTTTGTTATAATCGAATACTTGAAATACTCGTATCTAAAAATCAATGCCACTTTTCGCTGTAGTTTTATAACTTAAGAACGGGCTCACGTATCCAAATCAAATGTTTAGGCTTTGTTCGTACTATTTAGTAGATGGTTTATGTGAAGTTTGCACAAGATCGGCCGAGCGGTTCTTCATTCATCACATTTTGATTATTTCACTTTATACGTAGCGAAACTCTTACTGCGCCGCTAGTATATTACAAATGTTCAGGTAAACTTAAATGTGGAAATTAGACTAGACATACAAAAATTATAAGGAAAAAGTACCTAGAAAAAATTATCATTAATTCGTTTCGTTGATTAAATTTTCTAATCTTTTTTCAATCAACTTTCACTGCAATCTCCATGACTTTCCCCTGTACCATATACGTGTGTACCGTGGCGTCATTCGTAATTTCGGACACCGTCCCTAATATGGGTTAGTGTACCGACGACAAACACACGAAGCAAGCAAACGAACAAACAATCGACGACGTCACTGGGTCACGTTCGCTTTCGGTTTGATACTGGCTAGGTAATAGTAGGGTTGGTAAAACTTAACTGGAAAATACGCGATTCTTCGAAATCACATTTTTTTTCTAATTACAATTGGCAACATTTCAAAAAGTTAACATTTTTATTATGATAATAGAAAGACAAGTATAAAAATTACGTACTCTCATTTTTTTTAATTTAGAATTACATTCTGTTACTACGTTTTTATACATTTTTGTAAATATAAGAAAAGTTCTGTAATTCTCGTCAAAAGCTCGTAAAAAATAATGCCATTAATTATATGTATTTCTGTTGTTTGTTTTGACATGGTTCACAGATGACAGATACAATAATAATTTTTATTGGTGGCATCTGACGGTATTAACATAAATACGAAAATTTTCATCAGTATATTAAAAAAAAACTCGGTATAAAGTGGATATAAAAATTTGTAGCTACTATTCATTAAATTATCTTGAAATGGTTTTCGAATTTCCATCACTTCAAAAAACTTTGTAAAAAAAATTACATGAACTCATGATCGATTTTTATCATATAATTTAGAATCTTTATTGATGGTTGTAAAATTGATCTTATAATTCCACCGTTACAAACTTTCCTCTTTCCTGGAAGCAATACTTCCCCAATTGGAAATTTTCGTCTTCCAAATATCATATCGTAGGACCTTATATGTACTTACATAGTTTCATATTTTAATAGTGGTTCTAGGTATACGTCCTATATGTGATTATTTCTGACAAACATTCTGACAGACGAAAAACTTAGTCAGACTTAAAAAAAAATTATCAATTATTTTAAAAGTAAGAATAAATTCCAATAGTTTCTATGTATGGTTATATAATGGATTCATATATAATAACTTAGGTATTTACTTTTTTACCTACTAGATTTTTATTACTACTAGACCTACTTATTGTTTATTTTTTTACCTACTAGTTTTACTAGTTAAGTATAATAAATTATAACTAGTAAAATAATAATAAATAAAAACTAAAAAAAGTAACTAACTAACTAAAGTTGTTAAAATAAGCCGATAGAGAACCTTAAAATGTGTAAAAGAGACAACAACTACTAAATCGTGACTCCAAATCGTGCGTGACTTAATCTAAGACTTAAAAACGTAGCGGTGACAAGATTTTTAAATTCCAACTCAAATGGATAACGTTTGACAAGTTCACTTTAAAGGTACCTATTAAACATTTGAAAACTGACTATTGTAAGTAAGTGTTCTTTATTTAATTTTCAATCCGCGAAGAAAAAATAGTGGTGCTATAAATTTCACTGCTAAGTTTCTATTTCGCCCGTGTGCCTTTTTATCTTTGATAAATTTACTTTTAAAAAAAATCTCGTCTGGATCGATTTGCGAAAATATTATTTAGTTTCAAACTAAATAATATTTTCGCAAATCGATGAGGTCCCATGTCATCCCATTATAATTTCTATCAATACAGTAATTTGGTGATTAAATTAAATTACGTACCTAACCAAAAACAATGTGTACGACTAACGTATAAAAGTCACTTACTTTTCCCTCTAAGGGTTCCGAACCCAAAGGATAAAAATGTTACCCTATTATTAAGACTTTGTTATCTGTTCGTCTGTGTGTCAACAGACACCGTAATAGCTAGACAGTTGAAATTTTGACAGTTGATGTATTTCTGTTGCCTGCTAAACTCTAACTACTAACAAACAAATACTAAATACATAATCAAATATATATTTAATTGTCATAAAACATACGTTACTATTTCGTAGTTTTTTTTTTCCATAATAATAACAACAACAGGCAGAAACTTGTATTAATCTTGTATAGATAAAGGTACGAAACTCCTTGATACGCGAGTCCAACTCACTCTGGGCTGAATGTTATTTAGAGTATAACTTAATTATCTTAAAAAGTACCTACACTGGGTTAGTAAGTACGAAAACAGATAGATTTTGCGATTTCAGCTACATCTCTGAAGAATCGATCCAACCTTGACATATCAATTATATAAAAACGAACAATGATCAAGGTCATCATTCAGTCATCACTGAGAGCAATGACTCGTGTCCAATGCCGTAATGCTGTGATTATTTATGTTTAGGTAGATAGAGATGTGGTCTTCAACTGTTGGCTTGCTAGATAAGCTCAAAGTTGTTCAGCGTGCAATGGAGAGAGCTATGTTGGGAGTGTCTTTGCGCCATAGAATCCGTAATGAGGATATTCGCCGAAGAACTAGAGTTGCCAACATAGCTCGTAAGATTTGCGAGTTTAAGTGGCTATGGGCTGGTCACATAGCTCGAAGAACTGATAACCGATGGGTAAGAAAGGTTCTTGAGTGGCGACCACGAACTGGAAGACGCAACGTAGGTAGGCCTTCCACTAGATGGACCGACGACACAGTAAAAGTCAGAAGTAACCAGTGGATGCAATTGGCAGCCCGTCGTTCGGAATGGCGTTCTAAGGGCGAGGCTATGTTCAGGAGTGTCCACTCCTGAACATAGCCTCGCCCTTCTTCTAAACGCGTGAAATTTAAAAAAAATATAGGTGCACGGTTCACCTATAATATCTACACAACCGATGGTGACCAATTGAAATATGTCGTTCAATTTTTTTTTGTAATCTTTAGAAACATAACTTTTCCTCTATTGTAATAGAATCCTGGGGTTTATTACGCACGGACGACGAAGAAGCTGTGTAACGTAACGTTAGTGAATTTAATTTTGTAGTAAATATATTTGAGATTGACCGCAACTTGAAAACACCCAGATTATAGTTATCGGAAAATAGAGAAGGCACTTCTATTTACCGTGTACCTAATAATCAGGCACACGCAAATTTGGCCTGTTTAGTTTCTCTGAAGCGCCGCTTTATCTAGACATGTAAACAATCGAAGGCGAATTGTTTAGCCATTATTACATGAGTAGTATATAGTAGTAAGTATTCTGGTGTATTATGCAATACTGATGACGTCATATTTGTCTAGACTTGATTTAGGAAGTAAAGTTGACATTGAGGCCTAATTGAGAGTTAGTTGTGCTGTGATGGTATTGTTTAATTTGTGAATGTTTTTTCAATCGCTACGACTTCCGTATTCAATTCGAGGCTATTTTCTTTTTAATTTGTTACCTGGTGGTCAAGTCTGTTATTTGAATTGTCTCAGAATTACTATTGCATTGTGCCAAAATGGCCGTTTCGACATAGAATAGATCAGAGTTGGTATGAAAAAATTATGTTTTGTTTAATACTAACTGTCAACTATTCTATGTCAAAACGGTCGGTGACGGCTGGACCGATTTGAACAAATGTTTTTTTTGTTTATCTATATTGTTCTAAATGTTTGATTTTCAAATCTAAATAACTGAAGAAAATCTACCATCGGCGTAAGTTAGTAATAGCTTTATTTATAAAAATTACTTTTAAAAAAATCTTAATTTTTCTTTATGTTACTTTTTTATCAATTTGGTTGAGCAAGGAATAAAATCGCTGAGAAAATGTGCTAATTGCGTGTGCGAACATTTTTTTTTGTAAATACGTAATGCCTCTGCAAACAATCACTCTAAGGACTTAACAAAAATTGCAACTAAAATGTTTTTTTTTTGTTGTTCAGAATTCTTAAGCGTTACGTTCTACGTCCCTGCCTGTATGACATCGTGACAGATGAAATTTCACCTGACGAATCAAGTCGTGGAAATTACATACATTTACACACGTATACACTGTAAAAACCAAACCCTCCTTCTTTCGCAGTCGGGTAAAAAACGTAAAGAATCTATAATCAAAATAAGTATGATGAAGTAGATATGTTATAGTGTTAACTAGAAATGCAATAATCTCTTGCTATAATTATTATGGGAAAATATTTCGATTAGAGATGAGAAAACTGGTTACGAAAAGACGCATCTTTACGAGACGGGCAATTTAACCGTATTGGATTATAAGTAGGGTTACCATATAAAAGTTTTTAAATGTAAAGACAAAAAGCCGGCCATTTCAATAAAAGTCTGGATGTTTAGTTAATTAAAATTAAATACTTAATTAGTATACAAAATGAAAAATAATTTGATATTTCTTATGTACCAACACTATTTTTAATTATTTGTTTACCTTATTGTACCTATTCTAATTAAGCAGCAAAAATCCGGACATATTTAATAGCCGGAGAAAACCTTGACAGTGCGGACTAATCCGGACGGGTGGGAACCCTAATTATGAACCAAAATTATTAGTAATCCCGTTTTTTTTAATGAAGTTGTAAAGCAATCACTTAAAGCCGTTATTATTGTAACTTGTTAGAGTGTAACAAGTTTTTCAAATCGTCCGCATTAAATTTAAGACGTGCCTCTGGTTTTGTAATCACCTTACTTTCTCCCTTTTATAATTGACCAAGCGAGCGAAACGTCTGTTCTTGAGTCTGGTAAAATGTTCTTTCGTCTGTCAGTTTCTATGCTTGTCTGAATGTTGGTACTCGCGTACAGGTCGAAGTGTCTCACTAATCGCGACGAAACTTGTTGTACAGGTTCTATGTTTTTTATAGGTATTATGATTTTTTTTACAAATAAGTTTGAAAATACGTTTTCTATTTATTGTAGTCTCGAGGTTGATAATTCGCAAAATACCATACATATAGTTTGTAATTTAACGCATTCTTTACTGACTTCCCAAAAATGGAGGAAGTACTCCATCCTGCTGATTTCTAGGAAGACTCACCCTATTCGTAAGGTTTTTTTCTTTTGTCTGAAAGGTCTGAGGGTTTAACTTTATACACGCTTTTATTAGTTTGGTAGGTACGAGCAGTATCTATGAATTTATGTAACGTAAACACAGAATGAATGAAAACTGCGAGTACTTAGATTAGAAACTTTGCACATTTATCAAGGACTGATGACATTGCAATAATTTAAATAATTGTTCTTAGTAATTTGATAAAATTAATAAATCGAAATCACTGTATAAATTATATATGCGAATAGAAAATAAAAATCATATCCGAATGGAAGTCTTTTTTTATTATTTCAATTTATTTTTGGTTGGTGACTTATGTTCCTAACACGGCACTTACATCGTATATACAGGTTTAAAATACACTGGTTAAATCTAGGTAATTCATCCGAGGTGACTCACATAGTCAAATAGTAAAGTAGAGTAGAGTAGAATAGAGTAAAGTAATATTTATTAATACCTTTAAATAACGTTCGTTTCAAATCATATTACATTTTAATTAATAATTACTTAAAAAATATTAACTTATAAATCTCATTTGTATACGATTACTTAATATTAGTTCTTAGCTTAATAGTTCTCATGACAAATATTTACATTATGATAGCTTTGTTTAGATAACAAAAATAATAAGTAAGTCGGTAACACATTCCTTTAAAAGAACTTGTTGTGTTCAAAATTCTTCCACTTTCCCTAATTTCCTCTAAACACGAGCTACGTTTAAACCCTTGTCCCTTCAATGGCAACATATCTCACTTCCTCCTGATCAAAGGCAGGAAGCTTTGTATCAATAAATTACTTCGTTTATTTTTAAACCCAAACGGTTAGCTCTGGCTAGTTTTGGATGATATCTTTTTAAGATGAGTTTTATTGACGTTATGTTGCAAATGAAAATTCTGTTTTTTTAACCTGCTACCTAAAAGGAGGGTAATGTTTTTCGTGTGTATGTGGTTATAGAGTTATCCGTTAAGGGTGTAACTAAGCTGAAAAGTTGTTACTATACTCATAATTATAAAGGGTTACGAACAATTTTTATAATGGGGAAAAATCTGCTGTACATTAGAAATAGTTATTATATTCTTTAAATATATATTGAATCATTCAATATATATCCCCTTGCATCACTTAACTCGTATCAAATTTTCTTCAAATCCAGTCCGCTATTTGAGCGTAAAGGATGACAACGAAGCGACATACAAACGCAAACTAACTCATACATTTCGCATTTATAATATCATTGTAGTCTGTCATACACTCGAAAAACATTAACTCTCCTTTTAGGCAGTCGCTTAGAAAGGATAAATCACAGATATATTCCCTGCTACTCCAACAACATATGACATACTCGTATCAAGAAGATATGATGGTAATTAACGATATCTAAAGTATTACAAATTACGGTTTTCGGGTCATCGTTTCTAAAACATGTCTAGTTGTGTATCTAAGAGTCAAAAGTCACGTAAGTTGAGCAGATTGACTATAAACATCGATAGATAGGGCACGATGTTGCACAAACATAATTTGTTAGGAAATAGGCATATCTATGATGACTTAGTACTTTGTGCTTCGCTGCTTGTTTGGAAGAGATGTGTCTTAGCGGAAAAGTAAAGTAATATTTATTGACCTTTAAATAACGTTCGTTACAGGCAAGTCTTAATACATTTGAATTAATAATTACTTAAAAAAATTAACTTACAAATCTCATTTATATACGATTACTTAAAGCTTGTAATCGTACGTGATATCCGACTTCAAATAATTTAAAAAAGAAACTGTGATTTCTATCATCACGTGTATTGATTTCGGATTTAAATATTTTTTTAAGGTGGACAGGTGATCTTGTAGAATTTAATCAAAATCGTTAATAGTTTAAATTATGGCAATAAATAACTAAAAATATGCCACTTGAATCGAAGTTGGTTGTCATTTTATTTACGTGAATTTTGTAAATTGACAAATTTGAACAAGGAGGAGGTTAATGTATGTTTTTTTTATTATAGTTTATCAGGGATGGCTGGACCGTGTTAACATTTCAGTAGTGGACAGATTACTAAGAGGCATTCAGTCCATACCTATTAAAAGTATATAGTATTAATTTTTTAATTTACATGATACATTATTAATTATTATAAATTGTAATTTATTTATTTATAATAATTAATTTACCCACAACAATATTTTTTGGGGTTAGATATAAATTTTCTCACAATTCAAGATTCTAATCTAAAAAATACAATCGCTAATATAAATGTAAAGTGAGTAGGTAAGTAACGTGATATCACACGTCATGCCTAACACAGATCGAATTTAAATGAGTACTAAGTTTCGTTAACAAAAGTGTAAAATTACAGTGAATGAAAAATGCGGCCTTGATTTAAGTTATACTGGAATCTGTCTATTAATATTTCATTCTGGCGTTATATTCAAGGTATATAATATCCTATGTCGGAACTAAGATTATTTTATAATTAATACGTACCATTGCCGATATCAACAAATTAAACATATTAGATAACAAAAAACAACGTTTCAAATAAATTAATAACATTATGTCAATGTAAGTTACATAATAGTGTATTACAGTAATTTCTATCTCTATTAAGTGTTTTATTAGCAAAAACGAAATGACTTACTAGACTTACAAATAATAGCAGATAGATTACTTATAGACCATTTAAGATCTAGAGATAATCAAAATGCTCTAACCCACAACCAGAGGACAGCGTGCCTAGAGCTATCCGCATTGCATTCTGGTTACGCGTCGAATCGATCAAACGCTCCCATAAGTTATATCTTTTAATATAATATGAAATGTACTTCGTTTTTGCTATATTTATATGCTATTATTTAAACAAATTTGCTA
The DNA here is from genome assembly GCA_947049295.1 of Ligdia adustata. NCBI lineage: Eukaryota > Metazoa > Arthropoda > Insecta > Lepidoptera > Geometridae > Ligdia > Ligdia adustata. Next base: position 6,957,659 of record OX346239.1, read on the forward strand.
TTTTTTATACTCAACGAAATTTGCTATATATAAACGCAAATTAATTTGCTAAGTTTCCACTGAAAACGGCATTGCTTTAATTTGCAAAAACCTTTTACGACCCGAGATAAAACTAAATTTTATAGTTAGCTGTAAAGATTATGTACAAGCAATATAATTCAGGAAACTGACAATGTTTTATTACCATTTTCATGGTAATTTTAATGACTCTGACGTAGCTTGTTTAACTTTATCTAACTCGCGAATTCATTGCTCTAAACTGCGAAATAATCCATGTGTATGGATTCATCCATTAAAAATATTTTATATTAACTATTATCCGATAAAAATATTTAATGTTTTTGTCATTTATAAAAACTGTTAAAATGTTATACTTAGTTAAGAAAAAGTCAAAGAACTGACTTCAATTGAACAAGCAATCTCTTCTTATTTTGATTTATTATTATTTTGACTTCTAGACTGATTTGAATATAAAGTACTGGTAAGAGCTTATCAGACAGGTATTCTTTTTACAAATGTATAATATAATAATACTTAAACATATTGTATAGAAAAAAAAAATACTAAAATTCTTCAGTTTTTATCATAAAGATAAAACTAGGAAGCAACCGCTCAATAGCAATAACTTAGAACTCTTCAACGTTTTATGATATCTTAAAATAACGACTTAAAATATAGTTTGGAAAATGGGTAATCAAAATGCACAGAGAAAGAAAAAGATCAGAGAAAAAACGATTAAATTATCAGAGAAATAAGAAAACAAATTTCAGGACGCATTCGAGTGATTGTCTACAATTTTCTCCTAATGTTTAAACTGACACATATATTTTTTTTTATAATTTAATAATTATTTGTTTTTCTTTCCCAGATTTTCGATAAGTGCCTAATCAGGAAAAGGAAGTGCCTTGTGCCAGTGATACTCTGTGCTTGCAAGTTGTAAAGTTATCGCGGAGTGGTGTTATTGTATTTAGTGAGAATTAATATCAAGAATATGGAGTTGAGGAATTTCGCGATATTCATCGGGCTGGCGATTCTGGCCGTCACGCAATGCTCAGGTAAGACAATTTATATACTATAAAAGTAAGAAAATTAAAAAGAAATCAATCATCGTCATACTGCCCTTACCCCGCTACTTGGAGTCGGTGTATCATGTCTTCCTCTTCCACTCTACTCTATTTGCCGTCACTTGTTTATCTCTCGTCACTCTTTCATACATATTCCTGTTCACACAAATACAGAAATTGATAAGAAATCTAAAAGAAATTTGACAATCCTCAAATTTAAAATTTTAGTTTTGAGAGTGAAAAACGCTGTGTTAGCCCAGTGGATCAATACCCTCCTTTAAAGCGGATGGTCGTGGGTTCTAATCTCAGTTCAGGCTTGTATTTTGGATTGGGTCTCTGAGCCTTCCCAATCCAAAATTTCAAAAGGAAAAATCATTTGTTTTTTATAATATACTCTGAGGTTGCCTTAAAACATCGCATTCAGTAATAAGGCCGCCTCTGACTAGAAGCAAAGTTTATATTTTGATAGGTATTTTTTGTTTTGTTGTCTATAATTAACAAGTTCATCTTATCTCCACTCTCTCCCACACTTTTCCAATTCAACAAAAGAATTTCAATAGATACTTTCATTTTAACGAACAGAAATAAACCAAAGCACATGGCAGGAAGTCAAAAAAACTAGATGAGTCAGGGCTTAGAATAAGTAGTAAGAGCTACCGGTTCTAGGCCACTCGGCTATACAGTACATTATTATACAAAGGGTATGGTCGCAGTGATAGAGAATAGCGGTAAAAAAGTGACGAGAGGTAGCGATTATTGATTCGCTTATAATCTCAATCGGATAGGATTTGATCGAAGTTTAGAATATGGTTACCCTTCAGTGAAATGTAAGTTTTATTTTTAAAGATACTACTCCTGGTTTGTATTGTCATTTGGAAACAATGGTGATGATGATGATTATATTGCAATAAAATACCACTTCTCTTCTTCCTAGTTTGAGCCTGTGACAATAGCAATATTTCAGACTATAACACATAATGGTATATACAAATATTTTATAGCTATTTTACAGCAGAAACGTGTCCAAAATGAGACTCACTAATAGATAACATTGGTACTCAGCTCCGATATTTCAGCAAACTAAAGAGCGTCTGTAAAAAGGGAATGACATGTAATAAAAAGCATAATGATATTTACGATTATTAGAAGGCATAATATAATCTTGTGATCGTAAATTGACACAACAAATCAGGGTGATAACTTAGACTATAGTATATAACATAAAAATAACAAAGGAATCTGGGCGTGTTACCTGGAAGATGCAGGTTGGAATCCTAAATTTTTTTTGTTTGTTCTATTAGTTAAGAAACTTAGACATTTCATATCTTATGACATCATTTTTCGTTTGTTGTAGCAGGTAAGAAACTTTGACTTAAATTTTTTCGTCTTACCGCTAAAATTGTGACCAAGCCCTTATGCAACATAATAGCGGCAAAAACTATATTTGTTCTACACATAGAAACCACACATTGTTTTTTTATTGCAATGATAAGTGCATTAGTCTCCTAGATTCAGTTACTACAATTATTTATGAATGATATAAGTATTTTACAATGATTGCACGTTTAGATTATACATATAGCTTTATAGAGCGGTCTATTTTTTTTCATACTCGCCTGATGTAAGGCGACGATGCGGCCGGATGTGGCACGCTTGTCAAGAAGAAACCGATTCACTCACGATTTGAAGGGACCGAGATTATATCTATAGGGAAATAAAATCTACAACCTGGCAGTTCGCACAATAAATGTCGACGCAAAGCGTTTAATGCGAGTCCGTGGAATTTCTAACATAGCGGAGGCGTCTTACAGCATCTCTACTAGTCCGACTGTAGAAAGGGGATGCTGCAATTAAATTGTCTAATCCTAAGGCACATTCCCCGAATTGTTTCTATGTGATTAATTATGAACTAGCTGTGCCTCGAGGTTTCATTCGCGTAGTTCCCCATTGGATTGTCGAGATAATGGGGAACTACTTATTTTGAAGTCGGTTAAAAAGTATCCTATGTCCTTTCCCGGGGTCCAATCTACCCGTGCACCAAATTTCATCCAGATCGGTAAAGTGGTTTTGGCGTGTAAGCGAAACAGACAGACAGCCAGACAGAGTTACTATCGCATTTATAATATTAGTTAGAATTTTATTATGAATAATAATAATTTACCAAACAGATTTTAATATCTAAAGACAAAATAGTTTTTAATGATCTTCACTAAGTACATTATATTCTGAATACTTGGTACGAGTATATGCAAGTTATTTTAAAATAGGTTATAACGGACATCTATTACAGGTGCCGATGAACTTCAGTTACTCGTAATTCCACTTCAAAATATAACATCTCTACTGATTTTGATTAAATTAAAGTGTAATTTTTGGGATTTCGGTAAATAGTAACTACTCGTACGGCCGCAAGTATTATTATTTTTTTGTGCCAAAGCCGAATTGTAATTATGCCACTTATTTTACCGTCTTGTAAAAATGAGAAGCTTAATAATATCAGCTTTCAAAGTCAAGTCAAATTCCCAGCTCGGTATTTAGGCAGCATGATGGGATGTGACCAAAAATATATCAGCTATTCGCACCGAGATGTAAATTTCCCGTGGAGCGAGACTCCCAAAGACCCAAAATATAATTTTTGAACTAACTATCTGTATATCCAGGATAATCGTTAGAAAATGTGGGTCGCGATTACATTTCTATTCGTGCCCTCGCTCGCCGTGTGAAAGTAAACATACAGCCAATTTTATCATCGCGGTGAAATGACAGTTTTTTACTAAAGTGTAAAAAGTGGGTTGAGCACAAAAATAATGGTATAAGTATCCCTTACACGTTTTTCTTGTTAGGGTAGGCCACATGAAATATTTAGGGTAGGCCACATAATATATTAAATGAAATATTTAGAAGCCTTTGAAAAAGTAGCTCTGATTGAGGTAGGTACATCGACAGTATTTAAAAAAAGTATGTTTAACGAAACAGGCCACAAAATAAAAATTTATATTCTAAATTGTCATCTGATTCGGTCAGGAGTCGAACCGAGTTCCGCTAGCTCTACAAGGTATTACGTATGCTTATTACTAGGCCACGGCTATCACCACCGTCGAACAGTCAGTTACTTTATTTCATTATATTATTTTACCTACGTACTAATTGGAAACCAATAATTAACCTGCTCGTTACATAAAAATTGTAACGGTACTTTCAACTAAAATAACTGTCTGATCCACAATACCTGTCAAAACGCTTGTCAAACTATCTGTCAACATGACACCTGTCAGAATGGCCGGCATTTTTAATGAAAATGGTGAACGCCTACTCATCAACTTTAAATATGATTTCAATAGCTTATAGACCGAGCGAGCGAAGCGTCTTTACTTCGAGCCTGGTAAAGAGCCTTTCGCTTGTCAGGTTGTATGTCTGTCTGAATATTGATACTTACCTACATACAGTTCTTAGTTTCCAAACAATTTTGACGACGAAATTTAATAATTTTTAGAATCTTTTTTTAGTCATCGCGAGTTTTGATCTAATTACCTAGTTACTAAAAATGAGACAACAGTTAACCATTTCAGATCCAATGTGATCAAATGAGGTCATAAATATTAATTGATTATTTTTTCCGCTTTGTGTACAAAAATGTATCAAAGTATGTAAGAAAAAAATGAATATAAGAATAAGTGTGTATAAGAAAAAAATGAATTTAGGATTGAAAGGGATAAATTTACAGTTGAATTTAAAACCAGCTCCCTTATCAGCTACTGTTAGGCATATAAGCCACGAAAACATGAGCAAGCAATGTCATGCTGACGTCATTGCTAGCATTTATTATCACCTTTAGCCAATTGGGGCTGCTCCTATTTTGAAAAGGTATAAAAATAAAATTTGCGTATCCAAAGCCAATGTTTTAGCCAGTAAATTTCCCTGTTCTTTCACGTTATTACTCACCGTTTCTGAGAAGTCCGAAAACTCGGATATAATTCGACGACCGCTCCCCGGTCGGAGCCGGCGCGATGGGTTCATTGACCCCATTCAATTAATTACTAAGTGTTACTGCATTTTGTTTATTGTAGGGATTCATGAAAAATGGATGTGACATTGACTGTCTTAAAAATACGCAAAATAGTACAAATTGTGTATTGGGTTGCATTGGTCAACAAAATGTGTTTTCACGTAACTGGTATCGTACGAGGACAAATTATTCTAAGTTCATAACTGGTTACTTAGCTGCAGTTTTGTAAAACAAGACTAAAATCATCTAAAGTTGTGATGATATTTTTAAAAAGGCTGTAGTTTAGTACCTAAAGGTTTACTCTAGTTTTTGTAAATTTACTTCTAACAAACGCGTAATAGTTGTTCTGCGGACTGTCAACCTTGCCAACTACAATCATTTTGCGACGTAGAAATAAAAAAAAAAAAACACAAAACACTTTCTTTTCAAATTCTAATTAAATTTAAAGTTATGTTCGCATATCTGAGCTTAATATTATTGAAATCAGTTGGCAAATAGTGCCGTCACTTACGCAGAAATACCACCCTTAACCAAGTTCAAAAACCAGTAAATTAACTTTCGTCAAGATTGGTTGGAAACTATGTCCAGTATACAAACTAAAAGAGACCGTGTCAAATTGACACCTTCCACCACTTTTAAAATTGGTCATTGACCCGTCTAATTCAACATGTACAAAATAGTTACAAAATAGTCTCAATAACCTAGATTTAGTACTCCTTATCATACGATAAGCCAGATATTGCATCTGCAAAAACTCTTGACACTTGAAGTTTGAGTCGATAACCTTTCTTATGTACAGATATCAGTGCATCGAACTTATTTACAAAATGTAAATATTGATGAAAGATTCTGAGCTGCTTTTTAATCATAGGTTTCTAAAATATTTAAAAAACCTTGTTAAGTTTTTTAAACTTTACAGGCCGTTTTAATCATTTCAATTTGCTAAACAAAATTTTAAGTCACTATTTCTAAATATGCATAATACGGTCAAATGTTACCTTATTTAATGGCAAAATTATTGTTATCCCGAGGCCAAAAACTGACACAGCCAACTAGTCAGAATTTATTGAACTATCATGTTTTTTTTTCTCAAAAACTGTCACAATATAATCATAATTTATTGGTAAAAAATATTTTACAAGTCATTAGGTAAGCAAATAAAATATATCAAGGTCATAGATACAACAGTATGTACAACTTATTGTACAGTTAACCAAATAAATTATCCAAAGGATATAAAATTACATATAATTAATTTACATAAAATAGACATAAAATTTACTTATTATAAATTCCTCATAACTATAAAACGATTGCAAGAAGCCAGCCTTTGAGTCCTGACTTGAAGGTGCCCAAGGTATGAGTCATTGTGATAGAGCCATATCCATTCCTGAATTTCCCTTCCCACGTGGATGTAAATCTCGCCAACAGGTGAAGTTACTAATGTTGTCCAAACACGCACATTCTGAACATTCCTTCATATTGATAATAAGTAATACTCATTACGGATAATTATTACTTTCTGTCTAGCTTCTTAGAACTTGCTATCTTTCATAAGTATGTACATATATCCTAACTAATATTATAAATGCGAAAGTAACTCTGTCTGTCTCGCTTACACGCCAAAACCACTGAACCGATCTGGATGAAATTTGGTACACAGGTAGATTTGTTCAAAAAAAGTAGTTCCTCATTGGATTATCTCGATAGCAAAATGGGAAACTACGCGGGTGAAACCGCGGAGCACAGTACGTATATCAGTCATCAGGTTACCATAGCACAGGCTTTGCCTAGTTTGAGACCTGAAGACCTTTGTGTGGACGTTGTCCCATATATATAGAGCTTTCTTGGGGATACAACGTAAAAAAAGTAAATCCAAACATACTAGATTATAGGGTTATCGGTTATGGGTGTACTAAGTCGAGAGGTGGTCACTATACACACCATATTTAAGAACTTTTACTATGAGAAAAACTATAACTCAAAAAAAATAAATAAATATGTATATAAATTCGGGAAAAGAAACACATGTTTCATACAATGACGACCGTCGTGGTCTAGTGCCGAGTTCAGTTTCCGGTCGGGGCAAGGTGTTCGAATGATGAGTTTGAACATTGTCTTTGAGTCTGGGTGTTTTTGTGAGCGTGTTTGTGAATTTTGCATGGCATCCACGACACAGGAGAAATCCTAGTGGGGAGATGCGGTTGAAATATTTATTTATTATGTCGACGACCGAAAAATTTATACTTAAAGCTGGTTTTTTTCTCGTATTCAGAGTTCGTCCCATAATAAAAGTTGTTTGCAAATATGAGTATAGCTGTTTCGGCTTAGTACAGTACGATATCCTTGTATATACTGTTATCAGTCAAGAGTGTGCAAAGCCAAAAGGGATCAATATTCTCGTCAAGACGAACAACTTGCATTATTCCCATCGCGAATGTTGTTTATTAGGATAACTATAGTGATCCCCTCTTGGCTAAGTACACCCGCATAAAGCCAAGCCTGAACCTGCTGGGTAATTACTAACCGTTGCTTGTAGGTGGTTAGGATTGTGACATAAGTGAAGTTCCTAAACTAAAATTTGAGCAGCGATGTGAACTACAGGGTTATCGGCTTGGGGTGTACTAAGCCGAAAGGGGGTCACTATACTCATCCTAAGGAAAAACTTTCACTATGGGACCAACTCTGAATTCGAGAAAAAATAATAGTGGCCCCGTTCGGCTTAGTACACCCCTAGTCGTAATCCTGTATAGTTACCCCCATTATAAAGGAGACTCATGTGCAGCAGTGAATCTTTATGGGTGCATATAATATCGTTATTAAGCTTTGCTCTGATATTTGTCATTAAAGTCTTTACAGTAAAGGTTCTCCGATTTAGTCACTATTATAAAATTTATTCTGTATAATAATAAATAACCTGTATTTCAACATTCTTTATCAGAAAACCGGCTGTATATCTAACAGTTACTATACAGCTAAAATAAAATAAAATAACTTACTTTTTATGCCAATGATTATTAATTGACGAATGTTAAAAATTAATTCAATGGATGTTTACTTAAGCACCTTTTTAGTCATAAGGTGACAGAAAGGAATTCTTATTCTTGTTTGTCCTTTTAAGAGTAGAAATCGAGGTGACAAACAGGAATAAATCAATATTATAGGTTATATATATATAAAACATAGAATTCAGAAACCGTTCGAAAAATGGATAAGTTCATATTCCATATTTTGGGTTAGTTATGTAGAAGATATATTTTTGTTTTAAAAGAGTTACTCCTTACTGACTTATATTCCAGAGATTATAGTCCAGACCGCTAAAATATGAAATTGTGAGGGTGTGGGAATGTAATAACAAAGTGATTTTGAAAATTCAATTCCTAAAGGTCCCAAACGTGGGTTCAAAGTTTGAAAGTGCAACGCCGCTGCAGTATTTAACAGCTATTAATATTTTGAAATTTAAATATTATTTATCCAAGTAAAAATATTATGTTTTGTATTTATTTTACCGAGCTTGAGAAAAAGAGGAGGTTCTCAATTCGTCAGACCTTTTTGCGATAGTTACCCGATTTCTACGTGACACCGAATTAGTGCATTTTTCTAAAATATTCCTTCAAACAAAGAAAAATATTTATTATTTCAGTTTTCATAGTTTTATTATATACATTTTTTCAAAATCGGTTTAATAGCATAGAGTTTGGGTTAAAATGATACTGAGAATGTTGAAGGCCCAAGATAAGTTTTCAAGTATTACTTGATCCATTATAATTTGCTTGCTAGTCAGTTTAAAGTTCACTTACGACATGAATGAATGAATCAGAATGAGGTATTGTTTTCGAACCGGCCTCCTTTCATAAACTAGTGATAATCGTAATCATTATGAATGAATATATGCAAAGTAATTACGTTATATTCGATTGTTGTTTTTTATAGTTCTACTACATAGTACTAGGCCAAGGCCAGTAGAGACTTTTGTATATATGTAGTCATATCTTTTTATGAATGAATGATGTTATGAGAGTGTAGTGAGTCAATAATTTTCGTTATTAGTTATATAATATAATATGTTATATAATCCTAATATAACATATTATTACAAGTAAATAACGCAAATTATTGTCTCACTACCAAGCGGGAAAACATTAGATACGAATATTCCTATATCAAGTGTTTTCCCGCTTTGTCTCATTGTCAGCGTGAGAAATCTAAAAATATTTTTGTTTTTATGGTTACCTGTAATTTTGCGTGGAAGGTCATGTGTTCTAATTCTGATCCATGATTAAATGTATTGAACTCTTTATTAAAAAATATACAAATTACAAAATCTTACATACAGAAGCCGCTCGTAGGTTTATCGCTAAAGCAATCTCTTCCAGGCAACCTATGGATGGAGTCGACTGTGAAGCATAAGTAACGTAATAACATACAGATGTTAGCAGAGTTACTTGCTCGATTAATAAAATTATGTTTGACAATATTATAAAATAAAAACAAATTAGTAATTTTCATAGATGGTATCGTGTAATTTTAGAGACGAAAGAAGTGAAACAAGTGACAACAATCTTAATTTCGTGTTCACAGAGCTGAACGAGCGTTGCTTTTACTTGTTTCACTTATTTCGCCGCTAACGTTATGCAATAGGTACCACCACAGATTTTGCGTAAAACTATAGTTAAAGAATCCCAAAGATTAGCTTTATCAATGGCAAGTTTTATCAGTTTATATGGATGTTTAGACTTCTCAGATGGCATAGTGCGTGCTTTAATTCACGAACGCACAGATCATAAAAATGTTGTGGAGGTACCATGTAAAATAGCAGTTCTGCGAACTGTTCACATCGTGATCTCTAATATTTTTTGAGTCAAATAAGTTACCTAATATATTTTTTTGTGTTCCACTCATTCTTACCAAACATTATTTAAAACGGTCTGTTAATGGCGCTACAACGATTACAAAATTTTTTAAGAATTATTTGACAGAAAAAATTCTAACAAAAAATTATTGAATCGGCATACGAAATTTCATCAATATTGGTAAAAAAATTACGACATTTAGGCAAGTACCAACATCTGACAAAAAAAAAAAACTGGTAAATAATGTGCCGGGATCAAAACAGAGACGTTTGGGTCGCTTAGTCAATTCTTAATTTAATTATAATTTACTAATAATATTTTTTTATTTTTTTGTATTAAAAAAAAAAATCATTGGTAAATTAAATTACATTTAACTTTTAAAAACATTAAATAGTAACTAAGTAGATACTAGAAAATATTATACATTTGTGCAAGGAAATGACCTTTCAATCGATCTTTTGTCTTGAATAAAATCTTTGTATTGAGCTTTTTGCATTCAAAGGTCTTTTACTTTAGTTTTAAACATAGTATCTTTCGTTATTTTAGTTAATAGCTGTTAGTTAAGATATTGCAAAAAAATATACTATTTTTCACAAACGAGTCACTAGTTTTTACTTGTCTGGTTTTTGGAATTACAAATTTATTTTTATTTCTTGTGTCATGATTAAGAATATCACTTCCCATATTAAATTTATTCACTTTCTTACGAGTATACATAAAAATATACAGAGTAAAAGATATCAAAGTTTGTTGCTACTATTCTTTATCAATGAACACCGTTATCAGTAGGTACTTGATGTTTCTTAGTTTGTGTACATTAAGCGTACATTGTGCAATATTGATGCTAGCTTCTTATAAAACAGTGAGTGGTGCAACCGCTATAGTGGTCCCTACCACGGGAAACACGGGAATGAACTCGATAAGTAGAACTATAACTATCTCGGTTTTTTCAAATTGCGAGTGAATTGTTGTCTTTTTAGACAAGCGTGCCACATTATAGGCCGCATCGTAGCTTTACATCAGGCGAGGTTAAGCGCAATATTATTATTTAGTTTATAAAGTAAGTAGTAGAGATGAAACGAGAGGGAGAGTTTTATAACGGGACAGACTATTAGCATTAAATCAGCCAAAAAAAGATACACAAATTACAGATCTTTTCATTCATTTGCCTAATTTATAAGCTATTTATAATCAGCGGCGTTACTCCATGAGAAAACTTAACTTTGCCGGCATAAAAAGAAGCTTATGTTTTAATCTAGGACATAAATAAATGTCCTTGTGCCAAATTTTATTCGAATCCATTTAGCCGTTTGAACCGATAATATTTATTATCGCCGAATGCACTGAATTAATTGAGAATAAAACAATTTGTTTTTAGAAGTCATAAGCTTTATTTAGAATAAAAATCACTCATAATTTTTAACAGTGTAAGGTCTCGACTGTAAATATCCGAAACGCACTTTTAGCTTAAGTAATCATATCAGGGATATAATTACGTACCCAGCCCTGAGATATGGGTTGAATCCTTAAAAAATATATGACACCATTAGTATTCTTTCTCTTCAACAAATTATGTGGTACTGGTGTAAATAAATAAAAATATTGCAAAAAATAAACCTCTTTTTTTATACCATATCTTAACACGCATGTATTTAATGTATCGTTGAACTTTTTACTCACGAAATTCTCACCGATACCTCGATGATAGTCTTCACAACAAGAGTAGGGCCAAAGATAAAGTTTGTCAATGTTTACGAAATTTCTGATAACGCTCTCTTTTGTTAATCAACTTCCGCGTGTGAAGAATTAGGGCATAGATACTAAGAGTGTTGTAAATGTTTTAGCACCTTGACTTAAAACTTAAAAGGTTCAGAATTTTTCTACTAACATTATTAGTTTTAGACGTTATGTTTACACGTGCTTATATCTTGATACGAAAATTTATTGCGTTTCTTTTAAATGTAATTTTATTATTTTTTTCTAAGTTAAGTGATGATCATATTGGTATGTTATTGCACATACCTATATATAATTTATCTAACAAAAACGTACGTATGAAATTTTTATAACTAGTATATTCTAGACGCGTTTGTTCTTTGTTCTAACAAAAACAGTGTGTCTGCTTTGAGTCCGGCATCGTTCTTTCGTTGTAATGTTCGTCTGTATGTTGGTAGTCTCGTAAAAGTAGTCGTTTGCAACTAATATTGATGAAATTTCTAAAAATTTAAAGCATTTTTAGTCTACAGGGATTTGATTGATTCTACCAAAAAGGGGAGGGATCTATCTGTTCAACTTTTTTTTTCACAGAAGTTTGAACTGCTGAACTTTTCAAAAAAAATCTACACGAGCCGACCAAAGTAATAAAGGGCGCGCAACACCACCTATAAAAAAATAAAAAATAAAATTATTAAAAATATCAATACAAAAATTATAATTTTTAATTTAAGTAAAACCCAACATCTGTATTTTAACTGGATTAAAAATATAATTATTAATAAGAAAGAAAGAAGACGTTTTTCATATTTTATTAATAAAATAATTCTTCCCTGTGATTAAATGAGTTTTACAAAATAATTTGACCTTGTTCCACAAGGTATACCGTATAATTTTAGAACAGAGAGCGATCCGAAAATTATCCAAAACTAGTTTAATCCCTCCAGACGATTGGCTGGGTATAAGTATAAGTAAGATTGCAACTGGGTAGTTAAATTCTGAGTGTAACACGAATGACATTGACAGAACTTTGGTTATCAATCACACTTTATAATTAGCATAACGCAAAAGGGACCGAAAAGGGCACGAAGAGAAAGAGCACTCTTTCAAATCACTTTTTGGTCTGAAATAACTCACATAATAATGTCATTCAAAAACATACTCTATTATCTTATCATAAAGTTAAAGTTTGCTAAGCAATCTGCATGCTAGTAATTTGACTGAAACGATTTGCCACCCTTTTGTTTTCTTTTTTGGCACTCTGGACTTAATTTAAAAAGGCGGCATTCACACAGTCATAAATATAAATGGTAATTTAAAGCGCGCGGTCATTACACTTGGTTGTCATTTGTATAATATATACTGGTAGTTCTGCGAACAGTTGACCTCATGATACCTGAAGATCTTGCGAGTGCAAACGATCTTGCAACTTTCTGACCCATTTTATTCATATGTATTCAAGGCAATTTAAAACTATTATAAAGTCTGCAAATAACAAGTAAAATTGAAAACTTTAAAAAAACCCCGACATTTGTTGTAGCATCTTGGATTTGAAATGGTGTATGATATTCTATTAATCAAGCCCTTTCATTTAATACCCATATTGAGGAAGTTGTAAAAAAAAAATCTAAAAATATAGGTAGCTAAAAACACTCACAACTGAATACACCTCTCATATAAAAAATCTAAATCGGTTCCTCCATTTGAGAGCTACAATGCCACAGACAGACTCCCTGACAAGTCAAACTTATCACACGATGATCAAAAACGCCGCGTTTCAATTGACGTCATTGATGCAGCGATGTGGATATAGAAGATTATAATATCTCGTATCTTTCAATCTATGACTCTAATATTATATAGGCGAAAGTTTGTATGTATGTGTGTTTGTTTATTCATCCTCCACTTTCAAACAGCTTAACGGAATTGGATGAAACTTGGCACGGAGACAGCGTATACCCTGGATTGACACATAGGATACATTTTATCCCAGAAAATTGAAGTGTCCTTATGTGATGATTTACCGGTTTTACCTCCTTTTTTAGCTTGATTTTTACCTATTGCATTTTTCAACCATCTTTATTTCATAATAGTAAAATTACAGATACAAGGCTATTGTACGTCAATTCTAATAAAAAATGCTAGCGTCGTAATAACATACATAAAATAAATACGTTTTACGAGTACATTCATTTAAAAAACTTTTTAGCTAACTTATCATTTCAAATTACGCTACAATTTATATCCCTTACACTTCGGTGTGAAATATTCCTTAATATGGCCTACAGACGGAACGCTCACACTAACTGACAGACAGACAGGGGAACATTGTTATTTTAAGTAATGATTCACGTGAGAATTATTATTGACCGACTGCAAAAAGTACTTGAAGCGATTTCAAAAATGTATCATATATTGTGATAATAACGATTTATCAGTAACAAACAATGTATTACACATATAATACACGATTCATATAATTCCAAATTATTGACCCCCTAAATAGAAAGACAGATGAAAGATAACGTATTGACGTACTCCTATTTTTTATTTTTTCAGAATTCAGAATGTTATAATTACGTTTTTAGAGAGCTTTGAAAGTATAATAATAGTTTAGCATAATGTTATTCTCGTATTAAGTATCTGTTTCGTTTGGTTCACAGATGACAGTTACAATAATATTTTTTATTGGTGGCATCTGACGGTCTTAGCATAAATACGAGATATTTTTCATCAGTTTCTTGTAAATAACTCGGAAGAAAATGAATATAAAAATCTGGCATTTTTATTACGTACTCTTCTTTTTATTATCTCGAAATAGTTTTCGAATTTCCATCACTTTCCGAAAAACAAATATTGTCCATAAATTAAAATATTAAAACTGTGACGACATTCAAATAATTCGACTGCAAAAAATTTAGACCACAGTAAGCCTATGACCATGTTCAATGCAAGTCCAATGACACCTCGCACATTAAAATCGGTCTAGAAGTTTAGTTTGCACCTAGAGGGTCACAAAAAGGAAGACATACACATATACTCTCACATATAATACACTCTATGTATACACTCGAAAAACATGATCAGCTTTTTGGACAGGCGGCTAGAAAAAGAAGTGTATCTCGATCTGTATATAATGTAACAAAAAGATGTGACAATACTCAAGGATGTTAGTCTACGAGTATCAATCAAGGTGAAACCATCGTAGAAGAAAATATTGCAAAATTCTTGAAAAAGCTTTAATTTCTCTATACAAAAATTGGTCTCGTGATCGGTCAAGATACGAGTATATGGAGAACGCGATATTTTTTCTGGAATTTTGCATAATTGTGTTCTACGCAGGGTTCACTTTGATGTGTAGACTAACACCCTTAAGTATTGTCACACCTTTCTGTTACACCTTGTATATATTTTTACATTTTATGAACAATTATATTGTTTTGAACTTATGCTGCTAAATAGTAAATTTGAATTTGAATTCAACTCCTATGGTTACAACTCCTATGGTTTCCTTCCAATATTTTCTTTTGCAGGAATCCTAACAACTCAAAATACCCTTAGCAAGTTACAATAACAATATAAGTGAGTACCTTACACCCTTACATATCTCGTAGGGGTGGCACATAACTAATTCGCTACTGGACAAGGGGTGTGCTATCTTTATTTTTATTGCTATCGATTGATATAACATCCCTGCATTGGGGCATTGGATTGACTAGATAGGGGCAAGTTTTCTGCATTTGTACGCTTCATAGTACAGCCAAAATGTTATCTATATCTATCTTCATCCATATACAACGTGTAACAAAAAGTTGTAATACAATTTAAGGGTTTTAGTCTACCCATCAAAGTAAACCCTGCGTAGAACAAATTAGTAAAATTCGAGAAAAAAATATTGCGTCCTCCATACAACATGACCGATCACGTGACCATGTTTTAATTGAATATCCTCATATTTATTTCTCTAATTTTGCAAAATTTTCTTCTCCAGTGGGTTTATCTTGATGTATAAACTAACACCGTTAAGTATTATCACACCTATCTGTTACACGTTGTATATTTTAATTCCATATCTATTAATGATGTGAACTTTAAATATTACCAATGACAAACCTAATTTTTCGAAATAAAGACCTCACAACCACGTTATTTTTGTAAACAAAATAAAATTGATAACTTTACTTCACTGCTCTTTTATATAAAGAATTAATATTAATTATTATATGGGGAAATAAACCAAGCAAAAATTTTCGATCGCTAAAAAGGCTAAAAATCTTGGAACATACGCGTGAAGTTTCGTCAAGATTGGATAGTATCTGTATGTTGAACGCATTCGACCTGTATGCGTTCAACATACAGATAAACAAACATTGTATCGTAATAGACTTTACTGTATATACGGATTCCCACATACTATTATATTTACCTGCGTAGCGAAGTACCGGCACAAAAACATGACAAACTACAACAAAAAAATAGCAGATGGATTATCTCTCAATCTAGACAATTTAAGATCTACAGATAATGCAATTTCTCCAACCCCTGCCAGAAGGCAGCGTGTCCAGAATGCTAGTCGCATTACCACGAATGGCAATGCTTATACGTTGAGCCAAATAAAAGCGTGCATTCTGGTCACGCGTCAATTCGATCAAACTCTCCGCTAAGTTTTGTAAAATAAGATTAGCTCCCGGTCCCCACGGCCCTAAAGTCTCGATTACAAATGGCTCAAATATATACGTAGACTCTTTAACTCTGCCTTCCTCAAAAAATACTAAAACTTTTCGTCGACTAGTTAACGTAAACACTAACAAGTAATAAAATTTACAATATTTTCTCACGCAACGAAACTCTCGCCGTCTCTGTCACACATACTGGTTTAGAAAGAGATGGTTGGCATTAGAAAAGTCATTCATACTAATTTGGTATAACCCATTTATCTTAAAAATGATGCGGGCTGTTTGGGATATAAGTGGAGATGTTAATTTTCTGTCTAAATTATGAATAAAGTAGCTTTTAGTCATATTTGAATTAGAATAATTTAGTGGTCGTACATGGAGTACTATTATGGTTTGTTAGTTGTAATAATTTATTCAAAAAAATTTGTAATAGATCATAAAATTACCTAAAAATAAGCTCTGGCTAATTTCTATTAATAACGGATAGGAAATAGGATAAGATAAAATAGGGATGCTATTTAATGACCACCAAAAAAACAATCGTTACCCTAGACAGCGACATCCAAAAAAAAATTATATGTACAAATAAATGAAACCTGTACCAAAATCTTTAGAGCTTTTCAAGTCATGCCTGATACACTACAAAAACCACGGCCACGCGTGAACCAAATTTTAACTAGTAAAGTTTTATGACACTCCCAATACTTTCGGCAACAAGGTCCGCAGTAGGTTTAGGTTATTTTTTTCTATGACAATCCGAATACTTTGCGCAACAAGGTCCGCAGTAGGTTTAGGTTATTTTTTTCTATGACAATCCGAATACTTTGCGCAACAAGGTCCGCAGTAGGTTTAAGTTATATTTTTCTATGACAATCCGAATACTTTGCGCAACAAGGTCCGCAGTAGGTTTAAGTTATATTTTTCTATGACAATCCGAATACTTTGCGCAACAACGTCCGCAGTAGGTTTAAGTTATTTTTCTCTATGACAATCCGAATACTTTGTGCAACAAGATCCGCAGTAGGTTCAGGTAATATTTTTATGACTTTATGAATACTTTGTAAGTTATCGGATGAGTGCATATTTGATACATATTTGATTGAAGATACTTGCCTTTTTTAGGTTAGCAGACTTTACGTTTAATTAATTATTTATTATACAGTATTGCTGATAATTTCAAATTAAAATGGGGATTAAATTGTGGTAAGTACTTACGATTTTTGGGCGTTATATTTCATTATTATCTTAAACCTGAGCCGATAAAATATACCACTTATAACAAAACTTCCTTAACGATGTAATCTATTTTTGTGTTATTGAATGGCGGTAAAATTAATGCGACATATAATTTTATTTAATTCTTATTTTTTGGAAAACTAAGAGAAAGCTTTAAGAAAGCTGGTAATATCCATAACTTTATTGTAAGTATGTACTTGCATACTTATTTATCATATATTTTTCTAGCGATAGCTGTGGTAACTAATCTAAATTAGCACAGAAGGTAATTAATAAATTTGCTATAATACTAAATATATTTTTTACGTTTAATCTAATTAAATTGCATAAGAAATAATTATACTTTATCCAATTAAAATCTATATATATATATACATCCGGTGCTTTAGATATATTTAAAGCCAGTCTGTTTATCACAGTTCTAAGAACTTTCGGCATATTTGATAACAATGTTTACCTAGGGTTTAATGTTGCACTAAGATTAAATGTCAGTTGATAATAACGGCGCCAGTATTCCTAGAAATATACTTAGCTGAGACAAATATCTCACCAAAACTATTTCAACTGTCAACAGTTTTCGACTGAGATGTTTAGAAAGTTAGCTTACGTAACTTTCAAAAGATCCAGTCGTCTTTTAACAATAGGTAAAAGTACGTAAAATTTGAGAAAATTTCTAATGACGTTTCAATTCGCGTTTGTGGTTGAATCGACGACGACATCTTTCTATAAAGGGCGACCGAATAGATCGGCTAGGTTATTGCTTGAAAGAAAATAATCCTAACTAATATTATAAACTATAACTCTTCTTCACGAAAAGTAAGTACGCGAAAGTAATCTTTTCATTGATGCGCGGACATACAAAAGAAAAAATATGTAAAAGTCAAGTTGTAGGCCTTTCTTTATCAAGGGATTGTATATTTCCTAACCTTCACTTATACATAAAATAGTGTATTCCTCACGCGTAGATACTTTGTTTTTATTATTTACTGGCGTCCCTCATTCTCATTCCGCCCCCGCGGTCGATCTACATAACAAATACTAGCAATATTCTTATAGCTATAGCCCTAAGTACGATTAGACATGCATTCTTGGATCATGAATCGTGAGAAATCGAGTTCATTTCGCTAGCATTTTATTAACAGAAGCCTTGTTCACAATATAAAAAAAAGAAATATTAGTTTAAAAAAAAAACGGCATATAGTATTTCATTTGAAACTGTGTTTCGCATGTACTTGCTTAATTTTATTGAAATAGGCAGGTAAATTACGCTGTAACAAACAGCACGAAAGTTTTGGAGAAAATTCTCGCTCAAAATAATTTCCCAATAACTCAAAACCGTAAATTTCGTTGAATCTGTTAAAATTTCATAAACTTTTTACTAAAGATTACAATTACAAAGTACTTGTAAAATGAGAGCAAGCGAACTAGCTGCTTTTTTACCTGGCTGACCTAAATAAAGTAACTTTTTTATAAACCACTTCCGTCCTCATAGCTTAAGTCGTCACTTCCATTCAGCCATCAAAAATCTCGAGCCCTTTGCGTTACGTCACTCGCCAAACTAAAAAAAAGTAATTTGACGTTTAGGTGACAGTTGAAAAAACAAGCGGCGATGATGGATAGCGAAGTACTCGGGATAAAAATAGATGAAATATGAACCACTTTAGCTCGTTAATGACTGTGAGAAAAATAGGTCACAATTACTACTAAAATTGACGTCACTATGATTTTATCATTGACATATGTCATAATATAAAATAAAACTAGTTGTTCTGCAAACTATTGACCTAAAGATCGCAATATTATATGCAAATTAAAAAAGACAACCTCTTCACTGATTGTTTTAATGTTGAGAATTCTTATTTAAAATATATAAATTTCTGTCAATTATATTTGATCTAAATGGATCAGTAATTGACGTAAAACACTATGCACTCCATGCCTTCTATGGAAGAACTCATTTCCTCAATGAAAAATCTCAGACGCCAAAAATATCTAATTTTTTTCCGAAGTCAGTTTCAGTTTCGGCAAAAGTTTCTGCCGCCGCAACTTGATTTTTGGCCGAAACTCAGCCGTAACCGAAACCGAACTTTCGGTCGGACACTAGCAGTTCTCTTTAATGAAATGTTCAGCAACATTGCTGAGTAACGAACAGTTAAAACTTTTTTAGAGTTATAAAATTTAATGTAGAGCATAGAGGGGTTAAATTCACCCTTCGTATTTTAACACCTTTCCAACCGAAACGAGATGCTAAATATGTGTATTTTCCACTCTAATTATCTTTTTATTAAGTTACACGCCATCATTATGCGGTAATTTACTTTGTAATTAGGCGTTGTCGTGGTTTTTTGGTAATTTGAGTACCTACTTACATTATCATTAACTCTGGCAAGCTTAATTTTTTATTAGAGGTATATTTTTTTAGGATTTTGTGTTTTTTAGATAATTATAACTAAAAGGTAGCGACCACAAATCATTTCATTTGTTCTACGTAAAAATAGTGATGTTACAAATTTCATATTTTATATATTTTATAATGCCATATATTATATATAATATTATCTTTAGATGATAAATTCTACTACCAGAATGACAACGCGCTAGGCTTCTATAGTGCATCTCGTTCTTCCTAAAGGTATTGCCATAAATCTATAATTCCACTTAATAAGGGTAATTTAGTGATGCAATGTTTTTATCAATTCAAGCTCTGTATTGTTTCCAATTTATCTAAGAATGAAACATAATTATAGCATCTCGTTTTCGCAAGCGTACCTTATTGCAATTTTAGTAGAATATTTACTAAGATATTCTCTGTCTTTACAATCTCCTTTGTTTGACTTGACATTGTTTTTATTTTCTTCATTGACCATCACACTCTGTGTATTATGCCATTCCTCAAATACGAAATAAATATTTTGTTTAGACTTTCGCTTGATTCACTGACTTATTACTTTAGCAACATAATAATCTGATATAACGTAATATAACACGATATTTATACGGTGCAGTTGAGTTTCCTATGTGAATGATACAATTTTCTTTGTTAGTCCCTGTGCCCTTCGGTGTTGCCCACGCTAATATTAATAAGTAGCCTAAGTGTTAGCTATCTCCGTGCCAAATTTCATTAAATTCATTCGCAGTTTTCCGTAAAAGAGTAATAAAGATATATTACAAACTATATATATTCGCGTTTATAATATTAGTAGGATAAGTAATTTTAATTAAGATATTTAGCCAAGTCAAGGCAAAATAATTAACATGACTTTGACAGTAAAGTTCATTGTCAGTTCATAATCGATAAATCAATAGTGTTATGAAATCTCATTTGTACTGATTGTATGGAGACTGCGAACTTGATTGGCTAATTTAAGATGTTCTTAAATTAGCCAATCAAGTCTGCGAAGGGAACTGAAAGTGGGAATAACGTAAGTTTCGAAAATGACTACAGTGATGATGTTTGTCTTATGTAATCAAATTATTTTTATTGTAACGCCTTGAAAATTGGAATAACTAAATTAATTATAAAGGTTTAAATTTTTCCGATTTAAAAAGTGTATATTCATTTAAATTGTAAATTTTAAAATAAACAACAGTGATTTTCAAACTAATGTCAAAATGCATGCAATAGCATAGCAATTTTTATTTTTTTTGTAAATTTTATTAAAATTTTTAAATTTATTATTCACTAATATAAGTTGAGCTATTCGAGATAATATTTTAAAGTCCAGATCCGAGCAAATAAATAAATATAAATAAATTTTGGCGGACATTTTTCGCACAGCACCATCTAGCCCCAAACTAAGCAGAGCTTGTACTATAGGAACCAGATGGTTGATATATACTACATATATTATTTTTAAATACATACTTATTATACATAATGAACACCCAGACACAGAACAAACACCCGAGTTCATCACACAAATGTTTGTCCAGAGTGGGAATCGAACCCACGACCTTCAGCGCCGAAGTCAGGGGTACTAACCACTGCGCTGTGAGGCCGGTCGTTATAAAATTCAGAAATAATTAGTTAATACAAGCCACTAAAATTGATTGGTTATGGTTCAGTAGAAGTAATCCGACCCCCACGATGGCTCGCGTGTGGCCACGCATTAATAATGAATACTTGTTTAAAATACCGATCTTTTTAACTAATTCAAGTTAAAAATAAATGTTTGCTTTTTTCCACGCTTTCAACTAGAGCTCAGTTTGTCGAGGGTTTTTATAAAACACATGAAGTCGATAAGTTCCATAGAGATGCTTATTACATCATTTTTTACGCGGATTGGTATTGGATTTATTTTAATGGTTATTTTTCAAAAATCTTTTTCCTGTTACAATTACATTTATTTCATTTTTGTCACAACAAAAATACGGCATCAGATAATTATTACAAAAAAAAACATCTTTACGAACCACTTTCATTAATGGGCCACACCTGAATTCGAGAAAAAAACAATTGTATTAAAAAAAAAATTATGTAGTAGCTTGTTCCATAGAGAAATTTAGGAGGAGGAATAACTTACACTTTGATAACAGATAGCCCCGTAGAAACACTGAGAGTTTTCTATGAAAACACTATGTTATGGTACTTACATACATTTCAGTGATCTTAAACACGGAAGAGCGTAATATTACTAATATGTACACGGTATATAGTGTTAAGCTAAATATACACGGATTACGTAATAAATCACTACTTGTGCGTAATAAAAAACGAAAATATTTAAATAACCCCGATGATATTTGATTTCTTTATAAGATAAATAAATTGAGATCATACAAAATACACAGACAAATCGCATTACTACCGAATTATGGTAATGATCTGACAATAATTACTTAATAATGATCATTCTACACTTAACTGAGGTGTTTCTTAATGATCAGCGATGTTAAGAGACGACCAGTCCAGTCAGATCATGAGTGATCGAAGAGTGGCACTTTCAACTGAGCTCTACCGTGGGATGGTATCGAATGATACGTTTAATGGTAGCTCTGATTGTTTATATTGTTTATAGCAATCGTAAGTCTCGTAAGTTACTCGCATTAATACAGAATAAAAAGTAGCCTATGTGCTAATCCAGGGTCTAATCTATCTCCGTACCAAATATTATCGAAATCCGTTCAGTAGTTTCGGCTTGAAAGAGTAACAAACATACACACATACATTCTTACAAACTTTCGCGTTTATAATAAGTATTAGCATTCGTAGGATTACAGTTTTCAGTATTTTTTTACTTTGCTCATGAAATCATTGAATTTACGAATTTTCCAAATAAATTTATTTCCCATCGTAAAGCTCGTACGAGCCTACCTTTACAATTTACACCAGGACATTACTCAAAACGCCCGTAATCTGTTTATCCTATGGCTCACAGCTGCGGGGTGGGTTTTGTTTTAAAATGCGGTCGTGCGATGATATTTTTATACTTACGAGGGCTCTGATGGAGAATCTTGGTTGAAAGGTCTTGTCTTCGGATAATATCTTGAAGTAATCGAGTATCTGCGTTGTATCTTTTTAGGTAGAGTTTTAAAGCTATAAAATAAGGTTGGTAATTGTCGCAATCTTGATTTAGTTTAAGCCGAGTGTAGTGCAGTTTTTTTTTTATCCTACCTACCTAGGCATTTGACCACAAGTTCGCACGACTTTCCACTTTCTATTATCTTAGTAAAAATGGGGTTCAAAAATTTTTGAAATGGTGTCAGTTCACATTGAAACCATTAGAGGGTGGAGTCAAACATCTTATTTCATCAAATACAGTCGTACCTTATCGTTCCCCTAGGGTAAGCTATTTGTAAACCAATATTTCAATCCCCCACCCTTGGCATAGTGAAATATTACCCCTATACGTTACAATGGCGATTTATTTAGCATTTTAGCGAATTTTACAACCAACTGACCTCAGGAAGTGATATTTGGGTGAATGAGGTTACTACCAGAACTCGAATACGATTTTACTCACTATTAATTCGATCGCCATCTTGCTTTTAATTTTTTATTAGAATATATTATATGTTTACATTACGTAGGTTTACAGTTTTTTCTTTTTGTTTATGTCTGCCGCAAAGAGCTGAAGTATCAGCTCTTTGCGTCTTTTTTTAACTAGACTTTGACTCCAGTTATTAAGTCAAGAAGTGTAATTTAACTTTACTCCGTTGACCTTTATTTCTCATTTACCGATAAGGCCTTCACTTGTGTCACAATAGTTTTGTTAAATTTATCTTTTTGTCCTGTATGTATATTACTAATCTATAATTATGAATTTATTTATCTAGGCAGGTATTATAAGTACATTATGTAGTTATTGTTCTTACATAGCATTCAAGAAACTATATATTAACTTAAAAAAATTCTTAAAAAATTAATTAAATTATTATATAAAAGCTATGCTCATGCATTATCAAAAAAATAATTGTTACAATACTTATAAAAATCTCTTATAGTTGTTTATAGTTTTAGTCGTCTAAAATTCGAGTTCTAATGCTCTTATATGAGAGTTCCAATAGTACCCCCTCCGTGGTAGCGTCCAATTTTCACCAATCAATATAATTGGCCGCAATGGAAGCCGCCGGCTTGTATTTGACTCGCTCCCGCATTTCGGTCATCGGGTGCTACTGTTCATTTTGTTAGCTCTTGAAACTTTGCCGAACTAAAGGCCGACATACACGAACGGTTGCAACTACAGTTCGGCTTGAAGAAATAGATTGATTTTATTCTCCATGGTAAGAACAGTGAATGAATGAATGAATGAATAAACTCTTTATTGCAGGCACACAATCATAAAATATATAAGAAAAACCTTACATTTAGTGTCACAAGCCCTATCGCTATAACAGTGGTAATTGTGCAAGCTTGTAATTAATAAAAAGCCTACAAAAATTACGTGTTACCTTATTTATGGGTTAGTAGAGGACTTTATTACTATGCGTAGTATAGTACGCGGCAAATAACTAGAACCAAGATGGCGGCATCGTCCCTTTCACTCTAATGGGTGGTTTGGTAAGTGTGAACAGTACAACACGTCTCGCGCAGGGTCGAGTTGTTTGCCGCGTGCTATAACAATTACGAATTTCCTATGACGTTTGCCTTGACGCGATCTTTACTTCAGAACTCGTTTAACCCAGTGGTTATAGATTGTTCGCGAAAGGTGGCCTTATAAAATGACTTAAGTTTTTTTAAGCACTAAGTTTACTCACTAAGAATAACAAGTAAGAGTAAGTAGTAAAGTTCATTGATCATTATACCGTCAGTTAAAATCTATCGTGTATGGTGAGCATTATGAGCGGACACTAGTACAGAGTACGGTTTTTTGTTTCTCACAGTTTTCGATTTTGAAAAATAAATTAGGTAGTAGTCTGTAGTCTGTGACTTCAATTGTCTTGTAAATTATACTTCCTATAAACATTTTTATATGAAAACAAAAAAAAAGTTCAATACATATCATTGCTAAAGTTAATTAATGCACATTTATCAGGGTTAACAAGTTAGTAACACACTATTGTCTCAATGTTAAAAAAATAATATACTATCAATATCATCTCCCTGTCTTTAAACCACTACGTGGGGTCGGCACAGCGTGTCTTCCTCTTCCATTCTGCTCCATCAGCGGTCATTTAATCCTCTTCACACAACTTATCTACGTCTTCTTAGGTCGTCCCCTCCCGGCACTAACGCTTACCATCATTCTCATTGACCTCTTCGTCACATAATTGGGTTTGATGGTGTCTGAGCATGACATATCCATACCATCCAAGCCTACCACTTCTTTTTTTTTAACCTATACTGACCCACTTCTGGGTTAAGGTCTTTCCCAAAGCCTTCCACATTTCTCTATTTTCTGCCACTTCCCGCCAATCATATTTAAATAGGTCAAGAACGCGACGCCAGAAATTAAAAAAAATATATATATATATAGATAGATAGATAGATAGACAACTCTTTATTCAAAAACCAGCTTAACAATAAATTAATAACATAGACAAAATTGTAAACATATTCTAGTTTTTAAATGGCGGCCTTATCGCTTAAAGCGATCTCTTCCAGGCAACCATGCACGTACAAGATAATTACATAATACTAAAGAGGCCTTAAAATATTAAACTAACAACTTAACAACTCTCAATACAAATATATAAATATAATACATACATATATATACAATACAATACAACACTAGGCATGGAAATAAATGGACAAATTCTCTAGTAATAATTAGATGAAACAAATTTTAGTGCTATAGCGATAGATAATGAACTATGATGACTCGATGCTTAAAAACGTTTAATGAAGGAGCACGTCTAATATCAAGGGGAAGGCTGTTCCACAGCAAAACAGCTTT
The DNA here is from genome assembly GCA_947049295.1 of Ligdia adustata. Taxonomy (NCBI): domain Eukaryota; kingdom Metazoa; phylum Arthropoda; class Insecta; order Lepidoptera; family Geometridae; genus Ligdia; species Ligdia adustata. The sequence continues at coordinate 6,983,546 of OX346239.1, forward strand.
CACAGTAAAAGAGGACTTGAAGAAAGTGGTGGAATGTGAAGAAATTGATAATTTAAGATTTTCAGATGATTTTAAGGTATAGGAATGGGTAGTGTGACAATACTTGAAACATTTCTGATGGTACCGCGGAGAAGAAGGGTTAAATAACACATTGTAAAGGAGGGAAAGTATATGAACATCCCGGCGACGGCGAATAGGGAGCCACTTGAGCTTAGTACGATATTCGGAGACGTGGTCATATTTGCGTAAACCAAATATAAATCTTATGCAAAAATTTTGAAGGCGCTCAAGTTTATCGAAGCTCCTGGGTGAGATCTAGATAACAAACATCAACATCATATATATTTCAATATTAATATTAAATTTTTTAAGGAATAAAAAAAAAATAAATATCTTAGATACATACATTAGTCTAATACACTTATTTTTTTGGTTCAGGTAATTTTCACATCCTCTCACAAAAAATGTACCTACACACATAATTATTAAAGACAAGCAAAGAATAGCAAAGGTATTTACAAGTTATTTTTATCATTTATTACTTAAATAGCTTGAAGTCTATAAAACGATGAAGGGCGACTGAACTACGAGAACTACTAAAACACAACCCAAGGGAATGTAAGCATCGAGCTTAACTTATACTTACGACTAACTTACCAAAGAATTTCCAACCGTATGGTTATAGAAATAAAGCTGATATTTGAATGCATTGAAATCTAATTACACTAAATGCCACAGTGAGAGTGTTAATTTTGGCACACCCGTCACTTACCAATTTTATAACTTGTCATGGTTTTATGACAAAATGGTATTAGAGATAAAATCATTGAGCTCAAAATAACTTAGCAGATTAGAGCAAACATACTATTGAATAAACACTTTGAACGTTTGAAGGATAATTCAAGAATTTAACGTAATTTTGGAAATACTTTATTGTTATTTTTATGTACTTATGTTTATGGTTTGATTTTTTCTCTCTTTTGTCTGAAATATTAAAAATACAAAATTCCCTAGACGGCAGTAAATGATTTTCAGTTATTATTTATTTAAAAACCTGTACTGTATTACCTACTTGACCTATTCTAATGAAATTTACTTGTATATCGAACCAACTGGTAAGTATATCTCTCTCTAAATAAAGAATATTCGAAATCAGTCAAGTCAAAAAAAAGGCATTTTTTTTTTGAAATGTGAGAAGCTACGTTTCACAAATGCAACTTTTGATTTAATTTCGTAATTTGTCATGCTTTGACCTGAAGTGAGCTCTAAGTTATAGCAATAAAGTTAAAATTAGTTCGCTTCAAGAAGTACTATGTGTTAAGTCTTGTTTATTTTTAGGATATTGGTAATTTAGGCCACGTGGCACATAAATGAGGGTAGAAATGCTATTAAGTCGTTCGGTTCGCTCTTGGCATGAATAAATATTTGTAAATCCATCATTATAGGCATTTCTGCGGGTGTTCGTTGGGAAAATTATTTTGGTATGGTTTTAGTACGTACCTATTGTTCCTATTTTACTAAATTTAACGTTTCATTACAATTTTTTGCTTTCATTTTTGAACTTATAAATGAGCAGTCTTAAGTAACGTCATCATGGTTTTACGTCTAAAGTACGTATCTTGATCTTTTTTAATTTTCAGTCCTCCATTAGTTTCAATTCCTATAAAGGTTGTCTAATTATATTACGTATAAATAATAACAGTCAGGTACGCGTGAAAACCCATCTTAAACAATATGAATCTAAAACGCGTTAGTTTTCTAAATAATTAAATTTATAAAAATATGAATAATCGTATTATGAAAAAACTCAATAAAAAAAGAACTGTTTTCAATCGTCTTAGATAAAACTTTCGCTCGCAAGACTTGGTACGTTAGCAATTAGCACTAATACTGTTAATTAGCGAATGCGATATTACGATAGCAGTTAACGTAATAGTGATGAGATACGAGTAGCTGTTCGCACGTAAATTGTTAATTAGCAGTTTAGGAATACACACGGTTTTTGGTTTGCTAGTACCTTGGTTAGTAAAATAAGTTTCAATAATTATTCCAATCCAAACTTAGTAAAAAACATTATTTAGTAAGAAATAAAAAGCTTTTATATTTTAATTTATTAATTTTAGTATCTTTGTTAACAAAAGTTTTTCTAATTACCCTTAATACGTGTTGTATTTAAATAAAATTTCTTAGTCAGTGTGCGTTTTCATGAAATTTTTCTAATGAGATTGTAGTGACAAGTCAAATAAACCTAGTTTTGTCAAAACTAGTTATAAAGGGAGATCCTACCATGTTCAGTCCAATATAGTTGACTGTTTTTTTTTTCATAGGTATAGTTGCGTTTGACAGCAACTCGCCTGATTATAGAGCGAGGTTTACGGTCTAAGATGTAGCGCGCTTTTCTAAAACGTGGTCGGATTAAGCCGGATAATAAATACATTAAAACAAGAAATTGCTCTTGTTTTGGTGCTAAATAATAATCGTTTAAAAATTGTCGTAAATTAAAATTCTCCATTAATCATACAACTAATGTTAACATATTAATTTATTAGAAAAAAATTAATTACTAATTACAGCAAAAAAATGCAAATGAATTACTTGTAGATTACTTAAGATCTACAGATAATACACCCACCACCGAAGGTCGGCGTATTAAGATTGCTAGCGGTATTACCACGCAGAATGGCAATGCTTATATGAAAAATTTGCAATATTACCTATGATTACATTTTCTATACTTTGTATATTATTGCTATTGAGAAGGCCATGCCAAAGGCCTTCGGGTGGCTTACAAAGGACTTGTTTCATTTTCGGCCAGGACGGTGGATAAAATTTTGTTTTAATGAAAAATGCATTTTATGCCTCCTTCATTGTGTACAAAAATATCTAAATTCTGTGAATTGTAATGTAATTATGACATCCTTATCCTTGGTAGACTCCAATGGTTTATAACCGCCCGTTGTACCGCCCGTCGCAAATGTGAAAATTGACACAGTTAACGTTACAATGTTTTGGTTCGAAATTAATTTTGTACATTGCGATAAGTTACGTCATTTTGAATTTGGTTGCTAAATTAAAGATAAATTAAACCTAACACATTTATGGTTCATGTACACTGTCCCGGCCGGAGCGTCATACATTTTTGATACATCTCTTGTGACAATAAGGCGAGCTACTCCGCCTATTCAAAGAAGAAGAGACATTAGTATAAGAAACTGCTAAATATTCTTCGTATAACATTACCGTCGACTGCATCCATAGAATAGCAAATCAACTCAAACGGTCTCCTATTAAAGCAGTTAGTTCCGCGTTCTTGCTTCGTACAGTGCAGGCACCTAGTAATGCACATCGGGCTTTAGAAAGAGATTGACAGATCTCATCGATGAAAAATTAAAAATTCTTGTTTAAGATTATTTTTTAAGTATAATTTTATGCAATTAATGCAAACAATGTGCCGAAGGTAAGAAGATACGCATATTCTAAGTTGCATATAGATATAAAATTTTACAAAAGCCTTAAAGATTAAAAATGTATTTAATATTAAGGGGTGGGGGGGGGGGGTGACCGGGGCGAGATTGCCTTCTATATGCTGGAAGGGATTGTACCTGTAAATGTGGCGCCTTTGGGATTTCCTTTGCACCTCACAGATACTGTTTAGGTTTCAGTCCATAGGCCTTATATTATGTTCACTAGCCCTTATATTACACCTTCTTCTTATCACAAACTAACTATAAATGTATGCGGGAGCAATTATCACGGCTGCAGTAGGATTGGAACGTATTATCCGATAGAGAACGGAAGCGCCTAAAAAAGTTTTACTATCAATATTGCATAATTTTATAAAAACAAATGCATGTTGCAAATAAAACTAGCCACATGCTTTGGCGTTGCTGTAAATGTAATAGAATTGAATATATAATAAGGTCGTTAATATACAAGCGTTAACAATGTGTATAAGTTTTGGGCAGGCACTGTACTAGCCATACGAACGTATGAGCAATGCACGGGCCTAATGATGTTTACAACTGACTTGATTAAGACATTTAGTTTTAATTATTTTGTGGTTGAATGGTTTACTTGATAGTTGATATAAATTTATTACTGGCAACTAGGGACTTTGAAACAGGGGTGTATATATACATTTCTCTGCACGCTATAGATAACGAAAGTAAAAGAAAGTCATAATAAAAAGACCATAAACCAGTATAAAAAGACTATATTTTACTGACGTATCTTATTGCGACTGGTAGAGATACTGCAAGACGCTCAGAAAAATCAACGCCAGACGCTTTCGTTATAATATGTTAGGATTCAATCGACTCGCATTAAACGCTTTGCGTCTACTTTTATTGTGCAAACTTCCAGTTTGTGCCGAGTTTTTTATTTCCTGCTAGCTATAGTCTCGGACTTTTAAATCACACGTGAATCGGTTACTTCTAGGCAGGCGTACCACATAGACGAGTTGTGTACAAGCGCTATAAATACATGATAATGTCACGATACGTTAGGTCATTATTTGATTGTAATAATCAAAACATATTATACTTGGAAACTTTGAAATTAAACTATGAATGAACAATAATACGTACTATTTCAAAGAACGGTTAGTAATTTAAACAATAAAATGCTTAAATATGTATAGTACGTTAACGCAGTAAACATTATGAATGAAAGGCGTCACACCGATTTAGTTTGAAGCGACTATAAATATAACACTTCAAAACAAAAAGGGTAATAAAAAAAGACAATGACATTAGAATTAGATGTCAACGAGCTCTCGTCACTGTTTTTGAACGAGTCAATAAAAAACTGACACGGATTTGTTTTTTTTTGATATGCCAATGGTTTATTCTAACCAAAAATTTACTGAATTTAAAAAGATAATGTGATTAATGATTACGCTAAATTTATTAGTGAAACTTGATTATTCCACGAGTAAACTGCAGTTGCCCGGGTAAAGTACCTATCTTATGTTTTATGTTGGTGCCAAATTTTATTCAAATTCGTTCAGTACTTTTTCCGGGAAAGAGTAACAAGCATACCTACATACGAGTACATCTAAACATTCAAACTTTCGTCTTTATAATATAAGTAGAATGGATCCATGATGATCTGACGATCGGTTGGTGTCAAAACTAAAAAGAAACTCCATCAGACATCTACTATAGTGCGAGTGTTTTACTTACTCGATCGCGTTAGGAAAAAACTCGGTTTTGGAATGGAATCAAAACAGCGCCATCTAGTGTTAATGCTTTGTTTTTATGTCCATCCATTGCATATAAAATTGACTACGCCAGCGCGATAGAGTACCTAAGTAAGAAAACTTAAACTAAGCTTGGCCACAGAAAAAATGTTAGACCAATCCTTCTTCAACAGTTTAAAATTCTACAAAGTTCTATGACTCTACATTGTGCATTTTAAATTCACTGAGTGTCGTCTGCCATATTTCAATTTTGTACCTTTTGAACGAAAAGCCCGCGCTTTTTTGTCTCATCTGTAGATTTATTACCTACTTCCGACGTTTCGTTACGCTGCGTTTAGTTTTTACATAGATTTTTGTTTGAATAGAAATTTGTATGTCATCATTGAATTAGAATCACTTTGTTGTTTCTATTTTGGAGGTAGCTTTAGTGCGTATTTTAACAAGCTTTCATTTCGAACGTACTTACCATGTTTATCAATCTATGTTTATATAGCCCTTCCGTTTGTTGAATAAGGAAAGGTTATTTTAGTATTGTCAGCCTAAAGCTGGATGATAATTGGCGGACTTTTACATGTCCTAAAAGGGGGAATTGGCTACACAAAAGTGGGAAATTGAACTGAGGGAGTATTTCCCCCATTATGGAGGAAAATTTGCTATGGTGCAATTTATTTACAGAATTCAATGATGTTTGGTAGGTATATGCTAAACAAAATCCAAAATGATTGATTGAAATGATTTTTGTTTCATAAACAAAAATCATTCAAGTGTTTGTCGTTTTAGTTAAGTCACAATGAAATGTTACCAAAAAGTCGTTAGCAGAACTAATAATATAGTTATCAAACGTATCTGAAAAAAGTTAACTTTAGAGCTGTCAATCTAACCCAGTTTCTCTATCGAGTATAATCGAATCGATCAACAATCGATGTTGCGCTCTACTGAACGCATTCGATCATCGAATAAAAATCGATTCATATGTAAATCGATGTGTTTACACAGCCATTAACCTTTTATGGGTTTGTTTAGATAAGGTAGTTATTGGCATTTAGGTATTTTAGGTACGACTACCAACAATATTTCTTACTAAGTTATTCTAGGCTGGAGTTATTTCTAGTTATTATAAAAATCCTTAGTTTTAAAAGTAAGTAGTAATATTTTTCCGCGTAAATTAGTTTGTACTGTGTATATGGTATATATGCACTTTCTACCAGGTTTCATGTAGGTTTATCAGAATCAGCTTTATATCGTTCCTTGAGTGCAGTCAAGCGGAAGCCAAGTTTTTTCGTTTTTTATTTGCTATAAAGAAAAATAAGAAGTCTTGATTTTAGTTCGATTATATTGTTAATTTTTTATCCGACAAACCTGTAGATCGCAACCACAGATTTAGAATACTAAAAACTCTATGCCTATAAACGCAAATCTTTGACGTGATAATCCACTTTAATAATAAACATGTTTTTCTGTTATGTGCATCAATGGTGGTTCGCATGAAAAAAAAAAACAAAACGCTTTCTTTTCGGTGATCTAATAACTCATATGTCAGCGTCGTCAGTGGCGTTCATTGAATGAATGTTCAATGTTCCAGTTCATTTGTGACATAAAACATAAAAACAAAACTATCGAACTAATACGTGCAACACTTAAAAGAGTCCCATCTATAAATGCTAGGGCGAGTCTACGCATAGGATTATAATATAAAGCCAACTTTAAAGGAGTGACCTTAAGTGAATATAAAAAATCAGAGGCAATAAATATTCAAAAAGACTAACAAATAGCCATATTATTATCTATCACAAGCATAGGCGCCTAATAATTTGAATAAACTTCCTGATTGTTATTCAGTCTACATCCTACGAGTATTTCAAATAAATCGAATAGGTAAAAAATCATTCGTTCGCAGAAATTTAGGCAAATGTGAAATCTAAACACCTATTACCTACTTTATATATCGAATCTACTCGTATTTTATAATATGCGCAGACTACGAATCTAAAGAAATCGGAGACTTTAAGATTATTTTTGTATCGGTATATTTCACTGTTACCATCTTGAATAGTTCAATCAAAAATTAGATGAATTAAAATATAGAATAAATAAGCTAAATTTGTTTTAAATATATAAAAATTAACTAATCACTAGTAATAGAGACACTTTAATAATGCGAAAGTTTGTTTGTCGGTTGATTGGTTTGTTTGGTCATCTTCTCCTCAGCAACTATACGCGATCGTAAGTGAAAATAAGTCGTATCGACAAACAAATGGATTTTATGCACAGCAAATCTAAGCAGTAAGATTGTTGTTTTGAGAAATTCCTTATTCTCAAATGACAAAGCTTTGCAGTAGTAAAATATGCTCTCAGGAATATAATTAGTGTACGAGGACCATTACTAAAGGCATAAGTATTCTTAGATATATCAGTTATTCGTATATGTTAGAATCGCTTGTAGAATCAACAATGTTTCGATAGTGCGTGGAAATATTTCGTTATTTAGTTCGTTGAATACAAATTACTACTTGTTTTAGGCGTTTCCTTTTGACGGTTACAATTTGGGAATTTGGGGCCGAGTAACTGTGAGTCAGAATAAGTATACTAAGATATGGTTTTTTATCAGACCTCGAAAAAGGACGAGGCTTTCGATTTGTCTAAATCCTTTGTTATTTCGCCCGAGTTCTCAGAGGCTCTAATTTTTTAATGTCTGAAAGCGTATAGTTTTCAGGTGCCCTATATATATTTTATTAAAATCCGTCTAATACGTTTGTTTTAAATCAAAATAACTGATGAATTAATGTAGACGTCTGCATAGTTTATAATAAATTCGGTAGTCACTTCACAAAACATAATGAAACTACTTGACTCTTATAAACGCGTAGTTGAATTCCTCTTTCTCCCTTTTCATCTTTCCTAGCATTGTCAGTTGAAATATTAAAAGGTCTATGGGTTTTTGATATTTTGATATAGTTTTTGTCTTTTAATAGTAAATTAAATACATTTTTCCATAGTGTACCATTATTTAGCATACTATGTAAACAACGCCGCCCTACTTTCACCAACACCCAAAATACGGGCGCACACTTTGACGTTTGCTTTATGACTTTTAAAACTTTTAACAATCTTGATCCTTCCTCATTTACATTTTTACAAAAAAAAAAACAACACCGACTTTAAAAAAGAAGGAGGTTCTCAATTCATCGCGACATATTTTAATGGTATTTCTCAGATTCCTTAGAGATGGCTGGAGCTGGACCAATATAAGTTTTTTTATATTGCATTATTATACTTTCTGGTTAGTCACTTCCAAGTTTCATTTATGAAATTAAAACATCTGAATAAGTTTCCTGCTGACTTACTTATTTAGTAGGTATAGCCATAGAAGATACAATAATACATATAGCACATCTAGAGTCTGCGCGGAAGAGAACCGTCGTAAGATATGAGGACGCCGCTGTGTTTATTCAACGTATTTACTTTATTAAAACACTGTTACTTCATCATAGCCCGACTCAGTAATCGCTCGCATAGTTTATTTTTTAATCTTTTTACTTATATAATACCAATAATTTATTATTAATGATCGAGTTTGAGGCTATCATATAAAAAAAACATAATGTTTCATTTTACACACATTGAGTAGTATTAGTAAGCATTATTAGAAACTCCTTGTAAGTAAATAAGTATAAGTTACGCACAAAATCTTACCTTATCAGTAGTTGATAGCAAATCAGATCTTATACATTTCTCGATCAATCATTGCTGTCATTTGATATATCGTTTGGTGACTGATATGTGTTCCAATTCTCGGCTCTTATCAAAACAAGCTTAGGTTTATTGATAGAAAGATTATCTCAAATGAGTACTACTTGTTGCAAAGCTTAAAATTTATTCGAGCTTTAAGAACTAAATTGAAATTACAAATACAATTTCAATTTTAATTAAAAATGAGTTTTCAGCTTGAAATAAATAGATTTTGTGTATTTATTTATTTTCATTAAAAATATTATGTTAAAATAACGAATAGTCTATCATATTATACTTAGCATTAAATTATGAAATAACGGTCAGCATTTCTATTTTGCCGCTCCAATTCTACCAAAATTAAACCAAGATTGCTTTAACTAATTTCACTTATTTCATCGTCAACTTTACGTGATAGCACGACAGGATTGAATCTTCATAATAAAATGTATATAATCAAACAATATCAGTACAAAGTTTATGTAAATATCAAAATCATTCAGTCGCAGTAGCTAAATCAACATGGCGGGTTGCCGTGGCAACGCATCGCGTCATAGAGGCGCCGCCACCCCCCGAAACTTCAGACTTTCTTTTTAGAGGTATGTAAGGCAGTGGTGTTTCTACCCTAATTATTATGTTCTGAGATAAATAGGGGAAGAAAACCTTGTTGACAGATAAGATAACACTATTTAGAAATAACATTAACTTATTAGTTGAATGATAAAACTAGCGAAACCAATCATTTATCTCTTTAATATAATAATATCATTTATTATGACACTATTCAATTGCAATCAAGATGTTGAATCAATTCAAATATAAATCTACTTGGGTCTATGTGCGTGAGTGGTAAATTTCTAGTCAAACATCCGTACATACATACTGACTGACACAGGATAGCATAAATTAAATTACCAATTTTTGTATCGTCATTGTAAAACTGATTTTTTTTTTTATTGGCAACTGTATACAAAGTCCTTAATGCCTTATAAAACTGAAATAAAAAGGAAAATTGCCAGGCTCGAAGCAGAGATGCCGCGTTCTGTTAATTAACAATAACTTCTTGAGTTTTTACAAAAGTTTTGAAGAAGCTGTTACTCGCGTATACGTAATGTGGTGAAATACGTGTAACAAAACCATTTTTCTCAGCTCTATAAATCTTTAATTCACAATAATCTCATAAGATTAAAATTCACGAGGATCCTAAACCTCTCTAATCCGACCACCATTAAGATTCCAAGATGGTGGGCCTGTGACGTCTATCTATCTAGGGTTACCATAATCTATGGATTTGTTCTGAAATTTTTGGATTTTTATCTGCCGCATTGTAATAGTTAAACAAAGGAAACTGTAGATTTTTTATAATATTGATACATCATATTAATTAAACTATTATATTTTTTTGTGATTTAATTTCTTAGATTAATTTCACATATTACTCGTACTGATTTTTTGATTTATGACGTAAGATGAGTTTATAAAGAGAGAATAAAAAAGGATGAAATCAGAAGAGAATAAAAAAGGATACTCGTAAGTTAAACGTAATTAATAATAATATCAAGCAAAAAATATGAGGCATTATTAAGGATTTTAAAATGTTGTGTCTGGTAGCCCCAGTCAGAAGAAAATGTTACGCCACATCCCTCATTTGGTATCTATGAGTCAATGGGGCCCACGCGTGGGCTGTCGGAAGGTCTATGAGGTTACATATAGGGCTATGAATGGCGTATAAAGAGAACCTAAAACGGACAAGTCTGTTTACGCTAAGATAAATTTAATTAGTGTGTGGTTGTTGAACAAGACGAAGATAATGTATAAGAAGTGGTTAGAAGCGAGTTCGAAAAAATCCAACTGCTAAATCGTTAAGCCTGTGTATCATCCTTAATTCCCTTTTTTATAATTTTGGTGTACCCAGTGTCACTCTCACGACTAAGACGAATCTATTGACAACACTCACATAAAAATACGACAAGCTGTTTAGGCTCTAGAGCGTGCCAAAGAAATATACACATATATACGACTGCGAAAGATATATACTTATATAATACATTCGACTGCGAAAGATATATACTTATATATCTTTCGCAGTCGGGTAAAAAAAAAGTGAAAATCGAATTCAATCCGGCAGTAGCTGTTGTATTTATTATTATCTTGATTTATAAACTAAACTACTGTACTGATTTTGATAAAATGTATATATAGGTCCACCTGGAATGTTTTACTTCCGGTTCAGACCACTTCCAATTTTTCACAACACAATCTGAAAAATCGGGAACATACATAACCGGTTCAAAAAATTATTATTTGCATACACTAACAATTATGAATATTAAGAATTTAAAATAACCTCATTTATTACTGTCAGCTAAAAATCAAATCATTGATTCTGGCTAAATGTAATCGTTATACGAATTTTATCTTCAAATCATTTTTTTACTGTTATTTCAGCGTTAATTTTACATATTTAATGCCCGTTGCAAAATAATCACATGCAAATAGATGCAGCTGATAGGCATATTTTTAATTTCGTTGTGAAACGCAGACCGTAAACCTAAATAACGAAACAATAGCATCAGGTGCTTAACAATTGATAATAAAACTTTTTGGAACGGATAGTAACGGGATTGAGGTTTGTAGAATGTTTGGACGTGTCTTATGACTAATTAGAATTCCGTGGCTGGTAAATTAAGCAGAGAAGTTTTTGAAGCGAACCGAATCGTTTCTATTTGAAATTTGAAAAAAAAATGCTTTTGATTGATGCGACACGTGACCAGAATGCCACCCGATATTTGGCCCAATTTATATAAGCATTGCCATTATGCTTGGTAATGCCACTAGTATACTGGGCACGCTGCCGTGTTGTAATGTGTTAGCTGCAAATCTTATGTAGCCTATCGGTAATCCATCTGCCATGTTTTATTGACGTAGTAAGTAATTTCATTGTTGTTAAAAAGTATTTATCACATCACACTAATATAATAAAGGCGAAAGTTTGTATACGTGTGTGTGTTTGTTCGTTCAACCTTCACGCTCAATCGGCTGAACGGATTTGGATGTAATTTGGCACGAAGCTTACAACCTGGATCAACACATAGGCTACTTCTTATCCTGGAAATAACTGCTACTTCTTATACTTCTACCGCGTTTAAAACCGCGGAGCACAGCTACAATACTGACATATAACTTATTATTTCAAAATAAATAAAAACGAAATAAAACACTATGTTATTTTTACTTATCACGATGTAAAAAACCAGGGGGACGAAACTCTAACAAGCGTATTAATTATATCAAATAACTGATCAGACATCCCCTATTCATAAGTAGGGATAATATATAGCGTATTATTTATTAATACATTCCCTTTTCACGGTAATGTTATGTTTAATGAAGATGCTCGATTTTAATCAACAAATGTTTAGCAGATGGTCAAAGTGACGTCACTTTTGAAAACAAAAAGAATATTATTTGATTTGTGTATTCAAATATTGATATAAGAACTGGCACAATACATAATGTAGAGACCAATCGAGAATTTATGTTACCTACTGCTATGTTAGAAGTAGTTCTGGGAACTGTTGAAGTTGCAAGCAAAATAATTTTTGCGACCCTTGACCGAATTTTGTCATAATCAGCGTTCTTAATTAAAGGTTTATAATAGCATGTTTCCACCAAATCCTTATTCTTAAAAACATTTCTCTATTTAAACAACCTATTAATTTCCAATTTGGTTACCCAGGTGAATAGGTAAGGCGTATAATATACCTACTAAAATTCACCGAGGTTAAATTCCTACCACACATATTATAAATGCGAAAATGTGTTTGTTGCTTTGTTTGTTCGTCTTTTCCTCAATTATTAAAAATCAGATTGTCTTGATCTATTGCACAGAGCTAGTAATATATGAATAAACATTTTTACGAAACTGTGTTTCTAAAATCTGACTATGGGATAGGTAATAATGTATGAGTAGGTATTTAGCCATAATATGTAAAGCCTTCACATTATTCTGTTAGCAGATACCTACATAAGATAAAAATGTTATGAAGAAGTACTTAAACTTTTATATACTAATTAATTTATTAATTAAGGTGATAATTTGCTGTATTCAAGCTTTAAGGATTAGTTTAATATTGGAATGTGATTTAATTAATTGTACATGTAATGGAAATGAATGCCTTTTACTAAATATTTTATTTTATAGTAACATAAAATTAATCGTAAATTATAATTAAAAATTATCTGTGTAAAAGATCAAGTCAAACTTTCATCAAATGCACAAAATGGACTCGGGAAAGAAAAAAATTAGACTCAAAAACGGATGCTTTGCTCTTTCGCTCGGCAAGTTTATACTGTAGACTATATTATTCTACTTTCTACTAATCCTACTATGTAATATTATAAACGCAAAAGCATGTAATAATAGATTTATGGATGTTTGTTACACTTTCACGCAAAAACCAATTTGGATGAAATTTGATACTAAGATAGCTTAGACCCTGGATTAACACAAGCTACTTTTAATCCTGTATTAATGCGAATAACACCGCTGGGCTCAGCTAGTATTGGTTATAAATGTACCTAGTAAAGGTTTGCAATTTTATTTTGAAAACAAAGACGCGAGTTTGATTGCGAGTCGTGTCACCGTTGAAGACACGAACGACTCATTTCATCTCTGATGAAGTTCACCAAATGTGAACGAAACTATAGTTGCACCTTTCCAACAATCAGATATGCGTGATAACTTCTTTAACAGTATGTACCTGGCTACTTAATTTTTCTACACAAATGCTTCAATCTTGCCCATACAAAATTAATCCATACAATTCAATGCTACCTATATTTACAATTCACAATCTACAACACTCAGTAACTAGATATCTGTCCTATCGATTGCGATCTATTGATTCGCAGCTGCCACTAACGGTGTTGCGGTCACACTCGGAAATCGGTCTGAGAATCAAACGGCTAGCTGTCAGATTTGTTTCAAACGTCGAACGCTTGGTGACAAATATTTTTTGAGATAATTAGAGCGCGTAGCTGTTAGGCGGTTAGTATAAATAACCACAGAGTTATTTCAAGTTTTATTATGACGAGAGCGATAAGTAGATACTAATAATAATAATATTTTTAATTAGTAGTGTAAAAAAATTATACTTCATTGGATTAGTAGATAGTAGTAGGTACTTATTTGGATTTTTTATTTTAGAGATTTTAAAAGAACTATATGATCGGTAAATATATGGCTTTCCAAAAAACTTCTACTACTACTTCCTACTGCTCTCTCAGCTTAGCGTTAAAGTTTTAATGGCATAGGGCTAAAATATTAGAACTAATGATACCGAAAAACGAACCAATACCTTCTCATTTTTAGGTAGGTAGGTAAATATCATTCCTATATTTTTGAAAATACAATAAAATAAACGTTGTCCACGATTTATAAAACTTATATTTTGTGAAGAATCTGCTCATTATTAGTCAATAAAACGAAAAAATGCCATAAAAGTTATTGTTTTACGATCAAAGGCGAAAGGTGTTGTTTTTATAATGCCACCTGGGGAGTGCATTTTTAGGATGCACCTTAAAATCTTTTCTTTTTTAGAGGGCTGTTAAAATTCTTTTGTCTTGGATGTCTATGAGTTGTGGTCACTGTCAACCCCTTGTCTGGTAAGATATAGTGGAAAATGTGTTGTACAAGGAACATTGTAGTGAAAAAAAATTTAAGTCGATATATTTATAATTTTGTTTATCTGTAGCAGTTGCTTTCGTGGCTATACCGGCTTTGGTATTTTATCTCCTAAAAATATTTTCTTATTACACCTACACTATGGAAGGAATTGCTGCATTTATTATCTATTATCAAACAAATCTACGCCAACAATACATGTAGTATAATTTGATCAAATAAAATACCTGGTATGTAGATACACAACTTCCTCAGTCTTCGATCTCGAACTTAATATTTTGGACATCTGAAATGTTGAAAAACGTTCTTGCCTAAGGTATGTCACAATTTTATCCTTTGAATTATTATTGACTCTTTTCGTTTCTACATGAGGCCAAAGATTATTACTTTTTAAAGAGTATTTTCATGTCAAACATGTTAAATGAATAGAATGTAAGAATAAAAAAACAATCCATTTCCGCCACTGTGTAGGCATGTATAGGTCTACAGTTAACAGGTAAAAAATACATAAGAAAGCCATCAGAGCCCAAATGGGTCATTTAGCGAGAACAATTCACGGATTACTTGTCAGATAAAACAATAAAAAAATCTGTCACTGTGTTACTTTTGTATCACACATTTAAATATATCTCTATACTTTAAACGATTAGGTTGAGATTTGTCTGAAAAACAAAAAGCTATCGGAGAAAGATTTCGTGTTATTTCTTTTTAAAACGTCGATAAAATCGGAAACAAACAGCCAAGTTTGCCCGTTTCTTGTAATCTCTTCAACACAAAAGAACCGCGGTTTTTGTGTGTGATTCTTTTTTTGAACACATTCTTGAGACACAATCACTATACCTGACCTGGCCAAAAGCGTTCGAGATTTGAAAACCAAACAGACGTTCCTATTTCGAAATCATTGACAGCTTTTGTTGAGATTATAGTAAAGTTGAGATTTGCATGATTTAGAACTTTTGCAGTGGCAAGTAGGATTACAGTTAAATTTTTGCCCAGGCGCCATTTTATATTATACTCATAATTTTGATGTTAATAAAGGGGCTGTGTGACGTCAAAGGTACCGATCGTGGTTATGATTTAATGCTATTATGGCTTTTGTAAAGCATAGGTAACATAAAAGGATTGAAAGTGACTTCTTAATTTTTCTCATGATTTTGTCTGATTAAAGAAAAAAATATTGTGATGAAACCGTTATCATATACCACCGTTACATATTATAAAAAGAACAACTCCAGTAAACAGAACATGTATTCATTAAATACTAAAAGTAAAAATAGCAAGCTTCATACACACTTTATACTTTTGGAATAAAAAGTTTTAAGTTCGATAATGTAATGAAGGGCAGGTTTATAAGTTATATTTTGTAACAAGTGGTTAGAAACGACTTAAACCCTACTGCTAAATCTTTAAACCTGTTTATTTTACGCTTAGCATTTCCTATTCCAAACTCCAATAAAACACATAAGTTATTCATTGTAATCACCGTTAAAAATTCGTTATTTTGAAACAACAACCGATGTTTTTGTAAAAAAAAAAATTTGACATTACTTTTTGGGGCTAATTATTGTTAATTTAGTTTTTTTTTAATTACGATGTACCCAATGTCACTTTCAAAACTAAGACGAATCTATTAACACCACTCACATAAAAATACTACAAGCTGTTTAAACTCTAGAGCGTGCTAAAGAAATATACATACATAAATACACTCGAAAAACATAAACCTTTTTCTTTCGTAGTCGGGTAATATCAGACGGGTAGGTCGTTGTACGAAATTTTGAATGGGCGTAATTAAGTACACATTTGGCGAACTCAATACCTGATGTAATTCAATACAAAAAATATATTTACTTGTGCGTTTATCAAAAGTTACATCGTCCAATTTTATTGGTATTACGCAGTGTTAAGCAGATTTTGCGACAAAAGTAGATTAATAGCTTTGTTTTCGTATAGCGTCAAAGAAAATTTACTTCTTGATTTCTGAGAGTGGGTTCATAATACAATGAAATCTTTAGCAATACATGAAAGTAACTGACTCCATTGATTTTTATGTAGTACAGCCTTTTATTCTGAGCGTTTCATGCTAGAAAGTTTTACAAAACATACTTTATGTTTGCTTTGTTAGATACAAAAGGTTTGAACGTAAAGGTGCTGCGAAGTACGATATGAGTATCCTCAATGAATTTCAAACTTTTGATTTTGGGATGGAAGGTTTATGTTGGATTCAGTTGTTGGCAGGAAATATTTTTTACTGAAAGTTACCTTCAAGTACCTTAAGAACATCACAAAAACGCAATTAGTAATGCACTTGCGTATGTTTTATTGAAGAAGGTTTCTTTGGTGAATCATTTTTCTCGGATTTGATACCATGAAGAATATTTAATTCTTACATATTTTATCATAATCATTCTAGAGGTTTGGTTTTTAAGTCAAAATACCTAAAATGTATATGGGCCGTGGCGAATCAAAGTCCTGCTTTCAACCTTTTTAACCTCCGACGCAAAAACGACGGGGTGATATAAGTTTGGCGTGTCTATGTGTGTGTGTATGTGGCATCGTAGCTCCCAAACAGATGGATCAATTTTGATTTTGAGTTTATTGATTTGAAAGGTGTATTAGTCGGGAGTGTTTTTGCTATGTTTGATGAAACATAGCTAAATACACTCCCTACTAATACATCGGTCCAATATGGCCGCCTCCACAAAATGGCGGAGTACATTTTTAATTGCAATTCCTTCAATACGTGTATCTACAGAAAGTGCTTGACTAGTAGAATACTTTGCACTTTGATAATTTCAAATCCAAGATGGCTGCTACAACAAATGTCGGGGGTTTATAAAAAATTTCAATTTTACTTGTTATGTATAAAAATTCTAAAATTCCCTAAAGCTTCGTCACATTACAAACGGGGCACACTTCGTCCATGGAATTCCCGAGCGTTTTGTACCAGCCGCCCGCGCCTGCGCAGGTGATTGACGCACGCGTGCAATTATTGTCCGTAACTACGGAATCTTATTATTATTTTGGAAACTTTGTATTGGAAATTGTATCATATTACTTGAGGAATAAGATTGGAAGCCGTAATCTAGAGCATAGGGTCGTATTGTAGGTTGGGTGGGCTTGGTTTTGGTCAAGCTGCAAGCAAATTGTTTTGGGAGATTCTACAGATGTGTTTTCAACTGTGCTTACATATTACTTCGCATCGTAGCAAACTATAAATAACATCCTGTTATGCACGGGTCTCTCATAATATAAGCGGGTTTGAGATTTCACTTATAATAAATAAATAAAAAAATTACTTATCCTCGAAAGGTTCACCGACATATTAGGTTCCTATGATATTGTTTTTAAGATCTATCTAAAACCTTTTTCCGACTTACCACAAAATTTGACTTCAATTCACATGCAAATGTGATGCCATGTAGTTATTGAATATTCGAGGAACGTAAAAAAGTCTGAAAAATTAATGACCTCCTTTTTATAGTCGGCTAAAACGCCGACATAAAATAATACTTACCTACATTTAAAAATATAATCGATACACTGGGAAATCCCACTTAAACCACTTGAATTACACTTCTTAACCACTCTGCAGTTAAGTAAAAGCTTACGAGTACGTACTTCTATAAGCTTACAGTTATAGTTGATTACATTTCTCAAAGGTGGTCTCAGATTGAAGTATTTATAAGATTTGTCATGCGTACACAAGCAGTTACATCTTTCCCATCTTCAATATTACTGCGGCTAGCATGCTGGCCAAGCTGCTCTCTCGTGGTGGGTTGGAGCAATTGGATTGTCTGTAGATCTTAAATTGTCCTGTAATCCTGCTGCTATAATTGATTGATTGATTGATTTTGTTTATGTTAATAAACGCATTGAAAAATATATTACTGATCTGACTGATATCTAAATAAATATATGCATGACATAAAATGGACATTCTTTGCACTTACACATTAAAATAAATACCATGTCTAGTCCATGTCCTAAATTTCATGTCTCTAGGTTCAGCGATTTAGACTTTGTGTTATTGTGTCAGTCAAGTAAGGCGAAGACTTTTTTGGATTTTAGAAAAATATGATTAAAAATATATATAAGTCGGTTTTAGTAAGGTTAATCGCTGAGATGAACGAGCAAAGCGTCTATACTTCGAGTTTAGGAAAGCTTTTCTTTCGTCGGTCAGTTTTATACTGGTCTAGACTAGAAATATCGCATTTGCGTATAGATTGTACATTCCCACTAATCTTGAAAAAATTTTGTTGTGAGGAATTTTTGAACATGATAGTTATTTCTCTCTTAAAAGAAGTAAGATTGCTACGATGCCATTTACAGGCCTATTACAATTATATTTGGTACAAAATAATTATTATGAATATTGAAAATAAAAAAATTAAGTCAATTGATTGTCACGGGTCGACAGTTTTCGGAACTTCTTCTTTTGTTTAGTTTTCCTCTTTATAAATTGTATACTCCGTGAACTGAACTGTATTTAATATTTCGTTGGTGGTCTCCCAAACCCTTTGTAATTTTATATCATTACATATTCCGGCTCAATACGCTATGATTATACCATGTCTCTAAATTAAACCAGTTTTAAATTCTAACCTTTCTGTAATGTCTGTGTTGGTTTAAATATCAGACAGTTACAATCAAACTCGACACGAAGACGCGATTATTTTTATTGCTCATCCAATTTTGATTATATTTTAAGCTAATAATGTAATTTGGAAGTATTACAAACCTTATGATATTAGTGTATAGGTCAACAATTTTATTTGAATAAAAGTAAAGGGAATATAGCATTACTGTGATGGTCATAAATTAGTTTTTATTTTTCTTTCCTTCACCATTCTCTATTATACTTATTTTGGTTAATACTAAGGCTGCCTAGAAGAAATCGCTTTTGGCGCCATTTGTAATAAATAATTAATTAATAAATTTATACTCAAATTTTGTGTTACATAACAGGAGCACTAATTTATAGAAAAAGATACTTTCAATCATTCCCAAAAATTATTCAAATTCATCCAGAAGCTTCCAATTTTCAAGCTATTATAACGGTCGTGACAAAAAAACCGCCAACCGTCAATTGTTATTCTACCTGGACATTCCTGGAATTGACCATAACCTTTATCTGATTTTAGTACATTCAATAACACATTGTGTTTTATACAAACTATTGTGGGCTTTATTGCAGAGGATTTATGGGTCATATAAGCTTGTGTGTGTTTTTTTAAGCTGTCAAAATGTAATTGATTTTCAGAGAATCGAGTGCCTGTGACGTCATCTGTTTAAAAAGGTTTTGTTTTAAAGTAGTTTGTCAATGGAGTGCTTACAATTTATTTAATAGGTACTTCTTGTCTTCTTTCACCGATTGAGCAGTGTCTCTGCTTTGGGTCCGGCGAATTTTTCTTAGGTCTGTCAATATGTGCGTATGTTTCTCTATAAAGGTTTCAATAATTTAAATGAAATCAGTGTATACATGTTCCACCAATGAAAGAAGATTTTTCGTCGTCTCTATACAGCATTCAGTTTTCTGCACATGTAAAACCACGTGGTTTGTTAAGTCTTAGCTCTGGTGATACGTATGAGAATCAGCTGCAATGCCACTTGTGATGTTAAGTTCAACTATACCCTGTAAGTTCTCTCAAAAATTTGTTCAACGAAACTTACTACGCTAAGTTTCACATTAGCTTCGTCTAGTTTATTAGGAGACCTATTTACTACTTCAAAAAAAGCTTTACTAAGTACTATTTTATATTAGAGACCATCATTTTCTTGTTCTATGGTTTCACAATCATTCGTGTTTCTAAGCTGAGGCCAAAACCAGCTAATGGTTTTAACCTCTAATATTGGCTCCTTATGTTTGAATTATTTAATAAGCTCGGAGAGGTGATGGTAACTATTGTGACGAAAATACTGAACCTTGGTTTTTTTGTCCTAAACCTTTTGTCTCATTATGGTCATCATTTTCTAAGTCATTATTATGACTTTTTTTTTAATAAATGCTTCAATTGTACATTACTTAGATATTTAGTAAATTATATATTAAACAGTCTATAATTTCAGATTAAGAATTTATTTCAGTACTTATAAATTACTTAATAAATAATTACTGAGAAAATTGATAAGTTCTGTGACATTCTATATTAAATTGACAAGAAGGATAAATTTTCGTGATCTCATTCTGTAACAAATGTTTACAAGACAATTTCTATTCAAACAATTGCAAATTAATCAAGTATATATATTATATGTTAGTTATGCAAGAAAGAATACATCTCAAATAAATATTAGTTAATTAAACTCGTACCAGTCAAAGTAAACCTACAAGTAATATCGAGTTACAACCACTCCTTTTCCACACATTACACTCCTAATTATCAATACAAAAAGAGTATAACTATACCGACCCGCAGGCGTGAGACGAGTCTAAAGACAACAAAAACTTGATTCACATCCCCGATTGAAACAAAGGTGCTTTATTAAGTGTGAAACACGTCATTATACTGATAAATTAGATAAACGACCCATGGTTCAATAATTAATGATATAACTGATATCGTATTTTCGAAAATATCTAGTTCTAACAAGGTGGATTGCTTGGGCCAGGACTCTTAACTATGTACACCTAATTCTTAATTTTGTTATTAACCAAGAAACAGCTTTATTCCTTTTTACGTGACGTAGGGTATATTTACCTAGGACAAAATATTTTTCAAGAAATATGTCTGTCTGTCAGTAAGTCTGTCTGTATTGTAATTTTCCAAAACTTGAAAATATTGTTGTTATTTGTTAAGTTAAAGTTTCCTAATATTATATATATAAACTTTATCAACTTTCTAAATGAACCTACCAAAATTTATGATTGTGATCCAATGTATATTTTTTGCTTTCGAATGATTTCCTTCAGTATTTCGATAGGTGACATAGCTTAACTATTTGTACGAGAAATTTTATGATAATGAATTATCGAGCCAATTCATTAATAACCTATCCTAGATTTCAACATTTTTTTCTACGTTGATAAAATTTTAGAATATACATTTTTCTAGCAAAATTTAGACCCTAACTAGTGGTAGATATTTTAACTTGACTTTTGACTGGTACCTAGTTTTTAATAAAAAATGTAAGCATAACGGTTTCCTGTACGCATTTAAATTGATTCTAATTAGACTATAACTCTTAGAATCACGAGTTTATGATCATCCATCTTAATTAAGCATGTATTTTGTTACAGGTAAAGAGTAAAACTGTTCGTACTACATAAGGCGCTGTTTGTACGGGCAATTATCAATGTGAAATAAATTAGAGTACGCGTTTATATTCGTGAGTATTGATTGTAAATATGCACTACATATACAACAAGCACTAACTATTATAATACTAACTATTAATTTTAATGCCATTTCACTAAGAATATTTTGTAAAGTTTTAACGAACGGATTTTAGTATTGGGTTATCGGGTGTAAGTGTGAAAGGGGGTCACTGTACTTATATTAAGGAACAACTTTCACTATGGGACCAACTCTGAATTAGAGAAAAAATAATCATCTGTTTCATGCATTTTGTCAACGACTGATCAAGTTTTTGTATGGAACAAGCTGTTTTTTTCTCGAATTCAGAGAAATGTATGTAAAAGCCACGTAGGTTAGAAACGTTTAGTTGGTACCATAGGAAATTTGGTGATTTTCAACTTTGAAATAGCTGGTTAGTAGACTTAAAAGTACTTTTTGCAATTTCATCATCACGGGTCGTCTCGTGCTCCCCGTGGGAGGGCACAAGGTACGGGGCTGTTGGGCTTCTTTTTGTCATATAACTACCTCGCTAGATATCATAATCATTGCATAGCTGATGTATTAAATATTTTTTTGTATAATAAATGTATATCTTCTTATGCATTGTAATGCGTTTTTGTAGAGAATATTTTTGTTCTCTTTGACCTTGCGCTTGGATTACCAAAACGTTTGTATCGCATGGCTTGTAGAGACAACGCCTAAAGCGTATTTCAACAGGTTTGAGTTAGAAGTAGTCATCAATGAATGTTATATTAAGCAATAGGTTAGTAAACACACATTCTTGGCCATTAATACCGACCCACGCATTTGACGGCTGCTTTTAGATTGTTAGTAGTATGGTTATTCATTTACTATGTCATACATCTTGGTTAAATATTGACTATTAATTAATGTATTACAGATATTTTTCTATTATAATCAATTTGGTATATATATATATATATCTTTACTCAGTCTTTAGACCATTTTTCATTCGATGGATTATGTTTATCACTATTCCACAATAAATGACACATTTCTTTTTATATACTTTTATGCTATAGATTATGCAGATTTACATTGACCTAAAAACGAAGACCAATATTTAAAAGTATCTGAAATCTTTTGTGCAAAATGTTTTTATATATGGTCATTACAACAGTGTCTTTATTTTCATTCTTTTTTCAGGGAATTCTTTATTTGTGCGATAAAGATTTCCAAAAGATCTTACTTAAAAGTAAGATTTTTTTTTGATGACACAAGAATGGCAATTACAGTGTCTTTTATAAAACTGTGTAAATTAATCGTAGTGGTCATTCAATAGTTAGAGTCTTAACGCCAGGAACCTTTTCATTTAACTATTTAGTTTTACAGTGATCGTTTACTTTACAACTCTCAACATCAAAAAACACTAACATCTAATCATTATTGATTTCCAAATCAACGGTTAAACGATATGTTATTCGTCGGTTAGCTTGAGGCTGACAATCATAAACACCTGATTAGCCAATAGGACCGGTTTATCAGTACCTTCATCTATGCTTGAAGATTGTGAAAGTGATACAATGCTCGAGCTTATGACCTCGGGAAATCGAAAGTGGAAATCTTTAGGCATTGTTTGCTCTCGGTAAATGAAGCTTGGTTTGTTCACTTATTACGTAGCTATTTTAGCAGAAACTGTTAGTTTATTTTGTGGGATTCTCAAAGATCTTGACTAACTTCGTAATAAGTTTTCATTATTTACAACAAATAAGGATTATTCTTTAGTTATGTTGCATAAAATAGTTCAATTCAAATCATAATTCAAATAATTTCGTCAAATGTATCAAATTTGATAAGAATATGATGCTTAATCATAATCTAGTAACAAATCAATCAATCTAGTAACAAATCAATCAAATGCGGGTAGAGGACTTTACTTGTCTTCTAAGCTTTCTAGATTCTAGACTATTAATATTATTTTTACATTTATTCTACATATATTCAATAGTGAGTCCTGACTGACTGATCGGTATTTGCTAGGAAGCAATGCAGAACTTAAACTTGCGGCTAATTTAGCTAAGAGACATGAAATTTGAAGGTTCATGATATCATGATAAACGATTTTTGATATAACTTTAAAGTTTGAATTGAATCCTTTTTTTTGCATTTTATGTCGCTGAAACGCCGAGGCTGACAGCTACTAGTATTTTAATATTAATAATCGATAAATGTATTTATTTATACTTGCATACGTATAAATTTAACAAAAAACAGTTTAAAAGATATATTCACTGCAAGTCGACAAATAAAAATATGTACTTGCTCTTGTAACATAATAGGCCCGGCGGAGTATTATACCCGGTATATTATTATCTCCCATGCCCAGACTATTCCCATTATCACCATCCATGGGTCTAGCAGACCAGTCCGCCTACGTGGACCGGTCTGGCAGACAGTGGTCTCGTAAACTATGGTGTTTAGTTCATAGAGTGAACTTAACACCGTCTAGGGTATTTTTATTCCTTAGGGATTTGGTGGTACTGGTTGGTAAGAGTTTTGTTACAAAAGCTGTGTAGGATTGTGGATCAAGTTTTTTATCGTTTGACTTCTCACCAGGATTATTAAGTAGGTTCAATTCCTATTAATTTCGTCCCACTTGTTTTGTATCGCAAGATTCGTCGTAGGCTTTCGAGCAGCCCATAAAAAAAAAAAAAAAATTAAATCGATCCACTGTATTAAATAAAATCCTTAGGCCTTAGTAAATAAACTAAAACGTTAATCTAATTGTGACCTAAATTCTTGTATTCGGTATAGACAAATATAAATTAGTCAGCAATTATGTTTTATTAAGTAAATAAATCATATTTAAATTAATTATCTTATGTATATTATACTTTCAAGTAACCAATAGTAAAAACGGTAACAAAAATTTAAATGTTGTCAATTATCAAATCGACATGAATATAACTCAAATATGTCCAGTCATGACTTATCTTACATGCCAACGTCCACGTGACAATCTCTGATTTTATATCCGTGATAAAATGGTTGATATCTCGGAGCGTGCCCACACGAAATCATCTTTTGTATTTGACGAGAGAATAAAGGCTGTGATTAGTTTAGTAAGCGGTAACGACAGGCGGTAGCGGTAGCGAGAAGCGATAGAGGATTGAATTTGTAATATCATTCGTATTAGCTTCCACAAGCTGGGATAGGAGGAGTGCCTTTTTAGTGTTCATGAGGGACGCAATCTGCATTATATTTAAGCTTATAAACTAAGCTTTTTAAAGTCGGCCTTTTATCACTCCTACATCGTGAACATTCCTATGTATCGTCCTAAACGTTATTCATCAACGTTCCTAGTCAGTACAGCCAGAGTATGGAATTCTCTGCCACCTGTCTTGTTTCCTGAAGGCTACAATCTAGGTTTGTTCAAGGTCAGAGTGAACCGGTATCTTCTAGGACTGCGTGCTTCATCTTCGGTCACATCGTCGTCTACTCGTAGATGAGCTGGTGGCCAAACGCGGTCCAATAGTCAATAAAAAAACACAAATTAAAGAAATAACAACAACTCTCTGTCAGTGTCAGTTCCTGTCCGCAATGAGTCTCATGATCGCAATTTGCCGTTGTGAAAAATACACAAAAAGACAAATTCACGCTATAGAGATTTATTATTATAGCTTATAGTTGACATGTCTCTGTTTCCATAAAGCGGAACGGTATGCAAGAGAAATTAAGCATTTTACCACGTTCAAAGAACCAACTTAATTAAGTTCTTATTCAATATCAAGTAATAATTTAGAGCCATAGCTTAATTACTATGCAAACATGACCACTTCTTCAACAGTGAACGACGCAAAAGAATTTCAGTTAATTATATCAGTGGCAACGATAATGCCGCCGCTTGCGGCACAATATGTTAAAAATATAGTTTTGTATTTTACGTTTTGTCTACAATAAAAAGTTCATCAAACAACGGCTTATTGATCATCGCTCATCGCTATTTCCAGTACTGTAGACATAGTCTGAAGTATATGATCAACATAAAGCTCATTCCTTGTTCGTTGTTGCTCAAGAAAATTGTATTTTATCTCTAAAGAAGACATAGGTTTAACATTAAACCAGTTATCTTTGACTTTACGTAGGTTTATTATTTGTATTTGGGGAATAAAGAAATAAAATTTTAGTGTGTTTGGATTACAGAATGTAGCAAAGACAGACATTGTTATGGAAGACTTATTTCATATATTTTTTCGGTATTATAAACAAGCTATAGAGTAAAATAATTGTGTTTACGTGATTATAATTGACAGAAATTCAAAAAAGAGTCTAGTAAAATATAAGACAGCCTTATTCTACGAGTATGCAACGCCGCCGTCGTCGTAGATAAAGCGTCGTCGTTTTTTTTACTGTCTTTGAGGGTGAAATACAATTCGATTTTATTCTAATGTAAAAAGCTATTAAGCACCGGAATACACCTAAATCGATTAAACATTGAAATTAACCGAGCGAGTGATGTGTCGTTGTATATCACAGGATATGCAAATTATATCCATCTTACTAGCTGTGCCCCGCGGTTTTACCCTCGTAGTTCCCGTTTAGATTATTGAGATAATAGGGAACAGCTTTTTTTGGAGTCGGTTAAAGTATCCTATGGCCTTTCCCGGGGTCCAATCAACATGTGTACCGAATTTCATCCAGATTGGTTCAGTGGTTTTGGCGTGTAAGCGAGACCGACAGACAGACAGAATTACTTTCTCATTTATAATATTAGTTTGGATTAGTATAATTTATGATATCATGATATTTATCTCTTATTTTTTGATTTTGAATATAACTACAATGCAAAGCAACTATATTGCTAGCTATATAAGAACTCTGTTGTAAGAATTTTTATTTATAACTTTGATAACTAACCCCTAGTACGTAGTTTTATTTCTTCTATGCCTCGTTAGTAAAAAGACTACCATGAATTGATTGATAGTACAAAGTGGGTCTAACGAAGCGTCAAACTAAAATTACCATATCTTTCAAACGAGAATCGAATCTGTCAGAAACTGATTAGAAATGAACAAACAAAGATTTATCTCTCTTTTCATCAGTTATCAAAATGTATTTTTCGTTTACTGGCATGTTATTAATTTTCGAAGAGTAAGAGACCTGTCTAATATTCGTTGTGTAGAAAGTATTTACTTATTTCACCTTATTATATGTTTCTCTTACTAACGCCTCGAACTTCCAAACTCAAAACATAAACCAAGATAAAATGCTATCACTAGATTGATCTGTGATCTGTTTTCAATAAATAAAGTTTAATATCTGTGATTGAAACTATTGCCAGTTACTTTTCCTCCTGATAGTCGCGTGTTTGGTTCGTAACATGCCAGCAGAGAAATATAATATCTGCCATTTACAATTTTATTTTCAAAGATAAAGGTTCCAAGTTAGATGCATAGAAGCATCTTAAGCACCAGCTTTATTTAGCACCGATTTATTTATAATAATTCGTGTATTTAATTACTATTTATTTATTATTTCATATTATTGTCTATGTACCAATTACACATTCTTATTCAGGTTTTTAATACGCTCATTTTAAAGTATTTCTAGTGTTTATTTATATGTACATATATTTTTATTGTGACCCCGTGCGTCTGTAAAGGGATACGCTGAAAATCAGCGCTGAAGAGCATCATGCTGAGCGCTGACCTTTTTTGTCGCACGGGACTGCAACTCGACCTACTTTATTATTTTAAATGTTTGTCTACTCTTAAGTAATTTTTTTTTAATCCTGAACAGCTAGGCATTTGACCTCAAGTTCGCATGACCACGAAAATCAGCGACACTGCAGCCCTAGATGGAACATGCCTAGTCTGGAATACACTGGCTCTCAAGGAAGGCTGCCGGAACACACCGTTAGGTGTGGTAATTACTTGTAGTAGTAGTGTCCTGTGTGTTCAAAGTAAATAATGAGTTCTTTCTTTCTTTCTTTAAAATAATTAAATAAACAGCAATTACACGTTAAAATAACAGCAATACACGTTAATATCCATATTTAAAATTAATTACTTAGACAAATCTGTATTAAAATAATTATTTTCGCAAAATGTAAAACAATACCTAAATTTGCAAGTAGGTTATATTAAAATCCTAAAAAAGATAACGCATAACCTTCAAAATTTTACATGATATATCTTTTTAAAACAGAGGGCGATCCGTAAATGATTAAAAACCAAACTGACCTTTCCACACGATTGGCTGCGTTTTTAGATTGAAGCTTCGAACTGTACCTACCTAGAGCGGTTATTGAAATCAAATTTAGATCGAAATCCTTATTTATCTGAGATAGGCCTGAGATCGCTTATTGGAACCGACCGTGAGTTTTCAAAGAATACTATAAACTATGAAAACCATCTTTAAAAATAAAAACTTCCTAATACAATATAAAAATGGTAAAAAAATCTACACAACCGAAAACATCACTCTCTTGCTCTCTTTTTTGCCTGTTTAAATTATTTAGGATTTAAAAAGAGATAAACACTTAATACCTAAGGTCAGTTTTTCAAGGCAACATCTTAATTTCAATACCTTAATGTACGTCTAATATCCTCTTCAATAACTCATCAAGCTGACCAAATCTAATTTAAAAAAGAAAGCTAATCATTAACTAATTTAACATCTAATATTATTATAGATTAATTGACTCTTAATGCTGATTTAAGTCTTAGATTAAAAAGCAATAAAGATATACATTGAATGAGAGAGATCAGAAAATAGAAGGTGAAATTATGTTGTCATTATAGTCTCGTCTTTTATTGATTTTAATATAATTGAGTGTGAAGACGAGTGAAGTATTAAGAACGAATGTATGAGAGAACTGGTAGTATTTTCTTGCACTATTAATTAATTAAACGAGCGAACGAAGGGTCTTTGAGTGTTGAATCTTTTATTCGTTTCTGTGTTCGTATGGAAAACTTGTACTTATACCACGTATCTCATTTTTGTTTAAAATCAATCCTGACGAAAAAAATCTCAAAACGGAGACGATGGCGTCTGTGCCATTTACCGTCCGTTTTCAAGAATATTGCACATACATTTTAGTTGCTGTAATGCTGTGTCTGTTATATTTAATTCTAGCATACTGACTGTCACCCCCGCGACATAATTACATAAATTATAATTTTATTTTTAAGTCAACAAATTGCTACCAATTGCTTTCTGATTGAAAATATAATAATTAATATTTCAAAAACAATTGATAGCAAGTTAGTCTAAGAAGGTCAATAGTTCGCAGAAACACTTACTACTACGATAGTACTACAACTCTATGATACGAAACAAACCCTTTCCTAATAACTTATAAGTAACATCTTCGGATGCTAAGTGTGCATACAAACGAGATCGTAAAAAAAACCCTAGCACACTTCCTACGAACAAGATACTAATCTTGTCGGTTCATCAAAGGTCCCTGCATCCTTTGAAGTTGTCTCTTTCACTCTTGTGATCTATATGTAGTCGGTCTCTTTCTACAATAAAGAGGATTGGAACAAGGAGGCGTTATATTAGACTTATCACACCTGAAAACTGATGCTTTAAACAAGTGGTTAGAAGCGAGTTCGAAATACCCGACAGCTAAATGGTTAAACCTGTGTATCATACTAAATTTCCTTTTTTTATTTTAATGTACCCAGTGTCACTCTCGCGACTGAGACGAATCTATTGACACCACTCACATAAAATACGACAAGCCGTTTACGCTCTAGAGCGCTGAGCGTGCAGCACACAATATACAAAACATAACCGTCCTTCTTTCGCAGTCGGGTAAAAAGTTAAAAATCTACTTCAATTCGGCTGATAATCTTTTCAGTTATTTTGATAAAAATGATATAAGACGAAATCAGAAATTAAACCTTCCGAAAAAAACCTTACTAAATCAGTTTAGATAGCATGTTGGAAATATTGGCGAAAAAAGATTTTAAAAAGATAAAATCGATTAAAAATCCTAATAAAATGATAGCGATATTGTATATACGAGTATCTGTATATTATAATACAACTAGAACAAGCGACGGCCTTAACGTAAATCGCGGTTTCTTCCAGGCACATAAAGAACATAAAAACAATCAATACTAAGTACTAAGAAATAAGTACTAAGAATACACTCATTCTCTCCATTAAGATCCTCCTCCTTATTTAAAATCATTTCAAAATGAGTTTAATCACACAAAAACTAATAAAGTATCGGCAAAGAACAGAAGCTTTTGTTATGCTGCATTTTTTTTTATCTACAAATGTCAAGACATTTCCCCTACATACGAGTAGATAGCGACAATCAATGAAAGCTTCCGCTTTAATGAGATTGCAATAACAATTTATAGTTACACATTACTTATCTATCTACACTAATAATATAAGGAGAAAAGATTTATACTTTTGTATGTAACTAATAAACTTAAAAACTACTGAATCGATTTCAAAACTTACATTATCTCTGAGTAACATAGGCTATATTTATAACTAGGAGAAATATTATTGAACTAGGAGTTTGTTACTCTTTCACGCAAAAACTTATAAACTGATTGGGATGAAATGTGAACAGCAGATCCTGGATTGACGCATAAGCTACTTTTTATCCCATGTTAAGAGTATCACTGACCTTTCACTGTTTTTCGTGTATCTGATAGAATTTTCATTCCGGGGCCTACCTCATTTTAACCTCTAAATTGTAACGTAATATTTTGTTATTGGTGTCAATCGCTTCACTATGATGTATTTTAGGCCAACACACCGCATTACACCGCAATACGCAGCAAATTTTAATATAAATATTATGTCATTACGTACAATAATTGAAGTAGGTACTTAGCAGCACTTTACCGCAACATCCCATTCCAGGAATCCAGATTACAATCATGACTATTTAAATATAAATTTGTTTGAATAGTTACATACCTATATAATAACGTAGCTTATTACAAAGCGCAGGAAATGCAACGCTGCTTCGTTCAGAACATTAACCACGACAGTAGTTTTGAATATGTATGCGTTTAACAAGTACCTTCATACATTCTAGACAAATTATCAGCACCTTGCAAATATCAGTAGTTCACTCTCGACTTATTTTCTACCCCACTCCGAAACAAGTGGTTAGAAGCAAGTTCGAAAAAACCCGACTGCTAAATCGTTAAACCTGTGTATCGTCCTTAATTTTTTTTTTAATATTGATGCACCCAGTGTCACTCTCACGACTAAGACGAATCTATTGACACCACTAACATAATAATAAGACAAGCTGTTTAGGCTCTAGAGCGTGACAAAGAAATATAAATCCATACATACTAACATACATACACTCGAAAAACATAACCCTTGTTCTTTCGCAGTCGAGTAAAAATGAGGATTATGTTTTTGGAGTGTTTTAATGTATGTCTTGTCGTATTTTTATGTAAGTGGTGTCAATAGATTCGTCTTCACCTGCAGATGGTCATAAACTATACTAGGTGGATCCCGCGATTACACTTGTTAAGATACGTGGCACTAAAGTTATGGCAGTCGGGTTTTTTGAAATCACTTTTAACCACCTGTTTAAAAAAATAGACAGATCTGTACTATTACTATTTTAGCTTTCAACAAAAAAAACACCGTTTATTTCAACAACAATAAAGTAATACGCAATCTTACGAAATAATAAAAATTAAAAACTATGTCCACATACAACGTGTAACAGAAAGGTGTGACAATACTTAAGGATGTTAGTCAAAGTGAATAAATACATTGTAAAACAAAGATTTTCTAGTAAAAAAAAAATATTGCATCCTCCATACAACTTGGCCGATCACGTGACCTATATATATGTATATGGAGATCCTAATATATATTATTTTAATTTTGCTCTGCTATGAGTTCACTTTGATGTGTAGACTAACACCCTTAAGTATTGTCGCACCTTTCAGTTACACCTTGTATATTTTTGGTAACTGTTTTCATTGAGACCTCAGCGT
Organism: Ligdia adustata; assembly: GCA_947049295.1. Classification (NCBI taxonomy): domain Eukaryota; kingdom Metazoa; phylum Arthropoda; class Insecta; order Lepidoptera; family Geometridae; genus Ligdia; species Ligdia adustata. The sequence goes on from OX346239.1 coordinate 7,015,421, forward strand.
CCAACAAATATATTATTGGTAATTTAAAATGCAATAAAAATACCCGCATTAGATATAAAAGAGACAATTTAACTAACGTTGAATTATTCAATGTGTAAACGTCGCCATACGGGTTAGAAATTTGCATTTAATCCGGCGGAAAAACTCGATAAAGTAATTAATAGACATTTTATAAAAAAAAAGTTTTAATCCTCAAAACAGGAACCCTATCAAGAGATACACTTTTAAATTATAATTAAATAATAAAAAAATATGTTAAAAATTAATAATAATAATAATAAACATACGTTCAATTATTAATTTAATATTATTAATTGTTATTATTAAACCTTTTTTTAAATTTTGTCCTGGAGTAATAATTTACTTTTGCATTCCAATTAATGAAAAACGGCAAATTGTACCAAACTCTGTTCATTATGTGGTAAATCAATTTATAACATTGATACAGTCATACTAAGTTTTAGGATTCCGTGGTAATATATAAGGAATCTTTTCCATTTTTTTACGGAACTTTTTTATGTTCAATTTGGCTTATATAACTTTTTTAAGTTATATTTGTTTAGATTTTAACCTGGGTATATAAAATAAATAAAGATATGTTATATCTATAGATATGGTGATTACTTTTATCACATAGTGCAAGGGCCATTATTTTTTTTCATCTGAACGTCATTTTTGGACGAATTACTTGTAAGAAAGAAAGAATTTATTTGTACAAGATAACTTCTAGCACTAACAGAGAGTTCAAAAAAATATATGTACTTATAAGTTTCTTGGCGCAAACCGGCTCCAACTCAGCATAATGCTGGTTGTAAACAACCAGCGCTGGTCTGGCTGGGCTGGTTGGCTGGCTGGTTGTGGTATAATTGTACGCCTAAAGTGAGTAGGTTATTTTATGAGTAAGTGAAAAACATATATACCAGTCCAAATAACTTTATGATAACTAGGATATAGTTACGGAACCCTACAGTATGCGTTCACGCACTATTTATATTTATATTGGTAATAGACTTATAATGAGTCACCATTACTTAACCGACCCTTTTTTACACGAATATTTAACTATTGTCCGAATTTAATAGTCCAGAAAATGTAAGTTACTCATGCTTAAATTACTAAGCACGTTTTGACTGAATATTTTTACCGACTACAGCGCCATCTGCCGGGCTCATATGTGAATTTAAACCATACAGAGTGCCACCCAAACGCATACAAAAAAATCATTCAAATCGGTCCAGCCGGGTAAAAGGAGTTCAGCGAGAATACAGTACAGTACAGTAGAATTTTATTAGAATTTTATATATTAAGATAGTAAGCGAAACTTATGCCTACACATAAATGCGAAAGTGTGTTCATTGGTTTGTTTGTTCGTCTTCTCCTTAGTAACTGAGTAACAGATCGACTTGATTTTTTGCACAATCAAACATAATGCAGCCGGAGCCGCGGGCAAAACCTAGTTTATCATAAGTCCATCGAAATTTGATTTCATCTATATAGTAATTTTTGCCGAGACAAAAATAGTAGCAACAAAATCTGTGACCATGCGAGCCTTTCCTCCCACCTACGTAAATATATCGTAAAAGTAGATCGCTATATTCTTGTCCCTTGGACTACAAAAATCGCCACCGGATGCGGTCACCCCCTGACCCTGTGATAATTTCCCCCAGTAGTACGTACCTACTTAATCGCTGTGCTAATTGCATTTACTTAGGGAATGCACGTGTTTTAACATAAATTTTTAACTATAGGTTAGTGTCAGTGTTGTCAACCTTACAGTTTTAATTGTAAGGCTACAGTTTTTTTTCTTATTTATTAAGATTAAGTATTTTTGACGTTTATTTTTTGAATTGAGAACTTTCGCATGTCTCTTATAAATATTATTGAAATCAGTCGTTATATGACGCCACAGCCAACTTAGGTTTTACAGCTTCCACAATTTTTTTTAAATTTTCCAGTAAAAATATTTAGTCAAATGAAAAATTTCAGATATCTCAGAATTTTTATACCAAATTTTGGTTAGACTTATCATTAGGTAAGGCTGGTTGGAAACTTAGACCTGTACGCGACTACGAAGTTTCCAAACAAACATTTTTAAAAACACACAGACGAAAGAACAAAATGTAAGGATCACTTCGCTTGGAGTGTTGAAAAATACTATCAATCTCATTTTCATTTTAAACACATTTTATATCCTAAATACATCCTAAATCTAATTTTCTAATTATCCAAAAACAAATAAGGCCTAGGCATTTGGCATAAAAAATAGAACATAAACCTACCCAAATTCAGTATTTCGAACAGACTAAACATTTAAATTACAACACAGGAAACAGGTACTTAATCCACGCAAACCACTTACCGGAATTAGGTCTGTTTAGAGTAAACAGAACCTAAAAATCTAGATTGAATAGTTTCTAGGTAAATATTTAGGTTAGATGAGGTTGATTTAGCAGATGTTTGCAATTTATTCGTTTGACTTTGGTACTTTTTATCCAGACAATCTTAATATTTACCTGACTGCCCAAATATAGAGTAATATTTTTCGAATGTATTATTTGCAAAAAATTGTATTATACGTTTAAGAATGTATTTAAATTTTAAAAAGTCACATAACGACACATAGCGACACATAGCAACACATAGCGACACATAGCGACACATAGCGACACATAGCGATAAATAGCGACACGTAAATACAGTTTTTAAAATTTAAATAAAAATTTCTGATAACATGCATATTATTATACGAGATGAGTATAAATTGTGTGCGTATGTTTAGTATACTGAAAGATTATTAAAGAAAAAAATGATAAAAGTGTTTTTGTTTAACCTACATTAGTACAAAATTATAGAAATAAATTAAACTGAAGCCACGCAAAGTGAACGGGAAACTCATGGTCAGCCTAAGCCTCGGCGCCACCTCGATGTGAAACTAGGTCACGGCGACGACAAGCGCGTTTGCATGACCCACATTTGTGTAATCGTGCTAAGGTGAATATATTTCCCAGTTTATTGCAAACGAAAATGCAAAAAAGGTATTTTTTTAGGGAAACATGTTATATTATCGATGCTGATTGCGTGGTAAGATATACGCAGTCAATTTGGAATCATTACATAATAAAGAATCTCTAAGACAGGTAAATATGATTTTCTTATTTATTCTATTATAAATTAAACCCTCATGCAAATAATTTAATACTAAAAATTGGACCAACGAACTTTGGTCCACATAGTTTAAAATTAATGTAGTGCAATGGCCTTTGAAAGATCTGGGAAACAAATTACCAAATGAATTGAGCGTTGATGTTTTAATAGACAACGCAGTGTTGTTAAGAGGAAATACAATGAGAATTTAAATAAGCTTTTCCAAAATATTGTCTGTGTATTTAAGTAAATCTGTTACGAGCTTATAGAGGTTTTTTTTATAAATAAGACTGGCAACACTATAAAGATATAATAATCAGATTGAACTACGACCGTTGAATAACAAGATATAACAATTATACGAAATAAAAAATTAACATGAAAAAAATGACTCATCAATCAAATCAAGCAATCATTATTACTACAATACTATTTTGTTATACAATGGGATCACTTTGATAGGTAGAGTAGAGTCACCCTTAAGTACTGTCACACCTTTCTGTTACACGTTTTATATATGTTTCAAACCTTACGGTGTACCGTCTTAAATATGTGAGATAGGCTACAAAGTTTGTTTGTTTAGACTCGCACGGAGTAGCTGTCGAAAAATATTTATCGTTTTATCTAGAATCTTAAAAACAGATTGCCTGGACTTAACAGGTTCTGGACAAGATTTGATATCAACAATATACTTATAGCAGTTATAATTTGTAAATGGAAATAACAAATCTAGGATTTAAAATTGCTGCTATATGTTTACTTCGCATTACCGAAATAAATCGTTATATCTATTAATAACGATATATTACCGGGCAAGTGCTTTTATTACCAAAGCAAAATAACTAACTACAATAACAAAAAAAAATAGCAAAAAGTTTACCTATTACATTTAAGATCCACAGATAATCCAAATGCTCCAACCCACCACCAGGCAGCGTGCCCAGTGTGCTAGCTGCATATATATTAGATATATTAACGCAAAGATATATATTACGTATATTTCAAATTGCGACTGAATCTGTCTCTTTTGGACAAGCGTGCTTCATTTTGGGCCACAACGTAGCTTTACAGCGGGCGAGTATCTAAAAAAAAAAATTAAATAAATTTAAGTCTAATATTACGCACTCATTCTATTATATTCTTTAATAATTGAACTAATGCATTGGTTAGGAATATTATTATCTTGAATTTTGAAATCGTCACGCCCTTATTACTCAGCACTATCTTAAACAATAAGACGTAACAATCATAGGTAATTGATATAAAAGCTAATAATCCTTCTTAGAGTAAGATTGGGGGCCGAATTGACCCCGTAATGGGTTCAACCCGTGTGCACTCGGTCGAGACGTCATGTGTGATGGACAAAAAAAAACGTCGCGTGTCTCGGTGACCATAATTTGGGTAAAAAGATAGATAGATCAATACTTTATTGTAGACGCAGAAAACATTATAAAAAAATTATGTATATATACATATATATATATATATATATATATATATATATATATATATATATATATATATATATATATATATATATATATATATATATATATATAATATATATATATATATATAAATATGTTTAAAATCTAAGCTTATTATATATATATATATATATATATATATATATATATATATTTACATAGGCAAAATAGGCAGAACTGTTAAATTATGTAACTTCCGTACTATAACCTGTACACCCCTATTTTAGTGAATAAATTATTTGAATTGAATTGAATAAAATATAGTGCTAAGTGGCGGCTTTATCGCTAAAAAGCGATCTATTCTGGGCAACATTAGGAATTCAATTCAGCAAGCGTCTATATATTTTTCAGTTATATTTAAACCGTTTATCATCGAAATTTATGGGACTTAGGAAGTATACCTCAAAAAAATAGGCTCAAATTGCCCAGGTATCATAGAGAGCTCGCGTTCTCTTCTTTTAAGATACTATAATAGCTCACATCGCAATAAAAAAGGAGCATAATATCGCCGCGACATTAGTTTTCACATAAACATCTGGAGACTATGTTTTTATAATAAGAAACCGATTTATTCGTGACTATAAAAGACTAAATTAAAACTGATAAACATTTTAAAAATTCTACGATCGAAAAATACGTATTTTCTTTTTTTACTAACCACGATATTAGTATACTCCATACGATTTATTTTACTTAAGAACAAAATAACACAAGGTTGATTTTTTTCTCTTTATTTTCAGGTAATTGAAGAAAAATCCTCGAAAATGGTCACCCTACGGCCATCATTATTTAACACCATTGGACACGGTTCGCGGCCGGAGGTGTGGTCACATTACCCGTTCGAAAGTAGGGGTCAATTTGGACCCCTATATGGTACAATAATGCATGTTGGCCTTAAATACTTACTTGCCTTTCTTACTTGTTTGAAATTATAGTTATTTTGGCGGCTTTAGGATAGTTTTTAAAAGTTACATTCAGTAAAAAAAATGTGTTATAAAATTCGAGATCGCTGGGACCAGTAATATAATGCAATATTTACAATAACCATGCGAGAAAATATAAATTAAAACCCAATTCTTATTCAATACCTAAACCTTAAAGACCTAAGTAGTTACTCAAAAGACAAGTATATTATAGAAATAAAAAACGCCGACATCGCCACTTTGCAGTGGCGGCCATCTTGGACCGAATTTCATCAAACGCAGCTATGAACACTCTAAGACTAAGTACACTACAAAAAAAACTACGATCCCATAAACAGACAGACACACTCAGCACACACACACTCAGCCAGGTACATGAAATTTATACCCGTTGTTTTTCCGTCAGAGGTAAATACGATAAAAAGATTTAGACTTGAGAAATGGCACAATACACAGAGTGTAATGGCGAAGTTACAAACGACAAAAAAAAACACAATCAGATCACAGACAAATGGTACCTATCTAGCTAGAGTAATGATTTCCTTGGACGGTATTTGCTAAATTTCATTTTAACTGCTTTCAGCTTATCACCAGTTAAAAGCCAGTAAAAATCCGTATAAAACCGGCGTTAGCTGACACCAGACGAATTAACGGTCGCTGCAGAGAGCTGACCTAATTGTTGGATAGTTTATCGTTAGTAGGCGTTTCCAGGGATACACGTCACCAGCCATGTGTGAAGTATAGAAATACTCCAGGCTAACATGACTAAACAATTAACTAAAACTTAAACGGTAAAAAGTTATATTCTACCTATATGTCCAAAAGCAATACCTAACCGCTGCCAGTTGGTCGAGTATCCAAAATGCTGGCCCCATTGCCTCGATGAATGGCAATGCTGATCCGCTGATCCCCAGCATATTGCTCTCGTGTATAAAATAAATATTGAAAAAATAGATTTTTTAATTTATGGTTAATAAACTCATGCGTTTTGATACGCCAGCGCTGGTCTTCCGTTGGTGCTCGTACGTGACGTCACGCACGCATACAAGCACGTGCAATGTACACTAATATTAAAAATATATATTACATATATACCATAACATAATTGCTCATAGTACAATTGCTGAACAAGTAAATTATAACTAGCTTAAAAACTTACCTGCCTAGATGAAATATGATTAATAATGATTATAGGTATTAATAATATGTTTTTTTTTGTATAAATAGACATTTATTAAAACACAAAAGCAATGGAAAAAAAATGCACAGCTATAAAAACGAAACTAATATTAAACCCCACTAGAATGGAAAGTTCTAAGAATGCTGGCTGACTAATTTTCTGACCAAAATAACAGCCAGCATTCTGGTCACATGTCGCTTCCACCGGATGTTTTGATATTTCTAGATATAATTTTAAAGCACTCGATCCTTATGTCCCCATTATTAAATTGCTAATTTATAACTTTGTTCAACCATGTTCTGTCGTGAACCTTCGACCCTCCACTGATCTTCACCTTTTGCAAGCTTCCCCCATCACGAAAGGTTCGTGCTAGATGTTAAAGTTAGGCACGAGCCAAAGATAAATATTAGAAAAGAAATGAAAAAGTTGAGACTGGACATCGAGAACCTCCTTTTTTAATGTTGGTTAGCTTGACAGTGTAATAAGGGTTAATATGTATTTACTCGTCAATATGGTGACCATCCGAGAATAACCACACACATGCGTTTGCACAAGTCGGGTAACATTACACCAGATGTGAAACTTTCAGAATAAACAACGTGTAATATGATTATATTTTTTATTTTTGAATGTGTCATACCACATTAAAAACAGCTTTCTAGAGTGTTAGAAAACTAAAAAAAAAGAAATTAAAATATTTTATATTTACAAAAAGAAAAACAAAGAAAAACGCAAGTTGTAAAAAATGTTTTTACTATAACGTTAGGTAAGATAGTATATTTTTAACTGGTTAGTTATTTAGCTTTAATTAACTATATACGCTTCTTACAAAATAATAGTTAAGAATAAGTACTACACCTAACTAGAAAATAAAAACAAAAATTTTTGAAAAAGAAACCTAAACTGGAAAAATAATTTAAATTTCTGGCATAAATTGATGTAAACATAGTACGTAATAGTATATAATACATATATTTAATTATACATTTCGTAAAATAAGTATAAAGTTATATTAAATGTTATAATTAAAAATTACTCGGTCAACTAAAATATTGAAAACAAAAAACTATTACTTTATATTTTACACACATCCTGAGGAAACCTACTTATAGGATAAAATTAACAGCTTTATAGCCCAATATTTAAGATAAGTCCCAACCCGCAATTTGCGCAGCGTGATGGAGACTACGGCTTACACCCTCTTCTTACAAGAGACCAGAGCCCAGTAGTGGATTGATACGTTCATAATTTAAACGCCACGCACTCCCTTTTCCAATAACCTTGTCATAATTCTAATAACGTTATTATTTACTAAACATCGATCCAATATAAGTGTTACCTACACCATTAAAACCGGATGAAAGCTTACAAGCTTGTTTATAACCTTGAACATTAATCGAGTTTGTTTGTTTATACATTGTCGTAATTATTATATGTATACATAATCGTGAGATTGATGTAGTATATAATTAGACTTTTTTCAAGATCATGGTTTGATAGAATGACTGACAGACGGACGGGATGACGGGACAGGACTATAAGGGTTCCTTTTTACTCTCGTGTTACGGAACTCTGGAAAATAAATTACTGTTTTACCTAAACTATTATTTAATTCTTTATATTGCACATTAAAAATACGAGTATATGCCCTGCGGTGTTACCAGGTTGAATACCGGATAAACTATACGTATAAACATTAATATAACGTTAGGTAAGATAGTATTTTTTTAACTGGTTAGCTATTTAGCTTTAATTAATTATATACGCTTCTTAAAAAATAATAGTTAAGAATAAGTACTACACCTAACTAGAAAATAAAAACAAAAATTTTGAAAAAGAAACCTAAACTAGTAAACTAGTAGTAGCTAATGTGTTAATCCAGGGTCTAAGCTATTTCCGTAACAAATTTCATTCAAATCGGTTCAGCAGTTTGAGCGTTAACGAATAACAAACATACATAATATAAACTTTCGCGTTTATAAATTTTAGTAGGATAAATGATAATAATGCATAATAAATTAAAATCTGAAATATAAACAAGTAAGTATCTGATACTTAATAATGTGTAAGCTGACATCATTCACTCAGGTAAGTTTTACAGTTAATTTAATTATAAACTGAACCAACTGTATCCATTTTGATAAAATTTATATGAGACCAACTACAATAATATTTCATCAATAAATATTTTTTCAAATCTGCTCGGTGTTACTAAAAATCGGGGAACCTACATAATACGTACATAAAATGGATGACCTCCTTTTTTGAAGATGGTTAAAAATGCATTTCTTAGTGCTCTATTTCTCCAAAACAGTTTACCCAGTTTTGAACGAGTACTAACTAGGTCACCGCACCAAACTACGGGAGATTAACGATCGGACCGTTCGGTCGTTAACGAGTAACGACGTAACGTTATAACTAACGACACGTTACGAGCTTTTCAGTTAAATGCTGATGTAAGAGAATACGTATTTTGGTCTGCGGATTTACTTTGATAAAATCTGGGGGCACGGCAGTGCCCTCGCCAAGTCGAGCAAAACAAAAGCACGGCCGCACCATCCTTTTCTCGAAGCGTTTCGAGCCATTTTCGACCTCTCTGTTTCGTTGTTGAAAAAGCTAGAATCCCAAATTTTTTGTATTCTTATTACCAGGCATCATCTGAATCTTTTGTTTAAAAATGTCCTTGATGTTTATTGTTAATTTTCTCTTTGAAATCTTTTATTTTCTTCTTCGGTTATTTAAATAGTATAAAAAAAAACACAGATTAATTTTAACAAAACCGTCCACGGTGTGTTGTGGTCTTTAAAACATCTATTTTGTAAATGAAAATAACAAAAAAAAATGAACGATTGCATAATTGAAGTGGGTTAACACTGTTTTTAAGTACTAGCTGACTGCGAACTTCGTACCACCTAACAGTTTTATTTAAAAAACTGATGCATGTTTGATTCATATTGTTTAAGAAAACTGGTTTTCACGCGTGAACCTGACTGTTGGAGACGTGTCATCGTTGAAGACACGAACGGTCCATTTCATCCCTGATGAAGTTCACCGAATGTGAAGGAAACTATAGTTGGACCTTTCCAACAGTCTGGTACGCGTGAAAACCCGTTTTCTTAAACAGTACGCCTAACAGTTATTCATGATTCTCAACTTTTAAACCTTCCCTGGAGTACGACGAACATTTCAAGACCAAAATCAGCTTAATCGGCCCAGCCGCTCTCGAGTTTTTGCGAGACTAACGAAAAACATTTGATTTTTATATATAAGAAGATTAGGTATTTGTTTTATTAGTTCATAATACAGTCATACAAACATTTCTTATATAAAACAACAGTATGACTTTCTGTACGACAAGTCGCCAGCTTTACTGAATGACGGGATAGTTCAAAATAGTAGTCATTTGAAATCGCATTTCGTGCGGTCATCCCTTGAATGGTCGATCACTTGGTATTTATAAGCTAGAAGATATTAGATAAGATTTTAAAACACTTGGCTAGAAGATATTAGATAAGATTTTAAAACACTTGATAAGCCCCACTTGGTTCTTTTTTGTTTCTGAAGCTTATATTTTACAAAATATTGGACTACCTTGCGTTAATATTTCTAATTATCTGTTATTTACTTGATAATTGTAATGATACCAGTTTTCGTGTACTAGAAAACTGTTTTATTTTACTTTTTATGAGTCTTTGACATTATTTATGGTATAATTTTAATAATATATAATCGATTTCAATTCGGGAGACAACATAATAATTTACAGTTATTATGATTTATAACCAAACTGCAGTACCGATTGCGGCTATATATTTATATGAAATTTTAGAAAAATTAACTCCTAATTGCGCCACGCGTAATCAGGAGTTTCTTTCTTTCCTTTTTTTTAAAGTCTGTTTATTTTCATTCATAATTATTACTACAGGTGAGGCTAGTTGTACTTCTAACGAAAGATAATAATAATTCATATAGCTAATAAAAAAAATTATACAATTACATAAGACTTAATTCGGGCTAGTTTTTTAATTTCGCAATCATTTGAGTATCTGTGGCCGAACTAGGCAGGGCCCGTGTTTCAGCGTACAGCTCTCTCCCTATATTTGAATAAAAATAAATATTTGGCTAGCCTTCATAGTAATTTATATGGATTAATCATTATTAGGCCGGTGGTCGACTTGGCCTACACCTCCTCCATAGGAGGAACCCGAGCCCAGCATGCAATGGGAACAGTGGGACGGTTTGGGTAGGTTGGTCCTCTACTTACATTTCAACGTTTACAATATTTACAGTAAAAACAACACCAGCATTTCTTTGTAACCTTATTTTAACCGCATTCTAAAGCTCATGTGAAATGAACAACAAAGGAAAAAGATTATGGGAAAAAAATCATAAACAAAACATCATTACGGCAGAAAACGGGACGTTACGTAAAAAAATACATAAAAAATATTATTAAAATGTGTTTAACTCATAAACGCTGTGCTCACTGTATGCGTGAAGAGATGGAGAGTAGGAAAGGTACAGAGAAAGCGGTCTACGGATTCTTTAGATAGGAATAGGACCTAGGTGAAGAACTAGATGGCACCACAATATAGGATTTTCAGAGTTAGATGGAGAAAAACTAGATGGCAGTACAAATGTTCTAGTAAAATTAGATTATCTCTAGTCGAACTTCTCATATTAAAAGTCTCTTGTAGGCTTAGAAATGGAGATAGTCTTGGGCTTAAGTAATTAAAACTAAAACTAAAAGAGCTGAAACAGAAATATAAATGAAATCTAAATAATTGTATAGAAGTAAGATCGGATAAGTATAATATCAAGGGACACTACAGTATGCGCGTATAATACGCATTTAACAAAGAAGATTTGGATATATCTTTGTCAATAATTATTACTAGGTTTAAAAAAAACGTTTATTAATTATTATTATTATCATCAGACCGGTACGTTCCATTGTAGAGCAAAGTCCTCCATCATATTTATTGATAAAATCGTCATTTATTTTGCCAAACAAATCAATGCAATACCGAGCAATGCACTATTATTAGTAATTTGGAGCAATGCGATGCACTCAATCATAATAACTCGAGAGTAAATATTTCAATTGAGCTGGGTGCAGTTTACGATCGATATTCCCGATATTACAGTTTATGAATAAATAAGCTTTAAATGGTAGGATTTAAAGACTATTTTAGTTTGTGAATGAAACATCTCAAAAACGAAAATTGGGCTGTATATTGGTTTTCTTTATTATTGTCAATATTTTATAACTTCACGCTGCATTGAAGATCATTTGACCTGTTACGCTAAAAACAATCACACAACGTTTTTACCATGTTTTTTTACAACTACGAAAGAGTATGAAATTGAGGAAACTATGCTAGCTTGTGATCGCTCCTAACTGATTATCCACATGTTTAATTATTTTTTTAAAGTCTCTGTCCACGCCCTACTCTGACTAGAGTCGGTGGCCGCGCAAACATGTCGGAATGCGTGTTTTTTAACATATCCTTCACACTTGTGTTGACACTATGAAGACTATGTGTACACTATGCGGTATTTACTTAACGTATAGTTTAGAAGGATAAAGTAGACTGGACGTCTGGTAGTGGTTTATGAGTTACAGTTTGAAAGTAATTTTATTTAGAAAACTAACGCGTGTTTGATTCATATCTCGGGTACCTGATTGTTGGAAAGGTCCAACTATAGTTTCGTTCACATACAGTGAAACCCGTTTTCTTAAACAATATGAATTTGAAATAAGTTTATTTTTAGGGTTTCGTACCCAAAGGGTAGAAACAAGACCCTAGTACTAAGATATAACTGTCCGCCGGTCTGCCACCAGGCTGTATTTCATAAACCGTGATAGTTAGACAGTTGAAATTTTCACAGATGATGTATATCTGTTGCCCCTATAACACCAAATACTAAAAATAGATATTTAAGGGAGAGTTCCCATTTAGAAAACGATATATTTTTGACCTCTTTTCCTCATTATTAATTACGGCGACAGGTAAAAACTAGAACTAATGTTATATAGACAATGGTCTGGTAAACTACATGCATGAGTCCGACTCGCATTTGCCGGATTTATTTTTCTTATCTAATACTAAAAAAAAGATAAAATAGATATTTAAGGAGATTCCCACATACAAAAAGAGATATTTTTGGCCTCTTTTCCTTGTTATTAATAACGGCGACAGGTAGAAATTTGGACTAATGTAATAAAAGCAATAGTCTGGTAGCCTTCATGCATGAGGTCGACTCACATTTGGCCGATCTCTCTTATCTCTTAATGAGTGAAACTACTATATCTCCAAATGCACAAAAGACTCCTTATAAAATTAGGTTAAATTGCCATACGAATAAATTACAATCAGTCAATCATTCATGTACGAACCAACAAAGTAAATCTTACAACCAAATAAGACCCTTTATTAATACCTTTAAAGTTATATTAATACAGTAACCTACTTATTATCTACGCAGACCCCATTCAACGCTTAACCCTAGAAAGACACTGACTAGAAATACACAAACCATATAAAGCAGTTGATCTTGCCTTTGATTTCTGCAAGCCTTTTAGGGTTGACTAGTGTGGTGTCATACTGTAATTTATCAATGTATCGATATATGCATTCGTTTTTTGCTTATCGTTTACAATGAATGGTTAAAAATAAAATAAGTTAACGTCATTTGATGCCTTTTTTGTGCGACGTATTGACGTATTGAGTAAATTGAGGTCTTATAAATTGGCTGGTCTATATTTGGTTACACGATTTGCGGTTGAGACTTGAATTTACTACTAATTTGCCTATTATGGCAACGGCAAATTATGGTAGTGATACACGTACAAGACGTAGATAAATGTATATTGTGAGCATCCTAATAAGTTTATTCTGTAGTAGCTAGTTACGTGTAAAAAACTGTTGTTAATCAGTATGTTTGAAAGTATGTCTCGAAAATTAATTTAATTATGTAAACTATAATGTTAAACAAGTTAGTTAGTACGTGTACCAATTGACTGGCTTTTCTGGTTCCACGATGTTTCATCGATATATGGATATTTACTTCACTATTATTTGTTCAACGAGACATGACAGAATGTAGTGACATTATAGAGTTTCCTCACAGTCTTGAGAGTGAATTTTATAAAGCATTTATTCATTTATTAGTCAATGAAAGCGGTATTTCCATTGAGATACCGTACATTAAAGGAATGATCGAGTATTTCTTTTGCGTCAAGGAAATTGGAAATTAAGTGGGTATTAATTGATTTCTCGGTAAGTTTTTCTTTCAATAGGGAAGTATTAAATAGCTAGCGATCTTGCCGAAGCTATAAATAAATGGGTTGCGTAGTTATGAGTAGTCTACGTAGTGAAAATTTTTAAATTATTCGGTTATGTGCTTTATGTAAATAATTTAAGGCCGTTGTAAGTAAAGTAAGTTTTTTATTTGATACATTCCGGGGAGTGTGCCTTGGAATTACACAATTTAATTGCAGCATCCCCTTTCTACAATCGGACTAGTAGAGATACTGCAAGACGCCACCGCTATATGGTAGAAATTCCACGGACTCGCACTAAACGCTTGGAAAAAACGTTGTGGAATTCACTGCCGAGTACTTTATTTCCCGATAGATATAATCCCGGTCTTTTCAAATCGCGAGTGAATCGGTTTATTCTAGGCAAGCGTGCCACATCCTAGACCGCATCGTCGCTTTACATCAGGCGAGTTGCGGCCAAACGCAAGCCTATAATTTATATATAAAAAAAAGTAAATATAACATTCATGTACATATAAAAATCAGCATTTACCTTGATATTGCGTAGCTTTATTTTTATCCTTATAAAATCACACAGGAAAACATTTTTATATACTTTATGACAGTGTGATCAATTTGGTTATAGTCTTTCTGACAAGCAGTCGCAGATTTCCTAACGATTGTATAATTCGTGGTTAAAGCTAGTGTTAACTACGAGTACTATTAACCTGCACATGCGTACATAAGTCAGAGGTCCGTGCCTGAACCTGGATTAGAACCGGCGATGGTGACTTCTCGCTGGTGGTATGAAGTTCCACCGACTATAATAGTATACCAAGGTAGCATAAGGGAAGTAATCAAACTAATATATTATATTCTCTGACCGAAACCACCCAATCCATAAGGAGGAAGGAGGCGTAAGGATCCATATAAAAATAAAAACTCTTGGGCAATTCATACCGGGGTTGAAACCGCTCGCGTGCGAGGCGACTGAGTACCCAGCCAATGCTAGGTTCCCTTTGTAAACATAGTGGAATAAAATCATTGCTAAGTACAACAGAGAGCAAAACAGAAAAAGCACGTTTTCCAACACTTCTCGGAACTCTTCACCGAGAAAGTATTTTATGCTTCCATATAAAAGCAATAAAAGCCTGTCTGGAGTGTGAAGAAATCATGATAAGATAACTATTGCCACTGCCAGCCATTTTATGTAGTGGGTACCTATACCATCTGACGACTCAGGGCTCTATCATAGAGATAATTACTACAGAGTCGTTTCTAAAGTCACTGTGAAAAGGACAGTAGATGCAATAGCCATTATTATAACTAAAGCATATAGTAATAAGGTTAGCCTCTAGGCACGCTACTCTCTGGTGGTGGGTTGGAGCATTTGGATTATCTGTAGATCTTAAATGGTCTATAGGTAATCTTTCTGCTATGTTTTTTTGTTGTTGTAGTTAGTCTTTTTGTTTATGTTAATAAACAAAACTTGCCAATTTAAAAAGAATAAACAAAGCATTAATAGATGTTGTTTTCGCTACAAGTATTACTTTTTACAATCAGTAAAGTAGTATACAAGTGCAGTATTTTTCCGTTCTCTTTAAAACTATTTTGACAGTTCTAGTATCCATGTTACTAATTTCAACTACTAATTTATTATAAAAATATTTTAACAATAAATTAATGATTAGCCTGAAATTTTGTTTAGCCCATAGATGTGCAATAAAAAATTAATCATCGAGTGAATTAGTTTAACAATGGAACGGTTCTGCTTCTTTTATTCACATAGATGTAGCATATCCTCTTCCTTGTTTAAGTGTGACTGAAAAGCAACATATCCATATTCTATTAATTTATCAGTCTACGGTTTGAATAAAGAGCCCTATTACATGACTCGTGCCGGAGAGATAGGAAGACACGTGTTTCACACATTGCCAGACGATTAAAGATAACCATGGACACTAGTAGTACTTCGTGAGAAGGACTATTATAAGCAGAGGAATAGATGTCACACAGGCTGCTTTGTGCGTTCTAATCCAGGCTATATCTTCTATATTGGTTTAATGTGGAAAAAATACTAGCAACTTAGACGAACAGATGGTTAGAAGCGAGTTCGCAAAAACCCGACTACTAAATCGATAAACCTGTGTATCATTTAGTTTTTTTTTTAATTTGATCTACGTAGTGTCACTCTCACGACACATAAAAATACTACAAGCCGTTCGAAAGAAAGAATACATACACTCGACAAACATAATCCTACTTCTTTTGCAGTCGGTTATAAAGAGGAATTCCAGTCGCTTTTAATAGCTATAGTTTTTCTATGTTCATATTTTAACACTGTCGCATCAACATTGACGCGATAAGTATTTTTATATCAGCATAATTTGGGAAAGAGCCAAGAAAGTGGGTCAACGACATTTCATATCTAGGATTGTAACAACAATCACATATTTTCCATTCTCAACAATAGCTCACAAATGATTTACATACACATTGTTATATATTTCGTTCAACGTAAATCATGTTTTCTTATACAACACGAAATAAAACTGCTTGTATGAGTCATCGAAAACACATTAAAGCATTTTGCTTACAGTTATTAACAAATATTTATCTGGCGATTCAAAAGAGAGAGGGTTTCTATTCTTTTATATACGAAATGTTATCTTTTATATACGACATATTATTTATAAAATTAGTAAAAGTATAATTAGAAATAAATCAACAAAGAAAAAACTATTTACAAAGTGACATTCTAGCCTATATTTTTATTTATAATACGCATTTGAGACAAATCAGATCTCTTCCCTATCTAATTTCTTCAACCCTGAAGGCAATACTCGAAAGCCTAGAAATCATAAAAGTAACACAATCGCGCAATGCTCTAATTGCATTAGATTAGGTCACACGCTAAAAGAATGTAACCGTGCAACGTAAATACACCCAACTACTCAGCTCCCGAAATACGCGGCACAGATATGAAAAACCGTCTGAATCTCGGTCAGTGTGCAGCCGTGCACAATCATACAATGTTTGTATGGAGTTTTTATGTATGAGTTGCGTATGACGTAAGTCTTAGCTACTACTCGGGAAAGCTTGTAAATTTGTGATTTATTGCTGGAGAAAAAGCTCGTGTTTTGAATTAGTTGGTACAAGTTTTACATTTACATTAAATTAGACTGTACTTATATAAATAGTTTTTCTTTCAGTTTATCTAAAAGTGTCGTGAAACAAGCATTACAATCTGGAGTCAAGGAAAGTTTTGCCCATTCCTTAGATTTACCACATTATTTGATGCGGATTTTAGGTCTTTTGTTTTGCATATAATTAGATTACTTTGTCCAATGGCAAACGGCATTAATTTATATTATTAGTGTATCCACTTCATATTCATCTTTACCCGACTGCAAAAAAAGAAGTTTATGTTTTTCATGGATATGTATGTATGTATGTATATTTCTTTGGCACGCCCTAGAGCATAAACAGCTTGTCGTATTTTTATGTTAGTGTTGTCAATAGATTCGTCTTTACCTGCAGATAGTCATAGGCTATACTAGCTGCATCCCGCGATTTCACTTGTTAGGATACGATGGCCTAAAGTTCTTGAAGTAGAGATTTTTGAAGTCACTTTTAACCACTTCTCACACTACAGTTCCATCTATTTTGTGTGTAGTTCTACAGAATTTATGTGCATGCAATAATTGAATCCCTAAATGTTTTTCTTGACGTAGTTCGTTCCTACCATTTCATTGATTTACAAACCACAAGATTCTGATCTCCGTTTTACAGTTTTGGCATTTCTCCTAAAACAACAAACTGAACTAACAACGGCCGATTGACTTAAAGACATCCTGATTTGTAACCTCTATAATTAGATTGTACATCTAACCAGACACCGGAGTCAATCGGAAAAACAAATCGAAAGACATCAAAGTCTGTGGTATAAATAGATTTAGAATCCGTCGTTTCCCACCCATAGACATAGAATATATAGAGGTATCTATAAACATAGACTAGATAGAATGTCTTGGATGGACGCCAAGGCGGACGTTTCTATGAAGCTTGAACATTGTCTATGAATTTCATTAGGTTTTTTTTTTATTTACTTGGAATGAGACAGTCATTTCATTAAAGTTTGGATGTCTTTTTTTAGGCTTGTATTAATAGTAATATTAATAGTAAAGTAACATATAATTTAAGTAAAAGCTTTTGTTTTACTTCACTCTTTCGGAACACCCAATAACGTGAAACTGGGTCCAAAAATCTTGATATTCGGTATTTATACTCAAGTTAATATAAGCAGTAAATAACTGACCATATTTCATCATTATCTTCCTGACCCTATTCCACTACTCGGGGTTGGCACACCATGTCTTCGTCTTCCATTCTACCTTATTTCATCCATATCGGATCAGGACTTATTGTGTGAAAGAGTAACAAACATACATTCATTCTCACAAAATTCCATTTTAACAATTTGTAGGATTTATGTGTTGATTTGAAGCATATAGCTCAAACTTTCAAACAACGCAAGGTATTCAGGGTAGGTACCCTTAAGGTTGAAAATCGAGATTATTTTTTAGTCTACCTTTTCGGTTTTAAACATTACACACTACATTGAGCAGCTGTCAAAACTAATCCCCAAATTAACCACCCCAGTAACAATAAGTAAAACAGTGACATGTTACGTACACCCTTGCAATTTCACACTCCATTGGATTTTTTGTACCGCACAATCGTCCGGGGTAGCCAGGTGCAAAAATATATTAGTCAGCAAAAATAAATGAAGGGTGCTTCATCTATACTTCTACACTAATGTTATAAAGAAGAATGATTTAAAAAACATTTATTTTACTTTAAAAAGAAATACATAAACTTTTGTCAATAAAACAATTAACAATATGAAAAAAAATGATGTCCTTGTGGCAAAGTCCCAAGAATGCTGGCAGCATTCCCGTGTTGGATTGCCACTGAAATCCTTTGAGCAAGGAATGAGCCAGCTCTTTTATCTCCAGTAGCATCGATAAGTTTAGGACTAATGTTTTTAAAGAAATTTATGGTACTAGAACCTCATGGAACAAAAGTTTCTAAGCCAATCGGTACGAAAATATAGTCTCCTGAAAGATTTGTATTTTTGTATGCAACCAATTAATTTAAAAGCTACTGGACAGATTTCAAAAATTCTTTTGACGTTAGAAAGCTATACAGTATTACCGATTAACTGCTATATTTTCAAATTGTCCACCTGTGCGAAGCCGGGACGTCCTGCTAGTCATTGATATATTCTCAAACAAGATCACCTACTTACATTCGCTTTGTCTACCAACATCCAAAAAGAGGAGATACCTACTCAATTCGACGGTTTTTTTCTTATGTTTGTTACCTGATTTCTCGGAGACTGGAATAGAGTTTTTTTTTTCGTTTGAAAGGGTTATACCTCTCATGGTTTCATTTTAATTTTGTCAAATTTGGTTTAAACGTTTGTTTTTTAAATGGAAATAACTGAAATAATTCTATCGGCGCGTGACGTAATGGAAGTCTGTTCTTTTTTTTTAAAGTGATTTATTGAGAAATAATTACTTTGTTATGAAAGTATTTAGTTTCGATATTCAGATTTTTTATACATATTTGTATAATGTAAGACATTATTTCTTCCCAAACGACTAAACTTCAACGGAATGTAGTTTAGAAGTTTCACATATGAAAGTGTATGTATTACCTGAGTTTCAAAATATTCGTTCTCATGAAGATTAGTCGTCGAGTTGTTTATTTTAAGGTTCTTAGCATTGAAGGTTGCATAATGTACATTTACCTACGCATAATCACAAGAATATCCAAATCGACACAAGAACCATAAACCCAAGATTTTGTATGTGGGTAAAGTTAAATATGACGTAAGTTCATATACTACGAGTAAGAAAATATTTAAATATTTAACCATTATGTGCTTTAAGTAATTTTTAAATATATCAGTGTATCTTTATTTAATTTTTTATCGTACTTTAAAAAATAAGAAGCTTTACAATTCGTCGGAACTTTTTTTAAATGTGTGTTCCTCGAAGGCTAGGCCGATTTAATTGATTTTGTCCGATTTTTTTTCTGTCAAACGTTAGTTTCCCTTTGCTCCCATATAGATACATCTTATCAGAATCAGTCTATTTTACTGTTTTTGTCTTATCTTTTTAATTTCCTAGCTCGACTTGCTCCCTATTATGTCTTGTAATTTCACTATACTCCGTCCAACGAGACGAACTAATGGGGAAATCAAGCGCTGAACGTCATTGGTTGGAGATAAGGAACTTAGGGCGCGTACACATTGCGACCAAATATCAGTCCGATTCTGTCTCTTGAGCGGTGCGGACGTATTGTTTGGTGCTTATTTCAGTGTGTTCACAGTGTTCGGTTTTACGTTGACCCGGCTTGTTTACTGGACTGATTCCTACTTACTTGTTGACTTGGCGTGTTTTTTGGACTGATTCTTGCATACTTGTTGACTTGGCGTGTTTTTGGACTGATTATTGCCTGTAATGGTCTCTACACAAGACTGTCCAGTTGTTGTTAAAAGGCAGCGACGCCCTTTTTCATCTAGCGAAAAAACGATGATATTAAACATGTATAATACTTTTCTTGAGGCTACACCCAACGCATCAAGTAACGATATTTTAAAAACTGTTGCATCAAGCATGGGGGTTCATTGGGCATCGTGTACAAAATTGTGAAAGAAAAGAACACCGTAGGTGTTCTGCGGTCTCCTAAAAAAGAAAAACCTCGACCGACAGTTATAGATATTATGTAATTTGTATAAAAACTATTATTTTTAGATGACATTGTTAGTAAGCGATTTAGATCAGCGATGTAAACGCAGCCTAAAATTTCATGAATTAGCCGCGCCCATTAACCAATCCTGGCCATTTAAGTCGGAGCTGCGTCCTTATCACTTTCATACGATTGTGAAAGGGAGAGAGCGCCATATTAGTTCGTCTCGTTGGATGGAGTATAGGACAGTTTATGTACGTACCAATATAATTGTTGGTTACATTATCTAGGTACCTATATGCAGTAAAATTAAAAAATACAAATACAGAAAAACTAATAAAGGTCTAATCGTACTCAGACTGGTAAAAAAAATAGATTCATCCGTTCAGAAAGACACATACACTCACAACCTTATAACACCTCCACCTTTTTATATCAGGGGCCAAAAATGGAAAATTGCAAGTGCTAGATTTTTGGAAAAAAAGTATTTTGTTATTTTATATAGAAAACTAACGCGATTCATATTGTTAAAGAAGACGGGTTTTCACGCGTATCTGATTGTTGTAAAGGGCCAACTATAGTTTCGTTCACATTCAGTGAACTTCATCAAGGATGGAATGAATCGTTCATGTCCTCAACGGTGTGCGAGATGTGTTATCGTTGAGGACAGGAACGACTCATACTTCTCAGTCTTCCTCAACAGTATGAATATTTTGGTAACTGCGAAAACTTGAATAAACCAGCGTCAAATCATTAGTAAACTAAAGCCATCAACTATAAGTACTTATATCGACAGACACTCAAAGTAAGAATCAAAGAGGTAAGCTGCCCATTAGATATGATTTAATGTCTTCATTTTGAAGTGCCCTTAATCATTTTGAAGCGCTTCTTGGGCACTTGAAAATAGCTAGAATAATAATTGGTCACCGTTATGTACAAAGATGTCAAGTGTAAGTAAATAAATGATTATCTATATTATAGACCTACAGGGCAATAGGGCCAACGTTCACCTGTTGCTTATTGGCAGATACCGGAACAAAATAACTAAGTAAGATGTCTTGAAATCAAGTTAATTGACAACATTTAATTTTTACTAAGTAATGGAAATTCGAAAGCCGTTTCGAAATAATGTAATGAAGAGTTCATAATTTAAATACTAGATTTTTGTATTTAATTTCTTCCGAGTTATTTATAAAAAACTGGTGAAAAAATCTCGTATTTATGTTAAGACCGTCAGATGCCATTAATAAAAAATATTATTGTATCTGTAAAATGGCGGGTAAAGAATTTGAAATGTTGTCGATTAGAAGACAATTCATTCTTGATTGCGTGCTCTATTTTTCAATCGATAGTATGAATTCATCACTCGCTAATGAAAGTCCTATCTTTCAAATGTTCTATCAGTAGAATCAAAATACGGTCACTCGTAATGAAATTTATTTATTTCATTCACTAGTTAGGAAAGTTTAAAACCCACTAAACCTTTCAAATCAAATCTGAATTGGCTCATGGTTTGGTATTGAAACAGCATTAAAATAAAACATACAATAAATAAAAATAAGCAAATATCAGTCGACACATGTCAATTTTTAACAAACAAATAATTTTACAAATTAAGCAAGTCGTCTCTAAAAAAAATTTCGATGAATTGAGAACATTTTCCTTTTTTGAAGTCGGCAAAAATATGCAATTAGAGGGCACGGTAGCTATCAGTTCAAATCAAAAGTATGGAGTTTTGGGCATTTTGCGAATTAGACTATTCGCGACTTAGGATTTTTTGCGACTTAACACAAACTACGACAAAACTTTTTTTTTTATGATTTGTACATGTTTATGAAACCTTGAATTTGTTTAACGAACATAATTTAAAATCCTACCGTATAATCATCGTTTCATCACATCATAGTATAATCTAAACAAATGATATCACGCGTCTAAAGAATAATGACGTCAGTGAAAATTCGCTGTCGCATGACAGTTTTATACAGGGAGACAAGTGACTTCAGGGGCTCTATTTTTGTACCACTCATTTGAATTAATCACTCGCTAATGATGTCACAAACGTAGGATATTATGCAAACGGACGTATCATTGAAACTTTCCTAACAAACGAATGAAATAAATAAATCACTCGTATTTTGATTCTACTGATAGAACATTTGAAAGATAGGACTGTCATTAGCGAGTGATGAATTCATACTAGCGATTGAAGAAATCAGAACTTGCCAAAGTGTGCCAGTTACTTGGCTTAAAAAGCAACATATATTATATGTTTAATTAAATTGGGAATAATTAAGTTATTTTTTTAGCTTATAACGTCGCGCCGCCCTTGTAATTATGTCTGTCCTGCCCATGTGATTTCGAACCTAAATCTGATCCTACCAAAGTGTGATAGCCATCACAGTTGAGCCTTCAGTTAGCTTAGAAAGCAATGAGTATGTTTTATTAAATCGTGAATGACGAAGGTCATGTTTGTCAACTTTATAGTTAAAACGTCACCTGTCTACATCTATAGATGGAACTGTCATTGATCGCAGGTGTAATTTCGCGTGGGTTTCTTTACTATCGCACCTTTATTTAGTTTTGTTTGTTTGTTTGGATGGATATGTCATGGTTGTAAATGTTTAGTCATTAGGCTTAGTGAGTATGAAAGTGTCATTACTATTTGTTTTAATTACTGTGCTAAACTAAAGTAAGCTTTATTGTTCAACTGTGACTTTGATGTTTGTGTGTCTGCAATAAAGAATTTATTCATTAATTCATTCATTCAGGTGCCTATGAATTTTTTTAGTTATTTAGTTAACTATTTAAAATCAGAATTCTGGACCGATTTTGATCAAAATTTATACGGAAACTCGTAAAGTATACACAATCAAACAGAAAAACTTTTCAAAACGGTCTGGTTGTATTTGAAAAATTAGGTGACAACTATAAAAAATATAGAGTTGAATTGAGTACCTCCTCTGTTTTAGAAGACGGTAGAATTTAAATAAGTTGCTTGTAAGCGATAATGTACCCACATTAGATCCATACGTCTCTTATACTGATCCGGCTCGAAGGACCAAATATAAACAGTGGTATTAGAATCCATGAATTATTACAGTGTACACAACTTAAAAATATATATATATATATATAAACTTAATTACTGCAAATAAAGGTATAGTTAGTAATGAATACATTATACAATTTAACTTAAACGAATTTTATATGCTAAGTCAGTGAGAGACCAAGTCAGAAAAAATAACGTTTCTTTCTATACATTTAAAAAGTGATGTTTTTTTTTAAAAACAATTATTTTTTTACATAATTTCTTGTGTATATATTTAATATTGATCGCAAATATTCTTAGCCAAGTATTTCTTATGTGAACTTTCCAATGTAACACAGCTTGAGTTTCTATCAAACTGAAATATTCCAACATATTGCACAAAAATCGTTACCATTGAGTAATTGATCTGTTTAAAATTGCAAAATGATAAAGACGAATGTGCAGAAGCAAAGATTTTTGTTGAAAACAGACACAAGCTGAAATTTTAGTACACTCCCACTATATCCTGGACTTTAAAAGCGTATTAATATTAAAATAGACCGGATCACGTTAAACTGGTATTTGTTGTTGATGTTTAAACCTAAATTCAAACATTTGAGGAAATTAGGTTTTTGGGTTGAAATGTTGTATACGTTTAGTTGGGGCCACTAAACGCGTGGGCGTCTAAGAGCGTAGTTACTTTGACGGGGCCGGAAAATACAAGGACTGCTTTTGGATTTTAGTCATTAAAGAAATTTAACGATTGACGCGTCAATGAGATTAATAAGCTGTACTTATGTTATAATTATTTTTAATCATGAAAACATAGAATTATAACAGAATTGGCAGCCAAATAACGGAATTTGAAATTAAAGCTTTTCGTAAATAATAAGTTTTAATATTAGTTTTTGGTAAGTAAATATGGAAATCCAAGCGAGATATCAACCTGCAAACCTCTTTACTCTAACTAAGAAATAGTACACACTTCAACAATATGAGACCAAAGCGCTTTACGTTACAAAGAAGGTCGTATAGCTGCATTCTATACGGCCTTTTTTGTAACCTAAAGCGCTATTAGGTACGTCTGAAATTTCGACGCCATTTTCTCATTTCTAAGGCTGGAAACCTACTGGCTAACTGTCAAAAATATCTGGCTAGTGAGCAATTACTTATTACCCAAGTATTATATATAATAATCAGCTTTTGTACTATAATGTAAGTAAAATTTTAATTTCATGAACATTAATTGTGTCTGGCAAAGGCCATGGCAATGTATAACGTGATTTTAATAATATTCTGAACGTAATATGTACCAAAAAAACAAAGTTTATAATTTTTTGTTATTAAATCGGTATTTTACACACCTTTAGTACCGTTTATCTGCCAAAGTCACAATGACCCAAACTTAATAATAATCCATCGTTCTTACCTGTGTTTGGAGCATGCGCTGTCAAACTTTCAGCTTTTGTAAAATAACGAAGGTCTGGGGTTCACGGGCTCTTAGACTATAATGCCTGCCACTAGCATCTAGTTAGTCCTTCTGATATCTGCAAACCTCATGTTTCATGGCCCAACTTCAGACATAACTAATGGTTTTCGTACGTGACCCGTATGCGTTTTTATGAATGAGCTTTGTACGAGCTCCGACTTGACGTTTGCGAAACTGAGATTAATGTTGCAAAGCATTTTGTGCTGTTTATCTTGAAACAAAGGTTTATCGGTATTTTAAACAATTTTATATGTATCAAAATAAATTAGACATGTTAGCTACAACTTATTATAGTTAACGTATTAATTATACATATGATTAATTTAATTGATTGATTTAAGATAACATAGTATTTTTAAGACATCTAAGAATCTTTGCTAAGTTAGTGAGCTAAGAAAAATTAAAGTCACCTAAGTAAAAGGTTTTGGTAACCATAGGTTAGGGTGGTAGGAATAGAAAAAGTTATTAATATATAATTATTAATATTATCTTATACATATTATTTCATTGTTTATATTTCAGTATAGTTACGAAGATAAAACGTTATTTAGGTAAACCAGGTTACTTTAAGTCTAAAGCACCTAAAACAAAAACTGTTCTATGACCACTAAAAGACCCAGGGGCTCTATTTTTACAAACACACACAGAGCAAACAAATTCATATCTATCTCTAATACGTTTGTATTGTAAACTTTTTTATTTAATTTTTTGATTATAAGTAATTGTAACTTTTACGCTAAGCTAAGATAGAGCAGTAATTCTTAACATAGGCTAAAATTTGCTTAAAAAGAATTCCTGACCGTGTGCGACCGAAATGTAAAAAGTTACTAAATAAACTATTTTTTTCATTTTATTAATTTTTAATTTTTGAACCACTTGTAAGAATCATCACTCGCTAATGACGTCACAGGCGTAGTATATGCAAAAACATACATACTTGAAAAAATCATACCCTTCACTAACGAATTGTAATAACCACGCGTATTTGAATTCTACCGATTGACAGATGGTACCAACCGTAGAAAAATAAAAGCCCCTGAAAGGTACAATAATTATGTTTACTTAAATAAATCAAATCATGTCCAAAGGCACATTTATAAAGCAATAAACTAGGTATAATAACCATCAAGAAAATTTCAACACCTTACCAGACGATTTATCTTTTCAATCACTTCAAGATTAACGAAAAAAATTACAGAGATCAATCAATATCACTAAATAATTTCTATACATCGCGTCTTAACAAAAACAAACCAATAAACCATCGAACTCAACGCCGCCTTATAGCCTACAGTAATCTTCCTAAGCAGTTTGAAACCATAAATCAATAAGATTTAAACCAATTTTCTATGAAACTTAATCTGATTGTCATGTATTAAGTTTTATGAGCGATTTTATGGAGCTTACTTGGAATATGTTTAGTGCAAGGTGGATCAAAGGTAGAACTGCTTCTTATGGTATTTTTATGGTAGGTGAGTCTAAGAGCGTTAGCTTAAATTTGTTTGTAAAGTTTAATTATGATTGATGTTTAGAATAGAAAAAAACATTAGTTTTTTATAAGCGTTTACCTTAAAACATACGGTGTGTTCCAGCAGCCTTCCTTGAGAGACAGTGTATTCCAGACTATGCATGCTCCATCTATTACAGTATCGCTGACTTCCGTGGTCATGTGAATTTGTGGTCAAATGCCTATGTGTGTAAGATAAAAAAATAAAACCCGCGTTTTGTTTTATGGAGTTTTCCGGGAATTAAGTAGCGCTATAGCGCTCTCCGGACTTCACGCTGGGCGATTCGTTCCATGGTCTAAATTTCTCCTGGTACGAAACGACTAAAGACCCAACAATATTATAACAATGTAAAAAATCAAAGCGATCCGTTACTCAGTTGCTTAGGTAAAGACTAACAAACCAACAAACACTCGTTCGCATTTATAATGTGTACTTCCAAAAAGGAGGAGGACTATGTTCGTCTGTAAGTATGTATTTTTATGTGTACCTATGTTCTTCAATTCTCAAATGATTAAAACACACACATTTTAGTTAGAAAGGTTATTCTCTCGAGTTAGTGCAGTATACACTTTATCAAAATCGATCTAGTAATTTTTGTTTTATTATTCAATATAACATTGAATTTTCTAAGATATTACTTATTACTAACGTATATTTTGCGTGCCAAATGTAAGTGGGTTTTAACTTTTTTAAAGTATGACTTGTAAGATAATATTTAACACAAGATATAGATTTAATTCTAACGTGAGATAAGAAAATGATTTACCTAGAATATCGTCTAGGGTATATATGCATTTGATGACAACGTAAAATAAGAAAATGATTTACCTAGAATATCGTCTAGGGTATATATGCATTTGATGACAACGTAAAATAAGAAAATGATTTACCTAGAATATCGTCTAGGGTATATATGCATTTGATGACAACGCAAAATAAGAAAATAATTTACCTAGAATATCGTCTAGGGTATATATGCATTTGATGACAACGCAAAATAAGAAAATGATTTACCTAGAATATCGTCTAGGGTATATATGCATTTGATGACAACGCAAAATAAGAAAATGATTTACCTAGAATATCGTCTAGGGTATATATGCATTTGATGACAACGCAAAATAAGAAAATGATTTACTTAGAAGACATACTCGTAACTAGTAAATCGTTTTCCAATGTACATATTTATATACTAAAAATCGGAGAAGTTTTCTGCGAAAATAAATTAGAGTTTTAATATGTGAACATAAATTAGTAGAGACGGCGTCTTTTTTATAGTCATAATAATATTATTGTGATGTACAGGTGTTGCATACATTGCAGTGCTCACAGTCCTACATCATTTACTAAGTCCTTGAATACTACATATAGTAAAACCAATTTACTTGGTTATTACCATTTTCAATTTTCACAATAAGCTTTGTAAATATCCACTAAACCTACTTCGTTACGTGAAATGCAACATTTTAGCAAATCACTTTACAAATATAGCACTCGATCAATATTGCGTACAGGGTTCTATAATAATAGAAAAGTGTAATAATATATATTGTAAGATATGTTTTTAAAAATGATAAAAAAGACGGCCAAGTGCTAGTCAGACACACGTAGGTACGGAGGGTTTCGTACCTGTCTAAAATTAGTTCAAGTTTCTAATGACGTTATATTATATAATCGAATGAAACGGCAAAAAAGTCTTGTTTGTCTTTTTATGGAAGCTCCTTTCAATATTTTATCATTCAGTTTTTAGTATTTGTTGTTATAACGGCAACAGAAATACATCATCTGTGATAATTTCAACTGTCTGGCTATCACGGTACATGAGATACAGCCTGGTGGCAGACAGTCACAGTCGGCCGCAAAGCAACGTCTTAGTAATAGGGATATTTTTCCTTTAGAATAGAATAGAATAGAATAAATTTTATTAAATTAAAACTTCAGTGTAACAAAATTCTAAATTCATTTAATTCTAAAACAAGGTTTACTAAAGGTTGTAGCTCAAACCTGCGAACTGGGTTTTCACCCGTATCTTGCCGATGTTGCCTTGCCTGATATTGATCATATTTATAAATTCTATGTACCTACCTACTTTGTTTTTATTACAATAAAACAGAATACATTTTATTTTGTAACAGAAAATGACAGTGTAAAACACAACTTAACAAAGTTATTTAAACTTAATTACTGATTTCTGTCACAAACTACACACAACTCAACATAAGTAAATTTAATGCTGGCAGAAACAACCAGCGCTGATATTCCGTTATCGCCCATTGGGTACAGAACCCTAAAAATAAAATGGACGCGTGCCGAATTGAAGACAGTAATCTCTGTTTTTAAAAACACTTCAGACAAATGATTTTTAATATATGTTTTATAATCCAGTAAAAGGTACTTACCTACTAGTGAATCAACAAGATTAATTCTTGTTGACATTTCTCATGTCGCTGCACCCTTGTTTCCATTGAAGAGTGATTGCAAAATTGCGTTTACTGCGTACATATTATCCAGACAAATTAAATATCTTTTTTCACGTTTGATCTTCTTAACTTGTACACGAATTATGTAGTAGAATTAGAGAAAGAGGTGGTGACTCCCGTTCTGGCTCTTTTGCTAAATTCTTTTTTTTGTTTTAATACTTCTTGAGTGGTCCCTTTAAATTATATCAAAATCAAAATTTATGTAACATAATACTTATAACATTTTTATATCAGATGGCCGATAATTTACAAAATATTTTTTTTTTGCCGTATTTGCAAGTTTCCACCGCATATTTTGTCATTTAACACGAAAAAAATATTTTTGATTTAATTTTATGACACCTGATGAAGAATGAAGATGACTGGAAGAAATCGCTTTTTAGCGATAAGGCCGCCACTTGTAGCTCTATATTTTGTTGGAATTTTTCTC
Source organism: Ligdia adustata (assembly GCA_947049295.1). Taxonomy (NCBI): domain Eukaryota; kingdom Metazoa; phylum Arthropoda; class Insecta; order Lepidoptera; family Geometridae; genus Ligdia; species Ligdia adustata. The sequence continues at coordinate 7,045,116 of OX346239.1, forward strand.
TTGTATTTAATTATTTTTTGTGTGTCTGAAATAAGGAATTGGTATATTTATCTATCTTGTCACGATACAGTCGTTGCCAAGGCTAAGCATGATATGACTTGAATTTGTGACGTCATCGTTTCCTGTCTCTTAAAGGGAATTGTGGTTCCTTTGCGGTATAATTTAGGCCTGATCTAATGCTATCTATATCGGTGCCACTAAATAAGTAGGTACCTAATATATTTTCTAGTACCTAATATTTTTTTTCTTATTGCAGGTACATAGACAGGGAACTTCAACAGAGCCAGGAAACATTTCGTAAGCTTTCTTACATTAGGTATTACGTAAGTACACACTTCGTGTCTTCCGGGTTCGTCCCTTCAATGGGTAGGCAATATTATGCATGCCCATTGTCACGATTATAATCTACCATTCATTAATCAGTGCTGCCACCTATGCAGACAAAAATATGACGCAGTTTTTTTTTAAATTTCCACACAAATATTTAAAATAATACCTTATCTATTGGATTTTTATTTAATGATTATTAACTTCAGATATTGCATACACAAATCAAAATTGCAATTAATATAATCAAAATAAAACTTTTGTAATGAATATGGACAAAATTCTTCATTAGAAACTCATATCAATTGAATCATACACTAACATGAATACTTGTACATAAAGCCGAATTCAGAACCTCTGCGTTGCGTTTTCTGGGAATCCAAAATATAAAAAAAAAACTATTTATGAGCAGAGACACTAGTTTTATTTTTCAAAATATTCAGCAGCATGAAAAAAATATTAAGAATTTATACAATTCAGTTAAATATTTCTTAATTGCACAACAAAATCAAAATATAGACAATAAAATACAAGAACAAAACATCGGTTGGGCCTTATCGCTTAAAGCAATTTCTTGAAGGCATGGAATGGATGGATGGATCGGACTAAGTGAGAACAGTCACGTCGGTGGTGCATCAATAACAAGAATAGAAGAAAAGGCATTTAAGAGATACAGCACCGCAATAAAAAAATATTATTTTAAAAATCAATACACACTATTAATACATATATAAATATATCTCATACTAGTAATAATCATTAATAAATATTTTTTACGGAGATATAATTATTTTTATTTTTATTATTTTTATTTTTAGATTATTATTTTTCTACAAATTTTTAAATATATTATTTATTTAGTTATTTAACAGTAATCATACTAATTTGGAAAACTTCTCTTCCAACTGGTAACACTATTTCATTAACATTCGGAACAAAGTCATTCGTACGAACATTTCCCAGCAGAATACCCACTCTGCATATTAATGTTTAAAAAATAACAGTCAATGGATGTCTTTAATCTTTATTCTGCCGATACATTAAAATCTACCGACCAATAACACTTGAGCTGTGTAAGGGTGTGGTCAAATGAAAATTCTAGCGTGACCGTACTTGGCTTATTTCTTTGTCAGTGCAATAAGCTTTTTAGGCTTAATAATTACATTAGATTCGTGTTGATAATTCTAATTAAGCTTTATAATGACACTAGATTTAAGTTTGTTGAATAATGTTGTACTTGTCGAGCAACTACAAAATTATTGGACATAGATTATTTGTTAGTTATACGGTCAATTTTCCTGATTCGGTCTTACCTACATTGAAATTTATTTAATATTTGAATTTATATACGTTTTACGTCAAAAATATATATTTAAAGTTATTAGGTAGAAATATACTGTCGTGGTAGTGTTTGTAGTATTATGAAAATTACATGTAAAACTGTGCAGCAACAACGTGGTATGTGCTAGGAGTACTTCGATATAAATTCTGTGGTATAATCAATTTTTATAACGTTTTTTATAATGAACGTGTCATTTATTGAAGCGTTTATTCTCGCTCGCTGTATGACCTCGCCTTTACTCATCTATTCCTGCCGACATAAATTCAATGATTGACAGTTCTAGTTATACTAGTTGGCCAATATATTAAGAACCTTCCTTTTGAACGAAATATACTAAGACGTAGCTCTACATTCACTTGTCTATTTAGGTATTCATATCCACTTTACTTAGAACTATTATTTATGAATGAAATAGACGTGATAGTAGATCTACTTATAACGGTAGGAACCTTTTAGCATAGATAGGAATCTTAAGGTGCGAGTACAGAGGTTGTTTTAATGAGTACTTTGAAGGCCTATAGCGATTGGTTATAATTACATCCTTAGTCATTTTACTATGTGGAAATCAAAGAGTTGTTTCAAAAATGTATGGAGCTCCGGCCAGGACAGTGTATTTATTGTGTCAATTTTGACATTTGCGACGGACGGTACAATTCATAGATCAATGTGACTATTGGAGTCAACCTAAGATACATAAATCTTCCTGGGATGTCGTAATTCCACTACACGTCACAGAATTTAGATATTTTTGAACACAATGAAGAAGGCGACTGATGAATTTTTCATTAATGTACAATATTAACCACATTTTTAGGCATTTTCTAGTAGACGTACACAGTGTTGGCCGAAAATGAAGCAAGTCCTTTGTACAAATCTTACGCAAGTGCCTTTATTAACATAAACAAAATGACAAAAAAATATAGCAGAAAGATTACCTAAAGACCATTTAAAATCTCTAAATCATACTGATTTAGAGATTTTCTACTCAGGTTATGTTAATAATAATCGAGTTTTCATTACCGTCAAATAAAGACGATATAGTAACTTCAAATAAAATTCTACATAATTATATACTATTTCTCTCAAAAACTATCTATTGGAACATAAACAAGATGACTTACTACAACAACAAAAATATAGCAGAAAGATATCGGTGGGTTATATAGTCTGTAGGTCAATCAATAATTCGATGTCATTTGTGATATCGCATCATTTTATAATTGTCAATAGCTTCGTATTTTAGGAAAGTGTGTGACCGAAAATAGGTTCAATAAAATACGAATAGAAAAATAATGAACTCGGCATCATTCCAAATTCAAACTGGGATTGCAGATACCTAGTGATGTGTCAGAGGCTCCTAAAAAGCGCCAAATCGATAAATAAAATTAGTAACGTCAAATAGCCCCCTACATCAGTGAAATCAATTAAAATCGTTTCTTATAATAATTCAGGACTTCCCGACGATTGACAGACTGATTTCTGTGTCTTTCCCTGCCTTTATTTGGGGAATACAAATTTGAATTGCAGTTCTCAAGTCAAATGCTGTAACATAATCAACCTTATAACTGGTAAAATACGATACTTATAATATGTGAAGAGAAGAAATAAGCAAGCGCTACTATTTCGTTAGTGATGTAGCTAAATATAACTTTGAATGGGTATTGAATGAAACAAAATATTGGTGTTTCAGTTCGGAGGCTCATGAGTTTATCGAATATCCGGTTGCGTTTAGTCGAAAATACCGATGCAATCTGAATTAGTGCAGCTTGTTAACTAATTTTAAAGTTTCGATGGATTAATTGTCATTATTGATGGATTAAAATAATATCAGTGCTGTTAAAAAAAACCACTAAGACACTCTTCGGCTTGAAGTCTATTTAAGGTTTTTTTTTATTTGGCATGTTATATATTTTTAATAATATAATATATATATTTTAATTAAAAAATTTGGAAAGTTTTCATAAAAAAAACTTATTATCAGTACCTAGTACCTACCTCTAATCTTTTCTGACAAACGCTATACATAATATATATATTTACAATTATAAAAAAAAACAGATATAATACAACCAAAGCTTATTACGACAAACTTACCTACCTTAAAATTGATTATGACAAAACGTTACGACTGTTTCTCTACAGAAACACAATGCAATTTAATTCAAATAAATTACTCGCTACTCGTTCATTCATGAGCATTCATTCAACTAACAAATCGATATTTTTTATTAACGTCAGTCAACATCACGTCGATTTATTATATCGATAGAAAAACAAAGTCGACGTGTCGTCCCCACACTATTAGGTTATTAACCCTAAACTAAAACAATATGGGCGCGAGAAAGACGCGGGAATTCAGTAAATTGTTGCCGAGCCCAATAGCTTTGGAAAGGGCACACTGAGTGAACAGATTTGGTACTAAGTCAATATAGAATGAACTAAGTGTTCTACAAGCATACAAATTTTTTGTGACCTCAAAAGGACGTCATGATTAATAAATATTATTTTTTGTAATTCAAAAATATCGTTAACTTAAAAACAAAGTTCTTGAAAAATATTATCTAAACTCGAGTACCAACATTCGGAAAACATACGTACATACATATTGACAAACAAGAATAAAATTATGTCAGATTAAGAGAAAGCAAAGTACGTATGTAATTTAATGATATAATCGATAAACTTGCGAGTAGGCATCTGGTGTGTCTCCTACCTAACGAATTCAAAACAAGAACGCGTTAGTTCCATTAATGAATTTGGACTTGGAACAGAAGGCACTATTTTTTTTTATTGACGTCCGTAGACAAAAACCTTTTTTTTATTAATTATACGTAACTTTGGAAACGTCCTTTTTTGATTGCCACAATAGAAGCCTACTGAGAAGTTAAGTATTTTTTTTATCATTTTTTTTTCTGTTATGGATATTCTTTATTAGTTTATTCTGGGGTGCGTTATACTAGTTTACCTGACGTAAATTCTGACTGAAACTTGTCTAAAAGAAACCTTGTCATGGACGACATGAAAATACCCAGGCTAATGAAGTATACTTTTTTTGACCACATGTTCGCACGACCTCGGACGTCTGCGATACTGTAGCCCTAGATGGAGCATGCTTAGTCTGGGATACACTGTCTCTCAAGTAAGACTGCCGGAACACACCGTTAGGTGCTTGGCGACAGATTTTACAACTTGAGGGTGATACATAGTTTTTGGGAAACATTATCTTCTAAAAGGATACATGTTACAAATCTGAACTTTCCTACATCGAGTATATAGTATTTTTAGGTAGGCAATAATTTACTTACATATCAGTCCATATGTTCCCACTGCTGGGCTTGGTATCTATCCTACCCGACCTGTTCCTTGCCTCACAAGCGAAAGGCCTCGAGTTCAATCCCGGGTTTAGGCATGTACCTCTGAGTTTTATATTATTATTGATCGCTACAAGCTTAAATGGTCAAGGAAAATGGTGAGGAAACCTGCTTGTCGGAGAGGGTTATTATAGCTTTCGAAGATCAACGGTTAAAGAAGTTAGTTTTAATTAAGGAGTGTTCCTGTCTTGTCTTGTAATTAACCGAAAAAAAAACGTATATTGTCCGCCCTTCTTTGTAACTTTCACAATCATGGACCAAAACGCGTGAAATTCATTAGAGATAGACTTTGCGTAAGATACATTTTATTATTGCCATCTAGAAATAATAATGTTTTTAACCTGAACCGTTAGGTACAGCAACAGGTAAAAAAATTAAGAAAGACGAAATAACTTTTATTTTGGTAAATGTTTGTCTGTGTGTCTGTATTAATCGCTTTTCCTTCATGGTTCGACGATCACAAAAGGTGTTGGTTTCAACAAGTTCTTATCTAAAAGTCGTTAAACGTAACATAATAATACTAAAGTAGGTGATATAAAGGAGGTAAATGGCCTATTTCTATTTGTGCATTAAGAAGTACGTACGTTGAAGTGTTCCGACGTACCAAAAAAAATATATAGGTTCCGTGGACTCGCTTGGCCTCTACTTTTATTGTGTCATTTGCCAGGTTGTGGAATCCGCATTATCTAGCTTCGTTTTATCTGGTTATTTTTAAGTCGCGAGTGAATCGGTTTCTTCTAAACAAGCGTGCTACATATTACGCTGCGTCGCTTTACATGAGGCGAGTTAGGTCAAATTCTAACCTACTGTAAAAAAGGGGATAATATACTTTTAAACACATAAAATAAATCTAGCTTTTGTTCTTATAACGTCAACAGTATTCCGGGGCCCAAGTCTGATACTTGAATTGCTTGAGAATTACAATTATAATAATAATATGGGACAACATCCACACAAAGATGTTCAGGTCCCAAACTAGGCAAAGCCTGTGCTATAGTAACCTGATAACTGATATACATACTTATATACATAAATACATACTTATATATATAATAAACACCCAGACACAGGTAAAACAGACATGTTCATGCACACATATGTTTGACCTGTCCGGGGATCGAACCCGGGACTAGCAGCGCAGTAGGCAGAGTTGCTACCAACTGCGCCAACCGGCCAGTCTAATTGCATTGTGTCATAATAGTTATTTTGACATAGAATAGGACAGAATTAATATTGACCATAATGTCATATACGTACTATGTTCTAAAGACTACTAAATTAGTCAAAAATACCACGCAATGCAATTGTAATTGACAACATTTCAAATTTTTGAACCACCATTTTCATTATGATAATGGAAAGATAAATAAATAATCACATACTAAACGCTATTTTTTTTTGAAAATTAAGAGATTTTTTGAAAATCTATGAAAAATTACGCATCACGTTATTCTCGGCAAAAGCTCGTAGACCAAATGTCATGAATTATCTGTATTTTTGTTGCGGTACGATTTACAGATGACAGCTACATAAATACGAAAATTTTAATTTCAGTATTTTGTAAATAACTCGGAAGAAAGTGGACATAAAAATCTGATATTTTAGTATTAACTCTTTATAAATATTATCTCGAAATGGTCTTCGAATTTCCAACACTTTCCAAAAATGAAATGTTGTAAATTCCGAAACAATTCAAGTAACAGACTTGGGCCTCTAAGCTGTAATTCTATGCCTCCTGAAGGCTTCTGACGTGTCGTCCTGTGACAAACAACCGGGACCTGCAATTAAAGCTGTAATTTGTTAACTTAGACGCGCAATTAAATACCAACTTTCTTCACTAAGTACATTTAAAAACCGTGCCTTCATTTACACGGTTGGTTACACAGTAGCGAGATAAGGCCGATTACAATTCGTTCACCTAATTAAAGCAATTGTTTCACTTGAGTACAAAATAAAGTGATACTTAGTTTAGTCTTGAAATAATTAAATATGGTCATTAGGGAAATTTAATGGCGTTTGTCTCTTAGGGCGTTTTGTAATGCAGGCTTTGAAAATAACCATTTATGTAGGGGTAATGTCAAAATAAATTAATAGGTATTTCATTGAATATGATCACAGTTTTTTTTAAATTATATCTTTCGTAGGTATTTCCTCCTTCAGTAAATAAAAAGTCTGAAATTAAAGCGCATTCATTACCGATTCAGAATTTGAATCCATTCATACGAACTAGTGCGAGCTCGTGGTCAAATGCCTAGCTATATAGTATAAAACAATACAATTAAGTTCAGCAGCCTTCTCCGATAAGTGTTCAGTCTTCGTAGTATAGAATACTACAAAGACGGAAGGCTTTTCGAAGCTAATCGTCGATTCAAAGCTTGCTGAATCGGGTTACTTACCTACAGATCATGACATATTCGTACCTAGTAAGTATAAAAACTTTATACTTTGCGTAAGTCGCTTTACTTACACTTCTCTGTGCCTACAATAAATAACTTTTCAGCCAACGCAGCTGAAAAGTTTCTTGGAAAAATATGCGACTGCAACGCCGCCAAGTCTGGGTGCCAAGATCTCGCAATTGCGATCACACTCTATAGTACTTACTTCTACTATTATTAGGTCAATAGGTCTACTCTTGCCAATACCGGAAGCTTCAATCCTACTTCTTATCATCAACACATCAGCTTTCACTAATAAAAAATGCGTTCTCGCTAAAAGTGTGAAAAATTAATCATCTATGTTCAGTTTCGTAATAATTTGGAAGTTGAAATTGAAATGGCGGGCATTCTTCAGTTCTATTTCGACGCCATATTGGGGGCATTGACCTGTGTTGGCGCGCGTTGCGTTTACGGAGTCGGTCGCCGCTACGCGTTCTTGTTTCGAATTTTGCATCTGAATGCACAATACATTTGGTCGTAACAAGCTTTGAAAACGATTCGATTATCGATATCGCTGTTGTTGTGAGTTGTGAACTAACATGTTTATGTATTTTAGGTGTTTGTGTATTTGTCCTTATTTTTCTCAACTGTAATAAATGGCACTCTTCAGTTTTACTACATACATACAGAATAGAAATCTCAAAGTACCTATTTTTCTGTTTTTTTTTTTAGTTTTTTTTTTCTGTGTATTACATCTAACTATATACATACCTACGAGTACATATGCTATACGCTTATACCATATGCTTGTTATATTACATATGTGTTGCATACATATGTAACTCTTCATATTATATGTATTAAGTATATGTATTGTTCATTATTATTTTTATTTTCTGTTTTTGCACCACAGTTTATCTTTAATTTTAATTTTCCATCTTTATAAAGGTTGTCTGAAAGAGATCGCTTGTTAGCGATAAGATCGGTTTTCGTGCCGGGTTTCGGTGAATTTCTTCTATAATATTATACTATTGTGGTGACAATAAACATGATTTGTATTGTGTTTGCAGATTACAATGAGAATGGGAACCATTACTGTTTCGTAATTATTCGATTTGAGCTATTAAATCTAATGAAAACTTCTTACAAATCGAATACCTTCTTCTTCCGTTGAAATTCATTCGGATTGAACCTTATCGAGTATACATTTTTTATCATGTATGTTACAAACTAAGTTACTACAATTATGACTTATTGAACATCCAGACGCACAATACATTCTAACCCGCATAAAAATAACAAAACTATCGTTATAATCTGTGCCAGAGTCGTAGAAATTCTTCTCATTGCCTGCATCAATTGAACGAGGTTTTCGACCTCGAATAACAAAGGGATGAAATTTAATCGTCACAATCGAATAATCAGAATCGATGTAGATTGATTACGATTTATCGATTCGAATGGCATTCGTGCGTTGACAGTTACAGTAGGTACTTGATAGCTCGATAGTTATAGCCGAATTCGTTGTTTACTTTTTGCTTTTGCTTAAAACTTGTGTTTCTTTAACGTCATTATATCTAATGGTAGTGACTTGATTTAGAGGGTACAGACATATGAAATTCTCTAATTTTATAATTTGGAAGACGTAAGAATATGTCCTTATTTTAGAGACACTACTTATGTACCTACTTTTTTACAATTTTTTGATTAACATTTAAATATTTTTTTTATTATAACTAATATTAATCTACACTAACTTTGTGAACTTTAGACAAACCAACACAAACAGGAGCTATCTTTTGATAGCTAAAAGGAATTCGGCTTGTCAAATTTGACATCGTGAGCTCTTGAAGCGATTGACACATGCTTTTTTAATGATGTCATAGTGAAACTCTTTAAAACAAAACAAAGAAACTGTTTAGGTACCTAAGCAAGCGGTAAGGCTCAAAGGCCTCGTGCTCAGGGGCTGAAAGCTTAACTTTTAACCAGAAAAATACAGACGATTTGCTACAGTTTTCGGGTTCACGGATACCTGATTGTTGGAAAGGTCTAACTATAGTTTCTACACATTCGGTGAACTTAATCAGGGACGAAACGAGTCGTTCGTGTCTTCAACGATGGCACGTCTCGCACTGATGAAGTTCACCGAATGTGAACGAAACTATAGTTGGACCAACAATCAAATACGCGTGAACCCGTCTTAAACAAAATGAATCAAACACGCATCAGCTATCTAAATAGATTTGCCACATGTTTATTAAGGTTGATATTTAACCTGAATTTTAAAAATATACTCTTACATAATTTTGCGTCATTGTATGATTTGTCTGTGAAATTGTCAGTGGCTACATAATTTTTGTACCTACATGTTTAATATATAGTTTTATTATGGTATGGTTTTATACTCATGATTCTCTATCGCCACATGTGTTTAAAGCGCTTATATTCAAAACCTAATTTCATAGTCTACTGCTTAGTATTAGTTTGTAAGTAAATTGCTTATTGCTAAAGTTTTACTCGAGGTTATTTGATGTCAAGACTCAAGGCTGAAGTAAATCTGATAAAGATGTTTAACGAGCATTTCGTTGTCATTAATTCATTTCTGTTGGTTTAGACGACTGGATTTTGACAAAGTTATATTTAAATTCAACACTAGTTTGTTGCTTTCATTTAATGAACTTTGCTATTGTCTTGTATGTATTGTTATGGTTAACTCGTGTTCATCAATGTGATGTTGATGGGTTGAATCGTAATTTATTGTAATAAAAAGTAAGGCTATATTAGTTAGTATTCTTTGAACTAAAAATATGGCACAATGCAACGAAACGACCGGAATGGTTTAGTTCTACAAATTGTAAAATAGATTGATACATTAATAGGCGGATATTTTAGCTCTACGATACTGGTTATCTATATTATATTTATGAAGTATAAAGGTACAAGACGAGCATCATCCTAAATATAATATATTTATTTATTAGATTTTATTTGGTAGACAAGTCCTGTTACAACTATTTCCTACGATAATGGTGTATTTTTAATAGAATGTGTACCCATGTATGTGTGAAATGGACTTTTGTGTCTGATAATAAAAATAATTTGAATTTGAGTTAGAAATTGACATTTTCCCTTGGAGGTGGGGAGCTTCAAGAAATGTCTAACGTTCCTCATCGTCCGCCTGAACAGTGGAACCCATTAGAACTCAGTCTACTAATCTCCCCATGGGAATCCATTATTATATGCACAACCTAATAAAACGATCTACAAGAAGAATTAAAACAATAATCTCCACATCGTAGAAGTAAAATGAATTACATAGTTTTACGTCGAAAGTTCCAAATGTTGAAATTACATCTGCCTTTACAAGTCATCTGTTAAACAAGGCAGCTTTCTCGTGAACAAATAACAGTGTAAGTAATAAAGTGGCATTGTGTTTCTTTAATCCCAAAAAGCACGTATTACAGCTTCATAATCCTTTAGTGTTTGCATCTCACTCTTTCTAAGGTGAAGTGACAGAGAAAGAAGATTGTATCTCAAGTGTTCATTCAACGCAGTTACTGCACTGCATTCTGCAGTAGAGATGTGCTTAAATTGAAAATACGCTAACGATAGTTTGTAACTTTAATCGATATATCGTTACTAATATTATGTATCGACAAAACACGTCTCAATCGGAAATTTATTTATAAAAGATGAAAAATAAATTACTTAAACGATTTATTATTTACTTAAATGTTTGAAAATATACTCAAACAGCGACTAGAAATTGAGAAATCACGAAATAAATGAAGTTAAATTATTCTTTCAACACTTCACAAACAAAATAAATTAACGATATCTTGGTAACCTTTTCGCATCAATTTACTAAATGTCTTGTATTTTAAATGGGCCAAGGTAGCGAAGACCTAAGCGTCTAAGTGTCACGGTTTTATTACTGTTGTATTACAAATTAAATTAGAAATAATAGCCATGAAGCTGGCGAAGAAACCAATGTTCCAATTTTTCTAAAATTTTAAATTTAGGTAACTGTTAACATTTCTTGTTAACTTAGAATAACTATCAAAAACACGGCCGATAAATTGCACGTTTTATAAATAAATTTGGTAAAAATCCCTCTCGTAGCTTGTATGTTTTTTTTTCAGACATAAAATGTTAACCAAATTTTTTTACTGGGTATGTACTGATTCGTATATTCTTATCCATTCACGGTGCTAGTGGGTGCCCCCAAAACAAAAATTGAGGTGAAGTACAAGTATTTTAGTAAAGTTTTCTGATGCAACATATAATCAAATTCACGATTGTGTGTTAAAACTAACGAGAACTTGTCAAATAAACTATTCACAAACAATGATACAAAAGTATTGTTTGTAAACATAAAGTGGCCATTGAGTAAAACTTTAGTAGCGAAGCAGTGTTAAATGATTTCGCATTTAGTTTGAGTATTGAATGGCGTCGATTTGGATGCCAACACGTATTTGATTGATTGCTTTGATTGTTTGCCCTTTTTATGCGATGCCTATTAATGTTATACCGTATTTTTTGTAGAGTGTTATTCTAGTTATCTATTTCACGAGTACGACAACACAATTTCATAATCCTACATTTCTTATTTATTGTGTTCTAACCCCAATTTTGTTTAAAATTTTAGATTGAAACGATAGTTAATCTAAATCTAAACCATTTGGAATGTGCGAGTAAAAAGAAATAAATATCAAAGTTTAATTTCTGAATTTGAAAAGTTTAATTCAACAACAAATACAAAAAATAAAATAAACAGTACGAGAAGATTTCAGTCAAGTACATCGACAAAGACCACCGTTCCCCATTTACCCCATCACTAATCCAGGATAGCCAACCGGTTAGCCAATCCAATTGGCACAAAGGAGGTTTTTGTTTTATCCAGACATGTTATGCAATATGTATAGATAGGTATAGTTTTACTTATATGGACGGTTCATTCATAGGTACGACTGAGCTGAACGGTTTGCAGAACGGATGCTGTTTTTCTTAGAAAATTGATCTAAGACTGCGTGAGGTTATGTGGAAGATTCAATACTTCTTTGATAAACGGAAAGCTTGCTTCAGGTTCTAAGTACCAGTTTTAAAACTTTTCCTCGTAAGTAATAATAGTTGTTGTAGTAAATGGCATTTGAATGATGTTGCTATTTTTTTTCATATTTCCTACACTTTTTGTTACATATATCTTGCAAATACATGTTTCGGTATATATCTCGTTTGTGAACAATTTTCGACGATGCTTTCCGCGTAGGGTTCTCAGTACTGCTTTATTTAAATTTAATTTAGTGTACAACGGTTTTGTACATTTTGTAGGTCCGAAAGATAATGATAGGATGGTCTGTAAGAGGTAGTTAATTGTAACTGGATTATAAAAAATACTCATTTTCCCAACATCTAACATTGAAAATGATTGCTGCTTTATATTTTACTCAACTGCCAAAGAAGGAGGTTTATGTTTTTCGAGTGTATGTATATTTCTTTGGCATGCCCTAGAGCCTAGACGGCTTGTCGTATTTTTATGTGAGTGAAGTCAATAAATTTGTCTTAGTCGTGAGAGTGACAATGGGTACTTAAAAATGAGAAAAATAAATAAAAATAAACATAATATACAGGTTTAAAGATTTAGCAGTCGGGGTTTTTGAAGGTTTCTAGCGACTTGTTTACTAAACGCGTTAAATTAACTTAAATCAAACACAAGGAGCATCCAATACATAGATTTTAACACCGAGCTTTAACAATGCTTTATAGGTACGGTCCATAAATTTCCAAAATGGCTTTCTTCCGTGATTTTCTGAACCCGTAGTTTGTCCCTACACAATGTGTGGCCTTTCTCCCATGCTGCATTATTATGCAATCTCGACATCTTCATAAATATTGATGAATCTTGATGAAGACCGGTCTTGAAAACAGTCTGATTGTGTTACATATATTTGATAGCTATTATAAAAGTCGTGAAAAGGATGAAAATTGTCATTTTAAAATATAAGCTGATTGCGACACATTGTAAAAACCAGATAACGATATGAAAAACTATGTTGCCATTCCTGCTTAAGGGTAGCGTAGATACCCTTTGCCTATTAAGGAAATGGGTGTGGATTCAAACCCAGGCGCACAGAAATCGCGTTCAAAATAAATAAAGTCCACAACTCTATACCTCTTTCAAAGTCGAAACTAATGAGACCCTACGTACGTACAACAATAGCTATCATCTTCATTGGCAATCTGTTTGAAGTTACTGAATAAAGCCTTAATTTCGTATCAAGTTTTACCGCTACTTGTTTCCATCTATCAACTTTATCAGCATATATTTTGTTTCTTATTTGTCTGTTCATTATTTAATTATGAGATATAACTACATTTTTGTGAATTTATTGTTCACGCTTTGAGTATAATCGAAACATATTTTGTACTACAAAAATGTGTGGATGATAAAAACATAGTCTACAATTTTAATTAATGATTTATTAAATGTCTTTTGATCAAATTATGCAATCGTGTTTGGAATAATCAAATAGCTTTATAAATGAACTGGTTGTGCCCTGCAGTTGTTACGTGTAGATCAAAACCCCTTAGAATCCAGACATCTTTTAACTAACAAAAAATCCTTTCCTAGCATACGTCTCCTTTATCTGCCAAATCTCAGCGTCATAGCAGCAATTTCGAGATTTCGTATTTAATTAGTGAGATACCTGCTTTTATATATTTAAATGGAAAATAAAAAGCTGAAATAAACTAGCAGGATTTCCATTTCGATAAAATATTGTTACACGCTTAATACAATCCTAACACAGTAAGGTTTTTTGTTGCTTGAAATTTGTAAATTGAGTAAAACCATCATTTGAAAGCTCTGATACGCCTAGCCAGATTCAACAATATGCCGTCACTTTCAAGCCAGATGAGTCAGCTGAAGACAGCGAATACCAAGTTTAGTTCTAAATGCAGATGAACAACACGGAAATGTAAATCTACTCTTGCATTACCTCACTACTGACTAAATTAGTTTGATGTAGTTAGGTATAGAGGAGCCTAATGAGTTTAGTTTTAGCTTTCTTCATGTATGTAGGTACTCGTACCTACGTAAAAATAACAGTAAGTCTATAACTACTGCAGTTCATTCCAAACTGAACTTTGCAATATTATTATATTAGTATTTATTAATACCTTGATAATTTGAAATGAGGTACTCAATTCGTTAGAATGACTCGTAGTAGAGAGATATGGGAGACATTGGAGGAAGCTTTTGCCGGAAGGGAAGCAGTACTTACTTACTTATATTACTTAAAAGTAATTGCAGCTTATGGACTAACAAATTATTATCAACAATTGTTTAATTGTCATATTGTAAGTATGAAAAAAGGTCTTTACTTCTTTTGCTCCTTGCTATGCAAAAATTATCAGACTTTCGCATTTATTCCAGCACCTAAAATAATTTTGTTTTTACTCATTAAATTTAATATATATATCTTGCTGAAAAGGATTAATATAAAACATTTAAAAAAGTATGTCACATCCAGACCTTATGAACTAAAATGCAGTTGACCGAAATTTTCCGAAGTTCACAATCTTGTCTTCAGCATTCCACCTCTTCGGGGCTTTAAGTTTTTCTGTGTTTCAACCACAGATCAAGTCATACTTAGTATGTGTCAGTCTTGCTTTTGGCAGGACCAGTATTAAGACCTAGACTTTTTGCAAGGTACTATAAAAATTACTCCGAAAACTGGACCTGTGGTATTATAATTTTAAATGATCCGTGTTTTTGTGTTTCGTCTTTATTTATACTTCCTTCATTTTTATTTATTGGATGTTGATATGTATTTTTAGGTACACAGGTATGTAATATCGATGCGTTTGTTAACAACAACTTTATGTGTAAGATTGCAACAAAAATTTGAGCAAAATAAACTTAATAGTGTTTTATCTGTCTGTCCTAGAAGATAGTGGTGACCAAAAATATATGTCATCATCATATATATAATGTTGTGAATGAGCTACTTTTTATTTTCTGTTGGTATATTAGATTTTATTAAAACTGCTCAATATTAAATTTCTTGATATTAATTTAATTGAATAGCAAAAGAAACATTGTTTGGTTTTGACAAAACTTATTTGCAAAAAATTTAAGCACTGTTATTAATGTTATAGGCTTCTTGAAATCTCTATCTCTTTTTAAGACGAGAAAAATCTCTATCACTATTTAAGACTACCAAACTTAAAATAATTATAAGTAAAAAAACTATTCCTCCAATGCATATCATTTAGGGAATGCAATCCGAAAAAACCGGATCCGCCAGATTATCGGATCCGACATCAAAAAAATCTAGCACCAGTTAAGCTAAACGTTTACCTTAAGGTGATGGTTCCCAAATAGATGCGTATTTGTTTCCATTTTCTAGCATTACCGTATACTGTGCCATGTTGGAATTTAATACATCATGTAATACATATACTCAACTAAAGCATGATGTTTCTAAATGCTTATCTTAGTTTATCAAACCATTTTAATATATTTTTGAAGAACTCATTATCTCATTATTTTGAACATGTTTCTTTCGGTATACGTGGAATGTCTACTTTGTAATGTTGAGATAGATTCATCGAAATATTGGCACCTTCAGGCTAATGTATTGTTTTTGTCTTAGAATGATAGGTAAGTAAAAATTTAAAGATAAATGTCTGTAGAGCCTACTAAAAAGTATTCATTTAGAAAAGCACGTTGCTAATATATTTAACTAGGCAGTTAGCACATATTTTAATGAGGCACTTTGGCTTAGCTAGCGGGTAGCGTTCGTTTTATGCGACGTTGCATGCGTGCCCGCCTCATCCCTGCCACTTCGCGTAGTGCGCAACGTTGTCAGACTTCAACTATCTGAATCGGAAGGGTGAATTCGAACGGCATTGCCATCATAGATGTTATAGCTGATGGTTGCTACGGGAAGAGATCTTATAAAAAAAATATTCTTCACTGTCAGGAGCAGCTGCCATAATAAAAATATGTAACTGTTTACCTTTTATATCAGTTATTGTTTTTTTAAAGTATTTTTCTGTTTTCTTAGAGACGCTAAAATTAACGAAAAATTCATTTAATTAAGTTTGATAAAAATCGGTCAAAATAGTTAGATATATAAATAAAAATATGCAAAAAAAAATTTTTATTTATTACAATTTTTTGAAGTAAGTTTTACCTAGCTGAGCGAACCTCGTTGTTGATACATAATGTCATCAATGATATGAGCTACCAACTGCTCACGATGGCGGAATTTTGAATTGTGCAACTCGCACAATATTCAACGAAAGAACTCGAACGATAGTTTCTACGAAATTTTCTCAATTTTTTTAAATGTTTTTACGAGGTACGAGAAATCATTTTTATAAAAGTATAATGAAATCGAGTTATTATTATTCGATAATGAGTAAAGTTATATTTGAATTGAGTAATTACTACATACTTCACCTTCTGTACAATAGTAATCTTTGACCTAACTTTCAGAAAAGTACAATGTTATTTCTCTGAACTTACATTACTCTATGTGATAATTGATGGAGTCAGGCGTTACTTTGCGGAAATCCATTTATAATAAGATGGTATATACAAAATATTTAGTGTTTTTCCGCCTCGTCTTGATGTCAGCGTGAGATATCGAAAAATATTTTTGTTTTTTATGGTGTGGTTCCTCCTCACCACCGCCACACCTCACCTTATTATTTCTCTTTCTCTCAGTATCCGACTTCCTCGACACGTGTTTCGCCTTAGCACAAGCCATCCTCAGGAGATGTTGACTCTTCAAGCGCTCGCTCGAAAGTGAGCTGTTGCGCCTCTGCGAGCTCTTTATATAGCGGCCGGTCGCGTCACGTGTTGTGCGTCACCGTTGTTGTTGTGTCGGTGCATTTTATGACTCAGCGTCCAACTGTGCATAAGACACCATCTATCTATACAGTTGACAAAATTATAGACGGCAGGCCAATGCCCGCTCATTTGTTTCGCCCAGAATCAAACAGATGGCATGGCATAGGTAAGTATCAGTACATACTATTATTTATTCCGTGGCTCAATTCTCAATTGCGTTTGTCTTTACCCGTCGCCTTAACTGGTGCTAGATTTTTTTGGCAAAATAGTAGAGCTTCTAAATGAGTTCCTTTAAATGTACATGTTTATACAATTATTGTGAAATTATAAAATTATAAAATCATCATCAAAGTTCACTCATAAAATTATTGATCTATCTGTGAAAGTGAAATCTAGGAACAATGAACTACTTGTTACTTTGTAATTTTTTTACTAGGTATTAGATTTAAATTGTTTACTCGTTGTCTAATTTTAACATTGGATTGAAGATTAAGTTGATATTATACTATAATCTTTTATTTTTAAACTACTAATACAATCAAATATATATATATAAAGTACAATCAAATTATTAACAGTAATTTTACACCGAAAGCGAAAATTGTCCTGATTTGACCGGATCGCCGGATCCGATCCAATCCGACGGGATCGATGGAAATCCGGCCAGACTGAAAATGACACCGAATTATAATCTCTAATTTGATTAGAACACACCAAACATAGCATAGCAAGTCAAACATTCCGTATTTTATAAGCTTACAAAACTGACTTTACCTGTTAGAATTTATCTCATATCTGAGGCAGACCTGTCTTATCTTGACGCACAATAAAACCACAGTTATAATAAGAGTTGCTATGATTATAAAAGCCGAAAAATCTCGAGAGACATCACTAGATTTGTTTGTTAAGTAAATGTGTAGATTGAGAAGATAAACATTTAATAATGTTTTAAATATTTTTTTGGAGAGTTACATTTAAAACGCATAATTTTTTCCTCATAGTCAAATCATAGTGTCATAATGTAACTTTTGCATAATAGTTTTTTGGCATAATGTATTTTAAGCATAATTTAAGCATCTATATATTGATGGGACGCATAATAATCTAAAGGCAATTTTTATTTTTTCCGTTTTTTTACCATAAAATAAACGATATTGTACCTAATACGTTGAATAGTTTAAATACCTACGCATTTTGAGTTGTGACTTAGGCTTAAGTGTGGAATGGTGGGCCTCGGGTCACCCCTAAACCGCGAACATATTTATTTTATATTTTAAGTATTGTGTGCCTTTAAATACTATGCTAAGTTATCTTTATGCTAAATATGGTTAAGCTAGTAAAAATTATGCGAAAACAGTTATGCGTTTAGTTGTTATGTCAAGTTATCACTAGTCCTAAAAACGTTATGCCTACTTAAATTAGTACAAAAATTGTAATGCTACTCGACTGTATAATTCTGGCTTAATCTTATGACTTAAATAATATAGTCTTAGGGCAACTGTTAGGCAGGACAACTGGTTACAATGCTAAGTTCCTACTTACTCCGTCGTGTAGTCTTGACTCAATCTTACAATTGTAAATCACCGTACTTGCAATTCAAATGATTTTGTTGAATGAAATAAAGATCTCGACAGTTGTTTCATTCATTTATTTTTGCGTTGTCCTTCCCTGTACAGCCATTGTACAGCTGCATTCATTTGTCAAGACTGTGCTTTATTTGGAAGGTATTTTGTCAAGAAATGGTCTTTACTTAATTCATTATGTCAGAAGAAAAGATATGTATTCTTCGAGATAAATAGCTTAAAAACTTGAAGTTGTAGAGTCATTGTATCTAGTCACGTTTTTATTACCAATACGGTATTTGTAAGGAAAAATAACGTTGTCTATTTTTCTTTATAAATTATTTATTTTGCTCAGTAAATAGGCAATAAATAACTTCAATTAGTGTGCTATTGCATTTTTATTGATAGTATTCCTCTGGTTTACTGATGTTATTCAAGGTTCTTCGGAAAGATATAAGTATTTGCAGCAAATGATTCCTTAAAAATAATAACAAAACCAACATAAAATCGGCAGGCAATAACATATTATGCAACGTGTAACAGAAATGTGTGACAAAATTTAAGGGTGTTAAGTCTACCCATCAAGGTGAACCCATCATAGTTTTTTTTGCATAATTCAAGAAAAAATTATTGCGTCCTTATACAACTTGACCTATTTTATATGGTGAATCTGATTCATTTTTTTTATGAATTTTGAAAATGTTCTTCTACAATGGGTTCATCTTGATTGGTTGACTAATTATCCTAGATAAATAGACCCTAAAGTATTGTCACACCTCTATGTTACAAGTTGAAAACCAAATATGGCTAAACACCTCCTGACCAAAAAAAAAGGCTAAACGGTTTTTCACTAAAATTTCCATCATCCTTACTAAAATGGGGAGTTAAAAATTTTATGTTGTGAAAGGATTTTGATTTATAATCCAAACTGGGACACCGATTTTGAGATTTTGGTATACCGCTGTCCAGCAGCATAATATCTTCATTGTTCAAGCTAAAAATATATTGTTTTTGTTATAAATAATACGCTTGCGTTTGCGATACGAATCAGTTTATTATACACATGATCACATATAAAAACGTCCTGGTTCTCACGGAATTATTATGCATAATTCGCAATAGCTTACATATAAAGCATGTTGACCTGTATTAAGTTCTATAATATACCTGATACTATAACTATGAATATATTAGGAGATTACTATCCATCTATGACTCCAACCTGGACAACATTAGCAAAGGACCGAGGGAGATGGTATGAAATAAGAGAGGCCTATACCTAGCAATGGGATAAATAAGGCTGCGGATGATGATAATATCTATCAAAGACAGATCTATTTCTTTTATCCTACACAGATGTAAGACCACAGTTTACACGACCATGGAAGTCAGCGGTACTGTAACCTTAGATGGAGCATAAATAGTCTGGAATACACTGGCTCTCAAGGAAGGCTGCCGGAAGGAACACACCGTTAGATGCATAGCGACAATTTTAACTTTCAACTTGAGGGTGGTAGCTAGCCAGGCGAGCGATACGAAACGCCTTACCACCATGCTATGGTTTCCTCGTGCTATTTTCTTTCACCGGTAGCTCAGGCTCTTTTTGCATTTTCGTGGGATCGAAACTCGTACTTTTTGCCCGACAATCGACCATCATCGCTACAAAAATCTATGATCAATCATCTATGATAAGCTAGTTGCGCCCTGCGGTCTTACCTACGTTAATACAGAAGAAAAAATAAAATAAAATATAGTCCAGGGTCTTAGCTATCTACGTACCAAATTGCATCCATATCGGTTTAGCAGTTTTTGCGTGAAAGATTAACAAACTGTATCTTATATCCACACATTCTCACAAACTTTCGCGTTTATAATATTAGTAGCTAAGGCTAGTACGATTATGTACAGGGATCCAGTCGGCTAGAGTAAGACATAAAAAAAGTGAATACAAGAGCAACTAAACTTGATTTCGTTTTGACAGTTCACTGCTTCAATGCTGTCAAATATCGACGCCATTGCTTTCTTCTTAACCTACATAGCTAGCATCAGATCACCATTTCGCACGACCACGGATGTCAGCGATACTGTAGCCCTAGACGAAGCATACCTAGTCTGTAAACTGGCTCTCAAGGAAGGCTGCCGGAACACACCGCTAGGTGCGACATGTTTTTTACTCGATCTTTCGGAGGCGTCAAAAAATTTTCCTCAATTATTTGTATTTCCGGTTACTCGCATACTGGGTCCCTAACTCTAGGGCTGAGTCGTCAAGACTTCGAGCAAATTCATCCCTTAAAACGTCTAGACTTCAAGCAAATCGTATAAATCAATCTCTCCTTAAGACTAGGTCACGTCTAGATCGTGACTCAGATCTCCTGTGGTCTAGACCGTAGAAGGCTAGCCTTTGTATTGCCTTGTACGGCGGGAAATTTTCATCTTTTATTCAGATGATTTCTAGACAGAATAAGATAAATGATAATAAATGATACTAAGTAAGTGATAAATGATAATAAACATTATTTTCTTGCTGAAGGTCGTGGGTTCGATTCCCACTCTGGACAAACATTTGTGTGATGAACTCGGGTGTTTGTTCTGTGTCTGGGTGTTCATTATGTATAATAAGTATGTATTTAAAAATAGTATATGTAGTATATATCAACCATCTGGTTCCCATAGTACAAGTTCTGCTTAGTTCGGGGCTAGATGGCGCTGTGTGAAAAATGTCCGCCAATATTTATTTATTTTATTTATTATTCTTGACTAAACAAATAAGAGCTTAGTAAAATGTAGAGTAACAAGTTTGAAGTCTTTTTTCTTTCAAATAAAATCGTAATCAAATCGTAAACGCAAATACGTTTATTGGAATATTTAAAATTACAAAACACAGTTAACAACACAGAAAAACATTAAAGAACAAGTTACAACGTTGGCGTTGACTCCCAAACTAGGCGCAAACCTGTATTTTGGGTTTCTGAGTGCGAGTTTACTATTCCTAAATTAATATACATACATACTCAAATACAAATTGAATTTTTATTCTTTCGGACTACAACTGTAGATTAGGACATGTTGTTAGAACAAATAAAACTTTAAACCTAATGTTAGCACTTAATTAAATTAGACATAACATTAACGTGAAAAGTAACTTTTTTATCAAATTTCAAATAAGAAAGTAGTACCTTTCGATAAACAAATATGTGTAAATCTGTGGAATAAACGCATTTTATTTATTTTATTTATTTTATTTATTTTATTTATTTTATTTATTTTATTTATTTTATTTATTTTATTTATTTTATTTATTTTATTTATTTTATTTATTTTATTTATTTTATTTATTTTATTTATTTTATTTATTTTATTTATTTTATTTATTTTATTTATTTTATATTTTATTTATTTTATTTATTTTATTTATTTTATTTATTTTATTTATTTTATTTATTTTATTTATTTTATTTATTTTATTTATTTTATTTATTTTATTTATTTTATTTATTTTATTTATTTTATTTATTTTATTTATTTTATTTATTTTATTTATTTAAAAAGTAGTAAGTTTATTTACATAGTCACGCGTTGCATAAAATAATGAATTTGTACACAAAGAAATAATATATTTTAAAGTATTTTTTTTTATTATAAATCAGTCACACATTTAATAAATTAAAATATATCATTTAAACAATACTGTCATAAAATAAAATAAAATCACAATTAAATGCACGTCAATCAAATAGCCCGCCTTTGATTGTACCTGGTGCAAAAGTACCCATCACACTGGCTTCATTGCCCCTCTGGATAGCAATGGCAAGTCTTTATTTTTTTTATTTTTTTTTTTATTTTTATTTTTATTTTTTTATTTAAATTATTTATTTATTTCTTTAAGAAAAAGGTTCTCAAATCTTCGAATTCTCATCTAATTTTATCTAAATTGGTCCGGTAGTTTGGATTATAAATAAAAATAACTGTTTATCTGGATATTAGTTGTCGGGTCTGTCTAAAAAAACGGTCAAGTGGTTGTCGTTGTTTGTAAATACTCGCTATAAGTATTGGAGTCGCGAGTTCAACAGTTCGCAGAACCACTAGAACCTACCAAAATTATCATCTTTTTTGTTTTAACAAATATAAATGGTTAATTAATCTGTGTGTTCTTTTTTTACAGGTAAATAAAGCAGCGTTGGAGCAAAATTGTCACAATGATTCCTCACAATGCGTTTGTAATTTTTTTATTATTTGTCACAGTTTTTTGACGCAATTAAGATTTATACATTTTTGATTTTTAAAAATATATGCACCGTATAAATGGTAGGTGTGACATAACTCAAGGGTCTACCAATCAAGATGAACCCATCGTAAAAGAAAATTTTACAAAATTAGTGAATAAAAATAGGTTGTCCATATGTAAATTTGTCACGTGATCGGTCAAGTTGTATTGGAGGAGGCAAAATTCTTGAATTCTGCAAAATTTTGTTTCACTTTGATGTGTAGATTATAACCCTTAAGGATTATTATTCCCCTAAGGATACTTTTCTGTTACACGTTGTATTTAATCACTAACAAGTGTAAATAAGTTCTAAGCTAATTAAAATTCATCAAAACTTATGAATACCAAATGTATCTGACCATTCTTGACCTCTAAGTCATAAGTTTAACGTTGCTTTTTATATTGATAAAGCCTCCCAACATAACCCCTGCGGTGAACATATGATGATGTTACAAAAGTCGAATCATTTTGGTACAGACATGTACAGAATTCTTTACTAATAATGCTAATTCACTGCATTATTAAACAGAAACGAGTAATCTGGAAACATACATCAGAAACAGATTTTGACGAAATGAGAACATCATTTTGTTGCTGACTCCTCTAAAAGGTACTCAATTCGGCTGTACTTTTTATTTACCTGATTTCTTGGACAATTAAACGATTTATAAAAAACCTTTTTTTGTATGAAAATTTTAACTTTTTTCTTTATCATGGGTTAGGGTTTAGTAGATACTCTTAAGTAGCCCCATCAAATACCGTCCAGAGGCTTAACTGTTAAATCAAAATAATTTAAATGTCAAAAATCGAAGTAATTAAATAGTTGTATGGGCGCCTGCTGACATGGAGTAGGTAATAATTTTTTCAAAAACAACTTGTTTGATGTCGATTTAAAACATATTTTAACTAATGGTTCTAACTTCTAACCTGATCACCAAAACAGTTATGCGATTCGAAAAAAAATACAATTGTTTAAGGTTATCTTCGTCATAGATCTACCAAATATTATTGAAATCGGTCTGTAAATGGCGCCATAGCAAAATCTCATAAGAATACTCCACGAGAAATATACGTGGAAGACTTTTACTGCCTTATTAATAAACTCGTCTTAACTTAGAGCATTTTTTGTCTTGTTCTATCCAATGGAGAACGTCACGCGCCAATACCAGACAAGTAACGATTAAAGTTAACACGCGTTTATTAATAAGGCTGTTAATTGTTAAAGTTAAAGTAGAGAAAAATCTTCCTTCGCTTGATCATTCATTATCTACTATTTAGTCCGGCAAGCTTTAAAGTTAGCTACTAGCTTTTCCCCGCGACTTCGTTCTATGTTTGTTTCCCCGGGAAATATTAGCCTATGACACTCTCCGGACTTCTATCTTTAAGTAACAAGTAGTCAGAATCAAGTTCAAAAAACCCGACTGCTAAATTGTTAAACCTTGTATCAAACCTAATTTAGTTTTTTTTTGTTGATGTCCCCAGTCTCACTCTCAAGACTAACGAATCTATTGACACCACTCACATCAAAATACGATAAGCGATTTTGGCTCTAGGGCGTGCTAAAGGTACATGCATACATACTCTCTAAAAACATAACCCTCCTTCTTTAGCAGTTTGGTAAAAAATCAAGTCGATCAGTCACTCCGCTGAAAACAAACAAATAAACTCGCATCTATAATAATATGTGTGAAGTATTTTCTTTTCTCGCCGACTGTACTTTCCTATGTGTGTAATTTCCCTTCATTAAACTTGGCGTGAGAAATCTATGTTCTATTTTTTAATATTGTGCAACGGTAAGCTGAGTCTAACTTATCGTATTTCGGAAATTACTTGGAATGCTACCGTTTCAGTAAAATAAAATTTTAAATAAATAACTTAAGTTATAGTCTCGAGTTGCTATTGATATAGAGTGACTCGTGATTAAGTAAGATTGAATGTAGATGCAGTAGTATAATAATTTGTTATAAATTATTATTACACAACGTGTAACAGAAAGGTGTGACAATACTTAACGGTGTTAGTCTACACATCAAAGTATATATACCCAATGCAGAAAAAAAAGAACATTAAAAAAAAATATTCTCCATAGAAAAATTGGTCACGTGGTCTTCCAGGCTGTATAGAGGACGCAATATAATTTTTTTTAGTTTTGCGAAATTCTGTTCTACAATGGGTAGACTAACACCGTTAAGTATTGTCACACCTTTCTGTTTCACGTTGTATATGGCACAGTTCGTATATATGGATGTTTGTTACTCTTTCTCTTGTTACTCACGCTCAAACGGCTGAACGGATTAGAATATAAAAACCACATAATATAATAAATAATAAATAAAAAACACAATTATTTTACCGATTTTAGTTTAAGTAACGTAGGATCAGTACAAAGATATAATTACCCAAAGAAAAAAAAAAACAGAAATAGTCTTAGTCTACGAAATCGGGTAAGTACATGATTACCCATAAAAATACAGTTGAATTAAAAATCTCCTTCTTTTTTGTAGTTGGTTAAATCACAGGTTTAAATCTTTAAACCTGTGTTTCACCCTTCTTTGTTTTAAATTTCGATGCAACCTGTGTCACTCTCACGACTAAAACGAATCTAATGACACCGCTCACATATAAATACGATAAGCCGTGTAGGCTCTAGAGCGTGCCAAAGAAAAAATACATACATACACTCGAAAATCATAACCCTCCTTCTTTCGCAATCGGGTAAAAAGTTACTAGGTATAACATCCTATTTAGCACCCAGTAGGGTGTGAAATAGTTAATGTCACCCACTGCGAAAGAGGTGACCTCATATACTCCCTGTGCGAATATTTAGCACGTCCGAAATGTAGCTTGATGCTTGATGTCACTAGTCGCAATACTTCACTACTGGGAGAATAGTCTTAATTGCCCCACTATCGGGTAACACTATGGTAATAATGGGAGATACCTATGTTACGTTTGACGCAAAAAGACGGGTGTTAAGAGTATCACCGACCCTTCACTGTTTTCGTGTTTCTGATAGAATTTTCGTTCCGGGGCCTTATTCTTTTCACCCCCTAAATTGTAACGTAATGTTTTTAACGTAATCGCTTCACTATGATGTATTTTATTCCAACACGTTTTATTATTTTGAAAAAAGTTACTGAATTCTGCATAATAAAGGCTTTTAATAGGCATCGTATCAGCTCAAAAATATGTCAGCTTAGGAAACTCGTAACTTTAAAGTGATATAAATAACAGAAAAACCTAAAACGGTATAGCCTAGTAAATAATGTATTAGCTATGTGAAAAAAATACCACTTTAATCGGATAACTATAAAAGGTAGAAAAGAGCTATATCTTATTGTATGGACAATTTGGCGGTCTATAGCTGTGTTAATAGTTATTCGTGTCTATGTGTGTCTGTTTCTATGTGGCATTACACTCCCGAGCGGATGATATTTCTGATAATGTTTTTATTTGTCCAAAAAGTGAATCATTGTTCTTATCTATGTTTGATAAAAATCGGTACAAGATGGCCGCCGCCACATAGTAAGAGTATCTCTTTCAATATAGGTATCAAATGAAAAGGAATGTACTACTAGTAGAATATTATACTTAAAGATAAATTTCAAATCTAAGATGGCCGTCACTACAAAATGACTAATGAATTTTTTTTGAAATTTTTTGACTGTGAGAGGTGTACAAAATAATATATTATATTACTTAAAAATAAAAAAACATAATAATTTTCTAGATTTAAGTTTTGTTTTAATACTCAATACTCAAATAATTTAAAAAATATGGACGAAACATACGTAAGTACAGATCTTAAAAATAACAATAAAAGTATGGTGCGTTGAATGTCACAAAAAACACTGGGTATCGCAATAGAGTGTGGAGCGGAGCGGAAAGGAATAGGTTAAGAGTATATAGGTTAATAGTATATAGAACAGTCACGTCGTGGATCACAAAAAAAATAAGCTACTTTTAATGGCGGACGTGCCATTAAACATGTTAGAACCTATTCAAAGGTCTCAAGTGTCCTGGGTGACCTAGAAATGACCTAATACCTACTTGCATGTCAAGTGGATGACCTAAGCTGGGTTGGGGATGACCTAAGTTATACATCGATGACCTAAGTGGAGTCAAGTTACTAAGCTTTTAGGTTAACATTCTTCCTTTTTAAGTACTATAAGCGCTTGACATTTTGTGCTAATTCTGAAAATGGATTTCATTTATAGAGATGTCTTAAATAGGAGTGTGTTGTTTTAATTGCTTTTAAAATAATGCATAAAGTCACGTTTACGTCCAAAACTTCATAGACTTGTATGGATTGAATCTGTCAGCAATAATCGTAAGATATAAGGCTTAAACAAATATAGGTAGAATGGACCCAAAGGTCCATTCAGTGGTGTTATCCGGGGAAATTTTATTATACCACAGGAACATTGCAAATTTTGGAACGAATTAGCTTATGTGTTACTAATTAGCTTATGTGTTACTAATTAGCCTATGTGTTATTTTTTTATCCTACACAGCTAAGCGTTTAATATCCCACGACCACAGTAGTCAGCGATACTGTAGCCCTAAATGGAGCATGCCTAGTCTGGAATACAATGGCTCTCAAGAAAGACAGCCAGAACACACCGCTTGGCGACAGATTTTACAACTTGAGGGTGGTAGCTAGCCAAGCAAGCGATAGGAAACGCCACCACGCTAAGGTTACCTCACGAAGATAATCCAAGACATAATCTATCCTGGTGCCAAATTTCATCGAAAGCGTGAGAGCGTATTAAACCAACACACATACATACACACACTTTAAAATAATCGTGTGATATTAATTTAATTTTATAATTCTTACACTGCCGAAGGTTGTCTGGAAAAGATCGTTATTAGCGATAACGACCGCTTGTCGCGGGGCTGTACAAGTTAAAAGAAATATTTTTCGTTATTTTTTATTGAATACATAAAATTGACATAAGTTTCTGTATTTCTTCTTTTTAAATAAAGTTGATAACAACTTTAGAACTTGTATGTATAACTTGAGAATTTTGAATCCCGATGTCAATGTCTCGTTTATCGCTCTAACTGTCAGCCAGATGTCCTGGATATCGCCAGATTCAGTACAAACATCCTCGCCAGTTCTCGGAACCTGAAAATGAGGTCACGTAGTAAGAGGAAACATATTTTGTGAATCCGTAGAAAAAAATATATGGTGAAGGTTGGTTACGCAGAATATTAATAAAGTTGTACGTAAGCTTAGTATTTAAAAAAATGTGTTTGCAAATACGCTATAACTAATTTTTTTCCTTTATTAAACTAAGTGTAAGGTCTAACTGCAACAATAAAAAAAATAGCAGATGGATCATTTAAAATCTAAGGATAATCCTAATGCTCCAACCCACAACCAGAGGGTAGCGTGCTCAGTTTGCTAGCCTCATTACCACGCTGAATGGCAGCGTTTATACGTTAGGCCAGATAAACACTGGCATTCTAATCGCATCGACTTAGATAAATTTTGGAAAATATAACTATACTTACTATGCTTAACCTATACGTATCGTTTTTATATTTATATAGTTTTTGTCAGTTTTCAATTCGTCGAAATTCTTATAAAACTCTTGAACGGATTTATTTTTTTGTGCCACGCCTGATGCGATTTATGAAATTAATTTTGTTTTTGTCTCAAGTGAATCATAATTTAAATTCAAAGCTAATAAAGAATTTGCTTAATTATTTTTTTGCATTCTAGGCTGGTTCCAATGGCCACATTAGTTCATAAATTGTAACGTTCTTCACAAATGTCAAAATCAGCACATCAACAATTTCCTATTTAAATTGTTATGATTCAAGTTTTATTTCTTTAATTAAATTTTACTTGATAGACGAAAGATTAATAATCCCTAACGTATTTATGGTATCATGAACGCTGTCCGAAGCTCCATACATTTTTGAAACATGTGTTTAATCGTGAATTAGTTTATCGTGAGTTCAATTAATATAGCAAAAAAGGGATAAAGTCAATTGCCCCATTTTTGTATGATAGGAGAGTATTTAATAAATTTACGCGTTAATCTCAGCTCTAAAATAATTGTACTCTTAATTTGATTTTTATCCTACACAGCTAGGCATTTGAACACAAGTTCACACGACCACGGAAGTCAGCGATACTGTAGCCCTAGATGGAGAATGCCTAGTCTGCAATACACTGTCTTTCATGGAAGGCTACCGGAACACACCGTTAGATGCTTGGCGACAGATTAAGCTTTATTAATAATTTGCATAATATTCTAGAATTTTACCTATTAAGATTATATGGACGCTTGACCATCGTGCCATTAATTTAACCACTCCTTTTCTGCCGTAGGTAATTTAAGCTTTGCCATTCTTCTATTGACGTATTCAATCACTCCATGACGTATTTCTGACGCAACATCACGACCTTGGTAGGGGGGTGTACGTTGTTTACACGATAGTTAACGCAGTAGGGGGCTCAGGGTATAGCTTACTTAATACAACTAGGTTAATTGCTAGTGGGGAAGTACTAAGTTTTAATTTTATTGCTTGTCGCACTGTTAGCTCGGTTTCGAACCCTTCTTTTGTAGTACATATAATACTAGCTGTGCCTCGCGGTTTTACAGACGGTAGATATCTAAACATCCCATAAAAAGCCCTCATTATTCCAGGATAAAAAGTAGTCTATGTCTTAATCTAAGCTATAAGCTATCCAATGCCAAATTTGTTCCATATCCGTCTAGCCGTTTGAACGTGAAGGATTAACAAACACACACACGTACAAACTTTCGCCTTTATAATATTAGTGTGATAGACTTACATTTGGCTTCTGTTGAATCTCGTATGATGTAAAGCGACAGTACGGGCTAAGATGTAGCACGCTTACCCAAAAGTAACCAGTTCACCCGCGACTGATAACTATCGGAAAATAGAAAAACCCCGATAGCAAGTTTCATGGTCTGGCATATCCTACGATAAAAGCTGATGCAAAGCGTTTTGTACGAATTCATGGAACCTCTATCATGTACTGGTAGCGTCTTCTGAATCTCTATTAGTCACTGATGGTTAAGCAACATTCTGCCTGGTCAGGTTTTGGATAGGTGACCATAGAGGTCTTGAAGGATTAGAGGGGTATATGTTTTTTCAGTCTTCGTAGTCGAAGTAAGGAGGGACAAATAGGAATGAATTTTACTATTTCTACATTTGCGATATATCGAGGGTGACAAAGAAAAATATTTTTTTCCCTTTGTCAAAATAACAGGAAAGGTGAAACTTTTTTAAGTTTCACAGAGCTCCAAAATGCATGCTCCGTAATTCATTTTCACACTAACAAAGCAATAAACCTAATTCGGAGATCTACACTAATCAAAATTGAACCGAAATTATTCGCGCTTTGGGCCTTGATGTCACTTGAAATTAGGCCAAGCTACATAAGGTTAATCGGTCCATTGTTTTTGCAATACATTCTATTCAATGGATGATTGGGATGATGTGGTCATAAATTTATGTAAATAGGTGGCTTTAGTTACTGACCGAGCGAGCTCAGCGTCTCTGTCTTGAATCTGGCAACTTTTCCTTTCGTTCTTTGAGGATGTATGAATGGATTTTAATAGATAAGTAGGTATAGGTATAAGGTATAGGTAATAAGGTACTCATGTGTAGGTCGTAGTTTTTGAACCAATGTTGATGAAACTTGCTGCACAGATTTTTTAGAATTTTTCATCGATTTTTGGTTAGGGGCAGGGCAATTTCACCAAAAAAAAAACAGCGGAAGTTAGCCGTACCGCCATTTGCGCCTATCTCAATAAGGCACTTAGCAGGGATATACGGAATAATACCTTAAATAATAATAAAATATTAAAATACCGGTCAACAACTTGATGTTATTAAATAATTTGTACAAGTTGCTTAGTTACGAGACCTAACAATTGATACGCCCTAGCGTGAGATTAGACTTATTCAGTTCGACATTAAATTTTCATTGAGTTTAAAAATACAAAATTCAATGATTATTTTCGAAAAACTTCGTTTATTTGATAACTAGCTGGGGTGTCAGGGAACACTGCATTTATAAGAAATAAAATGTGTTAATCAAATCAAATCAAAGTTCATTTATTCAGGTATTAGCAACCCATACACAATAAATATCTATAAGTACAAAACATCAAGAGAATCAATTACATTAAGTTAAATTATACATCAGATAAAAAAAAAATTACAATTACAATAATAAGTTTAAAATATACATTAAATCCAAATCAAAAAAGCAGTGAGTAGTTACAACTAAATTAATTATTAAAATCAGGCAAAAACAAAGACAACATACAATTATATAATTTTACTATTTTCTTTCTGGCATCGGGACGGCAACATGCTTCTTACACGCATATCGTATATACGGACAGTCCAACCTGGTAGCGATCATAGCCAGGACGGTGTTAGAGCTGGTCCGCACTCTGCGCACCAGAGACGCACACCTCTTAAGCATTGTTGCGTGAAAGCAGTCTGTGTGCGCTTCTGCTTCGCTGCAGAAACGGGGCAGCCACAACACCGCCCTGAATGCATTGTTGTACTGGACGCTAATGGCACTATAAGCCCTATCAGTGTAATCAGCCCGCAGACTGCACGTGTATAAGGACGTGCAGGCTTTAAACAGCGTAATTTTTACACCCTCGGAACAACGTGCAAATCTGCGTGCTAACATATTGGCCCGTACTGACATTACCCTCCGTTCCCGCTCCATATCTAAATGGTATTTCAAGTCCTCGGTCAATCCAGGAAATAAGCTTGGTGCCAAATATCATCCAAATCCATTTTGCAGTTTCTGCGTGAAAGAGTAACAAACATACATATATACATACAAACTTTCGCGATTATAATATGTAGTAGTATAACATCAATAGACATTCGCCATCCAAAAATAGTGGTATTCCTTATTGAGATTCTTTCAAAACCACATGGCTTGCTTCGCTCTAGGCTGGTTGGGCAATTCTAATATAGTTTTATACCCTTGCCTAGTATAATAGGCAGTTTTATTGATGTTTTGTATCAGACATAATGTATTGCTATAATAATATTATCGTAAAAATGTTCGTAGGTGCGTATATGGTTGGCAATTTGGGTATTAATGTGGTCAGTCACGGATAACTATACCACCCAGAGTGGGTCATATTATAACCGCCTTTGAAATAGGAGGAAGTTCCTATATATCACAAAATAATATTACTAATAACTAAAGAAAGAAATCACAATATAAATATGATATTTGTCATGAGAACTATTTAACTATGTAAAAAACAAATTTTTAAGTAATTTATAATTCAAATGAAACGATACTTGCTTGTAACGAACGTTATTTAAAGGTCACAAAATATTTCTTATTTTTATCTTTTTACCCGACTGTGAAAGAAGGAAGGTTATGTTTTTGGAGTATATATGTATGAATACTTCTTTGGCACTTCCTAGAACCTAAACGACTAAATCGCATTTTTATGTGAGTAGTGTCAATAGATTCGTCTTAGTCGTGACAGTGACACTGGGTACATCAATATTTAAAAAAAATTAAGGATGATACACAGGTTTAAAGATTTAGCAGTCGGGTTTTTTTGAAGTCGTTTCTAACCACTTGTTCTATACCAATATTTTCCTGCTGGTTGTAAAACCGTTCCTTGATATACCACATCTGGAGCGAAGGTCAATACTCAATGGAGTCGTAATAAAAGCGTATGATATCATGATAAAAGTGCCGGCAGCATTCATAATTCAGCGCATGAGTCACCGCCGGCCTCGGCTTGCGGTCGGGAAAATATTTTTCATATTTATTTTCTTTGTTTTTATTCACGTCTCTAGGAAAATTTTTGCGATTAAGTCATTCATGTGTATGTTTTGATTGATTAACATTCTATTGTTAACTAACTTCAAAAAGGACAAGGATTTCACATTGTTGAAGTCTTTTTTTCCCCTCTTTATAGATTAACAAGTAACGTTGAAAATTTTGAAATGCCACATTTGTTTTTGTGTTCCATCTTGGATTTGAACTTATCATAATGTATGTATTCTACTAGTCAAGCGCTTTCATTTGATACACATATTGAGGGAGTTGTGAAAAAAAATGCACTTCGCCATTTTGTGGCGCGGCGGTGATCGAAGACCGATTTTCATCAAATATAGCTAAAAATACTCCCGACTGATACACCTTTCATCAAAAAATCAAAATCGGTCCATCCGTTTTGGAGCTACGATGCCACAGATAGACATACCCACACAGACAGATACGTCAAATTTATAACACCACATCGTTTTTGCGTCAGGGGTTAAAAAGAATTCATCGATTTCTTAGAGACCAATTTGCAAAATATTTGTTTTTTAAGTCCCTTACATTTTTTTGCTTAAATATAATGAATTAATGTTTTTTAATTGTCTTAGACTATACTGCTGCTATTCAATTTGCCTGCCTAATTAGTCGGTTTAAATATTATTTTCCTTTGACGACTTTAAAAAAGCGTCGTTCTTAACGACGTTGCTAAGTTCAATTTGGAAATTTTAGATGAATTATATTATTCTGATAATTATAAAAGATTAATATTCAGTGCAAAACAAAAGAAAAATTTGCCGCATTGGTACAGAAAAGGGTCAAGAAAACTCACATAAACAAGTGATATCTGTCGCCAAGCACCTAACGTTGTATTTATAAATTTCGTGTACCCAGTGTCACTCTCACATCTAAGACGAATCTATTGACACCACTCACATAAAAATACGACCAACCGTTTAGGCTTTAGGACGTGCCAAAGAAATATACATACATACACTCGAAAAATATAAGATAGCCTCCTTCTTTCGCAGTCGGGAAAAAAATAAAGTCGGATAAATAAATAAGTCCAGTCTTGTTATCTCTATAAATCTAAGCAGTGCGCATTCCCGAAAGCCGTTAGAGGAATAAATCTTATACATACTATATAGGAGTGATGACTATGGGAATATTTCTACTATGACTCATGGCAACACTTATAGGATGCTTTGTGTACGCTTATAACATAAATTTACTCTTAGATATTTGTATTACGTCATCCTACATGATACTCAGCCTACTTAATAATAAGAGGAGGTCGGAATCTTTACTTTGTGATTGGTTCCATGAAAATTTTATCGTTTCATCGACATTAATACAGGAGACGCCCATTTTTCAGTTGTTAAGATTACCATTTTCATTTTTTGGATTCATGAATTGATTTTTATAAAAAACTAGCTGACCCGGCCACGCGTTGCTGTGGCTATTTTATAGCGTCAACAACACGTGGTTAAAATTAAAAATTATGCTGTTAAAATGTAGCTTATATGACACGTTCGTAGATTTACCATAGCAGCGCCATCTATTGATTACTTACTCAACCCAGTCGAAAGGTATCGACATCTGTTAGAATCATTTGGAGTTAACAGATAATTGTGACTGTCAAATAATAACAGACAAATAATTAGCAATAAATTAAAATTGCGACTATAATTTGAGATTTAAACTATCCTATCTCTCAAGTTGGATCGAACTGCACATGGTGTGCGAATTTTATTATAATCGGTTAAGTGGTTTAGGAGTCCATTGAGGACAAACATTGTGACACGAGATTTATATATATTAGATTAATATTCAGACTACGTGAGAAATACTTATAACGCTTTCAAAAAAGGATTTTCTTAGTCTGAAAATAATGATTCCATAGAATTTAGAACTTCCTCCTTTGCAGTAGGTTAATAATTCCTAAATGCTGTTGGCGAGATTTATAAATTGCTAAGCTATATTAATTTTCCCATGATAGAAATAGAATGACCCGAATTGAATTCACAGAAGCGAAACTGGCACACTTCCTAGTTGTGAAGTCAGTAAAGATTACGATGTTCTTTGCCGTTTGGATGAAACTCATATGGTAATGACTGCTTTTAGTAGGCAGTAAGTACATTTTATGAGCTTCAGAGGCTTTCTTGAGCCAAAAAATACTTTTAGAACAGCCAAAGAAGACCAAATTTCATTCATACGTGTCGTTCGGCTGCTTGAACGTGAAAGAATAACAAACAAATTCTGTCTGTCTGTCTGTTCTGGTCTGTGAACTGTTGAAATATTATGTATTGAAATGGGCCAGTAAATAACTCCGCAGCAAACTTCTCCATTTTTTATAAGAAATCTCGAATCTAAAATCCCTGACTACTGAAATATTCTAGTAGCTCGCAGGGCTATCAGCTAGAGTAAGACATTAAAGAGATGAAAAAAAGCAAGCAAACTTGGTCTCTCGTTGAACGCTGGCAAAATTAGACCATGATTTCTTGCTCTTAGCTCCGAGTTTGACAATAATTTATAGCGGTACTTAAGGCATTGTAGTCTTTGGTTTTTAAATATATATTATCAAATAAATCACTTCCCGAACAAAATTGGCAAACTATTTTAGCTAACATTCAGCATTACTCAGCTTGTAATTTCATATATTTATTTTCGGCCGAAACTAAACAATAGTTTAACTATTGGACTAAAACTATACAGCATCCGTTCTCAGGGGGTGTGACGTCATTAATTAGTGAGTTAGTGTAATGATGTTTATTTTAGTCTCTGACCCAGTGGTCGTTTAGCGGCAAAACGACCGGGTTTTTGGGTTAGTTGTCGGCTTGCATTGATGACTCATTGTCAACGGCATGATTCTTTTTGACAGCAAGTTATTTTTTAAGTTAGCGCAAAGCGTTAATAGCGATTTCGTGGAGTCTCTAAAAGGTGGCGTCTTGCTGTATCTCTAATAGTCCGATTGCAGAAATGCTAAAGTTAAATTACGTAATTCCAAGGGACATTCCGTGAAATGTATCCAATGAAAAACCGATCGCCACTTTTAGAAGATGCTCGAGGCTTTCGAATTTAACTTTGGCTGGAGCATCGTTGCTTTTTTAACGTTTTCAGCCCGCCGTTCGACAGAATCAATTTCGTTATAGGCATTTCGAGGATAACTCAAATAAACAACTAGACTGACATATATAATGTTTAAGAAGACGGGTTTACACGCGTACCTGATTGTTGAAAAGGTCCAACTACTCGTATAATTTCCTTTACATTCGGTAAACTTCATCAGGGATGAAATGAGTCGTTAGTTTCTTCAACGATGACACGTCTCGCACTGAAAAACCCGTCTTCTTAAACAATATGAATCAAACACGCGTTAGTTTTCTAGACTGATATACGAGTAAAATTCAAATAGAACAAATTCGTAATTATAACCTATTAAAAAAAACCAGCCGTCTCTGAGAAATCGAGAAACGTACATAAAAAAGGCACCGACGAATTGAGAACCTCCTTCTTTTTGAAGCTAGTTAAAAACAAGAGACTAGAAGTGAGTGTTAATCTTTCGGCCGAGCTCTGTAGTTAGAAGTAGGGTAGACAAACAGTACTGTAGACCTGCTATAGATGTCAAACACCTGTTTGATTTGTTGAAGGCTGGCGCATGGTGAGAGAGTAGGCGATATTACGAAAAAAATACTAAACTCTTGCCTCAAAGTAAGCTTTACTTTGGTGTTACTATTGACGTAGGTAGATTGCTATGCTATCATCCACAGCCCCAACGTGATTGTAATCCTGATGTGGATGTGGCCAATTTTTTTTTGGCTTGCTCTGTCTGCATTTCATCTGATGTAAAGCACCGATATGGCCTAAGGTGTAGAGCGCTTGCATATAATCACGTTAAATTTAAATGTAATTCTTATATGTAATTAAATTATTTCTATTTTCTATTTCTACTCTTAGACTGATTTGGATTTTTCCTTTCATTTCACGTTTTTTGATTTACAAACGTTTTAGATCACGTAAAATCAAATTCGTAATGTCGCTTCCCAAATTAAAGCGTGTTTTTACTTTTTTTATGTATTACGCGTTAGTGTTGAAAGACTTCCGAGAAAGTCCAAGATTTTTTCTGATCTTACATCTCCATTTAAACAGTTTTAGATACACTGTTGAATTTGTTTTCTTTACTTATACCACAGAAATCGAAGGAGGTTCCTAGATAAACATTTGTACACAAAGATCATTTCTGTTTACTAGAATCATTGACAGACATACTGTGAGTGGTGTCTTCGTTTTACAATATTTCGGAATCTAGGATAGATACAAGGTTATGTTTCTTGTATTTTTAGGTAAAGTGACTCAATTGTTTATTACGGAAAGTATGGTTTATTTTATCCTATTTAACCTATGTAAGCAATCCCTTTAGTCGCATAGCGCAGTCCTCATTTTCCTATAGTTTTTGTACAAAAAAAAGGCAAAGTGCTCTTGGAAAGAAAGGAATACTTTATTAATTACTAAAATAAAATGACTAACTACAACAAAAAAAAGATAGCAGTAAGATTACCATTTAAGATCTACTAGAATCCAAATGCTCTAACCCACCAACAGAGCTAGATGCTAGCCTCATAACCACGCTAAATGACAAAGAGTATACGTTAGGCCAAATAAAAACCGGCTGGTCACGCGTCGAATTGAACAATCGGTTTTGTAAAATACGATGAGCTCCCGGTCCCCACGGCCCTAAAGTCTCGACTCCAAATGGCTTAAATACTCGTATATAACCTTTTCCGAGGCTAGCATATTTCGTCGCTTGTGCTGTTCGGCTGAATAAGCCGCCGCCCCAGCCCTACTCTGTGTCAAATGAAGATGAGATGTCGCTAATGCGTCAACGCACGTGGCGTCCCACACAAGAGGCCTACCCAACTTTCAAAGTACAAGCGTCATTCCGTCAGGTCTTTTTCCATCGTCATTTTCTATTCATTTAATTATAATATATAATGCTTTCGAAGTAGTTATCAGGCTGCACACATTAGTTCAAGACTAGAAAGGGCAGCTTCCTGCTGTCGAAAGTAACTGACCGCTCGCCTATTTATAACTTGAACCAGGTTTAAGTTCAAGCGCGCTACTTGAATAGTAAGTATCTCTTTTAACTTACAAGAGGATCTATGTTAGGTTTGAGATACGCGGGCTCGCGTGCTTTTCTACCGGCTTCTTGTTTGTTACGTCTTGGAGACGTGTCGACCGATATAAGAAATATTTTAAAAAACTGTTTTTTCAATAGGTTACTTCCTTCCTCTGTGACTCATTTTAGTTTTATCAAAATTGGTCAAGAGGTTGTACTTTTTAATCGAACGGATATCTCAGCTACATACGGAACACATTGCATCTATTACTGATGCATTTAGTTGGTGTTTAGTTATCAGAACTTCCTCTTTTATTACCCGACTGCGAAAGAAGGAGGGTTATGTTTTTCGAATGGATGTATCCACGTATGTATGTATTTTTGTTTGTCACGCCCTAGAGCCTAAACGGCTTGTAGTATTTATATGTGAGTGGTGTCAATAGATTCATCTTAGTCGTGAGAGGGACACTAGATACATCAAAATTAAATAAAAAAAAGAATAATAGACAAGTTTAATAATTTTGCAGTCAACTTTTTTGAAGTGGATTCTAATCAATTGTATAAATATAGATTTTCACACTCACATATGATGGTGGAAAATTGCTAGAATGGGCTCAAGATAAACCTAACTACAAAGTACAGATATGTAAATAGTTACAAGCCTGAACCAGGAGTTGAACCCTTGCATACCCGCCTGGAAATCAGTCGTTCACCAACTTAATGAATTAAGTCTGGGAGGTTTTCGATGACATCTAACTAATTCTCCAAACACAGTAATAATTTCAAGCTGACCTTTGACAGTTTAGTCTAGACTAGTTAATTTTGGCAACAGTTTTTGCAGTTAGGTATAAGTTAGATATAGGTATCATAATGTATTTCAGAATTAATTACTACTGGGTATATTAATTACTGTATACTTAGAATATTAAAATATGCTCATACCTATATAAAAGAGTAAATCCTGACTGACTGTTATTTGCTATAGGAATCAACATAGAGCAAAAACTGATGGACCTACAGACATGAAATTTGTAGTGAGTATTCATTATACAGTGTAGAGATCTACCAATAAAGGGGTTTTTGGAAAATCAGCACCTGGGTGGTCAAATGGTTTACATTTCGAAACTTCATTATGTTCCATTTTATATCGCGGGCAAAGTCACGGCTGACAGCTAGTAGTATAGTAGAATATAATTAGAAAAAGTTAAAAATGGTAAACCTTTGGAGATATGGAGAGCGTTTCAGCGTAAGGGGCGAATATAAAAAAAATATTAATTAATTATTATGCTAACAATTTTTTATTAATTATTTATTAATTTATTATCCCATATTCTTTGAGTGAGTTACTAATGCACGTGCCCGTTTGTTCACATAATTTTATCTCCCTTTCCTGAACCTATATGTTTTTGTATAGACTTACCGTATTTAATAAAGCTTTAGTTGCTTTTAAAAATAACAATTTTATTATTAAGATTTCTGTTAATATTTACTGATAATAAAATTGTATAAGTTGACTTATTTTCATTAAATAAAATAGACGAGATAGCATTCGCATACTCAAAGCAAAAGCTTTGCTTGAATGCTCCATTAAGAAAATTAGGTTTTTGAACAACACAAACTTATATTTAATCGTCTTCACCTAAAACCTTATAAATTAACATATCAAATGAACCGCGAAACATCCATCCGTCTCGGTCGCCATTGTTAATTGACCTCTCTTTATCCTTCAGTGTTTTTACATTTAGGCTGGATTCAGTGCATGATTTTTCGTTTACTACTAGCTGTGCCCCGCGTGGTGACCCGCCATTATTTGGTCGTTGCAAGGGATTTTCTGGATCAAAGGAAGGGCATATAATAAATAGTTGATCTGGGGGCAGAATTTAATGATTGCGTTCTGTCGCTCGTATCTCATATTATATCAATAAAACTGAAACAGCATTAGTTGTATTAATACAATTATCGAATATTATTTAGAAAAAAAGACGGTTTATTGAGAATCGGGTGTGTTTAGAACAGGAGAAAAAAACACAATCCGAATTAATTTTCAAACTTTAAAAGTGGTACAACATTTAATATATTGTGTATTTAAAGATAGTATTACATAACATGTAGTTTATTTACACATAAAAGAAAAGAAAAAAACCATTTACAGTTATAAAAAATAATTTAATAATAAACCCCCACTAGAAGGGAAAGTTCCAAGAATAAAGCCAGCATTCTGATCACAAGATATAGTTAGTAACTTGGAATAAATATTATAAATAACGGATATCGAAATGGAATATTTACCTAGTAAATGCTGAGATCCGAATGGGGATTAAAGATGCGAATAGAGTAGCATACACCGCGGCACTGGCTTGTGTCAAGTGTCTTTCGCTCTATAACCAGCCTTACGGCCCAACATATATTTGACGATTAACCGACCAACTTTAAATGATCTGATATTTACGTCACGTCACCCTTATTTAATGCAGTTGCAACGGCTCAAATTGAACTGGTCTAGTTTATTTTTGTTTTTAATACTTTTTAAACAGATTTATAAAGATTCATTCATGCGGTGACGTAGACAAATGTGTGGAAGCGTTGAAACGTGAAAAATACGCTCCGGTGCATTAAGTTGATTAGTAATTAGAAGTGCTTGTATGTTTTGAGATATCATGATATTATGGAGTTGACCGACCGAGCGAAGCGACTTTGCTTGTAGTATTTTTCTTTCGTTCAAATGTTAATCTGTTCATTTGGTGCTCGCATTCTGACTGTAGTTTCCATGTAATTTTTCTGGATGGAACTTGATTAGAAGAAACTATACGATTTATAATTTGAAAGAAAAGAAAGACGATTTTTGTTTGTAAAATTAAATTTACTTTCCTTTTTTTCTTTGTATTTCTCCCAAAATAGGAGAAAGTTTGTTGCCACAACTAAAGCATGATTTCTATAATATTCAATGTGGGCAAAAGGAACACTACCGTAATAAAGATAAAAAAACAGTCAAGTGGTTGTCGTTATTTTTATAAATTCGCAACGTCAACTGTTCCCAGATCTAGTAGTAATAGATGTCACTAAATATAAACTAAAAATCTATGAAAATAAATAGAACAAGGAATGTAAGAATTAGGTACTTATAACTAATTAGCAACACAAATTAAAAATGTCGTTGATCAAATTTCGCTCGGCTCTGGCCCAAATTGCGAAGCCAACGATATAGAGTTAGATCATCCTAGACTGGGAATAACTTCACAATACAGTTGGAGACTCTTTAAATAACACATCGGGAAGCTAAAGACGGGCAGAAAACTTTTTTCCCTCTAACACAAATTCTGAAAAAATATATTACAAACGACTGTAATTCGGCAGGTGCTTAAAGTTTTCTTCATTAATTTCGATTTATAAATCAAAATTTAAAGATCAATTTGATATAATTGATATAAAACCTGTTTTTTTGAGATTTTTCCTGGAAATATAAACGCTTTGAACTAAAAAAGGCGGAAAAAATAGAAAACTTCGGATAAATTAGGGAATACACATAAAAATATTGTTATTCGAAAAATAAGAACCCGGAGTTATAATACGTGTAGAAACCATAACTGCGACGAGCGTGTGCCAAATTTAACGTCCGCTCCTGTATATACCATTTCCCAAAGCTTATTGTAACCAGTAAATATTGCAAATACAAACGATGACAGGTCACGATACTACGCATTTACCTAATTCGATCACTGTCTACCGGGTCATAGCAACTATAGCGCGGCAATTTTACATCGTCTTTCTCTCTCACTCGTTTTGATTTTGTAGATCAAGAGACAGAGACCAATAGAGGCACGAAGTTGCTACACTATAGAAATGATATCGGGGTCAATTACACCCCATCGATGGTATTTTTATGTGGTTTTTATTGAAGTGGTCAACAGAGCAGTTATTATTGTGAGTTATGTGTGACAAGTTCGCCAATTCGATTTTATGACAGCGATATTTTATTGCCAGTCTATAGAGGAATTAGGTCAATGCGTGCTGTAAATACTTAACTATTTATCTGGAATTTTCCAGATCGTTCCAGGCGTCTTTGAGATATCGTAGAAACTACATAAAAATATTTTATCAATTCAATTTAATTCATTTATTTCGGTCAGCAGTAGTCCATAAATACAAAACAATATAAATAATTACAACATAAGAACAAAAATACAAATAAATTAGTCCAATCAATGATAAAAATGTAAATTGTAGTAATTTTTTTATTGAAAATTTATCGCATCGAAGGTCTTTCTTAAGATCTTTGAAATCAGTAAAAAGTACCTAGTTGAAGTTGGTTAGTAAACAGAATTCAACTCGGCGTAGACCAATTTAAGTTTTTCGTTTATTACAATTTAAAATTTAATTTAGAGAAAAAAAATATATGAAAGATAGAAAACTATCTGACACCTCGTAAATGCGTAAAATCATTGACTCTCAACAATTTATTAGACCACAAACCTGCTGCCTATAAACCTACAAGTAAAACTAATTCTCTGGCTCACATAAATTTTATAGCATGCTAGGGTCATATATGACCCTGCCGTGAGTCAATTTTAAAGGCAATTTAATGCTGCGGGCTGAGACTGTACAGCGTATAGCGTAGGGTTAAGAAATCAGAAATATTTATTAAGCTTTATATAACATATAGATACAATAAATAGCCGAGTAAACTTTTATTCAATACTTTAATAACTTAATAATCAAATTTATAGAAAAAGCTGTTTATACCAAGAAACGTATCTAACCATGTAGATTTTGTAGACTTAGTAGAAAGACTATATTAAGAAATAGAAAAAAAATCTTGTAGTAGGCTTTGCGAACTGTTGACCTCGCGACCACAATAAAAAAACAACGCCGGAAGTTTTTCAATATTTAATCAAAGCAGTCGGCAAATGGCGAAAACAGACTTTCCTTAATAAAAAAAACCGCAACGGCTAAAATTTGTTCGCGGAAACTGTACATCACTAAGTTTTGTCAAGGTTGGTTGAAAACTATACGCGATTACGAATTTGCCTTACAAAAGGGAGAGGAAAAAGAATTGTCGCTTTGGTCGCTCGGTCCATCAATAAATTATTCGATAAGTAAATATGAAAATAATTTACTTGACATTATTTCACATCTAACTATATATTTAAATACTTCTCGTAATAGGAGCGTAGTATTCCTGCTAATCCTTCTAAAAGAATAATCATTGCGCTTTCGAACAGCATAAATTAAAATTAACCGACGGCATTGCGCCCATAAGTGCACACTTATAGCTCAGCTCAGTACTTGAACGACCACCCTTTCGAAATGTGATTTATTTTTATTCCAAGCATTATTCATTCAGCAGCTGTTTAAATAATTCTTAAACGTATTATTAGATATCATTACGTCACGGAGAGTAGGACTGCTCAAATGTTTTAGGTGTACTCCTTTCTACTCCAAATAGGTCCATACATTTTAGCGTAGCAACATTTTCGTATGGAACTCCTTTAACCTTGGACCTTTGTGTGGATGTTGTCCCATATTACATACTATTATACAATATACAATTATTATACATTATACAATTATTATATTAATTGTGTAGATATTATAAAGGTAGGTTGATTTACTTATATTTTCTTATTTGAATGAATAGCACGGGTTTTCTCTCTTTTTCTCTCCTCAATTTTTATTTTCTATACTGTGTCCGTTTTCATATGATTAATATTGTGGGACCGGAGAAATATATCTACTTACAATTAAGAATATATTTTTTTAACTGTGTCCATGCGTCGCTGAGAAATCAAGGAGTGATTCAGATAATTGAGAACCTTTTTGTTTTTTGATGTCAGTAAAAAAATAGCAGTTTAAAGCATGCACTAATGCTTTCCTTCTACTTTTCCCGACATGGGAAGTACCGCAGTGTAATTAGACAAAACCGGGTCGTTTCAATTACAGGCAATTAACGAAACAACTGACAAACGGACAGCGTCAATTCGCTATAGATCATCGGACAGATGTCCTCGGCGTCTGTATGTATATACTTTTGAAGTTTTGACATAGTTCTAGTTAATTTGTGTGGGAGAAAGGGGAGATATTTTGACATGAATTCAATGAACGTCTTAAGGCGATTAATTGTACATGTACACTATGACTTATTACGAGTTTCAAATTAGTTACTATAATTTTTATGTCAAAAAATATATTGAAAAACTAGTAGGTATTTCTGCGAACTGTTGAACTCGTGACTATATTTTTTTTGCGATTGAAGTCGCTAAAATATTGTGGTTCCCATAACATTGCCAAACATTATTGATGGAATGACCCGATAAATTCACCTTTAATGGGCGAAAATACCTCGTAATCAAACATCCCCGACGAAAAAAAATATAAAAAGTTCGTAGAACTTGTACACCAAGATCTTTACGCGAGTACCAACATTCGTAAAAAAAAATTCCAT
Source organism: Ligdia adustata (assembly GCA_947049295.1). Lineage (NCBI taxonomy): Eukaryota > Metazoa > Arthropoda > Insecta > Lepidoptera > Geometridae > Ligdia > Ligdia adustata. The sequence goes on from OX346239.1 coordinate 7,089,582, forward strand.
ACAAACTAAGTGGCAGACGAATGAATATTTCATCACAGAGACCCTTCGCTCGGTTAACTCAGCAATAATTAAACGAATTAAGTACAAAGAACTAAACAATAAAGTTCGTCTCGTCAAACACATAGTCAGTAATGAAGCTATAGTGAATAGTGTCACGAACAACGCGCCATCTGCAGTGATCGCGTAGCATTACAATAAGATGCAGGTAGTGTAAGTGGCTGTTAATACTGTAGCGTATGCGGTCACGGTCAACGAAAGCGTACGTTCACCGTTCACGTTGACCGTCCGCGTCGTCAAGCTAATTCAAATAAGAACAAGTTTCTCAATTTGACTGAATTTATTTGTATGTTACCGGAGTTTTTTAGCCAAGACCAATTTGGAAGATTGTCTTTATTATTCTTGTACAAGTGCCTGCCGAATTTAAGTAGGTTATCATTGATGTAAATTAAATTTATAGTTATAATTGTTAAATATGCACAAAAGAGCATAGCAAGGTCATAGATCGCTATTTTGTGGACGGGCGAAGACTATTTATTTAATTTCTACGTTAAAAAAATCATTTTTTTTCCATTCGCGACCGCGCGCGCATTGCGTCTTGTTGCATGAATATGAGCAACTAGTTACACTTGCATGTGCAAGTTATAGACTGCTTGTCGGGTGTGGTAGGACGTGGCATAATAATGATAGCTTTCTTTTTAAGTCGGTTGAGAATGTATATTGTTTAGTAGTAGCGTATGACATCATGTGATCTCAGAGTAGACGCACACGAATTAACTTAGCAATGGAACCCTTTGCCCAAACTCAAACCGTTTATGAGACAGACAGTGGATAAAATGCTTTTTATTCACCTTTGAGGGACAATATTTGAAATTGGAATTCGTACTTTCATTTTAAATGTCATTCATAGCGTCTCAAATAAAATGTTCTTTTATCATTTTAAATCAGCAGTTTTTTAATTAATTTACATACATAAATATTAGGCCTGTTGTATTCTGTTTGAAGTTCCATGTAGTACATTTATCAGCATCATCAGATATCGCATAAAAAAAAAACGAAGGAGTGATGATTAGCTTTGGACTTTACACTTAGGTTCATAGTTTTAACATACCTATCTAAATATAATTAATAACATACAAACTTTACAAAATGTTTTACATTTTTAGAAACACTAATATTAATTACAGGATTTGCAGTTTTTTAAACAATACTGTCATAAAATAAAATAAAATCACAATTAAATGCACGTCAATCAAATAGCCCGCCTTTGATTGTACCTGGTGCAAAAGTACCTATCTAAATTGAAATATATTTTATTGTGTTGGTATAGACCAAAAATGTTCTTGTCGACGCATAGATTTATATTTATTTGTAATGTATTGCTTACGCATTAATGTACTAAATTATACATCAATAAAGAACTTATTGTTAGCCAAAAGAGAAACAATTTATTATATCTTAAACTCTTAAGTTAATAGTTTAAGTAAGTTAGTCGGAATAGGGGCCTGTGTATTCATTATTCTATCCACGATTTCCCAGTCAAATTTCGCGAGAAGTCACAACTCACACGTAAACGTTGTCAATGAAAGTTAATATATTTAAATATTTAAAGAGCATATATTTTAATATTTAAAGAGCATAACGTCACCGTTTCCTCAATACGTTTAGTGTTCATTGCTATTCAAAAGTTCGCTGGTGTCATGAAAGAACGATGAACGCGGCTTTATTTTTAGCTAATGGTGTAATTTCCTGTACAACAAATGAAATAGTTTTTGTCGATCATTACGGAATCTAATAAAATAATGTTGCAATCACAGTCAGCGTTAATGTTATCTTAAAAAGTCCCAGAGACGATGTGAGGATTCAATTAGTAAGATGATGAGGATCCAAATCTTTGCAGGCATTTACAATGTAATAAGTAGGTATTATGGAACAAAAAAAACACAAACATAAAGAACCTAAACCGATTCGGCAAATGCGTATAATAAAGAACTAGTTATTATTTTGATCTTAAAATCCGACTGACAGACCGATATTTATAATTTTACATGGGAATAGTCTTCTCGACATATTGCTCATCAAAGTATGGTATGGTCCCTTGAAATACTTCCCGTATATTAAAGAATTAACAATGCGGAAGTATCAATTTTCAAGCCGTACCATAAATGTGAATTCTCTCTTCCCATAATAAAGACTTGTAATAGCAGCGAGACACAAACAAGACAGCATACATTGCTGCCGTTTAGCACAATCCACCATTGACATCCCTAAATGGAAACCCAAACGTTGTAGCTATTGGACTGTATTAGAAATGGTCTCTAAATGGGTTTCAATGCACGCCGGGAAGCATGGCCCGTGGTACAAGGTATAGACGGAGCGATTGGATTAGTATAACAAATAATAAGTCTGTTAAAAGTTGATCTCGCGACCATAAGATTGTAGTTCTTCAAACACTTCGGAAGCACATTTGTTGCAGTCTTGTATATCAACAACTGTTTTTATTTTTATGCAGATGTCGTAAAAGCGAGCGAGCAAAGCGTGTCTGCTTTGGGTCTGACAAATTGTTCTTTCGTAATTCCTCAGTCAGTCCAGCATGCATGGATGATAGATAGCTCTCGCATAATTTTCAACTAAGTAAAACTACTTGAATGCACTAACTATCAATAGACAAGTAGAATCGTATACCTATAGGACTCCACGCGTCTATTAATTTCTTTTGCCACCAGGGATTTTAAATTGGGAAAGAATTTCCACCAAAAGGCGAAACGTTGGCTACGGAACCATTTACCGGCTTATTCCAATAAAATTTACGATGGTACATATTGGTAGGTACAATCGTACAGAGATATAATATATTCGTTTTTAATGACCAAAAAAAAAGTCATGAGATAATGCAATAAGTATGTACCCTCCAGCTCATTTATGGTGGTTCGCGTAATGACTATTATTTTTATATTTTTCTATACTAATGCTTGGCATCTGAATTCCCTCTTTCTTTTATAAATTGTACCATTCAGTATCCTAGCATGTCCGAGTATTTACTCAAGCAAATACCTTCAGCTCAGCACGAGTAATGTACCATATAGGGTATTATTTTACATCGTTATGTAAATTGCTTCATTAGGTTCCGCCTTCACATTACTGACTGCCATTTTATTGATAGTTAAATGGTGTCTTTTAATTAAATTAATTTGTTAATGTGTAATTATTGTGTGGGATTAAATAGTACTTAGTCTGAGGAAGTACCATTTTTAATAATGTCGTAAGGAATCCTACTCATTAGTATGATAATACTTTATGATATTAAGTTTCGATTACTTTTGTAAATAGTTAACGAATATTTTCTAACGACTTCCAAAAAAGGGAAGGTGCTCAATACGACTGTAAACAAAAAACTACAATATTTATGTTTGTTACGTCGGACTCGGACCGATTTTAAAAGTTCTTTTTTTGTTTGATAATTTTTTTTCTTGAGTGGTCTCATTTAAATTTCATTATAATCACATCCACATGTTTGTTTTTAAACTCGATATAACTGATAAAAACTACTACCGGCACTCGCTGTATATCATGTAGTCAATTTTTTTTGGTAGGTACTTGTAAATTATGAGTACAATTTTTTATTTTTATCTGTGTACAAATAAAAGAGCAAACAGTTAGCTGCCCAATCCCAACGGAAGACCAGCACTGGCTGATGCAGCCAGTTGTTTGCCGAGTTGGGATCGGGTTGTGACAAACACACATTATTATTAAATATGTTTCTTATTGTTACATTTTATGCTAAATGTGTTTGTCACAAATTCATTCATTCATATAATTTTATATATTTAGTTTTTTTTTGTTGCAGAAGCTAGACATTCTATGTCTCGTGACAGGCGGAATGCTGACAGCGATGACATTGATTACTTCGCAGCCGACGAGGCTTCTGATGACGAGCCACAGAATGATGAAATCGAAGGTGAGCATCTAAACTAAAAGAACTTAGTACGTTAGAAATAAAATGACCTTAAATCATTATCATCACCTCCCTGACCTTATCTTCCTCTTCCACACACTCCCGACTAATTCACCTTCCAAACATACAAAATAAAATCAAAATCGGTACATCCGTTTGGGAGCTACGATGTCACACACACACACACACACACACACACAGACGCGTCAAACTTATAACACCACATCGTTTTTGCGTAGGGCATTAAAAAAAAATAGATTGTGATGATTTGAGAACCTTCTCCTTATAAGTGAATAACACGATTTAAAAAACATATGCATCTCAAATAGTGTCAAAATAGAAACGATTAAAGGAGTATATTTTAATGATCAAGACAAAAGTTTTAATCGTTTAACCGACCAACATGAATACGCTTATGAAAGTGGAAGAAGCGAAAAATGTCTGGATCGTAGCAGGTGGAGAGATGCCTTCGCACTCTTTTCCGTTTTTGATCTAGGGGGGAAAAGACGATGATAATAATGAGTCGATGTATCTTAAACTATCAACTAAGACATGTTTAGGCATGGCCTGTCACAAATATACAAGAAAAAATAATCATTCATGTTTAAATAGATCGTTTTTCAGTCCCACCCAGCTGAGATCCAGGACTACAATTCTAGTATTTTTCTGTGGTCCCAGCTATCTCTAACCGATAACTATTTAATTTTCAGGTGCAAGGACATCGCCCGAACCAAATACTCTTCCTGAGATTCGTCTTGAAATTTCAACACAGCCGAAGATATACGAGGTGAAAAGGGGAGAAGATATAAGCCTAGAATGCGAGGTAGAGCCTCATGGTAAGTACACCAAATTATACTTAATAACACTTAAGTAGGTAGTAGCCTACATGATAAACCTCTTGCCTCACAAGCGAAAAAACGTGATTTCAATATCAGCCTTTCACCACACATTTACACTCATGTCCTTTCTGGATGGTAATTTGGTTAGCGTGGTGGAACAAGGGCTACACTTTCTTCATAGCGGACAAAAAATATATAAAAATAGGGGATAAAGTATAACAGAAATCTTCGCTAAGTATCTGTCAAATATTTAGCATACACATATCAAGTCATAGCGTCCCACTGTTGGGCATGGGTCTCCTCCGAGTCCGGATCACCATCTATCCTTCCCTAGAGGTAGCATATTTAAACAAATAACCAGACAGCCGGCTCTAGCTATTTATTATATCTACCGCTGAATGTATAATTGGACAGTTAACCGGAACTTCCGGTCGGCGGCGCGTTTTTGGCGCCACCGGAAACGTGGCCATATTGGTTCCATCAACAGCTACTATTTAGGATATTTTTATCGAGCTACGCTTTGAGATTGGCTTGATTTTGTTTAATGAATCGAATAAATATTTTTAGGAAAATTTTATCATTGCATTAATTGCGCCTATTTGTTTATAAAATTTCGCTTAAGTTTTAATAAATCTCAAATATTTTTAATGAATGTTTATTAAACTAAAAAAATGATGAATACTACCCGCATATCGAATTAAATCAAACTGGTTTTAGAATCACGAACAAAATAGTTACTTGGTTAGGTTGTGCGCCATAGTTAAATGATCTCATAAAATCCTACAATAAGCGCATGCTTATGATATATTTTTTTGTAATTTCAGATGGCATGGATGTGGTGATACAATGGTCCAGAGACAATGAACTGTACTTTATGAACAAGATGAAGCTTCAGGATAGCATTGACGATAGATTTTCTGTGTAAGTTTCAAGACCTGGTTTTCATTATATTGAACCACAATGTAATATGGTAGGTATAAGTTTTTTAGTCGATGCAGAAAACCCGGCGTTCTTTACACTCTCTCCATATTGCCGTCTAGTTCGTAACAGTATACAACATGGTGATAAAAAGTATAAATAATAACAACGAGAAAGAAGAAAATACTTTAATTAAATTCACAACCGTGTTCAACTTTGTAGCCGCGTAGGTATATAATTTTTTCAGCCATTATGATTTTTATAAAACTGCAGGACCGATTTTGGTACGAGTAAAATTTTTGTGTCACCTGAATATTCTATAGTCACCTAAATATTAAGAAAGTCCAGGCTTTTCTTAGAAATGAAGAAACTTACGTAAAGGTTTACGTACGAGGTTTGGAGAACTTTATTCTTTTTTACGGTTAATTACTTTTTAGTTTAGTCTATCAGCTTTGAGCATAACATATCGTGTGAATACAAATAGTACCAGTGGATAGAAGAGACTTCAAGAAACCCGACTACTAAATCTTTAAACATTATCACGTGTGTATCATCCTTATTGTATTATTATTTTTATTTTTATGTACCCAGTGTCACTCTCACAACAAAAACAAATCTATTGACACCACTCACATAAAAATACGACAAGCCGTTTAGGTTCTAGGGCGTGTCAAAAAAATAAACATACATATTATTATATACACTCGAAAAACATAACCCTCCTTCTATCGCATAAGGCAAAATATGTATTTATATGTGTACATTACAGAGCTCCAGACTCCAAGAACCTGAACATCAAAGCCGTGGAGCTGACCGACGCCGGTGACTACAAATGCGAAGTTCTACAGCAAAATGCATCAAGCGTGGTGCATACTCTTGTTGTGCTTGCACCGCCTGAAATAGTCCGTGAGTACTTCTGTTTCAGTACTTCTATTTATAATAACGACATCTAGCGGCAGAGCCGGGTACTAATTGAACACATTAGTATTTCTCGCTCGCTTGTCTCTAGTTTGAAGGCTGATTGACAGAGATAGATCATCGCATGAGGTCGCGTACAAAGTTGTCACACTATAGGCATAATACCAAAGATCTTAGCATCCTGGAAAGGGTTGACATGTATATTATCTTTGCATATTATAAGTAGAGCGTAGTATTACACTTTAGTTTGTGCTATGGCTAGTCTAGTATAGCTAAATCATAGCGTTCAGCCAACTGCAGTACAAATCGAGGGATCTTTAGAAAAGATTACCTACATGCCCTTTCAACAGAAGTTGAATATTTCTACAAATACCCTTACAAGTACGTAGAGCTCTACGCAAGTATTGCAAATGTTACGCCTATTTGTCTAAATGTCCAACATGAAGACAAGCTTTTGTCATTCTTAACTCAAGTTTTAGTATGGCTACATAGGGCAAGTGCCTTAATTACCAAAAACAAAATGTCTAACTACAAAAAAACAAATATAGCAGAACGATTACCTATATACAATTTAAGATCTACAAATAATACAAATGGCAGCCCACCACCAGATGGCAGCGTGCCGAGTCTGCTACATTATTTTGGATCTCCTCCAGATGGTGGCAGCTGACTTCAACTGCTCCTCCTTTACGTCGCCCTTTTTGATAACCCATAGTAAATATGTACGCCTGTTTTCTTCCAGGGTTCAGCGCCACTAATGATGGTCAGTTGATAGAAGGTTCTAGCATGATGCTCACGTGTGACACCATCGGCATGCCGCCGCCGCAGATCCTCTGGACCAGGGCTATGCATGACGAAGTAAGTTTACATTAAACTACTTTAAATTCCAGAGTCTCTGTCATAGCTCTACGTTTTAGTAAGCTGAAATGGCAGCGAGCCGGTCATATATGCCGTAGAACCGATAACCGATGGGGTAGGCGAGTTTTTGAGTGGAGACCGCGAACCGGTAATCATAGTGTAGAATGCCCTGCTACTAGGTGGAGCAAAGACATACATAAGATAGCAGGCAGGGGGTGGAGACGAGAAGCCCAGGATAGGGCCGAGTGGCGAAGCTTATGTCCAGCAGTGGACAAGAATAAGCTGATGGTAATGATGATTTTTATTTTAACGGTCGTCGTGGTCTTTTGGCTAGTATGCTTGCTTCGAGATCCGACGGTCCCGGGTTCAATTCACGGTAGGGGCAGGTGTCCGAATGATGAGTTTGACCATTTGTCTTCGGGTTTGGGTGTCTTTGTGCGTGTGTTTGTGGATGTTACATGGCATCCCCGACACAGAAGAAATCCTAATTTATTTATTTACCTGGTTATTTAACTAAATATTTAGCTTCGTTTTGATTTCGAACGAGCATTTGAAAAATAATTGACTTATCTTTTTCTCGATCGTTATAGTTGAAATGCGTGTCAAGGAAGTTTTGAATGTAATGAAATGGATAAATGAATGAAATGAATACTTATTTCACAAAAAATAGATGATAAGAATGAGTAGAGTTTTTAGTACAGCCTATTTTGCCAAGACTCGACATGTGAAAATTTCAAAATTGATTAAATTAAAATTATATACAATTAAAATTGACAAAATATGTCAGTACAAGGAAGAAAACTAAGGCGTATTTGATTAATTTTATTTTACAATACGAGTTTTCACACGTACCTGATTGTTGTAAAGGTCCAACAAATGGTTTTGTTCACATTCGGTGTACTTCATCGGGGATGAAATGAGTCGGTCCTGTCCATAACGATGGTACGTCTTGCACTCGTTATAAATGATTGGTAAATACGCTAAGAAGAGGAAAAACCACGACCTACAAAATTATTATTTGACTTCTAGCCCTGACCTAGAACGAAGAGGTTGAAAAAAGAAATTTCCGCTATGACTATAATTTTTTTTGTCATCGATGATATCCGCAAAATTATTCTTTATTGATAACATTTTCACATCACCGCCCCTTTGAAATTGAATCATAAATGAATATAGCATATATCCTATAAGTATACTGTTCTTATCTTTCGTATATTGTTCTTGCGTCATTAACTACTGAACATAATATTGTGTTGCGTTTGTTAGTAATAAAGCTTCTTTGTTAACGGCCACACAAGATGTTAGAAGTTCTGAGTACGGCAGAACTCGCCTAAACTCTTTAAAACTTGTCGCCGGGGAAAAACATAGCTGCAAAGGGCATTTTTCATAGGCTTTTCATTTTCTAAGCAAAATTAATTCTAAAACAAATTAATATTTTATCTTTATGATCTCAAGAACAACAAACCACTGGGTTTTTTAGATAGATCAGTAGATTGACTTTTAAAACAAAATAACTTAAAAATTAAAGTAACATACATTTTATTTTATTTCAGAACAAACGTCTCTCAGAGAAGGACGCTAATTTCTCATCAAACAGCATGTTCATAGAGGATGTGAAGAGAGAACATTCTGGAAAGTACTACTGCTACGTGCTCAACAACCTCGGACATGATATTAGAGAAGTGGAGGTCACTGTTACAGGTACTTAGTATCACGACTGTTAAAAAAATTAAAATAACCGATAATAAAATATATGATTCGCCATTTTGTGGTGGCGGCCATCTTGGATTTAAAATTTATCACAGTGTACTCTACTAGTACACTGTGATAAATCTCAGTGTGTTCTACTAGTTAATCCATTTCAGTTGATACCCATATTGAGGAAGTCGTAAAAAGGTAGATTAAATATTTTTTTCGGTCGTTGATCTGTGATTCTTCAATAAGAAGTGCATATGCACCGAAATACTATCACTACATCGCTTTACGTTCAAAGAAATTGCCGAGTACAACACAAAGAAGGGCTTCGGCAATATTTGTACAATTTAACAAACATAAAGAAAAAAATTGACACTTCTTCTCACTATACCTTATCACAAACATCCAGCCAAGCGCTATACTTATCGAACTGATCAATAATGTTCCATGGTTCTACTGACCGAGTCAGTCAGGCGATAAACAGATCAATAATGTTCCATGGTTCTACTGACCGAGTCAGTCAGACGATAAACAGATCAATAATGTTCCATGGTTCTACAGACCGAGTCAGTTAGACGATAAACAGATCAATAATGTTCCATGGTTCTACTGACCGAGTCAGTCAGACGATAAACAGATCAGTAATGTTCCATGTTTCTACTAACCGAGCCAGTCAGGCGATAAATTTAACAATACTGTTCAATGGTTCCAGGCAAGCCTCACGTGCATGTTCGCAAGAATATGGTCAACTCGGCCATTGGTGTGGAAGCAGTTCTAGAATGCTCCATTCGCTATGAAGCCAAGTAAGTTTTATACAAGTAATACTTAGTGACGTAGTAATGATGTGGGTCATTTCGACAGACGCGTATACAAATTATCAGTTATTCTGATTGAAAAACCAAATGAAGGTCACTTAGAAAGAATACCCTTTCGAATAAAAAAATCTTATCTCACGAGCCTCACGACGTCTCACAGGATTATTTCCTAGTCTGAGACGTAGATATCCATTAAAAATTTATACAATATTTTTAGGATTAATGTTAGTAAGCATCAAGTATTTCCTCGTTGTGTTCTATATTTTTTTACACAATAATAATTAAATTAAAAAAATGTGCGCTGAACTCATCGATGCCACTGGAGACAAGACAGCTGGCTCATTCCTTGCTCAAAGGAATTAGTGGCAGTTCAACGCAGGAATGCCAGCATTCTAGGGACTTGGCCACACGGACATCAATTTATTTCAGATTTTAAATTTTTTAACAGTTTAGGTTCTTTTTAAGTTACTTTGTTGTATAGTTTAGTTAGAGTGTTTTAATTTCTGTTTTTTTTTTTTTAAGTTTTTGTAAATATTATTTTTACTTAGGTATTTAATTTAATATCTCTGAGAAATCGGGTAACATATATAATAAACCTAACGATTTGAGAACACTCTCCTTTTTGAAGTGCGTTAAAATGGAGATGGCTCTCAACACTTTTTTTAACCATATAATCGTATCAACGTAACGTAAGGGTCTGCCCTATAGGCTTATTAAACAAATCCTCTTTGACGCCCTGCGCAGGGGATTTATGGAACTTTTGCCCATAAATCCCCTGCGATATTACGCAATACCACAGTACATTTCTAGACTAAAGTTCTATAAATCTCCTTAATCATTATTTACACTTTTTACACTTTAAAAATAAAATACCAAAAACTTGCGGAGTAAATAATCATGTTTTTAATTTTTTGGTACATAATAATTATTGTATTTATTATTATTTATTATAGCTGTTTAGTTGATAGTGTAATATTTTAATGCCTCTTTAATGTAAGTTATTATCATTTACGTGCATGGTTGCCTGGAAGAGATCGCTTTAAGCGATAAGGCCGCCATTTAAAAGCCTGTATATGTGAATAAGGTTTTCTTTAATCATATTTTATGTATTGTTGCTGGTTTTTGAATAAAGAGTTGTCTTATCTTATCTTAATTATAAGAGTGGAAGGCTTCGCTCATCGTAGATGACTAAACATTTCTTAAAACATCTTTAACATTTCACTATAGTATTTTAATCCGAAATATTTGTTTTGATATGATAATAACTACAATTTCATTTTCCCAATGTGTGTTTCCAGCCCTCACATCCGTTGGTATAAAGATGGCAATCTGGTGGAAGACTCCAGCACCAACTTCATCATCGCCACTCAGGGTTCCTACTCCAACCTGACGGTCACACCGCAAAAGGATGACGACTTTGGTGTCTTTACTTGTGAGGTAAGACTATTTCAATTCTAATCACTGACACGTATTTATATAATTCAGGTCAATGCTACTAATGCAATGAGTAAGGGAACATACGTAGCCTATTCAGGGGGGGATTTGTGACCAAGTATTTCGAGTATTTAGAAGACCTCCGGTCTTCAAAATACCACGGTGAGCAATACTAATGCACATGAGCACCAAATTCAGTTATATTAACTCTTCAATTACAAAAATAATATTGAAATCGTGTCTTAGAATTGCTACCGAAGTGAAAATTAGAAGGAAAGGTAGTATTATAGCTATTCTACTACTTTTTCTGTAAGTCTCTTATTGAAGTCCTATGTATTTCACAAGTACCTGCCAAATATTATCGAAACTGGTTGGTAAATGGCGCCGCAGCAGACTTGAGGGAAAATACTTTCCGTAAATATTACCATAAATTAAATTGTCCGACGACGACGAAACGCTGTAAACAATCGTAGAAGTAGTACGTCTACCGTGAGTTTTGGTATCAGTTATCGTCAAACGGTACCGTAGGATTTTCGAAATGTTTCTTTTGATTGTTTTGAAATATATAAAATAAAATAAATTCGAATACTAATGAATCACGTTGTAGAAAATCTCCTATATAACGTCAAAATCGTATTTCGTTAAAATTAGTTGGAAACTATGATCTTTTCGCTAGGATTAAAATTTCTAGACAAAAATAAAAACTGACAGAGCAAAGAGAAAAGACAGAGACGCTAAACTCACTCGGTCAATTACAATCCTGTTGGCCAGTTGTGTAAAAACTATACATTTATGTTCCAGGCTGAGAACAGACATGGCAAGCACAACCGTTCCATCGAGCTCGTACAGCGACCAGTGGTGGAAGACCTGCAGGCTGAAGACGGCAAACTAACCTGGACCATACACTCGCACCGACCGCTCCAAATCATACAAGCGCAGGTCTACTCGCTGGAAAGGGTGAGATCTTCAAAGATTAAGAAAATACTCGTGTTTAAACACCGCCCAAAAAGTCCTATTTATACTACAAAATAATTCTAAATGGTTACCAAAATGGATAAATGGTCATAAAAAATAACCTGAACCTACTGCGGACATTGTTGCCGAAAGTATTCGCAGTATTTCGAAAGTATTCATAATTTGGTAACCCTTAAACCATTTTGGCAACGAAAAAATATTTTTGGTGACCGTCTAAATTATACCTTTAAGAATAATATGGTGTTTGTATACTAATTAAGAAGTCACCATTAAAAGTTAAGGCAAAAGGCTACTGGAAAACTAAGGAAATAATGCCCCAGGCTGAGGTAGACCATTGTTAGTAGGAAACCTGCAAGATACAAACAAACATACATTCAAGAGGCGGTGGAGTTTGAAAAAGTTGAGAGATATGAGCTTTATTACCTTTCTTGACATCTCTTAACTTGATATTTTCCTTTATTAAGAAAAATTAAGTGAATACCTTCAACAAAAAGATAGCAGATGAATTACCTACAGACCATTTAAGATCTGCAGATAATTCAAATGCACCAAACAACACTTGAGGGCAGCGTGCCGAAATGCTAGCGGCATTCTCACGCTGAATGGCAATACTTATACTTTGGTCTAAATAAGCACCGGCATACCTGATTCACTTTAAATTGCGCTTAAAAATTTTCCTTCAACATCTAAGAAACTCTTTACTCATGGATGTAACTATGCAAGAAATTAAATATACTAAAGTATTTTATCTTAAATTCCAGGACGAAACGAGACTGTTCGATATCCCTCTCCCCTCCACCTCAAGCCACCGCTACTCGCTTACCTTCGACCTCAACGACAAGCAACTCGACGGAGGAAAGTACCAAGCGAGGGTCAAAGTCAAGAACGACCACGACTGGAGTGACAACGTTGACCCCGTGGTTGTGGAGCTCGGTAAGAATAAGGAATAATAATAAATAAGTCAAAATAGAATATATTACAATACAATATATATTTATTGCACACCAAGAAAATATATACAGAAAATATATCATAAACAAAACATTGGGCATAAGATATGTTTTTGGGTAGGGAGGGATATTGACTAAAGAGATTTTCAGTACCCACGTAGGAGGATTTTGAGTTAGAGGTACTTTGATTAATATTAATTGAGACAGATTTTGAGACATACCTATAAAGCAATGGACAATCAAGTTTTTTAAAACGTACAACTTTTTTTTTTTTGACAAAAAGGTGTACATATAGTTTAAAGTTGTATAATTTTTTTATCGTTAAAATCGTTCATGTATTTATGTAAATTTAGAGACAGTCATTTTAATTTATTTAGGTTTAACCCCATTTTGGATCAATTCACACCCCACGCCATTCCATGTTCATTCAATTCCATGTAAAAAATAGCGAATTTCATTTTGCCTATTACTGTTTTATTTTTAAGAATATCGCCACATTTTTATGTTTATTTTTTGCTAACAATGCATGATTTTTATTTTTCGCATTTTCTTTTTTAGACATTGAGGCTTCCATGTCCATTCAACATGCTTCAGGTAAGCTATTCTTAATTTTATCTAGTAATTATTATAGTTTTTTAGGATAATCATCAGAGCTAGTTATTGTAAGTTTCGACTGGATTTGTTTACCTGCATCGAGACAAGCTTTCACTAGAGAGGTCTATGCTCAACAATATATTTTTTTTATATGTGGCACCATACGATTTTTATATTCACCATCTCGTATGGAGTCATGAGTTTTGCTTACTGGTTTGAAACCATCGAAACTTTTGCTTCGTACCAGTACCTAGTACCAGTAGAAGTTACGAACGAAACATTATTGTTCTATATTTTTATTAAAATGTTTCTGACACTCGTAATACGTTAACCTGGTTTGACTCACGATCGAGAGTAATCGAGTCGATTGATCTCCATCGACCTGGCTTTCGAATACATATGCGACTCATCGTCAGGACGAGAAGAAGAAAGAAATTTATTTGTATCAAAAAAGTACTTCTATAACAGAGACTTCATGATTAATATCTAAATTCCTTGGTACAAACCGGCTCCAACTCAGCATAATGTTGGTTGAAAACAACCGGCAGCACTGGTCTTCCGTTGGTACCGGCAGGTGACGAGCTCAGAGTGTTCTCTCCAAGGTCTCGTGTGGGACTCTGACGTGAGTCGAGCCAGGTTATTATAATTTAATTTTGAACCTGGTATATAGCCAGAGCTTTCTTAAGGCTCAAATGGGACCGTAACCAACATTGAAAAGGACTTGTACAATTATAATCTGGGTATAAAAACACATAATTATGAAAAAGGTATACATAAAGAATATAAACAATTGTAGCATAAGATATTATAAAATTCTGGGCTACTGCTAGGAATTTTTGATGACTGAAATCTGGGCTGTGGGAAGAGGTACGGCACTCGCCAATTCTGCCTCTTATTAAAATATATCGGGTGGTGCTTGCCTCCCACTAAACAGGCGCCACAACAGGCATGATGGAGCTGGAGCAACGTTGTTGTGGGCGCCTAAGGGTGCGAAGAGGTGTGATGCGCGTTCACTAAGAGCGCGGCATTATAATTATTATGAATTTTGACAGCTTTTTAACTTAATTTTATGTTTTCGACAGTGTTCCGAGGCAGCGATGCGCATTCCTTCACACCGTCAACAATCCTCCTCTCTACCTTCCTGATGTACCTACTCGTACGAACGCTGTAAACTACACGTTATCTAGACATAACTTATTTATTGTTAGAAACCAAGTATTGTATGTTCAACGAGACGACACGGTTTTGGCGATCCAAAAAAACGTTACAACCTCTTTACACCTTTTTGGTGGTTTTCGTAACCGTTATAATCATAATGAAACAGATCTTCACAGCTGGTTGTATAATATTATTCTGGCACAGATAAAATAATAGTACTACGAATCTGGTTACACTAATCTCGTATGTGTTGCATTCAGGTTTCAGGCTGTATTATTGACCGTCGACGCTAAACTTTTGATTCAATCTTGTTCCGACAAAATGGTGTAACAGACAGATTTTGTTCAAATCAAGTAGGTACCTATGTCAAAACCGGTCATGTGAATCTGTCAACGGATAACATGTGACAAAAACGTACGGCCATCGGATAACGCAGTAAAAACAATAGCGTGGCACCTTCGTGCGTGTACTTTGCACGTTATTCTTCCTCGCTCACTCATCTCGATCTTGAAGGTTGATAGACAGAGACAGACAAACGCACGACGTTTTGCACGAAGTTGCCGGACTATAGCGTAACACATGTAACTATTATTTCTTCTGTGGCTATAGTAAAATGCGTTTTTGTGAATCGTTAACAACTTTAAGGCTACAACTACACAAGTTCCGCCGCCGTATCAAAATTTAGATACTGATAATGCGCATGTATGGTGCCCATAAAAAAATTAAATGTACTTTACTTAAATTTATAATGTTAAATTTACGATGTAAAGCTGCTTCTTATAGATGAAATTAAAAGAAAAAAACATATATTACCGTTGCACCGTTATTTCTTTTCATATTTTTTTGTGTTCGCTTGCTATCCGTTCTTTTTTATAATTATCTTAATGTACAGCATTTATATTAAGGAATAATTATAACATGTTATTATTTTGATAATCGAGTATTTTTAAGAATTGACGGTTTTGGCAATGCAAGGATACTTAAAAAAATATTTTAATTTTTTTACATAATTTTTTTTTTGAATAATATCAAGCAGCTTTTGTGATTAACAATCTTACTTATTTTATTATTAATATTATATGAGTTACTTAAGTTATTGACTAAGACATGAAGTATAATGAACCAGTTTTTTTGTAAATACTATAATACTAATGTACTCTTATTTTTGTTTAGTAATCAAAGTGAAATTAGTATAAATAATGAATGAATAATTAGGTTCATATTTGCGTTAAAAGTAGACGTTATTATATATATTTTCTGATGATATAGGAATCAATTTAAATCTGTTATTTTACAACCTTAAACAATTATATAGAGGAATGTTTTATGTAAGTTTTTTTTTTAATATTAATACGCATAATTATAACGTCTGCTTTTATTTACTATTATTGTAGTAGTTTTCTCACGATTATAATTTAGTTTAATTATTACCAAAGTGTAATTAAGAATCACATTTAGTTTTCTTGTTTAAATTAGTTTAAATATATTCTTTGACAAAATGATTTGATGAGTTATGAAATTGCCGAATATTTTGACGTGCGCTCTTACTGTTTTTTTATTCTGTTCAATATAAAAAGTACAATTGTAAAAATATTACCTAATCTATCTATAAATGGTTTAAAAAGTACAGTCAGTTAAGCTGCCATATTATTATCATTAGCATCAATATAAATAACATAAAATAGCATGATTATAGTAAGTCAACTAGAATAATAAACAACGTGCCTGTAATTTATTAAATAAAATACCATTAAACTTATAGTTCCAACACGGTGCTTAAATCATATAAGCAAAATGACTTGTAATAAGAATATCACTGAGAAATAATAGGTTCAGTTATAATATGCGATTGGCGCATGTTAAGAACTAACACTGGTCATAATATCGAAAAATACTGTTATAAAATAATATATAACCATACTGAATACACTTACAGACTTTCACGAATATGGTTGTATCATATCTATTCATAAAATATTAGTAAATATATATTCTTGTTAGTACCATTTTTAAACAAACGAAAATGTGTTTGTTTTTTAAGCGCTTTGATACAGTTATATAGCTATAAATAATAATATTCTATAAATTTAGTTACAATATTAATAAACACTGGACCTCTTATTACATAAAATTTTTCATCATAAATAATTATATTTTGAATAACTACATGTATCTTATCATTTTTATTATTAGCAGCAATTTTTACCTACTAGTCTTAATTTGTATCAACCATCGCTGAATAGTGTTCAAATATTTTGTATCAACCATCGCTGAATAGTGTTCAAATATTTTGTATCAACCATCGCTGAATAGTGTTCAAATATTTTGTATCAACCATCGCTGAATAGTGTTCAAATATTTTTTATATCATAAGATATAAACACAAATGATGTTCTCATAATTTAATAACGACGCACATTTAGAAATATCGTTATATTTACATACAAAATAAAGATCACAAAAAACGATACGTGTGTCAAGAAAAAAATACAAATTCAAAAAAGCCGCTCGTTTTATTTTTTGGAAATTATTTATGACTGAAAAGGCATTAAAACTGATTAAATTAATAGTTACATAATCCTCTAACTTTGTGATTACAAAGTTTAAAGATCATTACAAATACGTATAACTTAATTAGAAGTACAATTTATCTAAAAACATATACACAAGATAAGTCTTGACCTACCACTACTATCTTTTACGTGCCTAAGCCAACAAAAGAAACTGCCAAGTTTATTTTTTACATGATATTTAAGTTATTTCTTCTAATCAATACAATGTTTACTTTGACCTATAAGAGACAAGTAACGAAAACACAGATCAAATATTCCAACTCATATCATATTCCAAATTAGTTATCAGTCAGATATCACAAAAAACTGTGTACCTACTGAATTAAAACAAAACTAAACCCCATTTATTAGTTATTTCTGGTTATTAAAAGGAAATTTTTTAAGATGGATAAGTAAGCGAAGCGTTTTATATTCTTGCATTTTTTATGATAATGAATGAAAGTAAAACCTAAATACCGTTTATCTAATAGTTATACGTAATGTGCAAAGGTTATATTTCTTCTTTAATTACCACAGTTATGAATATAAATTAAACGCATGAAGAGAAATACTGTTAAATCTGTCACTTATCTAAATCTAATCAATGGAATAAGAACAAAATCATAAAATCCTTACTTATACCAATTATAAGTGTAGTAGCGATGATTTAAAATATTTATCTTTGATCTTAAATTTCAAACTAAGGTACAATGTCCAAAACGTATAAATTAATGAACACTAGAAACTTTATTTAACGTGCATTTCTTTTAAGTTTTGTATCGGTATTTTCCATAAACATAAATGTACATACAAAAATGATTCACGCTGTATTGATGTTCCAACTAATGTAACTGTGCCTTCTTGTACTATATTAAATCTGAGAAGGTGATATTTTTGTCTTATTACGAAATAAAGGATTAATGTTTGTAAATACATTATAATTGTCTTGTTTTATTTGCGATAATACTAGTTGCGACCCGCGGTTTTCCGCGCGGTTATCATCCCATAGGAATACCTATTAATAAATTATACCTATTAATAATTTATATCACTTCATATATAGGTATCACTTTTATGAGATAAATAGGCCTACTGATTTTGGAGGAAGAAACCATTGAAATAGGAATGGTGAATCAGAGTGAATCAGATATAGAAGCTGAACGCAACGAAACGTGTTGCAGTTTTTTGCAATAAATTGCATCGCGTTTTCTTTTCACAAATTTATATAAATAAATAACGTTCCACTAGGATTTCTCCTGTTTTAGAAATGCCATGCAATATTAAGAAACACGTGCACGAATCACTCAGACTCGAAGACAGATATTCAAACTAATAAACTATATAAACTTATGTTTCGAATATTTGCCCCGACTCGGGACCACCGGATCTTGAAATAAGCATGCTAACGATTAGACCATGGTAGTCACTAAAAATATTCCTTAATGGCGGTCGTCATATCTAATAGAGTATACGATAATAAAATAGGTTATTATTATACTGCGCGTAAAGAGGACTAAAATAAAAACATGGCAACCCTTAACTACCATCTTTGGAAAATAAAACTATTTTAATATGACAAGAGCTTCCAACCAAGGGTTAAAATATTCCTTGGAAGCAACAAAAATACGTTTAATCTAGGCTTGGCATGACATTGTGTGACATTGCAAGTCAATAGGCAATAAATAGCAAAGCTAAAATAAATAAATTACAATATCAATGTAGTAATTATGTAATTTATTTACATATTCGCATATTTCGGTTATCAGTGCGATGGCCAACAGTACATCATCCTCAGCAACTGTAAGGATTATTATTCAATAGTAAAGAAGGAAAGAATAGTGCGTGTGTGGCGTATTAGAGCAGGACTCAGGGTCCTATTGTTCCTGGCAAACAACCTGAACTAAAAATAACATAATGGGGGAAGTCTTAAGCTTGTGCTAATGTATTAGACGAATCACCATCCGCGTCTCGATAAAAGCTCTGCTCAGCACCCTACCCCCATGCCAAAGAGACCTAAACTGTACCCAAGGTCACTGATGTACCGTGGGTTATTGGTTCAAGGTGTTTGCTTATAATTTCATAGTGTACATTTTATTTGTTACAAATTAGTAGAACTGTATCTTCTCTGCTTCCTTGGTGTGAAAAATTTAACGCGACCGTGATTGAAAGAAAGTCCTATTTTATAAAATGATTGTAGTGAGGTCGGCAGTTCGAATACTGCTAGTGACGCTAGTTACAAATAATATGAGAAGCTACTGTAAACGTTTCGCGTCTACTTTTAGCGAACAGCCAGCTTGTAAAATTCGCTGTTGAGTTCTCTATTTCCTGATAGCTATAATCGGTGTCTGCATCCTAGGCCGCATCTTCCCTTTACAACACATAAATTGCGGTCGAGCGCAAGCAAGCCCGTTAAAAATGTATAATGTTAATTATAATTCTACAAAAAAATTTTTTTTTTTCAGTTTAACAACAACAATCATCCCATTTCGTCACAACAACGGTCTTCAAGAGATTCTTACCAAAAAGCGTCTGTTTCTGGCAGAAGAAATTCAGACGGAACATCGCTTCGTAAGAGGTTGACGTTTAAATTGAACAAAGACATCGATGATACGGACGAATATGACTTCCAACAAGAGAGAACTGCAGGGAAACGTCAAAAGTAAGTGCAAAAACTTATTTTCCTTTTTAACTTTCTTAAAAAATTTAGGTTCGCAATTTTTTGCAAGATTTTTTACATATAATATTTGTGACCACTGATTTTGATAATTTTAGGTTCGCCCACAGTGCGAAAATGACATATTAATTCTATCTGTAATCTTCTTTTGCAATTTTGATATTCGGGGGATTACGTGGCAATCTCTTAGGTTATTTGTTTTTTTTACGTGCAGAATTATGGTGTATCTTTTTCGTAAGTAATTATAAATATTGTTAATACAGATTAGTCTCAGATATTATTAATATTAAATATGGATATTTAAGTATCAAAAGATGGAACTAACTTGGAACATTTATCATTTGAAAATGAAATTATAGATGGCAGACATTATATTTCTCTGTTGGCATGTTACTAACTATGTAGTTTCAATCACAGATAGCAAACTATTGACTAAAACGCAGATTACGGATCAATCTAGAGATAGCATCTTGGTTAGCGTTTTGAGTTTGAATATTGGAACTGGCCGTTTACAAATTTCGAATATCAGCTTAGCTTTATCAGTTAGGAGGTGAACTTAGCCGAAAATGAGTTACTATATTCATCCTAAGGAACGCCTTTCACTATAGGACCAATATCAGCGGATGCAGCTTTTAATAAAAGCCCTTAATTAAAGTGTTAGTAGTGATATGTCAAGTGACCTTCTTTTGACACACCAGACTCATATTTTCCAGGTCATAACTGACTTCAATTTCGCAGGCACCATATACAATGTGTTCAGTTATACTGATTTAAAAACAAAACTGTTTGCGATTTTGATAACAACTATATGAGAAACACTCACTTTCAAACAAAAAACATGCAAATTGGGCTAGGCGTCTCTGACGAACCAAGGAACATAAATATACCAAATGATTTTTTTTAATGTAGGGACAGTTCTGAAGAACTTTCCCTTTTTTATAAAGTCCATTAAGAATATTTTTTTTACCATTTATTTAAACCTAACTAAATACATAACCATAAAAACTCATCAGAGTATCAACAAAAATAATGAGTTTTTCCTTTTCCCAGTATACGTGGAGGAATAATGTCCTTAGTGAAGAGCTGCCTAGGAGGTGGTATATTCTGTATTCACCGGTCGTACGCAAGCTGTGGGTTATGGTGGGCTATAGGTCTTAACATCTTCCTCGGGATAGCCATGGCGTTTTGTATGTATGTAAGTTATTATTTAACAGAGTTCAAACAAATGGTTAGAAGAGACTTAAAAATAACCTTACTTCAAAAACTTCAGGCCACTGTATCTTAACGAATCAACCGGACACAACTAGTATAGCCAATCTGCAGCTAAAAGCAAATGCAATGATGTAGTATAATAGTTGTGTATAATAAATAATTATTCAACTACCGGCACAATATTGTTTGGGTATACCCTCATTTAATAAAATGAATATATCCAACGTCGTATTAACGTCAGTGTTCAACAGCATCGCGTGTGTTTCACTACAAACGACACCTCGCACATTGAAATCGGTCTACTGTTGGTGGCACAAAGAATTGGACAAAATAATACAAACATACACTGGAAAAATATTCCTCCTTATACTTTTTGGGTAGTTAGGTAAAAAGAGAGGTTCTTAATTCATCAGAATCTCTATATATATGTTCCTAGAATTTTCAGAGATGCCTGAACCGATTTTGGTTTGAATTAGTTTTCTAGTTCATCTTATACACATTTTATCAAAATCGGCCTGGTACAATCATCGGTAAAACAATGACTTGGATGCGCAGTAAAACAAAAATTAGGTTTCTTTCTCGAATCGTAGTTTGCGGGGCAGGATACTTGTACTTACGAAACGCGACCACCACCTCCACAGACAATCAGAAGTGGAGATTCGTAAATTTCAGTCGCTTTCCGTTCAAATGGTTTGCCGGACACTATAGTTTCACATCAAATCAAAACTACTGTATATTGCTTGTATGTTATATAAGTTGCCAACTTGAAGTATGTTATCACCTAGGTATTGTAAGTACCCTAGATACCTCATAATAGAAGTCACTGACCTACCAACTCGTGTTGTCTACAGGAGTTGACATCAACAGCTCGGAGAATGTACGCCAGACTTGGATTACCAACTTTATCATACCCAGAACTAGCTGAAGCCACTTTTGAAAACGCACCTTGGATTGGGCTGCGGAAATATAGCAGAGTCTTCAGGTAAGAAATATCGGATCTCATTTTTGAAACGTTTAAATGAATTCATCACTCGCTAATGATGCCACTTACAAACGATATGAATGCGACTTTTTGAATGTCGTTCATAAGTTTTAAAAATAAGGTCCACGGGGTGAGACTTTAGGTAATGACCGTGCGAGCAAAATGGCAAAAACTTGAGCTTCATTATTCCCGAATTATTCAAGGATACTCTTTGGTTTCCAAATCAACTGACGACGCAACTGCGATGGCCATCACGCTTTGAAAGGATCAGCCATAGGGCGGCCTTTTTTTATATCCAATACTACTAAAGCTGTAAAAAATTCAGCCGTTTATGAGCTACAGATGTTTTACAAATTAAATCAGGATTATTTATTTCCCAATCAATATATTTGCGTATACAAAGATATTCTTTTCTGTATTGAAAACAGGATTATTTTTATTTATTCGAAAACGATTAATAATTTTATTACGTATTCGAAAATACTTACGAACCTATTGTTTCGAAAGTGGCCAAAACGACTGCAACATGCCCAAATTAATATCAATCGAACAATGATAATTTTGTAATATTTTCAGGGTGATCATTGACATGCTCATAGTGTTGAATACTTTATGCGCGTGTTCCGTGTATCTAGTGATGATAAGTCGTCAGATAAAACAACTCGTGGATGGTGAGTTGATTGTTGGCCAAGTTTTGTTTGAACATGGTAGCCTGTATGAAAATGAAAGAGGCTATGTACAAGTTGGACTCGCGCACCGAGGATTCCGTCTAGCTGAGGTTTCTTAGTTTGAGATCAAATATCAAAGTATGTAGCTAATGATACGTTTGTATCTTTATGTTTGTCTGTGCTTCGGGTGTAGCAATTTTTTCTTTCGTTCATCAGTTCGTATGATCGTTTGTTCTTATGTCTCCTGACTTTTCGTACTCGCTACAAGTCATACTTTACAACCAATCTCAATGAAACTTAATATATTTTTATTTTTTTTATTTTCTTTGTTATCGCAGATTTTCGATTGGGAGTATTTCTAACAAAAAGGCAGTTAAAATATGCTATGGTGTCATTTACTGGCTTATATCAATATAATCTATATTATATAAAGCTGAATATTTGTATAAACATACAGTACAAGACATTAATTAAGATTTCTGTATAAATATGCTTTCAATAAACTTTCGCTCCTTTCATCCTCAGGTACATCAAACATTTGTAACTTAACTTGGCCAAATATTCGAGTGTATACAATATCCCTGCTACTTCCTTGCTTGATCACCGCCATGTTTACTGAATGGAAGAACCTGGCACCATTTTCTATCGTCATTAACGTGTTTAATGGTTAGAAAGAAATAATTTAATATATAAACTATATTCTACACGGAAGTATTACCTAAATTCTATAGATTAAAAAACGAATACCACGTCCCCAGTTTACTGACACGAAAAACGTAACAACAAACACACGCAACCACGAAACACTAAACGCCGCTGACGTGTGATCTCGAATAACGAAAATCGTGTAACGACAAATACAAATATTTATATGGCATATTTATAGGAACATTTATTGAATCCACTGGCTCCGAAGTAACACTGTGCTTCGGTAGCCGGTGGCTTCTCCCTTGGCTAACAAAAGTACGCTTTCACTTAACCACATAACAAAAAAACTGCAGAAATAATTTCAAAGCTCTAGTAAAGATTATGCTCTCCCTCGCTATCTTTCAGTTTTTTTGAAGTTAGGTAACACACTCGTTCTATTCTGTAGAGTGACAACTTCTTGCGTGACCTTTGCACGTTTTTTCTTTCTCGCACACTCGTCTCGACCTTAACAGACAGAGACAGATAGATGCATGAGGTCATGCACGAAGTTGCCGGACTATAGTAGTTCCGCAACTTTGTCCTCGCGACCACAGAATTTGAATACTGAAACTTTTTATTCTCGTTCTCTTTCCATCTGCCGCATGAATTTGTGTGAGTACAAATATGAGTTTTTCTTGTCTTAATATTTATGAGCCTATTAGACATAGTAGGCAGGAGTATCACAAACAAATTGCTAGCTTTTGAATTGATCTGTCTCTAATTTTCTAAATTATTTATCAGGCACAAATAAAAAAGGCAATACGAACAATTTTCGTTTTTGGTGATTGTAAAAAGATGATTAAAATATTTTTGGTATCACAAACCTTTTAAAAGGTTTCAGTCCCTAGCAACCGAACTAGGATTCCCTGTGTTGCGGGGCTAGTCTTCAAGAGTACACTACAGTTATTTCAGTTCTCTATAAAATCTTTATTATTAGTTATATTATTTTCAGTGCTTCTCTCAATCAGTACAATGGGATACAGCGCTTTGTCGACAAAAGTCAGCTTACTCGAGATGGAAGCATTCCATTCAGTCAACGAGCTATTAATCTTCGTAGGAGTTGTCATGTTCTCCATGGATGGCATTGTTTATACTCTGGCTGTTGAAAACTCCTTAAAGGACCCGAAGACGTTTCCACTGGTTTTAGTTATTGGTGAGTTTAATAAAACGCGGAGACTGTATTTTTGGGTACTTCCCAACTGTAACACTGTGACTGTTTGGCACCTAAATAAAAAAAACCCAACCAGTTACACTGTTACTCGTTGGGAATACTTTTAATGTTATTCCCAACGAGTGACACCGTGACAATGGGGGCTGTTACTCGTTGCGAAGTACCCGTATTTTTCAACCCATATGATATTCCATCTTGTGAACTATGTGTACATTGCTTAGTGCGTTGCAGTATTCAGTTTGAAACAATATATAGAGAACGACATCAGTTTTGGCTAAAAAGAACTATATTATAGCTCGGACGATTGACCGAGTGAGCGAAGCGCCTTTGAGTATGGTCAATTTATTTTCCTCTGCCAGGTTGCATTTGAATTTTTGATTGTATAGATTTTTGTCTGGTAATTTTGTACTCATAAACGGGTCGTAGTTCTCAATCTCAACGAAAAGTTCTACTAATTTTCAGAATTTTTGGCCGCTTAGTATTTTGATTGCTTTTCTTTTGACTTCTTTTTGTCGAGTGCCCTACCCCGCACCCTAACACTCGTCAAAGGGGCTTAAAAATTGTCACTTCGCACCCAAAGTCACTGGCCCAAGTGGTTTGACGATAATTTCCTTTTCAGGTATGTCTATAGTGGTTACATTGGCGGTCGTGATTGGTTCCTTCGGTTGCTGGAGCTATGGAAGGAAATCCATAGCACCCATCACTTGTAACTTCCCTTGGGGAGAGTAAGTTCTTCGTAGTAGACCAAGCAAGTGAAGCGACTGTGCTTTAACTCTTTCGGATTAGTTTTCTGTACAGTGGGCTAAAATTACACATACCTCGACTGTATGATTATAAATTACGTTTTTAGAGTTTAGAAGTGACAGAAGGCGCCTATCCAAATGTTTCAGATAATTTGATTACCAACTAAACAGCAGGAACAATTTTTATGAAAATGGGATGGTACCCTTTTAAACAAAAGAGAACACGGTCGGTCGGTTAACATATAGTTTTTTCCTGCATAATCTCAGAAAAGTTTATGATATTATACAGGAAAATTTATCTATATCTTCTCAGTTTCTCACTTCGAATGAAAATGTTCCTGATAATCATGATGTTCATTAACACGGTGCTACATTTCTGGGTGCCGTCGTGCACGGTGTGGTCGTATGCTCAACTCTTACATGAAGAGGATCGCCATTGGTTATGGGAAAGAATTTATAGAGTTATCTTGACTGTTCTGATGACGTCATTGTCTACATTGACGGGAAGCGTTACTGCTATGGCTGGATTGGTGAGTTTAAGAAAGGCATCTTAGACAAACGTCGGTCTTTTTCATACCTATGTCCTGAAACTTGTGATTGTTTTTGCCCCTAATTTTTTTTCCATTTTTAATTTATTGGGTCATTGGGAAGTAGCATTAAAAGATATATGGCTCTAGTTTAGTTTGAAATGGCCATACCCATTAATTAGAAAATACCTAAAAATCCTGAGCTTATGAAGGTAATTAATTTTTTCATGAACCACAACTCAATGTTTCAATCAGTCATGACAGTTAGTATCTTTTCACATTTCAGGTGGGTTCTTTTCACGTTTCTCTTCTGTTCTTCGTGTTTCCAGCGATTATTTCCCTGATAGTCCACTGGGACGATCCTGGACCAGGAAAGTACTGTTGGAGGATCTGGAAATGCGCGTTCTTGATACTTTTCGGATTATGCACCTTCTTTACTTGCAGTTATGCTTGTTTGATTCAAGTAATTGCTATTATCAAGAAAAATTAGAACTAATATTTATTTCACTCAATTATCTACCTTTGTCAAGTTATTTATTAGTGAAACATTGTATTTAACTTAATTGGTGACATGTATTTATTTTAATTTATCTGTGAATTTTAATTTATGACATAAGAATTAGGCATTTGTGGTTTATAATTTGTAAAGAAGGAGTGTCTCGCCCTATTGTTAGATTTTTAGACCGCCTGAAAGTATAAAACGTACCTTACGACAAATATTATAAATATAAAGCATATTATAGATATCTATATATATAGCTGACTAATTCAATTTTCTTTTTGATAATTTGTCCCAGCGCAACTTTCGCAAAAACCGTGCAAAGTAAGAAGTTTTTAAAAGAAGTGATTACACACTTCAGTTCAGCAGGCGCCGCGCCGGTACAGCTTTTACAGTCTTAAAAGGGAACTTTAGAAGAATAATAACAGAACAAACAAAAAAGTGCTTTAAAGAAAAGCATTATTGCTACTTGCTGCTGAGCGAAGAAAAAAATCCGTCTACCTCCTTCCTTTTTTGGGTAGGTAAAGAACGCACGCACGGCCTAAACCATTGAACCTAATTCATTACACGAGTAAAAAAAAAGGGTACTGAACTAAGGGTACCCCACTTACTCGTAGGGTGTATGTAAGTACTAAGAAAGTATACTTGGAATTTCAACCCTTAATTAATTTGGGTTCAAAGTTGGGATTTTTTTATATTCCATTTTAAAACGCGGGCAACGCCGCAAGTAACAGCTACTCGTTAATAACAAAACTTTGAACGATAGTTTTTTATTTTGTAAACATGTGTCTATGTTACATATTCTATCCCGATTAATATAGTAATTGTATGAATCATTAAGAAAAAGTTTAGGCTCTAACTTTCTCCAAACAAGCGGCGGGATTAGAGGAACACCAAGCCGGCCATATCGGCTGGACATTAACACCAGCATGCAACAATCTTGACCTGAAAACATTTACATATATACACAACATGTAACAGATACAGAAAGCGTGACAATACTTAAGGGTGTTAGTCTACCATTCAATGCCATTGCAAAAGAATTATTTTTGCAAAATCCGAAAAAATATATTAGGTTCTCCATACAAAAATTGGTCACGTGATCGATCAAATTGGAGACGGCAATAATGTTTTTTCGAATTTTGCAAAAATTTTTTTCTTTAATGGGTTCACCTTCATGGGTGGACTAAGACCCTTAAGTAAGATCTTTTTCAGTTTTCTCATTTTAAAAATCAAACCACTGCACAGGCGTTAGCATATAAATAATCAATGGCACAGGTTTTGGTTGATATAAATGGGATCACTTCAGAAGTAGGTATGTCTTAACAACTAAAATAAAAGAATTTTTAATTTGGTTCAACACCGGCTCCGAGTAATCAGGAAACAAGCTTTAAAAAAACTACCGACTCTCTGTGCCGTCAAAAAAATATTAATTTTATTTATCACTTGAAAAGTATCGTTTAACAAAATTAGGATAATAATAATTTGTATCAAATCATCAGCTGCTCGTTGTATTGTAATTTCAGTCAGCCGCACCTAGTGTTTTTTTTCTAAAACAAGTTAATTTAAATATATTGAGAAGCCCCCGACATTTGTTGTGGCACATATAATCATAATGTACAGTATTCTACTAGTCAAGCCATAGTCATTTAATACCTACATATATTGAGGGAGTTGTAAAAAGATTGAACTTCGTCATTTTGTCGGCGGCCATCTTTGACCGATTTTCATCAAACATAGCCAAAAACCACTCCCCGACTAATCGAAAATCAAAATCAAAATCGGTCCATACGTTTGGGAGCTACGATGCCAAAGACAGACACAGACACGTCATGCAAACTTATACGCCGTTTCGTTTTTGCATCGGAGGTTTAAAAATGAAAATATTTGGGCCGTTAATAATGATAATAATTGTTAAATTGTTAAACTAGAAGATATTGAGAAATTTAAACAGACCTATGGTTGTTAAGTCTCACATATACTGAGCCGTCCGGTGTCGCGTTCGCTACAACGTCAGACCAAAGCCTCTCCGCCACCGCGGCTGCTCTCGGCCATAAGTGATAGTCCAGATTACCTACAAACGGAGAAAAGAGATGTTTCAAAAATGTATGGAGCTCCGGCCAAGACAGTGTAAATGTTAACATAAATACGTTAGCGAGTATTATTCTTTAATCATCAGCCAAATACAAAATAACGTAACTTATAGTAGTGTACGAAATTTATTTCGAATCATATTTTTTCCACCTTATTTATGCAAAAAGGCAATTTTCACGTTCTTGATGTATAAATTTTGACAGGTGGTACAATTGATAGACCAATGTGACCATTGGAGAATGCTAGGACATAAAAATCTTCCAGGGATACCATAATTCCACTATAATTCACAGAAATTAGATAATCCTTAACACAATGAGATAGGCAACTGATGCAGGTTTCATCACATAATATTAACCATCGTAAGGCATTTTTTGGTTGGCGTACACCGTCTTGGCCGAAAATGAAACAAGTCCTTTGACAGAATTGTACAGTTCCCGACATAGTTTGGCAAGAGTATTAATAAAGTAGGATTTGCAAGCTGAAGTGGCAATGGGCTGGCCACATCGCTCGAAGAACTGATAACCGATGGAAAAGAAAGGTTGTTGAGTGACGACCACGAACTGGAAGACGCAGCGTAGGTAGGCCTTTCACTAGGTGGACTGACGACATAACGGTCACTAATAACAAATGGAAGCAATTGGCAGCTTTACTGAATGGCGTTCTTAGGGGAAGGAGTATGTTGATAGAGAAGATTAACGAAACTAAAGTGATATAAGACTGATTATCTATTTGAAGTTAAACCGATAACCGCGGGGATAGAAAAGTTCTAAAGCAGAAACTACAAACAATGAGCTAGCCAATGAAGCAAAATCTGTGTCCTGCTGTCTTACCCGCGTTAATTCAGGATAAAAAGTAGCCTATCTGTTTCAATTACGATTGGTATGACATTTTAATAAAACGCCTTCTGAGCAGAATGACTTAAAATGATATTTACCTATTCTGTACCATATTTACTATATACTATATTTACCAGCTCGTCTTTTTAGCAATATAACCTTAAAGATTTTTTTCAAAAGTTGGACTATAATCGTAATTGGCAAAATTTTTGTAGGACAATATTGATAGTGGACAAAATTTTTGTCAGACAAAAAACGTGTTGAACATTAATTCTAGATGGATTGATTTTGTATTTTATTATAAAAACACGCTCTATGATTTTATTAATTGTGCAACGAAGAGAGTGATCAAATAACTACAAAGAATAGGAAACGTGAAATGTTTTGTAGCGATGATGGTCGAGTGGTTAGTGGGGTCTATTACCGTGCAAAGGGTACGAGATTCAATCCCATGAAACATGCATAAAGAGTCTGAGCTACCGTTGAAGGAAAACATCGTAAGGAAATCATAGCATTGTGATAGGGCGTTTCCTATCGCTCGCCTCGCTAGCTACCACCCTCAAGTTGTAAAATCTGTCGCCAAGCACCTAACGGTATGCCTTCGGCCTTCCTTGAGACCCAGTGTATTCCAGACTAGGCATGCTCTATCTTGGGTTACGGTATCACTGACTTCGGTGGTCTTGCAAACTTGTGGTCAAATGCCTAGCTGTGTAGGACAAAAAACTTACTATAATCAACCAGATCCGTCCATAGCGTAGCCTCGCCACCTTCAACAGTAAAGGCCTCCAAGTTTCTCCAAGACTTCCAAGAATACAGATCTTGCCAGCTTCTACAAAATAAATTATCCTTTAGCTTCTGGGAATTGTTACTGCTGATTAAATTGTATTCAGATATAATGGAAAGTTATTGTCTGCGTCAGAAACTGCGGTTGTAATTATTTTCGGTGTTTTCCTAGTAGGTAAATGACTGTATTGGCTTGTCATGTTCATTAATTATTGATGTTGTGTTCTCTTCTCTTGACTTTAACGTTTCTGTGCCTCACATTGTGTGCCATTAGACAATGTTACTAGAAGATAGTAGGACGATTATCTGTAATTTATCCGCATCGCCCTAAAAGCAATTTTATGTTTTAAGGAATCTCTAGTAATAGACATCTGTCAATATCAAGAATGATATCTTTAATGCATTTATATAATGTTAGGCATAATATCTTGATATACGGATTTCCTGATCCATATCTTGAGTTCATTAGTGATGTAATAGACATTATACCTATTGAAATGATTATTTTTCAATGTCATATTCACTGAATACTGATGGTATTTCCCAAGATGATATATCATATATACATCTAAATTAAACAACAACGGATCTATCGAATTGGTTGTTTTAATTCTCAGCAGCAGCTGTAGTAGTCTATTTACTTTGATATTATACTTTTTAGGAACGTTTTCATACTCTATTATTACGTATTACGAAGCAGTTTATAAAATTCACAATGTCTTTTACTTGCCTGGTCTTGGATTCGTACTCAAACGGTCTAATTATACAGGATACATGCTAGTTTATTTATATATGATATCTACAGGGTTATCGGTTAGTTTGTATAGAGTATAGTGGTCCCCTTTCGGCTTAGTACACCCCTAGACGATAACCCTGTATGTGTTGCAAATAAATATATAATTGTCTAAAAACCCAGGAGTTCCGGTTTCAATTTCCGGCGAGGGCAAGTAATCGAACTATGGTTTGAATATTTGTTTTCGGGTCTGGAATGTGCGTGTTGTGAATCCTGCATGGGATTCTCAACACATTAAAAATCTTAGAGGAGTGCTATGAGTCAAAAAAGTTAATTTGTCAAATCTGAGTGAGTGAGCTTGAGAGTCTCTTAAATATAGGTCGCCTGATTTGACTAAAGCAAACTAACGTTGTCGTTTACTTACCCCCTATTCTGCCACTTGTGGCACTACATGTAAAATTATATTTACGTATTGTTATGTTTTGTATGTCTACAATATAGCGTTCATTTATCTATCATTTATAGCAAATTCTATTCATCGCTAATCATCAACATCTATATAATCTTTCACGGGGCTCAGTTATCAGAATTACATAAGACAGATGAAAGATTTACCTATACTTCGTACAACGTTGCTTCCTAATCTCACAAGACAGCTCCCACTTACTGGAATGTATCACTCTGAATTTAGTTAAAAACTGTTCAGAGGGATTTGGCTTCCATTCGTTAAGTTGAACTCCAAAGCGTTCCCACGCCTTTGCTTCAAAAGGTCTACTCAAATGCGCCGTATACCAAATTATAGGCAACTTTGGCAAAAACCCTTTGTTCGCCCGTTTCAGACTATCCAACGCCTGATCCAGAAACCCGTCTCGATTATTCAACAAATTAAAGCAACTGGCTAAAGAAAACAGTCCGTTACTCATATGAAAAATGTCATCGACTTGCGTCATTTCTATAATCTCTTGATACAAATCTTGTAGAACATTTTTAACTGGATCTTGTACGTTCAAAATCGTGCAAAGTACGTTATCACAGGTATCGTTGTTTCTAGACGGGCAAGTGGCACTTGGATGCCATGTCCAGGCTTTTCCAACAGGACCTGGAAGAGCTATTTCCATTAAAACCCTGATGCCTCTCACACCGGCTCTTTTCACAACAGTCTCAACATCATTCTTCGTATATATCATAGATCTATCGTATGCTCCGTGCTCAAAAAGCAGAGGCAGTTTTGGAAGAAAGAGTGGGAAGCTAGTAACATCAGAGATACGCCAATGAAATGTATTCAGTTTGACTGTCGCCATGCCATCTATGGTTCTAAGTAAGTCTTCTACAGGTATATAATTTCTGCCAGTATCAATCATTAAACCACGATATTTATAACTTGGAGCATCTTTTATATATCCGTTCGCCACTGTGATCAAATATCCAGTACTTTTGTCCAGTAAAATCATCTGTGACAAAGTTTCCAGGCCATGTCTTACACCGCAAAAAGAAGACGAAGTTACTTTGATTACTATGCGATTTTCTATCGTCTCAAGAGTCAATCTGTAAGCTTCTTCGGTGTTCAACCTCATTTTTGGATCGGGATCAGATTCAACTTCAATGTGAATATATATTTTCTTTACATCTAAATCTAAGGTTCTTGTTTTGTATTTTTTGCCAGATTTCTCTAGTTTAGCTAAGTCTCCGATGAAGAGCTTTAATGCTTCAGCCAAATATCTTTCTACAGCTTCTGATGAAATGGTCTTTAGTTTATATTCTAATTTATTAGTTGCTAGTGCTATTAATTTTGGTGTGATCTCCATATGCCCAATGGGGTGGGGCCAGATCTGTGGTCTCAAACATAACAAAGAACATCTACTATAGGATGGATAAATTTTATCATTTGTCGGTTGGTATACTTTTTGGCAGAGATTTTTTATGCATTTCCAACCATCACTGAAGGGTGGTCTGAAAAGATAGTCTTGATTGTGTAAAACTCAATGCAGTAGACAACCAGTCATTTAACTAATAATCCTGAATGAAAAGCTTTGGGAAATATATTTGAATGACTATTTTTAGTTTTTCTGATACGTAGCAATTATTTTGATTAGACAACTGCCATGGCCTAGTATTAATGGTAAGCGTACTCGTTTCGAGACCCTGCGGTCCCAAATTCGATTTCCGACTGAACCTGATTTTTGTGCATGTGTTTGTGAATTTTGGATACTATTAACAACACACCACAAATCCAAGTGTTTTATAAAAAGTTATTTGACCTTGAACCAAATATCTTAAAATATGTTTTTCTCATGTGCTCCATACTAAAATTTGTTTATATTGAAAAGTACAATGACCCCACGAAGTAGGTGTAATTCCGTTGCTTATCTGAATACCCTGCCGATTACAAGTCATAAACCAAAGCCGTGATTGTTTATCAAGTAACATATTTCTACAATAAAGTAACCTCTAACTAATATATAATTAGGTGCGGTACGAACAAGCAACATCCTGGCGGTATTACATCACTATAGAAAATTACGCGTAACTGAACAGATATAAAACAAATAGACAAAAATGCTGACGGTTTAGTTTTTTATCTGACCTTAGTGTTTTGTAGAGTTAGTCGCACATAGCTTAGATTATTGACGTATGTAACAACTTTGTTAATCTTAGACTTCGATGTTCCCTATTGTTGAACCTCCTTCCCAGTCAGGACTTGGACGGCTGATCATCGAGTGACATTAACCTACTTCGTCTGTTTAAATTGACTTATGAGCATAATGTGGTGGGTAGGTTGACGATTGCAGAAACATAACTTGACAGGGTAAGAATTATAGTCTGAATCATAGTTGTTTTTTTTTTGAGAAGCGTCTCAAACTTATGTTGTCAAGTTTGAGACGCGTCTCAAACTTGACAACATCCTTTTTTTAGTCACGTCACGAACAGTAATCCTATGACATAAAAACTCTAATACTAAGGAGTGATTCTTTATCGAACACTAGGGTACAACTTATGTTTTGCTGTTACATAGTATTTTATCTACCTTCCACTATCCATCAAATTCTCTACTCTCAAGAACACTTTTGTCGGTTTCTTCTCTCCCTTCAGCAAAGCTACAGTTATAGAGAATGCTATAACCAATATTATAAACAATGCTACGGCTATCACCATTGCTGTTATTTTTCTGTTCATACAAATACTGGTACTGAAACGAAAATACAATAATTTATGCATAAATCAGTATTAAATACATGAGATCCAACGTCCAACAACGAATTCCACAATCAAAGTAGAAGTGCCCAGAAAGTAAAACGTTTCGTAAAAAAATTGAAATGTAGTCAGTTTGACAACACGTATCCTTATTTTTTTATTTTATTCAGAATGTATTAATTACGTTTTTAGAGATTTTTTATAATATAAGAAAAGTTCAGCATAATGTTATTGTCGTCAAAAGCTAAAAAAAAGTGTCATTAGTTATCTGTATTTTTGTTGTTTGTTTTGGTATGGTTCACAGATGACAGATACAATAATATTTCTTATTGGTGGCATCTGATGGTCTTAACATAAATACGAGAATTATTTTCATCAGTTTTTTTTTTATTAGCTTGTAAGAAAGTGGACAAAAAAATCTGATATATTTCGTATGAACTCTTTATTATCTCGAAATGGTTTTCAAATTTCCATCACTTTGCAAAAATGATTTTTTGTTAATTCCGTAGAGCCTCAACCATAATTATTATTGCAATTATTACTGCAATTACAATATTACTGCAATTGTGCCTAGAGGGTCTGACTTTGAATGAGATTTTCAGGCTTACAATTTGGAGGATTTCCCGGGTATTGGTTTGTCTGGTTCACAAGCACAGACTCCAGTGCTAGATCCTGGGTCACCGGAACATAGGATCGCTGTGAAGAATCAAGATGGTAAGGCAAAAAATTAACGTAACTTATCGCAGTGTACAATTCAAAATATTTCTACGTTATTTAGGCAAAAAGGCGATATTTGCGTTTTTGTTGTGTCAATTTTGACAATTGTGAAGGACGTTACAATTCATAAAACAATGTGACTATTGGAGTCAACCTAGGATACAAAAATGTTTCAGGGAAGCCATAATTCCTCTACAGTTCAAAGAATTTAGTTATGTTTGTAGACAATGAAGGAGGCGACGGCTGCAGGATTAATTTATACACAATATTAATCACATTGGTAGACGTACACTCTCCTAGCCGAAATTGAACTTAAAACCAACTCTGAAAGTCAACGCTAAAGACTACTACTACTATACTTGAATCAACCGCCTCCATATTAGTTTGTTTAGCTTCGATCTTCTCTTCCTGATTGACTGAATCTTCTTGAACATTCGACAATACAACCGCATCTTTCTTTTTGTCTTTGTAATCTATCTCTCTCTTTTTATCATTGCCTTTTAAAGTTACATATTTGTTTATATCTTTATCAGCTTTTGATTCGTTTAGATTTTTCTTGGATACTTTTTTCGATTTAGATTTGGAAAGGCAGTTGTCGATCTGGCCTGAATCAACGTATATACCTTCATCAGCCATACCTTAAACAGAATAGAAATTATAAGAACATTTTCAAGGCCTAATGTCCACATTAACTGTGTATAACTTTTTCTATAAAGTTATACCCAAGCATCATTTATTTTCCAGTTTTTTATTTTAATAAACAAAGTTCTCATAGGGGATTTGAAAGCAAGCCAAGACTATCATTAAAGACTAGTTCAAAAGTTTATAAAGAAATTTGTCTTTAACAAAGGAAAACTTTATCTAAAACAAAAAATACTTTGAAATAATAATATATAAACTTTAATTTTACCACAATTTCAATGTTTTTAAAATGATGGATACACACAATACCTTCATCAGAATCAATTTCAATGTCTTCAGAGTGCGAGTATGTTGAAGAATCTGTCACAACAGATGGCAGCACTGTTACAGAAGACGCAAACTTTGGTGATTTCACAAATGGCGCTAATGATATGTTTTCATCTACAAGAGTAGAATCAGAAGGCAACGTGATGAAAGAAGACTTCAAAGTGGACAGTGACGACATGATTGCATCCGTATCAGTGGATTTCCTCGATTTGAACATGTCGAATGAGGTTTCTAGACTCGATTTTTCGTCTTGGCGTCTGTCAGCTGCGTTAAAAGCCTCTGCAGCAGAAAATTTCAAAAGCTTTATTTTATATCTATGCATGCGTGCCGTTTCAAAAGAGTGTTTAACTAAAGCAAAAGGCAGAGCCTACACTATTCAATTGACTAGTAAAAACGTCAAACAGTATATTGTAAGACGGTACTTACAATATATTGTTTGACGTTTTGACGAGAGATACTTTCATAAATTTGACAATAAACTTCGATTCATTCAATTCCATCGGGTAATTTTGACTTACAAACCAAATTATTGGTTTGTAAATCAAAATTAACGAAAGAAAACATACCTACTCTGTTAAATAAAAAGAAAACATTTTATTAAAGGTATTTTTTAGATATCGGGGAACATAGGTAATATAAAAATTTCAAAGAATTGAAAGCTTTCTTTGTTTGTATATCGACTCCCAACATAATAACGTATTCAATTAGGCTTCATTATGTTTATTACCAGATATCTCAGAGTTGACTGATCCTGAACGAAATTTCTTTTTCAATTTGAAAGGGAATAGTTTCCATCTACCTTCGATATCAATTGTATTAAATTTGGTCTAATAGCTTACTTTCCGATTTAAAATGTGTATTTGGCGCCCGCAGAATCGAACTCACTGGCCACTTTCTTTTCAAAAATCATTTAAGGACGGTTAACAAACGCTTCTGCCAAACCTTGTATAGCCAGTTCGATATTGTTCAAAGTGGTTTCCATTTGTCCCAACTTTTCACAGAACATCAACACCAGTTCCTGTTCTTGCTTGGAGAAGTTCTTGCAGATATCCTCGTGAACAGCGCCTTGAGAGTTGACGCAACAATGGTAGAGCAAGATAGATGCCATGATGTTCAGCTTCTTAGGATAGTCTTCCACTTCGGATAAGTATCTAAAATTGTTCAAGTTCAATTTTCTGGTTTTACAGTGATAGGAGAGACTCTTTTTGTTGGACGCTCGTTATGTTGATACACATACCTACTAGGTTCTATTTTAGTCTGATCCTGATTCCGGAACTTCGTAAAGAGAAATAATTTGACCCGGCGAACTTAGTACCGCTTAGCAGTTATATATATATTAAACCTTCCCTGAACTTACAAAAATATTTCAAAACCAAAATCAGCTAAATGGGTCCAGCACCGTTCTCGAAACAAAAGCAATTGATTTTTATATATGAGAAAATAGTCGTACAGGTCTTTTCGTGGCGTAAGCTTCAGACGAATTAGCAGGAAAATATAAATAATACCTAGTCTTCTTAATACTGATATTTTCTTCAATAGATCAACAATTATATTTAAATAAAGATCGCAATCAAGGTTACAAATACTTATATGGTGTAAAAAAATATCCAAAATCTTTATTTAGGAACTAAATCAGCGACCATAAAAACTCCCTGAGCCAAAATTTTACCCCGATCAGACCATTTTTAACTTTGAATCCCACCTTGAACCCCACTTTAAACCCCTTGGACATCATTCAAAACAACCGTGGCTCGGCCTTCGGTACGATTAGACTCATGCTCGTCTGGGGTTTAAACGAGCACGAGTACAGGAGCGAAGGCCAAACCTTGAACCCCCAGGGGATCAAACGAAAACGAAAGTACGTTATACCAGCGATAAAGTCAACTCATAAAATTTAAAATTAATTTACTGACTTGCCTGTTTTATTTTATCGTCCTTTCTTCCAAAACTTACCTCAACCTCAAAATAGGATACTTATGCTTGATAAATGGTTCCATATCATCAGTAAATGTCAGTTCTTTATCTTTATCGTCCTCGCAAACATCGTCCTGGTACTTGGTCATCACGTCTGCCAGAAGGACGGCTCGAAGATAATGCTCCTTGGGAGCTATGCCTTTCTCGCGAACACATTTGTTAATCTAGAAATTTAAGTCAGTAAATTTGATGTTGAGTTAATAAATAAGGTTGAATTATGCTTCTTGTGACGACCACTGTGATCTAGTGGCTAGCATGCTTGCTTCGAAATCCGGCAGACTCGGGTCTGATTGCCGAGGTTAGTGTTCGAACGATGTGGCATCCCAAACAGGATAAACCCTAACGGGAGCTATGAAACGAGGAACGCTATCTATTATATTATTCGTTTTGTCAAAAAGATGAGGAGTCATAGACGAAGTAGGTGACATATACGAAGTTGAAACGTAAGTATTTCAAAATGAAGTAGCGATTCGCTAGGTTGAGTCTGTTTCGGTGGATAAATTGTGTCCTCTCTAATAAGTTCGTATAGGTTGTAAATTATCTTTCAAAATTAATTGTTTATCGCGCATATCGCTAAAATGATTCTTTTTAAGTCTAAATCTTGTAACGTATCATAAATGCGAAAGTGTGTTTGTTGGTTTATTGGTTTTTTGTTCGTCTTCTTCTCAGCAACTAAGTGACGGACCGAAATGATTTTTTGCACAGAGATATTTAGATAGATAGGTCCGGAGATTGTGTGGAAAAACAATAAAAGCGGCGGAGCGCCACCAAAAACAAGTAGATTATAAACTCTTCTCACCCATTTCAACAAAAGCTTAGTCCATTTTTTTTGTATTAGTTCCAATCTACAATCGGAACAAGATGACGCTTCGCTGGTCACAGACATTGTATCTAAATATTCACAATCGCTGTGTGTTAAATAAATAAAAATATAAATAGTATCTGACGATGAGCATTATCTATGCTGCAGATGTTTGTGATGAAATGTCACTTGAAAAAAGCAGTCAAAGAAACAGTGACTTAATGGTAGAAAATATATCAAAGTCAAGTATTGATTTCATAGAAACTGGAATACTGACGGGGGTTTTCCCGCATTCTTTGAAAAAATGATGGCTCTGTCTCTGTCTGTGTATTTATTGCAAAACTAATGATTCTGCGCGTTTTAATGTGTAATATTGGTGGATTATTAACCATTAATGTCTTGTTTATGTGCACAAATATGGGCAAAAGATAAAGACGGAATTACGTCCTATAAGAGACACCTTAGTCAGCTTTCCACAGAAGTGCAAGTACCTACTGCTGAGTAAGCCGTCTCTACATCAGAGAAGAAGGACGAGGGGGATGCATAACTAGCTAGTAAAACTGTTCTTTCATTATAACGATAGAAATAACTTCAGAAGAGTCTAGATAAAAAAAACTGAAAGTCATTGTACCTAACCACTATATCTACTGGACAAGAAAAATAAAACACTAAAACCCATAATTCACACATAACCGGAGAATTCAAGTAAATACTGCTCTGTACTTTAACAACTTTTATATCTTTTTTTTCTTCTAGAACAAAGTTTTTTATTTTACTTAGATCATTTTTTTCTCTTGCATATCAAATAAATTTGACCTTAAAATCACGATAGGTCAACAGACAGACAAGATCACTGTTATATAATGATCATTGACCGTGAATATGTAACAATGAGTAATAGGCGCAAAAAGTGAGTGTACAAAAACTTCAATGTTATGCTTAACTCGGTCAAGCGCAGTGTTATATTGGGGGACTGAGTAAACCTAAGTAATTGTGTTTTATCAAATGGTTATGATAGTAGGTGAACGCTCGGCTTTCGAGCGGAAGGTCGGGGGTTGTAATCTGCCTATGTAAGACGTGCGTGAGGTTACTGCCCGGCCCAAGCGGAAGACCAACGCTGGCTGCTACACCAGCTGCAGCTAGCATTCATTCATCATCATCATCCACAGCCTTCCTTATCACGCTGCTGGGTATAATGCCTCTCTCATACGATGCCATCTTCCTCGGTCCAATGCCAATCCTACCCTGAAATTCTTTTCAGGGTAGGATAAGGATAAGGAAAAGGTGTACCCTTCCAAACAAAAGAATAGTTTAACGAATGAACGTCCCTTGTGACCCAACTATAATATTATTACAATCAATCAAGAGGTTTGATCTTATAATCGAAATAACTGAAAAATTTCTATCGGCGCCTATCGGAAGGACATTTAAAAAAAATATATCATATATTTTAGTTTTAAAATCAAACCTCAAGACCGATCATAATAAAATTTTAATGGAAACATTACAGAAGTATATACCCTTTAATAATAAAAGGTTATTTCAAACTGTTAGTGTTTATTTCATAAACATAAAAGACACAGCCGTCGAATGGAGTTGGTAAAGTTCGTCTTTTTTCGTATGTCTATGTTTAACATGTAACTTTATACATAGTTACAACATTGCTTTGAGTACATTGTAAGCATATCATAAAGTAGGAACTTGCGGTCGATCGTGTTCCGTATAGCCACTGGTTATTCGTGTCACATTAGTCTAGCCTACACTATAGTGTAGGCTAAATAAAAAAATATACTATATTTGCATAATACCAGAAAAATATTTTTATTATTCTACATAACTTATTTTCCAATCCAATTTTTTTGATTTAAATAAAAGGAGATACTCAATTTGAACTTATTTATTTTTTGTTATGTTTATGTTCGATGCTTGATTTCTCGGAGGCTGCTCGACCGATTAAAAAAATCTTTTTTTGTTTAAAAGCTTCTTGAGTTATCCCATTACAATTTTATATAATAATAAGGTAATAGGGGCAAAAGGTTTTATTTTGAAATCGAAATAACATAAAGAGCTCAGTCGGCGCCTGCCATTGACACTCGATAATTACTTATTTTTTTAATAATTATTTACGATACAGCTGACTGTTATATAATAATAAATATAAAATAAAATCAACTATTTATTTCCATTTCATGCACAATTAAAACACATTCCAATATTAAAGTAATCCTTAAAATGAATACAACACATTGACCTCGATTCAGTCAGGCCAAACTTACTAAACTAACCTAATTTGACAGTTCTAAAATTGTCTGCTCTCTCTTGGTTTTCATGAGTCAGAAAAGGATGGATTTAATTTTAGGAACTTTTAGTTTAGTCGGTGTGGTTGGCCGAATTGGCGTCATTATCATCGTAATTAATTAGTAGATCAACATTTATGTAGGTACTAATTCATAACATTTTAATTTTTATCCTATGTAGGTACCTACTAACAGATACAGTTAAGATAAGATAAATTAAGACAACTCTTTATCAAAAAACCAGCGTAATATAAAAATTGTAACAAATAAAAACTTACAAAAATACACTAGGGTTCTCAATGGCGGCCTTATCGCTTAGAGCGATCTCTTCCAGGCAACCATGCACGTAAATGAATAATATAAAATTAGAGAGGCCTTAAAATAATACATTGAACAAACATATTTGAAAATGAACAAATTATACATACAAATGGATACACAGAGAAACAAATACATATAACATACGATACAAATTAGGAGCATGGAAATACATCATATATGAATTACAAATTAAAAGAAGAAGACACAAATTTTAATGCTGTAGTGATAGGTAATGGTCTATGACTCGATGCTTAAAGATATTAATTGATGGAGCACGCCTAATGTCAAGCGGCAGACTGTTCCACAGCAAAACAGCATACAGTTATAGGATATATAAAAATATATGTCTTTATTCTATTTATTTTTTTAGGTTTGCGTTTTGCCTCATGTAAAGCGACGATGCAGCTTAAGACCGTAGCACGCTTGTCTTGAAGAAGTAGATTCACTTGCAACTTAAAAAAAACTTAAATCATAGCTATGGGCATATAGAGCCAGTAAAAATCTGGCAGTTCGTACAATAAGAGTTGTAGCTACGTGAGTCAATTCATTCTAGAATGTTGTACATCTGTGGTGACAGTAAAATTTTTTGGGATTGTATAAACTTTTTATACACTTAAAAAAATTTACAATGTAGACTCTACCTTAGTACGGTGTAATTCAAAACTGGTAAGCAGGTGTCGAAATAGGTGGGAAAATGGTAAAATAGGATATAATAGGTGATAAAAATTACACTTCTTTGCAATCTTACTTTAAGTAAGATACTTATTCTAAAGTAATACTTTAGAATAAGGATTTCTCAGTTTGTGACTGTGTGAGAGGATTTTTGTGTGTTAATATCCCAAAGACCCATGAACCAATTTCGAAAATTCTGTTTTGTTTGAAAATTCAATAAAATCAAATATTTCTTTTTTTTTATTCCACTGCGAAAGTAGGAGGGTTATGTTTTTCGAGTGTATGCATGTATATTTCTTTGACGCGCCCTAGAGCCTAAACGGCTTGTTATATTTTTATGTGATTGGCGTCAATAGACTTGTCTTCACCAGCAGATGGTTATAGGCTATGCTAGCTGCATCCCGCGATTTCGCTTGTTAAGATATGTGGGTCTATATTTCCTGCAGCCGGGATTTCGAATTCACTTCTTTATATTACGACTATCTTCTCATGTAGTATGGTACTACTGTAGAGTTTATGAAGTGTACAGATCTGGCGAAAATATAATTTTTCTTCTCAGCAACTGACTGACGGATCATGTTAA
This sequence comes from Ligdia adustata, assembly GCA_947049295.1. Lineage (NCBI taxonomy): Eukaryota > Metazoa > Arthropoda > Insecta > Lepidoptera > Geometridae > Ligdia > Ligdia adustata. The sequence goes on from OX346239.1 coordinate 7,132,379, forward strand.
TTTTTTTCACACAGTTAGTATCATAGGCTGAGAAAAACAAATATATCGCGGGCAAAGCTACGGGTAAAGGTTAGTTTGCTTGAACTTGTTTTGATGAAGTATTTTGCACAGGAGCTTCATAGAAATAATTACCTTTCGCGTTTCAAATCTCCCTTTAGATCCGCATGGACCTATAGATGGAACTAATCGAGTAGGTACTACTCGTATTTTGACCTTCAGAAGTAACGTCACTCAACAATAATATCACACAAATAACAAGATCGCTATCTAAAACCGATCGCGCATCGATCTTTCTAACTATGGCAGTAAGTGTCTTGCACGATCTAGCGGCAAACTTTTTATGCCAATGAAAATACTTTTCTGGATTGTGATTGAAATATTATGTTAGTAGGTATCTATTCAAAGAGTGTTTTGTAAAAGAAACAGGTTTTTTTTGTTCTGGGTGTGTACCTTATAATATTTTCTCTCTAATACTACGACAAGCAAAATGCCAAATGGAATTGTTTAGATATTGCGAGTATACTAGCAGTTACTTATATAGAGACTTGAACATTAGTACATTACATTACATGCTGGTGGATGACTGCGTTGCTGGCGACTATTATCATGGCCAGGCTCCAGGCTATCTCTCTCTTGACGATCAAGCTGGAGTAAAAGCCGAGGCCTTTACTGCGCGGACAGCTAGAGCTGCAATGCTGACCAAGCTTGAATTAGTAGTTAGTATCCGACATATCGAGTTAGAAGTAGTCGTAAATCTTCTAACCACCTTAGGCGATTTGCAGACGGCCGGGCGGACCAGGCCGGTCAGTATGACCGCGAGCGATAGCCCAAGATAATACTATACTAACAGCGCAGTATAGAGGGCGCGTAGCCAGTGCCTTGCTTCGAGGTCAAAAACACTACCCCGCCCCGTCGTCTAAAAATTGCCTTAATGCACTTATACAAAAAAATGGCCAAAAACGTCGAAATCGACACTTTCTAAAAGTTCGACATTTCGATGATGATATTATAATAATAAATTTATCCCCAAAAAAATACGCGTTCCTGTACACCAGTATCTTTAGCAGACGTTAGTATATTTCTTTGTAGTGTTACCAATCCTAGTGAATTCTTTAAATTTACCAAAGACGTAAATGCTAATCTAGCTTTGACTCAGATGCACCCCAAGTCAACCTAGGAAAAGTCTTAGAATGTTACTAATATTCGCCGGAACTTTAAATACAAAACGACCTTGAAGAAATAAATTATGTGATACTAGCTGTTACCCGGTAATTCATTACCACCTATTTATATTTTTACGTTTTCACTTTTCGGTTGCAAATCAGGGACCTAAGTCTATTATTTAAATGATTTTAGAATTACCATTGCATTGCGTCATAATAATCGTTTTGATATTGAATAAGTCAGAGTTAGTATTAAACATAATGTTAACTGACTACCAAATCTGACAAAAACGAGCATTATGACTCAATGCAATAGTGATTCTGAAACAATTCAAATAACAGACGTGGGACCCAGGAATCTCACATCTTTTGCAAATACTCATAACAATGATTGTGGTTCCTCATATTAAGCTTAGCTTATAATCAGTATTTTGCGACATTATGCATCTCTGATGAAAATCTTAATAAAATAATGTCGTAAACCTAATACCAATTTATCTACTTGACCAACTGGTACTCTTCAAAGTTTTAAAATCAAAAACTGTCATACGAATATACTCGTACACTCATGTTATCCAAAAACTTAGTTTATTGACGTTGCAATAAAACTCAAGACATTTTGGTTAGGGGCGCATTTCCGTTTTAGAATATCGCACACACAGCGCGCGTTACTTCCAACACGTTTTTCTGCCTAATGCGTCCTTATTGTTATTTATTTTTTATATCTCAAAAGCCTTAGTAAAAGTTTCTTTTCACCCCTTACTTTTTATAAAAACTGTTTTCCCTTTTAATTTAGTGAAGTTTCTAAAATTCGTTAAAAGAACGTTTAATTTATCTACTTGTCAAATCCAATTTTTGGAGGTTGAACAGTTTAGGAGAATCGTACATTTTTAGGTAGCCTTTTGGTATATTTCAGCCCTGACGCAAAATACATATTTTATTAACTGAGGTATACTAATTATAAACTAACATTGTCTTTTATAAAACAATCTAAGGTAGTAGTAGCTTAAACCCCCTTTATACGGCCCTCTTGCAATATATCTTTTTTAGGACGATGGCTATCTGTAAACTAACCATATGTAAAATTTCGTTTTTCTAAGTTGAGTAGTTTGTGATTTTGCAAACAACTTAAGGTAATTTGAACCTTTATTTTGGCCCTGTCGCGAAATCTGTTCTATGCTGACCTTTTCTATCTAAAAACCATCCACTAAATTTCATCTGTACATGTTGAATAGTTTAAAAATTTTATACAAACTTTGATCCCCTGTATCTCTGTCGCAAAATCGCAAATTTAAGTCAAAGTCAAATCATTTATTAGCCTTATAACTACGTTTGTTACACTAGGCAAGTCAATACGTACAATAATGAATTATAATATAATGACGAAACAAGAGTTTAAATATAAAGAAAAATTAGAAAAAATAAATTTGTGTCTAAATTAAATGTTAAATTTAATATTGATGTCAGATTACTATATACATAATACTTAGTTATGTATCAGTCCGGTAACATTACAAGTCAAGTATTGTTTAATGTCAATATCCATTTTTAATTAATTCGAGAATGAATATTCAGTCAGATCAGTTTGTAAGAATTCTTTTACTGAGTAAAAAGCAGTGGATTTTACGTCTACTTCCTATAAACTATATCAAATTTCATCTCTGTAGGTTGAGTTGTTTGAGATTTATACAGCCCTGTTTTAAAATCCGTTTTTATAAACAACCCATACCGTCAAAAATTATCTTTGTTGGATAATTAGTTTGAGATTGTCATACGAACTTATATTGTTGAACAAAATATGTTTTAGCTAACGTCTATTTCCTGTTAAATACGCAATTTCATCTATGTAAGATGAATAGTTTGAGACTTTCGTAAAATAAACTCGATAGCCCTTTTTTTTACTTCTTAATACGACCCCGTCACGAAATCAACTTTAAGCTGACGTAAACTACCTAAAAGCTACCCATATCTCAAAGTTCATATCTGCAGGTTAAATAGTTTAGGATATTCATACAAAATTAAGGTAACCTCATGATCATCATAATACGACCCTGTGTTTATACTTATAAAATACCAAATTTTATCTCTGTAGGTTGGGTAGTTTGGGAAATACTAACACATGAAATTAAAATAAAAACGAAGTAATTCCTCATAATGAACTATTAAACACAAACAAATTACGCTTTCTTGGTTTTATTGTAAGTAGTTGTTACAATTATAATTACCTACCATAAAAATCAAACACCAACCGAAGTAGTTAAAATAAAAACCCTAACTCGTTATAAGTAACAACTGCTAGTGGTTTTTAATATAAAGAATAATCGTTAGCGCCTTGAAATTTCGCACACGGACACAAAGACGTCCGCCCTCAGGTGTCAAGTGCCGTTCGGGTCGCGCACTCAGCGATGAGCGACCGCCGCCGAACTGCACCGTAACATCGCGCACTCGGTTGTTTATCGTCATAACTATTCAAATATTTATCCAAATAATGTAGTGTAGTGTAAAAGACAAAGTTCATCTGATTATATCAGATGCGATATAACAATTTATTTTGATATAAGAATCAATTTATTACTACCAAATGTGCGAGAAATAAATTATCAATTTTTATTGTATTTATGGTTCACTATTTTGGCTATAATAGCTTACTTATAAAGGATAGATATATGCTACCGCGGACTTTTTTGTAGAACTATTAAAGATAAACATTTCCATTGTACATTATATAAGTGTAACTCCAATGGTTTTAGCGGCACCCGCCAGAATTTCTCGTAGATGGCAAATTTTTTTCCTACTTGCTTGATACTTATCGTTATATTTTGGATAATTCACTCCAAATCTATAAGCCTATGTGTTATTCTAATGTGTAAGCTATATTATTGTAAAGTTTCTTCAAAATCCATTCAGTGGTTTTTGTGTGAAAGAGTAACAAACATACATCCATACATACATTCTTACTAACTTTCGCGTTTATAAAATAAGTAAGATAATAAATCCTATCAGCAATAAATACCTACAAATCAAAGCATCATTACGAATCGATTGCTTCAATAATATTACAAAAATATTCAAATCGACAATGCATCAATTAGTGATTACGGTAAAAATCGATTATTTCATTATAAATCGATTTACCCCACATTGATGGTTGATAAAATATTTAAAAAACGAATTACACTTATTATCAAAGAATGCGGGTAGGAGATAAAAAGCTGATAACTTTCAAAGGGTTAAAAATAACAGTTAAGTAATGATTTTTTAATTGTTAATATTATTTAAGTAATAATAGTAATATAATTAAACTTACATTATTTATGCTCATAATGTCCACTGCAAAGAAAATTCCGAATTACAGTAGGTGTCTAAAGTCACGTGGATAACTTGACCAAGCGAGTGTTACCAGGTTTTTTTATGTCTGGTAGTACTTTATTTCTCCTTTCAGTTTTCAAATGTAAGTACTCGTGTATATGTCGTAGCTATCAAACCGTGACGACAAAATAAATTAGTATCTCTTTATATAGGTTGTAGGGGATGTTTAATAATTTATCCCACAAAATAGGGAAAAATATACTACTACCCGATTTATTAACCGATTTGTTTTATTTAAGGCCGAGATTTTAGGAACGTAACCGTAAATAAGAATTCTTATATATGAAAAAAACAGTCAAGTAAGCTGTAATTTTTTAATCTATGTACAAAGTACAATAAGAATATACGTGATTTTTATCATCTGCATGATGGTTACATTTTTACTAGAATCTTAGAATTAAATCAGTTGCGAACTATATGTCGGAGTATTAATTCATCGGTGCCTCCGACAAAGTACCTACTCTGAAAAAATTCGTCACGGGGTCAATAATTCGTAAAACTTCTACTTCATAGTATTACAATACAATACAATACAATATTTCTTTATTGCACACCAAAAACAAAATAAACAATAAGATAAAGGCATGAACAAAACATCGGTAGTACATTGGGCGGCCTTATCGCATAAAGCAATTTCTTCCAGGCAACCTTGGGATGGATCGGACTAAGTGAAAAAGTCACGTCGGTGATGCATCAATAGAAAAAACAGAAAAAAAATACAAGTACAAATATTGTACCGCAAAAAAAACGTCAAGAAAAAAAATATTTTAAAATTAATCAATATACATAGTTAATACATACCTATACATACATGTCATACTCGCAATAATCATTCGTAAATAAATGTTCGGTTTAATTTACGGAGAGATAATGATTTTTCAACAAATTTTTAAATATATATAGAGATTTAGCCTGCCTGATTGACAGGGGTAACATGTTCCATAGCAGGATAGCTTGCACAGTAAATGATGCTTGAAAAAAAGAGTTGGTTGAGGTGGAAGCTGGCAGCATAAGGCGAAGATCTCGTGAAGGTCTTAAAGAAATAGAATGAGAAGCAGTCACAAAGACAAAATTATCTTTTAAATACGAAGGAGTGGTCGGATTGAATATTATTTTATAAAAAAAAGACAGAACATGAGAATTACGGCGAAGACGAATAGGTAACCATTTGAGCCTATTACGGTATTCGGAGATGTGGTCATATTTGCGTAACCCAAATACAAACCTAATGCAAAAATTCTGTAAACGCTCAAGCTTGTAGTATTGTAGTAGATAAGTTAAGTAATTTGTAACTACGAACTTACAGACCTGACCAACTGCTTATAACATAATTATATTACATAATAGGCTATTTACCTACATAAGATAATTCTTATTAAGAGCTTATTTTTTCATAATTCTTTAAAAACAGTAATCCTATCCAAATTCCTAATCACACATGATGCAATTATGCAAGCATAATTGAGTAGTAACCACAAACAATTGATTATCAGACCTGCTTATGTAGAACAATTAAACAGGTACATAATAATATTAATACGTGAGGGCCCTTTTAGTGTCATGCGGATTTGCTCACGCATGCGTAATGGCCGAAAAGCGTATAATTTCAAAATGCATCAAAACAGCGTCCTGTACATTTATGACATCGTTTTCTAATAATTACATATATTTAACAACGCAAAAATCATGAAAGTCCCAAAAAATGGAATCAAAAATGGAATAATGGACGTGCAAGATATTTTGAAAGTGAACATGAACATTATGTTCTCATTATGCTGACACGGACACTGATAAGAGCTCAGTCTGGGATCTGCTTCTAATGCGATAGTACGTATCGTCGTATGTTTTCCTAATATTTTATTTAGCAAAAGTTACATAGTCCTATTTATGGTGTCACGCTACTTTAAACTCAAATATCGAAATATGGAATTGCTTTATCGTCGAAACAAAAATTGGAGTTTCCCCTAACGGAGTACCTAAATCACCGCCCTGGGTGGTCAGTTAGGAATTTGTGCGTAAAAGATCACCCGCACTCCACCTGGTCAGCTGGTTAGGAGAATTTAGTTTCAACAGTCAAACCGCCGATGATCTGGGTCTTGTCCTTCATTGACTACGAAACCCTAACATTTTTATTACATTATAATAATTAGAGAGAATTTGACGACAGAAACGACCTCTGAAAAACTATGAAAAAAGATTAGAAGACCTTGAGTTTTAGACCGTTTTATCGAAAACCTACCACAAGTAGAGCGAACATTTGCGTGTTTCTTAACGTGACAAATATACGAGTAATTAGACAAGATCAAAGTGTATCCAAACATCTGATGTAAAATATGGTCTTTAGAAAACTGACTCTAAAGATGTTGGCGTCTTATTATAACTGGCTCGTCTAAAATACGATCTTATCTCAAGACAATTTTTTTAAATCATAGTTTAAACAATTTTTTGCTAAAGATAGATATCAATTTAAACACCCTTCAACTATATTAGGAGCGAATAGGTGCTGGAGATCGAATGTCATAATTAGTTATTAAACATTGCTTTAATAATAGTTAATTCTGCAATTTTTGTTATTGTTGTTACAGATTTTCATTTCGTTATTCGCAATAAAGACACTTAAATAAATAGGTTATGTAAATAGTCTAAATAGACAAAACACCGGCGTTCTTTTGGAAATAAGATGAGCTCTCTCTCTCTGGCCCAACGTATCAGCATTGTTATTCAGCGTGGTAATGCGGCTTCATGCTGGACACGCTGCCCTCTGGTAGTGGGATGGAGCATTTGGATTATCTGTAGATCTTAAATGGTCTATAGATAAGCTTTCTGCTATATTTTTTGTTGATTTAAGTAGTCACTTTGTTTTCTCTAAACGAGTGATAATCGCACATTTTTACAAATAAACGAAACATCTGTTCATTAGGAATGTCCAAATATTTCGTGGTCCAAAAAATACATTTAAGTAATAGATTGATCTACAGATAAATACGCGGTGCGTAATCTTTAAAATGTTGCGTTGCTTTTGAAAGAAAAATTATATTTGTCAAAAATTTCGAAATCGACATCTTCTAATAGTTCAATATTGTACATCTTCGATCAGTTTTAATATATTATATTTAAAAAAGACTCAATTTAAATTTAAGTTCAAGCACATATTGGTATATTTTTTGTATTTTTACCAAAATTAAAACTCCTAAATGTTAATGTAGGAGTGACGCAGATGCGCCAAAGCATTAGTTTACTTAGGCAAAATGTTCTTTTGTCTGTCAGTTTATGTATGTATGGATGTTTATCCGAACATTTCATACTCACGTAGGCACAGAAAGTAGTTTTAAATTTTGACGAAACTGGGTATACACGCTATTTCCCCCAAAATCTGGGTAGTTTCGTTGAATATGCAAAAATCACGACAAATCAATAATAATAGTCTTTGTTGCTCGTGATAAAAAAATTGAAATACTACAGTAACCGGCTTTTAATTCCGTCAACGCATTATTTTGAATTTTTTTTGGAATTCGGAAAGAAACATTCTTCAGACTTGAAGCAGTGACGCTGCGTTCGCTTGGTTAACTATTAATTACACAGAAGTTGATACATGGTTTTAGCCCAGCGGTATTTGTACCATTGCAACCACATTATGACTAACAAATAAATAGAGTAATTTATAAACTAATATTCATTACTTTTACTTAGCCACAAACTTTCCATAAGAATTATTCATAAACGTACCCAGGTACTGTAATGCGGTTAAAAAATTTGTAACCGCATTATGATACGTGCATTTGGCATTAACTACCTCGAGATTAGTCAAGGGCATGACAAGATAATATTCAACAATGGGTTCCGCAGCAGTTTGTGCGAGTTAAGATAAGAAAAAAGAGAAACGAAGCAGCTTTATTTGAATTTTTTGGCTTCATACTCCATCATACTGTTTAAACTGTATATTTTGTTTGGTTTGCAATAATAGTCTAGTCAATGGATTTTTTGACCATTAAATAATACCTCTGTCGTTTAAACGTAGATACGATTGACGAAAAATCCATTATTTTTTTAATATTTAAATATTTTTTTTTTGTACCCACACATTAAAATTACTAAACAAAAATATAACGAATTCTTCGTCAACCGTGATGTACTTATTAAAGTTATTTTCCAGACTGCAAAGTTACAGCGGCAGACGAATTATTGTTAAGATATCCATACAAATAATTTATCCATTAACTGGCCGTTATAAACATTCATAAAAGATGTATATCCGAAAGAGGATCACTCATCATTTTGAATGACTTTAAAACTTACAAAAAATCAGCAAGTTAAAAAAACATGCTGGTGAAATCGTATTAATATGTAATCGTAATAAATAAAATAGATTATCTGAATCCAATATCACAAAATAAATAACGTTTTACACGGACCCCTACATATGGGGCTTTTTACTTTTCCTGGATTTCGTATGACGTAGTTGATTAATTTTGTGCAACAAATGACATAGTAATTATAACAATCTTCAAATGACATCGTTGCGTCAAACACATTCTTTTTCGACTACCTACTTAAAAGTTATAAAAGTATGCTTTGCCCGCGACTTAAAATGTAATTAAAAGAACCCGCAAACTTTGAACCCGCATTTGAGCCCTTACAGAAAAAAATCTTTATTAATATGAATCCCCCTCTAAATTTCATGTCTTTAGGTTCAGCGGTTTAGGGTCTGCAATGATTCCTAAGAATATCAGTCAGTTGGGACTTACTCTTTTATATACTTACTAGCTTTTGCTCGCGGCTCCACCCGCGTTATGTTTGGTTTCTCGAGATAAAAAATACTTTTATATAAAATTTTCCATATATTAGTGTTAGAAACTCGAGCATTAAGGGTTCAGGGTTCATGAGGCACTGCATGGTGACAGACAGACGGACGGATTTTTTGCCCTTTAGGTACGGAACCCTACAAAGGGGTTCTAACTCAGCTCTTTATAACTAGTTTCAAGGTCACAAAGCCCTCAGCTACCATTGCGTGCTCATTGACAAACTCTTGGCGATTTATAAAGAAATTGATTATTTACATTTATGATTCTTACTATGAATTACAATGACTAATCATCTAATCAGGTTAGGGGTCTATAGGTGATCTAATTGCTAATTTCTTGTTGCAGTCAGCCACTTTGTTTTTTCTAGCTGCTTGCAAACTGCTGACATCGCGACCATTTCATCTCTGCGACTCTTTCAAAAGAGAACCTTTACACCGTTTTTTTTTCAATAAGATATTTTTTCTTCAAATAGTACATCATAAATACTGTTATCAATATTTTCATGTGCGGCAATTGTGCCACCAATCAGTTTAAAAGCGCTAAACGCAAAGCGCTTTATTTGAGTATAGCTCGAAAAAGCGCGGAGTCACTTACAAGATATTAACTACGAGACAAAAACTTAGTCTCTCATGTGACCAAACCGTGTTATTTTGAAAACCTCTTCTCTTCTTCCTTCTTCTGAATGATCTCTCTCACACACGTTGTATGGATACGTTCCTAATCTGCTTGTCAAGACACGTTTTCTGAAGCGCCAACAAGGGAACCCTAAAATAGTAAATAAAATATAAACTCCGATTCGGTCAGGCCAAACTTACTAAAATAACCTAATTTGAGAGTTCTAAAATTGCCTCCTCTCTTATTGTTTCTTAAAGTGAGAAAAGGATGGATGTAATTATAGGAACTTTTAGTTTAGCCTGTGTGACCGAATTGACGTCATAAGTTAACAATCTAAAAAAAACCCGACTACTTGAGTACGAGTAAAGTTTGTATGTATGTTTAATCCTTTGTGACCTAGATGGAGCATGACTAGTCTGGAATACACTGGCTTTCAAGGAAGGCTGCCGGAATACACCGTTACGTGCTTGGCGACAGATTTTACCACTTGACAATGGTCTGAAGTGTTTGCAGTCGCGACTTTCTTGAAGTCACTTCTAACCATTTGTTATTTTTTAATTTTCGTGTACATTAAAGCTATGTTTAAATTCGAAAAAGACGCGATCAAATAATATCTCACAGTAATTTACTGCAAATTGTAATACAATTACAATAATTACTTATAATTTATCAGATATGTGTAAAATTATTTCGAAACCGTTAATTAATAGCTGTATAGTAATTAGTGCGTTCACCTTACAAGGCTGAAATCTAGATTTTATTTTATTAGTTAATTTATAATGAGTCAGTTTAAAGACTTGCCTGTTCATTATTATTCAATAAAAAACAAGAATTATTTTTAAATAAGTAGTCCGGTCAATGTTGAGTTCGACAGTGACAGTGATTCATCTGACGCTGAAACTTAGCAGTCAGATAAAAAAAAACCACAATCACTGAATAATAGGCTCGTGTTTAAACACCGATCAAAAAGTACCTATATTACTACCAAAAAAAATCTAAACAGATACCAAAATGGACAAGAGGTCACCAAATTACGTTTCCTAAAACGGACCTTGTTACCGAAAGTATTCAGAATGTCATAAATAAATAATCTGAACCTACTGCGGACCTTGTTGCCGAAAGTATTCAGAATGTCATTAAAAAAATGATCTATGTCCTGAATCTACTGCGGACCTTGTTGCCAAAAGTATTCAGATTGTCAATAAAAAAATGATCTATGTCCTGAACCTACTGCGGACCTTGTTGCCGAAAGTATTCGAAGTGTCATAATTTGGTGACCGTTAAGCCATTTTAAGAACCAAAAATTATATTTGGTGACAGTCCAAATTATACCCAAAATTGTATAAGCACCTGCCGAATTAAACCCGGTTCTCAGTTTAGGTACATGAGGGCTCGAGAAAGAAAAGTATATAACACTTGTAAGTGAAAGGTGTGCCAACACTTTGTGGTGTTAGTCTACCCCTAAAAATGAACATATTGCAAAAAAAGATTCCGTACAAAAATTGGTCACGTGATCGACCAAGTTGTATGGAGGGCGCAAATTTTTTTTAAAATTTTGCTAAACTGTATTCAATAATGGGTTCTATTTGATTGGTAGACTAACACTGTTAAGTATTGTCTCATCATTCTGTTGCATATTGCATAATAATATATGTTTGAATTTTTTTTTTTTCACGCCATCACTTTTTAGAGAATCTTGATTACATTTCATAAGTGTGCCAAGAAACAAAAGTAAATTTATTGAATGTATAAAAATTTAAACAGTAAACTTATGTAGTAGAATAAATGCATAAGAGTATGAAACCTTATTTGATTCGTGCCACAATAATATACAGTTGTCGGCCTACTAACCCTAATAATAATTTTTTTATACTCCTCCTAAGGAACAAATCTCACTTTCGACCAACTTTAAATTCAAGAAAAATATCAGCTGTACCTTAAAGAAAGTTTATTGGTCGTCGAATACAGCTGATATTTTTTCGTTTGTCTCATAGCAAGAGTTGATCCTTACTCCTTTTCCGCTAAGTACACCCCTAACCGAAAACCATGTACTTAACTGCCAAACAAATCAGGTTTCATACTTTCATACGAGTATGAAACCTTATTTGTTTGGCATGTATGTATTTATTATAATATAATAAGTTTTATTTTAACTTATTTACATGACATAAATTTACTTTACTGTATATAGATATTCGGTTGCGTGATAAATAAGAAAATTAGGTATGATACAGTAAAATGATAAATATATTCCTATTTTACGAATTTGTTGAAATATAGTGATCACGTGTGATCTGTGACACTTTATACATGATAATAAAATGAAATGGCAAATCACGTGTTAGAGATATATGTATGTGTTACTGGTAGCTGTCTTCCGCGACGCTGCCCGCAAGATAAAATGGAATTTAAAGAAGTTTGAACCCCCATTTGATCCCTGTAGAAGATGAATTTCTAAAAGTCCTTTTTAAGAACATCCCTACACCCTATAAGTAATGAATGCAATCTCCAAATTTCATATTAAACCTTACTTTTTATTCAACGAGTAACAGAAAGGTGTGACAATACTTAATGTGGATGTTAATTATTTAATTTATTTAAAGTAATTGAAAAAAATTATTTAAAGTAATTGAAAAAAATTATTTTAAGTAATTGAAAAAAATTATTTAAAGTAATTGAAAAAAATTATTTAAAGTAATTGAAAAAAATTATTTAAAGTAATTGAAAAAATAATTGCTTCGCCATACAAAAGTTGTCATACAAAAGACCTGCCATTTTTCATGGAAATAATTGTTTTTAATTTTGCAAAATTTTGTTCAACCATGGGTTTACTTTGATGGGTAGACTCACCTCACCTTTCTGTTGTTACAAGTTGTATGTGTAGACTTTATATAATTTGAAGGGTGTTTGCTGGTTTGTTTATCCTTCTTCTTCTTAGCAACTTGGTTCGATGTCCAGGGACTGCCATAGGCTAGTTATCCCCCAGAAAACAAACATAACGCGGGCGATGAAGCGGCAAAAGCTAGTACAATTATAAATATCAATTGTGTTGTCTTTCTGTATGCTACTGATTTTTAAGCCTGGAGCAATCATAGTTATTAATTACTATTATATATTCTATAATATAAAAATTAATAGCTGAATATGCTGCTAAGAGAAAATCTCAAGAGCAACTGAACCGATTCTGCTAATTCTTTTTTCAGTATTTCCTTGAAGTACTAGGATGGTTCTTAAGCAACGAAAAAAATTAAAAAATTGCCTGAAAAGGTCCAAAAACAACACTTTTCTATACTCCCATACAATCGATTCGTAATAATGCTTAAAGTCAATTTGAACTTTATTACCATAGCTACCATAATATTTAAGTGTTAGTGGAGAGGTTCCAGGAAGGCAAAACAATTGAGTGACGTTAGTATCGTATAAATATTAATGGCGATATTTGTCAATATTGATACGATGGTAACATTATTCTTAAAAAATCGACTGTTAGGCGGTACGAAGTTCACCGGGTCAACTAGTATATTATGGAAACGGTCAATGAGAATGATGGTAAGCGGTAGTGTCGGGAAGGGCGAAGAACACGTGGATGTGTTGTGTGAAGAGGGATATGTGTGAAAGAGGAGTGAATGAAGAGATGACGGCTGATATAGCAGAATGGTAGAGGAATACATGCTGTGCCGACCCCACGTAGTGGGATAAAGACAGGAAGATGATGTTGATACAAGATAAATACTATATATAACACTTATTTATAATAGACAGGTATTAATTACCCGTGATGTCGAAAACTCTTTTGGTTCGTTAATTTTGGTCTCGGTTAGTTGATTTTAGTTCCGTGTTTTTTTTAATAGGTTCTTATTTATTTTGGTAGTTACCAATAAGAAATACAACTATCTTTGACGTTATTTCTAGGGTTTGTAAGTACGTTATTAAACTTCCTTCCTGATAACAAATAGCAAAACATTTAAATAATTCGTTTACTTAAATTTTATCAGATGTTTTTGTTTAATTTTCTGTTCTTATGTCAAAGACTAGGATATATCCTGTTATGTACAGAAAGTAGCCTCTTATGTAAAAGAGGTTATTTTCGTACAACTGTTATAATACCTTTATCTTCTTTATATTAGGTACTTGAAATTTATTGAACTCACAAATTAAATAAACTTTCCTTAAAATCGACTGCTTAGTTATTTTTAATTTCACATAAGCATACAATCATAAATAAATCAGTGTTTAAAATAACTAAGAAACATTATAGCAATGACCTTTCAGCCTTAAAAAGATTAAGAATACTTTTGAAAAAGTGACATAACTATTTCGGCTGGCATACAATTGTTAAAATTATTTTGATTATAAACCAGAAATACTGTACCGAGTATGACATTTTTTATAAAATTTATAAAGTTATACCTATTGCTTTCTCGAAGTAGGTTAAAAAGGAATTCGATCCATTTTGTTGAAATAATTTCTTGTTGTATTTATTTAAGTCGTTCATTAAATATACATGTATTGAAATAATAATAATAATTAAAACGTGCTTTTTAGGCGCAATGCTTCTTAGCCGCATCAGCGCTTTTCATCAGGCTAACATAACTACTTTTCATAACTACTTACGGTCAAAAAACGCCTATTTATTATTTAGTTAAAAGTATTATCTGTCAATTTACGAACGTTAATTCACTATTAATAAAGTAAATTAATCTGTACAAGTATTTCATAACAATTATCGCCCTAACAACAACCAAGTTCAGTAGGTCAGTTACCATATCACATATTTTGTCATTACATAATTTTATTAGGATAGGAATAAATAGTAATAATATTTTTTAGAAAAAATCTGTCGCAACAAAAGAATTTCTTGCGTAACAACTTTTCCACGCAACTAATCACCGAAGCGATTTAGAGAAAATTAACTAAAAATCAATCTGTTGCACAATTTCCAACTGAATCTTATATTGTTGAACAATGATTATTTTTATATATAAATAAAACGCTCGATAGGTAAACTCGCATTTGAACGCCAGCGGTGCGAGTGACCGGTCCTCTTTTATATTTTTAAATTTTTTAATAGAACATTAACGCCGCTGTAATCTTTAACTCGTTTTACATTTCATTGAGAAATCACCTTGACCATAGAGACAGGTTGTCCGCTCTATTTGCCATTGCCATTACGTCCTGTCAAAGTGACGTAGAAAAGCGCGCGAATTCGCGAGTTTAACAGTTTCGAATTTGGAACACTAGCAGAATGAAGGAGCTGAACGGAGTTTCCACCAATACCGTCGTCGAGAAGAACGGAGGAGTCATCGTTAAGAAGAAGCCAGAGAAAGATAACGGTGAGTATCTTGCGCTTTTTTGGTTAAAAAACTTTGTAATAACTTGCATACTTTTGAATATTAGTGAATTGATTGTTCTTTAACATATGCGATGTTTTTATTTGGATTATTGATTTACTCGTAGGAAGTTAAGCGGTACTTATTTTTTTAATGTTATTGGTTTTAAGTAAATTGTATTTAAAATCCTTATTAATCATAATTATAAACAAAAAATATGTTCACTGAACGCCAAGATACACCAAATTTCCATGTAAATATTAGTGAATATCCATATATATTTTGCTATTAATAATTGCATTAAATTCAGTTAATCAATGTATTTGAAAACAAAAACATTTTATAATATGTACATAAATATTGATATTAAACATTAGACCTTTATATATATTTAATTAACAATGTTAAAAATGTCACATGGTAAATTATAGAAATTAAATTACATAGCTTATTACAATTTTAATAAAATCATCTGATTAAAAATTTTATGATGTACGTTTACTTTTTCATCAGTAAAAAAATGTGGCATAAACAATAAAAAAAAATTCTCAGTCTATTATCATGTTTAACTTTAGTTTATTTTTTGCATCTATTAAGAAAACAGTAACCAACTGCTTGAACGGTTTTTCCGCCTGTAGAATAAATACTATTCGTCTTATCTTTGTTTATAATTATAATTTGTATAATAGTCCTTACTTATTGAAGTAATAGTATTATAAATTTTTATCAAGTACATTTTTTAAAAACTGTGTCTTGTTTCACAAATCACTAGTATGAATAGATCGCAAAAAATAGGAAGTACAAGAGCGTTAGACTCCTTGTAACAGGAACTTCTTTGAGGATATTGTTTTAACTTTTGACGTTTTATTGTTCTACTTAAATTTCGAACAAGGAGTTTTAGTTTTGTTGGCGACCGACCTCTTTGTTATAATAATTTTCGATACTATTATTCTCTATTTTGAAATTATACTTATATCTTAGTTACTCTTTTGTTTTCATACCTACGCGTTAATTAACAAGGCAGATCATGTCAGTGATATAAATATACGTAAATATATTTCCATTAATACACAGACAAAAACGCCATATTTACAGAAAACTCCTTCTATACGTTAGCATCATTTTCAACATTTTTTTTAATGAAACCACAGAGTCAATAGGTCACTGTAATGAGATTCTACCATAAAAGTTTTACTCTATCAGGCCGCGCTGCGTCGCGTCGATCGCGTGATGTCTCTCGGCTTTTTAATTAAACGTTTAAACGTAATAATAGTCTATCTTTATTGCTATTGAAAATTAACTTAGAAACTAGTATTTTTTTTGTTGGGGACAAGACAATAAAGTAACAGTTATAGCTTGTATTATTGCTGCTACTATTTAGTCCTTCCTCGTTAGCAAATTGTCACGAGGTTACTAATTAGTGAAACAAGTGACAGCAGTCTTGGTTTCATTTTGATAAATTTGCCCTTTTAACTCTGTCAAAACAAAATAAATTGTTGTCATTTATTTCACTCTTTTCACCACTAACGTTAAGCGATACCTGCACTGCAAGTACGGTTCTTTATAATTTTTATTTTTGAAATTTTAATCGGTTTAAACGCTCCTTCCGATTATTATCGAGGGCTTAATACACTGGATAAAAACTATCGAAGGCAACGACTCAAAAACCGTTAAACTGACTTTTGATGTCAAATGGATTAAATAGACTCTTCTAATCAAATCAGTTGTTAATGGCAGGATCCGTACTTGCAAAAAACGTTATAACGTAACGTTATATACCTACCGGCCGTAACTATAGAACCGTACTTGCACTGGGTCTAATATTTTTTGAATGATCAGAGATTTTAGACGCTCGCGTAGGTAGGTATGTGAAACCTCTAAATAACCCTTATTTGACCTATAAAAGGGATGAATTTCCAAAAATTCTTTCTTAGTAAACCTCTACACCCTATAATGATCTACACTCTCCAAATTTCATGAATGAATAGTAGCATGAATGAATTTGAATTTTATGCTAAAATTCAGGTTCATTCATTCATTAGGAAGTTACTTTTTTTTCTAAATTTTGGTTTTCGTAAAATTGGTTCACTTTGATGGGTAGACTTCATTGTAACCCGTTTCTGTTACACGTTGTATAATAGATATTGTGATGAAATACTCATTGCTTACGTATTCATAAACATTAGCTATACCTAACCTAACACTTAACGTTGTGTTCCGGCAGCCATCCTTAAAGGGTCAGTGTATTCTAGACTAGGCATGTTCCACCTAGGGCTACAGTATCGCTGACTTCCGTGGTCGTCGGCGATGGATAAAAATTAAAATAAAAACCTACGAACCTAAGGCACCTAAGTTATAAACCTAACAATTTAAAGTTGAATGAGAACCCACACATTAAGTAAACTAAGTTACAACTTAATTAATAAACCCATACCATATCAGCGAACAAAGCTTTTAAGGCGTAGGCAGTCTCTAAACAGAACAATAGAAATTATAATTTAAATAATTACTCCAACCAATCACAAGTTTTAACCGATTGTAAAAAGAAAGAGTTCCTTATTATTATAATAATTATTATTATTATAGTTAGATTATATTTATTATAGTTCCTAATTTTATTTTTATGCTTATTATACGGTTTCTTAGATCCTGGACCGATTTGGTTAATTTCTTTTTGTGTGAGTTTCCCGTGTGGTACATGTTTAAATTTACAGAAAAACAATTCAGCTTTTGATACAAAAAAAATATATTTTTAATAGCAAAAAATTGTAAAGATGCAAATATTCTAAATACAAATAAATAACGGACTTTTGAAGTCGGTTATTTATTTTAGTTTAGGAATAATTTCTCAGTTCGTTGGTTTTTTCGTTAATGTATGTAATTGAAACAAATACTTTTTTGCTCGAAAGAGTTTGCATTCCAATTGATCCAATATACTTTTACTGAAATGGGTCTAGTGGTTTTTGAAATCAAAACAACTTTTAATATTCATTGAGTTGTTATGATTGAGTTGAGATGATGTTCTGATTTGTAACGTTAGTGTTGTCTGCCGAATGGGAGTCAGTTTAATTTTTTTTTAGTATTATGTACAACTTTGTGTATTTACTTAGATTTGAGTTTTTCAAATATCACTTATTTGTGTATTTATTCAGACTTGACATTATAAGGTATGTGTATTAAAGATATTTTGTTTAGTAAGTACTTGAATTCGTGCTTTTCTAAAATATATTATACAGTTTTTTAATCATTTAAAAACTTAGGAAAAAAGGTAAGCATGTCAACAAAATTAACCGTTCTCTCTCAGTCCCGGTGTAAATTATTTCTTTACAGAAATAGATACCTAATTGACTATTAGTAATTATACACAAATATTTGATAATTAAGTTATATATAAACTGATGTTCCTCTAATAAAGAAATGTCTTACATGCCAATTTAGATTTGACGCCGACACGCACCTTAAATTCAAGAAAAGCGTATAAGTAACTTAACGTAGCTTAACTTATACTTACTAAGCTAACATATCGTACAAGTGTAAGTAAACAAGGCATATTAAGTAGATATTTATGTTGGGTTTAACTTTAAAACTTGGAATTAATAACTTATGGTTTACTTAGTGACTTAACTACGTCTATGTTTGGTTTATGTACAATCAGCAGGAAATAAACAGTTAATAAAAATAATTAAGTGATTACCGACATTTTTTTAGAGAATTAAGGTACTATATTAGAAGTTATCGATAGAACAAATTAAAAGCAAAAAAAGAATTTTTCTAATCTGTCCGGCCGTTTTCGACAAATCAGTCAACAAATAAAAAACATACCTACTCGTCGAATTAAGTATCTCTTTTTTCGTATTAGGTAGTCGTAGACGGTAGAAAAGAAGGAATTCTTAATTCGTACTTTTTTTAACAATTACTTCTTTCCCTGTAAATAACAGTATTTAAAACACTCGTGACTGAACTAAATCTAAAAACGACTATTATTTTATTTTTGTTACTTGTTTTCTCAGCGCTGATTTAGAAAATACTTTTTAATTTTATGGGTGGTTATTACCTACGACTAGGTCTCATTTTTTATCATAACTTTGGTTAATAAAATAATATCGGCGCCAACCATAATGATATAACCACTAAGTAGGTAGGTACTAATCATTTTTAATAAGTTTTGTATGACCCACTTTTATTTTGTTTTTGGAATTGCTTATTTCCACTTTTTTGAGTGGTAATGGTAAGGAGTGTCATCATAATAAAGAAATCACAAATTCTTAAATTATCTCGGCCACAAACAAAAACATGATGCAAATAATCTAATTTCAATTCTAACAACAAAAAGACCCAGCCCTTAAGGGTTAAGACCAACATTCTTATCTGACATGTGTTAATGATAACCTAAGATTATACTTAACTGTTAATTGGATAATTAATTAATGTCATCAATTTTGTAATGCGCATAGGGGGCGGGGGCTTTGATTGAACTGTAGGGGTCAATGATTATTAATCTTTTATTCCAATATTACTCTGTACAGTAACATTATGCTAATAAGTTAAGTTGAAATAAATAAGACTTGCTTTACAGGTAGAGTCAGGCGCTGATAGATGTTTTTCAGTTATTTCCATTCAAAAATCGAAACTCTTGACCAATTTTGATAAGGTTGTAATAGGACCAAACTTGTTCGAAGAAATTTGCGTTTACTAATAAGCCAAAGATTGAACTGGATACACAGGAAATATTTAAAAAAAATAAGGGCCCATTTTTCAATGCTAAAATATTTGCAACAGCTTATCTAACTAGTCAAAACACGCGCCTATGATCGGTTCTCGCGACTAGATCGTAACCTAAGAATAGAATAGAAGATCGGTTCTATCGAATCGGTAAATAATCTTACTTTTAAATTTACGTACTAATTTCGTATTATAAAAAATCTAACAGCGCCCTGCGATGTTACCCGCGCGTTAATACAGGATAAACCTATGTGTTTATCCAGGGTCTAAGCTCCGTACAAAATTTCACCCAAATAGCTTGAACAGTTTTTGCGCGAAAGAAAATTTCAATTGAAATTGTTAATGCATCATTCTGTAGGTGAACCAATAAAAAAATAGTAACAAACAAACATCCGACACATCCATACGTTCACTAATTATAACAAATATTCGCCTTTATAATATTAAGTATAATGACATACTAAACATAATCTAACTATCCTTTTGTATAAAGCAACTGTTGCCAGACTTGAATAAGAGACGCTTCGCTTGCTCGGCCAATAATTTATTGTTAACGATGTGGAAAATCAGTAAAATCATTCATCATACAGAGCTCTCAGAGACCATTACCCAGAGATAAGGAGCGGATTAAGTACTAGACAGAATAGAGTATTGTTTAGGGGCTCTGTATCGTCTAAAGCCCCCACAGTGTATAGATGCCCGTGTTCCGTTCCTCAGGGTGTACTTTATATTTACCCTGTACGGACAGGGTAAATGTAAACTACACCCTAAATAAATATTCTACTAACGCGTTCCATACCTACGGAGGTATGGAACGCGTTAGTAGAATATTTACTCAGACAGCAACTCAACCTCACACTTTTCGGGAAAATAACCTTTATTGCTATAGCCAAGTATTGTCAACTGTCAGATAAACGTCAAAGTGTTTTTACCGAGCTATGTTGCACCTAACGGAAGCTCCGAACGCGTCAGTTGCATGTCAGTTGTTATCATTCATTGTACCAGAAGTATGAATACTTGATAAAACCCAGAAGATAATATGATAGAGTAATATCGTAGCGTTATGTGCTGTTGACAAAGGAGAGTGGTTTGTTTTAAGCGTGATTCATCTTAGGTCTGAGTTGCGGTGAAGCGCAAATTTATTTTCCATAGAAAAAAACCTTGTTAGTCACACGTGAAAGCTGATATAGTCATCATGAATATAGTAACCCCCTCTTGATTCATCACACCCCCAATTCATGGCCTTGTATAAAATCCTTACAGTAACAAGAGTATACGATGACCTGTGACTGTAAGACGAGTATTAAATCTAACCTTGATTGTGGCTATCTACGAATAATTATCGCGTAATGTGACTTAGAGATGAGACAAATTTCGATCTATCGATAACATTTACGTAGCGGTTGACTATGTACTATGTACTCAAATTTATTTTCTAAATACTACGGTTTAGGATAAAATCTGTCTGGCGAGACATTTACTTCTTTATTACTTAAATTATTCTTTATGTAGATAATGATTTTAGATAAACTATATATACAACATGTGTTAAGGAAATATTAAACACACAACACAGATAATATCATATAAATAAATAAAATACTAGTTTTTATCTTAAAAAGTAATTATGTGTCTATTGTAGACTCAACTCAATATAATAAACTTTCTATTTAGCCTCCGATTTTTACATCGATATCGATACTTTACACTTATAGTATTTTATTTGATATCGATAGTTATTATGTTATTTCTATCTTAATTAACGTGATTTATTTAGGTAATCAGGTGAAGGTTACGTTAGTTATGTAGCATTGTAGTTTATACTGATTGATAGACGGAGATCAAAACATCGCTCGTCGATATCAAGTAGAGATAGCGATGATACAAGTGAAACAAATATAAGCAATCTTACTAACATATTGGCAGAATTAAAGCGTAGAGTTTTCCCGCACGCGGGAAACGAACGTTTCTCCGGCATCTCCGTCTTCGTCTGTATATATAAGTATGAATATCAGTTATCAGGTTACCATAGCACAGCCTGACCTGAGACCTGAAGACTTAGTGTGGACGTTGTCCCTTATTTATTTATTTATATTTATTGCAAAATAAGAGATTATTCAAGTTAGGTAATAATGGTGGATTATTAACTAATAATGTCTTGTTTATTAGTGTTGTATCTTGTTAATTACAAGAGTGGGTGAGATATAAAGACAAAACGTGGTTTTCGTGTTCGCGGGAAATCTCCATAGAAACTCAAGTAAAGTCTCCAGTGCTTTATTAGGGTACATGAAGATTAATCACTTGATTTGACTATACAACTTGAATGAATAATAATAAGTATACATTTCAAATGCAAGGAACCAGAGTATTTTCACAATACACGAGTGTGATGGCCAATAAATAAAGAAGAAAAAAAGAAGATAAGCAGCGAACTGTCAAATAAAATCAAGATTGACTACACTTGTTGCACTTCTTTCCTCTTGTGATACAATACTGAATGGAATGTCCTAATAAACTACACTCGGTGCATTACCTGCGTCGAGCTGCGGTTGGGCAAGGTTCTGTTATTACATATTTCGTATCAGTTTAATGTAATTTAATACTATTATTAATATAAATACTATTGTGTTATTGTTGTGGTTTCCGTTTATTATTTCTGTCATGGTTTTTTTGTGTTTTGTTGTCACAATGAGATTAGATGGATATAAAACTGGTGGAAGATATTCTGTCTGAATTATGTGAAGGTATTCTGTCTGTCCGCTTTTAATTTAAGTAAAACTTCTATAATTTTTGAGAATATGTGTATATATGAAAATCGACATAACTAGGCATATTAAAAATACAAATGTTTGTTTGTTGATTACTCTGTCCTTCTTCTCCTTAGCTAAGCAACAGAGTGACGGATCGACTTGCTAGAGGGAGCTAGTGGTATAAAGCCGATTCTGTTGCACGGATATAGTTCGAGATTCAGAAAGATCAAATCTGTCATCATTGTGGCCATCACTGAAAAGTCTTTTAGGGTTTTTAGATTTATTTTTGTTACGAATACTTTTTTTAAGTTACAGCTGTTGAAAGAGGTTTGCAAGTTGAGGTTACAAGGAATATAATATATGAACTGAAAATGATTGTTTGACCATATACTCGTATATAGTTCTTTGGAATGCGACAGCCTGTATACTTTGACATGTATTTGGCGAATTAATCGCAAATGCAGAGCAGAAAAATAAAGAATATGTATTCCATTAATGTTGTTGATAACAGTCAACAATCTTTTACATGAAATATATTTGTTTTCGAATGCCGGATTGGTATCATAGCTTAAATTGTTCTTGATTATAAGTGTAAGGACCTCCTTTGGACTTACTTTGAACTTGACCTAGGTCAAGGTTAACCCTATATAACCGTCGTACATCTACGCATGATATATGAACCCTGTGAGTTCAGTAGGTCAGTTTTTACTGAAACATTTCTCTAATGGATTTTCCCCTTAACGCCGCAAAGCTCTCTTGAGAAAAGAGTCGTATAAAATTACTATTTGAAGTAACTAGAGCCCTTTGCCCACAACTTCAGTGCTCTAAATATCCACCCACTGCGTATTTATGCCGTTTGGTCGGGGAGTTGGATAGTTTGTCCCAGTTTTTTTTTTATTTATACACAGTTAGGCATTTGACCACAAGTTCGCACGACCACAGAAATCAGCGATACTGTAGCCTTACGTGGAATATGCCTAGTCTAGAATACACTGGCTCTCAAGGAAGGCTGCCGGAACACATCGTTAGGTGCTTGGCGTCAGATTTTAGAACTTAAGGGTAGCCAGGCAGTTTTAGTCGGTTTTAGCTTCTTTTACGTTTTAGGTTCCTGTTTTGTTAGATGATTACTTAAAGAAGCTAGGACCAATTTGTATAAAGTCCTATTCTATTTGAATCGATATACTCCCAAGGCCCAAGGCAGTCATTTGTTTTAAAATATTGCTTAAGAAAGAAAAACGCTTTTCCATACTTTGTCAAAGACACCGGTTTTTACTGGATAACCGGGTTGGCCCCGTAGTGAAAATTTTACCATTCAGTACTTTTCAGCTTGGTACTCTTTTATAACAAACCAGTTTGACCAACAGAAATAAATCTTATTTTATGACAGTTCCATAGATGTAGACGGGTGACATGACAACTTCAAAGCTGAAAAACATGAGCTTCGTCATTCCCAATGAAAGAGAACGCACTCACGGCTTTGTAAGCCAACTAACGAGCTCAACTGTGACAGCTGGTACATTTTGGTTAGATCAATAAAAGGTCTAACTTCACCCATCTCCCTTTATAAAATACCATACTATGTTATGGAATTTCGAATCTATAGTTATTGAATGATTTCAAAAGATCTTTATTGACTTACAAATTACAAAAAACTTAGAGCTTGTATATATATATATATATATATATATCCAAGTTACATTACAACTGTATACAGATATTATTTTACAGACTAGGGACGTCTTTTATAAATATTGTAATGGGTTATTTCTCCGTAGCACAAAGCCTTAGGTCTTAGCAACAATACAAACAGGGAAAATAATAAGAAATCCCCTCAATGGAATTGTAATGAACGCGGCTTGAAAAGGAAAAATAATAACTAAAGATAAAATTTTAAGTATTATATAACCCTGAGTCTATTTGACAGAATGAGCAAGACGAACGAAGCGTCTCTACGACGAGTCTGGCAAGTTTTTCATTCGTCTGTCCATTCGTATGTATGAATGTTTGTATGAATGTAATACTCGCGAATAGGTCGTAGTTTTCATTGAACCATCAATCGATTTAACTTCAAAAAATTTTGAAGGTATATATTACAGGTTTTACGAATTTAATATTAATTTATTTAATTTTTATTTAACAATTATAAATAAAAGTGAATTGTCATACAAGTAACTTTTTAATAGCAAAACGCATTTAACGCTTGTAAATTAAAAATCTGTTGATTGTGTATTTATTTATTGGACTTATGAAAAAAAATTACAAATGACGGCCTAGCAAGGTATATATGGGATCAGGAAACACCTTTGAGTCATACAAATCCTAAGTAAAACAATAACTTGTGGTATTTTCCTTACATATCCATAGTTTGTCAACTGAGTGATTTACCTACAAAAATCCCCTTAGCAATGTAAAAATTAATTTCCATTTCCTCAAAGCATAATACAGTTCTTACTAGTCATCATGTGATGTAGGATAATATAACAGCAATCCAATGAGAGGGATGAAAGAAGTAAAAACCAGATCAAGAAATTTTGGTTTAGTTTTGACAGCGTTGAATCGGCGAACTGTCAAAATTAAATCAATTTAAATCATTTTTTTTTTGTATTTACTTGCGCTTGTAATTTTAATCATACTACAATCATTAAAATAATGCTGTTCAGTTTTGATGGCGACGTTTAAGTTGCAAAATAAATTTTTAATAGTAGAGATATAAGAAAAATTATGGGATGTATTCATTATAGAGTGTAGGGTGTGGTGACCACCACGGGAAATATTTTCTATCACACAAAAAAAAAATTCGGTTCAGTCATCTTTGAGAAATCAGGTAACAGAAATTAAAATAAAAACAAATTAATAATTATTAATACTTGATTGTACCGTTTGGGGTAGTAACCCTGGGTCCGTGGAAACCGACTGCTCTCAGCCTTTATAGGAATTTATTTGGCCAAGCCTTTGGTAGACGGTACAGATGACAAAAATGCTGGGAAAATAAAATATACTGATGAAATTAAGTACCTTTTCTTTTTGAAGGTCGGTAGAAAAACAAGTCTTTCCTATTTATTGTATTATTATAGTTTAAAAGTGTATCTAGATAGATAAAGCTGTCCCAACTACATTTGACAAGGCTTAGAACTTGAAGGTTGACTTTTGACGTAAATTTGTCATGAGTCATACAAGTCATCTGACCTGTACTAGTACCAACTCTTATCCAACTCATTAATTAGTTTTGTGTGTGGAATGTTATTAAAAAGCAACGCAATGCAATTTATTAGTATAATACATAGTTCGTAACTGGTAACTTAGCTCAAGTTTCGTAGACGGTCGATCGAAGCACAAAAGCCAGTAGTATTTTTAGCCCACTTAAAAATTAGCTGGTTCTCAATTTGGGAGATTCCTCTGAGACAATATTGGACCGATTTCGGTTTTTTTTTTTAATTGAATGGTTTCTCAAGTCTTATGTCTCAAATAATTTTTATCAAAATCGATTTATTAGTTTGGATCATAAATCAAAATAACTGAACAAGTCGTCTAGGCCACTGTCGAGTTGGACTCTGTTGTTACTTTTTACAAGTATTACTTAATGTAAGAAATAACGTTTCTTCAACAGAAAGAGAACAATCGTTATTGTATGCACACATAAATAAAAGATCAAACTTAAAAGACATATTATTAAGCAACAAACGGCGGGCTTATCGCTAATAGCTCTTCTGAGCAACCTATTAAATGTACTTACTTATGCAATATACTAGTAAATAAATGGGTAATAATTAGTTTCACATTTGAAACCCATAGATGTCATTATAACAACAAGAAAACAGCAAAATCCCCACCACCACTAAACTGATTAGGTATTCCCGCAAATATATCCCTGTAATTAGTACCTTTGAACAGATAAGTATTTATTGTGATAAAGTAAAAACCCATGCCGGGTGAAAGAACGGGTAAAAGCCAACAGGTAAACTATTATACAGGTAGAGAGGAGTGGGGGATAAGGTAAATGAACAAGAAATGCATTCAACGGTTTAGAAATTGATAAATTATATTTATTATGTAACTTCACCGTTGAAATTAATTTAGTTAAAATATCCACACATTATTATAAATGCGAAAGTGTTTCTATACCATTCTATTTATCAAATTACTTACAACTTTCTCACTCTCATTTTTGAGGGAAATACTCTACGAAATCAAAATCCACGATGTCTAAAAAAATCTAAAAAACTAAAGACCTAGTCCCGTCAAAACTGGTTGAAAACTGCGACCTATGATGCAAGCCTCTTTTATTTATAACTACTTAGGTATACATATTTTCAAGGCGCGATAGAGATTTTTCAGTTAGTTTTGCAGTTGTGTAATTTTAATGACATTAAAAAAATTAATTGGTCCAACTATCTCCGAGAAAACAGGTAACAAATATTCAAAAAAAACAGTTAACTAAGTACCTCCTCTGTTTGAAAAATATATTATGACGTCAGGAAAACTAACATGCATTTATATTAGTGTAGACATTCAATAAAATGCGTATACAAATTATTAAATGGATTGCAACTAATTTGAAAATTACCGATAAACGTCACCGGTTATACTGAATACTAAAAAACCCCATATTTTAACCGTTAGAGTGTCGTCAAAGATCAATTCCTAAAAGAAGTGACGAAACCTCAAAATAAATTTGTGACGAAACTATGTGTTTACACAAAACAAACGTAAGACTACATCTTCGAATGTCGGTCGAATCAGATCATTTGCAATCTCGACTAATGACGTCTCTTAAGTTCGTCGTCACTTCCACCAGACTATTTCGTCCACGTGAACAAAGTCTTATAAGACGTCGCATTACCTGGTCCATACAGATAACTATTTTTTTAATACTTAGCTTAATTTTAATATCCTTACACTTTTATTACAAAAATGGCCTTCAAATATGTACTATATTTAAGTCGTAGCAATTGTGATTAAAACGATTTCATTTAGTAAGCTCAATGATAGGATAAGGATTTACGTACACAAAGTTCAGCCAGTAAAAGATAATCACTAGTTTTTTAACTTAAGAGTTTCAAGGTTGTATACTAATGTATATTACTAATATAGATAAAGTTGTTAGAGAAACAAGTTTAAAAGTTCAAATAAAAGTAAAAACAATAACGAATATCAACATGACAAAACTTTAATATAGGTCTTATTTTTTTCATTTCACGAGGATTTCAATTCATACACATTTATTTAGTTATTTTACTAATATGTTCAAATTAAATTAGTTAAATAGTGATCGAAATGACTTGCAAGGACAAACCTTACGGCAATTTCGACCGCGTGGTCTAAACGATACCCACGTGAATGGCGACTCTAACCCTCCGTGACGTATGTATCGATTTCTGTTAGTTCACACAGGCGCACTTCGCACTTCTCTCGCATACAAAAATCATCTGTTGCTGGTGCAAAGGCTCAGTCAGCCATCGACCTGGAACGCGATCACGCGTCTCCCATAACAATCTTTTTGTTTATTTATTTTACTGTATTCTTGGTTTGAATTTGACAAGCATCGTAAGTAGAGTTCGTTAGTCGTACGTTTGGATTGCTGATGCGAGGAAAGGAAGTTCTTTTATTCAAAAATATTTTGTTCTTGATAAACGGATATACGGGTGAGATTTTTTTTACATATTTATCTGTCAAAATTTGCAGAAAGAAGAAATGTGCGTCATTTATGCATTACACGATTGTCATAACTTATAAAGGCTAGTAATAGCAGTCATTATTGTATTGTTTGCAAATATAAACACTCCTCTCTTGTTTTTATAACAGAAAACTGGTATTTTGCCACTTAAATTATAAACGGGTCGGTCGCGATTGGTACTGTTTGTAATGT
This sequence comes from Ligdia adustata, assembly GCA_947049295.1. Classification (NCBI taxonomy): domain Eukaryota; kingdom Metazoa; phylum Arthropoda; class Insecta; order Lepidoptera; family Geometridae; genus Ligdia; species Ligdia adustata. The sequence continues at coordinate 7,160,996 of OX346239.1, forward strand.
CACGGAATATTTTCAATATTTGTAATGGTATTATATTAAAATATCGTAAATCTGTTGTATTGTCATATAAATTTAATTATAACCATGTGTTAATTATAACCATGTCAGAGTAGGTCTAATTGTTTATCCATTTAATACACACACAAAGGGTGCTACCTCAACATTAGTCATTCTAATTTGATTTGTTGCAAATTAACTATGGACAAAAAAGAATTCGGGAAATTAACCAACTGCTCGATTATATTCTGACGGTTTATATGTATTATTTTTACTGAAAAGTATTATTAATGTGATTTATATGATACACAGTGTTTTTAATTAATGTTTTGTGAGTATTTGGTTTGTCATATTCTGGTTTTTGGTGGCATTAGATTTACCTTAGCTCAATGACTTATATCTTTTAACTTTTATTGTTCAATGATAGTAAGACACAAAATGTCAATACACTTAAACCTTGTATGTCGTATATGAAGACTTAGCTCTACTTTTTTCAAACCAATGCAAAAATAGCTGAGAAATAATTTATTTGCTTTTTGTGACAAATGTACCCTTTGCGTGCATGATCAAGTGTATTCACTATGTCAAGTTTTAGAATGAATGATATCTTTATTTCATCATACATGCAAAAAAACAGATAAAGACAGTTTAACAGATAAAGGATTGAACTAACTTATTCAATGTGACCTTTGCTATTACTGTTCTTTTTTTACTAGCAGTCAAAAAGAACAGTAAAATTTGCATACATTAAATGAGTACCTTAAGCTCTTAATCCTATTTTTGCTTGTATAGCCAAAACTTGGTATCCTTTGCACTTACGCCCAAAATATCGTCTCATGTTTATGAGACGTAATAAATCACATTAATTCATACTATTTAATGTTTTTATTTAAATAACACAGGTTTTACTAAATTTTTTTTGTATGAAATGTTAAATATAATATCGATTTAAATGCCTGAGTCCGGCCTAAGTAAATATAAAGCAATATAACTATGCCTTATCATTGTACCTGCGACAAGTTCGTTTAAAGTTATACTTATCCGTCAATGTAATCTAGTGGCTAGTATTTCCTATAAATTGTAGGTCAGGGCTGCGACAGTTTACTGATCGGAAGTCATTTCTACATCAATTAGTTATATTATTATGTACTAAACATTACAGTTATATTACCAATATAATAGCTTGATCACGGCTTATATTAAATGTGGAAACTGTTCGCTATATTTAAAATACTTTTAAACATAACGAACAGTTTCGGAAATCGTTATATTTATAATAATCTATGTGTATATACACTGGATAATATTCAATCAAAAAATAAAATAAAAAATATGTAAATGTGCACAATATTCAAATCATTATATTAATTATGATATCAAATATAAAAATATTTCTTGTGAAATATTTAGTATCGTTATATATTCAAGGAAAGTTTTAAGTATAAATGCAAAAATGTAGGTATTTATTTATTTATGTATATGAAGGCACTGCTGATTTAAAAACCAACCATGCTCTAACTCTAATTAAAATGTGGTTGGAAATTAATTAACTTTAATCATATGGAATATCGTGGAAGCCCCAAAAAGGGAGAAATGAACTTTTGGTGCAATGCATAATTATTGTGGCTCATGGCATAATTTACATAATAATATTCATATTAATCACATTCTTATTATCAAATCAAAATAAAACTTAAGATAAAATATGTACCACTTACACATAATTATTTTTAAAATTGCAATTGACTCAAATTGACTTTCAAAAACGGCTACGTATGTTATGCAGTGTGGTTTTTACCTTACGAACCCTATAATTTTTTTCTAGTTCATTATAATTATGTCTTTATATAATGTTATGTAAATCATTTAAACATAATCCCCGTTCCGGTTAATTTTTAGCCCAACATATCTCGTTGGCCATTCAGAGGGGGAACGCTGCTAGCCTGATGGGTACGTTTGGGCATGGGGACTCTTTAATGTTAACATGACCTTATATGGGTCAAAATAATTTGTAACTTGCACTTAGTAATTTAATCTTACATAATAAATATTATATGTTAAAACATAATCTTAAAACAAATAAAACTCGAATATGGAGTGCAGTTATCAATTTAATTACGGCATTTTATATAAATAAATAATTTAACAATCGGCTATGAAATGATTCTTAAATATTCTGCGTTTTTTATATACCTCGAAATTGTATGAAACTAAACAAGTTTTAACGGTACTAGCTCGCATATTTTAAATAACTTTATTGCCAGACACATCGACTACTATTCATTTTTTTAATATCTTTCTTATTACTAACCAATAAAATTATCACAATCAATTAAATGTATACAGGTTTATCGCGGATAGGATAGAATGAAATGAGGGTTGTAAGGCCGCTATCCCACTGGCGTTTTACAGGCGTTAGCGTCTCTCCAACGCCTGCCGAGCGTCAACGCTGCGCAGACGCGACGTCAACGTCGCGAGTCTCTAGCAGCAAGTCGCCTTGCGACCTCGCAACGTTAATGCCGAGTTCTCGCCTCATATAGTATCTTGTGCGCGACGTTAACGTCGCTTTCAGCGGACGTTAATGCTAGCCACGCGAAACGTCGCGTCTCTCCAACGATGCGCAGATGTTGGAGAGACGCCAACGCTCGTAAAACGCTGTGGGATAGCGGGCTAAGCTAAAGTTGTTTATTTTTATTTATATATATTTTTATTTTAAAAATTTTACTACTTCAAATATATCAAGTTACTTAGTTAAGTATAATATACCAGTTTGAAGCCTTTCAAATAGTCACAGTGGCATAAGCTTGAAAAGCTTATAGTGATCTTGAAATAATTTTTGGACGATATGACAGCTCTAAAATATAACAAAATCAATTTAAGATAGTTTCCGTATTATACAAAAACATGTGTAGATCAGAGGCTACAATATTACATCATTTATTTTCTCGTCATTGCTTGGTAGCTAATAATTTTAGCGCAATCACTGTTATCATCTCAATTTATTGAATGAATAATTAGTTAAGTATGTGTGAAATAAACCATGACTTGCTTCGCTACATATTTGTACGAGAACTTTTATTTTCGTTTTCATTTTAAAATATTGTTACTAAAACATTTCCGCAAAAAGTGATTTACGCGTTTGGATTGTGTCAATTTTGACATTTGTTACGGGCGGTACAATTTATAGACCAATGTGACCATTGGAGTCCATCTAGGATACTTAAATCTTGCAGGGATACCATAATTCCACTATGACTCACAGAAATGAGATATTTTTGTACACAATGAAGTAGGCAACTGATGCAGGTTTCATTAATAATCAATATTAACCACTTATTAAGGCATTTTTAAGTAGACATACACCGTCTTGGCCGAAAATGAAACAAGTCATTTATCTATACATATTTGATAACTAATAGTCCTAGTTTCTCAGTGCATAATACCTCGGAAACCCTTTAAGGACACGCGTTCACTTTTGCGAAGCAAGGACGCGTGTCCATATATTATGATACTGACTGTACAGATATTTTGTAGTTGGTTTCTGTGAGGGGGAACAAACTTTCCACGGAGTTAAACAAACTCTCAATAATAATTCATAATAATAAATTATACATAATAATCAATTGAAGGTCTTTATTTAACCTTAAGTGAAGACCAGATAAAATATCAGTTAAACGATATACGTAGGTAATTAGTAATATGCGAGTGGTTTGATTGACACTGACATAAAGGGTAATATAACAATGTATAGTATGATATAACTTAAAGCAAATGCACGTATATAACAATTTACTAGAATAGAATACGCAACATAAACATGTACTATGAAATTGTATATAATTATAATTTGTAATTTATATTTAATTTATGTATATAACAGAGTAGATTCTGACTGACTGATTGATATTCGCTAGGAATCGACGCAGAGACTAAACCTAGACATGAAATTTTGAGAGTGTATTTATTATTGGGTGTACTAAGAAAAGGTTTTGAAAATGTTGCACCCTTAGGGTTTCAATTTCCATGGGGGTAAGAGTTTAAAAATGTTTATATAACTTTTAATTTCCGCGGCTGACGGCTTTGTTCAACTTTATAAATTAAACACGTTGTTTAACATATCCTTAAATGTATGTTTGTATATACATTAAAACAGTATTAATCACAAAATAATAATATACAGAAGAGAATATAGTATAAAAAACTATGCTAAGGTCGTATCAATTATATTGCGAAATTATGTATTTAAAAAATAGAATTTTTTCATCATGTGACTTTAGACGCCGCGCTAAAACAAAAAAAAAACAATCTATTAATTAAATTCATAATCTAAAAACAAATGTTCTTTGAAATCGCTTAGCAACTTCGAATAACTTGAAATTCTATAATTTTCTCTTAAAACTTCACTAGAAATGTTATTCTCATGATCGCCAACAGCTTTGCAATATTTAATTTAATAAACATAAATGCACTGCAAAAGAGGCAACTTTTTCCCTAATTGTTACACTTATTAAGGTTAACGCCCTTCATTTACCTGCATGAAAGTGCAAAAATGAATACAAGATTTTATCAATATTCCGTATTAAGTCGTAACGTTCTAAAATTATATTATATTACACGTTTTAAATACGCTTTTAAGTAACTTATTGGAGTAAATCGTTCATCAATATTTTAGTTTATCATGTTCTACAATGTTATTTGTCTAATTGGTATTTTATGTGTTAAAAGATACTAATGATTTTAATTCGTCACGTATAAATAATGATTCTTATTTTCAAGACTATAAGAATGATATATTCCGTTTTATTAATCTATATATATTAAATAGTAAGACCAACTAACTTACTGACTTACATTTTCTAGGTATCAGCGTAGAAGTGGAGTTCAAATTTTAAAACGACTTTATATTTTACTAGCTGTGCTCTCGGTGATACCCGTTGAAATCTAACTATCCCACGGCAACACTTCATGTTTCTAAGACAAAAAGTAACCTAAGTGTTAATCCAGGACGTAAGCTATCCTGGTGTCAAATCCCATACAAATCCGTTAAAGCCGTTTGAGCGTGAAGAAGGAACAAGGAAACACACACAAATACAAACTTTCACATTTATAATATAAGTGTGATTATATCTCGCGGACAACGCCGCGAGATACAGCCACTAGCATTAAATATTTTGCTAACGGTTTTTTCTTCATATAACCTAAAACAACGTCATAGAAAACACAAAATCCAATGTCAAAGTAATTAACGGAGTACAAAAAATCACATATAAACATAAAACCGGAACTGGCAAAGCTACAAAAAAATGGCAGGTACTTAACTAGGAAGTGTTCTGACCTTGCTCGATTTACGTTAACTTTCATATGCAACAAGGTTTTCTAAAAAACCGGTAGATAACCAGTTCTTGAGAGCAAACTTATGTGACCCGCATCTCGATTTGAGGTTCAAGGTATTGTTGTAGTCTACAAGAGAACTGATAAGCTAGTATATGATTCAAACTACAACGTGTAAAGGAGTGACAATACTTAAGGCTTTTAGTCTAACAATCAAAGTAAACACATTGTAGGCAGATTTTTTTTTTGCAAAATTCGAGATAAAATATTAAGTCCTCCATCCAACTGGACCGATCGCGTGACAAATTTTTGTACGGAGAACCTAATACTTTTTTCTAGAATTTAGCAAAATGTTCTTCTACAATGGGTTCACCTTGATTCGTAGACTAACACCGTTAAGTATAACACCTTTTTGTTACACGTTGTATATTACTAGTATCTCTGACCCGCAGCGTCGCATGTGACATAAAACTTTGAATCCCCATTTGACTGCGTTAAAGGTTGAATTTACAAATATACTTTCTTGGTACACCCCTACACCCGTTGGTTGTAACATATCAATCAGTAAGGACCTTTTCTTTGATATTTTATGATATATTTATATAAATATATCATAAAATATCATTATAACATATGTTATATTCAGTGATGTTATATTATAACATATGTTATATTCAGTGATGTTATATTATAACATATGTTATAATCAGTAATGTTATATTATAACATATGTTATAATCAGTAATGTTATATTATAACATATGTTATAATCAGTAATGAGGTAATAAATTAAAAATATTTAATAAAATAGATAACCTAGTGATATTTTTATGTTCATAAAATCTTATGGTTGTGAGATCAAAAGTTCAGATAACTACTAATTTTATCTTTTGTATAGGTATAACCATTCTACATATGTACTTAATCTTTCTATTTAAATATAATATAGCATCTAATGATATTGGAAAATGGTGCGAAAAATTTGTTATCGTTATTTGCTTTATATCACTTAAAAAATCTCATCGTTATTTAGGTATATCATGTACATTAGTAGCTTACAATTATTTTCTGTTATTCGAGTAAAATACATTATTATTAATGAATAATGTATAAATATTTTAATTGACAAATTTTCAGTTGGTATTTTTTTTATTTGTAGTGAATCCGTGTTATACAAATTATGATTTGCTTTTTAAAAATAGGCATTACTAGTTCATAATTCTATTGTTCCTCACAGAATCAAAACAATGCGAAGCATTTATATGCACAGCAAACCCTTTCATTTATCTGTAACTAAATAATGCACTGGTCGTATAGGCGACGTCAAAAACGGATCTAGGCCGACAGAACAAAAGGCAGTACTTACATACACAATTTTAACTTCTTAAGTGTACGTTATGTGTTATTAGGTACCTAATATTTATTTATAAAAGTATATCCAATAATATCGTTTAAAACTAATTCAAATAAATTAAATTAGTTTTCGTCCTAAATATATGAAATTATCATTATTTATATTAAAATTGAAAAAATAATAATTAAAAGATACCCGAGAGGTAAATCAAATATTCATGCGGAAATATATTATCACTACAAAAATACCGAAAATAACTCGTGCATACACCCGTATATCTCAGCACATGCACTTAAAGGCCAGAATGTTATCAAAGAAAGAAACTTATTTCAAGATAACCCTTTATCAATTACTATGTTATTATAATATCAAGACAAATTGCTTCAGTATCCATACGCATTCCAAACAAACGACTGTCGTAATAAAAACTTTTTATAACGACATTTAATAAATTCTGAATAATACAAATTGTAGATCGAACAATAAAAATGGCGTCAGTTAACGGAAAAGATTCAAATTCGGAACCCATCGTCCCGCCATCGTCGTTAATAAGGCGAGTCAGCTCGCGATCGATCAGAAATTCGATTTCAGAAGAGAAAGAAAACGGTGAAACCGTACAAAAGGGATCTTTTGTCAGTAAATACAAGAAAGCGCCAGAAGCGCTGAAGAATTTCCATATGAACGATGCTGAAAGCGAACTTGAGGTACCTGGAACACCGATGACACCACGAACATCTACAACTCCTGGTTCGTATAATAGTTTATATGATTTAATCTTATTGCTTTTGAATCTCACTTATTTTAGAGAAACCTCGCCCCTCTTATAAAGCGTGAATATGACTTTACCGGAGGCAACTTAACTAATAATAATTATGGCAATATTATTTTGATTTTATTTAATTAGAATATAAAAAATATTCTTTTAGGTAAGTCTACATCATTTAATAATAAGATTTGCTTAACCTTTTATTTTTTAATGTTAATAAAATAATAGCTAAATATTAGAATGTGGTGACCTTGCTTGAGAATTTGATTGCGATTTGTGGTTTCGAAAAAGCTCTTTTTCGGATAAAGAAGAACGTTTTGGTCAAAGCAACGACAAAACTGCATTGGTCTGCAGGCTTTGTAAGGCTCACTATCCTATTTCTACTGACTTACAAAAAAGATGAGGTACTCAGTTCGACCATTATTTTGTGATTGTTACCTGATATGTCGAAGGCGGGTGAATTGAGATACGATTTGAAAAAATAAAAATTGTGTGTATCTCCCATGTAATCCCATTTTAATTTTAGTATCGGTTTATAGGTTTGATTTTGAACTCAAAATGTAGAAATGGAAGTTGGCTTTTTTTGTGAATTATTTTTTTAATTATCAGGTATACAGAAATTAATAAATTATTTACATTTTTCGTCTAATAAAAGCAAGCACAATAAGAAGTTTGTTGTTGAGTTGTCAACAGTGTTGTCTTGAGAACACGTTAGTTTTTAGACCATCTGGCGTGATTTTCCTCCACTGATTGTTTGGGATCCAATTTTTTTTAGCCTTCCTTCGAGTCATAGGTTTCCTATCAACTATTAGACTCAAATAGTATAATTTTCCTTTGGGTTAATCAATAGTATTCAAAATAATAAATACATGATTGTATTTTGTATAACTTATTAATATAACTTATTATATTAAGTAATTTATTTATAATTCCAATATACTAGTCGAGGCAACTGGCGCAAAGGTCTCTATAACACTAGACCCGCGATTTAAGTAAACTGTGGCTTCTGCCGCGATTTATAGTACTTAACCTTCAGAAACCGATATAATAAAGCGAAGAAAATATTCACCAACAAGATTCAAACTCGCTTCCTCCGGGTAAAACGACTAAATGGCAACACCGGCTACGGACCACTTAAAAACAATATAAAATATATACAGGGTTTTCATGGCAGCCTTACCTAATATAGATCTAGACCTAGTACAGATAGTGAGGATGTTAAAACTTAGAAAAATATTAAGATGGTCACCCTTTACTGATTTTCGTGTTTCTGATAGTATTTTCGTACCTACCACTTTTCACCCCTAAATTATATCGCTTCACTATGATGTATTTTAGGCCTACACGTTTTATTATTTTGAAAAAAGTTATTGAATTCTGCATAATAAAGGCTTAATAATCATCGTATCACCGCAAAAACATGACTGCTAAGGATACTTGTAACTTTATAGTAATATAAGTATAAAAGACAGAAAAAAATAAAACGGTAAAGCATAGTCAATAATGTGTTAGCTATGTGAAAAAAAAATCCACTGGAATCGGATAACAGTAAATAATAGAAAAGAGCTATATCTTATTGTCTGGACAAGTTGATGGTCTATAGCTGTCTTAAATAAGTAAAACTACAATAGCAACAATACTATTTACAGACGTATTCTGAAGTTGTTACTAGGTACATGATCGATTAGATTTACAAATTACGTTATATCATAATTACAATTTCTATTCCTAATCAGACGGTAAATTTTTTAAACTAGCTTAGTTACATCTAATAAACAATAGCTCGATTTCACGCATTTTACATAAACATAGATTATAAGATCAAACTGTAACGGAACATTTATATAAAAGTCTAGGTATTAAAGTATTTGTTATTAGTGTGTTACGAACTCTAATCATGAAGTACTCGTGCTCCCTTTTTGTCTCTCTGACTCTTAGTTTAGTTGCTTCAGCTTGGGCGCAAAATATAACATGTTTTGGTAAGTAAGAATAGTTATTCAGTACCTAAGAACAATCCTCCTTACAATGATATAAAAATATGATTTAATAAAATAGGTATCTACTTCTTTGTCTTATATTGTAAAAGAGTGACTTTTTGCAAAAAATATATAACTAAATATTAAAATAAACATAATATAGCAGATTACAGTAAAGAAATAATATTTCTTCTAAATAAAAATAAAAATATTTCGTACTTTAGAATGAAATTTAGAATCAAAAGTTTTATATGAAAATTAAAATTATTTTTACATTATATTTCTATTAAAACTATTTTTGTCGAATCTTGATTAATTGATTCATCTATTTATTTATTTTGTAACTTTGTTGTAATCAATATAACATTTGACTAAAAATAAGCACTCACAAAATCAGGAGTTCTGGCTTAAATGCAACTCTAAACACAAATTGCGTAAGCCCAAAAGAATTTGAAAATGTTCGCGTCCGCCGTTTGCTATAGATACTTACGAAGCCAGGGTCAATTATAGAATGACATTCCAGATGGACTTTCACACTTATGCAAATAACAGACCGCTAACTAAGCTCATTTAGTTTCGCTAGACTTACTTAGTTTAGCTAAGCTTACTTAATTTAGGTACGCTTTGTTAATTATGCTAAGCTTAAATGCTTAGTTTAGCTTAGATCGCCTAGCTGTCCTAGATTTTTATAGATGTATGCATAGTTAATAAGTGTCATCTATGCAAGCAAAAATTTAATAATACATGTTTACTTGACTTAAATAAACAAACATATTTTTTTGGCCGACAGCCCGCGCGTAACTTTCTTCAAGCATAAAAATAAGCTTATTTCAGCAAATGCGCTTAAAATCTCTTATTTACACCGATATGTGACTGAGTTCATGGTATATACCCATCTGGCCCAGGATCCGCGTTCAATCACATGAAATCATAATTTACTTTTTATAGTGACCTATTAGAGTTGAAAATTAAATTATAGTATTGTACTGACAATAAATTAAATGCTTGAACTCGCGCTTATTTACTACAAAGTCTAAGTAATACATAAATTGAAAAAACACGTCTTAATCTTCCTAATAATCTCGTGGTCTAATGTTTTCTCTTTGCAAATATTTAAAAAAAATAGATTATTGAGCACATCTTTATTTAAAAAAAATACAGTTCTAAATCATAGTCTTAAGCGTTTAGAATAGCATGATATTCTTTCCTGCTCTAAATCTCTCTCTCGTCTTAACTCGCGCACGAGTTATTATTTGGCTGTCTTAGTTTTGCTATTTACTCTTCTTAATCAAATAACCTTATATTTTATAAGCACGTCAGCACTAATAAACATCCGCGTGAGACAAACGCATGATTTTGCTAGCTGCGTAGAAATAACGTTGCTGTGAAAGCGCTCCAATGAAACATATACTATTAATATGATGCCAATCCAGTTTATAATGTAAAAAATAATATTATAACGTATTTTTTATGCTAGCGAGTATAGCTTGAACACCAAATCATTCTTTATTTAAGAAACATCCAGTTTTTAATTGAAATAATTTTAAAATTTTGCATCGTTCATACAATCACTCTTATATGTCGGGCGGGGAAAGTGAGAGGTGCGGGCGGGATGTGCGTGCCGCCCGCACCTCTCCCAGTCCCCGCAATCATCCTACCCCGCGCCCTGTGACACTGCAGGCGAGGCTCTGTTAACTAGTGGTACTCGTAGTAGGGCTAGTTATCCACCGGTACTGGAAAGCGAGACGGAATCTACATTCTCAGCCTCAGCAATTATGATTAGCTAAATATAATGTTTTTATGTTAGTTTCTTTTTCTAAGAACCTTTGTATGGGCAAACGGAAGATACGAAGATTCCCCATTCACCACATGTCTGTTAATCTATGAGGTATTCATTGTAAGACCTAGTTGCCTGAAATGACTTATTAATATTTCATTTCTATTATTAACTTGTCGGTCTATATACTACGACAAGAATCCTTATTTATTTTCGCAAGTGCAACCAAGCTAAAATTTGCCAAGTCCTTACTAACTTGGGATTGTTATCCTCTTGTCATCAGGTCACGAAAACTGCACCTTCCACCATGATCTGGAGCTGGACCACCGACCCCCCACCAGGGAGGCTCTACTGCCCGACATGGCTAGCTCTTACAGACTGTTGCTCACAGGTAAATATATACATTTATTACAGAAGTACCATTTTCCTGCGGGTTCGCTCGCGTTAAACCGTCAACTCGCCATTCATCTTCGCCTTTGCAATTTGTAATATGATATGGGTAGAACTTTAAATGAAACGGCATGAAAGAATCAAATTGAATGAAACGGTATGAAAAAGGTGAAAACAAGAGCAACAACGCCGCTTCAACGTTGTCAAAATGAAACAACTTTTGTATTTTTTAATATGGGTATCAAATTTAAATGCTTGACTAGTAAAACATTATACATTCTGATATATTTCAAATCCAAAATGGCTGTCACAACAAAACAGCGATGTCGGGGATTTTAAATTTTGTTTACATTAGGTACTTTTGTATATAATACAATAATGAGTTAATCAATCAATCAATCAACTGTGATGTAATTTCTCTACTTCCAGGTTTGGGAGAGGACCCCACCAGAGACGGTCTTCTGAAGACACCTGAACGTGCCGCCAAAGCTATGCTTTTCTTCACAAAGGGATACGACCAGAGCTTGGAAGGTATGTTGTTCATCTTTATAGTAGAAACAATGATAGACAAATAATACTTCTGCTAGGCAAATAATTTTTCGTAACACATTATGACAAGTTTTATAGAAAAATCAGATATGACCAAAATTATAAACTTATTGTAAAGTTTATTATTTATAGTGTAAAGCAACAAAGTCTTTATACGTAATTAAACCTTCGAAATGTATTTAAAGATGTAATGCATTTATAAGATCCTCAATCGTAAGCAAGATAGAGAATAACGCTAGAGGAAACGATCTTTTAACTGTAATTTTACTCTTAATTATTTGCCCCACATACAATAATTTTCATTTAAGTTATTTTTTACGATGGGTTTACCTAAATCAGTTTTAGTTTATTTGAAATGACGCACTAAAAGGCATCTTTCATGGGATGGAAAAGCTAACTATCTATTCAAACTATCTAACTACTCAGTCTACTTAATTATGAATCTGACTTCAAAAAAAGAATAACATTTTTAATTGGCTGGAATGTTATAAAATTAAATATTATTTTTCTTTATTGCACAAAAACATATAAATACAGCATAATAAACAAAATATTGTTTTTTTTATATATCAAAATCGCTCCAGTAGTTTTAGTTCTTAAATCAAAATAATTTAAAACTTGTGCGGGCGCCTGCTGAATCACAATCGGTTGCTATTGGTTTAAATGATTATTTGTTAGTGTTCAACTAAACCGAAATGGGGTCACTATACACATCCTAATTAAAAATGTTCACTATAGGACAACACTGAATTGTACAAAAAATCATCTTTTTCATACACTTTGTTGAAGACTCATGTGTGTAAACTTATTCTATGAAACAGCTGATTTTTTTTTCTCGATATCAGTGCTAATACAGTGACTCCTTTTCGGCTTAGTATACTCCAAAAAAATAACCCTGTATGTTTTACGTTAGAAATCAAACTTTAAATATTGCAACTCAAAAACTTACTGCATTCCTGAGGAGAAAGTTATTATTATCGTCAAATCAAAGTTAAAACATGGCAAACTTTTGCAAAGGATATGTTTTGAACCAGAACAGGCACCTTGTTCTTTAAACTTTCTTTAAAAAGTCATGCTCCTAAGTTACGTCATTTAGTTACACAAGCAGTTTGTATCATTTTGTAAATGACGTATCTAGTAAGTCGATAAAATTACAACCGACTTCATAACGGTAGGCGCCTATACAGCTCTTTAAATTACTTTGCTTTACAAAGCAAATTACTAAACTGATTGCAATATAAATTACTTGGTACGATCTGGAATTTAAATCGTAATATTAGTTAGAACAAATATAAAGCCAAAAAAAGATTTTGCTAATCAGTTCTGGCGTGTCTTAGAAATCGGAGAACATAAGATAAGATAAGACAACTCTTTATTTAAAAACCAGGAACAATACATAAAGCATGACATAAAAAGCTTATTCGCATATACCAGCTTTTAAATAATTATTGTTTTTTATTTTTGTTCATACATAAAACATAAGTTAAAAAAATTACGACGAATATCAATTCAATTTAAGTCATCTCTATTTTTAAGCCTGTTAAAAATTAGGCCCTATTCTAACGCCGTAAGCCTCTCTATGGAAAATGTTAACAACAGGGTGTTAAAACCAAAAAAACAATTAATAACAATTAATCAACGAATTGGATAACTAAAAAGTTACTAATCTAGTTTCTCATTATATTATTTCAGAGGTACTAAACAACGCTATCTTCGATGAAGACACAGATGAAATGGTTGTGGTGAAGGATATCGAAATGTTCTCCATGTGCGAACATCACTTGGTGCCGTTCTACGGGAAGGTCTCCATTGGATACCTGCCTCAGGGCAAGATCCTTGGGCTTAGCAAGCTGGCTAGGTAAGAAAAAACCACATAACTAGTAAATTTAACAGAAATCAGAAGTATTCGCAACAAATTTAAAGATACAAAAAATTATTAGAAGTTTTTTATTACTTACAAAATACCCAACCAAAATACTTACGGAATAACTATTTAGATAAACAATAAATAAAATATGAGGTACCATAGCGAGTGCCTGTGCCCCACACTAGGTTTCCTGGCAGCCAGTGTTGTGGGGCAACAGAAAAAAAACAAACCTGACTTCTGTTAACACAATTTATAAAATTAAACTAAACTTAATACACGTTTTATGTCACAAACCAGCCGCAACTTCACATAACTGGTTGAATCAGAATTAGAAGACTTTATTTTTAAACATGATGTTATACTGGTAGTCAAATATTATTGTCTAGTTGACACAACCGTGTGGATCTTTCGTTGGAACTGGGTGAACATACGCAAATTATAATTGTCGATTAATAGTAATATTTAATAAGCACAACGTGCGAGGCGTGACATTGTTGTGGACATAAACGACGGTTCCTTCCTTGATGAAGTTCACCGATTTCAATGAAATTTACTAAATGACTTTCCCAACAATCAGGTACGCGTGAATTGCTTGTTCAACAAAATGAGATTTAATAAGGGCCATTTATCAAATAAAAGTCAACGTACGTGTATGGTATCTCACTTCTGGACATAGATCTCGCCTATAAAGAGAAACCTGTTCCAGTTGTGAACCACTCTGGTTCACAACTGGAACAGGTTGCCTGAAAATGTGATCACTGCAACGTCCATAAATTCTTTTAAAAATCAACTGGATGGCTATACGACAATCAACTACCTCTTGCAAGCCTCTAAGGACAATTTTGTGCAATGCATTGAACAATGTGTGAATTCAACATATTATGATATAGGCAAATCAGCTTGAAGCTGCTCGCCTATTATTAAATAAAATAAAGGGATGTAGAGTTAGCTCATCTTTGAAACCATCACCGAAAAGCACGACAGTCTTTTCACTACGTTTTCCTTCACCGTTATGGAAAGTGGCAAGATATTTCCGTATTGTTATTTGTAGATCTAGATTATACAATCGGATTTCCTAAAGAAATACGATATTTAGAGGTTTTTTTTTTATTATATTAAAGTACGCACTAAAACCAGAATAAACACAATGTTTTAGTGACAAATGCGGCAGAAGTGATCAAGGAGTGAGTAGCACAGCTGTAAGACGATCAATGGTCATTAAATTTCTGATGAAGACAATGTCTCACTTACTAGTGTTATTGTTCCAGGATCGTAGAGATCTTCTCCAGACGACTCCAGGTGCAAGAGAGGCTGACCAAGCAGATCGCCATCGCAGTGACGCAGGCGGTGCGCCCCGCCGGGGTCGCCGTCGTCATTGAGGGAGTGTGAGTATCATAACATGTTAGCAAACTTAAGGTAGAGTAAACTTTAACCGAGAATTGGATATACCTATTGAGCAAATGTTCCGTTTAATTTTTTATATATAGTATAGTATATTACGTTATTTTTTAAGGGTGTTTAAATTGAGAACCTTGTATTTCATTATGTTTCAAAATATTCTTGGTTGTTAAACCGTACGACTCTATATTATAGTATCTAACTACCAACCTCCAGTAGCGGAGAACAGAACAGAGCGGAGACAATGAAAGATTATCACTCGGGGTTTAGTCTTCTGTTGGTTAGCAAAACTGGGCTCAATTCGCTAAAATTACCCCAAATCTACATTAGTGGGGAAGCACCAAATGAAGTAGTGTCTTTCTATGTAAGAGCAAAGTTTAGGGCTTGAAGATCTCAGCGTCCAATGGGAAATATCGATAGGTTTTTTATTTGTCCAACGATAAATACTGTACCGCTTGCTATATCATAAAACTTTATAAGCAATGAATTAAAACCAATATTTTGAACTTCTAATATGAATTGCCCAGAGCTTGTCAAGATATCACGATCTATTTTACGTGCGATACTAAAATTGATTTGAGCATTAAATGAGAATTCATGGTGGATTGAAAAAGACGAAAAGAACTTGACCTACAATTTTGAATTGAAAGTTAAAAATCTACACAGGATGTCATAATTCTTTTTTCTTTAAAATGTAGAAGACTGCTCAATCAACGAAATAAAATCACGCAAGTCTATCGCTATATAATTAAAAACATTTGTGTATTATTATTATTGACAATAAATTAACCTTAATTCTAATTTTTACTGTTTTTTTCCTTTCAGTCACATGTGCATGGTGATGCGTGGTGTCCAGAAAATCAACAGCAAGACCGTCACCTCGACCATGCTTGGTGTCTTCCGCGACGACCCCAAGACAAGGGAGGAGTTCCTCAACCTGGTCCATTCCAAGTGAGAGGCCCACATCGTTCGTTAGCTATGCTTCTTCCTATTCACCTACCGATATTATTTGTACCACTGGACCGGTCATTTGTTACTAGCTGACTTTTTCTAATTTGTATACGCCTGATTCATATTTGAGACATTTATTTTGATTTCGAAATCGGGGATCAGAATCCTATGAGTTTGTTTTCAGAGAATCCGCGTATCTGGATTAGAAAAATTTGTTTTTTTGGATTATATATTTACTCTGGAAAGGATTCTGATTTTTGATTGAAAAACATGAGAGATTACAGAGTTCACGCCTCAAAAAGAACTTTGATAAATCAAACGCATTACAATTAAATCCTCTTACTTCTTGTATACCATTATTTATTTTTACTACTTCGAAATACTTTTCTAAATGTTGCACAGCATCGTATTATTATTTATTACGAAGGCGTTTTGATTGTTTTACGGTAGCTCTTTATTTTCCTTATTGTGTTATATCTCAAATATATTTTCGTATACTCAAACGTTTTTATTCTTTTATTAATTGTCTTGCTTTTCTTTACCTTTTTCCTGTACGATTTATTTCTTAGCTAATTCTTTATTCTTGGCTATGTTATATGAATCTTCATTGTCTATAGACTAATTAAAATCAAACTTTAGAAAATTACTTTGTAAAGTTTCGTATGACACAGCATACTCGTATATAATATTTTAATAACAATCATGTTTCTTTCTTTATTTCTTTTCATAATGTTTATTCATTGCATAGTAACGAACGTTCTTTGAGTAATTTTAACTTTTTACTGCCTTTATTTCGGTAACGAGAATTTAAAAATATTTTTGAATGATATACTTATTTTTATAAGAGTTTAGATAATTTTACTGTTGTATTTGTAACAGTATGGGGACGCTCGAAATCATATACTTTGTATTTATAATTTGCCCATATATTTTAGTACAAAAAGTATATTGTTTGCTTTTAAAAATACAAATATGTCTTTACTTAAACGATACTTATTTAAGATATTATTCAGCACGCAGCTTGCCTTTCCGTCTAATATTTTTAAGGAGTTGAAATATAATTTTCTTGCATCTAAAACTCCTAAGAAAAATATATTATAAAAGGAAACAATATTATTTATATATGTTGAAAAATATAAGACAATAATTTTAATGGAAAATGTGATAATAAAATTTATTGCCCAAATTACCACATTTCCCAAATAAAAAGAATAAGATAATATTTTATTTGTTTTTATATACAAATTAGTTTTAATTAGTACAATGTTAACATTTTATGTTGATTAAATATTGAGGACCAATTATTTTTTCGTACAAAAATCTCAAACATAAAATGGCTGATGTTTGACATTTTTGAGAGAATATTCTATGATATTGTTTTTTAATTATTTTCTCAGAGTTTGTAGAAAATATTGAACGGCCATTGGTGTTTTGCCTTAAGATTACGAATTTCGATATGTTGTACAATGATTTTTATTACCAATAAAGATTTTTATTTTTTAAGTTAAATTGTCTTTAATTTATCGTTCCTTCTATCACAAATCACCCGCAGAAGACTGATACACAGCTGACGTATCCGTGTTTCATTGCAAAATCATAGTACATTGTGCATATTTATTTTCTTTGGAAAAACTTTGTAACTTTTTTCTAAGTTTCTGCCAGAGCAGACAGACCCCAAAAAAAGTCTTCTGTGGATTGAGAGAAACCTCAGCTTTTACTGCACTTTGTTTGCGCTTTTGTGTTGTTCGATAGCTTTAGAGAATGATGTGTCAACTTGCAATTAGTGTAAAACTTGAAATTCTACATTTATAAATAATCATAATAAAACTTAATTTAATTCCATGCATAATAAGTACATTACAAAAATATAATTAAAATAATCACATTAGAAATATATTAATTTTTACACAAAATGGTAAATAAAATAATATCTTAATGCATGGACCCCCTTAGGGTTTTTACCCTAAGGGCCTCCTCCAAAGAGTTCCATTTTTCTCTGTCATAAGCCATGGCTGTCCATCTTCGACCTGCTTGCTGTCTTTGCCAACATATGGCCGGCCTTTCGCTATAATTTTTAATTAATAAATAATATCACGAGTAAATAAATAGTATTTACGAGTAAATACTATGAAAGATCACATATCAGATGTGGAGTGTGCCTTCTGTGGAGTGAATCTTGATTTCACAATCGGACAAGTAGAGATATGGCTACTGATGATGTCACAGACAGGTGCAGGAGGCTCCACGGACTCGTACGAAACGCTTTGTGTCTACTTTCATTGTGAGAACATCCAGTTTGTGCTACTCTTTACTGGCTTCTCTATTTCAAGTCAAGATAGCTATAATCTCAAGTAAAGTTGTGAGTGAATCAGTTTCTTCTAGACAATCGTACTACATTTTAAGCCGCATCGTCGCCTAGCATCAGACGAGATACGACCTTAAGCAAGCTTTAGTAAATGTATTGTGACAAAAACTAAAGAAAACAGTAACTAAAACACTAACTAAACAAATTCTACTTACAAGTAATAAGTTAAAAAAAGGACTAGTGTAAAAGTCCGTTAGTTGAGGTGGCAGAAAATGCTAGCAACATTGCCACGTTGATTGCAAACCGAGTCTAAAGCATTTTTTAAACCAAGTTTGAAAAAATGTAATGAAACTCTTTGAAATCTGTTGATTTTGACAGGTTATTGTACAGTCTCACAATAATGATCTCAGACGCCTTATTAAAAACATGCATCTCTCTCTCTTACTTGTCTTATTATGACGAAGATCGGTTACATTGTATCGAATAATGCGTCAAGGGAGATAACATACATATTGTACGTTATCTCCCTTAATATACTAGACAGGGACATACTATAAGTATATTCGTATACTAGATACTAGATAGTCTACAGTTTATTATTAGTAAGAACTGACTCAATTCGAATTAATTCCAGAAGATAGTTCATAATATAATATTACACTGAGCAGGCTCTATACGCAGTGGGGCCAGAGTAAGACCTTCCATCAGTCAGTAGATTATTGCAATCACACAAAAAATTAAATACAAGAGAACAATTCTTAGAAAATATAGTGCTACAAGTGGCAGGCTTATCTCGATCTCTTCCAGGCAATCTTAGGATGGAGACAATTGCGAAAAATAAAATTAAATATGATGCAGTATACAAAAAAGAATATACCTAATTAACTTAATACACAAAATTATATCACAAAATAACCAATAAATACACTTTATTAATAGTATATAATAAGAATATATTTATTGTGATACTGTGTACAAGGTTCTTATAAATTATAATGGTTTCAACAGTTTTGCTCATACAGAGCATACAATATGGGTAAAATAAACTTACCTATACTTACATAATTAAACTAAAAATAAGGGTATACTTATTTTGGTTATATACAGCTTACAAATATAAGGTACCCATTGCAGAACATATCTATGTAGGTAGGACAACAATGTTATCTACATACGCATAGCCTTGCTACCTTAAATCTAAAGACTGAAATAGTTACACAATTTTTTTTTTTTATATGAGTAATTACTTAAATATAGATATAATATTCTACTTATACTTATTAAGCTCACGTTAACATTTACCATAATATTCATTCATATTGTAAAACTCTTTAGCTATTATTTATTTTTTAATCTTAGTTTAAATACATGACTATTAATCAACTACAATAACATTATATCATAATAAAATAAAACAAATAAGCAAAGTAGACAGTAATACATACAGAAAACAACTAATGCACACACAGATTACAGATAAAACTTTACCATATCATCCTTGAAGCTTCTCAATGTTGGGCTCTTCTTATATCCAGAGGTAAAGCATTCCAAAGCAAGACTGACTCGACGGTAAAAGAGTATTTGAAAACTGTATCTAATTGTAAGAGGCGACAAAGCTTACTTGAGGGTTAAGGGAACGAAAACAAACTCATATTTATATCATTACTAGCTGACCCGGCCACGCGTTGCTGTGGCTATTTTATAGCGTCAACAACACGTGGTAATTATGCTGTTAAAATGTAGCTTATATGACACGTTCGTAGATTTACCATAGCAGCGCCATCTATTGATTACTTACTCAACCCAGTCGAAAGGTATCGATATCTGTTAGAATCATTTGGAGTTAACAGATAATTGTGACTGTCAAATAATAACAAACAAATAATTAGCAATAAATTAAAATTGCGACTATAATTTGAGATTTAAACTATCTCTCAAGTTGGATCGAACTGCACATGGTGTGCGAATTTTATTATAATCGGTTAAGTGGTTTAGGAGTCCATTGAGGACAAACATTGTGACACGAGATTTATATATATCATTATTATTATTATTATTATATTATATATTATATAAGTCAATATGATTTGGTTAGTACAACTTAACTGCACTGGTGCGAAAAACTATTATAGTCGCCAACTCGTATGCACAGTGGGACTGATATGGATCTAAAATTCAAATCAACTCGTTCAAAAACTACTCGCAGTTCCGCCATAATAAGGCGGATATATCTAATGTAGCTCACGATTATAATGGTAAAGCCGTTACGAATATTCTATGGGCTCAAGTAAGCCAACACTAATTGACGTTCGTTGTAGGCGAGGATGAAAACGAGAACGAGTAGTTCGGACCGAGTGGCGTGCTACAGAGTGAACAATTACTGAAAAAAAAAATGCCATAGTACCATTGATAGTACAACCTAATGGTAGCACGGTCAAGGAATGCTTGAGACTTATATACAGCAAGTAAAATAGAAAATTTTGAAATCCCCCGACATTTGTTGTTATAGCCATCTTGGATTTGAAATTATCATTGTTTACAGTATTCTACTAGTCCAGCTTTTCATTTCATACCAATACTGAGGGAATTGAAAATAAAAGAGTTGTTTCAAAAATGTATGGAGCTCCGGCCAAAACTGTGTACATGATACCTTAATTATCTTAGATTAATCTTTAATATATCAACCATAGTCAAAATATCGAAACTTATCACAATGTACAAAATTAATTTCGAATCAAAATATTTTCATGTTATTAATACACAAAAAATTTATTTACGCGTTCTATTGTGTCAATTGTGGCGTTTGTGATGGGCGGTACAATTTATAGACCAATGTGACCATTGGAGTCAACCTAAAATACATAACTCTTCCAGGTATTACATAATTTCGCTACAATACACTGAATTTAGATATTTTTGTACACAATGTAGGAGGCGACTGACGCATTTTTCATTAAAACACATTATAATATAATATATAGTATTAACTACATCTCTAGCCAGTTTTTGGTAAACGTACACCGTCCTGGCCGAAAATGAAACAAGTCCTTTGTCCACCTTTTGTAGTGCCGGATATGTTGGACCGATTTTCATCAAACATTGCTAAGAACACTCCCAACTAATACAGCATGCAAACAAAACAAAAATCGGTGCATCCGTTTTCGAGCTACGAAGTCACAGACAGACACACACATACATACACAGTACACACACGTGAAACCAATAATAATGAAATTAAATAATCTTTATGATGGTCGTAATATTTATTTGGGATGATTTAGTCTCATAATTACAGCCACCGAACCTACACAGAACCGTTTATTTTTTATCTTTTAATTGTCAAAGCCTAGCTATTACAAAAAATAATAGGTAACAGCAAGTGCCCATGTGAATAGAACCGCGTTATTTAAAACTAGAAATATGATAAGCTGGCATTTTCTTTCATGTATATCTTTTCAGGTCAAAGGTCGAGACAGTTCACGACATACACCTACAGACCTGGTCCCCGGTACGTGCTAACCTTTGAAGACATCGATCAGCCACTGTATTGCAAGAACAACGGAAAATCAACTGGCACTGAACGCCTAATACATTAACATATTCAACTCCTTAGTAAGACTGTCATTACATACCATCAGGGACTCAAGAGCTCAAGAGTAGGATTGAATCAATCTCATTAAATCCATTGTCCAGATCCAAGATTTTTCTTTTTCAATAGACACGGTGTGGATATAAGGAGAAGTATTTTTACCTTCAATCTCAATAGATCCATTTTCCAGACCCAATATGGATCTAGTCGTGAATAAAAAAAAGCAAAGAAGCAAGCAAGCAGCTAGTTGAGAAGTATAAACGTATGATTTCGTGCAGCACGCAGCAAAGAAGTTCTGCGCAGCAGTGCTGCCCATCGACCTGATTCCGAGCAAGGAGATGCTCCCGCGCAACAGTGATACCGTGGCATTGCTGCGTAGTATTGAATGTAATATCATATACCTATAGAGAATATAATGGAGACCAGTAGTGCTGCGGTAGTGGCATTAAGTCCCTCTGACTTTCTATTGGAACGGTGCTCCATACCTATCCGAGATTCCACAACAGCAATAGTGAAGTTCCCATCTGATGTATAAATCTCTGACATTCGAAACATCATTCAATATTAAATATTATTCAAACTGCGTTACTCGCTTCTTCTTCTTCTCCGTGTAGGTGAAGTATTTGAAATGACGGACTTTAGTGTCCTTCTAGCAGCCCAGAGGCCTCTGACATTTTTTACGAATATTTTCCTTAGAAAAATTATCACCATCTTGTACTAAGGACTAAACCAAATCCAACTTCTTTATTCCTCTGTATAAACGCAAAGTTCTGTCACTTGATCAAAATGATTACACCCAAAGAACCTCATTGTGGTATGCTATCTTCATGACAACGACAATCATGGAAACTACGTTTTTCTTTATCGACATACAGTCAACATAATATGTGTTATGACACTGACTACATATACATAGAGTTACTGATAATTGAAATGAAACTCAGCTTATAATTCAGCAACAGAGATAATAACACAGCTTAGTAGTCGGCTGTAGTCTGGCTGCGTGGCAAGGATTTTTTTCTATGAGACATGTCTTTTTTTCTGCTGAATTTTCAAAAGTGGTTGAACCAAACACGTTCGATTTCAGAAATTTATTTATTAATCTCATAAGAATAACATTCACTAACTGAGATTACATGTCACTCAATAAATTTTACTATAAAGCAAAGTGAACGAAATGCACTATAAATCTATAAAACCAACTTAAATGATCCAGATTATACTAGAACTATGTTAATGTTAATTAGATTAGTTTAAAAAAAAGAATATTGTTAGTATACATAAAAAAAAATAGGGTAGTTATCATTAACAGTGTTATTTTTCAACTGTATGAACTCTAACCGGTTTCTTAACGTTGCATTGACAAAGGTACACTACTATAGAAATACAAGTTAATTTCTTGATTATAAATATTGAATATTAAAATAGCATTTTAAGGTGATGATTATTAAGAGCATAGAACAAGACTAACTCAAATAGCAATTTGTTAGGTATTAATTCAACAAAATACGTATTTGAGCGTTCACGAAAAATCTATTAAAATGTGTTGCTTTAATGTTTTTATTTAAATGTTATAAAATATATCCTCATATCATAAAAATATTTTGGTAATTTATGATATAACTTGATGATATAACTCCTCAAACATGAAATTATTGTTCCCGTAGTTGTTTCTAGGCGATCTCATGCAAATATTATCGGCTTGTCTAGTTACTATGTTTGTATAGTGTGATTTTTAGTAAATATTCTTTGTGTACATGTATATCTCTGGTTAATATTTTCCATATTAAAATACATGTGTTATATTTATATATGGGGCGTAGATTCATTAGTTTTGTTGCTTTATAGATAATTTTATTTAGCAGTCTGTAGGAGTTTAAAATTTGTGAGAGCTGCCGTACACCATACTTCGATAAGGTATTCTAAATGCAGTTTAACCATGGAATTATAGATAGTACAGCGCACGCTTAGGAAGGCAAAACGAGCTATGCCACGAAGAGCACCCGTTAAAGGTATTATTTTGCTTCGGATAGTTAAAGTTCCCTGAAAACCTGAGCTCTTTATAAATTCTAGAATGACTAATCCAGTTTTTGTTCTTTCAAATAATCATTTCAATGCAAAGAAGAAATGAAAGAGTAGGTACCATAAAAAGGGTAAAGTAAGGTGTATCCTATAACGAGTATGAGGATATATTGTATCGCCTGCCGGAATTTAATAGCAAAGTTATAAACAATATCTAAGAGTCTAGTTCTAAGGAAAGTGAGAGTGTATAGATTTGCAGCGGTAGGCTGTAGTAGAAGAGTTTTAAAAAAATCCATGTTGTTAGGTGAAAGCCATATTGGTTTTATTTTGGCAGAACGCCGCTACAACTATGTAAAACCAAAACCAAGACTGCATTCACTTCTTTCACTACTAACTTTACGTGATACCACCACGGGAATCGGCAAATGTATATGGCGACCTACGTTAAGTTTAAGCAAAGGCAACATGAGGCTTCACGCAGGTGTTGAAGACAAAACATTTAGGCTCGGAGTGAGTGCCATACCTTAGGTGATGCATACGGAAAATAATGGAATAATAAAATAAATTAATAATAATAAAATAATCCTTAGCAATATATTGAACTAAGATATTATTAATCGGGATTATCATCGTCAGCTTACTCTTGTCCACAGCTGGACATAATCCTCTCCCAGCCTACTAAGACGAAGAGCTATGTCGGTGACTCTGGTTCTCTGGCGAATCACTTCATTACGGACACGCATTAATCGGGATAAATGAAAGCAAATTAGCGAAACCAACTTACAATTTGCCAACATAAACATAATTAAACGGTCATAATCATAACCCTCCATTTCACGTAGTCGGATAAAAAAATGACAATTGATTGATTTCTCTTTATTCAGGATCCTAAAAAAATCTAAAATAACAGAGTTGAGAGGAAAACGTATTCTAGGTAATAAAATACAGATAACCTTAACTAGTAACATAACAAAAAGATAATTGTCACGAGCTGGATAGGTATTATGTTATTTATCTAACCCTAAATGAACTCTGCTGATTGTGAAGTACACTCAGATGAAATTATTATGTCAAATAATTATTGTTACTTTTATCATCATCATCCATAGCCTTCTTAATCCCGCTGCAGGGTAGGTATAGGAATCTCTCACATCTTCCATCTGCCTCAGTCATGTGCCAATCGTGTCCAGGTCCATAATATGAAGTACTCCGAGAGCCATGGAAGGGTTCATACTCGGCCTCTCCGAATTCGAAATACTGAAATCTGACGAAGGGTACTTAGCAACATAATAACTAAATTTAACGCATTAGAAACACTTATTACGAGCGTGGCAATGCAGCCAGCATTCTTGCAACTTTCCCTTCTACTGGGGTTTTGTATTAGATTCGTGTTTATAACTGTGAATGTCTTAATTTCTTTTGCTTCTGTGTTTTAATATAATATACCTCTCACGGACCAACAAACAATTTTATTACTACTTTTTTATGAGCTTAAGTTTCCTTTTTATTTCTCATCCTTTTCAACTTTGATAACCGAACTATCGGTTATCTACAAAAGGATGTTTTTAAGTTATTTTTTGTAGATACAATTTGAAGGATAATCACAAAAATTTAAAAATAAACTCCATACCAAGATAAGCTCATCAGAATCAACATGTTGAGTTTATATTGTTTTTACTTACCGACCTAATCAGATATATCAAATATATAGTCTCCATCCTAAGGTGGCCTGGAAGAGATTATATTCGTCCTTATTAAGAAAGTAAGTATATTTCAGAAGAATTTTTCTATTGTATTTGATTATTTTATGTGTGTCAGTTTCAATGATCAATGTCAATTGATCTATCTACCTATATGCTCACCAAATATATTTATAATCTGGAGAACCTTTCGTCACAGATTAAACTGGCATAGCAGAAGGCTTTGGTTATTTTAGATCCTTTCTTCACTAACTAACACGGTCTGCAATAACTTTTAATTTGAAGCCATTTTTATTATAGTACTAGCTGTACCCGCGACTTTGTTCGCGGTTGATGAATATAATGTGTCAGTGGGACTTAAAAAATTGAATACAATAGAATATTAGAATAGAATAAAATTAATTAAAACGATACAGAGAAGTTTGCACAATTATGTTCCGCATGAGTGGACAATTTTTAAGACCTAAAGATTCTGCTTAGCATTAACGCCTATTTAATTTTGCGAATTCAGGACTCATTTTAACCTATAGAATTGTTTGCTAATGTATCTATGTGTATTACAAATTTATTAATACCGATAGCCAGCTGTCTTCTGCCTAGCTAGGCATTCGACAACCAGCTCGCACGACCACAGAAGTCAGCGACACTGTGGCCCTAGATGGAGCATGCTTGGTCTGAAATACACTGGCTCTCAAAGGAGCTCGAGGAAACACACCTGGTGCTTGGTGACAGATTTTTCAACATGAGATATTTTCCTTTATTATTACTGAGAGACAGCTGTCTTCTGTCTAGCTAGGCATATTATTCGACAACCAGCTCGCACGACCACAGAAGTCAGCGACACTGTGGCCCTAGATGGAGCATGCTTGGTCTGAAATACACTGGCCCTCAAAGGAGCCCGAGGAAACACACCTGGTGCTTGGTGACAGATTTTTCAACTTGAGATATTTTCCTTTAACGGTAGCTCAAGCTCTGCTTGTGTATTGAGTGGGATGGAACCTCGAACCTCACATCAATCTACCCCCTTCAACTACTCGGTCGCCATCGCTACAAAAAATGGCCTATATCGTTTTACCGCTGCAAATCTATACACTCGTGACCATAGTATTGTGTGGCGGCATACGTTTAATCTAACTATGGCAAAGATACCCGTAATATTTGTATGGAACATTTAATTTAGATTTCCATTATAAAAACCTTGTCGATAGTTTATCGAAAATATTAACTACAATACCAATGTCGTATTTTTTTGTGGTACAATACTTTCAGTTAATCCTTTCTATCGAAAAAAATAACTAACTATGCAAATAAAGTTTCAATAGTCAAAAACTTCCTTTAAACGTTCTATGTACCTAAGCGTCTTTTCACAATATTTTTATAAAAACTAAAAAAACCGATGACCTTTTTTCAGCTAAATTTTAATTCCAAATCAAACCTCCCGTTACCGAGTTATAGTTAAATACGACTTTCATCCCCCTGGCACGTTTACCCAACTAATATCTGGAATAACAATTAGTTAGTTCTAACAAAAAAAAAACATCCAAATCGAAGCACCCGTTACTGACATAAAGGTAAATTACGACTTTCATGCACTCTCCCACGGAAACCTCCACTTATTTTCGTGATAACATTTTAGGTAGACCTTTCTAACAAAAAAAAATATCCACATCGTGTTACTGAGTTATAGTTAAATACGATATTCAACCCTCACAAATATTCGGGATAGCATCATTTTAGTTAGACCTTTCCATTAAAAAAGAATCAACCAAATCAATACACGCGTTACAGAGTTATAGTTAAATACGATGTTCATCCCCACCTCCCACGGGAATCCCCACTTATTTTTTTGATAACATTAATTTCTGTTAGTTCTTTCTAACAGAAAGAAAAATTGTCTAAATCAAATCACGCGTTACTGTGTTATAAATTAATATAACTTTCATCCCCCCTCCCCCTCCCACGGGAGCCGCTTCGGATTTTAAAAGTAGACATGGTAACAACCTTAAGCATACTAAGTTTCATCAGAATCCATCCAACAGTTTCGGAGTTATGGAAAGTCCAGAAACAAAAATAAAAATAATTATAGATTTGGGGTCTGTATCGTTAATAACACCCCGCCATATAATTTATATTAAAAATATATTCAATGTACAGAATTTGATCCGTTACAGTTTTATTATAAGTTTAGATTTCATTAAATTACAAGTTGATACAAGTTGATATACGGCTTTCACGACACGAAGTTCTCCTCATGCGGGATGGTGATGTCGACGAGCACTGCTCTGCACTGAGATCGATCTACCAGCACGATATCAGGCCAGTATTCATGTATTTATCTATTAAATTGACTGATGCTCAGTCCAATTTAGTAGATATTTCTAGTTGGCATTATAAAAACAAGTATTTTTTTATACAACTTTTAATTTGATTACAAAATGTTGTTATTGAGTGTACATAACAAAGTTTATCAGTAGAGTCATGCAATCGATTCAGTTTTAAGAACTTTGGTGTTGTTTGCCACTTCGTGTCAAGCTTTTTATCAGGTAAGTCTACTTTTAAAATGTAAGACTCGTAATTAGACTTATTAAAAGTATGAAAATTTTAGAAGTAGTTTTACTAGGTACCCACACTTTGTACCCTCAAGGGTACAAGCGGTACTTTAAGTTATTTATTTCAAAACTTTTGCGCTTCTGATGTTTTGCAAAGTAAAAATATCTGTTCCACAATGGCAGTTCTATTTAGGTAGACAGGTGACAATCTATGTTTCAAGATGAGTTTTTCCAGATTTATAAAACATAGTGTTCGGTTTTTACATGATAGTCTGTGACATTTTTGTATATGTATAACTCATTAAGGCCAGGTTTGGTTTCGGAGTCTCATATATCTCTGTATACTTAATTGCATAAATTTATCCACGCTTTAACTCGCTCAGAATAAAACCGTTCCTTGCGAATCAATGAAAGCTTACTTTATACAAAAATTTTCTACCGCCTTTCAAAAAGAGGATGTACTCAAAACGACTGTTTTTTAATGTTTGTTACCTAAATTCTTGGAGATAGAAAAATCTCACAGAGGAACTATCACTGAAAAAGTCTTTGTTTGTTTTAAACCTTATACCCACCTCCCACGTGTAGTCACATTTTGATTTTAAACAAAATTGGTCAAAGCGTTGGATTATTAAATAGAAATAACTAAACATTTTCTATCGACGTCTGCCATAAACGAAGTCAAAAGACACATTTAAAAAAAAAAATATCAAAAATCAAAGTAAACTCGTATATAATGTTTAACATTAATTCATCTTCTTACTTTGCAAATTTTCTTATATGTGCCACATGTAATTTTGAAATATGCTGTCCTTAATTATGTATACGAATGCCCATTGGGAATTTTAATTTCTGCAGTATTTCTGTGACCATTGTAGCAGTTTTTTTTTTTGTGTTGTTGTAGTTAGTCACTTCATGTTTCTTCTTCTTCTCTTCTTCTATTCTTATTAATAAAGTCACATGCCCCCTTTTGAGTTGCTCTTTTTCAATCTTAGTTTATTATTCAAAATTTAAATTACTTATTATGCTAATCAATGCATTTTGTGTAAGTAGATACTTAATAAATATGTATACGCTTGCAATTGACTAAGATATACAATATAATAAAAGTTAATAAAAATTGACAAATATTTATAATCATTGATTTATCGATACTGATGATGATGATGATGATGATTTATTGCGAAAAGGAAGAAAACTTAAAACTAAACCGAGATTAACATAAACAGTGTAAGTAACATCTACAATTGAGTATGAATTAGCAGCGGGCCCCAAACTAGGCATAGCCTGTATCTTGGGCACCCTGACAGGTACACCCTGGCAGGACACAGTTGATAAATAGCGGACTTTACAGACGCTAGCGTGTTGTACACATTAGCATATCTAAACGTTATTATTTACAATACTAAAATTTTGAATGACTAATGACAAATTTAGTAACAATTTGTCAAAGAAATATATAATTTAGAAATAAGCTTTTTTACTAATTCGAAAACGATACTATTCAAAGTTTTCGGCTCATGTCTATTATTATACCACTTAACTAAACTTAACACTTCAACATTAATATAACGTTAATTAACAATATTTTCAAATTGAATTTCCTCTGCTCCTAATTTTTTTCCTCAAATGTATAATGTAAAGTTCTTATATGAAGCTAATTTATGAAAATCACATCAAAGAAAGTAGTTAAAAACATAGTAATAATAATGTGTACATCAGGCATATTATGTTCGGTTGTTCTCATCTTGCTAACGGGGCATATTTCCATAGGCATAACTTATTAGCCAGGATTATCCACCATCAACTTCTTCTTGGCCTTGTCGAGTCCGAAGTACCGTATTATCACTATGCACCGTCACCAGTTCTCTAAAATAGTCGTGCGTTGGTCTACTAGGACCACTCTATCATCACGGACAGGACTAATGTTTGCAATAAGCCTGATATCGTGCTGGTAGATCGATCTCAGTGCAGAGCAGTGCTCGTCGACATCACCATCCCGCATGAGGAGAACTTCGTGTCGTGAAAGCCGAGAAAGAAAAGGTGAGCACGAGATGACCGTCATGTGGGATGTTGATTCGACGACCATTGTTCCAATAGTTGTTTCGGCATACAGCCTTATAGCTAAGAGTCTCGATGTTGGTCGAAGAAGGTAGGAGATTTTGATCTTAAAAGCCTCTCGCGAGATAGTTGGATCAAAGGTCATATAAAAAACTTAAACAAAAAGTTTAAGTTTTTTATAATAATTTATGTTTTTTATTTATGCTGATGAAATAAGGAAAAAAATTATTGAGTACGAACATAATGTGTGATGAACAAATTAGTTCAGTTTCTAATTTCATCCATTAGTTTGACTTCGACCCAGTTGCATAATCACATTGGAAAATAAAGTTTTAGATAAACGCTAATATTTAAGAAAATATAATTAATCGTCCCCTTATCACTGCCATACCGTTGGTACATGCGAAGTTTATTTTAACTCTATTATAGGTTACCTTATCACTGTATGTGAAAAACATTGCGGGCCAAAAAATTTAAACAAACTACAGTATCCGCATTTATATATCAACTTTGCAATCTGGAATCAACAAACTGTTCAAATACCATTCTTTGCCAAAAATCAAAACACTGTCGCCAAGCACCTAACACACCGTGTGCATACACAGCCAATGTATTTCAGACTAGGCTTGCTCCATCTAGGGCTACAGTATCGCTGATTTCCGTGGTCGTGCGAACTTGCGGTCAAATGCCTAGTTGTGTAGGATAAAAAAAAACAATAAAGCAATATAAATCTAATCAACATCTACTTACATTACAGGCATAATGAAGAGTTTAGTGATCTTCGCGCTTTTAGTTGGTGCGGCACTTTGTGCACCAACCTCCAAGGAATCTTCAGAAGACGAGAAACTAACGATCACCGAAGACTTCTTCCCTGATGAACTGAAAGTATACACCGCCGAACACGAAATAGTCAACATTCTTGTACCATTAAATGCTCTCAACTTTGAAGACGACGACGATGAAGATGATGATGACGAGAGTACTGACAGCGATACTACTGTTTTCTTCGTAGAAGCTGACATTAAAGACGGTGTCAAAGAATACAAAGGCATCTCAGTCTTGAGAAATAAACAAGCTAAAAAGATTCTTCCCACCGGCACAGACGCTTCCGCAGCTAACGATGATACTAAAACTGCGTATTTTGGAGCCACTGACGGTCTTTATGTCTATAACGACAAAGAAAACACTGCTGAAAAATACGGAACAGTGACTGACAGCATCATCAGTCTTGTCAAGGTCAACGGATCAGATATCATCTACATTTTGACTGACAAAAATGAACTGTTCAAAGTAACAGAAGAAGGTACCAAGAAGACCAAAATCGATGAGGTTGTGGGAGCTCTAAGAATTTACTCGCCGAATTTGCTTTCATCAGTTCAAATGTTTGTAGTATGTATGTCTGTATGTAAGTATGAATGTATATTAGTTCTCGCGTACAGGCCACAATTTTGATCCGATCTTGACAAAACTTAGTATATAGGTTCTTTGATTTTCACATTTTTTGTCGTCCGCGATTTGAGCAGGGGGGGGGGTCCCATAAAAAGGGGGGAAGATTGCCACTGCACTATTTACCAATCGATTTGCATGAAAAACAGAATATAGACTAAATACATTATTATTACAAAATCTGCCAAATATGAGTAGAATTTGGTCAAGTGTTTATCAAGATATTAAGATTTCCGTTTCTGATTTTGATAACAACTTATCGAAGCAAGGTTCATCGCGGTCAGGACTTGGCTGGGTGACCGAAAGTGGTTTAAAAAACTTTCTTAGGCTATTGTTTTCTTTGCTTGAGATTTGTACAAAAAATTTTGCACGTGTGGCAAGATTCTATGAATTAGTGTCTGGAAAGTAAGCCTAAATAGACCTACTGCAAAAGTACCGCCCAACATAAAAACAAAGAAGCAGAACGAGCATGTGATGATCGACAGGCTCATAGTTTGGAAAAAAATTATTTATTTATGTGTCGGGTGCCGAGTAATGTTAAAAATAAATTTATGGGTAAATAAAAGGTTTAGTCAACGGATATCTAGAGACAGTTACTCATTTGGTTTTTGCATCAAATTGTTTTCCACTTACTGATCGCTATTCAGTACCTATAAGTGCAGTGATACAATGTTAGCATGGGCTGTTACAATTCGTAAGTACCAGGGATTGACATTTACCAAGAGTAGTCGTAGATATAGGGTAAAGAGAACTTGCTGCGAGTTGCCCGTATGTCGCCCTTTCTTGCGCTCGACGATTCAAACATACCTTTCAATTAAGACAAATTAAACAAAATCGGTAACATGAAGTTGTTGCTCTTGAGAATGGAAGATGAACCGCAACTAAATCGATTAGGTAGCAAAAAGAAATTAACAGATTTTCAGTTTTCGTTAAATTAGGTCGTTCGAACTATAAGTTACCTAACTATAGTTGTAGAGTTGGATGAAAATAACTTTTCTCGCGAGGTCTACAGTTCAAAGAACTACTAGTTTATCAAGTGCTTTTAAATAGAGAATTATATCTCGACGCTTTAATTCTTAAAAAGTGATTAACGCCCGCAATCATAGCTTCTCATTAGGATTTCTTCTGTATCACGAATACGACTATTACAATAAACAATAAACCCAGATCTTGGTACGTATGTATTTTTACAGTTCCTGATCGATTACATCATAATTCCATCAGCGTCTAAACAAAAAAAATTAAATAGGTCTTCGTAATCTATATAATACTAATGAGGGACAAACTCTACTTTATGATTAGATCCATTTCTAATGATGTTATTGAGCCTCCAATAACCGACATTATAATATTACTGAGATCTTTATACCACGTAGACCCATGACCATACATAGATTTAAGCAGCACTTCCATTACATTATATTCATAAATTTTTCCTTCATGAGCAACTATTATATATAATGCTAAATCTACACTGAAAGCACTTGGTCGCTCTGCTATGTTAAAATCTTTTGTCTGTACAGTACCATTAATATAAAGTATATATAGTGCTCCATCTCCTAATAATGGTATACAATTTTTCATAATAAAAGCTGGTCTTATTAACGTGACATCTGTAAAATCTTCACTAACCATAAGCGGTGCAGTACTAGATGCTTTTAAAATATATATCAAATCAGTCTTGCATTCAACATAGTAAATATTATTAGAAGTATCTAAAACAAACTGGTTCGCGCATATAGTGTTAATAGCTGCAACTCTGATTCTTACACTTCCATTACTTTCTAAAGCAAAAAGGTTCTTATCGCTGGTTAAATAGTAAATTCTATCCTTACCGTTGGCTTTTTGGATTTGAATTATATCGTCATGGAAATCGCCAAATCTCTTAGCTGATAGGCTGTTTTTTTCATATTTGTATACTCCATCTTTGGAACCGAAATACACATTCTTATCGCTGCCGTAGTCTACTGTCGTATCACGACCGCCTTCTAGAATTTCGTAAGCTGCTAAATCTTCGAGCACATATATACAAGTCCCTCCATCAAAATGTGGGTCTGTCACAGTGAAGAATATTGTAGGCATGTCATAAGGTTTAGCATATATAAACGTGTTATCAACGGACTGGACTAGCACTTTGGTTATATTTCCTGATGTTTTAAATATGACTTCTTCTGGATTGAATATGGAAGAGTTTGAAGTAGAAAAGTTCGATCGGACAAGGAACATGACTGCTAGAATGCTCCTCATCTTATTACCTACCTGAAATGAAATAAAAATAAATTGAGTACGTCTGCTATAAAAGCATGCAGGGTGGTTATAGGTTTAATAGGATGCTTTTTGTCATACGAGGTACAACCTATTTAGGTTTAGGCTAGGTTACTTAAATATTAGGATATAGAGATAAAAGTGGGATCGTTGTGTAAACGAACACTTGGAAAGGAGTTTGGAGAAATATTAAGTCGTATTGTTTGAATTTTGTTTCAGGTTGAGAATAATAAATGCTTCGGCATGATGACAATCATGCCGAAGCATTTATTATTATTTAGTGATGTTCAGCTGTCCAAATAAAAAAAAAAACAATAGAACAGAAAAAATAAATTCTCTTCTTTAAATCGCATTCGTTAACAGATTCTCGTAAAATTTTGTGGGCAAGTTGGATAAATATACGATTCTTTTGACGATTAAATTTAAATTGGATATTTTCCTAAATGTGGGTAGTAAAACAAACGGCATTAAACGTAAAAATGTCAAATAACTCAGCAAAGACAGACGCTGGCAGAGCCAGTAGTTATAATAGGTACTTTGGAACAAGAATCGAATACTATTCATAATAGAATCGTATTCATATAGCAATATACCAATGCAAAATATTTTGCTGTGAACTATCATCGTCCGTATCATAAAACAGCAGGCGTTTTAACGTTTCACCGACTTCCCAGAAATAGGAGAAGGTAAGACAGATATACTTATTTTATATGAAATGATATTAAAAGGTACAGTGCAGATGTTATTGCTAAACTTAATAATGTGTGCTACCTGATTTCTCGGACACGGCTGGACCGATATGAAAAAATATTTTCGTTTGAAAGGCTACACTTCTTTAGCCCGTTAAATTTTGACAGAATCGGTTCAGAAATTAGATTTCTAAATACTCGTAGAAATAACTGAACAAGTTTTATGCAATGATAATCGCTAAACACTTTTTATTATTAAATAATAACTTATAATATACTTGCCACGATACATTTGGCCTATCTGCGATTCCTGAAGTATATATACTTCAGTTTCCAGATGTCAGAATGATTTGATGATGATAATGATGAATGACTTTCAAAATAATAAACGTTGCATTGTACCTAGTACCTTTACAAATCGGCGGTATCGGTCAATAAAACAGTATAAAAATTTAGTTAAGAGAATGCCGAAACTTTCGAAAACGATTATAACGACGAACGACATAATGCAATGGCAAATTTACTCATTTCATATCATATCAGACCAGCGTGAATACTATACGCAACTTTTAAGCAATCATACATTACTAAGCTTATTACTAAATTAATAAACGAGCAGATTTCTTCTGTTCTTTATTCGAATATTATCGATCTATTCGGACAATGACAGCAAGTAGGTTAGTCGTACATTTTATGTAGATGGAGTGTGAAGTGATGCAACAGTAACAGCGGAGGGTGATCACGCAAGACTAACAGTCCGTGCGTGAAAATTAGGTGCGCGTGCGCATTGTAACGCACGGCAAACATCCACCAAAAGGACCGTCACTGCGCAGTCATTGGTTCAACTTTGTTTTTTTTTATCCTACACAGCTAGACATTTGACCACAAGTTCGCACGACCAAGGAAATCAGCGATACTGTAGCTCTAGATGGAGCATGCCTAGTCTGGAATACACTGGCTCTCAAGGGACGCTGTTGGAACACATCGTTTGGTGCTTGGCGCAGATTTTACAACTTGAAGGTAGTGGCTAGCTAGGCTTTAATTCAATAGTGTGTCATTCGTTAAACTAGTAAAACGCAACACAAGTTATAACTCATAAGAGACCCTTTCCTTGCTCCCAGGATATCACAGTAAAGTCATCCAGGCCTTATTTACATATATTTGCGTGAGTTTTTTTATATATGATACAAGGTAAATTTAAAAATCATGGCCAGCTAAAATAACACTAGTAATATGAATATATTTAGTCATTATTTGTGAATTAGAATTGATTTTTTAAATAGTCGGCCAAGAGCGAGTTGGACTCTCGCACATAGGGTCTCGTGCCGTTATCTATACAACATTATTAATAAAGAGCATTAAACGGTCAAAAATCACGTTTGTTGTCCTCTTAAATATTTATTTTATGATGTTTTTAGTATTTTTTGTAATAATGGCAACAAAATTCATCATCTATGAAAATTTCAACTGTAGCTATCGCGGTTCATGAGGGATGGACGGACAGTCTCTTCCGTAATAGTCCTGTTTTTACCTTTTAAATACGGAACCCCAAAAATTATGTTGCTAACTACAAAATGGAAGATGGATTAATAAACTATTATCATGTTGCTAGCGCCACATCACATTTAATATAATATATTGTTTTAGATGCGATTATACATAAAGCACGTCATCTTGCCGTTACTATTTGAGAGAAATGCAAATCTACAATGGAAACACGCAATCCGTGTTTCCTTCCTTCCTATATTAGATAAATACAACGCATCTAACTGTAACACTTCATTTGCACGAAAACCAAACGAAATTAAACGTATTTATAAACAGTTAAATAATAGTTAATAACTTACAAAATATATGAATAATATTATAATTAAATTATTATCGAGTTTTTATTTGACATCGTCAGTACTTTAGTGAGCTATAGATTTTTATTCAGGAAATTGATATCGTCCCATTTATACATTTGTTGTTAGCGATCATATAAAAGTTATTTTATGTGTGTTTGTTTGTGCCATTTAGATAATTATAGAAGAGCAATGTCCGGTGAAGATAGTATGAAATACTTTTGTTTCTTCATATAATCTATTATTTCTTCATATATTTCTTCGAGGTCTAGAGGTCGAGTTCGGTTTGCAGATTTAAATGCTTTAATTCCATAAATCAAAAATCACAAATTATATTTCAGCTGCAAATGTCGTGAATTCATGATGAATCCTCACCTGATATCATCATTCATTGCCACTCTCTTCCTACTCACTAACGGCGAGAAATGCGACAGGACCAAGATCGGCAACGAATATTACAAAAGACAACTCATCGCAACCATCGATGGCTATGCAACAGGAATAGTCATAGATCCAAGAACTGAACACATATTCTTCATTCTACATAAAAGAAATTATACAAAAGGAATACATTTGCTGAAGCATGGGTCTTTGGGGATCAAAGCTCTGCCGGTCTCTGATGAACTTATTGGCCAGTGCGTAGCAGTAGACGTACCTAATAACATCATCTATATAGGAACCAATCAAGGACTTGTGACTT
This sequence comes from Ligdia adustata, assembly GCA_947049295.1. Classification (NCBI taxonomy): domain Eukaryota; kingdom Metazoa; phylum Arthropoda; class Insecta; order Lepidoptera; family Geometridae; genus Ligdia; species Ligdia adustata. The sequence continues at coordinate 7,198,519 of OX346239.1, forward strand.
ACGATTATTCTAGAACAGAGATCACAGCAGAACGACCTATAGGTGACGATGATGTCAAAAACATTTTCATAGACAAAAGCAATCAAATGTACATAACTACTGGATCTAATCACGAAATATTCAAATTTGTTAATAATTCAGCAGCTGTGAATAGATATGATAAGATTCCGAAAGCATACAGCTTTGTTCAAGACTCCCAAGGGAATGTATATTACGAATATATAGATGGGAGATTGTATTTCTTTTCTATAGATTATTTTGAGCCTGTACAGTTTAAAGGATTCACTAGAGAGCTGAAATACATACTTCAATTGAATCCACACGATGAAGCAATAGTTGCAGTCAAAGGATTTTTGTTTAAGTTGACAACAAAGAGTATTTTGCCGGCGAAAATTGGACAGCTTGGATTCAAAATAACTGGATTGGCGTTCGATGGTAAAAATAATATTATAGTAGGAACGAAAGGGAAAATCTATAGATATAAGCCAATCGATACTAATGATCCTTGTCCTCCAGATGATTATTTTATGTCTACTATTTAGGCTTTAGATTTTTATTATTAAAGAGATAAAGGTAAAGCCGAATTCTTTAATAATTTTGTTCATCATTAATTTATTCTAGAAGTTAAAAATGTGATTTTAAAACCTTTAATATCGAAAGATTTCTGAACAAAAATAGGTTTTTAATCTAAAGGCAATCATGTAAAAAAAAGGATGTTCGTAACTATGAATCTGAGAAAGATGGCATTTTTGTAAGGTTTTATTTTAGCTCTAAAGAATTCAGCTTTTATTTCTGTTTGTTTATATGCTTTGTTATTAAATGAAATCAAAAATTAATTAAACTCTAGAAAAAAAGTTAGTAAGAGCAGCGGCCTTAGCTGGAAAGACACGCAGCTACTGCTATCTATCAAGAACAAAATATTTAACTAATTTAAAAAATCTCGTGTCACGGTGTTTGTTACCAAACTCCTCCGATACGGCTAGGCCGAAATTAGCAAGACAGTGTTTGCCTATGTATATAATTCTATGATCGAGAAACATTCCATAACTTATGTGACTTAATAATAAACGCGTCTTACTCTCAGCGTGTTTTGTTTTGTTTTAGCTAATATATAATTATTGTCTCGCGACAATCGAAGAGAAGAGTAGCTCAATATTTAATGTAGAGAAAATTGAGGTTCCGTTTTTATTCGCTAGAGGCGCTGCAATGCTTCAGTTTGTAGAGTCAGTGCGGAAAGAGAACTAAACCGTCGTGGCGTAAAATGGAACTAACAAGATGATTTTATATGACAGCCTCAACCTAGTAGATAAATAATAAAATATGAGTACTAAATAAATAAATTGGTTAAATAATAAATAATTAGTCAACTGACACGCGCTTTGTTGACGTAACTGTATTGTCAATATAGCAAATACGTTAAATAACACACAGTTGCGCCCTCATATCTTACGAAGGTATTCTTTTCTTTCAGACTATACATTACCGTATATGAATAAAGGGAGCACTTCATTCATCTATGATATTACTTATTAAAATGTATTAATACCTACGTTATTTCCATACTAAGGCTCTCGTAGTTAGTTTGGTTTACTATTCCAAAATTTTTTCAAAAGTGTTGTTATTGTGTTATATAATGAATACAACTAATATGATATTAAAAGTCAAAGAAAGCATACGTAACTACTGGTCTTATTTTAATTCTTGTGTAAATTAAAAATTACTTTAGAGTTAAACCTTCTGTTTGAAGTCAGCAGAAATTGCAAAAAAGACTAATTTTGTCTAGTGCACGCAGACATATTTTATGTTACAGCGCCATCTATGTCATTTCTGCGTAACCTTGATAACTTGAAAGTAAAAATAAAAAATAGGTAGGTACATGTTGATTGAACTTGTCCCAATGTCCCTAATAGAATACCCAAAAAGGATTGGGCTCGTCCGGGATTTGAACCCGGGACCTCTCGCACCCTAAGCGAAAATCATACCCCTAGACCAACGAGCCGGTGCTAAACTAGTCGAAATTACGTTATTAAATTTAGTACATAGTATATTATAATCAATTACTTTAATTTGTACTATTACTTATTCTGTGGTAATAAATTTTGCTATCGTATTGTGTGTGAGACAACCAGAAAGAATGAACCGATTTTAATATATTTTTGTTGTTTAAAAGGTGCACATTCCTATTAGCTGGAAGTGATTAGCTAGTGCAAGATAAACAGGCGAGCTGTTAACATTTGGTTTTACATGGCATTACTAAAATACGCGAACACAATATTCATTAGCGACTTTACAAAAAATAAACACAACCACTGGACCAAATTATCTTACTTAGAATTCTTACTCGAAGTGAAGGGCTGCACATATCTGCCACAAAGGTATTCATTAAAGGTCGATAAATGTCGCTGTAGCAAACTTCCACTTCCTCACCTATTTAATAGAGGGATTACGCAATAAAATAAAAACTAGATGACAAAAAACATCGTAGATCCTCTACGCCAAATTTCGTCAAGACTGGTTGAAAACTACGACTTGTATTCGATTACCAACATCTAACAAACAAAGTAACATCTAACATACTTAATACAACATCTAACAAAATACAAGCAACCAATTTTTGGCTTTATTAACATACCTATATATTTATTAATATATTATATTTATCTATTTAAATTTTTTAACGTTATTTTTGACAGACTCGAAGCTGAGTCGCTTCTCTCGCTTCGCTCTTTATATTAATCTGTACCAATTCGCATTTGACATTTTCCCGCCGAGTCATTACATAACAATGACGTCACGAACACATATCTAACCTCCAACAAAGAGTTCAACACAGTAACATTGTGTTCGCGAGTGAAAATACTGTCTCACGGTATAAGAACTCAAATGAGATATATAAGACCTAGCATGATAAAGATCTGACTGATTCTTAACAATTCGAAAGCGTGTCCGATCGTATTCGGAAACTTTTTGACAGGAACAAGTTTGCCAAAGGCATCGCGATTATTTTGCAACTTAGTTAGGTACTTTGTATTCTGAGAGGATCATTTGAGCGAAGATGATGTTATAGAATGAATTACTGAGTACTTTCATAAATATATAAAATACGTGAGGCATATAGCCTCATATATATAACAGTAACTATTTATGTTTATTAACTAAAACCGAAATATCTGATAAAGTTATTAGACTTAAATTAGTAGTAGTTGAATTTGTTTATTAAATTTATCTTCAAAAAGAGTCTAGAACCTAAAAAAAAAGAAAGTATATTTGTACAGAAAATGTGCAGATGAGTTTAACTATTCGTTCGGATAAGTTTATGTATGGTTCAGAATCAGCATGAGCCTATTTAACCTACTCATAATTATATATTATTTATATATATTATATTTTGTAAGTGGCTATATTTCAAAATGTATTACAAACCAAAACGAAGATCGAACCTTGGACGTCACGGGACGCTAGTTAACAATTCAATAGATCTGATCTTTGCCCCGTATTATGATATTTTAAATATTATCATATTTCTTAGTTTCCTTAAGAGTGTCTTCTCTGGAAGTTGTGTAATGAATGAAAACATGAAAACATAAAATTATGTTATTAATTTCATAATTTTCCTTACAATCTAAAATATTTAAATACCAAATGTATCTAGGTACCTATATCATTGATGAACATAAACATTACAATCAACTTTTACTATGAAACCTACTCCAATTATGAAATAATCAGGACCTAAATTATCATAATATTTTGTTATTAAGTATAGTAAGTAGAAACTGCTGTTTATTTTTTTTTCGGCAAATCTTAGTCCCATAGCAAAACTTGTTTGTAATTAATAATGTCTGTCGGTCAGCCGAACACTCTGTATATGTCAATTATATAAAAATAACAAAGTTAATCTCGTATTTTGATGAGTATAATTTATTTTATTACTGTGAACTGATTACTATCTGAGACGTCTTAAATTAAGTTAACTTTAACTAAAGATTTGCACATTCACTTTTGAGATCACATTTTCTTTAATGAATCACATACATTGCGGTTCGGACACAAATCTTTCACATATGACAAGTACGAAAACTGTAATGTATATCTACAAAACTTAAACCGGCAAAACTTCTTTGACTATGTCACTAAACTTGATAAATTTAACTTGACATTTCAACATGTATTAAATCCATTGCCGTTTTGGATTGAGGTAATTAAAATGATACTAAGCAAATTCTTCAATGCACACTAGTCAACTTGAAAATATTAAAAATAATAACACCGTTCTAAAATAGGAATGCTACCCACCACTGCGTTCGAAGCCTCGAGTTTAAAACGTAAACTTTACCTTACGACCTGTCAGTGCGTTCGAAAATTTAAACAAGGAGGCTGTCTTTTGTGTTTTTTTTATTTATTTTTTCAAATAAAGAATGCAACATCTTTTATTAACTGAAATTTAGTGATTTTCATATTTTATGAAATTCGTGTGAGAGTTTGGAACGAGACTGTATTTTCTGCTGGATTTTTTCAGAATGTGTAAGTATTATTTTTAAAGATACCTTATAATATTTTGAAAACTATTAGCTAATTTGTGTTTTTTTTTTAATTTCATAAAGTCATTCCTCGGTCAGTCTATGTATTTATATTTTATTATTAGCTTAGTTCGCGGATAAATCATTATTGCCAAGTCTTGTATTGCTGAACCTCTTATACGCAAGTTAATTTGGTATGTCTCTCGACAGTTAGTTTTTATGGAGCAACGACATGGCTTTTATTTCGGTTTTATAGTCTCGATAGTTGTTTAAAGAAAAAGTAAACTCTAGTATCATAACTAGCTACAAAATGTATGTTCATAACTTACACATACATTAATATTGCTTAAAGTACATTTACAAAACAATTTCTCACGAATGTAAAAATATATCGTGGAGTATTTTTTGCGACCGACTGGTTTATACACGTCAGACAAGAAATGACTTAAATCCACACAGTATAAGAAAATTTTATGAAATACGTATGGAAGATGAAGGCACCTCTAAGGGTGATAATTAGAGATCAACGCTCCCTGCTAACCTGGAACCGGTAAAGCAGTAGTCGGGCTCAGGGTTCCGTAGACGTAAATCTTAACTAAGCAGTTTACGTAAGCTTGGCATATCGTAAAGTTTACTTATTTACTTTATTAACCAGATTAACTTACTTACTCGAGGTTGTCGCGTGTGCAAGTATTAGCTATTTATGATTGCAATAATTTAATGAAATATCGTGAGGAAATTTGATTGTCAAGTAATGTTATTTTAAGGTGTTCTAGTAATGACAGTCGACCTCTTTCCCACTTAAAACTGATACAGTCTAACGTAAGTCACGGAAGAAAACTTTTTGTGACTTTTAATGTTATTATTATTTCAATTATTTACACAGGATTCAGAAGTACTTTTTAACAAGTGGTTAGAAGCAAGTTCTAAAAAACCCGACTACTTAATCGTTAAACCTGTGTATCATCCTTAGATTAATTTTTTTTAACTTTGATGTACCCATTGTCTCTCACGACTGAGACGAATCTATTCACTCCACAAAAATTTTGAATCCACTCGCAAAAAATATGAAAAGCCGTTTAGGCTCTAGGGCGTGCCAAAAAAATATACATACATACATACACTCGAAAAACATAACCAATTTTTACCTGACTGCGAAATAAGGAGTTATTTCGCAGTCGTGTAAAAATTTGTTAGAAACGACTTTAAACATAACCGACCACAAAAATTCTAACTACTATATCTTAACAAGTGAAACCATGGGATGAAACTATTACAGCCTATGACCATCTGCAGATTAAGACAACTCCAATAACGTAGATCAAAATTGGTCTTCAGATTTAGGCTGTAAATTGTAAGGGTCACAGTAAGTAGGGCTTACATACCTACACTCGAAAAACATTACCCTATTTTCGGGGAGTCGGGTAAAAAGGATGCCTGTAGTGTATTATGTGTGCATTTGCAAGTATTTATGTAACAAATAGGTATTCCGACACGCTCCAACCGATCCACACTGATCCGCCTAAATATGCGTAACTTATCGCAGTGTACAAAATTAATTTCGAATTAAAATCTTGCCATGTTATTGAAGGAGGCGACTGATATATTTTTCATTAATACACAATATTAACCACATCTTTAGGCATATTTAGGTAGACGTACACCGTCCTGACCAAAAATTAAACAAGTCTTTTAATTTAAATTGCACTGGAATATAAGCCAATAATACAAGTCAGGTTTTGAACCCCGGGTTACTTGGTAACCGTTGACGCACGTTTATTTCGTATTTTCATTCGCAAATATCTTTTAGTAAATATTCGCAGTGAATACAGATATAATCATAGTGTTTAATGTGTTCATTTTCACCTTGTAACAGAAACCCCAGAATTCGAAGAGGCCTACTCGAAAGTTGCAAGCCTTGATTTCAGGTTTTGTGATATCAAGATCTTAATTATATATCTGTGTATAAATATAAACTTTTATAATTAGGTATTGTTCGTAATGGTATAATAGTCGTTGGCTTAATACACTGACCGGTAAAAGCATCTTAACAGAGCAAAAACTACGCATCTTGAAAAAAATATTATAAAATCTATGCTAAAAACAAAAAATGAAATGTAATATAAAACCAAATACTTTTTGATAGAAAACTTAATACCTAGTACAAACGTAAAAGTATCAAAGTCAAAGTTCAGCAAAGTCAGCATGATGTTTCGTCGCATAGTAAAATTGATTCAAATTACCGTATATATAATGACCATTTTCGGTTGAGTACACTCCTAATGAATCATTCTAAATGTTACAATTTTCTACGTATCCATTCAATAAATACTTAAATACCAATAATAGTTAAATAAATTGTTAGTAAGTAGTAACTTTTGCTTTGTTAAGAGAAAAGTGGTTTTCTTTGGAGGAGGCTTTTACCCAAAGGAGGTCCAAACAAAAAAATCTGCACTCGATAATTATTTCTGTTTTTATGAATTCACTTCACTTATAATTGCTTGTGTTTAATTTATGTCTAAATATATCTTTATTTGTATGGAATAAAATAAAGCTTATTTTATAGACCAAATAATAGAAAAAAAAAACAATACATAAATGCACACACATATAATCAATGCATGCTTATAAAAAAAATATTGTCAATTATAATAATTAAAATTCAAATTCAAACTTTTGCGCGGTCCCAGAATTCAAATTAAGATAACCTCGAATCCGGAAGGAAGCGTTCCGTTCCTCACTTTCTTACATCATTGTTGCGCAACGCGCATGTCACTCGCGTTGTGCGAAACGGAACGCACATCATTGCCATGTGCAATTGAAATTATTACGTGCCTCGTATTCGGGGTCATTTCCGAGATTTTGATCTAGATTGCATTAAAGTTTAATTGGGAAAGTTTTGAAGTAAATTGTCAAGATTCATTGTATTCTATGCAAAGTGAATTTGTACATTTTTTTTCTTGTTCTTATGTGACTACAACAAGTGGTTTAAGCCACTTAAAAACCCGGCTAAATCTGCTAAACCTAAACCTGTGTATCGCTCTTAATTTGTTTTTTTTTCATGTACCCGGTGTCACTCTCACTACTAAGACGAATCTATTGACACCACTCACATAACAATACGACAAACCGTTTAAGCTCTAGGGCATACTAAAGAAATATACATAAACGTGAAAACATCCTTCTTCGGGTAGAGAGGTTCTTAATTCGTCGGACTCTCGATTTTTTGCATTGATGTAGCATGGCAATGGCAACCCTGGCCAGAATTGATTTATTTTAGGTATGTTCTCTATTCTCTCTGAAACTAGCAACACACGTAGGTAAGAAAGGAAGGTAGCGATGATTCAGCCAAAAGGACCTAGCACCCAGGCTGGGAAAAAAAGGAACGAATTTATTTTAAAGACGCTCCACGCTCTTTGCTGTAGATCAAAATTAAAGTAAATCACATTTCAAATAAAGCAGTCTTTGCAAACTATTTTTATGCTAGACCTATTAATTTTGTCTGCAATCTATAAAACCCTAAAAAAGTTACAGATATCCGAGTCATTCTCTTTCGACTATTTCCTCCTTTCATAATTACTAAATTAGTGTTGGGAAAACCCAACAAAGCGCGGATTTATGAATTTTGTCATAAATAGTATATACGGATAATGTAAGTAGATCACTTTATGCATACATAACTTTTACATTGCATAATAATTATGCCAATTATTATACAAATTATGTTGAATGTCGTTTATGCGTACTTCAAAAAGTTTAAGATGGTAATAAAGTGGTGTTGTAACAAAAATGATATTACATGAAAACTTGACGTTGTCGCCTAAATACATTATAATGTATTCGTGAATGAGTTTTAACTGGACAATAATGTATACAGGTGCTTTGTCAGTCGATTTCAGATCAAGTGGTGTTTTAGAGATTTATGTGACAGGTGATTTTTGTACTTATAAGGGAAATATACTTAGAATAAAAGATTCTATAGTTCAGTTAGCAGCAGACGGAATGTTGTCAATAAGTTGAAAGAGCAAGCTAAGCATGTTTTTTTTTTATTTGGGGTAATATTTCCCCTAAACACGGTGACCAGCAATACAATCTATTTTTCAAGTTTCACTTGTTTAAAACAAAGTTGTTTAATGTAAGTTATGGTGACTGTTACTCTAACTAACATAGTGTAGACAATTCTTATGTTAATGCATACTCTAAAATTATACTGCACGGCATATACATTACTTTTGGACTTTATATTTTTTTACATTACAAGTAGTTGCATTGTAATTTAATTTTAAATATAAGTAAATAATTATCTGTGTATGTGGGAATGTATGAACATATTCAAGTATTTTTTATATATACACACGCTACAAAATAAGTATAATAATGAAGTGATATTTTTTTTTTATCCGAACGCTGTTATTTGGACTTTGCGGACAAACTGACTGACGCATGACGGACAGACGTAAATAAACTTCTTTCCTCAAAACTCTTATTTAAATTGTATTGTGAACAGTGGTCTCTGTATCTTTAAACTGAGCACAAAATACAATTAAATATTCCTTCAGGTGATAATCCTAACTAGGTATGCTTTTGTGTTATTCAGTCACAAAATTAATAGTTGGCCAATAATTTCTACGCAAAATTTTATTCGAATGGATACCACTTAAGCTAACTTTCAGCTTAAAATAAGCATTTTTAACATGACTATAATTTTAAAGTAGATCAATCTAGATAAATGGCAAATTACTACATGCGAGTATCACAACCAAAACATAGTTCAATAATCAATTATTTTTATAGTAGAGCGCGTCAAAATAGCTGATAAGTCTAGGAGAGTTCTCTTTGGTTTTTGTTCATTATATCAAACCAACATTTATAGCTCCATTTTGATGCCAAACAAAAATCATCACTTTTGATTTCTGATTGCCGGAGTAATGGCTAAAAATATACAAAAAATATATAATATAAAAAAACTGTACAGTCGAATAAAGAACCTCTTTTCGAAGACTGCTTCTATAGTATACCTAAACATTTGAGCAACAAACATTGTTCAATAGTAAATAATTACTATAGTTAGTGGAGTGCATCAAATGGCGGATACATACATAGGTCACGGCGGAGCGTGCGCTTGCGTTCACTTGTACATAGAACTAGTGATAGTTAGTATATAATTAGGTACAGGTGGAAAGGAACTGGCAAAGGACAACAAGATTTTGTTATTGTATGTTAAATAAATAAAACTATTAGAGACTTTCAGACATTTTTAATATGTATTTCTGCGTAATATTGCCCTCGCGACCACTTTAGTGTGAATTTAAAGAAAAATACAATGTATTTACCAACTGTTTTTATTAATATTATGAATGAACAATTTATTTTATTATAAACAATACAACAAAAAGGTACACGAAAGTTGAAAAAACTCTTATGTGCCCCATGTTCCTGCTAAACATTATTGAAATCTTCAAACTTCCCCTGTTTTTCAGAAATCACCTTTAATTATTTTTTTATTTCGTAAAACATACCAGACCAAGTTGAGTCCACATTAGTTGGAAACTACGACCTGTGTGTGAGTACCAACATCAAAACAAACATACAAACCTATACTACCAGACCAAAGATAAACATGCCAGAGTCACACAAAGCAAAACACTGCGGTCAATAACATTGAATCTAGTAGCTAGGTAAATTAAAACATGAAATCAGTGATTAGTATGAACAATTTCATAAACATTAAAAACTATATTTTCCTAGAAAAAGAAAACGCTTTAATGACTGCGTATCCGAACAATGACTGCGCATAATAACTAATAATAAAAGATAAACTATAAAGATAGAATAATGCACGCGGAAGAAAAAGCGGTTTAACTTCCTAATGCTTCCTTCTTCGTTATTTATTTCAATATAACATGCGTTTTGCTCTTAAACTATACTATAAACTATAGGAAATTGGTAAACGTGTTCCTGTCAGATGAAGTCAATTTACTGGGTTGATATAACCGTGAATGGTTACTGAATGAAATAACTCGAAATGTTCAAAGGTATCGAATTTAGAGCTAGAGTGCTTATTACAAAAGTACTCCCACGTCTAACAGCGGAACTAACCGCTGTTTCGCAATTAATTTACAGATGATCACGCCATTTTTTTTTGCGAGCGCAGGAATACTCCTTGCAGATTAGTAGGGTAAAGCGTTTTTCATGAAAGAAATCCGACAGCAAACAGCAGAACTAATCTAATCTAATCGACAGCGCCGCCTTGGAGGGACTTGTTCAATGAAAAGGATTCTAGATACAATTACTACCATAACTTGAACCAATACTTAACTTGTACTTATATCTTTAGAGCGAGATAGGGGCGGGGTGGGGTACTCATAGCGACGCGGCCAATTAGAAGAAAAGAAGAATAGAAAATAATAAAATAATAATAATCCATTACATGAAACACATGTGCGAAAATATGCCCACCAGGCACCACGTAACTTTACCTCGAGTAGATACGGGTAAGGGCAGTAGATACAAAGTTCTTTTAGACGACTTAGGGGGTAGCCACACTCGATTCATACATAGGCATGTTTTTTTTATATATTTTTTATCACGCATCGAAGATAATTGGATCAAATTAGTCGTTATACGTTACAAGTTATACCTACAGACAATCGCCAAAACCTGAGAAATTATCATACGTAAAAGTCACGTAAACTTTGTTACTTTTATCTCATTTTCTCATTTGCATTCACAAGTTAATAAGCTCAGACCATACTCAACTGAATCTCTTTACATGTTGCTTTGTTACGTGAATCACACGCACTATAAACCCAAGTAATAAACTACCTACACTATTCTAGATAAAAGACTAAAAAACGAGACATTGTACGGATCGGCTTCTCACGATTGTATCGACAGGGCTCTTTGTTGGTCTGCATGCTTGAAATTTAAGTTTTTATTGCCTATTTACTGCGAGGTCGTTACTACGTGATATATATCGGGGTTTTTTTCTTAATTAAATTTTGATACAATACCTACTGTTTTTAATTGAAAAGCTTGATGTCAGTCATTGTCATTCAGATCTAAATTTAAGACAATACGTTATTACTTTGTCAGAACTTGACTTATTTGATTTTGTTATGTTTGGAACCTTTTTAGTAATAATGAATAAGCATATTTGTCTTTTTAGTGCGATTTTCTAAAACTTAAATCATTTATTTTGACTTGTATCTTTGGGGATGAAATATAGCACACGTTATTTATCAATCAATGTATTTACGAGCAAACATAAAATATAACAAAATCAGCAATGCAAAAAAAACCTATCCCAAAAAAATACATTATATCTTAATTTTTTTTTATAAAATAATTGATTGTTTCTTACACGACTAGGGACAAAAAAAATATACTTAAAAATATAATCATATATACTTTATAAAAAAATATACTTAATGTTTAGTGATCCCAGATAATTAGTGTTAGATAATAAGGAAAACCCTCCTCCTCCTTAAAACTCCTTAGCAAAAACCCTGTATAATACGTACACATATAGTCATACAAGTGACAGTGAAAGCCTCTACTCATGGTCATTGCGCCGCAAATGTACAGTTATGGTAAAAAGTGGTTGCCATCTTGATAGAAAAGCTTACATATAAGATCACGGCACGTGCCGTGAATTACGATATCGTTAAAGTTGAATGAAATCGAAAGTAATTTTGTCTGATACGTTATAGATATTCCTTGTAGCTGAGCTTAATTAATCGGTCTAGTAAATTATGTTAATAGATAAATAAAGGTTTTTAATATGTTTAAATAACTAATTACTTTTCAAATTACATAATTAGAAAATGTAAAACTATGTTACATAGAAATGTGCTATATTACAATAATATAACTAAAAATAATATAACTAAAAATAACATAACTAAAAATAATATAACTAAAAATAATATAACTAAAAACAGGTGAAAAGTTTTATCCTTGTATTATTATAATAAGTTAAATTTTCGGATTTTAAATTTAATAAAAATGTGCATAATATCTGGCACACATATATATAATATATATAAGTATGTGTACACACATAAGTAACACATATGGCAAAAAGCTATAAATCGCGACTTATGTGTGTAATTGCTTAAATGTCTTGCTAAAATTTCTAACGGCTATAAAAATGTCTCAAGTATGTATAACTAAGGGGCACGGCTCGGTTGCTAAATGTATTTATAAATATTGACATTGATATTATTGACATTGACTGATGAAAGGCGTAACGGTGACACATAAAATGACAGGCGGTTAATATGATTAATTACTTTGTTGATATATAGTCTGTGGCTACTTTTTTATTGTAATGCAGCAATTATTATGATGAAGTAGATGCCTGCGTTAAATTATTAATATGTTACATATGTTACAGGAGCTTAAAAGATTATTTAAATTCTTGATTTAACTTATAATTTGCGTTATAGTTTTTCGAAAGCGATTTTACTAAATGTATGAATGCGCTTAATATTAAACGTATTTTAATAGGTCAGACGCACTATTAAATTTCTAGATCCGTCGCAGCTATTTTTTATTTAAATTTTAAGAGAAAAACATTGTCTAGATCTACTCGATTACTTAGTAGGTATGTATCACGTATTAAGTTCTTTGGCCGTACATTGTGATTCGAGAAAGGGAAAGTCAGTACATTTTGTAGTTTTATCGTTATAAATACGATTAAATTCAACTTCTCTCATAACAATAACTATATATGCAAATATAACGATCCATATTTCATATTTTTAGAGATTTCATTTATGATGATACACACGTGGCAGACGCAGTTAAAAAATACTCTCATTTATATTCAAAATTTTGTTATAAAGACGACCTTTTGAATTTTACTAAAAACGTTATGTTACGCTAAAACTACATAACGTGTTTACTATAAAAATCGTGGAAGTTTTTACCGTGAAAATAAATGTCAATTGTATATTTGATAATAATTTCATTTATATAATTAATTTATATATTTTATTAGAATATGAAATATTTTTTTAAAAGTCAATATAAGTTAAGCTAGGGCTAGGCTAGTGTACGAAGCCGAAAGCGGGTCACTGTAACCATCATAAGAAACAACTTTCACAATGGGACCAACTCTGAATTCAAGAAAAAAAAAATTTGCTTTTTTATGTATTTCGTTAACGACCAATAAACTTCTTGTAGGGAACAGCTGTATTATTTCTCGTATTCTGAGTTGGCCCCATAGTGAAAGTTGTTCCTTAGGATGGGTACAGTGACCCCCTTTTGGCTTAGTACACCCTTAGCCAATAACCCTGTATACTAGTTTTGCAAACCGAAAATACATAAACCAAAAACAAATATTTTTTTATTGTATTAAATTTATATATTTTAGTGTTAATCGGTTTCTTTGGTATAATTGTACTGTTGAATGTAAATAAAAATGCATAATTAACATTCATTCATTCAATTTCAGGTAAAATGGCAAGGCCAAGGAACGTGAAGGCTGCGATGCTTCTTATAGTTTTCCACATAAGCACGTCATCATCGGCGAAAAACTCAGCGAGTCCAATACACGAAGTGTTTGAAGTAGTAAATGAGCAAGCGAGAATCGATGACAAAAGAATACAAATACAAACCAGTCCTGGTCTTCTACCGTATGGTAATCCATTAGCAGGGAATTCACAACAGAATGCTAAATTACACGCTCAAAATCAACAAGCTATGTTTAATGCTGAAAGGGTAAGACAGCACAGAGCGCAACTTCAGAGGCTTAATTTCAATAAAGGTCCAACACAAACCGACAGCTACATGAGAGCTTATCACGAGTCACAAGAAAATCATCAGCTTGCTTTAGAACAGCAACAATCTAATATCGGAGAAAAGACACCAGTTGCACCTCCTTCGAGATCTGCCTCTACAAGAACTTCTAGTGCCGAAAGATCTTCAAAACCAATTTCGAGGACACCAACGCCATCAGTTTTGAGATCATCAACGAGACAAAGACAATCCAAAAGGATAAGAGGACCGGACTTAGCCAAAATCATGCAAGAGGAAGCTGAACATAAAGAAAAAAACAGGAACCACAGATCTTACGGATCTGTTGAATACCAACAGTATTTGCAACCGAAAAAGTATAAGACTGTATATGTAACGGCTGGACCGACATACGACCAAGGTGTTACTATAAAACCTAACGGAAATATTGGTATCGGACCATCTGAGTCAAACGAAGAAGCCATGCAATTATTCACACAAGCTATACCAAGTGAAACACAGTATGTGTATCCAAAACAGTATAGTCAAATGCAGCAATATGAGTCAGCTCAAGATATAGCTTCTCTGAACGCTTTATTGAAAAGAGAACCTGATGATCAACTGACGGAACTAAATGCTCTAATACAGTCTGATAAGGAAAGCAACAAAGAACTTGAAACTCCTGTTGATCTGTATTTCTATCTCAAAGATCCCAGTTTAGCACAACATTATGCCAATTCTATAAATGCTCAAGTACCTGAAAATTACGCTAGTGCATACATGCCTCAAATCAAAGATCACACGCCAATAACTGAAGAAATCGATGATATAGAAGATCCAAATAAAATCGCTAAAAGACCATTTACACCACAGCCAACACAACCTCCCTTTTCAACTATTGCAGATGTAACGACACATAATATAAATTTCTACTCTGTCGAACCAACTATTGCGTCGATTCGAGACCCACATAAACCTTCTTTTGAAGCATTAAAATACGAAAGGCCATTGACATTTTATGGTCAAGATGTACAACAAGGAGACACAAGTGAACGATATTTACATCACAATATAAAGCACAATGGTATACAACACCTAAACGAAGATGGAACTGGAGTTTCTGCTTACGGAGATGATAATGTAAGTATATCAGTTAAGATTAATAGAAAACGTCGATCAGTCAATAATGAAACATTGGAAACTGATCCCTTCTCCATACCAGATAATTACACAGCAACCATAGAAATTAACGAAACAATCGCTAAACCAGAAGCACTTATAGGTCATCGCTTACACTTTAACAGCTACAAACCATTTCTAAGTACACAACATTATGCAAGCGATGGTTTAGGAGAAAACTCATATGAGTATGAAGATGTTAACCAATATGACGAGAAGGACGATTACAATTTGGAATATGATGAGTCTGATTTTAAGTACGGCACTCATATTCCAAATAACAAACATTCCAGCTATGTTAACACTCAAGCCCCACCAAGATCTTCTATTAATTCCGATTTAAAGGGCAGTCCTTCTCAACTCTATGGGTATAAACGTAATCCTACCTTTTATCACTCTCACCCTTCTGCAGACTTTTCTACATCATATGGGGTACCAGAACATTTTTACAACATTCCACAACAAACACCTGATATAAGTAGCGTAGTAGATTCACTGGAACCTGTTTACATGCTTACGGAGTCTCAATTAAAAAGTTTGGTAGGACATCATAATCTTAACATACAGCATTTAGATGTGTTCCAATGGCACACAAAGATGAAATCTAGGCGGCCACACAGACCGAGAAAATATAAAAAGAAACATCAGAGTCATTTACCGACAGTAAAGAAAAATATATTGAAACTACACAAATTGAAGATTTTATAAATGTCACTTTCAAATTAATTATTATGTACCTATTCGTATTTAATTTATAATTAATGATTCATAATTTATTTATATTCGTGTAATTCATAAAAAAACTAACAATAATTTTATAATACAATGAGATAGTTAAGCGGTCAGATTTCTATTACATCAATAATTTGTTAAAAAAATGAAAGTAGGTATGTAATTAGTTTGAACTATCACTTAAATTAATTATGTAGAATACTACAAATCCAATATAGTTTCGTTTCTCAATGTCGTAGAAATTGATAATTATGCTGAAACAATATTTTATGCGATTTCATTTTGGCATTCATAAATCGTTTAGCTAATAAATATTGTATTAGGTTATTACTGAGAAGTTCTGCAATATGAGTAGGTATAGTTAGTTATATATTCTATTAAATTAACCCCGATTAGACGTAACAGTAAATTATATTAGAAAATTACAGCTATTTATTATTTATAGTACTTAATTATAAGAAGCAGAATAGGTAAGAATATAGATATACCTATCATAAACCAATAACGTTTTCTTATTGTATAATTTTAAACATAATTGTAAATTATAAGCGTAACACAATTTGTTTTATAATATTCCATAACAAAATACTTTATGCATTAAAATAAAACTAAATTAATGATAAATAACTAAATATTTTTAACAGAATTTATGTCGCTGTCTAAAAGTGAATTATCCATAAAACTAACGAAGTTACCTCTTTGAATTGCTTAAGAGTATCACTGACCTTTCACTGTTTTCGTATTCATGATAGAATTTTCTTTCCGGGGCCTACCTCTTTTCACCCCGTGAATTATCCGGCTACGGATAAGCCTGAGGCTGATGGCTGAGAAAAGCGCCAGATCTTGATATTGTAAATAAAACAAATATGTCGCTAAATTATTCTTATTGGGACTTTCTTATTTGTTGACAAAGTATTGTTAGGTCGTTTGTAACAATCTTTTTACAGTAGGTACCCCTTGACCCCTTACACAATACATTTACATAGAAATAAAATTATATAATCAGCTTTATATTTTTGTTTTGTCATCATTGCGATGTAACATCTGAATGATGTGACAAAATTGAGGATTGTAAATGGCACTAGTGAAATCGATACAATCTAAACATCGATCGATATATTATATCAGTAGAAATATATCGTAAAGAAATTAAAAACAGAAGTCGAATATTTATCAAAAAGATGAATTGAGATAAAAAAAATATGTTTAATTTGTGTTTATATCAATAAATTTAGTTAATATTTTCATTGGATAAATAGGTACAGTCGAATACATAAACCACATTAGAAATTATGCCAAAAAATTAGTAATAGATATTACTATTTTTTTATTTTTTTATATAGTATACTTGTACTTATAGTTATATACAATAATATAATAAATAAATTATTTTCAGAAGCAGTTATTTATAATTTATATTTTCTATCATGCCAGAAAACGGTAAAACATAATCTAATTAACTTCTATTAATCATTAAATTAGATAACGAATAAGAGAATAAAAAGAACCAATATAAAACTAATTAAACATTATGTTTTCAAATTTGGAATTTTAAACATAAAGCATTTATTATAATTTTGCTAATATTGTTGGCACATAAACCATATTTATCGATACATATTTCACTCGCGTCTATATATGGCAATTTATGCTAAATTGTGAAACTAGACCAAACTATTTGCATAATACTACGCGCCCACATCTGTTCGTAATATTTATATATGTATCTTGTTAAGTAGGTTCTATGGTATTATTCTTTGGTCAATTAAGTACCTTACTACAGGAAAAAGATAGTTAAGTACTAGAACATATTTGTCTAGCTTTTTTTACCGGGCAAATGCCTTTCTTACTAATATGAAATGATTAACTACAGCAAAAAAATATAACCTATATTAGAGACGAGATAATCCAAATGCTCCAACCCACCACCAGAGGACATTTTTTTTTTAATTTGGTAGTATGTACTCAACTTTTTACATAATGTACTTATTATAACCGCGTGTTGACAGTAAATTAACTAGTGATGTATAAATGTGGGAATATCTAAAATAATATGATGATATAAGATAAGATAATATGGAAATAACAAATTGTTATAATAATAATAATCACAAATGCCTTCAGGTCCCAAACTAGGCAAAGCCTATACTATGGTAACCTGATGACTGATATACATACACACAGACACAGGTCTAACAGACATGTTCATGCACACAAATGTTTGACCTGTCCGGGTATCGAACCCGGAATAAAAATATAAATATTTAATTAGCAGACATCGCTCCAACCAAACCTACAAGATATTTTTTACTGTCTTTCGTCATATTCATCAGAGATTCGTACCGTATGACTTATACTAGACTATCCTTAACCTAGTTGCGTAGGTCCAGCGCCATCTTCGCATGTCACACCCCCGGTAATGCTCCCAAAACCTTCCATCCAACAGTAACATCAATTTAAAAATACCCTGAACTATATTATGAGTCCATATTTTGACTTACTAAGGCTGCTGCTAATCAGACCAGATATTTCCGGCTTTGGGGACTTCACTTATCTTTGAAAGTTATTAACCTACTCCGACAAGCAGGTTTCCTCCCGATGTTTTCCTTCACCGTTTAAGCATGTGGTAATTAATTCTAATATGCACATGAATGAAAAACACAGAGGTGCATGCCTGAACCAGGATTTGAACCCGCGCCGTTTTGCTTGTGACGCAACGGGCTTACCGACTAGGCTACCACTGACTGTTACACAAACGCTTATTACTCCTAAACACGATAGTTTCCGAGACCTGACTTCGCTCTAATAATTCTTATATTTTTCCAGCTCCACTACGCCGCCAGCTACGAGTTTGGTTACCATGTCCGCGACCACAGCTCCGGTAACGACTTTGGCCATCAGGAAGCGAAGAAGGGTGGCAACACCGATGGACAATACCATGTTTTGTTACCAGATGGTAGAATGCAGAATGTTAAGTACCACGCAGGTCCTGACGGTTTCCACGCTGATATCACCTATGATATGCAAAGAAAGTAACACTTTATTTTATTTGTTGATTACGTGGCCTTTGGATTCATACTCGTAGCTTCGGCCGATTAATTTCGAATGTTTTATGTTATTCAATAACTAATTGTTCAGAGAAACCTTTCTTGTAAGTGAAAAACTACACTATGCTCTCAATTTATGGGGTGGAGAAAATAATGGAGTCAGGCGTTACTTTGCGGAAATCAATAAATTATAGATGGAGAAAAATCTTGTTCTACCGATTTTGATGTCATCGTGTTTTTCCGGTAAAAGTCCTCTTTTCTTTGAAGATAGAAACAGATACATCACGCTATGTTTGCAGCATCTCGTTGTAAAATAATTTCATTACTTATTTATTAATAGGATAGTCATAAAAACATATATTCGATGTACCTATGTATGTATAGATATAGTATCCGGAATTAAGTTCCTTACAAACATCTAATATATTTATTTCTTCATCACAGTTTTACAATAACGTTATACTATCTATGTCGAAGAATGAACTATAGTGCAATACTCTTACTTAACATATATATCAATAAAGTGTGCAATGTCATAGTTTTCGTCATAATTATAAGTTATAACTTGTATAAATTGTCCTAAGTTAAGAAATCGCAATGTGATATTGTGTGTATATGTAAGAACTTTGTAAATATTGCAAATAACTTCTAAAAGTCATAAATGTTATTAATAATAACATTTAATAGTTAATAGTTTAAATTTATTTATTTATATAGAATAAGTTTAAGTATATTATTTACTTTATAAATTAATAACTGTAAATACATTTACTAATAAATAAAACTCAAAAAATAAGATATATTTATTTTAAATAAACCTGCCACATAGATAAAAAAATTATAAATTAATCTAAACTAAATTGAAACAGTTCAGAATCAAAACAAACAATTAATTATGAACAAAATTAATAACAGTCTATAAACGTTCAAATCACAACAAAAAACAATTATAAAAAAACTATCCACAAGCCAAAAGCACTAACCAAACAAAAGCTCAACTTTATCACATCACATTTTTTTCTTAACTGCCACCGTGTGTGTCTATGTCAGTGTCAAACTTTAAAATGGCGCTAAAACATAACTCGCATTTAATTTTATACACACAAGCTCTTTTAGAAAACGAACGCTGTAAATTAGAAAACAAAGTGAAAACAGAGAAAGTGTTGTACAGATTTTACGAGATTATCAGATTAGGTTGCTTATTACGTGGTGTTAGGTGACATTTTCACTTACATACTTCCTTACTACGTGTAATGACGTAAGCTATGGTATTTCACTTTATTAGTATTGTTATAGATAACAATAATACTTAATGGTTTGAGTTGGACGTGTGGAATTTAGCTCGGTACATATTTCCCACAGTTGAGGTATTTTTTGATGTTGCAGTTTACGTAAAATAAAAATGTGCTTCGAAAGTCGGTCTACGTTACCTAAGAAGAATATTTAAAAAAAAAATTGGTAAGTAGAAACGCGCGACAGGCGAATTATTATTATTATTATGAAGATTTTTTTTTTACACTTGCGTTTGTCTTTAATGTAGATCTACATACATTTACCTAAATAGGCATGCGAAAAAATATTTTGATATTTTGCACAGATTACATGCAAGTAACATAACTATTCTATAAGTATACAAGTTAGAACTAGTTAATCGTTTAACTTAATAATATCAGTCTCTAATTATTATATAATATCAAATATTCAACTAGGTTTCAAAACTATATTTATGACAGTTAGGTGCAATCGTTTAGGGGATATATCTTCGCTCATTATAGCCAAAAGTCTTCAATCTCTGTCCAAAAGCCAAATGAAAAGTTTACCTTTAAAACGGAAAAAAGTTAGTGATTTAATATCATCTGGAATTTTATGAAAGATTCTTATAGCAATGCGGCCTAAGATAGGGCATGCTTCGCTAGAAGAAACTGATTCACTCGTGACTTAAAAAGACCTAGATAATAGATCTTAGGTAATATGTACGTTCTGCTTTACATTATCGAACCATCGAGTAACCTTCAAATATGTAATATGATGGTACTGAAAGACGGTAGATACTTCACTAATTAACTGCTATGATTTTAGTCTCTGCATATTAGACCAATGGCGGTAGGATTTTACCTTTTGGTATTATAAAAATGCTTCAAATGTTTATTTAAAAAGTTAGAAAATATATTTAGTAAATTTTCTCACTTTTAAAAATAACATTTGAAAACATATTATTAATCACATATCAAAAAATAATCAAGGATTTTCATAATATTAAATAAAAATATTAAAATTCGCCGTCCAGCTATCAGACTATATAAACGCGAACAAAAGTCCATTATCTACCTCTGTAGATAATGGACTTTTGTTCGCGTTAGACTAGACGACCTAGTTCTCTAACTAGGTCGTCTAGTTAGATAAAAACCTTCAGTCTCTACTAAACCACCTAATCATCGCCTAAAAGATCTTCACGAAGGCACAGAAGATATATAGCCGAAAGAAAGGTAATGATTTATTAGTGTGCAAGTTAGGAGCAAGTCATATTTTCGTAATGTTCATAAAAGTGTCACACGTTATCGTGCAAATTTATATTATTTACAGACTTATTTAAAATAATAATATGTACCTAGTGCAGATAACAAAACAACAAAAATGCAGATAATTATTAATGAATGACATCTATATATTTTTTACGAGCTTTTGACGAGTTATACATTATACGGAACTTTTCTTAGACTTTAAAAAATCTCTAAAAACGTAGTTATTCCATTCTAAATAAAAAAACCTACCTAATTTTTTATTTGTCTATCCATAATCGTAATGAAAATGGGGAGTAAATGTTTTTTAAATGTTGTCAACTGCAAGTATCATACTCGAACTATGATAACTAGAAATGACTAGTGATATCAAGTAAGTAATCTCTTTGACTAAGTTTTCTTCTAGAACCTGGCAGAAGATATAGATATGGTGCATTATGAGCCTGTATTTGGTCAAACGATCGACGATAGTAGTTAGGTTTTCCCCGGTTCTGGCTCACCGAATCCAGAACCTCCTAAAAAAACAAGCGCCGGTTCGACCTCGCCACCTAAAAAAAAAAAAGGTTTTCGGGGTCGCTGAATCGATCTGTTGCATTAATTTTTTGATATCTTGCACGGATCGCGAGATAGGTAACCGATTTAAAGAGCTCCACTACATTG
The DNA here is from genome assembly GCA_947049295.1 of Ligdia adustata. NCBI lineage: Eukaryota > Metazoa > Arthropoda > Insecta > Lepidoptera > Geometridae > Ligdia > Ligdia adustata. Next base: position 7,220,917 of record OX346239.1, read on the forward strand.
CTAATCACCTATTAATTAACCTAATTGTTTCCTAATCACCAAGTGAACTCGGTGTGCCATTGTTTGTTAATCACCTCTGACGCATACCTGAAGCTCATTAGCTTATTAGGATGTTCTAGTAAAAAAACATTTTTGGATTGATCACAAACCTTTATATTCTTTAAAATAAGTACAAAATAGTTTGTATAAAAATATATCGTTATTTATTTTATTGCTACTGAATAATTTAATAAAATCCATCATTGTATTTCCATAAAATTTGTTATAAAGATATGTTATACAATATTCTCCGCAAACTGATGTAAAATCATCATGTAATCTATACCTATTAAAATCCCACTGCTTCGAATTTCTGTTCAAGAAATCCCTATGATATCCTGTAGGTGGTCGTCCATATGAATCAAAATACTCACCAAACTTATTTCTATCTATGTGTATGGCCACCCGATGAGAACCTGGCATGCTGTCGGTGTCCAAATTGCTTATCAGATACGTTGGAACTTTAACGTGTAGGGGTAACCTGTTTGCTGCATATACATTTTTTGTAAAGTAGGATGGATTTTGTTCAAATATTTTTGAATCTCAATTGTGTTCATAATGAATCAACCTTTCGCGTATTAAAGCTGTGATATGCTTGATCTTCAAATCAAGAATGTGGAACTAAATAAACTGAACATCTTTATAAACATTGTGCAAGGACATAAATAAAAGATTGGAATATGTGTGATGTTTTTTATTACAAACACTTATATCTAAACAATGTTAACTTAACTGCTATAGCCTACGGTTACATTACGGTTCTTATCTATTTCAATAATATTATCAAATTCTGCATAAACAATACAATTTATAGTCTGAATAAGAGTAGACTCCAAACGAACTTCTAATCTAACACTGCCATGTTTTATAAGATTACAATGTGTGTTTGAATTTGAGCTAAGGTCGGCTGTTAGATCAAACGCCAACAAACAGTATCCTTTTGCATATTTTTCCCTAGATATCCCATTACCTTCATTTAGAAAATGTATACCTGTTCCTGAAAATTGTGTGTGATAAGCAGCAGTAAAAATATTACTCTCAAACGATGGTTGCAAAGCTTTTGAAGGTATTTGCTGGCCATCAATGTATAAGCAAAATGTATTTAAATCATAGTTTTCAAAATTGAATGGACTTTTAGTCAGACACCCATTAAACGCTGCATTGTTTCCTAATCACCAAGTGAACTAGGTGTGCCATTGTTTGTTAATCACCTCTGACGCATAATTGAATTACTCTCAATCGATAACTCCTAAGTAATCACCATGACGGTTCTTATCTATTTCAATAACGCGTTCTCAAAATTTTGTACAAACAAGGAATGCTATTTGAATGTCGCCCTTTAGTCGGTCTTTAAATGAACATTAACATAACGATCCTGATAGTTTTGTAAGATATGGCATTGGCTATATAAGTCGTAATTTTTTTCAAACATTCACTGTCGAATGCTTGTTCGTGCGATTTAGGCTCCAGATAAAATTTTGTGAAGTGTGTGTTTGAAGTGACCTACAGAACAATGGATGTAAGTACTTTCAATAAAACTTAGTGGCTTTGCTTTAAATTTTTTGTGGATAATAGTTTCAAAACTTTGATAGTGGTAATTGTATTGTTGCAGAACTCTTTCGAAGAAAATACATTCAAGCAATATTATTACGCTTGTTCAGACGATGAAGTTAAGACCCAAGAACCTCTTAAAATTTTCGAAGAAATACTACATAAAAAACAGATGAAAAGGAACAAATCAACCGAAAGCTTAGATAATATATTTGAAGTGAAACAAATAAAAAAGAGAAAGTTATCATCATCAGTTTCTCGTGCCCATCTAGAAGGTGGTAATGTTTTTATAACTACCAATGAAGATGATGGCCCTCGATCGAATCACATGATAAAAATAGAAGTGTATAACATAAACAAAATAAATAAAGTAACACCTTCAGAACAATGGAAACACGCAAGCTATAGAATAAAATATTTTACTAATGAATGCAATAACAATTATGAAAATGTAAAAAAAATATATATTGCATAACAAAAGAAATAGCACCAAACCCAGCATGTAAAAAATATTTTAATAAGCAGTAGTTTAGCAATTTTTGTTTATGAGTTTCAATATAATTTAATTCTTAGTAGATTTAATTACCCCTCATTTGCAAATTTTAGTCATAAATATCTTTAAAGAAAAAATATTAGAATACAATTACTTATTAATAGAATCTCGGGAAACAATATCTCATTATTGGGGTTGGTTTAGTAAGTAATATTTACCTAATGAGGTATGTAACATGGGATCTTACTACCTGTTCTGACTATAAAAAGTTCTTGCAGACATGCTAGTGAGAATAGTTGGGCTATTTATCGCTTACGAGTAGGTACTTGCTGTGAATCCATCTTCACCAAAATATGGAAGATACGAGTGTGAACTGTGTCAATGTGTTTTTCAATACGGCGGATTCTGATTTCAATGATGAAATTTCTCGAAAATTTGATAACTGTATATGCTAGAAGACGAATACAATGAAGACTCATATAACGAATGTGCTCTGGTCGAAGAAAAAATAAATGCAGAATCCGATTTTGATCATGAACTTCGTCAAGAAATTGAACATTGTATGATGCTTGAGGACCAATACGATGAATACTTATTCGAAGAATGCGCTCTGGTTGAAGGAAAAATAAAGTAAGTGAAATCTATATCCTCTTACATTTTTGTTTATTTTAAACTGGATTTGTGTCTTAACTCTTTTAATATATTATTACAGTCAACAAATGGGAGGATGTCTTAAGAGAGTGAATGTCTCTGAAAATGCTGACATTGCTGCAAAACGAGCGCGATTAGAAGACGGACTATCCACCTCATCGACGCGATCTATCAGCACAAACGAAACCACATCTAACGACGGAGATGATAAGGTAAATTGTAGCATTTGCCAAGTTCTTGTTAGTAGAAGGTATTTTGCTTATCACTTAAAGAGTAAACTCCATAAAAGTAAACTTGAAAAAGTACACGACTCATTAAAAAATGATTCAGTAATTGAATCAGCTTTTGGTAAAAGAATAATTTCTTATAAGATTCATGGAAAGAACGATCAACATTCAAATAACTTTCAAACACCTGAGTTATTTTTAAATTCTATCAAAAATGAAATAATGCTTCTAATTGAAAATCTATTCAGAAGCAAATAGTTTTTAAAGTAAACTTTGTTCTGCATGCCGATTTTATTCAACAAACTAAAGAGGATTCATTTCAAACTTTTGATTTCCAAACATATAATTGCATAGTATTTCAGGGGGATGATCTAAATTTTCTATTTTCATCTTTGTGTGACACTTTACTAAATAAAATCAGTTCTTTTGAGAAAAAAGACAGTGGTTGGAGTCTTAAGGAAATAAAAGCATTGGATATAAATGTTAATAAATTTAACCCTCTACGTGGTACTTCATATATTGAGTTGCCGAAGGATATAAGAACTAAAAAAGCTGTAGTTAATGTTAAAAATGCTGACAATTTATGTTTCAAATGGGCATTGCTTTCCGCTTTGTATCCAGTTGACAAAAATGTTGATCGAGTATCATCATACACCGCACATTCAAACAAATTAAAATTTGACGGAGTAGATTTTCCTGTAAAGCTGTCTGATATATCCAAAGTCGAAAAATTAAACAATATTAGCATTAACGTATTTGGTTTAGAATTTAACAAAGATAAAAAGTTTCATAGCGTTGTTGGTCCATTGTATTTAACAAAATCTCGCAAAGATGTTCACGTCAATTTATTGTTGATTTCAAACGGAATAAATAAACATTATTGCTACATTAAAAACATGTCGCGTCTCGTTAGTAAACAAATTTCAAATCAAGATCATGCAGTCCATATTTGTGATGGATGTTTGCTACACTTTCCAACAAAAGAAAGGTTGATTGATCATCAACAGCATGACTGTGCTCACATTGCAACAGAATTACCAAATGGTGACAAGACATCAAAGGATTGGTTTGGTCGACCAGTATCCAATGACAAATTGAAATTCGATAAATACCATAAAAAGCTAAAACTACCGTTTGTTATATATGCTGATTTCGAAGCTTTTTTAAACCCAATCAAATCATGTTTTAACGATCCCTCAAAACCATACACTCGCAATACTCATGAGCATAAACCGTATAGTTTTGGTTATTACATCAAATGTTCATATGATTATACGTTGTCAAAATATGAGACTTACAGTGGAGAAAATTGTGCACAAGTGTTCATGAATCGTTTGCATGAAGATTTAAAAAAGAAATGTAGGAAAAATTACTTTCAAGTTTGTCCTAAACCTTTGTCAGCTTCTGATCAAAATAAAGTTTCAATGGCAACAATTTGTCACATCTGTGAGAGTAATTTAAATGGTGAAGACACGTTAGATTATGATTGGCAAATTGGTGATTTTCGAGGTGTTGCACATCAAGTATGTGTAAAAAAGTTTCGACCACCACATTACGTCCCAATTTTTCTGCACAACCTAAGAAATTATGATGCCCATTTCATAGTCCACGCCTTAAATTTTGTTGAAGGAGAAATTGATGTGATTCCTCAAACCAAAGAAAAATATATTTCTTTTTCCAAAACCATGAATATAAATAATCAAAAAATTTGCTTAAGATTTGTAGATTCCTTTAAATTTTTACCATGTAGTCTTGATCAGCTAGCAAAAAATTTAAGCAATGAACAATTTAAAACTTTAAGATATAACTTCCCTAACAATAAAGATTTTAATCTTCTAAGAAAAAATAGGTATATACCCATATGAGTTCATGACATCTGAAGACTGTTTGAAAAAACCACACTCCCTAGTCAAGAACAGTTTTATAGTTCAACAAGTAATTCATATGTATCAAATGATGATTACAACCATGCTAAAAACGTTTGGCAGCACTTTCACTGTCGTAATATGTCAGATTATTTAGATCTATACCTTAAAACTGATGTTTTACTGCTGACGGATGTGTTTGAGAACTTTAGAACTTTGTGTTTAAAAACATACGGCTTGGATCCGGCTCATTACTATACAGCTCCTGGGTTAAGTTGGGATGCTATGTTGAAATACACCCAAATAGAGTTAGAACTTTGACAGATTACGAAAAAATTGGTATACGAGGAGGTGTGTCTCAATGCAGTAATCGCCATGCAAAAGCTAAGAATGAGTTCATGGAAGATTATGATAAAGATAAGCCAAAATCATTTTTGACTTATTTGGATGCTAATAATCTTTATGGTTGGGCCATGTCTCAATTTCTTCCTTTTGGTGGGTTTGAGTAGGTAGACGTTGATACAAATTTTGATGTGCCAGATAATTCAGAACATGGTTTTATTCTAGAAGTTGATTTGGAGTACCCCCCTGAACCTTATGACTTGCATTCAGATTTGCCTCTTTGTTCAGAAAACATAAAAATAGGAAATTCTAAAGAAATCAAGTTAGTCCCAAACTTACACAATAAGATAAAGTATAAAATCCACTACAGGAATTTGAAATAATGCATTGAATTGAGTGTCAAAATAACGAAGGTTCATAGGATATTAAAATTCAAACAAAGTCCTTGGTTAAAACGTTACATCGATTTAAACACAACTTTACGAACATCTGCAAAATCCGATTTCGAAAAAGATTTTTACAAGTTAATGAATAATTCTGTATTTGGGAAGACGATGGAAAATATTGAAAAGAGGGTGAATATCAAACTATTAACACATTGGGAAAATCGCGGTAAAAAGCTTGGTGTACAAGATTTTGTTGCGAAACCAGAATTTAAAAATTCCTCCATTTTTGGAGAGAATTTAGTAGCGGTTCAGTTAAGAAAAACTAAATTGTTTCATAATAAGCCAATATACTTAGGTTTTTGCATTTTAGATATTTCAAAAACTTTAATGTATGATTTTCATTACAACTACATGCTTAAAAAGTTTAACAATAACATAAAATTACTCTACACTGATACTGATAGTTTCATATATCAAGTTTTTACAAATAACTTCTATGAAGATATTAAACCAGATCTATCTTCTAAGTTTGATACATCAGATTACGCAGATGACAACATATTTGGCTATCCGAAAATAAATAAAAAGAAGTTAGGTTTTTTCAAAGATGAAAATAATGGGAAAATATTTCGAGAATTCGTTGGGTTAAGGTCTAAAATGTATGCATTGGATGTTGATGATAAATTTGTTGCAAAAGCTAAAGGTGTAAAAAAATGTGTCACAAAGAATTTGAAAATTGAAAATTATAAATCATGTCTTTTTAACAAAATATTCAGTACAGCGCCATGATTTTATTCAAATCATTAAAACATAGAATATTTACTCAAGAAGTAAACAAAATATGTTTGTCTTATAATGACACCAAACGTCATATTTTACCCAATAATATTGACACGTTAGCGTGGGGTCATCATAGACTAAGATAATGTTATCATAGTGTTAGTTTGTAATTTAGTTTAAGTTTGTATTGTGAAAGAATAATGTTTAATTTAACAGTAGCATAGTTTTCTATTTAGTTATTAAATGTAAAATTAGTATAAATAGGTATGATGAAATGTATTGTAAATATTAGTTTGTATTATTTTATGTAAAGCCATTATTGTGTTGGTGTTATCTATAAGAATTTTTTCGCACAGATTGTTTAAATTAAAAATATATATCTAAATACTCGATATTTAAACAGATTGTTTCATTTCTTAAACAAACCCCTCACAAACAACACATCAAAATGCTTCATTTTAGTCATCCTTTTAGTGCAATAGTGGCAGGTCCGGGCGGTTGTGGAAAATCTAACTTTGTAACAAACTTCATAAAGTATGTAAAAGAAATTTGTAGTGTTGATTTTGCTCATATAACTTGGTGTTTTGATGAAATGCAGCCTTTGTATAACCTAAAAAACGTAAATTATTGTCAAGGCATACCAGATCTCAGTATGTTTGATGGAAAGGAAGCACAGCTAGTAATCATTGATGATCTCATGAGAGAATCAGATGGACGTGTTGTTGATATAATTATTTACAAAAGGTAGCCAACCTGAGGTAGTAAACCTGAGTATTTTTTATATAACACAAAACTAGTTTCATCAAGGTAAAGGGCAGAGAGATATATCTTTGAATTATAGTTATATTATATATTTTAAAAATCCTCGAGATAAAACTCAAATTAGATATCTAGCACGTCAAGTATCACCAGAAAATACAAAGTTTATGGAAGATTCATACAAAGATGCAACTAAAGAAGCTCATGGATATTTAATGATAGATCTAAAACAAGATACTAGTGAAATGTGTCGATTTAAAACAAAAATATTTCTCTCAGATGGATATTGCACTGTTTACATCCCAACAAAATCATTTAAATATGCAAAGAATCAACAAATTCAAATCATTTATCAATAATGCATCGAAGCTTAAAGACGCATAAAGATTTACTAAGTGCTCTGCATACACTTAAACCAAAATATCAAAAAGCACTTTTAAAGTCATGTGATGAAGATGAAATTCATTGCATTTGTGAAATAATTCATAATGTTTTAAAATGTAAAGTTCCTCTTGAAGAAAAGACAAAGAAAAAGTTGCAAAAACATAAAGAAATACTTCGCAAACTAGTGCGTAAAAGTGCAAACAAAGTTCGTAAACACATAATAGTTTAAAAGGGAGGAGCTTTTTTACCAATAATATTGGGTTCAATTTTGAGTGCATTAGTTGGCTCTATCGTTTGAAATATGGAACACGCTAAAAAAATGTTACTCGTTGATCCAAGTATATTTGAAAAAATTAAAACAACAAAATTCTGCTGATAGCCCCATGTCACGATTAGACATTGAAATGAAAAATATTTTAAATAGTCATATGGAAGATAGAAAGAAGTGCATTTTATACTTACAAATTTTGCAAAGATACCCATCATTTTACCGAAGAAGGACGTCAACCTCTCGAATTACCTTTAGTTTCAAATACTAATCAACCAGAAGACGATGTAACAGATGATAAAAACAAAGACACTGACACTAACGATGCAGTTGCTACAGAAACATCAAACAGAGAAGAGAAACCGGATAAACATATCTTTTAGAATAAATAAAACACATACACCCCCAGACATATACTCAGCCTAATACCAAAAACATATACAAGAAAAGGTGAGTTATTATTAAATTTGGTGGCTTCGAATCCAGACAAAATTGATTGGGATGATGTGGGTACAGTTATTATCAACAAAGAAAAATTGCTAGAAGCAATATTTTAGACTTAGTAAATGATTGTGCAAGGCCACTGAAAAATAATGATCCAATAGGGTGGCAACAGTTTGCTTCCGCATTAAAAGAAATACAAATACCATTGACTTACATTGGAAACCCAAAAAGAAGCGATTTTATAAAACAGCTTCAGCTAAAAGATCTTGAAGAGAGCAAGCAAGCAACACAGCAAGAGGAGGTTTTTTCAAACCAAAATCCCGCAACAGGTATAAACACGTTCGAAAAGTCCAACAGAAGATAGATTGGAAGAAATGGACTCCTTATTAGAAATAAATAATATCTACTATAATCCATTGCATCCAGCTGGGTATGCTAGTATCAACAAACTAGCTAAAGCCATGAAAGGTAAAATGAATAGAGAAGATGTAATTAAATGGTTGCAATCTCAAGACCTCTTCATAAACCAGTACATAGGAAGTTTCCACGAAACAAATATGTATTATCTAATCTTAATGAACTATGGCAAGCTGACTGAAGTGATATGAGAACTTAATCAAAATATAATTATGGTTTTAATTACATTACTTGTGTTTTTGATGTTTTTACTAAATATGCATATGCTCGACCAATGAAAAATAATCATTCGAGCACCATCAAAACATGTTTAGAAAGCATATTTAATGAGGCTGATACAACACCAACTCATATACAATCCGACAAAGGAACTGAATTTGTTTCCAAAGATGTTCAAAGATACTTAAAAAGTAAAAATGTTAGTTACTATACAACAAATAACTCAAAGATATTAAAGCTAGCATTGTTGAAAGATTTCAAAGGACACTTAAAATGATGATCTGGCGTTATTTAAGAACTTGGCAAATGCTAAATGCAAATAGAGAAGATGTAATTAAATGGTTGCAATCTCAAGACCACTTCATAAGAAGTTTCCACGAAACAAATATGTATTATCTAATCTTGATGAACTATGGCAAGCTGACTTAAGTGATATGAGAACTTATTCAAAATATAATTATGGTTTCAATTACATTACTTGTGTTTTTGATGTTTTTACTAAATATGCATATGCTCGACTAATGAAAAATAATAATTCGAGCACCATCAAAACATGTTTAGAAAGCATATTTAATGAGGCTGATACAACACCAACTCATATACAATCCGACAAAGGAACTGAATTTGTTTCCAAAGATGTTCAAAGATACTTAAAAAGTAAAAATGTTAATTACTATACAACAAATAACTCAAAGATATTAAAGCTAGCATTGTTGAAAGATTTCAAAGGACACTTAAAATGATGATCTGGCGTTATTTAAGAACTTGGCAAATGCTACAATTCACCTTATAATCTCCGTCGTTAGATGTGGTTTCGTTTGTGCTGATAGATCGCGTCGATGAGGTGGATGGTCCGTCTTCTAATCGCGCTCGTTTTGCAGCAATGTCAGCATTTTCAGAGACATTCACTCTCTTAAGACATCCTCCCATTTGTTGACTGTAATAATATATTAAAAGAGTTAAGACACAAATCCAGTTTAAAATAAACAAAAATGTAAGAGGATATAGATTTCACTTACTTTATTTTTCCTTCAACCAGAGCGCATTCTTCGAATAAGTATTCATCGTATTGGTCCTCAAGCATCATACAATGTTCAAGTTCTTGACGAAGTTCATGATCAAAATCGGATTCTGCATTTATTTTTTCTTCGACCAGAGCACATTCGTTATATGAGTCTTCATTGTATTCGTCTTCTAGCATATACAGTTATCAAATTTTCGAGAAATTTCATCATTGAAATCAGAATCCGCCGTATTGAAAAACACATTGACACAGTTCACACTCGTATCTTCCATATTTTGGTGAAGATGGATTCACAGCAAGTACCTACTCGTAAGCGATAAATAGCCCAACTATTCTCACTAGCATGTCTGCAAGAACTTTTTATAGTCAGAACAGGTAGTAAGATCCCATGTTACATACCTCATTAGGTAAATATTACTTACTAAACCAACCCCAATAATGAGATATTGTTTCCCGAGATTCTATTAATAAGTAATTGTATTCTAATATTTTTTCTTTAAAGATATTTATGACTAAAATTTGCAAATGAGGGGTAATTAAATCTACTAAGAATTAAATTATATTGAAACTCATAAACAAAAATTGCTAAACTACTGCTTATTAAAATATTTTTTACATGCTGGGTTTGGTGCTATTTCTTTTGTTATGCAATATATATTTTTTTTACATTTTCATAATTGTTATTGCATTCATTAGTAAAATATTTTATTCTATAGCTTGCGTGTTTCCATTGTTCTGAAGGTGTTACTTTATTTATTTTGTTTATGTTATACACTTCTATTTTTATCATGTGATTCGATCGAGGGCCATCATCTTCATTGGTAGTTATAAAAACATTACCACCTTCTAGATGGGCACGAGAAACTGATGATGATAACTTTCTCTTTTTTATTTGTTTCACTTCAAATATATTATCTAAGCTTTCGGTTGATTTGTTCCTTTTCATCTGTTTTTTATGTAGTATTTCTTCGAAAATTTTAAGAGGTTCTTGGGTCTTAACTTCATCGTCTGAACAAGCGTAATAATATTGCTTGAATGTATTTTCTTCGAAAGAGTTCTGCAACAATACAATTACCACTATCAAAGTTTTGAAACTATTATCCACAAAAAATTTAAAGCAAAGCCACTAAGTTTTATTGAAAGTACTTACATCCATTGTTCTGTAGGTCACTTCAAACACACACTTCACAAAATTTTATCTGGAGCCTAAATCGCACGAACAAGCATTCGACAGTGAATGTTTGAAAAAAATTACGACTTATATAGCCAATGCCATATCTTACAAAACTATCAGGATCGTTATGTTAATGTTCATTTAAAGACCGACTAAAGGGCGACATTCAAATAGCATTCCTTGTTTGTACAAAATTTTGAGAACGCGTTATTGAAATAGATAAGAACCGTCATGGTGATTACTTAGGAGTTATCGATTGAGAGTAATTCAATTATGCGTCAGAGGTGATTAACAAACAATGGCACACCTAGTTCACTTGGTGATTAGGAAACAATGCAGCGTTTAATGGGTGTCTGACTAAAAGTCCATTCAATTTTGAAAACTATGATTTAAATACATTTTGCTTATACATTGATGGCCAGCAAATACCTTCAAAAGCTTTGCAACCATCGTTTGAGAGTAATATTTTTACTGCTGCTTATCACACACAATTTTCAGGAACAGGTATACATTTTCTAAATGAAGGTAATGGGATATCTAGGGAAAAATATGCAAAAGGATACTGTTTGTTGGCGTTTGATCTAACAGCCGACCTTAGCTCAAATTCAAACACACATTGTAATCTTATAAAACATGGCAGTGTTAGATTAGAAGTTCGTTTGGAGTCTACTCTTATTCAGACTATAATTTGTATTGTTTATGCAGAATTTGATAATGTTATTGAAATAGATAAGAACCGTAATGTAACCGTAGACTATAGCAGTTAAGTTAACATTGTTTAGATATAAGTGTTTGTAATAAAAAACATCACACATATTCCAATCTTTTATTTATGTCCTTGCACAATGTTTATAAAGATGTTCAGTTTATTTAGTTCCACATTCTTGATTTGAAGATCAAGCATAACACAGCTTTAATACGCGAAAGGTTGATTCATTATGAACACAATTGAGATTCAAAAATATTTGAACAAAATCCATCCTACTTTACAAAAAATGTATATGCAGCAAACAGGTTACCCCTACACGTTAAAGTTCCAACGTATCTGATAAGCAATTTGGACACCGACAGCATGCCAGGTTCTCATCGGGTGGCCATACACATAGATAGAAATAAGTTTGGTGAGTATTTTGATTCATATGGACGACCACCTACAGGATATCATAGGGATTTCTTGAACAGAAATTCGAAGCAGTGGGATTTTAATAGGTATAGATTACATGATGATTTTACATCAGTTTGCGGAGAATATTGTATAACATATCTTTATAACAAATTTTATGGAAATACAATGATGGATTTTATTAAATTATTCAGTAGCAATAAAATAAATAACGATATATTTTTATACAAACTATTTTGTACTTATTTTAAAGAATATAAAGGTTTGTGATCAATCCAAAAATGTTTTTTTACTAGAACATCCTAATAAGCTAATGAGCTTCAGGTATGCGTCAGAGGTGATTAACAAACAATGGCACACCGAGTTCACTTGGTGATTAGGAAAGAATTAGGTTAATTAATAGGTGATTAGCAATGTAGTGGAGCTCTTTAAATCGGTTACCTATCTCGCGATCCGTGCAAGATATCAAAAAATTAATGCAACAGATCGATTCAGCGACCCCGAAAACCTAGGAAAAGACACCAACTTTTTTTTTTTAGGTGGCGAGGTCGAACCGGTGCTTGTTTTTTTAGGAGGTTCTGGATCCGGTGAGCCAGAACCGGGGAAAACCTAACTAGTGACGATGCGACTTAAAATGTAGCACGCTCCACCTATAAGAAACAGATTCAGTCGCGATTTGAAATAACCAGATTATAGCTATCGGTAAATAGAGAAGCCGTTACTAAGTTTCAAAATCTGGCAGGTCGCACAATAAAATCTGACGCTAAGCGTTTCGTACGTCTAACCATGTTCTGAACTTTGGTTATAGTAGGTAAATTGAACCTAATACGATTATAACAATCGCCAATTATGAAAGGAAGAGCCACGTGAATTATAATTAGTAGATTCAATAAAAATAGCTTTGCTCAATTTCCGCTGCGATTTGCAATGTTCGATGCAACTGCTGAGTATGTTACCTACATTATTTACGATATTAATAGGTATAGCGTACCACTTAGTCTATATTTTGTATAAATATACTACCTACTTTACTAGCAGGTCTGTGAACTGTTGACCTCGAAACCACTGTATAGTTTTTTTAAATATAATCACTTGACCGATTTCTTTCATTTCTAGAAATACATTCCCAAATAATAGTTTATCATGTTGGTAGGGCTTTCTTTATCTATAGAATAAATCAGAGTTAGAATTAAAAACCCTACCACAATTAGAATTAAGCAAAACATGGTTAGGGTAGGCTCTATGTCAAAACGTCCATTTTGTCACAATGCAATTGACAACATTTAATTTTATTGATTCCCTATTTCTATTACTATAATGGAAAGATAACTGAAAAATAGCGTTATTAATCCCTATTTTTTTATTTTTTCAGAACGTATTAATTATTTTTAAAGATTTTTGTTTTCAATTCAAATAACAGACCTAACCACCAGTTCCCTGTCAATCGTTAGTTCAGAAATCCGATCTTATATCAACGCTTATTTGGATCATAATCGAGTGTTTAATACATTGCATATAAATATCAAACGCAACGACTCAACAACAGTTAAACTAAAGTTTTATGTCAAAATGATTAATTAGATTTCTAAGCAAATACGGTTTAAAGACTTTTGTCTCAAAAAAATTCACATTTCGCTTAAATGAGAAAATAATATTTATGTAAATCTAGGCTTCGACACATCATCATCATCATCCGCAGCCTTCTTTATCCCATTGTTGGGTATAGGCCTCTCTCATCTGCCTCGGTCCTGTGCTAATCTTGTCCAGGTTGGACCAGCGACAGCTTCGACACAAAGTAACCTATGTTTAAACGAAAAAATATCGATGGTAAGATCCGTACTTTAACGTAAGATAACGTTTTATACCGGCCGTAATAAATATATACCTACCTATAAAACCGTGCTTGCACTTCTGTATAGGTAGGTAGGTACCTATACCAAATTTCGTCGAGATTGGTTTAACCTTTAGCTGGTGACGTGGTATTTGTGCAACGTTAGTGGTGACGTAAGGCTTGATAGGCCTCGGTTGGATTTAAGTATAATTCGCGATATACATAAATTAGTGACTGTAGCCTACCTATTTATGGTGATTTGGATATTGGGGAACTAAGCAAGATGTATTCTAAATATGACTTTTATTGAAGATCAGATTTATCAAATTTTGCAATCGTATTACTAGAAAAAAGCGACATCAGAACAACAATTAATTAAAAACAATAATCAATATTCCTATTGATAATAACATTTTTAAATCTTAGTATTGACTTGAAACATTTTATAAAATAACATAAATTTTTAATTAAAATTATAATCACAAAACTGACAATGGGTTCAACATCAATACTTTTTATTGGCACTCAGGACACAACTGTTTCGCGCACTGGAGGCATAGGTAGGTAGGTACATGCTTTGTACATGTAACACATTGGTAAAAACAATCTAGACGCGCTTACTTCAGTATTTTGTGGTCAATTTGCTCTAGGACATAGTTTTCTACTAAATCATTAGCTTCAGAACTACTAGAGTCTTCATACTCCAACCATTCTAAGATTTGTTGATCGACAGTAAAACTGTTTTTCGGAATAGCTTGTATATGAGTAGGTACTTGGTACTGAATTTCTCTGCTCTAAAACTCTACGTCGTTTTCTAGGTTGTTCTGTATCATCCATCCTTTATGTTTGCTTGTACACACTATAATAAATCAAAAATAACAATTTAACAACACTGACAAAAAAGTAACGTATAAGTGGTGACGTAGGGTCTGAGAGGCCCGAGTGAAACATTAAATACGTATAACTCACCAAATTCGCTCCCACCAACACTATTATCATAGTCCACGGAGTGGGTGGAACTAAACTCGAAGCTACTGAGATGCACGAATCCGGGACGCCCGGGGAAAGGGGTGAAATAACGTTTTGTTAGTAATGTCGGACCTGTGAGGCCCGATGTCACCAGTTAAAGGTTAAACTCGAGTACCTATGAAATTTTCAGACAAACATACAAACTGACAGCCGTAAGAAATCAGACTCGAAGAAAAGACGCTTCGCTCGCTCGGTCAATTACCTCGTCAAAGTTATCGGCTAAGACTTACCGGGTGGCGCTTACTTCTGCACCGCTGGTCCCGGGTACGACCCCGGACAGGTCAAACATTTGTGTGCATGAACATGTCTGTTTGACTTGTGTCTGATCGTTTATTATATGTATAAATATATACATACTTATATATATATATATTTGTGTGGATGTTGTCCCATATTTATTTATTAAGAGTGCTCCAAGCCGAAAGAGGTACATTCTACTCATGTTGTCGAACAAATGTCGCTGTGGGATCAACCCGAGACAACAAATCTTGCCCAACAGAAAGAAAACACTAGCTGTTTTTTTTAAATCGCCGACGCATAAAATACGGTATGTTATAAGTTTTACATGTCTGTGGCATCGTAGCTCCCGGATGAACCGATTTTGATTTTGAATTAGTCGGGAACGTTCTTAGCTATGTTTAATGAAAATATATCCAAAATGGCCGCCGCTACAAAATGGCGGATTACATATTTTTTCACAACTCGCTTATCATGGGTTTGAAATGAAAGGGCTTGACCATTAGAATACTTGAACAACATAACAAATTTGAAATCCAAAATGGCCGCCAAAACGAAATATCGTAATGGGTCATTTAATTTTATTTAATTTCCTTTGTTAGTTGAGTGTCGGCAATAAAAAGTAAATCGAATTAGTCCACTTTATTTTTATTTTAATAACATATTTGTAGTTTATAATTACTCTAATATTAACTAAAAAGTTCATCTTTTTTTCTTTCTTTCTTTCTTTATATATATATTATTCTATCTACAGCTAAAGTTATTGCGAAAACAAAATAAAAATCTAAGCAAATATTGTGAACAAGACAATAGGCGGAACCCGAATTTTTCCTTTTACACATTCTAAATTACAAATATTTTTTTTAAATTTTTGTACAAAAATAAAGCTAATAAGAATTAAAACCACACGAAATAAAAATAATAAACAACGGACACACTTCATGATATATTCATGTAATTGATAAAAAAAACGACCAAGCGCGAGTTGGACTCGCGCATAAACGGTTCCGCACTTACGAAACACCAGTTGTAAGTTTCTATCTGTTAAAATTAATAATATCGAGCAAAAAACGACAAAGAAATCACGTTTTTTTATAAGAGAGCCACATTTAAATATTAATTTTATTCTGTTTTTACCCGACTGCGCAAGAAGGAGGGTTATGGTTTTTCGAGTGTATGTATGTATATTTCTTTGTCACGCCCTAGAGCCTAAACGGCTTGTCGTATTTTTATGTGAGTGGTGTCAATAGATTCGCCTTAGTAGTGAGAGTGACACTGGGTACATCAAAATAAAAAATAAATAAATTAGGAATAAATTAGAAGTCGAGTTTTATCGAACTCGCTTCCAAGCACTTGTTAGCGTTGGTTGCTATAGCGGCAACAGAAACACATAATATGTACAATTTGTAACCACTTTTACAGATCATATATTTTTGTCTAGCTATCACGGTTCATGAGACACAGGCTGGTGACAGACAGACGGACGGACAGCAAAGCAAATTACAATTATCTATAATTATAATATGAAAAAACGGAACCTTAGAAATCAAATTTGTCATACATTTCAACGTAGCGCTTTTAGTTCGGAACAGCTAATTTTAGTCGCGATTTCGGAATTCGTCCCCTAACTAAAGAATAAAGTATGTCCGTCGCTTATTAGAAATTAAATATTTATATTGACCCCAACTCGGGCAGTCACACTGACTAAACTTAAACTCCCTAAAATTATATCCATCCTTTTCTTACTTTTAAAAACAAAAAAGAGAGGAGACATTTTTGGAACTGTCAAATTAGGTTAGTTCAGTAAGTCCTGACAGAATCGGAGCCATTGTTTAAATTAAGTACTTAAAAAAAGCTTTTAAGTTGTATATTTTATCCTGTTTCAACTTATACATATATTACAAGACAAAACGAGACAAATGACATACAAAATTGAAAGCTATTTTTAAGTATTCTCGTAATACGATAAAATTATTAGACAGTAAATATATTTAGGTATAATATTTTATATCTAATAGATTACTTAAGTATAGAAAACTCACAACAACATATTGCTCATACATATATGAATTTAAAAAACATTTTTACACACAAAGCTCCCCACTGCGATTTCTCCCCTCGGAGATATGATGAAATTTGCGTATCATTTGAAATGTATAACAGTGTCATTGGCAATCAATTAGCATCCTCTAAAGGGTGGCTTTGGATAATTATAAACAAAAACTTTTGAAAAAAGACGATAAAAAAAACAAAAGAAAAAAAAAACAAGGTTCTATATATTTCGCCGCGCATCAATTTTTTTTTTGTATGAAAAAGTACAAATAAGTTTGCGATTTTTCAAAAGTCGTAAAACAAAAGTTGTTGTTTATGTCATCACAAGCCACCCTTAAGAGGATACTAGTTGACAAACAGTCACCCTGTATACCTGGTGGTCAAAATGTTGTTTGAATTGTCTCAGAATTACAATTGCATCATGCCAATATGGCCGTTTCGACATAGAATAGATCAGAGTTAGTTTTAAAAAATTTATTTTGTTTAGGACCAACTTTACTCTATCTTATGTCAAAACGGTTATTTTGGCACAATGCAATTGTTATTCTGAGCCAATTCAAATAACAGACTCAGACCCCCGGCGTATAAGGCTAGCCGCACATGGACACGGACACAAAAAAAGAATCTAAAGCGGGACACAGACACTGAGACACTTTTCAAACCCTTGCATCAGTATAATCATACCGGACTCTGTACTTACTGCTCTAGTAAGTACGCAGTCGAATAAAACACTCTTCAACACAATTCACGCTCATACTTGCTTCTAACATATTTTATTACCACTGTCTTGTTTCATATTTCACTGAAAACAGTATTTTACTGAACAGCAGGTGAATCGGATTTTATATTTTTATCTTATTATTACCAAATGTTTACCCGACTGCGAGAGAAGGAGGGTTATGTTTTTCGAATGTGTATAATTTTTCAACATTATGTATGTATACCAAGTTGCACATGATTGTTCGCCCGACAAGGGTGAAACTGTTGCAACTTGACTTGATATTTAACGTCTATGTACACAGTTTTGTCAATAAAGCTTCTGATTCTGATTCTTATATTTCTTTGTCACGCTCTAGAGCCTAAACGGCTTGTCGTATTTTTATGTGAGTGGTGTCAATAGATTCGTCTCAGTCGTGAGAGTGACACTGGGTATATTAAAATAAATAAAAAATAAGAATGATACGCAGGTTTAACGATTTAGCAGTCGGGTTTTTTTCGAACTCGCTTCTAATCACTTGCTTACATGACTGCCTAAAAAGAGAGTAATGTTTTTTGAATGTGATTGTAAATTTTCACATTTATATGTATAGGCATGAATGTAATAACCTTTTGTGAACCTCTATAGGGTTAATTATGTTAAAACGCTGCGATCGACACCTCATATACGTAATATTAAGAGTAATTTAGCGTACATTCAGACATCCATACATAGACAGTCAAAATCGCAACCATTTATTTCGTAATTTTGTAAAAAAGGGCCGTCATTTCAAAAGGGTTAACGAAGCTAGAGAGAGGGGTGGGGTAACGCGTTTGTGTCCTGTCGGCCTCTAGCTTCATGAATCCTGTGTCCGACATTGGACACTAACGTCGCTTCAGGCCACTTGAAGCGACGACGAGTGTCCAGTGTCGGACACGGGATTCTTCTCCTCAGCAACTGAGAGACGAATCGCCTTAATTTTTTGCACAGATATAGTACGAGGTCCGTAGTGCTTTAAAAGCAAGGAGTTTATGTCCTTTTTTTGAGAAAAATAATAAAACGTGCGAAGCCGCGGCCAAAAGTCACTTCAAAATGAACCTCAAAAAATAGGCTTTCTATCAGAATTTCATATTAAAATTTATTCTACTTTCAATTTCTTACTATCAATCGAATCTGACGTCATAATTTTTCTTTTCATTTTAATTTTCCCTTCTTCTTTCGTCAGATGTCGTATTTCATTAGCTATATCTCTTATCTTGGCCATTGTAGTTTGTGTTTTGTTCTTTAGCCCACTAGATGGGGTCGGGTGGTGGTTAGAAGTGGTGGGGGTGTCGTTTTTGTGCACTTTTGTGGGGGGTTCCCCGTCAGACTCCGACAGACTCGGCAGTTTTATGACCGGCTTGCGAGGTTGGATGTTTGGACGAGCTGAAACAAATTAATTAAAATATTTAGTACATATTCGAGTTTATTTTTAAGCTCAAACTCAAGATCGATCATCGGTGTGTTCCGGCAGCCTTTCTTGAGAGCCAGTGTATTCTAGACTAGGCATGCTCCATCTAGTGCTTGGTTGGTTGCCTGACTTCTTGGTCGTGCGAACTTGTGGTCTAATGTCTAGCTGTTTAGAACTATAAAAAAAAATGTAGACTATACAAACTTACTTTATATTTTTTTATGTGCCATATCATATTATTATCACATCATATTTTACGTAATTGAACAAACGTTTTGTTTAGATTTTGTTTTACAGTTTTTATTTAGAGTAAATAGTAATATAAAAAAAAAAATTACAATCTATTCTCATTTGGCGACGCTTATACAAAAAAAAAACCTATTGTTCGAATTTAAAAAAATAAAACAAACTACCACACCGATTTTGATGAATTGTTTAAGTAAGGGACCACCTATTAATAGATTTTGCTAAATAGTAAATACACTTCAACAATTACTATTAATGTTAAACATACCCGTTGAAACAAAAAAAAAACAAATGTTCAAAATCGCTTTTTTCTTTTGGCATTGGTACTAATTTTTTTGATGGTCTGTTCTATTCAAATAATTCAAAATAATGACCCTTGTTATTGTTGTTCCCCCTGGACGTGCCGATGGGCAGTTCCGAGAGGTCCAGCTTGATTTGTGACGAGAAGTGACGCAATGGCTGCGATGACGTCACGGCCGGTGATTTAGACGCTGGAAACAATGTAAATTATATATATATTAAGAATATATAGGAAACTTTTACCCAGGAGTGGGACAGTATAGGTTAATATATATTTAATTATTATTTAAATTATATATATATAATATATATATTAACCTATACTGTCCCACTCCTGGGTAAAGGTCTCCCTCAAGGCCTTCCACATTTCAAAAATAAAAATATATACATATACATATTTAATCAATAAAAAACAATTATTGCTAAATTTAAATTTAATTAATTATTAATAAATTTCAATTGTTATTTAAATTTATTGTACTAAAAGTACAAATAATAGAATTAAAAATTAATATAACCTACAAATTTAATATGGGTAGGTAAGAATATCAACAAAATGAACCGTTCTGATATATTGTTATATACTCGTTACGTGCAACAGAATGGTGTGACAATACTTGAGGATGTTAGTCTACACATTAAGGTGAACCAAGTGAAATAGTAGAAGATAATTTTGCAAAAATCGATAAAAAAAATATTAGGTTCTCCATACGAAAATGGGTCACGTGAACGGTCAGGTTGTATGTAGGACGCAATCGTTTTTCTTCTTCAACTTCGAAGTTATTAACTTTCTCCTACACAAGTAAAATTTGATAACAATGTTCTCCTTCACCGTTCAAGGTCATCGCAAATCATTACTGGTGTAATATACCTACATTTAACGAACAAAACACAGAGTTGCATGCCTGAACCTGGCATTGAACCTTTACTAGCTATTTTTTATCCCGGATAATTGATGTGTTTCCATGGGATGATCGAATATTTACCGCGGACAAAACCGCGGGGCCAGTTATTAACAAAGCACATAATAAATCAAAACAAATCAGTAAGTAAACAAATAACAATAATGTTAATTAAAATAAAATACAATAATTCTTTATTGTCACAATAAAAAAAAAACATGGCACAAAAGGCGGTCTTATCGATAAAAAAGCGATTTCTTCCAGACAACCTCTATAGGAATGTTATATATATTAAAATGTAATGTAATATAAATTAAAACGTATCGCAGCCGGTATTACCTGCTCCCTTCCCTCCGACCGCCTGGTTGGTGTGAGTCAGCTCGCTGTACTTTATATCACACTCTTCTATGCGCTTTTTTAGCTCCGCTGTAATGTAAACAGAGTATTTTAAATCGACTGCGTATATCCTAACTAATATTATAAAGTTACTCTGTATGTTTTTTGTTTTTTATAATTAAAAGCGACGATGCGGTTTAGGATGTGGCACGCTTGCCTAAAAGTAACCGATTTACTCGCAATTTGAAAAGATCGAGATTATAGTTATAGAGAAATAGAGAACTGTGAGTCCGTGGAATCTCTACCATATAGCGGTGGCGTCTTGCAGTATCTCTACTTGTTCGATTGTAGAAAGGGGATGGGGAAATTAAATTATGTAATTACAAGGCACACACTCCGAAATAAATTCGATAAAAAACGGATAAGCTAGTCACTTTTCAACGATGCTCGAGGCTTTGAAGGTTAGCTTTCGCTAGAGCATCGTTGCCTAGTAGTCTCTTAGCTCTCCTCTCGACAGACTCCAACGCTTCAAGCTGATATCTAGCTGAGCCAAAGATGCGAGCAGTACTCCATGCACGATCGAACTTCTGCTTTATACAAGGTGAGCAACTGTTCCGACGTAAAGTACCAAGCTTTTTATAAAAAACAATATATTTGTCTGTGTGTCTGTCTCGCTTTCAAGCCAAAACCACTGAACCGATCTGGCTGAAATTTGGTACACAGGTAGATTGGACCACGGGAATGGACGTAAAATACTTTTTAACCGACTTCAAAGAAAGTAGTTCCCCATTGGATTGTCTCGATAGTAAAATGTGGAACTACGCTGGTGAAACCGCGGAGCACAGCTAGTATGGATATATATATATATATATATATATATATATATATATATATATATATAGATATATAGATAGATATATATCTATATATCTATATATTTATGCGCATTCGTTCGTATATGTAGTATACTAAAAGAACATTGAATAATAAAATACCCTTGTATTTTTTGTTTACAATACTTTAGTAAAAAAATATTGAGAGAACTTCAATTGAAGTCGTGCAAAGAGAACGCGAAACTTATGGCCAGCGGCACCGCCGCGGTGTGAACCTAGGTCACGGCGACGATAAGCGCGTTTATATAGCCCACATTTGTGTAATAGCACTTAGGCGGATTTTTGTAAACAAAAATGCAAAAGGAAAATGGGGTTTTGAAATTAGATAAATAGTAGGTAAATATAATTATTAAAAAAAAACAATGGGTCCTTAAGGGACCAGCCGCTCTCAGCCTTTATAGGGATTAGGCCAAGCGTTTAGTAGACGGTACACGAGACAAAAAAGCTGGCTATTATTTTGTGTCAAAGAATTTCCATTGCCATCCAACGTGGCAATGATGCCAGCATTTATGCCATCTTTCCTTTATTTCACCTTTTCCTTTTTTATATTTATTTTTTAATTATTAGTAGTTTTAAGTACTTTAAGTACTTTTTATTATTATTTCTTAATTTATTCATTTCTCCCACATTTACAGCAACGCCCAGGCATGTGGCGAGTTATATATAAACAACATGCTTTTGTTTTTATAAAAATTATACGATATTAAAGTTCAATTAAAATCAAAAAATGACAAAATATTAAAATTACATACAAGCTCAATAAACAAACATTAAAATTAAATTTAAGTCAAAAAAAGCTCACAAACACTATCCAAAAATTAATTTTAAGTTATTGTCACTATAAATACATAGATTATTATAAAACAAAACTAAACAAGAACATATGTCTTCTTGTTCCATGTTTCCCCAGCAGCCGACGATGAAATCGCGCGCGCGGCGAGCGGCCGAGCGCAGTGCGGGAGGTGTCATCGTTGCAGACACGAACGACTTATTTCATCCCTAATGAAGTTCACCGAATGTGAACCGTTATACCGCTATAGTTGGACCGTTTCAATATGAATCAATCGCGCGTTAGTTTTTCTAAATAAAAACTAGTTCCAGATAATGTTATATAATACGGATGTAATAAACGCATTGTTACCAATGGTCGCATCTTGCTCCTTCTGTCGTTTCGCCATCACTCTGATAAGACCGATCTGTTTGGAAGCCAACTTCTTGTAATCATTCATCTGTTTACCAAAAGAAAAACTTTAAAAAAACATCGCACAAGGCAGTCTGATTGCTAAAATACGATCTCTTCCAAATCTTATATATAAAAAATCAATTGCTGTTCGTTTGTCTCGCAAAAACTCGAGAACGGCTGGATCGATTTAAAGTAGATTATGAAATGATTGTGAAAGTTCAGGGAAGCTAAATCGGCTCAGCCGTTCTCGGGTTTTTTGCGAGACAAACGAACAGCAATTGATCTTTATATTTAAGAAAGATTTATTTAAACAATTTGGATTTATCGTTGGTGCTATAAAAGCAGAAACTTAAAATTAATCTGTTTTAAAACATTTTCTTTAAGCACAATTAATTTAATAGAGACTGTTAAACCTCAATCATGATACTATTGTAGATGGCAGCGCCGGGAGCGGTGACATATGAACACGTGGATGAAGAGGGTTATATGTGAAAGGAGAGTGACTGAAGAGATGACGGTTGATGGAGTAGAATGGAAAAGAAAGACATGCTGTACCGACCCCATGTAGTGGGATAAGGTCAGGAAGATGATGATATGACATAACTAGTCGCTGACACCTGAAAATCTTTGAAAGCCCATTTGACCCCCTCAGGGGTTAATTATCTACAAAATGGTTTCTTAATACACCCCTACACCCTATAATGAATACACGCTCCATATTTCATGTCTCTAGGTTCAGCGACTCTGCGTTGATTCCTAACGAATATGCTTACTCTTATCTGTACCTGCCAAGTCGAGAAAAACAAAGGCACGGCCGTACCATTCTTTCCTCGAAGCGGTTCGAGCCATTTTTGACCTACCCAAGCCCAAAACTTTAGTGACTAGTAAAGGCATACATCAATAGATATATTTCGAAACAAAATGAAATTTGTACCAGTACTTTGAGAATTATAGCAATTCAATGTTCCTTAGTTTTGTTACTGAATCACTGACTTACTGACTCACCGATCTACAGAATTCTAAGGTACTTCTAGCAAACCTACAAGTTCCAAGTATTGTATTACGGATATAATGACCTGTTTGCTGATAGCCTTGTACTGCGATGCTAGAAATAGCGACAGTTTAGCGTTGAGCTGCGCTCGCCGGCGGAGGTTCTTCAACTCGTATCGCATTACCAGGGGGGCGAGGCTCGCTGTGAACGACATGTCTTTTAATATTAAGAACAACCCTTTTTAACAATATTAAATCAACCATTTTGTTAACCGCCTCACATAAGATGTTCCCAATAATTCGACGATGTCGAATTGACCCCGATTTCCGAGGATATATATACTTTTCAGTTGGCCCTATATAAAGAACTTGTTTTATTTTCGGCCAGGACGGTGTACGTCTACGAAATAATGCCTGAAGATGTGGTTAACATCGTGTACTCGTATTAATGACATAAGCATCAGTCGCCTCCTTCATTGAAAACAAAAATATATAAATTCTGTGAAATGAAAAGGAAAAAAGGAAGGCATCTCTGCAAGATTTATGTATCCTTGGTTGACTTCAATGGTCACATTGGTCCATAAATTGTACCGCACGTCACAAATGTCAAAATTGACACACTAAAAAAGCGTGTATCACCTTTTTGCGTAAATAACATGAAATATTTTGATTCGAAATTAATTTTGTACACTGCGATAAGTTACATTATTTTGACTTGGTTGATAACATAAAGCTTAATAGTCCCTAACGTATTTATGGTTAAATGTACACTGTCCTGGCCGCAGCTCTATACATTTTTGAAACATCTCTTTTATCAAATACGATCCATTACTTTGGTATATAAATTAAAATAACAGATATTTTTTTACCGATGAATTGCAGTCACTCTTTTTTATGAGTGAGGCTAGCTTTATGTTGTTGCTCGTGAAACACATACCTATGCGAGTATCAACACATTGTGTCAGATGTGGTCGATAGTTCGATACATACGATGCTGAGTCCTCGGCTGCGGGTGCGCTCCCTCCTGCAGTTTCCTCCGGAAAGCAGCTGATATCTTGTCGTCGAAGTGTTCCATGGCCATGCTGGATATGTCGCGCAACTCTTGCAACACTTCGTGAGCTCTCGGCGGCGATGATTCCGTTTCTACCACGGTCAGGACTCTACGGATTTCGTCTATTACCTGTGGAATATAGAACAGAATTGAAACCTCACAACATTGTTACACCCGATCAGGATAATTATATGATACATTTAAGAACTGCATGGAAACATATAATTATAACAATACATGTTTTGATTTTGAATAGTAATACTTGTATAAACTGTCGCTAACACCTAACGCTGTGTTCCGGCAGCCTTCCTTGAGAGCCAGTGTATTCCAGACTAGCATGCGCCATCTAGGGCTACTGTATCGCTGACTTCCGTGGTACGTGCGAACTAGTGTCTTCCGAGATACAGCCTCGACTAGTTCGGAAGAAAGGGAATAGGTAATATCTTTACTTACACTAGCCATTTTCATTAAGTATGTAAATTATTTTATAAGTTTGTGTATTAGGCTAAGCTATTAGCATAAATAAACTATTCTATTCTTATGGTCAAATGCCTAGCTATGTAGGATAAAAAAGCATAATTTATTTCGGAACTAGTAAATAGTAATAATGACAATATAATTTTTTTTAATTGGGTACTCTACCAACTGGCAGTGGTTTAGATTTAAGTTAGTTTTAATTTTTGGATATTGCTTTTGTACATATAGTTTATAACTTTGTATAGTTTTAGTTAAAAATTTATAATGTTTTATAAGTGTATGCAATAAAAGAGTACATTTATAAACTCAAATTAGAATACATTAAAATTAGATTACACTAGGATTTTGTTAACTCTTTTACAGTTTTATTTTTGGGCTGTAAGAATTTGCAAAATCCTTTTGTGGAAAATTGTTTGAGCTAAACTGGACGATAAATCTATCGATAATAAAATAAAAAAAATTCAGTATGGCAAAAAATAAATAAAAAAAATGGAAAATAATATAAAATAATAGCCTACCATAAGGGTGTCTCGACACGCACTTGACATTGTATCAATTATTGTTCTTGATGATAATATAAAAAAGAGATTTCCAACTACAAAAAATAAGACGTCAGTACCAAATCTATTCATATATTTCAATTTGTAAATCAACCACTAGATCGATATTGATACATTTTAAAAGAGATCAATTGCGATTAACCCGTTTAAATATAAAAAGAATTATTCAAATCAGTTAAAACATTTAAAAAAATCGAGTCGAATTTAGTACCTTCTTTCTTTCTTTCTTCTTCGTTTTCTAAATTAAGTTGCCTGTAAAGCCTGTAAAAATTAAGTTACCTGGAAGAAATCGCTTTAGGCGATACGGCCGCCCAATGTAGGTACTGCCAATGTTTTGTTTATAATATAAAAAAAGTTAAAATTTTACTGTATTTTTTTTTTGTGTGGAATTAATATATATTGCTTTGTAAGTATTGTGTAATGTTATGTTCGTCGAAAGTCTTCCTTACCTTCCCAGGTATGAAACAGCAGAGGCCGTGGTCTATGAACTTGGAGTACGTCATATTGAGCATAGATATACGTGTCTCGATCGACGTCAGTATGTCGCAGTGTCGAGACAGCTGGTGATATCTGTAACAAACGGTGTTTATATCACCTCCCCACTGAGATTTCCCCCTCACTTGTACGAACTTTTCTTTATAGTTAACTAGCGGACCCCACAGACGTTGTCCTGCAAAAACCTAGACACCGACTAGTATTTCTCCGAAAAATGGAGCAATTTACTGGCCTTTTTTAATAATATTTGGTACGGACATACTCAACACAACCAGAAATAAGAGTTCTATATTAGACAAAAATTAAATCGTGAGGTTGTTTTATTTTAAAGTCGCATAATTATTGTCCACTAGCTGAGCCGGCGAACTTCGTGCCGCCTACCAGTTATGTATGTTTCTCACCTATAAAACCTTCCATGGAGTACGACAAACAATTCAAGATGAGCTAAATCGGCCCAGCCGTTATCGAGTCTTTGCGAGACAAACGAACAGCAATTGACTTTTATATATAAGAAGAAAGAAGATTATTCCTATAAAAGCGATCTGAAACTGGACCGTCTTCTGTGCCAGTTTTAATTATTATTTTTTGATATTCTGCTTCAGGTCTGACATTTTTTTTATTTTCTCTGTTAGTTTGTATGTCTACTGAAATTTCATAAATGCGTACGTAGTTTCCGACGAATCTTGACGAAACTTGGCGTATGGGTTCTACGAATTGTCAGATTTTTTTAATCGTCGGGTATATTTGATATAGCCTTCAAAAAACCCGACTGCTAAATCATAAAACTTGTGTATCGTCCTTATTTATTATTTTATTAATATTGATGTGCCCAGTGTCACTCTCACGACTAACACGAATCTATTGACACCACTCACATAAAAATACGACAAGCCCTAGGACAAGACAAGGCTCTAGGGCGTGCCAAATAAATATACACACATACATACATACTCTCAAAAAACATAACTCTTCTACCTTTGCAGTTAGGTAATAAGGGGGGAAGCTTGCTACGGCGTCATTTACAAACCGATTCAATCGTATTTATTTTTTACACACATGCGTGACACAATACTACACATACAATCGGTAAGGAGGATTTAGTTATTTATTTACTAAGCGCAAACAATATCGTGGTCGACAGTTAGAGCAAAAAGTAGT
Organism: Ligdia adustata; assembly: GCA_947049295.1. Taxonomy (NCBI): domain Eukaryota; kingdom Metazoa; phylum Arthropoda; class Insecta; order Lepidoptera; family Geometridae; genus Ligdia; species Ligdia adustata. The sequence continues at coordinate 7,248,950 of OX346239.1, forward strand.
TTCATGTGTAGTTAATAACAATTAAAAAACCGTATTGTATTATTGCTAGGAGAACTAGTAACAGAATTCGTGCCAAGTATTTTTCCACATGTTTATCATCAAGTTCAGATATGTCACTGCGTTAAACTGGGCGTGAGATTGCGTTTGTACCGTACATATTACTCATACCTACAAGTGACCTTCGTATTGGAAAATAAACAAACGACTCGAGCGTTTCAAACCTTTCGAGAAACTGCCAGCCTGTGAACACTGCTATCGATTGGCTGAGCGAATAGTCTCTGAATGTTTTAACCCGACTGTGAAAGGAGGATGTATGTTCTCGAAAAACATAACTCATACATACTCGTACATACATTTGTATATATCTTTGGCACGCCCTATAGCCTTAACAGCTTGTCGTATTTTTATGTGAGTGGTGTCAATAGATTCGTCTCAGTCGTGAGAGTGACACTGGATACATTAAAATTAAACAAATATAATTAAGGATGTCACACAGGTTTAAAGATTTAGCAGTCGGGGGTTTTTTCAAAACGCTTCTAACCACTTGGATATTACCACTTGCTACGGGTCGTAGATTCCTAATAAATTTTGACGAAACTTGGTACATACCAAGCTATGCATATAAAAGTTTTATAAACTTCCAAAGTTTTTAGTCACCGTTGAATTTTGAAGTGGGGAAGTGTTTCTCCGTAAAAGAAGATGCGTTTGCTGACGTGCCATTTACTGGCCATTGATTGACCATACTGGATTTCCAATAAAAAATTACAGCGACACGCGTTACATGACCTTTAGTGCTGGTAATTTTTTTTACATAAAAGGTACGCGAGGCCTACAGTACAACTTTGCATTGGACAATATTTTCAACAATTACGTATACATCTCTTAAGCTTATCTAAATGAAATGAAATTATTTATATGCCTTATAACCACTCACGTTATACTAGGCAAGTAACATTACAATAATTCCTTCAGGCCTAAAAAGTTGAATTTGTCAAAGTATTGAATTTTCATATCACATTAATTTATAAATATCAAATGTACCTAGGTCAAAAAAAATTACAAGTCCCTTAATCACAAAATTTAAATAGGATTATACAGCATCTTCTAGAGGAGACTAATTTTTACAAAGGAGACGAATGTTATTTGATAGTAATGATAATTTTTATTTACATATTTATATTGTTCTGTACATTGTTATATCACATCACCATACTGCTATCACGTATACATCCTACGAATACCTATATTTATCTAGAATGTACTGAGTGCACAGCAATGTTTGTTCGCGCATAATACGCATGAGTCATCGGCTGTATTGTGCGGAATTATGCTATCAGTAGATGCATTTGGTTATGCACGAGTGCATTGCAATAAATTATTTGTATCAATAATTACATTTATTTATGGCGTTCAATAATTTACATTTAACTGTAATAAGCAAATAAGATATGTATGTAGTATGCTGTATAAATAATATACAAGAGTACCTAAGGGTATTCTTGTATATCAACTTGTATAGTCTTGTATATTGAACCTAGAACCTAGACATGAAATGCGGAAGGCGTATTTTTTGGGGTTTTGACTCTTAAGGGGGGTTCAAAGTTTTAAACTTCTAAAACACCATTTACGTCATGGGCAACGACGCGGGTAAAAGCTTCAATTCTATTGGTTATCATTTCCACATATAATAATATTTTAACAGGCCCACTGCCAATTCAGCTTAATAAAACTTAGACAGAATTGTTGGGATAACACCACTAACCAAAAACAATCTAGTATGCCACAAGTAAATTCTGCAACCTGTTCACCTTGCAACCACAATAGTTTTCAAGATTGTTACTACCTAAATGCAAATTATTTGATAGCTAAAAGAAACAAAAAATTAGGATATAACATTGAATATAAAAATAGAATATCTATGCCAAATTTTGTCAAAACTGATTGGTAACTTTAACCTGTACGTGAGTACAAAAATTCCATACAAACTAACAGTAAAGAGAAAAAATATCCAACTCAAAGCACTTTGAAACACTTTGCTCACTCGGTCAAAAAATATGTTTAAGAGAAAACAATAATCTGCAATTTGTTAGTTTAATTTTTTAGAAAAATAGACTTTCTTAAATTGTGCGCAAGTGCCACATCAGTATTTTTATAAAAGAAATAAATAATATTGATACAAATACTGTAATTTTTTATTCACTTAGAAGCAGGGTTTTGTAGACGATTAAGTTAAACTAATGCAGTATCAGTCAAGGTTAGGTATTTTTGGGAATTCTATTAGTAAAACAAATATATTTCTAGGTTATACAATTAATAACACAATTAATCATAAATCTCATATCGATAAAATTTGCAACAAAATGGCAAGTGGTAATTATGCCTTATTTAAACTCAAGCCATTATTAGATAAAAAGTCACTCATCTCTGTCTATTATGCATACATTCATTCTATAATAAGATACGCTATAACTGTTTGGGGAAACGCTAAAGATATCATAAAAGTTTTAAAATGTCAGAAACAATCTATAAGAACAATGAATGGTTTGAAAAAACGTAGCCCTGTGAGAATACACTTTAAAAATGATAAAATAATGACAGTTATATCACTTTATATTTATAGTAGTTTATTAGAGGTACATGAGGATACGGAAATACCGGAAAAAAGATATTCACGTAATAATAAAAAAGGGCGAGTCCTGCCTGTCAACAGATTATCTAAATGTAAGAAACAGGGACTTTACACCAAAATATTAATGTACAATAAATTACCAAATAGCGTGATGGAACTCAATTTTAAAATATTTAAACAAAAATTAATATATTTTTTTAAAGAAATCCTTTTTATAAACTCAGTGAATATATGTCAATGCAGCTTGTGGAATCATCGTTCTTGTGTGATGAACAACAATTACAAAATGTTAGTAATAGGTAAAGAAATAAATGACAATGTAAATGTTTAATATAATAAGTATTTGTTCTTAGAACTATAAAAGTATTTATAAGTTAAGTTTCTTTATAAAGTAATTAATAGTTAAAATGTAAGAAGACTTGCCTGTAACGAATGTTATTTAAAGGCCAATAAATATTTCTTATTCATATTTTAAAATTACTTATTAGCCTTAGCCTTAGGCTAGATTGTAATGATATTAAGGAAAGTCGTTTACCAGTGTAACTTGTGCAATAGGAAAAAAAAGATGCATGGTATGATTTATGACAAAGTAGTTAGAAAATTTCTCCCATAGATAAACAAATTAGTTCAGTACTAACCAACTTGGTTTACATTTGATTTCACAACTTTTTACTGCAGAAAACTGCGCTGCGTGACTTGTGCATTTTTGAACATGTAATGATTTTGATGGGATATTCCAGTCAAATTTTGTTTTATAGTATTTAATTATAGATTAGCCTTGATAATCTAATTTGTAAGTAAAACCTATAATACAGTTCTTACCCAACGCATATTACAAATGTGAAATATTATAAATTTATTTCTTTATTTAATAACAGGTGAGCAGCTTCAAGCTGATGTGCCTGTATCATATTGTGTTGAATTCATTAATTGTCCAATGCATTGCACAAAATTGACATTAAAGGTTTGCAAGAGATAGTTGATTGGTGTGTAGCCATTTATCCAGTTGATTTTTAAAAAAATTTATGTATGTTGCAGTGGTCACATTTTCAGGCAACCTATTCCAGTTGTAATCTTAACCTGTAATACCTTTGTATATTTTTCTTCTCTTCAGCAACAGAGTGTCAAACTCTTTTCAGGACAACAAACGTAACTCAGTGCCAATTATTTATAATTTTTCTAAATTACCTGCGTTCAGATTCACGTCTTGGCAATTGTGCTTTGACATTCTTCAGCGCAAGAGCATGTCTCCTCTCTATCATCAGGAACCCTCGGTTCAGCAACCTCATACATATTATGTTGAAGTTTTTTGACACCTAAAAATAAAAAAGTATTTTATGCATAATGTTAGAGATTTTTTAGGAAATGTTTTCTGCCCCAACTAATAAATTTTATATATAATTTTGTGAGTAGTTAATTTATTATTATAAGAAACTAACTTTTGATACAAGTGGAGGGAAATGGGAAGACATTTAGCCAGAAGCCTTAGGGCCTTAGGGCTCTGTTTGTACAACCTCTAGAAATTTAATAAATACACTTTCAGTACATTCCTACACTCTATAATTATATGCATGCTTAATAGTTTCAAAATAGCCTTATTATATGTCTTTTCCTGTCCCTGGGGATGAATGCCCTAGGCTTGCTTTATTAGCAAGCACAATACCATACCATTCTTAGATTTCAAGTAATTGCAGGCTACACAGTCATAGCGTGGACATGGCCAGGACAGATAAAATTCTGGCACATAACTGACAAGCGATAGATAACATTAAATTTATAATATTACCTAAAAAATAGATACAATTTAAATAGGAAACTGCCATTACGAAAAAATATTAATGGATTATAAGGCATTAAAGTATAAATAAGTTTTGGTAAATTCTATATGGATCCATGTTTATATAATCACAACCTACATGGCAAAATAGATTTATAGATAGAACATTCCTGGTACTGCACAGTACCTACATACAAGAAGTAATCTTTTGTCAGATTGTTCTATAACTACCAGAAGTTTTTGTTACGTGATCTTAGATAATAACCTAACCCTCTATGAAATAACTGGAAAATATAAAAAATATTCAGTTTATCACTATTTAGTAGCCTGGAAAGCGAATCTTTATTGATAAAATACTTACAATTCTGTTTTTAGCGATTTCGTCGTAGGACAAGTACGACAGAATATGTTCTATCATATCCACTGGAAGACTCATGATATCCATGGTTGGAACCACAATCAAACAACAACAATTCACATGTACGTAACTAAACAAATAAACATTTTTCAAAATTATTATAAACAAGATTTTTCCAATGCTTCGCGACGTTTCCTAATTCCTTTGGATTCATCAACCAAAATAAACGCTATGATGCTTTCGCAGTTGTTTCATTCGACTATCATAAACGTTTCCTTAGTAAAAAAGGGATAGGCTACGTTCAATGTGTGTTGATTTGACATTTAAGAAATAATGTGTTAAAAGCGCTATCTGTACAGATTTTGTGTTAAAATTGTTTATGTACAGATGGCGCTAAAGTCAACTAACGATTTGTCTGATCCAAGTTAGTATACTACACGATAACTAGATGACGCTGACGCTCAATACATCCAATGGGATATACCACGCATTTGCGATTTTTTTTTATGAATGTCCTGCTACTTGGCACGGATCTCCTCGAAGGTGTCTAATATAGGTATGTAGTTACAAACACCACCACGTTTGCATCGCTTATTTTCGATGGGTTTATACATATCTATTCGAAAGCACAGTATGAACAAACCTTTTCGAGAATTGAGATATAATGCGAGTGCGCATACAAGGTTCTAAACGTAGTGACCTCTTTAACATTAACCTTCTCGGACAAGCAAGTTTCCTCATGATATTTTTTCCAACAATAAAAAATATTGCTAAAATAAAACAATCAAATTCGTAACACCAATATGCTTATAATAAAATAGTAATAAAACAAGTAACAAAGCAACGCTACCTAAGAGTTGGTAAATCACAGTGTTTTTTCCTAACATGAAACCGTAAAGATGTATTATATTTAGATGCAAACGGACAAACTTCACATTTGAACCTTTTCTCCGTGGAATGCTTATATTTATGTTGCACTAGATTAGCTGGTAAGATAGTAGCGTAGTCACACTGATCGCAGGAATATCGCTTCTTACCCGACGAATGGGCTTCCTCGTGATATTTTAGTATATATTTATTCATTGTTTGGAATGGACAACTAGCACATTGTAACTTCACACCTAAATCCACATGTTTCTTCTTATGTTTTGCCATCGCTTCTTCGTAATAAGTTTTATATCGACATCCATTAAAGTCACAAGTGATTGTTGCAGCGTTGGTATGTCTTAAAGTGTGTTGCGTCATGCTCACTTTACTTTTGGTCTTGTATTCGCAGTACTGACAAGACATTTCGGTCTCCTCGTGTGATTTCATGTGTTTAGGTAATTCGTTGCGAGGTAACAGTTCACCGCACTTCTGACATTGCGTTTCTTCTGTCCCGTGATGAGTTTGTTCGAAATGTACCCTCAATTCCTCCCACGTAGTGTATTCGTTTTCACATTTCGTACAACGGAATAAGTCTTTAATAACATCTTTCTCCTCTTTCTTTATAACAACGTCTGTAGGGCTAATATGAACCATGTTTATATGCTTGCAGAGTTCAAATTCGTTAATGAATAACTCTGGACATTTCTCACACTGATGAGTTTTAGTTTCTTCAACGTATCTGTCCGGGTGTTTGAACAATAAATGTCGTCTGTAACTCTCTTTTGCTTTAAATAATTTGTTGCAATATAAACATGTGTAGCTCACTTGTAAGTGGACCCTCATGAAGTGAGGTTTCAGTTGACGTTTATCGTAGAACCCAGCGTTACATATATGACAGAACACGGTTTTATCCATCGGCACTTTATGTGTACACCTCAAATGTTTAGAGAGACCTCCCTGAGTAGCAAATATCAATCCGCACAAATTGCACTCCTTAACAACTTTATTATGCGAATGATTCAAATATTTCTCCTTTGAGCTGAAATTTTTGCTACAAACTTCACAATACGTGCCAGGTTCGTGTTTTCTTCTGACATGACGTTTCAAACTCTCCACTTTGTCGTATGACAAATTACACAATTTACATTTCAATCTGAACTCATCGGCCATTACGTTATGCTTTCTTCTCATGTGAAGTTTCAAGTACATTATCGATGAGAACACCAGAGGGCAGTAACTGCAAGTGACTTCACCAGACTTTTCATTTTTGATTGCATTCTTTAAAACTTTCTCCGTCTCAGGATTTTCAGTATCACCATCTTCATCGACTCTATGTTTACGTTGAATGTGTCTCGAATAGGTTTCTCTCCTAGAAAATAATTTAGAGCAGTATGGACAAGTGTACCACTGAGCTTTAGGCTGCGGAGCGTTGACATGTTTCCTACGTCTATGTACGATTAAACTGGCATATTTCTCATAAGTGAGACCGCAATCTTCACAAGCGTGTTTAAACGAATCCTCATAAGATCCATGCTTTCTTCTCATATGCATCCGTAACCTTGACTTTCCTTTGAACACTAACGCACAGATATCGCAAGCGACTTCCTTCATATCGTCTATATTCACACCGGGTCCGTGTTTTCTTCTCATATGAGCTATGAGACTGTTTTTAAAGTCATACGACATGCCACAGTGATCACATATGTGTTCGAAGTAGCGTCTAAATCGTTTGTGCTTCCTTTTCTGATGCATTAGTAACGTTCTAGGGTTTTTGAACACTAAATGGCACACTTTGCAGAAATGGGAAGGTTCTTCGGGACCCATTTCTATGTTTTCTGCTTTTGGTTTGGTTTCTCCCACGGGTAGTTTATCGTTTATGACACTTTCGAAGGTTAGTATGACAGCGTCTCGGCTTTGCTCTTCTAGTTTTATTTCTGGCTCGGGGAAAGTTTCATCGCTGTGGTGGGGCTCGTAGTCGTTTGGTAGAAACTGAAGAGGAAAACACGCATTTTTCATTAGTCTTGTACGAGTTCGTTTTAAAACCAAGTGATTACCGTTGTTTTAGAAGACGTGGTTATCACGCGCGCCTACCTGATTGTTGGAAAGGTTCAACTATAGTTTCGTTCATATTCGGTGAACTTCAGCATACGCGCGAGAACTGTCATCGTTGAAGACACGAACGACTCATTTCATCCCTAATGAAGTTCACCGAATGTGAACAAAACTATAGTTGAACCTTTCCAACAATCAGGTACAAGTGAAAACCCGTCTTCTTAAACAATATGAATCAAACACGCGTTAGTTTTCTGAACAAAAGTGATTACTGATTTACTACAGGCGCCGACAGAACTTTTTACGGTTATTTCGAATTAAAAAACAAACCTCTAGACTGATTTAGATAAAACTTAAACGGGACCACTATAGCCTATTAGCCTTCCAACTCTTTTTAAATAAAAAATATATTTTAAAATCGGTCCAGCTGCCACCGCGATATCAGGTACGTAAGAAACATAAAAATACCGTACCTTAATTTAATTAAATTAATGATAATTAATTAATTAAATTAGGTTTACTTTTCGGAAATTCCGTACTTTTTTTGGAAAGTCGGTAGATATAAAGAGACTGTACTAGTTATTTCATCACGCTCGGCTCACGCGGCTGGACGGATTTTGATGAACTTTGGTATGGGTATCAGCGTCTCAGCCTCCATACCGCACGAAACGTTCGTTGGAAATACCTATGTATATCTGCGCAATATTTTTTTTATTTTATGGGTGGTCTATTTAGAATATACAAACATTAAACAATCTAAACGTGATATGAACAAAAATGCAAGCTTTTTACTATTTACTTAATAAATCGCACAAATAAGTACTTATTTTTCGGAATTTTAATCTCTTAAACCGCTTTTGATTATCTTCTTTGCTTTTGCCAAGAATTCTGAATCTGTCAAGAAGAATTCACAATCTGTCATAAAATCATCATCGGAAAATCTTGCTCTCAAAATGCCAACTCACTGTAAAACTTTTTTCAAAAACTCTTTTGCTGTTCAATCAGTTATGTTCTGGAACGCATTACCTACAGACATCAAAAAAGCTTCATCACTCGCTATTTTTAAATATAAAATATTAAGTATTCAAATAACTTACATCGTTGAAGTCTAGGTCCACTTCAATATTCTCCACCTTGATGGTGACCTCTGGGTCCATGCCTATGTCCGGGTCCAGAGCAGTTATATCTGGTTCCCTAACTGTAGCCATCTTTTCTTCTAAATCTAAAAAACAAATAAACAAGAAACTTTATTATTATTAAAATGATCAATATCTAGATGAGTAAGTTTTTAATTATTTCGATTTCAAACTCAAACCTCTTAGAAAGAAGAAGTTATACCCTTTCAAACAAAAGACATTTTTATCATATTGCTCTACCCGACTGCGAAAAAAAGGTTATGTTTTTCGATTGTATGTACTAGCCGCGCCCTGCGGTGTTACCCGCGTTAATACAGGATAAAAAGTAGCTTATGTGTTAATCCATGTAAGCTATCTCCGTACAAAATTTGATCAAAATTGGTTCAGAAGTTTCGGCGTAAAAGATTAACAAACATACACACATACATTCTTACAAACTTTCGCGTTTATAATACATACATAATATTATTAGGATATAATTTTTTTAGGCACGCCCCAGAACCTAAACGGCTTATCGCATTTTTATGTGAGTGGTGTCAATAGATTCGTCTTAGTTGTGAGAGTGATACTGGGTACATCAAAATTTAAAAAAAATATAAATTAAGAATGATACACAGGTCGGGTTTTGTTCGAACTCGCTTCTAACCACTTGTTCTAAAATTGACTTGAATTTTTCTAAAGCGGATTCCTTTTTGTTAATTAACGCGTAAAATTATGTATCTGAAATATTCAAGTGACTTAAAATGGGAAAGGAGGTTCTTTATTCGTCGGAATCTTTTTTTTGTGTATGTTCCCCGATCACAATGACAACACCGGTACGGTTTTTTAAGGAATGAGTTTTTAATCTTTACTTTCTAGTTGACCCCATATTAATTTTGTTACAATAGGTACAATAAGTAGTTTGCTTTGCGAATCATAACAACTGAAATAAATATAGTACTCATACAAGCACCAGCCAAATTAAAGTCGGTTGTTAAAACGCTCATAAAAATTATGAATAACCAGCTGTTTTTTTTTTTACAATAGCTACATAGACCGATACATTTACATATACAACGTGTAACAGAAACGTGTACAATACAGTGTAGTGCGTATTCCCCGGCCTACGCTCATAAGTTTTCATTCCATTGTAACTCAAGTACCTACCAGTATCGAGAATTTTCCATATTATGATGAAAAACATAAAGTTCTCATAAACTGAACATACAAAGATACAGCCTTATTAATCACTAAAAAAACCTGCCCTGTTGGACTATTATGTCCCGACATACGAGTATCTATCTACCTATGTATATAAAAATCAATTGCTGTTCATTAGTCTCGCTAATATTCGAGAACGTCTGGGGCGATTTAGCTGAATTTGGTTTAAAATGTTTGTAAAAGTTCAGGGAAGGTTTAAACGGTGATAAGCATACGTAACTGTTAGGCGGTACGTAGTTCGCCGGGTCAGCTAACGATCGTTAGAATAATATTAAGTGGGCCTTTTAAAAAGATTTTTGTAAACCTCTATTGCATAACAAATATTTGGATGATTTATTGTCTGCTTCTGATCTTAAAGCAACAATGCTTCCTCGGTTGTAGCACACTTGCCTACATGAAACTGATTTACTCACGACATGAAATGACTCCTCACATAATAAAAAAACAGAGAACTCGACAGTAAATTCCACAATATGGCAGTTCGCACAACAAAACGAAACGTAGAGTTTTGTGCGAGTCCGTGGAGTCTCTGACATTTACCTTTGAAAGGGTCTTCCTGCTTCTTCTTTTTCTTCTTCTTCTTCTTTTTGATTTCATACGTCATCTCCTCTTCGGGCAAGAAAGACGTGGGGTCCTTGCGCTCATCCCTGTCCTTTTTCGATAACGTTTCCGGAATAAGAGACATTATTCCGAATCTTTTGAGTAGGTACCTGAATAAAAAACGGTCATAATCTTATTATTAAGTCGTAATAATAGCCCGAGATTCCATACTTTTGATGAGATGTACCTATAAACCTTTTTTTTTTAGCTGTCTAAGAGTTTTTCCTCGGGGATTTTTAATTAGGGGGTTTATTGGCGTCGGAAAATCGGAAAGATAGGTATGCTGCGTTGCCACTTGCCGCTCGATTTTAATAATAACTGGCAGTGGCGACATTTTCTTATATATTATATAACAATAGAGTGTGTCTTAGTCAAAGATTCAGTATAATAAATATTTATTAGTGATAGGAAATAAATGATAGATAATATTCATACTGACCCATTGCACATAAGTTGCTAAGTTAAATATGAAAAATATTTTTATTTTTTTCTAGTTTTGGTTAATATATTTCCCTTATAGGTTATTTAAAAAAACCCAATAGTTAAAAGAGTTGTTAAAACTAAACAGAATTGAAAACGTAAAGGTTGCCTACTTTCATGACTGGGCAACTGAAGGGTTGCCAGGTAGACACCCCCCCCCCCCCCTCAGTTATTTAAATTTAATAAAATGTCAGACGAAAGCTTTTTTAATTTTAAATTCATCTTTATTAGGTTGCCTTATTACAACTCGCATTTAAAATTTGCATTCAAAATTTAGGAAACTATGAATTAGATTAACTTTCAACCAACCATTCAATAAGGCAACCTAAGAAAATTGACGGAATCAGGCGTTACTTTGCGGAAATCCATTTATAATAAGATGGTATATAAAAAATATTTAGTGTTTTTCCGCCTCGTCTTGATTTCAGCTACTCCTCACCACATGATGAGTCAACGTCTCCTGAGGATGTCTTGTGCTAAGGCGAAACACGTGTCGAGAAAGTCGGATACTGAGAGAAAGAGAAATAATAAGGTGAGGTGTGGCGGTGGTGAGGAGGAACCACACCATAAAAACAAAAATATTTTTTGATTTCTCAAGCTGAAATCAAAACGAGGCGGAAAAACACTAAATATATTTCATATACCATCTTATTAAGGCAACCTAATACAATTAAACTAAGAATTAAATACTAGAATAAGAATAACATTTATTGGCTTTTAAATAACGTTCGTTACAGGCAAGTCTTGTTATATTAATTACTTTAAAAAAAATACTATTATCTGGGCGCAATTTAACTAGGCAATCTTATTTACATATAATGGGTCAGTGTTTATTATCATATTATCTGCCATTATCACAAATAAATAACAGGTGAGGGTACGAGTTTATATTTTGTTTACTGGTTTTGTACTATGTGAATGTCGCATTGTAGCTCCGAACCGATGAACTGATTTTGGTTTCTTGTTTGAAAAGTGTATTAGTCGGGGTGTTTGTATCTGTTTGATGAAATTCGGTCCAAGATGGCCGCCGCTACAAAATGGCGGATTCGATATTTTTTCACAATTCTCACAATATGGATATCGAATAAAAGGGTTAAACTAATAGAATAACAAATGGTGAATTTTTTTTTATTGGTTGCTTTTTTTTAATTTAAGCATTTTCATATACTCCTAATCAAGAAATGACAATAGGGGGCCTGCTTCCCTCATTGACGACACGTTGCATGCATGTTTTATCAGAATTAGGTCAAGATTTGGATATTCAAGTTGATCATCTTATGAGGAAGCAGGTCCCCACCTAACAAATATACATAAGCAATAAGCTGGGTCATGGCTTTCTACATTTAAGTATCAGCATATATGATCGAATCATAAAAAAAAAGTATTGTATTATATTGTATAAATTTAATGGCACACACAACTCTCACACACACACCCTAACACGCATATCACACACTCACAAACAGTTATTAAGTTTTACCTGTACTATTAGGAATGTCTCCTCACAATATTGTAAAAAAAAAGGAATGTTCCTAGTGTGAGTCGAACAGGATTCTTTCCTAGTGCGACTCACACTAGGAAAGAATCCTGTGTCGTGAGACTCAGTACCTTCCCTTTACAAGCAAATGTTTGTAGACAATGAAGAGCAATATTGAACTATAACTAAACTAACTTATAACTATAAATATAACTGCTGACTATTATTATTTTTATTCAGGTCCCTTAGTTGGTATAACAATTTGTCATGTTTACGATGAGGTGAGTGTATTTGTGTATGTGTGCAGGTTTGTCTGTGGTTGAATTTGTTTTTGTTGGGACCTGCTTCCTCAAACTACGACATCTTTGCTGATCAGATATGATGCTGTAGCATGTTGCTCAAAATGCACTTTGAAAGTGCTGAATGCCCATGTCTAATAGTAAATTGTCCTATTTCATGCAGTATTTTATTAAATTACATATTTCTAGTGTTTAACAGTGCTTAAATTTAATTTTTAGAAGGCAAATGTAAGACAATTTCATTAGTCATTATTAATATCGAGCAAAATATGGCAAGAAATCTCATTGGTTGTACGGGGGCGCCCTCTTCAATATTAATTTTAATATTTTACTCATATCCAGCCGTTATTAATACTCGTATCCAGCAATAAAACTACAAAAAAAAACACATTCGTTGTATGGAAGCATCAGCATTTATTTTATATATAATATATTTTTAGTATTTGTTGTTATAGTGCCAACAGATATACATCATCTATGAAAATTGCAACTGTCTAGTTATCACGGTTTGTGAGATATAGCCTGTTGACAAATGGACGGACAGAAAACTCTTAGTAAAAGGGTCCCGTTCTTTCCTTATGAGTATGGAGCCCTAATAATACACAAAAATACTCAATTACTTACATGCTTATTTTTATGTAAGTACATATAAAATTTAAAGAAATTATCATTTTTAAAACTTAGGATTAAAAAACATGCTTGTCTGGCAAGGGGTTGGAACTATCAAAAATATCTAGCAAACATCGAAAATAAGTAAATGATGTGAGAAACATCATTTAGTTATTATCCATGTTTCATATAAATATCATCTTTTTACTATAACATAAGTAAAATTGTCATTTCATGAACATTAAGGGTGCCTGGCAAGGGGTTGTCTCGATTTTAAGTTTAATGAATAATGGGATTTTTAATAATATTCTGAACATTATACCAAAAATAGAGTTCATAATCTGATGAATTTATATCGGTATTTTACATACCTTTAGTAGCATTTATCTGCCAAAGCCACGATGACCCAAACTTCATAATGGTCCATCCTTCATACCTGTGTTGGGTGCGATAACAAACTTTCAACTTTGTCATTGCACCCAATACAGGTAATGTATAAAATAACAACGGTTTGGGGTTCACGGGCTCTTGCTTTATATGTTTCTATGATATTTATTATGACAAAAACTTAAAGAACATTACTTAAAACACAACTAAACTAAATCTACTTACAACTAAAAACTAAAAAGACTAGTAAAATAAATATAAAAAAGTAATAAATATAATATACTACTATGTAAAACCAATATTATAAATATATAGATATTTATAATATTGGATCGAATTTAATGGATTATTGTTTAGTGGGCGCTTTGTATATAAGCTACCAAGCAAGACAAGACCAGACAAGACATTATTATTTTGGTAAACAAGAAGTAAGAATAACCAACTCGGTGATAAAAGTTATTAAGCATTTGCCACAATCGTCAAGCCAAACTATGTACACATGCTGGTTTTTAAAAGATAATAAATATCATCGTTCTCAAGGACATAACATTATGCACAGCTTTTCTTATTGTAACTGGTTAGAGAATAGGCAGACACCTTAAATCATTATTTAAGTCTTACCTTAGAGTTTAAAATCAAGCTTACAGGATTGGATGATAGTTGGAAAAACGTAATGATAAGTTCCTTCGGAATTATAATCCAGATAACACGTCATAATAATATCAATAATTTACTCAACTTACAGATTATTTTAATAACACAACCAAAGTTCACAACAAGTTTCTGGACCGGTTTCTAGACGTAGCACGCATATTCAATATCAAAATTGTATGTGATTAAGTAAATAATTAGATACAGACGTTGGACTCCCAATCTTATCCCTGTGCGATAAAATCAATAACTTTATTAATATCGATATGAAAAATAACCAAAATGGCCAGTTTGACATTTTTCCAAGCAAGTAGCAAAATCATCATAATTTTGACATTTTTACTTTTTTATTCGGCTTTTTCAAAGTCTATAGAAATATTTACTACAGAGTAATTCCAATCGTGTTGATGTCATCGGCAAAAATGATAGATCTTTCTCTGTCTACATGCAATAGCACCTATTACAATAATAATAAATATTTATTTCAGACAAAACATCCAATCATATTGGACGCGTAGAACGCCAATGGATCTCTGGGTATAGTGAACCCATAGGCTGCTTGAATAAAAACATTGGCTGGTGTGCCCTAAATAGGCTGTCATAACTTTGCCATTGCAGAACATCTCCGTCAGCTCATTCATTTAAAGATTAAAATGTAATGGTGAAAACAGTTCTCCTTTCCTGTCACCACACTCTAAATTATAAGCTTTTGAAAAGTAATTTTCCAAATTGACATAATTTAGTTGATTATTGTACCAACATTTAAAAATGTTCCCCAACTCGGGCAGTATCTTGCCTCTCAGTTTTACTTAAAAGATTTGATTATGGCACTCGATCAAATGCTTTCGAGAAGTCTAAAAAGCATAAATAGACCGACCGATACTGATTTTTACGAAAAAAATGATATAATAAGCACACCAGGGATCACAAATTAAGTTTGGTGTTCATTTTATAATAGTTTATGAGATACGGGGTCTCATATAGTAAAACACGAGAAATCTTGAGAGGTAATGTTTAATCACTTCGTAGGCAATTTACATTTTCGTCGTGAGTTTCGGAAAGGGGCCATGCGTAAGCCGCTCGGACGCGAGTTAGAACCGGACTGCCGAACCGAACAACATGGCGGGCGGCGAGAGGCCGCGCGAGCGACGATGCGCTCGGAGTGGCAACGTGCGACTAATAGAGAGCGAGTTGTGCGAGCGAAAGTCCCACCCCGGGTTAATCTAAATATCGCGCCGGCAGACGGCCGCGAGAGGAGCGAGCTGGCAACGTGTCGTGTGTATGAAGATTTGCTATAAGTTTGTATTATAAGAATATCGAAAATCACATTTTTATAATTTAATATAATATAACAAATTTGTATATAATAAAAATGATTTTAAATGTTATATTTATAATGTATTGTCACGTGACTGCGAACACCAATAAGAACTTGATACGTCACTAACCGCAAAACAAGCTGTGAAAGACTACTTCTCTGCATTTTCTAATATATTTTGCGATCTTCGCGACAAATTAACCAGTGAATTACTTAATATTAATACCACGATAGAATCTGGATTCATTAAAGGGAATAGGTCCAACTTACCAAAGATAGATTCTTTGGTTTTTGCAAGAAACGAAAACTTATGTGGTTCAAAATTTAGTAACGTGAAAAGATCTTTTTACCCGACTGCGAATGGAGAAGGGCTATGTTTTTCGAGTGTATGTAAGTATATTTCTTTTTCACGCCCAAGAGCCTAAATGGCTTGTCGTATTTTCATGTGAGTGGTGGCAATAGATTCGTCTTAGGCGTGAGAGTGACTGATCTATGTACATCAAAATTAAAAAACAAACAAAATTAAGAATGACAGGTTTAAAGATTTAAAACAGGGATTTTTTAAATCGCTTAAAACCACTTGCTGAGAACAGTTTTACGCTGCAGATGTACGAATACATAAATAACGGTCAAGTACATAGTATGCTATAGATGACTTTCTGCTTTTTGTATCTAGGTATATTAAAAACAATTTTAAAATGTATACAATTTTTGATACAATTTTTCCGATGTGGTCATTGTTGTACTATTACAGAGAGACACTGCACAGGTTTTGTATCACTTTGGAGTTCATTTTGATTGTGTTGAATTCAAGTAAAAATAAGAAAACACATAAATTAAACTGGATACATACAGTTAGAATCGCGACCAATGTTTTACGGTTAGTGACGTCATGTGAGTCACGTGACACTTGTTAATGTTTTAGCGAGAAGATTCGTAATTACTCCATTTTTGTATATTTTCTCATCGATATACTAAGTTTTTTAAATAAAATATTTTTTTATATGGTAAACAAGAGTCAATCTTCAAATTAAAAGCATTTCCGAAAAATGGTTAACATCCCTATTGAAGTAAGTGGACACCAGCGCACTGAAAATGTTCGATGTTGAGCCTATCGTGTTCTGCTCGTGATCGTGGCTTAATGTTTATTTGATATGTACTATTCCAAAACTGTCTAAAATCTTTGTTCTCATGGCTAATTTTCATATTTTGATTCCTGTATTTTTGAATACCGCTTTAATTTATGAATTTACTTTTGTTTAATTTCATATTTTCTAATCATTGATGCAGAAAATTTAACCTATACCTATTGTTTCAATATATATCTGTACAAAATATTTCACTAAATAACCAATGTTGAAAGCTGAGATTGAAGCGGTTGTAAATTAACTTTCTGAATGATATCCCCTCAAGAAACAAATTGATGTCTAAAAAATAGGGATAGCTTTTCATTTGATACCCATAGTCTGAAAGAGTTGTGTCGTCTTTTTTGGGTATGATGTCTTCTTCAGTAGTATATTTGTGTAGATTCGAAATAAGAAGTTGTAGTTAAGATTCGGTAGCTTTGAACCTAATTTGGGATTCCCGCATTTCTCATCCCTATTTTGATAACTAAACAGTTTCTAACAGTGCCACACAAGATGGGACACTGATTAGATAACTTATTTTATTTTGAAGAGTAAACATTGTCTACATAGATAAAGAAAGTAAAAGTGACGGGCAAAGTTGGAGATAATATTTTGTATTTAGCTCACAGATATGAAATGCCTATGGAAGGTAAGAGTCTCCCACTTACAGTCCAACAAATATAGCTCTATATTGTCATTGCAAATTTAAAACCTCAATTGTGTAATTTTTCTTGTAAATTAGAAAATTTAAATTTGCAATAATGATATGTGTCAAGAGGCAGCTTGGCTTCTGTAGATATAATAAGTAATTTGACTAAAATAAACTTCATCAACCTATTGAAACCTGAAGCCGACACAAAGGAGCTGAATCGCGCGACAGATTCTTGTGTCACGAGGCCGACACTTGCAGTAGGCGGCCGCAACGTTTTTTAACCTTCGCTTGAAAGTACTTGAAACAGTATCACAATGAACTTCGAAGTAAAAGGATTAGTTGAGCAACTGATGATTAAAAACGACGTCGTAGTTTACTGATTTAAACATTTTACAACCTTTATTATTATTTTTTAAATTTACGCCATCGTTACTTTTTCACCATTATCTACATTTAAAATTTCTTCTTTCTTTTACAGCCGTAATGTGAGCATTTATCCTTCACTTTTACGCCAGTTTAAATCGCACGTCAGAAAAATCAGTCTTGTTGAAATATCTAAGGTATTTAGAACGCTTTGGCTAAATTTGACCATTTGAATGCTCAAAACCAAGGTAAGACTTTATTGTCAATGTCATTGTCAAAGTCATATCTTGTGATAATATTAAAAACAAACTAGAAAATAAACTCGATAGTAGTTTTTAACCTATTCATATTGTGCTTATCTGAAAATTTTAGAGTTAATAAGTAAAAAACCCATTATGTTACTGAGATTAATGAGGCGTTGTGTAACTACAAAGACTTTGATTACTTCGCGATCTAAGATACCTTTACAAATTGCACCAATTCACGTGACCGCAAGTAAGAACTATTTACTGTGATTATCTTGGATTATATGCGTAAATTGCAAGTAAAACTATTTGATATTACAGGTTTGAAACATGGAGAATACGAATGGCAAGATCCGAAGTCTAAAGATGAAGTGTAAGTATACAGTAGGTAATATATCTAGATGTGCAGTGTTGTTATTATTATTTTTTAGGTAAATAATTATTAGGATTTATTCTTTAGGGATATTATTAGTATGATTATTTAGACCAATATTTACATCACATAACATTGTCATATAAGCAGAAAGTGGAGACTATAAGTCAGGTGCAAAGACTTGCAAAAAATTATCTTATATCATAATAGAGTACCGTATCTACTAAACGTTTTAACTGCTGAAGTCTACTGTCCGAGCTACTAGTTGAAGTTTGTTTATGAAACAGAACTTATCTTATAACTTATTTTATTTTGCAGAGTAAACATTGTCTACATAGATAAAGATGGAAAGAAAGTAAAAGTGAAGGGTAAAGTTGGAGATAATATTTTGTATTTAGCTCACAGATATGAAATACCTATGGAAGGTAAGAGTCTCCCACTTACAGTCCAACAAATATAGCTATATACTGTCATTGCAAATTTAAAATCTCAATTGTGTAATTTTTCTTGTAAATTAGAAAATTTTAATTTGCTATAATGATATGTCAACAGGCAGCTTAGCTTCTGTAGATATAATAAGTAATTCAACTAAAATAAACTTCATCAACCCATTGAAAAAATCATCGTATCAGTTCATAGCATTTATTTAAGAAAGATTCTTGTTCCTTATGCTATGAATTAAGGAGATGTATGCTATAGTAACACCACTCTAGTAGAAACTGCATTTATCTTCAAAATTTTAAATAAGCTAGTTTTCCAGCCACAGTAATATATTTACATCAATATTATTAATAGCTATACTGTAATATGAGACGTAGACATTTTCCAACATATTCCTGATGCAAAGATTGGCTATAGTTATCGAGCCCAGTAATTTAGCAAGGGCTATGGACACACTTGCTGTGAGGAGATTAGGGAAGCATTGTTTGTTTGGCAAAATAATATATTTCTTTCTTGATTTTGTTTAAAGAATATCTAGCTCTCTCAAAAGAACTTGGTTTTTTGATAGTCAACATCTCATGAGGATGCTGTGTGCTAAGACGAAAAATGTTTCGAGGAAGTGACATATTAAGAAAAAGAGAAATAATAAAGTGCGGTGTGGAGCTGGTGAAGAGGAACCACCATAAGAACAAACAATATTATTCATATTCTTATGCTGACATTAAAACAGAACGGGTGAACACTAGACATTCTTTAAACATCTTACTATAAATATATCTCAATGACCTGTATTTAGCTTGGCATTCTTTGTACCTATTTCAATATCACATAATACATATCATACATTTTATGGCCTTTTATCAGTTAGATTAAAAATATTGATTTGGGAAAATGATAAATAGCATTAATTATTACTATCGATCATGCCAAACTTGTTGATTTCATTGAATCAGGCTATGTAAGGAAAATATCTTTAATAGAATAAAGAGACATCTAAGGCATTAACATAATGTAAGGTGTAGACTTCCCAATTCATTAGAATCTTTTTTATATTTTTTTTGAGACGGCTAAATCGTTTTGAAAAAATATTTTTGTGCGTTTGCAACAGTATACTATCCAGTTAATGTCATCAAAGAGCATTAGACTCCTCGTAAAATATACTTTACCTTAGGTTATTGTTAAATATAATAGTGAAAGTGCTAAGCTCGGCTCGGCTTAAGAACACAAACAAAGTGTTTTTGCCTGAACAACTGTAATAAAAAAGTGCCATAGTCAAATTCTTAGAGACATTATTTTGTACAGAATTAAGTTAAACTAAAATTACAATATAGGCTAGATTGTAATAATATCAAGGAAAGTCTTATACGGGTTTTCCTTGCGCAATAGGAAAAAAAGGTGCCATACCAAAAAAAAAAACTGAAAATTTGAAGTCAGTTTTTGACTTGTATATTATTTTGGACATTAACAATAAAGAGTTTAATAAGTAAATAAACCTGCATTACAGGTGCGTGCGAGGCGTCACTAGCTTGTACTACCTGCCACGTTTACATACCACACGAGTATCTGGACAGACTTCCACCCTCTGAAGAGAAGGAAGACGATCTACTAGACATGGCGCCCTTCTTGAAGGAAAACTCTAGGTTAGGTATGTTCTGTGTTGAATACAATGCACTAAATATTACACTAATGTTAGTTCTATTCAATAAACTGGTAGTGTTGGTTGTAAACAAGTTGGCAGCCTTCCTTGAGAGCCAGTGTATTCCAGACTAGGCATGCCCATCTAGGGCTACATTATCGCTGACATCCGTGGTCGTGCGAACTTGTGGTCAAATGCTTAGCAGTCCAGATAAGAAAAAAAAAATGCTAAACCTGTTGACCACGCGAGTGCTACTTTTAGGTGAATATATAATAGTAATTGACTGATCGAGAGAAGTCTGTCTGAAGTCTAGCAAACTAATCTTTTATATGTTCTTGATCTTCTAAAATTCTGTTTGTAACTGGTTGCCGGCCCCAGTGGCAGTCCTGAGGTCACCCTCAGGACTGCCACTGGGGCAGGGGCACACATTTTTCTTTTTATTTAATTTGGTTTATAAATAAAAAGAAAAATTTAAAACATACCTGTTTTGATCTAAAAAGTATTACAAAATGTGAAGTGAGTTCTATTATTTATAATTTAGTTATAGATTTATTTGTAAGTTTTTGTTTATCTATGTTTTGCTCCTTCCATCTATTAATTTACCAAGTAAGTTTAGGATAAGTAATAATTTCTGTAGTAGTCTATTAAGTATGTTAGGATCATATCTTGAAGGCCGAATGTGCTCGTCAGGTAATTTTTTAATTAGATTACGTTTATTTTTCTAGTGTTCTGCTACTTTTATGATCTACCAATAAAAAAAATCGAGTTACAAACAAAAAAATAACAAAAATGGCTAATATGCGTGTTTTTTATATCGGCTCGTGTTTAAACACCGCCACTGCCCAAATTAGTCTTATATTTTTACCAAAAAAATTCTAGACAGATGGATAAATGGTCACCAAAATGGATTAATGGTTACCGAAAAGAATGGATAAATGGTCACCAAAAAAGTTGTTGCCGAAAGTATTCAGAATGTTATAATATGGTGACCGTTAAGCCATTTTGGGAACTGAAAAATATTTTTGGCGACCATCTAAATTATACCTTTTTTATCCTCACTTTCTTCTGATGCGATTTAATTTGTAATTTGGATATGTTATAAATTTCAGGATGTCAAATAGTGCTCACAAAAGACCTAGAAGGTATGGAGATTCAGTTACCTAAAGCTACGAGAAACTTCTACGTGGATGGTCACACGCCGGCGCCTCACTGACCACCTTCTTAAGGGTTGCTCATACTTTTACAGTCGTTCTATAAAATATCCGAAACTTGCAAATGTCAATTTATGTTATTTAATAATAAGCAGTATTTTTATTCTGTCTAATTTTTTGTTGATCGCGTCAACTAAAAAATACCATGATTATTTTTATTTAACTTCTCAACCATTTGTTTCATATCTAGACTTTTTTGTAAGTAGTGTTCTACATTGCCTTGGTAAAAAAAAGTTGCAGTGTTTGGGAAATTTAGACTTTTTTTAGTATTTTTTTTTCTGCCAAGTTTCGGATTATATTGTATGAGAATGTCGGCTCTGCATCCGTCTTGTTTTTTTTTTAGGCAAGTGACGTGTACCCTAGTATCAAATTTCGAGACCGCCTGCAAGTTTTGGACATGGCCAAAGAGTAGAGTATATAAATAGAAATTTAAAACATTTTGTGTATTCTATTTACTCTCTTTGCATAGCCTACGGTTTTCGTTCTGAGGTACAAGTCTGTTATTTTAATTGTATCAGAATTACTATTGCATTGTTTACATAATGCAAAAAAATTAAAAAATAAATGTCAAAAAAATTAACTAGGTAGTTTTGACGTAGAATAGGTCAGAGTCAGTATCAAACTTAATGTTAATAATAATAGTTCAAAAAAAGTCAAATAACATATTTGGGCCCGAAAGGTAAATAACTGGCCTTAGATATGAATGTGTCACGCGACCTATGGTAGCGAATTTGCTAAACGCTAGCCCGCTATCAAGGACTGAGCGAATTCAACGTTTGTATATTTTGTAAGATTGTCTTACTAAGATTGGAGGAAACAATACGTAAATGTCACGTAGGTAGTTATTTTTTATAATGGGTTATTAATTTCTGTACATATTAGTAGGTCACAAAACTTACAAAAGTAATTATACTAAATTTCGTCACATGTGCTTTGTTATATTTGTTAAAAAATTTGCAATATCGTTATTAGACAAAGTGTCATTGACCTCAACTAGCGCTTGCTTTTAGCAGGACTATTTATACATTACGACTCACTGCTACTAGTGCTGATAGGTGGCGCTAGTTTCTTTGCCTGAAAAGTAGACAGAGAACTCTGTGTCCTGAAACGATAGTTTTTATTTTATAATCTGTATCGATTGCTGAGTTGTGATGTGCCTTACAAAATATGCAAGTAACGAAGTTAAGATATAACAAGATATATTTTTCAATATTTGTGCGGAAAACTTTTAGATTAAAATAATGCAAATGATTTTCTTTTACAATGAGACCAACGTTCATTGGGATAACTGACAATACAAAAGCTGGTCTTTTGTGGCTTGTTATAAAGAATCTTGCATTAATTCCTCAACTTTTTGAACAGAAATTTCAAATTTACTTTATACTTTATTTGTAATTTTGACTCTTTACTGGTGCTAAATGCACCAGTAAAGTTCCCAGGTCATACTAGTTTCCATGAAATACACAATGGTAGCTAACTAATTGCGAGTATAAATTATGTTGTTTAAACACCTACTTAACACCTACATTTTGAAACAAAAAAAGTTCATAATAAATCTTTTTTTATTGCAATTTAATATATTTGCAATTTTTTGTATCGGCCACACATTCTCATTATGCTAGTAATATGTTTTTCAAATTATTTAATTTTAAAACATCAATGGATTCTGGTGACTTTAAAAATGACCTAGATTAAAATAACAGTGACTTAAAATAACACAAATTATATTACTAATATTTCAGCAACTACAAATTAATTATTGTTGCACCAATTTCAAGTGTACGATAGTATTGTAAATAATTTATTATGTAAGTACAACAATACGTTTGTTTGTACAAAAATTGATGATGTACAAAGTATATCTCATATTATACCAGCTCTTGTTTTATTTAAATCCTTACTCGGCCAAAAAAAAAAAACTAATCTAGTTAAATTTGCATGTGGCATGGTAACACTAAAAAGATCCTCATGAGTTCATATCAAATGCAATGGAAAGACAAATCTAAAAATTTTCAATTCGTGATGAATAGTGAGTTACTACATCAATGATGAAAGTCGGTAAAATGTGCTTTAATTATCAATTATGAACTTGACTACCTAATTGATAGTATTTCAACAGTGAAGATGATTTTTCCTATATTAAATTATTAACGGTTAATATGAATAATTTTAGTAAGTAATCTAAGTATGTAGGTACTATAGGTATTTATTTTAACAAAAGTGGCTACCTACTCTCGTTATGAAAACTTGTAATGTTTTTTTATTGGCCAATACGCTTAGTGTAAGTTAGTTATTTCAATGTGCCAGTTATCAGATAATCAAGCTGCGAAGTGAAATATCTAGCAATAAGTCGTCTTAGTCACGCACGTCACATACCCTACGGCGAAAGCGGCGGAGACTTTTCTTTAGACCTTCTCTGACTGACCTTAACATTTCTATAGACATTTCCTTCGTATACTAAAACTATGATATACTGGTTTTATATCTCTTGCTCACACCTGAGCACATAAACAACACATTTATGTGATTCTTCAATTATATCGAATAGCTAATTATGCAATAATTATTCAGATAGATGCCATTTTTTCAGCGAACGCAGGAAAACTACAGTTGTTACAGTTTATTCAACTAATCAAATGAGGTGACTTCTCTTCACAGAAAAGACATACATTGCTCTTTAACTCTTTAAACTTTGACAATATAAGTTTAAGCAGGGCTATGCAGTGGCTATGATATAAACATGATTAATTGTTTTGTGTCGAATTGCCGACATGTTTTTTTTTTCTTTCTTGATTGAGTGTTGAGTTCTCAAGTTCTTCCTGACATGATATGATAGGAGGGCATATTGTCGTTAAATGACATGGTCACGACGCATTTGTATAAAACTGTTGGGTCAATAGGCGATTTTAATCATAGAGGTGACTTTATTTTATTGAGTCCACTACAGATGTGTTGTAAGAATTAAATGCTTCACCTCACGACCTCACCCTTGTATTTAAAATTAATGAATTCGTTATCCAATAAACAACTTCAAATGGCATTTTTTGCATTCAGAATTGGGCAACATTATTTCTGTATCTCATTCTTTCGTTCGTTCAATCGTTTGCGCGCATCATACAACATTCGTTCATTTCACAATTTCATTCAATGAATCAGTCAGCTCGCGCCCTTCGCAGGAGGAAGTTCTCTTGTTCGTTTCTAAGCGGAACGCGTTTACGGTGTGATTAGTGTTTTGTTTTGTGTTCCACGATGGCTTACAACGGTGGTGGTGGCAAGAGACTGTGTACAGGAACTGACCTGGATGTAGAAAGGGTAAGTTAGTCCATTTCACGCTCTGTCGTCAACCCTAACATCTCAGTTGAATCGACGAAAATGGCCGTGTTTTATACATTTTCCGTTCGATGTGAGCGCTTAGGCTCCGACACGGTGGCCCTACATGCTCGCATTAGTATCTAAATAATATATTAGTATATCTCCCTTTGCTTACGATATTGGTTTTACGAGGTGTCATTTTCACGTTCTATTGTTGATTCGCATTTTGAGGTTACGTTTTGTTGACATTTGCTTTTTTTGATAACATTACGAGGGCTATGCCATAACAGGTATTCTGCCAGTGTTTTATAACGTTTATTACTTTTAAGTTTGGAAATATTCTGTGAGGTTTTAAAATAACTTCGCCAGACGCTGTCAATTAATGTGATTGACATCGGTCGGTCATTAGTTCCCCTATCTTTAAATGTAGCACCGGCATTTTCCCGTTTTCTAGGTCGAAGCGGAAACAATAGGTACGCATTGGTAAACTATCCGGATTTTTTAGATTAACTATATAATATAACTATATAGAAGCAATTAACTATTGTACGATTGTTCGTTAGCATATTTCTTGTTAAACTCCCGACGGCGATCGTCGACAACCGATCGCATCGACAACTTGTCAATGCCCTAATTTTACCGAGTTTCTTACCATAAATTTCATAAAATTGTACAATAAAATCCGTTGATTGTATCATTAGGTCCAACTCATGTGCTTATTTATGTTGCCCAGCTGACTAATTTTATGGGAATTTATTTTAGAACTAGCTAATTCACAAACTTTTCACATATTCTGTCTAATAAGTTTTATAAAATAAACATTTTGATTTTAGAATGTGTTGCTATTGCTAACTTTAGTAACATTCCTCATATACCTAAATACTTTTGGTGAAGATTAACTGTGAGACCAAGAAAGAATTATTTAATATTTGCTCTTGTGCTTATGTTATCTGCTATAATATGCTAAGTAACTGCCTGTGAACTTAAATATTTTTATATTCATTTATACTACATGAAAGCACAAAAGTTTTTCTACATTCTATCCCTAAAGTAAATATAAATGAACCTAAATAAAATAACAGATAAAAAATAAGATTTATCTTAAAAATCCAATTAAAAAAAAAATCTACTACATAAGTGAGATTGTTAATAGAAATATTTTTTTCTTAAATTACATAAGTAACTTGAACTTTATTTGTTCACATAATTAAAATAATATAAATAATGCACCTCTGCATTTTATGTCATAGAATATTATTATGTGGTCAAGTTTTATTCTATATAAATCTAAGTGCCATATGTAAATAAGTTAATATTAAGCAGCAGCTAATAATGTGATGTTAATGTAATTAAACTAAGTTTATTTTCATCATTTCTTTTGTTCTATGCAGAGTAATATATTAAAAATACATAAGCCTTAAGAATGTTAGTTAGAAGAATAAATAAGGTTGGTACAATATTTTATTTCTTTAAATTCGGCAAAAAATTTAATATAGGTATATTATAAAATAGAAAGTCGGGCTCTGATAAGAAATTTTAACTAATTGTGTATGTTGTCATGACCTTAATTTTTCTCAATGAAACTGGAAATGGAAAATATTTTTAAACTGGGTATTTAGTTCTGGTTATGAAAAAATAACATTTAAAGAAAGTAATTTTTAATATTCTTAGTAACAGTGCCTAAGTAATTAATTTACAAAATAGTAAATTAAAAATGAAACAGCTTCCCATCTTTCCTACAAATTCACATCAAAAGCATGTTTACGATAAAGTCCTAGGATTTGGTACAAATTAATTTAGTACTCCTTGTAAAATTTTATTGCTTCATAAATTTCTGCTTTATAGGCATTTAGGACTTTGTCTTTGTCATGTTGGTACACAAGGTCAACTGTTATTATAATAAGTATCAAATGAGACATCACATCAACTTTTAATGTCCTATTGATGGAACCAGTCTCCCCTTAATGTATGGCTTTTAGTGCATGAGCCCTCATAGCTCTTTGTAACTAAAGAAAAAAAAACAGCTAAACTTGCCTATAATTTTTTTTCTGCCATCCTGTTTAACCATTTTGTTTTGTGCCATCTTGTTTAACCTTGCCATTTTTTTTTATATTTTGTTTTGTTTTTTCTTCAATCTGTGTAATAAAGGAACAGACAGGATTTTTCCTTGTTTTTCCTCTAAGGAGACAAACAGATAAACCATATTCAAAACATTAATTTGAAAATATTTCTTAACGTGTTCATAAAATTGCTCTTTGAATCTATGTTATCATCAACAAAATCCCTGAAGCTGTATTTAAATACAGTTTCTTCAAAAATATTTTTTCAATATTATAATGTGATAGGTAAATAATATTGGGTAAGTGTAAGAGGTGCGAGCATGCACTGCATGATTAATAAATAATGCACCTAAAGTGACAGTTCTAAAAAAATAAAGTGCGCTGTTCAGAAAGTATATTAAGAAGCTGTCCCACTATATGTGCAAAACACTACAAAAAGTTTAGTTGAAAAAAAAAGAAGTTTTACAAACAAGTAAGTAATTAAGTACTTGAGAACTGGCACAATATACAGAGTGTGGTGGCCAATCAAGAAAGAATATAAAAAAAGAAGTATTTAGTAAATAAAATAAATCAAAATATGAACTGTAAAATTATCAGAGAATAAAGGCTATTTTTATTTTAATTATTATTTAATTAAGTATTTATTAGTAATGTTGTGGAGACTACTAGAGTGGAAGTGATGGAAACACATAGACGGAAACAACTTTTTCATTATTATCACTTGCCCACACTTGTGTACATACACAAGAACATGAATAGTTAATAATACACCATTATTATATGTTAATACTTTGTAGTACATGAATAAAGCAAAAAATAATAAATTGATGACATCTTTTCTTAGCTAATGCTTAAACCTTACTGTACCATAATTATCTGAAGCAGAATAAAGAACTTTGAAAACTCCTTTGTTTATTTGACATTTACTTGTGTAATGTTATTAGAACTGTCAGTGAATGTCATCAGATTTCTTAGTTCTTTTTAATATGGTGTCATACAATTAGTATATTTGCCAATGTCAAGTATTAGGTGAAAATAAGAAGTTCCATCAGAATTGGTCTCTTAATACGTACCTAGTTATCTATTTTATGTCCAGCCATATTAAAACCATCACCAACAACAGCTGTGGCATTTAATCCGATGATTCATTATTCACTACGCTTTGATATCATTTAAAATACTTTACGACGTCATAAACTTATGATTTATTATAATCGAATGGTTTCGAATATATCTTAGGTGGTATATTATGAGTAAGGGCACATGTCAGATTTTATAGAGCTCGTCAAGTATAGTCGTAATGGCGACAAAGAATTAGCACGGCTGTTAATCATCAGAGGAAGGGAAATACAAAAAAAGAATACGGCTAATTTGAAATGACAAAGCGATATTTGCTTTAAGGCGTATAAACGTAACGTTTTAATTTAGAAGTGTGTGCTCAATTTTAAAATATTGTATCTCGAACGTTGATAAAAACCGTTAAATATGATACATTGCAATGCTGCATCGCTACATTTTGGAGAATCTTGTCACGATATGTCATATTTTATTACATTGTCGACAAAAGGTAGGCGTCCACATTTCATTACATTATCAGACGCATCGCATCACAATGGATCGTAGTATTCCATGTATAGGAAGTAACACAAGTGCGTCCACTGATCCGCATGGTAAGATGCGGATCGCACGAAACTACCCGTCGGCGATGCCGATGCCGATGCAAATCCTTAAATCCGGGCATCGGCAATCTGATTGCTACTGATACTATGGACGCATTGTAAAAAAATATCCGTTTGATAGTCATGCGTCCGGTACGTACGATGCCTACATAAAATCCGCAATGGATGTTTTTTTTTTCACGTTTCGTTTAAGCCTAATTGCGATTAGTTAAAATTTAAGCTATAAAGTATACATACGTTGTAATAAGAAGTTATGCTTGCCAGATCAAGTGTTCTCAGGACTAAATGTTTACATTAGTAGAGAGCTAGTACGGCGGTGCTACCCCCGGACAATTTGAGTATCCCACGGAAACACTGCATTTTTCCGGGATGAAAAGTATCCTATGTATTGATACAGGACATGAGCTATCTTGGTGCCAAATTCGTCCCACAGGTTTTTGCGTGAAAGAGTAACAAACATACATCACACGGGTTTATATTATTACTAGCTGCGCCCTGCAGAGTTACTCGCGTTAATACAGGTAATACAATTTAAAAAGTAGCCTAAGACATCTCCGTACCAAATTTTATCCAAATCGGTTCAGCAGTTTGTTGCGTGAAAAAGTAAGAAACATACATACATTCTGTAGTATTATTTGGTCGAGTCTAAGATATCTCGTTAGAATGTCCCTACTGCTTGTATGTCTGTCTATACAAGTATTTAATCATCACCCAGTTGAGCAAAAATGATTTGTGTCGAAACATAAATATTCCTAGTCTCATCAAAGGGTCTTCATTTAGGAATTCACTGTAAATCTTGAGAGCTTTAGAGAATTTACTGCGGAATGTGATTTGAGTAAACTCTATTGTGATATAGAGCGTCTTAGTTCAGTAAGACAATTAAGTAAATAAAAGTTTTAAAGCAAAGTAAATGGCTTTCTTCTTAATAGAATTCAAAAAAGAAGTTATTTCTAAATAATACTCTTATATCTGATTATTTAATGTATATCTTTTCTGATAAGTAAGTAAAAGTTATATAGCAACGTAAATAGCTGTGTTCTAATAGAGTCCAAAAAAGAAGTTATTTCTTAATAATATATATATATATATCTGATTTTTTAAAATATATCTATATTAAAACAAAATCAGATAAACAGGAGACGCCTGGACCGATTTAGACAATGCTTGGTTAAATACTTTGGGAGGCGCCAATGCAATTTTTTCATATTTTTGTAAGGTATATTAAATCAAGCCTATGAACCCATTCTGATAATATATATATGGAACCAGGAGAAATATACATCGCAAAACAATCAAGGTTTTTTTTTCTAGATCTGTCTAGGCTTCGCTAAGAAACCGTAAATATACATTTATAAAGACTCCAGCGAATTGTAAACATCCTTCTATTTAGAGTTCCGTACCTAAAGATTAAAAACGGTACCCTATTACTATGACTTCACTGTCCGTCTACCTACCTGTCACCAAGTTGTCTCATGAACCACGATGGATTTGTATTAATCACACAGGTATTAAGAGTGCCGACAATTCTCAACAATTTGCAAGCAAATTTCAATTTTCAATATGAAAATGTGTTCAATAACTAATACAAAACACACGTTAGTATCGCACACAGATGCTGGTAACACCGCGGAATGATGTCGCCATTGTCGTACGCGACAGACAGTTGTTGCTTGCGAAAACCACAGTCTCTTTCAAACAAAAAACGGCCGCTAAAATATTATAGCAAATCATATCTAAAAAAAGATTCCGGAGAATTAAGTACCTTTCCTATTTTGAAGTCTGATAAAAAATAGATTCAACGATCAAAATAAACTTGCTGTGACTGTAATGTAAAGTAATATTTATTGACCTTTAAAAAACGTTCCTCTCGTGTACTTCTAATTAACTACTATAAATATAAAATGATATCTGTCATTATTTTTTCTTTTTTGAAGTGTATCCTCGCAGGACTACGTTTTTTGAAACCGTTATTCTCACTGAACATTCGGACAAACTGTAATATTATATTCTATGAGTCACAACTTGCCGACAATTCTCAACAATTCTAACTGCAATTTAACAACAAATTACAATTTCCTATTCGAATTTGTGTTCAGTAAGTAGTAGCTAACACACATTAGTGTCGCGTACAGATGCCGGTCACACCGCGGATGTCGCCACGTGTCGCGCGCGACAAACACTTGTTGCTTGGAAATTGTAGCTTGGGAAAAACTACGATGAATTCCAGGATCACGAGATGCAGAAGTGTGATTCGAAAATAGATTTTTAACAGACTTCCATAAAAAAGAGGTTCTTAATTCGCTGGAATCTTTTTTGTTTATGTATGTTGCCCGATTTGTCAGAGACGTGTGTGTGGATATTTAATTGGTACAACATTTTTTTGTTCTTGACCTAGTTTCCTGTGTGTCCCATATTATTTAATCAAATCTGTCCTGTACCTTTTTTCCATAATAAATGAATTCTTTTTAAGTAACGTAATGATGAGAGTTCAACATTTTGGAACTATTTTTTTTTGCTATTCTATGATTCAGCGTTTTGATGTTTTCAACAATATAAGAATTCAACATTTTGGCAAATTCAACTTTCTTCAAGGAAAATATTGCATGGCGCTTTGAAGTAATTTATTACTATCTTTAAGTATTATTATAGACACTCGATCGCAACAAAGTACTCGTAGTATCAAGTTTTGCTTAAATCTAAATTAACATATTCTTACTATTCAAATTAAATCTGAAATTAAATACACCAATAAATCCAATCCGTTAATAAAAGTAAAAAACGACCTATACACATGTGATCACCTCAATATAGAGGTAAAAAATGTACCTATGATATACACAAGGTGCATTGAACTTGCAAATGATATTCTTAACATCCAGACTGTGACGTTTTTGAAAAACTGGTTATTCAAATGTCTCTATCGACTTATTTAGCTGCAGTTGTTATACGAGTACGAGACACACACAGTTTATGTTATTTCTGTATTAAGCAGAAAGAGGGTCACACTACTCATCATTGTATACCACTTTTGATAAGACGCCAACCAGGATTAAATAAAGCACTTGTCTTATATAAAACGCTCATTGGACTTCAACATTTTAATTTCTATGTATAATCAGATGATGTCAGTATGATCAGTTTAATAAGTGACAACAAACCTCTGTTCGTCACGAGCCTGTTGTTTTTTATTTCAATTATTTAGATTTCAAAACCACACAACTGGATGAGTTTGATCCGCTAGGCTGTATTCCATTTCAAACGAAAAAAGAATTTTCCAAATGAGTCCAGTCGCATTTGAGTAATCGGGCAGCATACATTAAAGAATAATATTCTGACGAATACATTCATCGAGGACCGCTTTTTTCAGGGTTCCGTAGCCAAACGGCAAAAACGGGACTCTATTAAAGACTTTATTGTATGTGTGTGTGTCTGTCTGTCAACAGACTGTATCTATATTTTAATTTTAAAATTTTCATTAATACGCATTTCTGTTGTCGCTATAACAATAAATACTAAAAACAATAAAATAAATATTTAATTTTCAACGAACGTGATTTTTTGCCGTTTTTTACTCCTTGATCTGAAAATATACTATAGATGAATAAAGGGAACACTTCGTGCGTAAGTCCGATTTTTAAAACATTCTTTATGTAGTCACGAAAACCTAAGAAAACATGGTTCAAGTAATATTTTTCCACAAAGATTTTTTATTATAGTTAATAGCCGTTTTTGTGTTGGAGGAGATATCTTAATCTTATAAATGCAAAGCATATATCCAAAACGACTAGTGGTAGATAAACTAACCGATTTTGGCATTTAAAATTGTGGTTAAAAATATCATAACACTCGAAAGTAATTAAGAAGTAAACTTGAAAGACTTGAGATTTTTGAACAATGTCATGTGTCGAAATTAACCTTTGTTAACATATAAATATAAAAACGTCTATTTTTGCACCGAAAGCAGTTGATGGAATCAAACTTGTCAAGTTGTTAGAAATACTTAACCCCTTTCGACTTAGTGTAGTGAAAACCGATAGCATTATTTAATTAAACATGTTGTTGCAATGTCATTGATTGATAAGATAATTATAAAACAAGTAGTTAAAAGAGACTTACTAAAACTGAGCTGCAAAAATTTATTATCACTGTATCTTAATGAGTGTAACCGCGGAATGCAACCTGTTTATGCCATTTGCAGATAAACACATATCAAATGTCACCTCGCACATCAAAATCGATATAACGGTCAGGCTGTGGAGGGTCACAACGTGTTAGACGCGCTCGTACATACTTACATACGAACGTAGAAACATACACTCGAAATACATTGCCCTCCTTCTGGGCAGTTGGGTAATTAAATACTTAAGTCGTTTATATGGTACATTAACAAGAAATGTTTGTTTTTTATATTACTTAATACTTACTGGAGATAAATGAAATTAATACTAAAATTATAATGTAAAAAATGTATTTGAATATCAGTTAGTTATATGCTAATGAAGTCCAAAACTATGTACTTTATTAGTACTAAGGGTCGAATATTTGTCATGTTTACGTGTTTGACATACAAATAGTAAAGTAATCCAGAAGATCCTATGATTTCAACTATTAGTCACCAATACGAAATATTTATTTTTGAACTAAGATTTTTTTTATTTCAATTGTTATTATTTCGTTTTTTTAAATACGGCAAGTTATTCTATTCGATTATTAGTATGTTTGTATTACCCCGTCAATTGTAAATTGATTTGATTGTCACATATATTTTTATCACAACGAAGGAAAGAATTGTCTTTTGAATAAAATGAAGAAAAGCAAATATTTATATACGTATAGTATATAGATTTCAAGCAAAAGTTATTTGTTTACATATGGCGTTTTTAAATAAATGTTTTAGACAAATTAAAAGATATTTACCTAATTGGTGTTGCGTAATTTGCTTTATACCCTTGCGTATAAAGCAAATTACGCACAATATTTCGAATATGTAGACACTAACTAAGTTTATGTTAAGAAATGTTTATGTTGAATGAGACTAATCTATCCTGTAGATTATAACTATGCAAGTCTAACTTAAAATGAAACTAAACCATTTATATAAGGATGAAAATATTAAAACACATGTTTAATGTGGTCAAACACCACTTTGCTAGTAATTATTATTCCATAAAATCTTAGTCCATTATTACAAAAGCCCTAGTCATCATTGATCGTAATACTTAAATCTAAGAGAAGTAAAGCCTAGGATAGGAAGTTAGTCTAGCGATACGTATATTCATTTAACTTTTTTTTGTATTTTTTTTGCGTATCGCTGACCGGAAATGTACAAGGATTTATTTAAAATGTGCAGTGTTATATGACACATAACTTGAAGTGTAAAACATGCTTAAATGAATTTTCACTTTTTTATAATAAAATTAGTTTGTAAGTTAGTAATCATCTAGTCCGAAAATAGAGCAGAAAATCCACGAGGCCTATGGTCGGATAATATAATGAACTTTTGTACAAATACTTTTGAAAATCGTAATAATATCACTGAAGAAAGAAGAAGAAAGTATAAATAGACGTGATGTTAAAAACTCAAGTTCTGTGTCATAAAGTATGTGAGTAAAAAAATCGCTTCAGCACAATCAAAGGTCCATTTTCATTGCAGATGTTGGTTAAATACTGACACACTACCATTCAATCATAATTTGAATCTTTAAAAGTTATTTATTAACAAAATAAGTTTATCAACTATCTAAAAAAACTTTGTATGAATTGCTTGATTGGTGAATAAGACATGTGTTCTGTGTAAGCTATATAAAAATGCAGCCGTAACATAACATGCTGGCATCGATCGAAAAGTATGTGTCAGTACCTTTACAAGAGTTTGGTTTGAATAGTCGATGCTTAAGCAGCAGGCTTCTCCTCAGAGACGGCCGTGGTAGCGGATGCCACGGATGCTCCATCGTCAGCTGGCGCGGTGCAGGCCAGAGCTGGGAACCTCGCGTATAGAGCCTTCTGGTATCTAGGGTGGCTGTCACAAAAAAGATGTATTAGTTACTATACACAGAATATTAAGGCTTAATAACTTAGTTCACAAGGTAATAATATTAACTACTCTTATATAAATAAGATTTAAAGTTTAATTTCAGTAATTTTTAATTCAAATGTAATACAAAAGACTTGCCTGTAACGAACGTTATTTAAAGATCAATAAGTATTACTTTACTTTAAACATAGTAGAATATGCTTATTATGCTCATTGAAGCTTGTTAGCAGTACATGATTCTTGATTTGTCATAATCATAATAATGACAGTGGATTCGTATAATGCATCATTTTTCTTATTTTATTTCACCTTCCTGTTAAAAACAATTATTTTTATAACCGATTTAAAAAAAGAGGAGGTAGAGAAGTGTTTTGTAACGTTAGTTTTCTTTTTTCTTTTTTTAAATTATTCACTTGATTAAAGAATTCCTTGTTGTAATTAATGTACGATTGCATTGTCCACGTGATCTCAAACTGGCTGGTATTATAGGCAGTATTTGGAACTATAATTGAAATTACCTGATGCCATATACAATGGGGTTGTAGACGGCGTTAGCCTTCGCGAAGAGCGATCCCCAGATGGTTGCGAGGGGGCTGATGGGCATGCTCTCGAAGATTCCAGCGTAGTTGATCACAAGGTAGGGCGTCCAGGCCATGAACCACAGGGAAATGGTCATTAGAGCCACCTGTAAAAAAGACTTACACTTAGTGATGAAGCAACGATGATATAAAAATCTGGTAAAAGCATCTCGCCTTATGTATAAGGCGAGAGCAGTTAACATTAAACCAGAAGTATTTATGGAATGTAAAACTTAGTCTATGTTGCTTCCATTATGACGTCTGTAGTTTTAGCACAGAATTCACCAACCTTGGCCAGTTTGCATTCAGCACTGGTGTTAGCGGCTTCAGCCGATCTGAGAGAAGCGACGTTCATCTTCTTAGCCTGCTCCCTCATTGCCTTCTCGTGAGCGGTTACGGCCTGAAACATAGTACATAGAACAATTCTTGCCACCCATTCACTTGATAAGCAGGACTTGCATAGTTTTGGTATATAAGAGTATAATTGCTAAAAAGAGTTAGGTATTTGGAATATTCGGCGGAGGCACACGAGTTAAACGCTAAGTCGGCGACACAACTGATTTATTTCAGTATACCTTACATACAAAATGAATATGTAATACTACCCTCATATTTGGTACTGTAATTATATTACATATTCCACAGCAAGAATCTATCTATTTGGTACATTGCTTATATGCAAATAGTCGTGTCGATATTAGCGCTAGAACCCGAAATTAAAGCTGACACTTGCATGGCTCTATCAAGCGCAAATTTCCAGTCAAATTTTCGGCCGCCGCCTTATTGAGTTTCTGCTGTTAGAGCCATCTCAAAGATCAGCGGAAACATAGCCTTAACTCGTACAGCAAGGTGATGAAATAAATCACATTCTCTGCCGATTCATTAGAACAGCCGCAGTATTAACTAATGATGATTAGCTATAAACTTAATTTGATGTGTTGCATATTACCTGTACAATGAAGTAGTAAGAGTAGATGATGAGGAGCAGAGGCAGGAAGTAGACGAACACCGAGTAGACCAGGATGTAGCTGCGGCTTAGCCATTCCTTGCTGAGATAGTCAGTTCCGCATGCAGTCATGTTGCCTTCTGGGACATACCTGATAACATCAAACACGTCTGATTACTCCAATAGATATTATTAATGCTTAATAATGGGCTTTTCTTTTTGTTAATAAATTTTCAATAGTTTCCAAACTAATGCAAAATAATCAGAAGATCACTGAAGGCTACTTACTGACTGTGTGTAAATCGTTGTGACTAATTATCGCATTTCATTCGTCATGGCTTATCATAAACTTTATGTATCAGATACCAATTTTTTCGGTAGTTATTAGCTTGATTTTTTGAAATTGGTTTGGTCCATCTCACCTGTTCCATCCGAAAAGAGGAGCAAGAGTCCAGATAAGTGAGAACGCCCAGATGCTTAAGATCCTCAACATAGCTCCGTTGTTGGTCATAGGCTTGGCAGCGATACCTCTTACGATAACATTGTATCGGTCGAATGCGATCATAGTCATTGTCCAGATTGAAACGCATCCGAAAAGTGAGCCTGCACATCCGTATAGTTCGCAAGCAAATGGACCTGTGGATTAGAGAATAGTTAATATTAGATTTTTTTCGCTAGAATCGGTGGTGAACTCCCGAGATGAGGAAGTGCCTATAATCACAAGAATCAAGGGCTTTATTTGTTCAACTGTCGTGGTCAGTTTAGTTTATAAGCCAAACGTAATTTTTTGGACTTAAGACTTGCATTGTATTTCGTGGTTAGGATGTATTAGTGAAAAGACTGCAGTGCGTTCTTGGGCAAATTTATTAGTTGGCACTGCTTAGTGTAATCAAAAATAAAGTATTAAGCAAGATACTACTAATGACTAGAAAAAGTTAACTGTTTTGAGGCACTCGACCATTCTTGTTTGATCAGTTACTAGAGAAAAATGCAAGGCCGTTTACTTACCCCATACCCAAGTTTCGTGATAACAGTTTACGACCATAGCAGGACACATCGCACACATCATGAGAAAATCGGAGAATGCAAGGTTGACGACGAGGAGGTTGGAGGGAGTCTTGAGAGTCTGCAAAAAAAGAAATGAAGTAAGGAATAATATCAGTTAAACATGCTGTTATTTTATTTGTATCATGCTATTCTAGGCCTATACTTTGACGGCCATCGCAAATTGGTTAAATAGAATAATGTCAGGCGGAATTTCTAACGACTGACTACGAATATACGTTTGTAATTTGTTTCAAACCGGTCACGCGATGAAGCTTGTCATTTGATAATTTGGTATTCGCACGATATTGGGGCTTATTGTCTAAGCGAGCGAAGCGAAAGAAGTGTCTTTGCTTCGGGTCTGGCAATTTTTTCTTTCATTTGTAAGTTAGGTTGTTTGTATGTCTTATAAAATTTCGTACACGTGTACAAGTCTTAGTTTCCAACCAATGTTGACAAAATTGTATGGATTCTACGAATTTTTAGATTTTATTCATTATTGAAAGAAAAGAAAGAAAGAATTGGGTTACTCCCGAAAAATGAGGAAATTTGCTACGGTGTTATATACTGACCGATTTCAATAATATATGGCAGAGATTTGCGGGAATACAACATTAGTTAAGATACCCAAACATAAAAAGGTCGGGTAAGTGGTTGTCGTTTTTAAGATTATGTCACAAAAATATCGTAGTCGCGAGGTCGACAGAACTAGTAGTTTATTATTATTGATACTTTAGACCTCTGGTACTATTTAATTGAATTATGACTGATTACCTTAGTTGTCATGAAAATGTAGATGACCATCCCGTTACCAGCCATTGAAATGAAGCCGAGGACACCGATGGTGAAGCCTAGAAGACTATGCCACAGAGGGTTCATAGGTGGGAATTGATACCTGGAAAGACTTGCCTTGTTAACAATAGTACATGAAAGAATATGCTAGCAAATTTTGTTTTCCTTAGTCATCACAAGTGTGATAGTTTAAAAATAATAATATTTGAACCTTTTACCATGTAGGAGTAACCACGCCACAATTTCACATCATGGCAGAAGCTTAAGTAAAAGATTTACGTATAATCCACGCACCCTTACTATGCAAATTGTTATATATTGGTTTACTTAATCCTTACCAGTGAGGGTCAACCATATGCAACATGTCGGCTGGCACCTTGTCCGCGACGGTTTGGTTGGAATAACCAGAGACCTGGCCGCCCCATGCTTGGAGGGCTGCAACTCCCGGTCCCGCGTCCATGTTCAATGACAACGACATGTTTACTGGTTGGTTGGTGATTCAGACAACCTGAGGACAAATGATTTATGTTAGAATATGGAAGTATACTCTAAAACATTTTTACAAATATCAGCGGATTTAATAAAACAACACTGATTTTGCATATATGAAATTGAATAGGATGGCAGTCTAAACAGGAATGAAAACTGGTTGAACTGAACAGTCGATATTTTTTGTTACAATTTAAGTGATCTGTGATCAGCAGATATCGTTAGAATATAAAAGATAGTTTCAAATTCGGTTATCGGATTTTAGAACTCTAATTACTTCCAGTGTTGCATAGGACTCTCTTTCTTTGCCGGTTGGGAATGTATAGGTTCTATAAGGCTGGACAGGATTCTTGCCAACCAAGCTTATCTAGACACACTTAGTGCACACCAGAAATATATTAAAATGCACTTACTTAGAAACTCCAGGGGAAGGTATGTCTCATCGAGTCGGTTCAAAAGTACTGAAGAAAATCGTTGAACGAACTACTCCAGACTTTGTGGTGACCGATCTCGAGGAGAGACGAGGAGGCTTACTCGACTCACTTCCAATTCCCAGCCCCTTATATACCAACAGCGTATTAGCAGCCAAAAACAAAATCGATATTCATAATTAGATAAAGTCTACTTGTATATTCTAAGAAGGTGAATAATTACGTGCTTACTGCTTAAGACGGATTTTGGAGGGGCTTCTTGTGATGTTTCTTTTTCGGTTCTGTTTTAGTTTTGTTAATGTTATTTGGACAATACGAGTATAGATGGTGAGTCTTATTGTAAGATTTATTTTGCAACCATTTTGTTGCAATGTTAATATTTTTTAATTTTTTTGGTTTATTACATTATATATTGTTTTCTTTTATTCTACTGAAACTTATTATAATATTGCCTCTATTTATTTGATATGATTTTGCCCTCTTATCTACTTTTGCTCTTTCCTTTTGCTTTCATTTTCTTCTTCGAGGTTAATATCTTAAACTTATATTTACTTCAAAGTACGGAGTTACGGTGTCATAAACTCTTCCATAACATATTCATAAGATGAAATTCTAACTGACTGACCAGAGCCACTGGATTTAAAAACTGGAGAATTAGAAGATTTCCTCCTGCAATTTAGAAGGCGTTGTAAGAATTACTTGCAGGCAACCGTTTACGTTAAGTATATTCCAGTAGTTGTTTCAACAACTTATCTTTCTAGTTATCAGTCTCTTCTCATTTGATTAGGAATCTATTGCAATACTCAATTTTGTCGTCGGGTTTCATTTGTTGAACATGATATCTGTTGTTTGCTGTCAGATTATATTGTATTTAAACTAGTGGAATGAACCAGCCTTACTTTACACAGCAAATATTTAGCTAAAATGTAATTTGGTTCGAGAATAAATGTGTGGAAGATTCTGATATGTATTTTCCTTTTGTTTGTTCTAATTTTCCGTAGAAACGTATTTTTATTTTTTCTTCCTGGTTTTACATGCTATAGTATTTTTGTTAGAAGCTTCTTCTAATGTTATGTGTCTCCAATAAGAGAGTTAGTTTTACTATATAATATTATAATATTTTTTTAGTTTTACAAAAAGAGAGTTAGTTTTACTTTTTTGTTATTTCGGTTTAAGCGATATTGCAGGCATTTGTGTCCTCTTACAATCAATACGAGTACAAAATACAATCTTATAGCTTATTTTCAAGTTTACATTTATTTTATTTTATTCGTTAGTTTTGTTTCATGTTTGGTTACTTTTTTATTAGTATTAGTTCGGTGGCACCAATCCTATTATTTTATAATATAAGTACCATCCATTAAATGGTTGCCTGGTTGAAATTGCTTTGCTTAGGCGATAAATGTACCAATGTATTGATTTGTCTTGCTGTATTTATTATTTTTGTTTGGTGTGCAACGTGTCCTCAAAACACTCAAACACATGCACAAATAACTCTGTCCCGTGAAAAATACAGGTATGGGTTCCACAGACTCACACGATACTCTATGTGTCTACTTTTGTTGCGCGCGCTGTCAGGATCTCTATATCTCAATAACTCTAAATTGGGTATTTCAAGACGCAAGTAATTCAGTTTTTTTTAGGAAATCGCGCGTAGGAACGCGCGAGTTGCAGTCAAACGCAAACCATTAAAAAAAGCATCCGAATTAATTTGAACTTAATGTCCCTGCTGAAAATCAAACTCTGAACAGTCTGAACCGCTATTTTTCTAAACAAATATAATTTTAGGCCACAACGGTCAACAATTACAAAATACGCAAACGCACAAATTCCTCCAACACAGACGCCCTGATGACTCGTTCACGAAACATTCCGATCTACGCAAAGAAAATGACAGATGCGGACTGAAGAAAGGGCGTCGAGCGTCATTTTACTACCTACCGCCATCCAATGCCGTTTGAAACGATGGACGGGTGGGACCGCCCATTTGGCACGGGCGTGTCTTGTGATTCATAAGTGTCACACGTGTGGACAGGGACACTGGTTTGTTTGTTACTGGAGATTTCTGATGACAATGATAATTTGGATGACCTTCAAACCTGATCGGGTTTTAGGTCAAACTTGTCACGACCGCGACATTTTTCATTTAGAAATATTGAAACCTGCCGAATGTTAATGGCGCTACTGCAAACTTCCCTACTGAAAATACCCAATCAAAAATCCTCGACAACTAAAAGTTCCAAAAAAAAATGTAGATCCTGGATAAACTTACAAACATTCAAACCGGCAGAAAAAAAAACCAGTCTTAAAGCAGAGATTCTTCGCTCTTTAACTAGATACACATGGTGGGTTAATGATAAGTTATGTTTGTTTGATATCAGTAAGTCGACTTTCTTATCTAGGCGACAAAATAAATTACAATCACACGTTTGTAATTTAAGTTTAGAGTCTAGGGCCGTGGCTGAGGCATTCGGGTTGCCACGAAAGATAGAGAGAACTGGTCCAAACATCTAATCCGACCGAGAATCGAAACTGAGATCGCCGACTCTTGAAGCAAACTAATACACTAGGCCACGGCGGTCACTATCCGAATAAACCAGTAAACCATAAGTACTATAGCTTCTTCTGTGATGCTACTGACATCTACAACTATCCAAATACATTAACGCACTAGTGCGGTATGTGTGGATTAGTTGAAATTGATTGCTTCTGAATACCGAAGGGCGTTCTAAATCCGTCCATTTAATTGTTCGAGTAGAAAATTTGCTCTGATAGCGTTCAAGTAATCTGCTCACATCGCAGTGTCGCCAGTTTTGGATCGCGCGTGGGAAACGCTAAAATCTCTGACTATTTATATGTCAAAATAGACTGACAGTTTTACCACCAGAAATATATTTAAACATAGTTTTCTATTATTTTTACCACGAAATGACAAAAATGTAAACTACTAATAAGACATCGAATTCTTTACTCTTTACTCTTCGAATGTCTAAATTGGTTTTTAACCACTTAACCAGTGAGAGAATATGTGGTTGCATAAACTTAAACGGGGTGGTTATCGCGAAATAAGTGATAGATAGATAGAATTTGTATAAAGAAATGAACTGAAACATCTGCTCAATGGACAGCTTTAAATGCGTCTAAAAATAGAGGTGAACCATTCAACTCTTATTTTATTTCTTGTTTCGCGTCAAATATTAATTTGTGTTTTATAAAAACTAAATTTTTGTCATTTTAATTTAAAAAAAACACGTGTTTTCATTATGCACGCATAACGCAAGGAAGATGACGCAACGCTAATGTATTTACTAGCTATCACGCATACTAGCTTAGCAAAGTTGGTCTGCAAGTTGGTTCTTAATTCGTCGTAATCTTTTTATTATTTATGTACCCATATTTCTCAGACAGGGCTAGACAGACTGATTACAAAAAATATTTTTTGGTTCATTGGGTATACTTTTCAATTAATTGGTCCAATACGAGTATACATTAAATCGGTAAAAATACACATTGACGAGGACTGTATTTATTGTATTTTATTGTGTCAATGTGTATTTTAT
This sequence comes from Ligdia adustata, assembly GCA_947049295.1. NCBI lineage: Eukaryota > Metazoa > Arthropoda > Insecta > Lepidoptera > Geometridae > Ligdia > Ligdia adustata. The sequence goes on from OX346239.1 coordinate 7,291,763, forward strand.
TGTTTTTGACTACGTCGATAGCATTCTGTTTTATTACAATAAAATTGTGCCTGCCGAATTGAGGTATGTTTTTACTTTTACGTTTGGTCTTTTATTTTAAGTTTAAGTTCTTTATTTCTCAAACGAAATACAATATTCCTTTTGAAGAGAAAAACAAAAATAAACTAAGTATAGTTGTACATTAAGCAATACGGGACGGACAAAAGGATTTCATATAAATTTACATTTAGTTACACATAGAATACCACATACTAACACACAATTTAAACACTTAATTTTACAATACGAATACATATGGGTTTCTTGTTGTTTTCAAACATGTATGAACAAATAGTTCATCAACGCAGCGATATTACTATATAGGTAAGTTCTAGGTATCAATGTTCTAGATGAATACTCGTACCTACTCACAATAACGAAAAGTTTTTAATCTAACTACTTAGTGTGTTGTGTTGTGTTGTGTTGTGTTGTGTTGTGTACTTACTTACTACTAGTTAGCTTTCTAGTAGTGTCATTATTATCACGAGTATTATATGAGAATTAAGTATGCATCATAATATATCATGAATTACTACAAAGTCGTACAATAAGTTTTGGATAATGTTATCATAATATAAATCCCGGGATATGGCACAATAATATTTATGTTTATTAGTAAGATTATCAAATAGAGAAGTAGTATGATTGACAATACGCTGTGAATATCTTTTTACGCACGGCATTCAAAGCGAACATTCGCTGCACAGCCAGAGCAGGCACAGCGTTAGCTGTGCCTGCTCTTTTATCTGAAGCGCATCGCTCTATCTATACAGATAAATAATCTAAAACGAAACAATCTCTAGTGTGACATGTGGGTGAGGTTGTAGGAAACAATTACGATTACACTACAATTACTCTTTGATCTTAGTTAATAGGTGGAGACAGTATTATTACATGTGGCGTCGAGACTTTGGTATTGTACGAAGATTGAAGTTGACTGTTGACTGCTCGTGGTTTCGCTTTCGTGCTACGTACTCGTAGTTCTGTTCAGAGTAGTGGGCCTGCGAACTGTTGTCCTAGAGATCACGATAATTTTGCGTCTTGGTAAGATCAAGACAACCTCTTAACCTTTTTTTACCCGAGTGCGAAAGAATGAGGGTCTTTTTTTTATCCTACGCAGCTAGGCTATTTACCACAAGTTCGCACGACCACGGAAGTCAGCGATACTGTAGCCCTTGATGGAACATAACTAGTCTCTAAAACACTGGATCTCAAGGAAGGCTGCCGGAAGACACCGTTAGGTGCTTGGCGACAGATTTTACAACTTGATGGTGGTAGCTAGCTAGGCGAGCGATAGGAAACGCCCTACCACCAAGCTACGGATTCCTCACGATGTTTTCCTTCACCGATAGCTCAGGGTCTTTATGCATGTTTTAGTGGGATTGAACCTCGTACCTTTTGCACGGCGACCTGCCCCACTACCACTCGACCATCATCGCTACAAAATGTTAATGTTAAGCGATATCTTTTTCGAGTGTATGTATGTATATTTTTTTGGCACGCCCTAGAGCCTAAACGGCTTGTAGTATCTTTATGTGAGTCGTGTCAATGGATTCGTCTTAGTCGTGAGAGTGACACTGGGTATATCAAAAAAAAAAAATTGAAATTAAGGATGAAACACAGGATTAACGATTTAGCAGTCGGGTTTTTTTAGAACTCGCTTCTAACCACTTGTTATTATTTACTGCCGAATAAATATGTATTGTAAAAGGCGCTGCAGCAAATTTCCCCTTATTTTCGTCGTTCCTACCGTTCGTTAGTGCATCATTGATAATATTCATTGGTACGGGGTGGAGTGACAGTCACGGGCAACGGCGTCCAAAAAGCGCCGAGTTTGTTTCAAGCCGAAAAGAACTGGTTAAAGGTCAATGCTCCAATTTCCGCCGAGTGGTGGTAAAGATTATATGACGACGTCAGTCGGATATCAAAGCATGCTCTCCTATACCTAATGTCAGGCCATAACAATTAAAATACAAAGGAATTCTCCGAGCGTTTTTCTTAATTACCAATAGTTCTAGGAATGATTCAAGCTTATTGGCACCAGCTTCAGCGGTCTGTCGTCGGTGCGAAAGTGTATGGCAGTCGGATTTTGGCGCCAATTCTTAGTCACGAGATCCTGTTTTTAGTCTCAGACAATGACACAGTTCGGGTCTTTCCTAATTTGCTAAATGGTTGTTCGGTGCTAAGTGGGAAAAAGTAAAAAAAACGATATATAAGTAAATTCAATTTTAATTCATGTTTTTAGCTGGAATTGTCCTTAAGATGGTAATTCAAATATAGCTTTTATTTTTTCATTACCCAGCTAGTGCTGTTATGAGTATTAGGCCATACAAGTACCATTTTGACAGTTTTAAAATGGTTAAGTACCTCTGTTGTTAAAAAAAAACCTGTGTAATACATTTTTCGAATTGTCTATTTAGTAAATGTGAACGCCCGAATCGAGGCTAGCAGTTAGCACTAAGTCAACATCAGCGTTGTTTTAGGAACTTGAGTAAACTTACGCGGGCAAAGTTTCAGTGAGTCTTATCAAGTTTCTAAGCTTTCATTGTCATTATCACATACTCACTTCTTGTACTAGTAGTTATGCCAACACTTGACCTCAGAAGCACAGACTTTTCTGAGATAGCATATAGAGACATAATATAAGAACAAGATATATTTATTAACCTTTAAATAACGTTCGTTACAGTCAAGTCTTGTTACCTTTGAATTATTAATTACTTAGTAAAATTACACTTAAAATACATATTGAAATACTTTTATAGTTTTCATAACATATATTGTGATTTATTTCTCTAGTTATTTTAATATTATGTAATATTCTGAATTAACATTAAGGTGACTCCGACAAATTTTATTATATTACGCCGGTAAATGGAACCGTAGCAAAACGTAGAACCTTTGCCTTTAGATTCACAAGTTTCTTTAAATTATTTTTCAAATACGTCTCGTACGCGAGTAGGTACCATGAATCAACACTGGCTCACAGATGAAAGCAGGGATGCTTAGCTCGTTCGGTTTAATAACTATGTGAAAATTTTCATCACGTCAATATTTTTCATGAGTTTTCAAGATGGATGACTCAACTATGCATTTTATGCATAATCCATTAATCACACTTATATTATTATTATAAAGGCGAAAGTTTGTATGTGTGTGTGTTTGTTTGTTCCTCCTTCACGATTTAGCACAAAGATAGCTTATACCCTGGATTAACACATAGGCTACTTTTTATCCCGGAAAATTGAAGTGGGATGATTAAATATCTACCGCGGGTAACACCGCGGGGCGTAGCTAGTGATAAATTTAATGTAATCTCACCATCTAAAAATCTTCAATCAAAAGTTCGACAATATAGCATGGGATTAATACATATGGATAATCACGATGCTTCTGGCTTTTGTTCTGAAGTAAGGTATTCCTGGCTCACCGCCAATGTCTACTTTCAGATTGTAATACTTCAAATAGATAAAGATGGGAGAAGTTTAGGAAGCAACGTATCAATATTATATTTGCCAGATATAAATTAATACAGTAATGCCGTACATACAGAGTAAATATTTGGGAATTGATGACCTCGCGGCCAAAATAATAATACGTTTCAACCCATAACGTCCCACCGATGGCTCGGATCGGTAAAGGGGGTGTACTCGTAGGCCATAGTCCACCACGCTGGCCGAATTGCGGGTTGAGGACTTCCTTATCTTCGAAAGCTATTCGCTAACCTTCTTCGACTAGCAGGTTTTCTCACGATGTTTTCTTCCACCGTTTAAGCATGTGGCAATTAATTATAATATGCACTTGAGTGAAAACCACAGAGGTGCATGCCTAAACCTGGTTTGGAACACGCGCCGTTTCGCTTGTGAGGGTTAACTGACTAGGCTACCACTAACTTAATATATAACAATGCGCTTTTAAGATAATTTCAAGCTTCCAAATGGCTTCCGAAAATGTCTATGTGTCATAACAGCCGGTTGCTATGGAAACTGACTTCTTCGATTCGTTCCGGCAAGCCAAAGTATTTTATCCCTTATTCCAAGAGCAATAACATCTACCTTGATAAATTTGACTAGATTTTTGCATTTGCAGCGGAATTTACCTCGTTTTTGAGAGAACAACGCCCACAATCGAAAATCCCCGACTGATAAAACAATCTAAAAACTCTTAGAATTTCTATACCAAGTTTCGTCAAGATTGGATGAAAACTACGAACTCTACGCGAGTACGAAATTATTTCCAAAAAAAGTACACACACATAAACTGAGATGAAGACAGACTTGAAGCAGAGATGCTTTTTTCGCTCGTTGCAAATAATTGAGCAACGCAGGCGAAGCCTCGAGCAAATGCTAGTACATGTATAATGGATTTCTAATGCCCTAGCGTTGGAAACCTACGTATATCTAATCCATCACATACAGCAATATCCATGGGCTTTCTATCGTACCTCATAAATACGAAATGTACAACCTCGATTCGATACCATATCGATTTGTTACAGTATTGTCGTTTCCAAGGCTGTATCGATTTTGAGTGTTTCGGGATATTAAATTATGGTATCAGAAATTGTTAATTGGAGATCAATACTTGGTGTTTACATGTAGAATACCTTGTTTGACGATCTGTTAGAAAGACTGTGTTATGACTTCACTTATCTTAAAATTTTCGCCGGCATATGTGAGCAGGATTCCTCGCGATGTTTTCCTTAACCGTTTTAGCAAGTGGTAATTAATTAATTTAAAAAAAAACTCAGTGGTGCGTGCTCTTGCTTACACCCGAGCCCTCTTGCCTTTTATACATTCTAGGCTACCATTAACTTATTTTACATAAGGTACATTCTAAATGCATTTAAGCTGTGAAATCTGTACCAAGATCGGTCCCGAATACAGTGAGCGTTGTCTAATAACAACCATCACGAGAAACAACTCCGCAATTCCAATTCAAATCAGACACGGAGTATAACTGAACGCGTTTTGCATAATCCGATACAACACGTCTGTAGAAGACGGTATATTGCCTTTATTAAAATCGTTACGGTTTTGAGATAACGCGGATTGCGGGCCTTTGTGTTTCCTCGTTTTGTGTTGAACACTCTGATTTTCTAACGAAAATTGTAGTATTCAATGAGAATTGTACTCGAGTATAATATTCATTGATGTTATTTACCCTCTCAGCTGCGGAGTAGCTAAAGTAAGGCTAGACGGTACCCCGTGCAGCGTAACATCGTTATACAACTACGCTGGACTCCGGATTGTCTAAAGTGATAATAAATCCATTTGTATTCCGCCATTTTGGCGCTGTTGGCAGCGTGTGCGTCCAGTGTGAGTACTTAAATGAAACTAATATCAGTGATGAGATAATGTCAGTTTTAGTACCAAAGACCACACAGGACGCTTTGAATAGATAGAAAAACAACTGTCATTTTCTAGTTAATATTTAGTCCATAACGTCAGTGACCTGGACCCTTTCGGTAGGGAAGACGGATCTTGATTAGCGAAAAATCAAACTCAATTGTCAACCCTTTTGGAGGAAATACTCCTCAAATTAAATCCTTGAACCTGTAGAATGTATACCAAGTTTCGTCAATCATGGTTGGTAACTACGGCCTGTTCGCGAGTAAGTAATTTTTCTGACAAACTTCTATAACATTCGATACACACAGAAAAAATAGTAGACCCGAAGCAGAGGCGTTTCGCTTGTTCAGTCAATAATAATACATTTTATTACTAAAAATTTTACTTAAAAAAATCACACACCAAATCTAGCTACAAGTTTACAGACGTCCAACCTTGAATTATACGAAACGTACAGTAGCAAAAAATAATAATTTAACAATCAACCGCGCACATCCATAACAATAAAACCGAAATTCACTGACAAAAACACTCTAAAGTAATCACTCTCACTCCTAATTGTAAAACTATCAGGCAATCATTACACGTTTATAAATAAAACTTTATACACATCCCCACGCATATTGTAAATGTAAAAGTGTGTTTGTTAGTTTGTTTTTTTAAGTGCCTTACAGTACAACACCAAAAAAATAAAGCAGTAAGATTACCTATAAAACATTTAAGATCTACAGATAATCCAAATGCTCCAACCCACCACCAGAGGGCAGCGTGCCTTTTGTCCTGAGAAAACCAACATAACGCGAGCAAAGCCGCGGGTAAAAGCCAGCACTTGTATAATTAATGATGCAACTATACCTATCTAGCCCCACACATTATAAATGCTAAAGAAGTTCTTTTGTCCTTTTTCTCCTCAGCAACTGTGGGACGTAAGGAGATAACAGAGATAGTTCTATTTACGATTTTGTCCGGAAAAAACAAACATAACGCGAGCGAAGCCGCGGGTAAAGAAGCCAGCGTTTATATAATTAATGAAACTTTGTACGTATATCGAGTATAAACATGTCTCCGAGTGTAATGACTCATGTAGGTATGCCCGCGTGTAAAAATAGATTTGGATGACTACTAGTAGACGGGACGGGCCTAGTCTTGGCGCTGATTGCCGGCATTTTGCGGCCGGTAGCGGGCGTACTGCGTAGTGATTACAGTGTGGACAGCTGAGCGGTTAATTTTTGATTTCTTGCACTTTAAGGCGCTTAGCAGATGGCGGGGCGTGGAGAGCCGATCGTTTGACCGCGAACGATAGGAAGGAAATCCTATACTACCAACACACATGGAGGGCAAAAATTCCACCCCGCCCCGCCGCCGTTTGCAAACCGCCCAAGTGGAGTATGGCCAGTTTATTCGTAAGTCATGATTTAACTGATTGGTCACAATCAACGCAGAGCCTAAACCGTTGAACCGAGAGGAATGAAATTTGGAGGGCGTATTCATTATTGGATGTAGGAGTGTACTTTGAAAGGGGGTCAAATGTGGATAGAAAGTTTCAAATATTTAATATTATGTTGCGGCTGACAGGTACTAGTTCTTTACTATTAGCAAGTAAAGCGTTAATGTAATGTTCTCGTCGGACGAAAGAGATGATACGAGATTCTCTTTTTCTTGTGTGTTATGTGTGCGTGATGTTACGATGGTGCTTGTACTGATATTTTTTAAGGTGTTCTTTGTGGTGTGTGAGTGTGTGGTCCAATTAATGGATCATCCTCAAAGGATACCCATGTTTATCCTTGGGTCCACTAGTTAGCATGTTAAATCAAAAACTGAAGAAAAAAATAACACTTATGCCGTAAAGCCTGTGACACATTAAACAAATAAATTGCCAATACTAATGTTGATCTAGGAATCGATTTCCTAGATCAGTGCGTAATCGCTCTTACTGTTTGTTGATATTTCTAGCTGTCTATCTGATTGAAAAGTTGGCTACTGACTGATTTAAAGCAATGCCCGTTAGAGAATTTATACTAATCATTACATGTATTATTTGTATTTCTACATGTATTGTTAGTTTTTAAAATAGATGTTAGTTAAATGATGTTTTTTTTAATACAACGTTAATTTTGTCCTTAGAGCATTGTGGTAAATAATATAGGAGCTTTGTGTCCGCTTCCTTATCCGTACCCTAAATATAACATTTCGATTTAATTACTTTAATGTTAAATATACATGGCATTTATTTGCGCCATATACGTACAAATAGTATACAACTTTAATGAAAGAGAAATATAGATTTTTTTTCATATTTTGTACTCAATTCAAAAAAAAAATAAGTCTGAAAAAATTGATGTCCGTGTGGCAAAGTCCCAGGAATGCTGGCAGTAGGTATTCCCGCGTTGCATTGCCACTGAAATCCTTTCCTTTACCCGCGGCTTCGCCCGTGGTGTGTTTGCTTCCAGAAAAAAACCGAGTCCGGATCTATAACTAAGTATCTCTGTGCAAAAAATCAGTGAGATGATTAAAATCACTCGTTTGCTGAGGAGAAAGAAAACAAACACTCTTTCACATTTATAATATTTGTGACATTTTACCTACTTATTGTTTTGATTTTTTACGAGATAAAAGCTATGGCGTTTGACCACAACTAGCCTAGTACACGGTTTCTATGCAGCCTAAGATGAAACACGCCTAGAAGAAACCGATTTTGCGACAGTAGAAAAGACCCCGGAATTAATAGAAATCATTGCGATTCTGAAAAAATATGATTATAGTTTACATTTCACCGTTATCGAGTGTGTTTTCGCGGGAGTAAAATACACTCCCGAAACGTTATAAATCCCTGCGTTTCCCATATTCGGGAAAATACCATTATTTACAGATTTCTATACATCCGTTTTAACTTGTATTTACGCTTGAATAAAATGTCAAATATTCGAAAAAATACCATTATTTACAGATACAGAGAGATACATGAGATACAGATTTTCTATACATCCGTTTTAACTTGTATTTACGCTTGAATAAAATGTCAAATATTCGAAAAAATACCATTATTTACAGATACAGAGAGATACATGAGATACAGATTTTCTATACATCCGTTTTAACTTGTATTTACGCTTGAATAAAATGTCAAATATTCGAAAAAATACTATTATTTACAAATTTCTATACATCCGCTTTAACTTGTATTTACGCTTGAATAAAATGTCAAATATTCGAAAAAATACCATTATTTACAGATACAGAGAGATACATGAGATACAGATTTTCTATACATCCGTTTTAACTTGTATTTACGCTTGAATAAAATGTCATTCAAATATTCGAAAAAATACTATTATTTACAGATTTCTATACATCCGCTTTCAGTAATATTTGTTAGGGGTGTAAAATAGACCCCCGAAACGGAAACTGGCGTGACGGAGTGCCGTGCACCAGGTTATTGTCACGCTAATGGAACGCTTCCGGAACAAGCCGGTACACTTTACCCCCACTAATGATGATAAGGTTGTTTGATGGAATCGGACTCTTAGGTTTTCGACACTTTTTGTAGGCTGATGAATTAGTATTGGTATCTAAGATCTGCTGGTCACGGGTTTCTGCAATGAAAAGGGTGTAGGCCATAGTCCACCATGCTGGCCGAATTGCGTAATGGGACTTCACTTATCTGCGAAAGATGATAAACCTTTTCCGACTAGGAGGGTTCCTCACGATGTTTGCCTCTACCGTTTAAACGGGTGGAAATTAATTGTAATGCTTTGTACTATTTAACTTTGAAAGTACCTACACTGTAATATCCCACCCAATATGGTGCAGATGAAAAACATTTTAGATCCAAATAAACTCAAAATATCTCATAAAAATGAATTCTGTGCAGAAACTTTACATGTGTCTAGAAATTATAGTATTGCATTTGCATTTTTGTTTCTTATTGTAAAATTTAAAGTGGCACATATTAAAGATATTAATTTATAAATGACTGTAGTTGATACGTGTGAAGTTTTAGTGCGTTTAGAAATCTGTTATTTACTTTCCCGACTGACCTAGTTTTTTTTTGGTATATATCTTTTATATATAACAAAATAACTAACTTTGCATTTGCGTGTCTGTCAATAGGAATATATTTATTGTGACAAAAACTTAAAGAAAAAGTGGTTAAAGCACTAACTAAACTAAACCTATTTACAATTAAAAAAAGAAAAAGAAAAGATTTGTCAAAAAGTCCGTTGTTTGAGGGAAAGGTGGCAAAAATGCTGGCAGCATTGACACGTTACATGGCAATGGAGATTCTTTGACACAAAATAAAACCAGCATTTTTGTCACTTGTACCGTTTTAGCAAACGCTTGGCCAAATCCCTGTATAGACTGTAAATAGAGCATTGATTAAGTAAATAATATAAGTACCCGATCAGCATACAATAATAACCACTAAACGCGAGTACTAAGCCGCATCGATTCAGAATAGCTAGGATGCCGTCCGTCGGCTAATATAAGCCACTAAGCTGTTCCTCATATCAGAATGCAATGTCGTAAGCATATTGGTTGCAACTGCATTATTAGTGCAATAAATACATATATATTTACTTCGCACTGGGTTTTAGCCAAGACTTCACTCGCGTTCAAATTCAAATATATAAACATAACATAAAAGCATTGGCAGAGTACATTGGGCGACCGTAGCTCTAAAGTGATTTTTCCAGGCATTTTTTGGATGGATCGGACTAAGTGAGAAAAATCACGTCACGTGGTGTATTAATAAATACTGTCAAAATATACACAGTAAAATTAATATTATTTAGAAAACTAATGCGTTGATTCATATTGTTTAAGAAAACGGGGTTTCAAGCTTTGGAAATTTCCAGCTATAGTTTCGTTCACATTCGGTGAACTTCATCAGGGATGAAATGAGTCGTTCGTATCTTCAACGATGACACGTCTCGCACTGGGCTCGGCCACTAGCCGCGCGCGCGATTTCATCGTCGGCTGCTGGGGTGGTAGTTAACAGTACTGTTCGCCTTCGAGTACTTCGCTGCTAGAGACATAATGCGTTCCCCCAGGAACAATATAAACAATTAATATTGAACTAAAACTATCTAAGTAAATCTAAATATAAAATAAGAACAAAAAATAAATAAAAACTTCATAATATAACAAATATAAATACATATTTTATTTGCGACGTAATATTTATGATTACATCTTTATTAATTTTTCAAACTTTTTCAAATCTTAATGCATTAAACTTCTTTTTAACTCCGAAGCAAAAACGACCGGGTGTTGTAAGTTTCACGTATGTGAATGGCAAACTGTGATTTCATCATATCCAAGATTTATGTCGGGGGGTTTTTTATTAATTTTAATTTTTTCTTGATCTTCAGTGAGGACTTAAATGATTAAATTGGCTTATCGATACATCAGAATCAGGTCACGGTACAATATTTATTAATTATTATTTATATCTATGTCTTAAAAGCATTTCATCTGATTAACATTGTAAATATTTCACGTCAAATCGCAACCAATAGACACACGACGCTATGTTGTCTTTGGACATTGCACCGCAGACGAAATTAGTGTGACATTTACTTAATCTAATTGCTGTAAACACTTATCACACGGACATAAATAGATACAGATGTTGTATCTCAGCGCGACACACTAAAACTCACATCTGACGTGAGGTGCTTTGCTTGTAAATTTAAAATATGCTAGTTTGATTTATGGCAACACATGTCGACGGGATGACGCCGTGTCGGAATAAAAAAAGTCAACTGTCAACGGTTGTAGTCTTATGTGGATGAGTCTCGCGTTGTTGACATTTTGTGAATTTATCGGCTTATTGCATTTGTGTAGCGATCGGTTTTTGGACGTGATTTTACATTTATACATTTTATACAGAGATTGCGTCAAAGAAATTTCTAGAAGCGGGAAGTTGTATCTTACAAGGGTCGGCACTCAAGTGTTACCAATTCAAAATGCTGTAATTTTGAAAATTTTGTTTCGTTTTATTTATAAACTTCAATATATAGAAAAAAACATTTAAAATTAAAAAGAAAAAAATATTGTTCGATGTGGCCACCTTTAGCGCGGATAACAACATCGAGTCTGTTCGAGAAGGCTTCACACGCTGCACGAATGTGGTCTGCTGATATTTGGTTCCATTCTCGGCGAAAAGCAAACTTTAAGGCGTCGACTGTCTCATATTTTTTTTCTGACACTTGGGCCTCTAGAATTGTCCTTATGGAAAAATCCATTGAGTTTAAGTCCGGCGAATATGGTGGCCATTGTTGCGAAGAAATGAAGCTCGGAACTTTTTCTTTCAAAAAAATTTGGGTTTCACGGGCTTTGTGGGATGGTGCCGAGTCTTGCTGAAACGTTCAATGGTTTCTACCGAATTTCATACGTGCCCAAAGTAACAAAGCATCGTTTAAAATCTTTTCACGGTAGATTTGCTGGTTTATCTTTGCACCCTGCTCAATGAAAACGAGAGGTGAACGTCCCGTAGCAGTTACCGCGGCCCAAACCATCACTGATGCTGGTGCTTGCTTTCGCAGAGCAATTCGTTGGTCTAAATTGTCGTTTGATTTAGACTTTAACCATACGCGATCATTTTGTTTGTTCACATATTGCTGAACCGTAAAAAAATTTTCATCGGTTTACCAAATTTTCAAGCTTGCTATCAACGTGCAACTGCTTTAACTCCTTAGCTCTTTCTAGGCGAACTGCCTTTTGTGCAAGTGTCAAGTCTTGCACTTTTTGTAATTTGTAAGGCTTCAGTTGTAGTTTATTTTTTAATATGCGTCCTATGCTCCTGGCAGATACATTAAGACTTTTCGCCAATTTAACTGCGCTTTGTCGTGGATTTCGTTCAATTCTAGCCTTTACCTTTCGAACCATTTCTGATGATGTTGCTGTTGTTGGATGCCCACCTCCATGGCGTTTCTTGATGCTACCCGTATCATTGTAACGCGTGATGGTCCGATACACAAACATTTTATTCAGATGTAAATGTCGTAGCGCATTAACAATGGCTGGTTGCGATTTTCCAGCCAAATACAAAGTAATGACACTGTGGCGTTTGAATTCCATCTGGATAACTTTTTTTAGTAGCGACGAAAAACAATGAGCTTCTGTATGTTTAGGAACAATACAATAGACTTACGACTGTGAAAAAATGGGCGCCATATTGTAAACAGTTTGGTTGCTATAGCAACTTAAAGTTGGCAACACTTCGAGTGCCTACCCCTGTAGATAAGCTAGGGCGGTGAGGGCGACCGGCGCTAAATCTAAGGTCACAAGTTCAAATCCGGCAGGATGAGAAACTGTTCCAGAAAGGTTCAGACGTCTCTGAGAAATCAAAAACAAAGTGCATAACAAATTCGTCTAAAAAATCATCACTGACTTCCGTGACGGCTTACGTTGATAGAACTTTTCAGTTATATAACCTATTTTGATAAAATTTATCAACTTGGAAAGTCTCCTCTTTCTTTAAAAAAAAATTAGAAATTTTGGGACGAAGGTAAAAAAAATTCTGTTGCATTATTCCTCTTTCGTAGTCTGTCAAAAAGAGCCTACCTTTTTCCTGTCGGTGTCAATAACGATGATCAAAAATATAGCCGTTGCATAGATTGATAAGATTCCATATAATCCACATAAATATTGTAAAAGAGCCTATAATGCTATTGTTAGGTTTTTTTTTCTAAAAACGTTCGAGTTTATAACGACAAGGTTCTTTTACTAACATGCGAGTATGCAACATCACTCGTTCGTCTTTTTTTAAAGATTTCTTTGAATTATTGTCTGGCTTTGATAGTAGCTTTAATTTGTTGTGATTACGCTTTGTTTCTAATGCTCGGTGATTTGTTGATGTCATCTCGTTTTAACTTACAAAAGTTTTTTGTTCTACGAACAGGTTTTTGAACGCGTAGAGCATTGAAAAGCTTGTAACGTGTATTATGCGTTACTTTTTAACCAACTTCAAAGCTTCGAGATTTATGTATCGACTAGCTGTGCTCCGCGGTTTCACCCGCGTAGTTCCACATTTTACTATCGAGATAATCCAATGGGGAACTACTTTTTTTGAAGTCGGTTAAAGAGTATCCTATGTCCTTTCCCGGGGTCTAATCTACCTGTGTACCAAATTTCATCCAGATCGGTTCTGTGCTTTTGGCTTGAAAGCGAGACAGACAAAGTTGCTTTCGCATTTATAATATTAGTTACGATAATTATCGTTTTTCAATTACTTTCCAAGAAAGGAGGAAGTACTTAATTTGACTTGTTTTTTTTGTAGTTGTTTGTTTGTTACCTAAGTGACGACGGCTGGACCGATTTGAGTAAATATTTTTTATACGTTTGAAAGGGTTTTCTAGTTCAAATGACGTGGTCCCAAAAAAATCGGTCGAATAGTTTGATTTTGAAATTCAATAAATTGAAAAAAAGGTATTGACGCTCGACGAATCGAAGTTTTTAATCAAATTTTTTTTTAAATAGACTTATTTATGTGTAATTAAGTACTACTAATCTTTACTCTAATGAGTCTAATATCAAAGGCAAGTTCGTGTATAATTTATTTTGTGACTATAAAATAAAATATATATATATACCGAAAGCTTGCTTAAGTTAATCGATCCGTCTGTAGTCCACACGAACTGCGACAGTGTTTCAGTCGCTGGAATTATTGAGTAACTTCTGTGTAATCGATGTTGCTTAGCAACCGTGATTAGACTATACCTCTTTTACCTATTGTGTGCAACAATAGATACTTATTCGTAAAAAGATGCCCAATAATAACTAGTAAAATAATTTGAAACTGACTTCAATTGGGCAGGTCTTTTCAAGTCGCGATTGAATCGGTTTCTTTTAGGCAAACGTGCTACATCCTAGGCTGCATCTTCGCTTCACATCAGGTGAGGTCTAGCGCAATCCTATTGATTATTTATGAAATAGGTAAAGTATATGTTATAAAAAAGAATGCCATCAATATAATCAAAGGCAAAAAGATAACAAAAAACTACTGGACTGCTTTTGATTAAATTTGTATGGCACCACTCTGAAAAATCTCCCAGGTTTAATCATTACAAACTAACAAAAACGATCATTTTTTCTGCCGTCTCAATGAAACATTAAAAAAAACATCCAAATGAGTACCTCCTGTTAAATGGAAGTTGTTAAAAGAATCATGTAATAGGTATAAGAGTTTAAAACAAAAACTAAAAACTATGCTTTTGTCATTAAATTTGTATTAAGTTATGTGGTAGTAAAATACAAATTTAGTCAAACAATCCGGCCCGATTCGAACCTGGCGCAAAGGTGAACGTGACGCTAGCTGCGTTACCGCGCTGGATGGCGATGGATAACATTTGCACCAGAAATGAACTGGAGCGAGAGTCGCCGCATCTTGCTTTTGTTTATGACAAAAATCTCTAATCTTGAAGATCCTGGTAATAATCTCGATAATACTTGTAGATTATAATTCATTTTGTATAAAACTGACTACACACTTTAATTACTGTAGGCGCCGATAGAACTTACACAGTTATTTCGATTTAAAAATCAATTCAGGTATAAAAAAATATGAAAACGGGGGGGGGGGGGGGGAGATTTAAATAATTTTAGACTAAAGTGCAACAGGTTTCGGTTTTATGGCTTATAGCGATTCGTTCCAGGCAACATTTGGTCGGCAATTCGGAGATCGCCTAGATCTGAGTTTAAGTTAATAACTAGTGATATCTAGGTCAGCAGACAGGTTGGTGGCCCTTTGGGATTCCGATATCGCTTTCCTGACATTTGGAGGCTCAGGACATTAGTCCCACTGAGGTTTGTCCTATGGGACAACTGGCACTGCTATCCTCTCCCATGCTCTCTAGGCGAGCGCAGACACTCCGCTGGATCGGTGCCGCAGCAAAATCTAAGATCTCCGACGTTAAAAACAAAAAAAAACTTCGTAGAACCTGTGAAGAAAGTTTCGTCAAGATTCCTTGTAAATCACGATCTGTTCGCGAGTGCCATCATCCAAGCAAATTTGCATGTATTTGTGATGCAAGTTTGCATCACTCATACACAACTGACCATCTATTTCTATGTTATAAAAATGAATCTCTGAATGTGTTGATAAGTGCAAATCTCGAGAGAACCGATTCTGCTCATTCTTTTTTTAGAATATTCCTTGAAGTACGAGGATGGTTCTTAAGCAAGAGAAAATTTTGATAAATTGCCTGAAAAGGTTTTAATCAACTTTAATACGATACCATAGTGTTAGTAGAGAAGGTCCGGGAAGGCAAAACAATTGAGTGACGTTAGTATCGTATTAATATTAATGTCAATATATATACTATAGTAACATTACTCTCAAAGAATTGACTATTGGGCGGTACGAAGTTCGCCGGGACAGTTAGTATTATAATAAACAAATTACCTTCCTCGCTCGGCCAATAAAAATCGTAATACAAGCAATTTCTTCGTCCAATATTTTGAAACCCCAGTTAGCCATGTTAGGAAAATGTCGGGAATTCTTGAGATTCCACTGAAAAACCTACTAGCCGATGCCGAGCTGTTGCGTCGTCGTTTCGACTTGATTTTCATTGGTTACCCTGAACATTGCCGTAGGCATGACACAAATATTTACTGTTTTAATGAGACTCTCTTGGAAAAATAACTTTTATTTTTACGAACTAGTGTTATTGTTATTATGGGTAGGTGTTATAACGTAGAGTGGATAAGCAGCGTCACTCGATTAAGAAGTGAAATAGAACTAATTTAGATGTTTTACCAGACAGCGAAAGTAGGAGGGTTATGTTTTTCGAGTGTATGTATATATGTATATTTCTTTAGCACGCTCTATAGCCTAAACCGTTTGTCGTATTTTTATGTGAGTGGTGTCAATAGATTCGTCTTAGTCGTGAGAGTGACGCTGGGTACAGCAAAAAAAAAAAAACAAAGAATTAAGAATGATACATAGGTTTAAAGATTTAGTCGCTTCTAACCATTTGTTTTTTTTTTTTGTTTTTCTGTCTGTTTGTACGGACTAACCTCCAAAACGACTAGACCAATTCAAATGGAATTTATATGGTGGTATAGCTTACATTCCTGGGTCAACATATAGAATATTATTGATTTTATATATATATTGATTTAAATAATAACAAATATCACGCGGACGAAGTCGCGGGTATGATAAATAAGTAACAGATAAGTATAATTGGTGATGATGGTGGCCACTCTAGCAGAAGCCGCCTGGTTAAGTAAAGCACGACGTTTTAATGAGCTGTTCAACCGCTAAGCAATAATATGCAATCTTTATAGTGTTAAGGGGGAGGCCTATGTTTAGTCTTCTGGCTGTTGATCATGATGATGATGATGATAGTGTTCCGGCGTAATAGGCAGTCGCTTCTTGAAAAATTGTACCAAGTAATGGCTGGCGCAATGTTATTTTACCGTTAAAATCTCTAAATGTTAAGACAGACCAAATATGCTGTAACAGAATAACAGCAATATTCATGTGAACCGAATTAGGTACATTTGCCTGAGCCATTGTTAATTTAACGCTTGGACTGCAAATGCAGTGCAAATTCAACCATCAAACAAGTATTTATTGAACAAAGCCGTTGTTTCGTAAATATTAGTAGTAACGCACACTGTCTACGTCAAAGAGTATTGAGTTTAAACTTTCGCTCTACTTAAATAGCCCTCATGAAACCAAATAGGTAGAAGGTACAACACTACAACCTACCTATTTGGCATCGTAAAGTCACGTAATAGATATATTAAAAATATTACTGTACTTCAGTAGTTCGTATTTAGTACAGTCATTGCCCACCGGTCACCTCCTGAAACCAATTGTATGAGCCGTGGAAATATTTTTTTCGTACCACGTGCCATCGTTGTCTACCTGGTTGTTTCTTGGGAAATATTAATTTTCCACCGTTTTTGTTACCAAAACACTTTGAGATTCACTGTGTAAAGAAATAATGATTATTAATATATTAGTGATGTCGTTTGAGGTGTAGCATCACCAATAGAAAGTTAGGGGCATTAAATATATTTTGAAGAGGTACACCTCTTGAATAATGCATTTGACGCCCACGGGGAAAAAATACACAGTTTCACCCAGGTGATCACAGGAGGTGGGCGGTGGGCTTTAACCGATTTTGTATTTGTATATAGGTACTTTTACATCATAAGGTATTAAGTTAGAGCTTAGCTTCCCTCTACTTAAATAACCTTTGTATGAATCCAGCAGTCATGATAGTTAAAAATAATACCGCATTTTTTATATGAACAATTTTTTTTTTGTTTTACATCTGCACAAGTATTCATTTAGACCAAAAGCTATTAAAAATCAAATATAAATAAAACAATAACAACTTGCTCTTGAAAAAAAATAACAGTAAGTCTTTAAATATAAATATGTTTACGAGTAATACTTGTTTCAATAATATGCAGTACGTGAATTGTATTTTTTTCTTTGAATTAGGTTTTTAAGCGTAACATGTTCTAGTTCTTTGTGGTAAGTCCATGGGGAGAATAGCAGCGTCATTTCGGTACTATAAATTGTGGTATATATGTTATGCCAGCAGTTTTATGGGTTGTGAAAATCTCTGCTATTTCCATATTATTAATGTGAAATTTTGGCTGCTTTATTTCGGTATCAAATACCATGAAAATATGGAAGTTTATTAAAACAATAAGAGCTTAAATGTAGTGTAAATGTAACGATTATTGGAGATGACTATGATACATAAAAGTTTTTCTTAAATTTGTGCGAAGACAACTTTTTGTGAATAAAGTCTTATACGCTGTCCAAGTGAGCGAAGCGATCGAGCCTGACAAATTTTGCGTTCAACTGTTAGTTTGTATACGTATGAACTCTTCTATCAATAGCTTTAAGGAATCTTGACTTCTATGAGTATTTGGGGTTACGCACCCAAAGGATAAAAACGGGACTCTATAACTAAGACTTCGCCGTCCGCTCGTGCGTTAGTCAGTCTGTCATTAGGCTGTATCTCATGCATCGCGATAGCTAGACAGTTGTAATTATCACAGATTATGTATTTATGTTGCTGCTACTCGTATAATAGAAAAAACTAAAAATATAGTTAAATACTCCAGACTAAAAGGCTCCCATACAACAAACGTGATTTTTGCTCGATATTAATAACGACAACAGGTCAACTTGAATTAATGTTGTATGGAATAGTACGGAAGTCTTAGTTGCCTACTTCGACTCGCACTTGGCTAATTTTATTCATAATTTAAAAAAATAAAAACACTATGAAACGCTGTACAAACTATTCAGTCCACAAGGTGTCACACACGGCATAATATGTTTACTGCGTCATATATTCTATTATATACTAGCTGACCCGACGAACTTCGTACCGCCTAACAGTTATATATGTTTAAACCTTCACAAACATTTCAAAATCAAAATCAGCTAAATCGGCCCAGACAGACAGAAAAGACAAACGAACAGCAATTTCTTTACATAAAATGTCGTAATTCGTAGGTACCTTGAGCCGGCAAAAGTCTATTTCTACAGATAGGCTAGGGGTATACTAAGCCGAAAGCGGGTCTCTGTACCCACCATAATGAACAATTTTCACTATAGGACCAACTCAGAACTCAAGAAAAAAAAAAGGTGTGGCACAGAAAAAGTTTGTCGATAAAATGTATGGAAAATCGGATATTTTTTAAAGTCTTGTTCATCACCACAGATTACTTGATGTGAAGCGATGATGCGGTATAGGATGTAGCGCGCTTGTCTTGAAGAAACCGATTCACTATAAACTTCCGGTTTTGTCATATGAACTTTGTTGTAATAATGACCCCCATTTGGCTAAGTACACTCTTTAGGAATAACTATGTTGACAAATATACACGGCTCTATTTATATTCCTGAATTTCACGACAGAGCAAATATAGAATTAGAGATAATTTCGAGTTATTTCATCGAATTAAACGGTTTTATGTCGCTATATAAAATTTTAGTGCAAAGTTTAATGTAGATTTAAGCGGGGTATTTCATATTGCGTTTCATTCGATGAACGTATCTTCTCTTGACAACCTTTTAAACGATTTTGTTAATTTTAGGGTTCCGTACCTAAAAGGTAGAAACGGGACCCTATTACTAAGACTTAGCTGCCCGTCTCCGTCTGTCACCACGCTGTATCTCATTATCAGTGACAGCTAGAGGGCTGAAATTTTCACAGACGATGTATTTCTGTAGCGCTATAACAACAAAAGCTATACAAATAAATAATTAAAAAGGGCTCCCACATATCAAACGTAATTTTTTTGCTCCTAATTAATAACGGAAACTGGTAGAGTTGAAACTTATCTTGACGAAACCTGGTCTATATAAACAGGCTCTATAATAATAAAAAAATATATATCAGTCGTAAGTATTTTTTTTCTAGCGGGATATTTATCCCAAAAATAAATTTTTAAATACCAAATTGAAGAGTACCAACATTTAGACAAATTATACGTGATTTATGAACTCAATTGTTAATTATGTTACTGATTATTTATTACTTATGTTTTTCGTTTACCACCCCGTCTTAGTACATAACTATTTAGTGGCTAATGCTCAATTATACATATATGCCACTCCATGATCACCTATTTACCGACTGTTAAGTTTAACAGACTAGATTTCACAATTGCAATTTCGTTTCGTCCACCCTCGCCTTTCACTTTACGCTGATTTGGTAAGTTTTGGAGTGTTGCTTAGTTAGTTCGTTATATCTCTATAATATAATTATAGTTTATTCCGCGAGTTCTTAGTCTTGTAAAGTAAAAAGCTATAAGGTAAAAAGCTTGAATTATTTGCGAAATAGAATGACGAAACGGTCTGCGTTTGTTTTTTTTATACGAAATGTTAGGATGCGAAACTGCTCTACTCTAAAACAGATTTAAAAAGAGACAATGTGCTAAATTGAGTGTGTGTTTTTATGCGTCATACTTGATTTTTTATCAAACTCCCAGTTTAGTATATTGAATATTGATAGTATTTTTTTAGTGACAAGGTTTTTTTTCCTTAGTACATTTTAAGAAATGTTTGTTGTGTTGTTTGGTTTTTGAATCATTTTGCCGTAACCGCTTTAAATCAGGCAATAAATAACGTTAAACGCATGCCTTTATACTATTAAAGAAAATTATAATGAGATTTTTTCTGGGTAAATATGAATAATACTAATAAATGTTATTATTTTGACAACTGAATTATAATTCGTATTCTATACGGATACGATCAAAGAGTCAAAAGAGGAGTGTGACAGATCAGCTGACGCGCCGAGTCCGATTCGTGGAATTGAGATGTCTTGTGATGACAAATTTCACGCAAATAAATACAGTATTCTTGACATGAAATTAGCGATGGACGCCATGGTTGAGTTGTGTTTTTGCTTATGAATAATTGTGTATGCCTTGCATAATTTTTCCTAATAAAAATTTAGCAGTAAATTTGTATAGCGTGTAATACCAGGTATTTCTTCAAGTTTAGAGTAATATGAAGCAAGTAACTATTATAAGTAAATTAAATAAAAAAAAACCAAAGAAAAAGGTGTTTCAGAGAAAATGTTTATGTATACATATTTAATGTATCAGCCGTCGACATGATAAAAAAGAAGTATACGATTTATTATATAAAAAATGGATTTTTTCAAGGTTCTGTACCCACCCAAAGGGTAAAACGGGACCCTATTACCTACTAAGACCACCACCACCAACACCAGGCTGAACTCTTATCTCTTTAGCCGTTCTAGGCTAGACAATTAAGTTTTCACAGAATAATGTATTTCTGTTGCTGCTGTAACGACAAATACTAAAAATAGTATAAAATAAATATGTTTTGATCGATATTAATAACGAAAACATGTAGAAACCTGAACTTATTTATGTATAGATAACTAGCTGATCACTGCGGTGGGGCGCCGCGTTAATACAGGATAAAAAGTACCTAGCCTATGTGTCAATCCAAGGTCTAAGGTATCTCCGTACCAAATTTTGTCCAAATCGGTTCAGTAGTTTGTGCGTGAAAGAGTAACAAACATACACACAAACATTGTTACAAACTTTCGTTTATAATATTAGTTGGATGTTACGGGAACCCTTCGTGCGCGAGTCCGACTCGCACGGGTCGTGATGATCTTGACCGCATATTTGTATTCATGATACAAGGACCAATCAGGCCGTGGACAATATTTGGTACGTTTCCCCTTGTATCGGCAGTACATCATTCACAGCACTGTCACGCGCGGACCTGTCGCCGAGTTGATTTATCGTCGCACACGTTACCGACGGACGTTTGGTTATTGCGGGAATTGGTTATTTGTACGAACCGTGCTAATTTATTATTTTTGTGATATGTACGTACATATTTACCTGCGCTTATCCTACTAAGTCAGTATTTTTTTAAAGAGTATTTTCTTATTATTCTTTTTTATTTTTATTTACAGAACTATTTATCAATGTCCAAGTTTTTGCGATATACTACTATTCTAAAATATTAAGCCTCATGCACGTCATTCACTTCAGTGGCGTGCTATGATAATCCGTAAGCCTTTGATTATTATTAGACACTAGATAGAGCGACGCACTACGATAAAACAAAGGGCTGCTTTGCTAAGGTAGTGTGCGTGAAAACTATGTAAGACACTAGTGCTGCGCTACTGCTTGGCTTAATGTGCGTGCATAAATTGAATTATTTGGGAGAAATTGATGTATATAAGGTATAAAGTAAATTGACATTTAACAAGACATGACGAGGTAAACTAGTATTTTTTTACGACGCTTTGAAGCCACGAAACAATATTTCTTAATTGTCACCACAGAAATACGACACGTTAGCGTGAAGTTCTTAGTATCTCTCAAATCATACTTATAAAAGCAAAACTATCTGCACGCTTGAACCGCCGAACTGATTTTGATGAAATTTGGTATGCGGACAGTCTATATCGCGGAATACTCTGGACATTCTTTTTTATCCCAACCTGTCGTGTCCCATTGTTGAGTAAAGGTCTCCCTCATATGCAAATTTTAGTCAGTCAAACTGTTGTGTCCTTAGAGTGGTTGAATTATTCAGCGTAGGTAACATCGCGAGACGCAGCTAGTCTAGATCTAGTCTAGCTAGAATATTGAAATCCTTATTTTCAAGCGCATGTATTCTCAAACCGAGACACCTCCGAGCTTGCACTGCGGTGGTAATTAATCAGACGAGTGACGGGAACCAAACCAGCTCTTCTCATAATTACCGACGTGACTGGATACCGTTTAGGCGTTTTATTGTCGACGACACGACCGACGCACGATTAAACGGTCGGAGAATTTATCAGCGCGGTACTAATTTGAGCTGTGGTAAAAAAAACAAGGTTAGCATAAGGCTATAGGCCACAGAAGTAGACAGTGCAGTGGATTTCGTATCGGCTTATCAAGGAATCGTTAAAATAAAACCTCGTGATATTTTAACACTGTTTAGTATTTTTTGTTTACAATCCATAGTTTGGTGATCATCGGCTCTCTTGTATGCCGCAAGCCGTACAACCAATAAACAAAAAACAAACAACAAAGACGGCTCCCGAAGCTCCATATCTTGCTACAGACCACCCGGGGATAACATTACCTCCACAACTTTAATAAAAAATACCATTGCTCTGGATCGCGACAGGTAGAAAAAAACGAAGGCTTACTTACGCCCTGCAATGAGACTTCTCTATTCATCTATATAGATAAGAGAGTAAGAGTTAATGACTGTTATTTGCTAGGAATCGACTTGAGCCCAAAGTTTGTAACTCCTATAAATTCCATTATATGTATGTTGCGGGCAACGTCGCATTTAACAGTCGTAGTAAATAATAATTACTGTATGTTATAGTCAGATCGACTTTTTTCTTTTTCTACGTGGGATCTTTGAATATTTCGATCGTAGACATAATGTAGTATCGTTATGTGTAAATGAGACGATGAGTGTCAAGTTTTTGACAAATGTCGCGCTTGTTTGCGCTAACCGAGCAGAATGTAAGCCGATTAGGGTGAATTATTTTATTATTCGGGTAAATAGAGAATATACTATCTGAGCTGGCCTACGCCCTCTGTCGGGTCTTCGTTCAAATGAAGGCATCTAGTGTATGGTGAATAATATACTGTAGTACTGAAATTACAAACTCTACATAAACAATTAACGATTAACACATCATAGCTCCCCACTGATATTTCTTATCTGTCAGGAATGTCATACAACATGCCTGTTTTTGGATCTAGGTAAATTTACCTAGATACCTAGATTTAGATCCAAAAACAGGCATTAAACTCATCGTTCGAAAAACTGTCTCCGGCCGGAAATCAAACCCGGAACAGTTATGTTATGTCCGATTCACGTTTTCCTTAACAATGAAATAAAGTCAGTCAAGTATAGTAAGGAGTAGTACATTTCCACCTTAGTATCCATAAAGCTTGGTTTTAATGTAACGCCATAGTTTTAATAAGTCGGAGGCTATAAAACGTGGACTAAATAAACGATCACTGTCACGTGCTGAAAAAATAATTTGTAATCCTAATCCTAACTAATATTATAAATGCGAAAGTAACTCTGTCTGTCTCGTTTCACGACAAAATCACTGAACCGATCTGGATGAAATTTAGTGCACAGGTAGATTGGACCCCGGGAAAGGACATAGGATACTTTTTAACTGACTTGAAAAAAAATAGTTCCCCTATTGGATTTTCTCGAAACTAAAATGGGGAACTAAGCGGGAGAAACAATATAAATAAAGCAAGAGTTGTTGTATAAGATGATATGATATTATCTAGTTAGATTCTGCGAACAGTTTTAACACTTTGAGACTTTATTTTTGATTGATATTCAAAAATCTTGTTTTTAATGGTGCTCCGTATGCCTCTTCGAATATTATTGTATTTGGTTGGTAAATGGCGCTAGCGCGACGAAATGTACGTGCACATGTACCAATATAAAAACCAAAATTAATGAATACTATATGGTACCAATATTAAAGAACCCAAACATACCTTTACGGATATAACATTTAGCCAGACTTGAAGCTAAGACGCTGTACTCGTTTGGTCTCTACTACTCTATATCTACGAAAATAAGATTAAAGATTATACTCGGAAATATGACAAAATAAAAAAACTGAATTAAAAAAAAATTTGCACTTGAAGATAATTTTGTTAAGAATTAAATTAATCTTAGTGAAAAAACAAAAGGTTTGGTTTTGTGGATTTTTTCATTTCGTAATGCATAGCATGCAATGCGATAGCAATATTTTGCTATTTACCTTGTCGTGAGAAGTTTTGCGACAAAGCCACACTAACTGAAAACCCCAGGTGTATTCAAATTAATTTGAGTCTTACTCTATCAGAACAGTTAGCAATTAAGCTTGACAGTTGAATTGCTACAACTCAGTACTACCTACAATCTACAATCTACAATTGACTTGGAAACTCTGCTCTTGATCGAGTTTTGATTTCGGTAAATGTTGTTCATGAAGCCTTCTAAATAGAACAAACGCTGGTTCAGAAATGTTTGCTGTTTTGATTTTAAATTAATTTATTATTTACGAAATACGAATAATAACAGTATTAAATTTTATGCGATTTTCGTGTAAGTACCCACTCTGGATATTTTCAAATTAGAGTTTTGTACAACTAAAAAAAAAACGTGAAAGCCGACTTAAATTTTTTCGGTTATTTTGATATATATAGTAAACTAAACTACTAAACCGATTTAGTTAAAATATAATTGGGACCACCTAGATAGTAGTATACTTTTTTTTATTGGTACAAGTGTGTCTTAAATAGCGGGGAACGACGAATTCAGAACCTCCTCCTTTTTGGAGTCAGTTAAAAAGACTGCAGAAGGGGACATCGATAATTAGGTAGAGCACTATGAGTAAGTAGGTAAAAAAATGTTTTTTATAGTTTTTTTAATTTAATCAGACGTCTTAAAATTAACTAAAATTAATACGCCTTTATAAATTGCTAAAAATCATAGAACCATCTACCCTATCGCCAAGATTGCTTGGAACCTACGACTTGTATGCGTGCACTAAATTTACAGTTAAACATCCATACTGACAGACTGAAGAAAAGTTTACCAGACACAAAGCGATTATTTTCGCTTATTTCACTTGAGTTAAATTTTTCAATATCGAAATTGGGTCTTAAGTTTTGCATAAAAATGTCGTTAGTACTCGTTCTTCAGACGGGATGTAAACCTAAAATAAAATCAAAAAAGTTTCTCTTGCTATTCAAAAAAAAATTATCTCGACTGAGACAATTCAGTCGAACGGTCAAGTTTTGCGATAAAAGGTTACGAGATCTTCGTCCCGAACTGACTCTAGAATACTTTATGACTACTTTTTTGTTTCTGGATGTTTTTGTTCCCTTTATATCACTAAATTCGTGTTTGATGATGTTATAGTATAATAATAGTCCGGGTTTTTTGACGTCATTATTGAATCGGTCTCTTCTTATACAATAAGCGTGATATATCTTAGGCCGTAACGTAGCTAAAGAGGATGTCGTATAAATGTAGCAAAATTATAGTGGTCAAAACCAACACGATTCGGGTTAACACCATAAGGCTATGATTTATGTTTTATTATTTTTAATCCATTCTTTTTTATATCATAGATAACTTTAGCATTCTCTACCTAAAATGAACTTACAAATGAAAATACCTAAAGCGAATGATACCTTAAGTCGTTTGAGGATAATGCGCCCTCGGAACTCGTATCTCGTTGGGATTACGAAGTCCCTAACTCCCGGCGGGTCGGGGGCGCCTTAATAGGGTTGTCACCGGTGTGTAATGTTTGGGTTTGTTTCTAATTTTTATCTCCAAATTGAAAATCTGTTTTTATGGCATGTTAGTATCTTTATTTGCCGGGCGGCGAAACATCTCTGTTCCGGGTCAGAGATGTTTTTTTACGTCTTTTACTAAGTTAGTGTGTTTGTACGTCTTCTGGAAATTATGTACTTTCGTACAGGTCGTAGTTTCCATCTAATCATAATTCAGCTTGTATAGGTTTTAATAACTTTTAGAATTATTTCATCGTCGGGGTTTTTTCATGTCGTAGTATTACTCCCGAAAAGACGAGGAATTTGCGACACCATTAACAAGCCGATTCAAATATTCATTGGCACAGGCATACGTAACATATTAGTTTATTTGAGTCTATTTAAAAATGGACGTTACCAAACAAAATGCCTCATCCAAATTTAAAACTTCCCATGATTTAAGAGAGTAATCAAATTACTGGAGTTCATTAAAAACAGAATTATTAAAACTTTACCACGATTAGGGTTGCGAGGTTTCACGTTGCGAGTTTATTACCGTACCACGATTTTTGACAAGGGTTGACAACCCTACGGATGTGCAGTCTTTAGTGCGATATTCTAGGATAGCTCGAGTTTACTCTAATCTGAATGTGTTAGAAAGAGACCAATATATATTGGTACGTTTAGCTTCAAGTGAGGCAATGTTTGTTTTCATCTGTCAGTAGGTATGTTTGTCTGGATGATGATACTCGCGTTAAGGTTGTATTTTTCAACAAATCTTAGTGATACTTGGTGTAATGTATGTTACATTAAGTATTTTTGGAAGTTCTCTCAAAAAAAATTGCTACATCGACATTTACCGTGAAAAATGTGATTAATTTTACATGAGACCACATGAGAAGAACTCACACCACCCTATAAAAAAAAAGAATTTTGAAAAATCCAAGCGTCTCTGTAGAATTGGTTAACCCATAAAACTTCTTTTAATTTTTTTAAATTTATGTATTAACCTTCTGAAATACTTTTTGTTTTCTTTTTTACAAATGCTGATCAATCAATACGTTATAGATATATTAAGGATGAAAAAAACTTAGTACTCGCGGACTTAAATTTATTAAAGTACGAAACGGTTCTATTTAAACTAAATAGATAGATAGATGAACGCTTTATTGTAGACACACAAAACAAAAAAATATGTAATTTTACATGTAAGGCCTTATCGCTAAAAGCGATCTCTTCCAGGCAACCTTTGGATGGAGATTATTGATCAAAAATACTGTATAGGACGGGGTGTATGTAACTTACAATAAATAAATAAATCTACTCTTAATTACACGTGTACATTTATATACACATACTTTCTAATTCCTTACATAAACTAGAATTAAAATCTCCATTGCCATCCAGCGTGGCAATGCTGTCAGCATTTTCGCCACCTTTCCCTCAACTAACGGACTTTTAGACTAATTTTTTTTTCTTTTAATTGTAAGTACATTAAGTTATTTAGTATTTTAATTACTGTTCACTAAGTTTTTGTCACAATAAATATAACATACTAATACATACATACAATTCTCTTTGAGATAAGATTTAATTTAACATTTTGGAAATAAGCCATAGTCTAGCTACAGAAGAAATCCTAGTTTGTAACTTCGAGCGACGTTCAGAATAGCCCCCCACTAAAGTTTTCCGTATGAAAAGGGTCACGTATTAAACTAAACTTGAGTTCCACTCGTGCGGTTACTATTACTTTAGTTTTGATTGGAATCGGAAACTTAATTATGTTGTTTTGTTAGTTTTACTGGTAGAGATTGTGTTTTAGCGATAAGACTAACCAGCTATATGTATACAACGTGGAACAGAATGGTGTGACAATAATTTTGTTTTACAATGTGTTTATCTTGATGTGTAGACTAACACACTAACGTATGTTCACACCTTTCTGTTAAACGTTGGATACATGAGAGAACAGTGAACTTGTTATGTAGGATTTGGTGGCCTTATTGCTGAAAGCGATCTCTTCAAAGCAGCTTTATGATTCAAATATGATTTAGGACAGAGTATACCTACAAAGTTGTCGGCTAGGGGTGTACTAAGCCGAAAAGGGGTTACTATACTCGTCCTACTGAACAACTTTCACTGTGGGACCAACTCTTAATAACAATATTAGCGCGAACGGATAAACCGTTTTTGTTTGTTTGTTTGCAAGTTGTATAATCTTTGAAGAAAATAGGTCCAAGATGGCCGCCGCCGAAAAATGTCGGACAACAATCATTTTGCTACTTCCTCTATACGCGTATCAAATGAAAAGGATTGACTAGTAACATACTTTACATTAGGATAATTTCAAATCTATGATGACTGCCACCAAAAATGTCGGGGGTGTTTTAAATTTGACTTGTTTGTTGTTTGCAATGGTGTGTTATATTAAATATAACCTTTTCTTGTTACAGGTAAGCACCATTGAGGCAATAGAAGTTATTGGGCTGATGGCCCCATTATTGGCTGAGCTATTTTTTTCCCGTGGTACCATTCTGTTAGTAATATTTAGTATATGTAAAACATAATATTAGTATGTGTGCGTACACCCGGCGGAATATTCTTGAAATTAATTAATTGAGCTAATAGATTAATATAGTGCTCTTCATATAACTAGGCCGATCACGTGACCAATTTTTCTCTAGACAAAAATTGTGTCTGATCGTACATTATATAAAAAATAGTATGATAAGGACCACTTTCCGGAAGAAAAATATATAAAGTGATAAATCCGGTAACTTGGGGGAGTACTATTTATTACTTATTAACTGTAGGTCGAGTTTATTACAGGCCCAGTCGCTTGAAGCCTCGTTTTCCTAGACTTACAGCAAAACAAGACGTGACAAGTTATCTAAAGTTTTTGAATGAATATAATAATTAATTTAGTAACTAAGAATTCTTATGTAGACATATAGTCTACTTGCTGCCTGGTTTCGTCTACTATTTCTAACCATCCGTAGGAATTGTAGATTAATTCTGAATCTACAGGCTGAAAAATGTCTGTACCACCGTAAAAAAATTATTATAGAATAGAAAAGATTTGGAATTTAAAGATCGCATATTCATTAGTCAAACTCATCGTAATACGAGTATTAATAGGTTTCCGTTTTTACCTTTTGCGTACGGAACCCTCAAAATAAGACAAAGGATGAGACGTCATAGGTTGAATCAAGATACCTTATAGTGGGGTGACATGAATATTCAAGTAAAATTGATATCTTCTATCTCAATAAGACTACGCAAAAGTACTTTAATTTTCTGTGTAACAAAACTCAGTATCTCTCCCAGCGCACTCGTTACGACGGTAGTTTAAACTTTTTACTACACCACGACCGTATTTACGTAGATTTGGAAGTTTATTTAGTTTTGATAGTGGCAACACTTGCTAGTTGGGCCAAAGTTTATGGTAATCAGTACCCAAGGATTTAAGTCTGATTATTCGAGTATATGTCTAGATAGACACTAAATACTACAAATTAAAAAAGTAGAGGTGACACTTTCACCTCTAATGTCTTCTTTTGCGTAAATTTTAACAAAAAAAAAAAAATTAATTATTGAGTGTATTCTATAAACATCAGTTTCTCCGCACTTTGTTTAGAACCGCTAATTACCTGGTATCATTGTGCACGCACACTATAACACGTAGAGATGTTCAGAGCTAATGTATGCACATTTCTCATGCTTACAAGCTTAGAAAAGTTGGCCTTGCTACTATAGGGTTAGGTTCCCATGGTAAATCTATTGTTCTTTTATCATATATATTTCCCGATTTTACAGAGATATCTGGAAAAATTTGAAAAAAACTATTTTTGTTCGACAGAAAAGTATACACATACGTTGCTGTTAGTCTCACATAAATTTTATCAATATCGGCCATATAGTTTGGTTTTAAATCCAATCAACCTAAAAATTGCGCGTCGAATAGAAGCGCGTTGCTCTATCTAGACACTAAATAAATAACCGAAGGATTTAGTTGAAATAGTTTAAATCTCTTTGGGGTAAAGTTGGAATGTGCGCATGAGGGTGCTATATTTGAGATAATTTAAGATGTAATTGCGTTGATAAGATTGGAACAGAGATTAGAATGGTTTATGTTTGAACTTTGTCGTTGAGAGCGATGGTTGTCGTCACGTAATAGACCGAAACATAGCGTTTTTGCATAGTCTAGCTTTTCCGTCATCTATTTGTTTGTATGTATGTCTAGATGTTGGTCCTCGTGGACAGTTTCCGGGAAATACTTGGACTAATGACGTTGGCGGCGCGTATCTGCGCCGCCGATTTTAGTTCTTATTTAGAAAACTAACGTGTGTTTGATTCATTTTGTTCAAGAAGACGTGATTTCACGCGTACCTGATTGTTGGAAAGGTCCAGCTATAGTTTCGTTCACATTCGGTGAACTTCATCAGGGACGAAATGAGTCGTTCGTGTCTTCAACGATGACTCGTCTCGCACGTCTCGGGTGGGTGAGTTCAAAATGATTTTTAGGTCTCTTCTGCGGATGAAAAGACGACGGGAGGGGATCTCGGTGAGACGCGATATGGGATCCGTCAATCAGTTGACAGCTGTTGCTCGAGATGTCCACACATCACTACTGACTACACTTGCATGCCATATTAATGGTCAATTTGGGGAGAGAGATTGTTTTGTTGATTTTTTGTTTGTTTTATTGTTTATACTTAGTTGCTTCAATTAAACCTTTGTGACAACGCTGCGATTTAAAAAAAAATGTTTTAATGGATTTTAATAACGAAGATAGTGTCAATACCAATAATCAATGAAGCTATCCCCAGTACCAGCTACTTTTTCTTCTCAGCTATTAGCTAGGGTATTGTTTCATCCTCAAGATTTGAGAGGTACGACATATTATTGAATTATTTTTTATAACTGAATATTTGTAATGCTCATTAAGATAATATAAGTGTTGTAGATTATTGAAGAAAAAGCATGTTGTTTGCAAGAATTTTATATTTCAAGTGCCAATATCGAAGAATCAAAAAATACAACAAAGAGTTTAAATTGAGTATATAAATAAAAATAAGGTTTTATTTACAACATCCGGCCTCAATTAAAGCACTCTAAAAAGAAACAAAAAACATAACTTTGTAAATAAAAGAAAAAAAAGTAAAATATATACATACAGTCCTACACATAACCTAAACCTAATCCAGTCACACACTTCTTATGTGCAACTCTTCCCAAAGGTTTTGTATATACATCAGCATAGTTATGCTCTGATCTGACGTATCTAATATTAATTGTACGGTCAGACACCTTTTTTTCTCTTATAAAGTGATACTTGGTATCTATATGTTTTGTTCTTTCATGGTGGACAGGATTTTGTACCAAACTCTGTGCACTCTGACTATCGTTAAACATGACAACTATACCGCATTTACCTGTAATTTCTAAAATGAACCTCCTCATAGCATGCTTCTTTAGCCGCAGCTGTTAGCGCCATATACTCTGCTTATATATAGTAGTGCCACAGTTGGCTACTTCTTGGCCTGCCACGCAATAGGACTTCCAGCCAACATAAAATAGTAACCAGTGTAAGATTTCCGATCTATGCTACAATTAGCCCAATCCGCGTCTGTGTATCCTTGCAGGTACTCTCCAACCTTTCTGTAAATGAGAGCGTAATCTATAGTACCCTTCAGATACTGTAGTACTCTCTTCGCTGCAGTCCAATGTTCCTTGCTATATTTTGTATTGAACTGACTTAAATAGCTCGTAACAAAGGCTATATCAGGACGAGTGTTTACTGATAGGAACATAAGACACCCGATTAGATTCTGATAAGGAAAAGATTCATTTTGGCCAGTTCCATCATCCAATTTTTTCAGACTCGATGGTATGTCAACAGCCTTACAATTTTCCATACCAAAACTTTTCTAGAGATTTAGTATAAATGTTCGTTGATATACCTTGATCTCGCCGTCTTTTCTGGTAATATTCAGTCTCAAATAATAATTTAACTCTCCAAGATCTTTCAACGAAAACATTTTTCGTTGAAAGATCTTGAAGTTCCTCACCAAAAAGTTTTTTATACACACACGGTTCCGAAGGAGTTTTCATAAAACCCAACTTTATTAGAGTTTTGTCTAACATCGTGTTCCATGCTCAGGGCGCTTGTTTTAGCCCGTATAAGGATTTTGGCCGCAGACAAACTTGATTTTCATGACCCATCTTCACAAAACCTTGAGGTTGTTCCATAAAAACTTCCTCTTCAAGATCCCCATTGAGAAAAGCAGTGTCAACGTCCAAGTACCTCATCTTGAGGTCCAACTCTGCAGCTAAAGCAAACAATGCACGGAGTGAAGAATGGCGAATCACCGGAGCAAAAGTTTCATTGCAGTCTATTCCTTTTACCTGCTTGAAACCTTTCACCACAAGCCTTGCCTTATACTTCATAATGTTACCGTCAGCATCTGTCTTTACTTTATAAACCCATTTGCATGGTATCACCTTTTTGTTTTTCACAGGCTTATCAACAAGCCTCCACGTTCCCAACTTAATGAGTGAACTATATTCATTATTCATCGCTGCATCCCATTTATCAGCATCTGCAGCATTAACCGCCTCCACATAACTTTGCGGCTCGTTAATATCATCAGCTGATACCATGTTGGTATAGAAATTTGGTTGTTTACGAACCCTAGTAGGATACCTACTTACTCATTGGTCTACTCTTGCTTCTTGTTCAGGACTCGTATGACCTTCTGATTCTGCCGAATTAAAATCCATTTCGTCATCACTGCACCGGGAATTTTCTTGATGTACCACCACACTCTCTGTCGTCTGTTCCACATCAACTCCTACCACCTCTTCTTCCTTTTGCTTGACATCATCAAAAAAATAGTAGTTTCCTGTTTTGCAGATTCGACGACATTACTTTTCAGTTGAGTAAAATGGTCTTCAAAAAATGTTCCATCCCTGGACTTATGCAAGTGCCAAGGATTTAAAGAATCTCTAAAGAAATATCCGTTTGGATCTTCTGAGTATCCCACAAAGATAACTTCTTTAGCTTTAATATCTAGCTTCTTTCTGTGACATGCGGGAATTTGTATGAGCGCTCGACAACCAAACACACGTAAATGGCTCAGATCTACCTTTTGTCCGTTCCTTTTCTCTACTGGTGTCTGTCTCTCTAAGGCACGATGCGGCGACCGGTTCTTTAATTGGTCCATACCTATACGACATAAGTGACCTAACCGTTTGTGCCATAGCTGGTACCTACTTAACGAGTCAGAATGCACGTCGTAAGCCACATCTTGGGTGGGATTGGTAGTACAATTCAGAGTGTATAGTCCACTACTGCTGACCGAACCATGTAGAATCGTCTCACCTTGAACAGAAACATCGTCACTTTTATAAAAGCTACACCCATTCTTATTAAACAGGACTACAAAACCTTTATCCACAACTTTCTTTATAGAAATCAAGTTGCTCGTCAGATCAAGTACATGAACTACACCCTCTATTCTATTAACCGGAGAGTCAGTATCAATAAATACATCACCAATACCCACAGCCGCAACCTTATGTCCATTTGCCACTGAAATACTTCCGCCTTCTACTGGTCGGTAATTACTCAGCCACTCCTTGTGTGGAGTCATATAAACAGTTGCTCCAGAATCTATAATCTACTTCTGGTTACATGGTACAGGTGAAGAGAGAGCCATCCCTGTTATGATAGCCTTTTTTTCTTCCGACTTCTGAGGACAAACTGTGATTTTATGTTCAACCTTCTCTGATACGCTAAATGCCTTCTTTTCCTTCTTCAAGGGGCATTCAGGGCTTATGTGTCCGGGTTCTCTACACTTATAGCAGATTTTAGGCTTTTTCTTCTATGTTTGGAACTACTCGGTTGAAATGCAGCTACATTATCATCCTGCTAAGCATCTTTAGACATCTCATTTAGTAATCTTGACTTAACTAAATCAGTTTTCACCTCCACGTTGCTATTTTCTAATGCCATTATTAGAGGCTCGTATCTAGAAGTGAGACCTCCTAATAAAATTGCAGCAATTGAAGTATCGTCTATTACTTTACCGATGTCAGTCAAATCTTGTGTTGTACTCTTAAAAGCGTTGATATACATTTCAATGTTTTGAATATCATTCAACGAGAGCCTGTACAACTTTCTCTGCAAAGCTAACCTTCTGCCCATACCTCTGTCTTCATAAGCTTCTTCTAAAGCCTTCCAAGCTTCTAAAGCAGTTTTTGCACTCCTAATGTGCGTAATCGCAGGGCCATCTACTGTTAAGCATATTTTTGCTAACGCCCTTTGATCATTCCGTGATTTCGTGGCCGTAGAAATGGCAGCGTCAGTGCCATCTATACTGCTCCACAAATCTTCATGGATTAAGTATTGTTTCATCTTAAATTACCCCGATGGATACCCATCTCTACTAGTTAGCAGCATTGCCGGTATAGGTGAAGACCATCTTACCGTACTTAAATCACTACTGCTAGCCATTATGAAATTTTTTCAAAGATAAATCAAATCTTGCAAATCATTCTACTATTGGGATTTCCTCCAATTTTTCGTGCTGATAACGTGTTGTAGATTATGGAAGAAAAAGCAAGTTGTTTGCAAGAATTTTATATTTCAAGTGCCAATATCGAAGAAACAAAAAATACAACAAAGAGTTTAAATTGAGTATATAAATAAAAATAAGTTTATATTTACAACAATAAGACAACTCTTTATTTAAAAACCAGCAACAATACATAAAACATAACAAAAAAAGCTAATACACATATACCAGCTTTTAAATGGCGGCCTTATCGCTTAAAGCGATCTCTTCCAGGCAATCATACACGTAATGACATTATTACGACATTATATATATATATATATATATATGACATTATTTACGGACGGAAGTGCATCATGCACAAGAAGTTTGCCGGGACTTGTACCTATCACAGATTCCGACTAATCTTTATGAAAATTGATACGAGTATATAAGTTCGTTCCGAATATTTCTAGAAATTTGTAGGCGGGGAAATTTGATTGCAGGAATATTTCCCAATAAAAAAAGGAAATTTTTAACATAATATTTCTCTATGTTTACATAATATGGCGTTTCTGGCTGATTTTCAAAATATTACAACATAATAATATTATTTATTAAATCGGCCGATTGTTCTGAATATGAAACAAGAAGTCTTTTCTTTTTTTAAGTCGCTTGATCCCGTTAACGGTTAGCAGAATTATTAGTGGTACAGATATTCTGATTGCGAAGGTTCTTAAGGTTCTGAACATATATATATATCCTACTATAATAGTCGTAGACTTTGTCGGACTTAAATATGTCACATGGATTAACAAAAACCGATAAAAAAGCAATACTTTTTTAACCCTCGTAACAAATAATATTCTTTACCCAAACACGTAGACATCACCAACGTATTTTATCTTCCAAATGGCTCCACTAAAAAACTTGGATATCACCCTCATAAGAGCACATAACGAGTCTGTATATAGGTGATAGCAAGTTTCGCTCAGATTATGTACTAGGATAGTTGAGGTCGCGGTGTGAAGGTGAGTGGTGGGGTGTATGTAATAAACTTGGTATGATATAAGCTCATTTTTGCTAATAATATGTATATTTGTATGGTAAAAGCTAGTGACTATAGAGTGAAACTTCAAACATTACTAGTTATTTAAAAAAAAGTGATTACTAAGTTAATTTCGTCAAGCGCCGAAAGATTTTTTCAGTTATTGTGAAATTTAATATCAAACCTCACGATTGGACCGATTTTGATGTAATTAAGTGGTATAATTAAACTACGAGTAATATTTCAAATACATCGAGCCGTTGAATTGAGTTTCTCCTCATTTTTTAGGAAGTCTTTGAAAATATTTGCTGTCAATTAGTCAGTTATTATAAAAGTTTTGTTCATACCATAAGTAAAGTAGTAGTTACTGCGAAGTGATGACATCGCGATCATAATAGTTTTGCTAGTTTTTTTCATACTTTGAATTTATATTTAAAGTTTGTATATCCCGGTTACATATTATTTAAATCAGCCAGTAAATAGCACTGTAGTGCTCATTTAAATAAATGATAAAATGTTTTAAATAATAACGAAAATCTATATTTTTGAGAGAAATGCCACAATCTATCAAAAAACACCGACGATTGACAAATTCAAACCAATTTTCATGTGTGGTTTCGTCAAGGTTTATTAGAAACTACGACCTGTACGCCGTTACGAAATTATCAGACATACATCTATACAAACTGACAATCGCTAGAAAAAAATACCAGACTCGAAGCAGAGTCGCTTCGATCGCTCGGTCAATAAGCTCATGCAATCACCAGCCCTTCATAGAAAATAACCGTAGGACGAATGTAATTACTAATTAAAACACTACACGCACCGTCGACGTCGCTCCGACAACTGATCGACTTTGACACGGAGCTCGTTGTACGTCTAATTATAGCACACTGTTGCTATGCTGATAATTAGTTTTATACAAAGTTTTTATCAAACGTGGCGTTACCCGCGACATAAAATGGAATTTAAAAAAGTTTCACTCGTAACTTTAATCCCCCATTTAATCCTTTTAGATGTTGAATTTCTTAAATCCCTTCTTAGTAGACTTCTTATAACTAATACAAAATCTAAATTTTGTGTCTAGGTTCAGCGGTTATGGCTCTCTATCTCTGTTGAGTTCTAGCGAATATCCTTAATATAATTAAGGTTTGCATTATTATTTAGGTATACTCGTATATAGTTAGAAGATGGCCGCGGCTGATGAATGTAATATTATTGCCAGATCGAACGAGGCGTCTCTGCTTCAAATTTATGTTCGTTTACAAATACCAACATCCAAACAAACTGCCAAAAGAAAGAACGTTTTGCTGTCCTGTGCGATATTGAGTATGCCCTACCCTACGCGAAAAATATGCAGGAGAATACGGATTATAGGCTCTATTAGTGCTATTGGGATCCACTCACCCATGTGGGTTTCTTTCGCGTACTTAGCACTCGCAAAGGATTTTTTCATAAATGTATTTATCACGCGGGAATCATATCGCCATTTGATTTGGACGACTCATGGCTGTGCTGTGGTATATTACGGATGCGGGCCGATCTCGCGTCTGTGAGAATGTGAATACAACAGATAACAGGTACAAAACTCGGTCATACCTCTAAAATGCTATCTACTCGTATTCCAGACAAAGAAATGTATACGTTGACAGGTGATTCTATACGGAACCACATGCTCTCCATCCTTGTAACATTCCTAGTGCACGTTCCATCATAGCACGCGTATCTAAAAGCGTATATGAATCACCCGCTCTGAGTATGTGGGTACTCTCGTTATATGAGACTAAACAAGCGTCCATTCACATTATAATCTGCGGGGATTTCAATGAAAACACGGAAAAATATAAATACGACGGGTTGAACATTGTCTGCGGATGCCATTTTTTTGGTCAATGACAAGCTTAATTTATTTATTTGGGACCCTAGAGTCCCAAACTTAGGTGTATGGGGTTTGTGAGCGACGTACGTATGGTCTTGCATGGAGGAGGCTTTCATTCTGAATTTGGTGCCCAAATAGTACATACACTTGTATATATTTTCTTATATCCATTTAGTGCATACATAAACTATAACGTCTACATATAACTTATATGTACTATTAACTTATTTGGTAATAAAAGCTATTTTTAAAAAAGCTTGTGTCGTGGGTCCTCCCTGGACACGATTGGCACAGGGTCGAGGCAGATGGCATCTGAGAGAGGTTTTTCCCTATACCCAGCTAGAGCTGACATGGCTGATAATGATGATGTAACAAGTATTTTTTCAACTACTGCGACTAGCCTTTTGGTATTTACACTACATTCTTGTTACTGGTATATGAAATGAAAAAAACAATATTTCATGGTTTGATTTTCAAACCACCGGTGAAACCGCGGGATGCAGCTAGTTTATACCATAATATAAGTTAAAATTGCCTCACAATAAACCTATTAGATCATCAAGGTTCCCCCATACAAACAGATCGTCTGGCCATTAGACCGGTAAGCATATTAATTTGAACGTCAGCCAAAATACAAACACACTCGGTGGAGTTTCTGTTCATTATAATTGATAGCCGTCGTGTGATTATTTGATCTCGCCTTAATACTTCTGTCGTTTACCTCGTTTGTCTGTGGCTCGGATCCGTAGATAGAGAAAGATACATATATACTTTGAATATCTTGCTTCTCATTCACACTAAAACAAAGATGAGGATTGTATATACATAAAGCATTCATGTAAATGAA
This sequence comes from Ligdia adustata, assembly GCA_947049295.1. Classification (NCBI taxonomy): domain Eukaryota; kingdom Metazoa; phylum Arthropoda; class Insecta; order Lepidoptera; family Geometridae; genus Ligdia; species Ligdia adustata. Next base: position 7,330,272 of record OX346239.1, read on the forward strand.
AGAGACGAGAGTTTGTGATTTTTTGATCATAGCGTATGACAGATTTTTCAATCAGAACTGGGATCTGTCGAGATTATTATGTCGTCCTACATCGTTCTTATTCGACCAAATCTTTACTCTTTTATTTCTAGTATTTTTTTTTAACAGGTGATAAAAATGTTACGATCCGTCAAAACTTTTCGTAGACAATGGTACGATATAGTGTTACTGGCTGTAAAAGTAGAAGACAAGCAAACTTTTCTTCCATTAATGCTACCTGTTATATGAGAGTTAGAGTCTGTCAAGCGAGTCTGGTCCCATGAAAAAGGCGGCAAATTCAAAAATCTTTTAGGTGTCAACACTGATATAGCTCGCTGAAAACTTATTAATACTTGAAATTTTGATAAAAATAATTATTTGGGGTGATAAAAAAATAAAGCATTTCAATATAGGTATTTATTTGTCATATTCTGACCTAAAATCAGAATCAAGAAATTCAATGCCTTCATATGAGAAACCACTGTCAGTATCATCATAACATACAGAAATTATGAAGGGTTCCAACTCTGTTTCAGATATCCTGTCTACTTTATTACTATGTTATTATTTTCGACACTAATAGTGTGATCTGTGCACTATCCAGGTTGGCTACAGTAGGCTGTCGTGGACGCTTTTTCCCCGGTGTGTTCCACTCACCCTGGTTAATAGCACCTTCTTTTTTATTCTTCGCAATCTGTACTAGCCCGTCATAGCAGCAATTTTTGTCAGATAATCTGTTTCAGATTTAATTTTTTTACTGTCTTCTATGGCTATGACTTGCTTAACTAAATTATCAATTGTGCTTTTTGTTAATTCATCATCCAAAGTGGCTGAAAAATAAGTTAAACGAATCTCTTATAGTTGTATTCACATGCCCCATGTAAGATTCTACATCATGACTACGTCATCTGAATCTAAACTAAAATCGAAATCGTGAATTAATAAAATTAGACAATTGTGCAAAAAGTATCAATATGTTGTAGCCAACCTACCTGATGTTGAAACGTTTTCATCCAAAAGTCGTCGTTTTTCCGGTAACTCGTTGTCAGATTCAACCTTTACTTGATTACATTTATTTATCATTGTAAATAACAGGCTCCTGACACTACTTTTGATAGGTTTCGGCATGATTAAATAAAAAATACAACAAAAACCGGAATGTTTCGAGGTTAACAACAGAATTTGTGACAATTTGTTTGACAGATAATAGTATTGCCATTATAAGAAATCAGCAAAATGGTTGTGGACTAGACTCGCTTCACAGACTCTATTGCCGTTGTGTGATTATTTGATCTCTTATTAATTCTACTCTCGTTTACGTTATTTGCCTGTTTCTTCGACCACGTAGTTTGGATATAATGTGCTGCCATCTATTGTGCGGAAAAGGCAATTTGTCTACTAGCCACTTACATTGACCGAGCAATTAATCACAGAGATTATTCATTTCATTTTAAATTTTTCTTTTCATTTTTCATATGTCCCATGTTTCATATTTTGTAATACTAGTTTAAAAAAAGATTATTTTTATCTCGTTGATAAACTGTTAGTAATGTATATGATAAAAAATTGGACCTATGAATTATAGTTATGTAATTTTTCCTATAAGTTTCTTCTGTTGATTGTGACCTGCCAATTAACGTGGCTTTCTGTGGTAAAATTAAATATAAATTGAAAAAACTAAACAATCCCGAGCAAAACCGCGAAAAAGCTATTAGTGGTTCATTGTATCATGAATACTAATCACTAGTATGTCCGTTCGTGCAAACGAGCGAGACGGAAATAGCTGACCTTTCACCCGGTCGTGTACCTGTACCATAGAGTAACAATTGAGCTGCAGAAGGAACATTATTGAGACCACTAATTAATAACCCTTACTCACAGATCAAATAAAAGTAAAACAGCCTTTTATTTCTCATTCATATTACTTACCTACAGACCATTCTCGTCACTATTTATAACAAAAAACATGCACTAAAAATGTAGTGCTTAAAAAATTGTATACGATATACACTAAGAAATATAAACAATGAATACAGGCACAAAAATACAAGTATTTGCATTAGGCGGCCTTATTGTCTCAAGTTACTTCTTCCAGGCAATATTTATATGGAATGGACCAAGAAAAATAGTCAGGTTAGTTTTATACTTACCAGTGGCAAAATATATATTTCAACATGAAATCAAAAATTAAAATAAAATCGAAATAAAAATATTTGATTCGTCAATATGTCGTGGCGGTCATGTAGGGTTTATACCTAAGAACTCCGAATCCCGATTAATTCACCTTTCAAACAAAAAAAAACCTTTCATCCGTGTGGGAGCTACGATGTCACAGACAGACAAGTTAAACTTTAATACACCATCGTTTAACACAACTAGGGGATTAAAAAAAAAACGACATACATTATGTCGGCATATTGATTTAAAAAAAATAATAGTTATTAACCGCAATTAATTACACTGTGGCTCCGTTAATTACAAATATATGAAGAAAAATTGGTGCGATATTATATATTGAATGAATCATTTTGTCGACGCAGACTCGTCTGAAGATACAGAGATATTAATGGATTAATTTGAAGTAATCGCCTTAGTAATAAGCTTGCCAATTGAATTATTTCTGTAATTTTGCTTTTGAAATAGTTTATTTTGTAACCGAATACTAAAACGGAGGTTCTCCTGTCGTCGAATTTTTTTTCTAAAGATTTTGGACTAACTTTGATATTGCATTGCAGAAAAATTTAAGTCTGTTTCATTGGACGAGGAAAAATGTATGAACGGCTGATTTTCGTCTACAGTATTTTTAAAGTCGTTTAACTAAAACTAAAGTCATGATAAACCAAGAATCGCCTTGGATGGTTGTTCTCAAGTCACCATGTTTTTTTAACTTTTATACATAGATAAAAACAAACTTTGATCGAATACGCGTATCATAAAAAAATCTTTCAACATCCGAATATCTGCGTCGTAAACTAATCGTTATTATAACCCTTAAAAACGGCCAGTTCGAATCATTTATCATAACAGAAAAACTAATAAAACACTGCATTACAAAACCCTTTGATCGGAACGTAAGTGCCGACTATAAAGTTTCCATTTAACTATCGGTCGGACATCGATGTAATATGGACGTTATTGTTTTAGCACTATTAAAATCGGCTAATAAAATTAAAACTAGAACTGGTTGCTCTATACCTCATTATCTTACGTATCTCACCCGCTGTGAAACCACAAAATACAGACAGTACAGAAGTCAAACACATGTACTTGATTTTCTTTCATACCTACGGCGGCTCGGCGTATCACAAAAATCTATCGTGGTAGTTGTTCTCCTATATAGTTGTTTGATGATTTACTGTGGAGAATGAAATAAGAAGTGCGTAAATATAAACCAATGATAACGTGATCGCTTTTTAAAGATAAGATCGGCTCTTGTGCCTCTTTACTGTTGTATTTATAGTTTGATGTTCTATTTTTTTGTAGTGATAATACAGAGTTTCGTATCTGTACTTAACTATAATATTACAAAGGATATTTTTATTTTGTATGTAACGAATAAAATCAAAAACTGTTTATCTGATTTTAAAAATTCATTCGCCGTTAGATAGCTACAAGCTACTCGTACCTCGCCGCGGGATGAGATGATTGTTTTCATTTGTGCTCAAATTTGTCTAATTATGGTGTCTTACTTAGTAACACCTCATTTCAGTGCAGGAGTTTTACTTACTTTTACAAACTAAAATTACTGAAATGTTAAGGAATTAATTAATGAAAAGCCTGCAGAATTAAAATTCGTTTTCACTTTATTGAGAGTGTAGGTACTGTATAAATATTAAGACTACCTCAACGATATTAACAACGGCATTTTGATAGTCAATAACGTATGCTCTTAAAAGTGCTGCTGTCAAAAACAAAGCCACATTTTCAATAACTGTAAATGTCAGGCCGGTAGGTGCTCTAAATTGCTGTTATCACGCTAGCCACATAAATTTTATTACTCAGATCTAGCTTATATATTAGGCACGTGCTGATTTTATCGATACATTTATCGAAGCCGAATTAAATAACGGCGATTATCGAAAAGCTAGTACGATTATTAGATTGATTTTGATATTACCACAGCATGAATACACCATACTCGTAGACTTCTAAAGAACTATAAATATCCAAAAGGCCCATACTTTTCACCAGAGTGCAGTTCACCCAGTTTGCTAGTGGCATCTGTGAAGATTGGTATACAAGAATGACATTTTGCGTTGGACCTGATAAGAACAAGCATTCTGGTCACGCTTCGCATCGATCCAGTACTCCGATAAGTTTAGGAATATAAGATGGACATGTGTTATGAAACTTTTCAGTTTTAATCTTGTAAGATTAATGCCTTAGGCCTACTTCCGCTTTGGACAGGTTTGCACCAACGTCATAAAGCCAAAATGAAGAACATTTTTGTTCCATAAATTTAAATTTTATTTATTTGCTGGTGAAAGCCGGTGATTATTAACTTGTAATATGTGAAGTTTACACTTTTTATCATACATGAAATCGTAATATACCAAACACGAGTCAGTTTAGTGGTGCATATCCTATAATTTAAATATAGCTGTTATTGAGGGAAAAGTGGTAAAACTAGCTAAGATTAGTTAGTAGCTGCTAATGGTAACACAAAAAAGCAATTTTATTGAATATTGTAAGAACATACCGTGCAGACGTAGCTGAGTCTGAGTCTTGTTGTTTAAGTAGGGATGCGTTCTAATTTCGTATATTTACCATAAAGCATCCATAAGTGTTGTTTTCTCATTATGAAGTCTAGATTAAACTACCATTGGTTAACCTGTAGTTTTGTGAACGCGGTCGAGTATACGAGTAGTCTACGCCACGTATTTAGAGTGCATGCCGTGTCTAGCTGTGGGACGCATTAAGTAATAAAAATAGAAATATATTTATTTGCAACAGAAAACATAACTTGTCAAAAAATTAAATCATAATATTATATATTACTAAGTGCTCTCTGTCACAAACCGGTCCCAACTCGAACACATTGCCGGCTGAAACTGCCAGCGCTGCATTACACCTATTAGCTTTCCGCTGCCATTAACGCATTCATCGCTAAATAAATGCATGATCTGACAGGGCCGAGAATTTCGGTAAACTGTCAGAACTTCTTTCAATCTCTAGAAACAATAAAATTTTAAACGAATGCGATGACTCTGATGCGTTACTAATCTCTATTCACGGACAAAGACGTGTTATTAACCCACATAAAAAAGAGGAGGTTCACAATTCGCTAGAGTTAGTTTTGTTCTCATATTCACCTGAGTGCAAAATTTAACAGATAATAAGATAAATAAATATCTTTGAAAGATGGTGGTGCTTAGTAAAAATAGTTCAGTTCATCTATATGGTAGCTTAGTCAAAGGAATGAGACTGATCTATATAAATTTTATCTAACTTATGGTAATAAAGTTTGGTTTATGAAATAAAATGACTGAAAAAATGATATGCCGAATAGAAGTCGGTTGTTACACATAGATAGCACTTTAACACATACACATCAGGAAAGAGAGATACACATCATTAGGAAAGAACTACTTTTTAAATGGTTCACTGAACACGGACGTCAGTGTCTCATTTCTATTGATATACACACGACGCGATCAAGTAAAACAATATTATTTTCTAAACATTAGGATGTGTCAGTCAAAAGTGGAGCCACCATCTCATTTAGATCACTCCTTCGTCACTACAGAGATCTGTGCTCGTCGCCGATCTGAGTAAAAGAATATGGTAACTCGGAAACGGACCATCACTGTCTTTCCTGCAGGTCCAGCGTGGTTGTTCATGTACTGGAAAATATCATAATCATTTTATTTGTAAAGCCAATTTCTTTGTCAGTCAAAAAAAAATGCTATGCATATAAATAATATTATTAAAGTAATTATAAAATAAGTTATTCTAGTTAATATGTTATTATCAGCAAAATAAAAAATACGATTTGATCATAGTTAAACAATAATTAAATCAAATAAAATAACATTTAGGAACAAAATTGACAATATTTACAATATTTTTGTTTTTGTTTTTTTTTTACTTAATGATTTTACATTAGTTAATATTCGATGCTGTAGAATAGAATATGGTACACACGATTTGTTCGAATGATGTCGTGAATTAAGTGTATGCTCGTATTTCCATCTCGAATGTGGATTGAACGGATAAACTATTTCATCCACTGACCATGCATGCTAGTTTGCAGCCCCAGTTGTTGAAATGAGACGGTTCCGTTACGCATGCTGGTGCTGGTGCTGCTGCGTTGCAAGGAGACTTTCAAAACACTAAACACTCTTCCTTAATTAAAGTCTATAATCTATCTATCTTCTATAATATAAAAATGAATCGCTGTATGTGACAAATTTTGAAAAACTTGTACTTTATTATCAACTACTGTTATTCTGTGTTGTAACTACGATTCGAGATCTAAGCCTAAAAATTAAATAGTATTTAAGTTAAAACGACGACAAACGTCTCTATTATAATATACCTTAACTATGTTCTCATGTAAGTGATGCAAATCTTGAATGAGAATACATGTCTTTAAACCTAATGTGTTGATAAGCACACATCTCGAGAGCAGCAGAACGATTTCTCTCCGTAATAACGAGGATGGTTATTACGGAGAGAAAATTATCTTGAAAAGGTCTAAAAACAACACTTTTCTATACTCCCATACAATCGATTCGTAATAATACTTAAAAGTCAATTTGAACTTCAATACCATAGCTACCATAATATTTAAGTGTTAGTGGAGAGGTTCCGGGAAGGCAAAACAATTGAGTGAAGTCAGCATCGTACAAATATTAATGTCAATGTTTTGTTGACACGGCGTCCGGAATGGCAGAGTAAGTATTAAAAAATCGACTGTTAGGCGGTACGAAGTTTCAAATAAAGAACACCGATTAGCTCGGATAACTAGATAATTTCAAATAGAGAACACTAAACAGTTCGAATTTTTTCGGCGATGGTCTGTTTACGAGTTGATATTTGTGCTGCAACCCTAAAACTCGGCGTGACAAGACGTTTGATGTTTGTAACTTGACCTTCTGTGTTTGACAGCTTCCTTCGGGATTTCGGTACACGTGTCAAATGTGACAGGTGTTCGTTGCTCCCGCGCTTTTAGTTTGACATGTGACTTGTGACTCTGAGCTCGTGGATCGCCAGTGAATCATATGGTTGAATGAATTTGTTTAAAATAATTTTAATATTTTTTTAAATATAAATTAATAAGATAGTATTTCTTAAGAAATTTTTGAGTTTTATAGCTCCTCACTATGATTTCTGCCGAGGATGTGAGCTGTGTCGAGGATGTTATTATACTACATTCCAATATTAAACAAATTCAGGTATTCAATCAAACTTATCCTCCGAAAACGTATTCTTGCCCAGAATTCGGCAGACAACTATACACAATTCAATTATTTTGATTTACACCAAACTACTTTACTGATTTTGATAAAATGTATATATTACCGTTCAAAAATATAAAATAACCGAAGTTGGTCCAAGCGTCCAGATTGCGACGAATTGTAAACCTCCTCCAGTTTTGAAGTCGGATAAAAACAGAAAATAATTAAGACAATGTAACTCTTCTATTCCAAATCTACATTATTCTTCTAAATTTTTGCCTGCGACTTGTCAGAATATCGCAGCTAACTGGAATCCTCGCTATGTCCGTGTAGAGCGGACATTAGCGTCGACATCCACCGCAAATTGTTGGCTACGGTTCGTTTACACTTAGCCAGTAGTAGCGCTTGTAAGCTAATGGAAGATTCGTCGGATTTAGTTAGCATTGCGATCTACTGTCCAAAAGTGGTACCAAAGTGGTCTAGGCTAAATATACAGGGTTATCGGTTATGGGTGTACTAAGCGTCTACTTTTATTGTAAAAACTGCTCTATAATCTTAGTAAGTCGCAAGTGAATCGGTTTCTTCTAGGCAAGTGTGTTCACCAACGCCCTATAGTCGCTTGGCATGAGATGGGTACCCAACCCACAATTCGGTAGACTATGGCCTACACCCCCTACATAGGGGAGACCCGTGCAGCGCAGTGGTACGCTTTGGGTTGATACGTATGAGGCGTGTTGAGGTGAATCGAAAGCCTATTCTCTATAATATATATAACCATTCCATAAATGGTAACTCGTAATACACAATACAATGCCCAATTCACAAATGGACCTGTCAAATAGGTCTCTTGGACTTTCCAGAGTTTATCCGCTTGGATGCAAGCTGCAGTCTGGTGTCTTGACTGTGTTGCTCAAACTTTAGCCCGCGCACCCTTTCAAATCTAACTATAGAAATAGCCAGGGCAACAAGTTCGTTCGTTTTAAATCAAATTGACAGGGTAATTCTAACCATATCCCAGAAGCCGTCAGAAACGGGACCAATGTCAGGAGATGTTATGATAACGTCGGACGATACTCCCAGTAACGATTAAAAACGCCAGTATCGCTTTTGATACATTGATGAATCGTTACCCCATTTGACGCTATTGACGCTTTTATTGGGGGTACGTACCTCTCTAGTGTGGGTGAGATACGTTAAATATTTTTATTGAAACATTTTTTTACTTATATAACCAGGACTTGTGGTAGAATGTGGAAAACAGATCATTGCATATAGAAAGTTTGTGTATTTTAAAAAAACCCTTGCCTAGCAATGTGACAGTATATGTTAAACAGTCTAGACTTACTAATAGCTATACTCTTACGTTCCCCTAAAGCTGCTCTCAACTCCCAATCTTTGTACCATATGTTGTACCCCCCAACGACACGTTTTCCCAGTTCAAGTATCACTGGCTCTAGAATTATTGATGACTTATTTCCGTCCGGACGAGAATATGCCGGCAAATATGGTATGAACCGAATCAAGGCAGACAATCTACCTGAATAGGTTTTGAGAGGTCGAATATAAATAAACACCTGTGATCAAAATAACATCGCATTCGAGGCTTTTACCCTCTTCTGAATGAATGTTTGAGAATCACTGCGAGTGGCTATGTACACAGTGAATTTAGTAAAAAATTAATATAATTTAAATCTTTCAGAAATTGCAAAACCAGTTAGGTGTCAACTTAAGCATTTTCTGTCCGATCTGGTCTTAGATAGGTGATTCCACTGCTGGGCACGAGTCTGTCTATGAAAGGCGGGTGTTAGGCTATAGCCCGCCATGCTAGCGGTTTGCGGGCTTCTCCGGCAAGCAGATTTCCTAAAAATATTTTTCCTTCTCCGTTCAAGCAAGTGGTAACTAACTATTATATGTCCATGAGTGAAAAACTCAAGGGTGCAGCTGAATCTGAGACTGAATACTCGCCCTCTCGCTTGTGAGGCAAGGCGTTGCTGAGCATGCTGATGATAAATTGCCAAAGTATGCGTAAAAGTATACCAGCTCTCTGTCCTTAAGACCGGACGTGAAATGTGCATCGCGAAGACTAAAGCGTTTCTGAAAATACGCGTCTAATTGCCCGCACTAATCCACATGTAGTAGTAAATAACACTAATTAACTTTAAGAGGGCGTGTAGGTTTGTCTGTCTCTTTTACACTCGCGTCTGAAACAATGTATTGGGTGAGATGGAAAATAGTGCATTTAGCGAGTTTTAATGCTTATTTACCAACTCTACATTAAAGTAAGAGATTCGTTCTGCTTTTTTTAATCGTTACCTAATATTTCAGATGCTTGATTTAGAATTATAATTTTTGTTTGAAATGGTATATTTTTTGTGGTCATATATAAATGTAATCAAAATCTAAAAAAATATTTAAATGTAAAGGCGCCTATCGAACTAAACTTAGTTGTAGCTTGTAGTTCAATGGGTGTCAAAAATAACTATTTGAAAACTACAATGTAATTTTGTATTAGTGCAGGAGTTAGTATTTTTAGCAAACCCTTTTTTTATTAAACCGAACACCCTGCGTGCTTAGACAAGACAAACGACGCTTAAATTTAAGCAGCGTTTGTGTAACAATACAATTTAAATATATACATTAGTCTTAACAACCGATGAGTAACTGCCGTTTGACAACGCGCGGCATTTTAGTAATCTTTTTTTTAAAAAAAACGCGCTAATATTTAGCCAAATTATTAGTACTCTACATATTAAAAAGATTATTTAGGTGCTGAAATTAATATTCGAAAAACGTTTCACGATCTTAGCATCATTATAGCGGTCTATGATGTGGCCATCGTCACTTTACATGAGGTGAGTTGCGATTAAGCGTATGCCTATATAAAAAAAAAATATGTCTGTATAAAAAATCTCGGCACTAGGATTTCTTTGTGTACGAAATACCATAACATTCAAAATACGCTCGAGTACATACAAGTATTTCAACTCATAGTTCGTACACCTGCTCTCTCAATCGAACTGCGGATCTGGAAGCGATAGAATTATCGCAAGTTTATTTCTAATCAAAAGCGTTCCCGATTCTTACGCAATCCAATCAATCTAGGACACTAGCAGCTGCCAATCACAGCCAACAGAAGTTACAAAAATACTCATCAAACATTCGCATCAATCACAATGAAAAGAAAAATGCGCGTCTGTCGCGAGCCTAAAGCCGAAAAATCTCTTTTGGCGTCGCTCCAAACACTATGATATTGTGCATGTTTCGTTTACGTACAGTACAAAGCGCAACTTTCATAACAATCTGCCAATAAAAACATGTTAATTTCAACTCTATTACATTTATGAGAAGAGTCATCGAACAAAATTGCGGGTAGTTCGAAATTTGCAGGAACGTACGGCGTTGCTCGCGCGTTGATTCACAACTGGATAATTCCGTGTTTTTTGACTGGCCGCTGCTGTATTGTGACGAATTCGTGTGTGGTTTTTAAATGGTTTATTTTCTTTAATTTAATGGTGTCGATGGAAACGAGTGCAACGTTCTTGTTAGTTGAGACGTGGCATTGAAATTGACGCGAAGGTTTTCGATTGGAAAGTCTAAAAGCCAATGATTACTGTGAAGGTGCCGTTTGCTGTGTACGCTTTTTTCACAGGCTCCAAATAAGTGGAGGTACTGTACGCTACGAGGTTTTTTTATGTATGCTCTCCGATTTTACAGACTAATAAAATAAAAAATAATAATAAAAAAATTGTTTATTTCAGGTTAATAAGACCCATATTTATTTACAATTTTACATTAGAATACATTCAATAATATTAATAATTATACTTCACAAGTGGTTCTTCTTTGACCAATTTATTGGGACCAAACTAGGAATAAGCCTTTCAGAGAACATATAAATTTTCCAAATCGGTCCAGTGTCTGAACATAGAAAAAAAGTGCGTCGAATTGAGAACCCATTCGTTACTTCGCTTGGTTAAAATAAAATAAATTCAAAAGAAATAAATATAATTGAGTGCTATTCTTTTCTTCAATTAAGTTGATGAAGAACATTACATGATGTAAACGTTACTTCACACATAAAACATGCCAGCTATAATCATTGCACTATAAAAAGCAATCTTATCATCATTTATCAAGTAAACAACACTTGTAGATAGATGTAAATCGTCCATTCGCTCAATGAGTTAACGTATACAAAACGAATCGTGTAAACAATTTGTTCTTCGGTGTTTTATTTTTTATTCGGCTAGAATCAAGATTAATGTGTGATATCCGGGGAAGTTGTGTTGGTAAGGCTGGGTGCAGATAGTCGTCAATACCGGGAGCATTGCTTTGTTATTAAAACGTAAAGGCACGATGCTCTTCCACAACATATGTTTGCGTCTTTTTAGCCAGTAGTACTGTACGGATCTACTCTTTTGGAATAGGAAAGCTAGGCATATTTTATGTTTATTTTTAATTTTTTGATGATTTAATGATAGAATAATTAATAGAGACTGCCGACTTTAAAACATTGACATGCAAAGTTGACGCTTGAGTGTCAGCTGTAAGATTGTTTTAATGCTTTGTTCGCCAGAACTTGAAACTGTAATTTTGAAGGTCTAGAGTGCATGTTGTTTTCAGTCTTGTAAATTCACGGTCTATTATTATTAGAATCAGGGTTCTATTTATCTAAAGAATAACGGGACTCGTTGCTGAAAACGTCTGACGTGTTGCACTTTACGATGAAGCAATACGTTATTCTGATGATGAAATCCGAGCGCGTTACGTGCCACGGCACGATGTAAAATTTGATATTGGCTTAAATAATCTTGTATTTTGTGATTCTACGCGCTTATCGTATCGGCTGCGTTATATGTTGTAATATTCATAAAGAATAAGGGCCCTGTAACAATATTCTTGTTTGACGTTGCTTACACTTTGAATTGCACACAGTGTGTACTCGGCCTAACATCCAATTTGATCTACTGCACACTGGTGTAAGTCCTATGTTTCGTAATGTAAACATTATGGGATGATGAACGAACGTAGCGATATCGTTTGGCGAATGCTTATTCTCAAAACGTAAAAAAAGAAACAGCGTTTGTGAAATAATGTTACTTTGCAATTTTTTTTCTACTTCAGTTAATTCGTTGTGACGAATGCATCGTATGACTAAATTGACATACTAATGATACATTTACTATGTCTGAGTACTATAATAATTGATTGAATAAGAATAGAAAAGAATAAGAAATATTTATTTGCCTTTAAAAAACATTCGTTACAGGCAAGTCTTGTTACATTTCAATAATTAATTACTTAAAAAAAACTAAACTTATAAATACTTTTATATAAGGTTTAAAAGGTGAGAAACATAAATAACTGTTTGTTAGGCGGGTCAGCTAGACTTAAATATTTCGGAATAAGAATAAGAAATATTTATTGGCCTTTGAATAACGTTCGTCACAGGCAAGTCTTGTTACATTTGAATTATTAATTACTTACTAAAAATAAACATAATAACTTATTTAAATACTTTTAAAGTTCTTATAACTGATATATATTATTTTATATGTTTCTCTAGTTATTAATAATATATTCTAATAGTTTCAATTTTTCGTTACTCAAGTACGATGATTCGACAAGTTGCATTGACGTATATGTATATTCACTAAGTTTATAAAAAGGATTTCTTTCAATAAAATAATTTAATTTTTGTTTGAAAATTTTATAATTCAGTTTCATTATGCTATTGTACATTACATGAGTTTCTATCTGCGAGGACCAATCCGAATAAGCAACATTGATTTTATAGTTTTGTGTAACGACTAATAATCCTTCAACCTCAGAGAGAAGAGTCCACGTGTTTTGGCACCTGTCAGTGCGTCCTGTCATCTGTCCAATTAAACGTTTCGCGTACACTTACGAAATCGTAACAGAATCGTAAACGAACACCCGAATAAACCGACGACATTTACTGTTACGACGTTACACAAGAAAGACTTTAACACGCCAATAAACTTGTAATATTTAATCAAAACTCTGTAGTGTACACAAACGAAATTATGTTCTAAACAATGAGAATTAAGATGTGTTGTTGTGTATCTGTCGATATGTACATAAGATTGTGTGTATCGTTGATAGAAATTATATAATTTGATGTGACAAGTATCGTGTCTGGTAGTTTGATTTTACGAATATTTAATTGGATAGGAAGGAATTGAATTTCGCTGAAAAAAATATGGTTTTAAAAAGTTGCAGGACTGGTCCGGAATCAAATGTTTGAAGTTATTAGGCTTGACTTTTCTTTCGTAGTCGGTAGAAAAAACAAGTTTCGGATATAATCGGAGATCACATGGAAATAAAAGACCTCCAAGCAAGCTGTCGCCAAGCACCTAACGGTGTGTTCCGGCAGCCTTCCTTGAGAGCCAGTGTATTCCAGACTAGGCATGCTCCATCTAGGGCTACAGTCTCTGACTTCTGTGATCGTGCGAACTTGTGGCCAAATGCCTAGCTGTTAAGGATAAAAAAAAAGATTCTGACGGACTTATTTTTTCCCTTTGAAGTCGGTTAAAAAGTCTCGTAAAACTGCGACGAAGATAGTAAAGTTATAAAATGTATGTAAATAAGAAGAAAACGTGTTTGAAATGTGCCAATACACATGCGACAGACAAGACAACGCGTTGATGCTGCGTTAGGGCTCGCTAGCTGTTTGTACACTCACTTACATATAAGTTGGCGTGATGTAAAAACTAAAGATCTTTAATTTGCTTCAGTTGTGATGCAATGAAAGGTCTTTAAAAATGAAATGATTTATGTTATGTGAGACTAGGTAATTGCAATAACAGTTGTTCCTGATTTAAATATAAGTTCTCTAGCTCCAACCTCAGGTCTTGATGTAATACTTATTTGCATATGTTTACCTAAATTGACATCCGAAAAAATATTTTGCTCAAGTTACATGTGAGTAGCAAAAGTATTTTATATACTTATTGAATACTAGCTGATGCCCGCGCCTTGGTCCGCGGTGTATTTATTATTTCTTCTCTTTAGTTTACCGAGATTAAAAGTATATTAAGGCCAGTCATCGAATCTATTTCAATTAAATATTATATGTTGATTAGGGATATAAGCTACCACCATACAATATTTAATTTAAATCGATTCGCTGACTGGCCTGTACAAATAGACAGAAAAACATCTAAAATTTTTGAATAAATCTAACTTAGATCTATTTCACTTCTTACATCCCCCTGACTTGATTTTTATAATTTTTTTCACTGTACAGAAATTCAACCTCTCCAGTTTTATTATATGTAGTTATAGATTATAACAATTTACAAAAACATTTTTGTCTTCGTCTTAGCCTAAGCGTCAGGTTATATTAAATGCAGTGTACATAGCAGATGTTCAGTATCTCTAAACTCTATAGAGTACGGCTCTTTGCCTACATTTCCTCGCATATTGCCTACAAATTGAATTTCCATTGACTGTATTGACACATTCTCTACTATAGCTTACATATACAGCATTTAGCTGCGCCCCGCGGGTTTACCCCTATGTGTTAACCTACGGTATAAGCTGTCTTCGTGTCATATTTCATTCAAATCCGTTGAGCCGTTGGGCGTGAAGGAGGAACAAACAAACACACGCGCACACATACAAACTTTTTATAGAATTAATGTGATGTGATTTAATTTTGGAACATTTTACAAATATCAGTCTCATATCAGTAGAGACGATACATATAAATGATAACCTACAAGTGGCGTACGTTTGTTTTCCCCTATTCCCCGTTATAACTCCCCTCCCTCCTCCTTTGTTCCCTCACAGTCGTACCTACGAGCATAATTCAATATCCGCAATCGCTCATATCGCCGCGTAAATTAATTAAAGCGAGTCGGCAGCCGCCTTTGTATCGCGGAAACTTGCACATTGCCGGCTTTCTTCTGCCGCGCTAGCAGAGCGAGCGACGAGAAGGGAGCGGAGCGACGAGAGGGGAGCGGAGCGACGAGAGGGGAGCGGAGCTAGGGTTTTTTTATATGTTGTCTTGGATTTTATATTGGAAGATACTTTGTTTAAAATGCATATTGGCTCTATCTGCCGTGCGAGACGTCATCTATCGCTTGTATAGGAATTCGGGGGTGGTTACACTCAGCATTATGAAGAGTTGGGATCAGAATATGAAAAAATGTATAATGCATTTTGATAAATAATACGAGTTTTGTACGATGGTACGTATCGCACTCGTCGACGGTCATGCCATCGTTGTGGACACGACGACTCATATCATCATGCCAAGGTTCACCGAATGTGAACGAAACTATAGTTTGACCTTTCCAACAATTAGGCAGTATTGTCCACTTGTGTATTTCACCTACATACCTAATGTATTTGTTGTTATTAAAACAAATAAAACGGTATTCTATAATAGTGAATATGGAAATTGAGTTCAAACAATATTAAACAATTTTGTCCATGCAAGGTTCTCTGTTATGAGTGTACATAGCAATAGTACAAAAATCAGGTTCTAAATGATTCAAAAAACAAAAGTTAACGCAAATGTTATTATATTTTCTTTTGATGTGTCTGTAAAGCTCTACAAAAATACTCGTAGTAATAATTTTATGACCACCCTTCTAATTTTTTTATACTACCGATTGTTTGTTGTTTGTATATTACTTATGCTACGGTCACACGCGCGCCGTGCAGCCTGGCGGGCTGCCTGGCGGGCTGCCTGGCGGGCTGCCTGGCGGGCTGCCTGGCGGGCTGCCTGGCGGGCTGCCTGGCGGGCTGCGCGGCATGCAGCCCGCCCGGGCAAGCTGTTCACACGCACGCCGTCGTGTCAGTCAGTGCCAGAATGGCGAGCAGCGAGGATCTCGGTGTTGTTGCTGCCATATACTTTGGCTTAACTTATTTTTATTGGAAAAAGAAACAAAATTATGAACGACGGAGAATATATATTATATAATATTCCAGGAACGTCAAAATTGTCTCGTTTGACCTTTCCGCCATGTTGTAATCTCCCATCGTAGTGACTTTCTTGGCAACGTTGAATGAAGATCCACTGGTCGCGAAAGCGCGGGAGAGACTGACTGCCCGCGCGCGTGTAAACAGTCACCGGGCGCCCGCACATTCATCCTTTGAACTTTACCAAAAAACCGACACTTGCCCGATTCGCGGCATTCACGTTCACAGGCGCGTTCACGGGCCCGGGCGTACCGTTTACACGCTCGTGAATGTGAATGTGAATGTAGAGTTGAACGCGCGCGTGTGAACCTACCAAATCCTTTGAACAAATAAATATTGGATTGTTCCTTACTTATCCTATGATGTGTCATCTTAAGTATTATATCTTAACTCAACATAAGCATATTAGTTTATTATTAACTCATCCTGCACCTATTTATTGTAGGGTACTGAACGGATTTAGGAGCGGATTTAATAAGACTGATGTGTAATATCGCTTGTGCCTTGCACCACAGCCGCTATAGGTGGGTAACTTTCGAATGTTATTGTTTCCTTCCTGCATTTGCTTAAACTCTTGTACGTATTCGGTCGGGGTTCAGTACACACCTGGCCGATTGAAATCTTGTATACGTAATCTATATATAAACATATACAAAAGAGTATGTTCTGACTGACGGACTGATCGCTAGCTATCAACATAGAGAATAAACAGTTGAACCTAGAGACATTTTATATTTGGACGGTGAATTCATTAGGTATAGGGTGTAAAAGTAAAATAGCCATTTATTCAATGAGAAATTTAAAAGTTAATTGCATGCTATATAATAATTTTTGTTTGACATTGTACAGAGTGTACTAATAATGGATTCTACCCGTAAGGGGTCTCTAGTAAGGGTTTAAAGGTTTCAAATTTTAAACTTAAAAAATATATTCTTTTTTGTAGCGGGCAACCAACGCCGCGGACTGCTACTTATGTATATTAGCGATCAGCGGCCGCATGTATCAAATTAATGTAGAATAGATTTATTTGGCACGCTCTAAAGCCTCAACGGCTTGTCTCATTTTTAAGTAAGCGGTGTCAATAGATTCGTCTTCACCTGCAGATCGTCGTAGGCTATTCTAGCTGCATCCCGCGATTTCATTTGTTAAAATACGTGGGTCTTAAGTTCTTGCAGTGTTGTTATTTTTCAAATCATTTTTGAAGTTTTGGTCTTCAAATAAATATTAGTATCTCGTACTGCAACCCACCTCGTCCCGAACCTATGATAACCGTAAGATGAGTCGTAGATGGTATATTCATTGTTTCACTGCTGCAATAACTTGCAGTATAAACCTGTAGCGTGATTATATAGTTCCCGCGGGGAATACCCCTCGTGTCCCGTCTCGTAATACCCGTTTACGTGGGTAAAGCCTTGTTTACTGCACTAGTGCACTATTGCGATACTGCAGTAATGATATTGTTATAAAATTGCTTGTACACTTACGGCGCGGTTAATGGCACGTTTGGTACTCTGAGCACGACGCGCTCTTATTTTATGGCTGAAGGTCTATACGTATAGTTGGAGAATGTAGAAATGGATCGTCGTCTGCGAGCGCGGGTTTTATTGCTATAGATATTGAATAATAATAATATGGGACAACATCCACACAAAGGTCTTCAGGTCCCAAACTAGGCAAAGGCTGTGCTATGGTTACCTGATGACTGATATACATACTTTTATGTATATATATAATAAATACCCAGACACAGGTCGAAAAAGCATGTTCATGCACGCAAATGTTTCATTTGTCCGGGAATTGAACCCGGGACCAGCGGCGCAGAAGGCAGGGTTGCTACCAACTGCGCCAACCGGCCAATAAAAAAAGTTAAATATCTGGTAGTAAAATCTCATCATCTTTTATGTTCGTAGCTTAGGAGCTTAAGAAACGTTCAGCCTTCTGAGGTCTTGGATTGGTGACCTTGATGTTTGACTGAGCGAGCGAAACTGTTTTTGTTTCTATAGTCTGGAATAAATTTTAATTGTTTTTTTATTTTTGGAAAGAGTTAGAGCTCTCTTCAGATATTTTTGGCTGAGACATGCGGTACTCAAAGTTTACTAGAAATTCAGTGTATTTTTGGTCAAGAGGTTGGCTATATACATTTTAAAAATGTTTGTGCTCGCAAGGTGAACAGTTCGCAGAAGTACTATTTATTATGTTTACACGGTACCCGTCCCGAGGTCGTCGTAGGTCCCTTTTAATTATATCCTGATGCGCTTTTTATGGAGCAATAAAGTGTAATATTGGACATCATCTGGTGTTATTTACGCTCTTAATTTGTAAAGACTAGTGTTGTTAACGACACTATCTTAGAAGAACGATAGTATAATAGTTATAAGAGATGTGTCAGTGTCGATACATTTCTCTTTTATTTTATCGATATTGTAATAAATTGAATTACAGTTCAGTACATACTGACATCTCCGTAAGTAGAATTGCTAATTGTTTGTCGAATGTTCTACTTAACATATAAAAAATAGAATACTAAATGATTTATCGATACATATGGTCAATAAATTATAAAACTATTTTAGTGTAAACTATTTATTATATCAAACTATGAAAAAAGTAAACGTTTCTAAGTTTGATTTAAGTAATTTTATTCTATTTATTTATATTGTTTGTTTCAGGTAAGTTTCAATGTCCAGAAAGAACTTGATGGGCGCAGAGTGAACCGCCATATTATCACAAATGACAAAAAGGAATATTTATTTCGATTCAGCATTGGAAAGTACTTCGGTGAGTTTTACATATTCCGAAAACCTGGAGCGGTGATAAAGCTTGCCGCTTGTGAAAATAGTATAAAAAAACGTTTAGAACAAAGCATTAAAGAGTTCAAACATCAAAAATCGAAAAATATCGAATGCGCTTTCGTTCGTCTCATGCGTAATGTTTATTTTGGCTTACTGGGATTAGCGCATTATTTCCATTGATTACTTACATCATGAATTTGCTGAGGTTTTTATCCCAGTAGTTTAATTAAATCTGCTTCTTAGTGTAGATATGTTTACTGTTATTTTGATATTAATGGGTAGAAGGCTTTACTTCTGACTATAAGCGCTAAGACTATTAAGATTATAGTAATTAGTATCTCTTCACATTGTAACAGTAATTATGTATATATATATATATGGCGTAACGTATCCGAGTGGTCGTTTTTATTTAGCTTTGATCAATTTAAAAAAAATGCTCTGATAGTCATTTACTTAGTTACTTGCGCGTTTTATTATACTTAATTTTACTATTCTCAGCACCGGTCCTTCTGTTGTTAATTTTAGTCTGAATAGTAATGAAAATGTGTCAAATATTTTAGTAACTAATCGTTATCATGCTATATAAGTAAATTCATATTTCATTACAATGTACGTCGTAAATCCAGCAATATTTCGTAAAACCACTAAACACTCCAACTCTCATTTTAACAAGGTACTCATTCCCAGTTTTATTATTTAAAACCCAAGTCCTCCAGACTCTACATCGCTAAGATTATTTCGATAAAGATATATATATATATATATATATATATATATATTTTTATTGCTAAACGCTTAAAAGTGCCCGTAACTATAAACTTGTTATTAGAACTTAAAAATAGGGATGTGACCATGGAGATAAATTTTATCGATATAGACGTCATCGATAAATCCATTTTTAATTTAATAGATTTCTTCAGTTGTAAAGCTGAAAGTGTAAAAAGAGTTTATGTCTTTGATATGGACTGCGTTCAAAGCAGTTTTTTATTTTTGAAATTTAAAGATGAATTCGGTTTAAATACATTTATTTCTCAAAAGAAATTACATTTCGCTCAAATGAGAAATTTTAAGAGTTATACAGGGTTATCGGCTAGGGGTGTACTAAGCCAAAAGGGGGTCACTATACACACCCTCATGAACTATTATCACTATTGGACTAACTCTGAATTCTCGAATTCAGAGTTAGTCCCATAGTGAAAGCTGTTCCTCAGGACGAGTACAGTGACCCCCTTTCTGCTTAGTATACTCCTAACTAATAACCCTGTTTAATTTATATTCGGTCTTACGAAACGGTCGGCTGACTAAAATATCCTACTGACTACCTATTATCTTAATTTTGCAAAACATTAGCCTAAGCACTTCGTATCAACTCAAAACGTCGTACTCCTCGGCACGGGTCTACTTTGTGAAGGAAGAGTATATATACCATAATCCACCAGGCTGGTGGAGTTGCTGGTTGAGTGGGGCCTTCAATTATCTTCGAAATCTTCTCCCGTAAACAGATTTCCTCATTGCAAATAACATTGTCGATAAATTAGCTTAATTGTTATCGATAAATTTTATCTATCTTTGAATTTTTAACTAACATTGTTTATGCATGCGGCGACCGCTGTTTGCGTTTTAAAACCCGCGATTAAACCGTTTAATCGGCCATGATTGAAGTTATTATTATCACTTTAACCGGCGGTTAGCTGTTAAACGACGGGCACGGGTTATACGGCTCAAGTTCTGGGTTTACGGTTTCGGTGCAAATAAAGGTTTATATTTCGGGACTGGACGACCGGAAGTTTTCCTTGAATGTCGTAAAGTACGTTTTGTATGACTGAATTAAATAAATTATGGTCCACAGTCCGTTGCGTGTGTTTATTGGTGTTGGGTTACATGCTTGGATAATTAACAATCTGCACAGAAATAGACTGAAGAAGTTTTTTTTACAGATTTTACGGATAATACAATAATGTTCAAATTAATTTTGATGACGCGTCACAAGAATTGAGAAAAAGATGTTACGGCCGTGCCTATGTTTAGTTCGAATATAATATAGGAAGCCAAATATTTTATAGGCCAGCGTTTAGTTTAAAATGATAATTACTATCCTGTGTTAACGCTTAAGCGCGGAGAAGTTATGTTTAGTTGAATTAACGTGGTTTTTAAGTTCGCGGAAAATCACCGTAGATGCTCTAGTACAACCTACATTTACCTTACTAGGGTATGTGGCGTGACTATATCTTGACTCTAAGATTATCTTAAAATTATATTTAATTAAAAAGGATATCGTGGTCAAATTTACCTGGATTTATTTATTGTAGTCTATAACAACTCATTATCTGATTATACGTACTTTACAAGTACTTATTGACTTAATATTCTCATTTTATTGTTGACATTGGCAAACGACACTGTCAAAAGTGTTTCTGCGGTTCCGGCGATAAGATAAATTGTAAATTTATAAAAATGCAATTGTCAGAATTGATACCACCATTTTTCATATTAATTTTTGAAAATAATGAAATAATGTATACTCGTAGGTTACACAAAACTATTTTAACTATATATGTTGATATTATTTAACGTCAAACGATCTTCTGTTTTGATTAACCGGACAACAGTTGTCATGTTTTGAATGAATAGCGTTGTCTGACATCAATCAGTATTGCCAGTTTAGTTCTTTTATTAATTCAATATCGACGACAAATGGCGGTGCGATGGCGAATTGTATAAACTACACAGCAGTATAAATTACATAAGTGTAAGAAAATGTGAGACCATCTCCCATACAAAAGATGACATCTCCTTTACTAATCCAAAGACGTTATATAAAAAGAAAATACTGACGTGAAGGATTTTCTGTTCCAATTTTAAAGTTTTACACTAACATAAATAACCAACACGACACGACAGGAGTGTCTTCCTTCCACTTTGTTACTCTACCTCACGTTCTCAAGAATGATTTCGAAAACCGCAACAACGATATTTTATATGAAGAATTTAATATCCGGTGTATTTCTCACAGTTTACAAGACATTTTACGGTTTCTTCGGTAAAACATATTTTAGTACAGAGAGTAATATTGATCTCGTACAAATCCAATATTCAATGAAATATGGTCGTATGTGTGTTTACATGAGAAAAATGTTTTGAAGATATTTACAAGAACTTTAATACGAGTATGTTCCCAGCTTCGAGTCTGAGGATATTTTTTTACCTGTCAGTATGCGTGGTCCTATTTTTGCAGTAATTTTGACTCAAGTTGGTATACCTACATGTTCTACGATTATTTTATTATTTTAATTATCGTCGATTTTGTCGTTTATTTTTGTGTTAATATTGTATTAGCTTATTGGTCATACTTAATACGAATTGAAATCAATTTTCACCTTTTTAAAGTACCCATACTCATGAGGAAAGTGTCTTTATTACCAAAAATGAAAAGACTAACTGCAACATCAAAAAAATATAGCAGAAATATTCCAAATGCTCCAACCCTCAACCAGAGGGCAGCGTGCCCAGTAGCTAGCCACTTTACCACGCTGATTGGCAGTGCTAATACGTCGGGCCAGATAAAAATCGGCATTCTGGTCACGCGTCGAATCGATCAAACGCTCCGATAAGTGTTGGAAAATAGACGGCACTAAAGTCTCGACTCCAAATAGCTCAAATATACTCTTCCGAGGCAAGCATATTTTCGCCGCTTGTGCTGTTCCTCTTAATATGTAGATGGACTCCTATTCATACTGTAATAAAACTTATTTTTGTGTATCAAACCGTGTCATCAAAGTTGCTCTGTACAGCCAGCGTGACTCATAAAAACTTAAATTCTATTCAAAGTAGAAAAAAAAATGTCTTTTTGTGGTAACTGTTAAAGCTGTATATAATTAGTAAAGTTGTGGATTTCTCCAACTTGAATCTAGCCACAGGAACCTCCCATTCCTCGGAGGCAATTTATCATGTTGTAAACTTAATTAGCCAACTTGAAATTAAATAATCTCTTCTGCAAAAATTTTTTGCGCTAAATTGTTTTTAAATTTAATAATAGATCTTTCATTAGCTCTTGGAGACAAGAAACTTTTGTTTTGTTTGACAAAGGAATATAAGTGAATTTGCATAATTTGCATAATGATAATGAGTTTCTACTCGACTGCCCAAAAGGAGGTTTTTGTATATTTGAGTGTTTAAGTGTGGATATTTGTATTAATGTATGTATCGTAGAATCTATTTGTTATCACTCCGCCTACGAGTATATTGACCAATTACTTATTAATAGGTAATTAATTACACAGCGCTGTTTGGTTACCGTATAATTTTTTTAATGTATAACAAAGTCAGATATGAAGACATGTCGCATATTGTGACCTATTTTTAGAGTTCCGTAAAACGGGACCCTATAACAAAGACTTCGCTATCCGTCCGTCCGTCTCTTTGTCAACCCCTTGCAGAATGTCAATATAGCTGTTATTATTTCATTCATACAAAAAAAAACACGAATTACGGTATTTTTCATATCCAATATGAAAATAGCCTATATCTGAATACATTATTCTTTTAATTTTGGGCAGTTTTTTTAAATTAATAAAAAACATAAAACGGTGGTCAATGTAAGTTTAACAGTGGCAAGAAAAAATATCCTGTTGCTCAAACATTCTATGAACTTTGTGTAATCAGGTTAGGCATCGCGTACTTTTTAACTGGAAAAGTTTACGAATAAAATTAAAAAAGGAAAAAAAGAAAGAGGAAAATGTTTTAATTTCGGTCTTTTCGGGGTCGACGTTCACAGTTTTTATGAAGAGCTTAGAAGTTGATTCTACGGACTTCATAGACTGGCCTTAGATTAGAAAAGAAAGTATGAGCCTAATGTCAATAAGTTCCTATTAACCGTTATGTTTTATTACATAGTCAAGGTGTTAGTGCTTTTATCCCATAACATGTGTTTTAACTGACTCTCTAAATGCTTCCATCAAGTTATGAAGATGACAACTTTCGTTTGGGTAGCGAAATGGTCAGCGAAATGATTCGACCTCTCGTCTTAATAATCATTAAGGTGTTTAAATGTAACTACGAGTGTACCAAATTATTATTACATTCGGTCTCTTAAAATATTTGATAAAAAAACATAAAATACGAGAGCGGGACACTACGAAGCCGAGGACTCCTTACATAATGATAAATAGCGAAAACTGGTATTGCTGGTAACACGTAATTGCGAAATCATGCGAAATCAAATCAAATGAGACATTCCAAGTATGACCAATATTGTATAGATGGAGTTCTTAAACCATCGCGTTTTAATTAATTCCGTTCTCTCAGTTTTATATCTCTGGCAACGATTGAACGAGTTGGCTACAAGCCAAGTGGTAGCATCTTTTGGCTAGCCAGCTTGAATTAGGAACTGGCCTTTCAAGTGAGTTTGCCGGAACGCGCGATAGTGTTGTAACTTAAGTTACGTAAGAAATAATAGTGTAGTGTAGTTGCATGTCGCGACGACCCTAAAAACTAGAATTTAGAATTTATCATAATTTCATATTTGCACAAAAATATATTTTTCTATGTTTAGGTTATGTGTGCCTACAATAAAGCGTCCATCTAATTTATCTATTTTTATTTGCTTCAGCTGTATTCTGAATATACTTGGATTGTATTCATCTTTTGTTTTGTCGAAGGGAGATGTATTGTTTTGTTCAATAACGTATTCAAATGTGTGGTGATGTAATTAGTTTGTACAAGTGTTTGGATTTGAAAATTTTTATATAATATAAACGAGCCCAGAATAAGGAATTGTTTTTGTCATTCTACTTTTATTCCCAAAATAGAAGTGTTATTTTGATGTACGTGTTTGTTGAGTCAGAATGTGTACTTTGTAATGAGCTATCGACTCGAGATGCAAATTAGGTAGTAGGTGTACTTAGGGATACTTCTCATACTGTGCATTTCGCAAAAAGAGTATTTCTCAAGTGTAAGCTAAATCCACCTTCATTACTAAACGCCTGATCGGATTTGGCTATTACTTATAATATAGTTCCTTCCATCAAACAGTTGCCTGAAAGAGATCGAGACGTGCCATCGTCGTGGGCACGAACTATTCATTTTCTCCCTCATGAAGTTGAGCGAATGTGAACAAAACTATAGTTCGAACTTTTTAACAATCAGGTACGTGTGAAAACTCGTATTGTAAAACAATATGAAGTAAAGATCGATATGAGCGATAATGCTTCCGCCTGTTGTAATTAATAGGCATGAGTATTTATTGTGTACTGTATTTTTGTGTGCTTACATTAATTTTTTTTCTCTGTTTGTTGTTATTTTAATCTGTTTGTTGTTATTTTGTTGTTTTTATTTTTGGTTTTTTATCTGATTTTAAGGAAAACATTCTTAGGATCAGATTGCGCTTGTTGGAGATAGTTTGGACTTCTTCGTAGATACGGTATTTCTTATCCTGACTGAGTTAAAGTTATATCATTTGACATTTTTACAGTTTAAAAAGTATATTAATTTATTATTTTTATATCTTCCTTCGCTAATCTAAGAATAATTTGCATGAAGGAAAACTTATTCTAACCAAAACGTTAATAGCATGAATTATTCAAAATGTTGTTTTACATTCATATTTCTAAATCTATTTATATACTGGACATATTTTTATGTACGTAAGTACTCTGTAGTAAGTAGTAAGTACATAATATTATTTATTCTGTGGGAACGATCATACTATGTTCATATTATATTTGAGTTAAAGAAAACCCGAGTTTGTTTCCCGGCTGAAGCAGGCAGGCAGCAATTCGGAAAATCTGTGTAGGGTCTGTATTTAATTGTGTGCGTTTCGGTATTCGCAACACACAAGCAATCTTAGTGGGGAGTTGATATCAATATTTTTATTCATTTAACTGTTTCATCCAAATACATTCTGAATTAATACAACTATTTTATATATTACTTGAGTATATTTCGCTTGTTGGCAATACGCGTGTGTATACTCGTATTCAGTGATGTGTTAAAACTGTAAAATTATAGTTTTTTGTATTTAAACAGCCGTCGCATATTTTGAAGCTCATGAATTCGTATTCATATAATTTTTGCTTTTACTCTATGCAATAAAATAGTTTGTAGTTTTTTGTCCTATGTACATCCTGATGTATTACATACATATGTACATACGGCCTGAAACTCTTTGACATTGTCGTTAAGGAAGAGTTAATTT
This sequence comes from Ligdia adustata, assembly GCA_947049295.1. Taxonomy (NCBI): domain Eukaryota; kingdom Metazoa; phylum Arthropoda; class Insecta; order Lepidoptera; family Geometridae; genus Ligdia; species Ligdia adustata. The sequence goes on from OX346239.1 coordinate 7,356,626, forward strand.
CAAATGGTCTAGCCCTCTGCCGGACGGCAGAAAAATACTAGCGGCATCGAAACCACTTTCCTTTATAAAGTCAGTTACTTTTTTTATTCGAATTGTTTTATTATTACTATTATGCCTATTTATGTTATATTTTTATTATACCTGTTATATTATTATTATACCTTTTATCCGAAAGAAAAGCAATAGAAAGACATACTGTGTCGACCTCACTAATAGTGTAAGAACATATAGATAATGATAGTAGTCTCAAAAATTTAAAATAAATATTCTCTCCACAGATCCCAAATGAATATTTCAAATTCTATAAAACTCTCGCACAATAAGACATCTCTCTCGTCGTATACGAATAGTCTCGAGATTATTTCAGTTTGTCGTAGTGTAGTAGTAGTATTCAAGTCACAGAGGTACAATGTTTCAGCCGTAAATAAAAGGTTTCGAGCGTGGCCAGCTTGCTAACTAGACGCCCACCTGTGGGAGAGCCGCATTTATTTTATACCATCTTTAGAGAACATTTGGTATATTTCTGAGTCAGATTATTAGTCTAATCGGATTTATATCAGGTGAATGCGGTAGGACGCTATCAATTTTTTTCATATTTTACAATTAAATACTAAACTAAGTGCTGCAACACAGCTATTTACTGAAGTAGCAGGCAGGGCTTTAATATTATAATGTATTTTGTATAAAATTTACAAAGAATAAAAACATGTATGTATCTGTAAAAAGTTGTATGTATCACGTCACGCACGAAACGCACTGGTAATTTTTTTCGTTTTTATATTACCCACTTTAGGTGGTGTAAATTAAGAAACAGTGTTTGGGATGAGTTACACCATAATATGTTCTACTCGTATATATCGTAGCGTAACATCTCATACAAATATGTCGTTTAAATTTATGGTCCAGCTTAAAATACTATATCTCTTATTATTAAGAATGCTATCTAGTAAATAACCTTTATCAAGATTAAGAATTTGAGTAATCTACTTCTACGACTAAAGCTAAACTCATACCTTTTTCCTCAGCAATTACGTCGTATATGAGACTGACACGTTCACCAGTTATAGAGCCGTATGTGCAAAATACCATTTCTGGCGACGACGTGCAGTTTCGTCGCGAGCCAAATGCAGCAGTTAGCGAACTGCCGCACTAATTGAATGGTGCAGCACGGTGGCCGTTTCATTTCAACACTAGTTACTGTAAAAATAGCTAGGAAACTGTACGCAAATGGAATCGGGAAATTATTTAGTTTTTTTTCATTCATAATAATATGAACACGTCATGCATGCTTGGTAACATTGCGATGCCATCTTTATATATGCTTGATCTATACAAAGCCATGCATGAAACTAATGGAATAGTGACTTTTTCATCAGCATAGGCATCTCAGTGTATCAACTGCTGGGCATTAGCCTCTTATGCCAATTTATCCTTTCTTGAGCCAATCTTGCCCAAATATTTCCGCAAAAACCTAACTATGTCATCAATCCTCCACCAAATCAAATGAAAATAGACTTAGGTACTAAAAATAAATTAGGGAAATACAACTCCACAACAAATGAAAAAAATATTTTAAAGTTATAATCTCTCACCTATGTAATTTGATTAAATCAATCAAATAGAACTAATTTATACGATAGTCCACGCGTTACACTTTGTTTTAGGTAAACATAGAATAAGAATAAAATATAATAATTAAAACCTGCACCTGAGCTTATTTGGTAAACTCACGAAATTCAACTAAAACCCCGGGTTTAGTTCTACATTAGTATTTTTGCTAACATGCTTATTCAATTTCAGTAATAAATAGAAATAGAGTAGAATAAAAAGAAATGTTTCAATGCGTCACAATCGACATTGCTACGTCATTATTCGACGTAATAATGTATTATTATTAGTAAAATTCACAACCAATACATTAAAATAATTGGATCAACTGTAGGAAACAAAATCTAAATAAAATCTGTACGGTCGGATGTTTCCAAGAGCAGTATTAGGTACTTTATTCTAAGTAACTCTGTCCCAGTATTACTGTTAATGAAATCAAATCTCGGTTAATCTGAAAAAATCTCAATGGAATCCAAGTGTATCTGACCTGAATTGTGCCACTATAGCAATCTATTTTCGTCCCTAATTCAAAGCGAACTATCACTAATTGTAACAGCACTTGTCTAGCAGATGCAAACCAAGTTTAGTGTCGACCACTCTCGGTTTATCGTCAGTGCAGCTCAGAAATCTTAATTAAGAAGTTTACGGCGCGGAGTAGATATAACCAGAGGGGCGACTCTGAAAAGACAATAAACGCTTTTGTAGGTGGGATTGACATGCGATTTCTTCTAGCAAACGGGTTATAACAAAAACCACCTCACTACTGGGCCGGGTCTGTACTGTAAAGGGGTGTAGGCCACATAGTTTTCTTGGTTACGGGGGAAAATCTTCCCAAAATAGGTTACGGGGGAAAATCTTCCCAAAATACCCGGCTGTTTTAGAACACAACCGGGTTAAATGGGATTTTTACTTACTAAAACTCCCTCGGTGGCCTGCTTCTATGCCTAAATACGAAGGACTGTGAAATTTCCTTTGGACCGCTACCAGAGCCCCTCCAACACTTTGCGATACGTTTTTCTTCTCGTTACAACAACGTGAGCCGTTGTTGTCCTTCCTGGGCCTAGATTTACGAGTGGGTTAACATGGTCACAAAACTGATAAACGTTCCCCTTTTTTAAATCGCCTTTTACGACTGCAGTATTACAAAAGCTTATATTAGGAGGATAGGTTCGCTTTAAATACATTGGCTTTGTATGCGTATTTCTTAAATAACAATGATTTAGTACTTATTATTTATTGTTAATGGATGCTGTTAAATATTTGGCTTAGCGTTGTATTGTATTACTATAAGTTTAAAATATTTAAACTTATATTGATAAAAAAGAATAAAACTTCCGTCTTCAATTTATAAGGCAAATATTTCAGATATATTTCAGTTTACATCCAACATCGAGTAATGCACCGATGTTGATAAAATGCAAGTGGAACCATCCACTTGCGGAATACCCTGTCAAACAAAAATAACTATTTCCAATAGATGCATGCCTAAATAGGTAGTAAAATCAAGAATTGGTTCCTATTATATATAAACCTTCTCAATATTTGGAGTGTTGTAGTGAAATAGGATGTGAGCATCGGCAGTCGACATTGGAGCGGAGAGAGACACGCGCCGGACCGAGCGGCGGGCGCCGAGTGCTGCCGCGCAGCGATCGTTTTGTATATTAATGTTTGTGCGAGAGAGAGGTGGGACACTCCGTCGCTCTCGCTCATCAGCTGTTTTGTGTTGTGATTTGCGTTTTGATGTTTAAGTTGCGGAGTACAATATGTACTAGTTAAATTGTAAATATTAGATTATAGGAAATTAGAAATTATATCGACATGACAGTTTTACCAAATCGTGAGTTTTAATAAGCCCCTCAGTTAGAAGCAACTACAGTGTGATAAAATAGGAGTTGCATTTGGTTGTACTCTAAGGGAACCAAACTTGTAATAAATTGCGCGTTTACTTCTGTCCGTTTTCTACTCATTGTTTATGGGTTCTTTTACTGCCGTCTCGTTTGTATTGTTTGTAACGTTTTACTGATTTACGTAATGAGATTTCTCTACGGCTTTTCTTGAGATTAAAAATACCATCCATGCTTATAATATACTTGTGTTCTTCTTTGACTGGAAACACCTGTAATGTATCTTAATAAATGTCGTGTTATTAATGTTTGTACCAAATTTTATTGAAATCAGCCCGTAAATGGTACCGTAGCAAACTTCGCCCTTGTTTTGAGAAATATCCCATTTAGAAAAAATCCCGACTACAAAAAAAAAAATCGAACCGATACACCAAGTTTCGTCAAAATTGTATAGAAACTACGACCCATATGCGAGTTCTTAATTACTTGCGAACAAATGTCCATACATACAAACTCACAAATATAGGAATAGACAGATGAAATAACATTTTTCCAGACTCAAAGCAGAGACGCTTTACACGCTCGGTCCATTAAGTATTACTCCCTAACAGAATTTTAAGCCCTAGGGTTGAGCAGGACACGTGGTGAGTCGAAGTAATGATAGGTGGCCCCAAACTAGGGAAGCAAAACGTCGCGTCGACTATCAGCAAGACGAGTTAATGAGATAAAATCGGTCGCGGACATGGACTAGATAAGCGCAGGGCCGCCCGGCCGTGGCAGATGTTATAAAATAAGAAAAAGCTATACCAGAGAATTTAAATATATGCTAGTTACCAAACGAAGAATTTAATTATATACGTCTATGATGTCTATATCAAAAAATGTGATACAGAAGTCAATGGATGATGATGATGATAACAAAGGCTTAAAATGATGATTTAATTAATAATGACAGTACTGTTTTCATCAACAACGGATAATAAAACAAAAAATGTATTTTTAGGTTATAACAACATGAAACTCTCACTCTCACTTTAAGTGTTTGTGAATAAAAAGGATTTTTCATCAAGCTGCCGTCGAGACGGTAATTTAATACAAACAAATTGTCTCTCGAACGGTATTCGATCTTTCGGTCGGAACGTCAGACTGTTGTACTCGTAGTGAATGTATTCGCAGTGACGTTTATTATTGGATTCTTGAACTCGACTCTACTCGCACTCAGTATGGACTTTAGGGTTATTTAATTTTGGAAAGATCGCATATAAGCTTTGTAACAAAACTCACTAATGTATGTCTCGTCATCGAGGTTCCAATTATTTAATGTGCTGTCTTGGATTGACAATATTTCATTTTTGCTAAGTGATGAAGATTCGAAAACTATTTCGAGATAATGCAATGAAGAGTTCATACTAAAAATAATAGATTTTTACATCCACTTTCTTCCGAGTTATTTAAATGACGAAACAATTCTCGTATGTTAAGACCGTCGGTTGCTATCAATAAAACTATTATTGTATCTGTCATTTGTGAACCATACCAAAACAAACAACAAAAATACAGATAATAAATGACGTCATTTTTTACGACCTTTTGACGAGAATAACATTATGCTGAACTTTTCTTATATTTTCAATAATCTCTAATAACGTAATTATTGCATTCATAAAATAAAAATAGGAGTACGTTATATTTCATTTATTTGTTTGTCCAGTATCAGAATATAAATGTGGGGTAAAAAATTTGAAATATTGTCAATTATCCTTAGTCTAGTTTACTCGCTATCTGTTTTCAGAAATAGATAGCTTTTTCATTTATTTTCCTATTGACTAACTCTGCAGGGACGACACTTATTTTTAATTTATTTTGATTTTAATACTCAACTATTGCACCGAGTTTGATACATTTTGTATAGGATTACCTGAAAGGTCCAGTTTTCTTAACAACACTCTCAAACAAAGGGCGAATTCTAAATCGATCCGGGCGTATTTGATTAATATACCTATACCTCCTACCTAACATACATAAAAGAAGTTTAGATGAATTGAAAACCCTGTCTTTTTTTGAAATCTTTACAAAATTATGTGATCTTCGAAAATAGAAATTCTAGCCAGATCCATCCATACTACTCCCATACGGCGGAGTCGCGAGCTAAATAATTCAATAGACATTGGAAATGGGATCCGTTGTCAAAACATCGATTACAGATCGTATAAACGTTTTATTGCTGTTTGATTTCCTACTTGCTTGAGATTTTCATGACGCCTGTTAGTTATGTTAAAGCGAAGAAGATTCGCAGTATTCTGCTGTCTCACTTATGGTAAATAGAACTCAACTTAATTGTCAAAAACTGGCGGGACGAGGCTTTTTCATACATAAGATTAAATATAAATGTAAAGAACCTGATTTTACAGTACCTATAGAAAGTTTTCTGGACGATTTCAGATATGCAGAATACAACATGAATTGAGTATTTTGAATAAGAAAAAAATCGGTCAAGTGGTTGTCATTTTCTTATGAAATCACAATGTCGCTGAACTAGTTGTGTCTAAATGACCTTAAAAATCCGAGCGTTTCCCCACAACACAGACCGAGGAACCCCGCCACATCATGATACATTCACGTAATCCTGGTCCCGTGCACACAATGGTAAGACGGGTAAGGTCGTGCCGTCCCGAACAAATCGCCACAACACTAGAGTGCTCCAGGGATGGTCACTGTGGTTTATTATAACTTACTTAACATAATTTTATTTTCCTTTATTACCTACTAGCTGTGCCCCGCGGTTTCACCCGCGTAGTTCCTCTTTGGATTGTCGAGATAATGTGGGAACAACTTTTTTGAAGTCGGTTAAAAAGTATCCTATGTCCTTTCCCGGGGTCCAATCTACCTGTGCACCAAATTTCATCCAGATCGGTTTAGTGGTTTTGGCGTGAAAGCGAAATAGACAGAGAGACAGAGTTACTTTCGCATTTATAATATTAGTTCGGATATCTTCAACTATTCTTTATGTAGTTCAACCCATAGTGTCCCACCGCTCGAGTCTCTCTTATATTAGGGGTATAGGCCATAGTCCGCCATGCATGCCACCTTTGATTATAATAGGAGAAGTAGCAGACTACCTGCCTTGAGGGGGAAATGCCTTATAAATAAATATATATTTAAAATCTGTGTCGGCTTAAAAATCTAAATTCTATAAATCTCCGTAAAAAACTCCGTCACGGTTAGTTTAAAATTACAGTTTGCACGCGAGTGCCAACACCGAAACAAACATACATGACCTTTATGAAAGAAAGTTTTACCAGAAGAGGCAGAGCAACTAATAAAACTGTACATTATCGAAACTTTACATCCGTTACATATTTTTTTTCCAAACCTCACTCCGCCGGCTACGGGTTCAGTTTAATAGGTTCGGGCCAATATCAATAATGATTACTAGGGTCCGTAATAATGGAAATTGATTTCTGACCGTCGGTCGTTCGGATATTTGTTCCTCTAAAATTTGTCGGTTTAAAAAATGATGTTCTGTTTTAATACTCGTTCGGATACAGTAATTGCGTCTCGTGTTTTTGTGATGAAATGTGACTCGTGTCGTGTTTGTTCCATTAAAAGTTACATCTAGTCGGGGTTTGCTTGTCGTAAAACAAAAAAAAAGTACATTCTCAGATCGTATCGTGTATTTTTCGGGTACCGAAACTTCTAAACACCTAAATTTTCGCGGTTTTAAATTATCCCAAAGTAAAGGCCTAGTTGCGTACTATTTCTAAATAAATATTGATATATGACAAACTTACCCACATTAGCATCCGTTCGTATGTATGGATGCATTTATGTTTGTTACTCCTTCACACAAAATCTGCTGAACAAATTTGGCATCGAGATATTACCGTTGGATAGTCAAATTTTCGCGGGTAACATCGAGGGTCGCAGCTTGTAGTATAATTTAAATAATATATCTATTAGATTATTATCAAAACATGTAAAACTCGCGAACCGCGCTTTTCTCAGTCGCCGACGACACGTTGTTTCAGGCGTACCTAAGTAATTAAGAGGCCTAATGTAAGAGGTCAAATTTTATCTTTAATTCTTTCGCTAAAGAAAAATTTGTATTTCTAAATATATTTTGTACATCCTCGAAAAAACAAGCCGTTTGTATAAAGTAGAATTTCACACGTAACTATTCCGAATTAATTCAGAACCTTTTGGCGTAAAGGCAACAGATTTCTCCGCACCTTTGCAATATCTACTCATAATTTAGGCTTAACACTTGTTCTGGGAGATCCCTGGGTTATTCTACTCCTTGGGGTAAACACGGAATTACCTGCCCACAACTACAAAAACTTAACCCTTAAGAGGAAACATCGGTCAAGTGGTTACTCTGCAAACGTATTTGTTAAATTCCCTCTCTGTTTTTTGACGTCACAATAAGTATCCGAATTGTAAGACCTCGCGACTAGAATTTTTATTTGACCTTAAAGAAGCTACAAATCCATCGATTTTTATGTTTTAACGAATTCTTATTTAAGGTTGCCATCTACTTGTCTCTGCCGAATATTACTGAAATCGACAGGTAAATGGTTCCAGCACAAATTTCCTCCTTAGCTCACATGGTAAATTTATTGAATTTTGCAAATATTAACCAAAACTATTTATTTAAGACTATTTTGAAAATTGTGTCATAATTTAGGGACAGTAAATAACTTTTATGACAGCGCCAGTCTTTGAACGGTGAAAAAAACATAGAATAATAAAAAAAAAAACTTAAAAAGAAGTTAGTATGACCAGCGGAAGAACTTGAGAACTGGCACAATACACAGAGTGTATTGGCCAATCAAGAGAGAATAAAAAAAAATGACCGGCGGTTTTTTCTCCGTTAGTTTAATTTGGAAACCAAACTATCGAACTTATTTGGACAAAATGTAAAAATCTGTGAAGTCGCTTATACTCAATCAAACTAAAAAAAGTTTTCCAAATCGGCTCTGTTGAATAATCGGTCAAGAAAATAAGCAGTCCAGTTAAGAATCTTCTCGATTCCTAAAATTATATCCTTCCATTTCTCACTTATGGAAACATAATGAGAGGCAACAATCTTATAACTGTCAAATTAGGTTAGTTTAGGAAGTTTGGCTCTCTCTCTCTCCGTATAGAGGTCTTTGTCTTAGCGTTGCTTCTTAACCACTTACCAATTGAATATTCCGATCCGCACTGTGCACTATTATCAATTCTGTGGCAATAACCCCACTGGCATTGCTACTCGTCGAATTTTAATCAATCAATCGGTACATACTGTATTCGAACCCTTTGTCTGCATTGCGATTTATTGTGCCACCGCAACACTGGATAAACATTATTGTATAGATATGTGCTAATTGAAATGCCGGATGGATTTATGCCGGCAACGTTATCGGATAGGTGTTAAAAAATTTTAACAAACTCTATTTCTGTTCATTTTATATTTATAATTTTTTTGGCGTAGCGTTTTTCTGCTTCTGTATCTGGGACAATTTTTGTTTGTTTGTCGGAATGCTTGAAAGTTAGTTTTATGAGTTAATAATAAAATATACCATAGGTTCCATGAATTCTTAGATATTGTAGTCTTTACGAACTTTTTGATTGCTGATTAAAGTTCGGTACGATGCCATATACCGCTTGATTTCAATAATATTTGGCAGAAACCTGCTATACTCGTACTCATCCTATAAGTATTTGGAATATTAGCAAAATCAGTCAAGAGTTGATATGAAAAATATCAGCAGTTCCATACAAAAAGTTTTTCAGTCGTTAGCAAAATGTATGAACAGCTGATTTTGTTTTCTGGAATTCGAAGATGGTACCGTAGTGAAAGTTATTCCATAGAATGAGTATAGTGACCCCATTTGGCTTAGCAACCGATGACCCTGTTCATAAGACCGATTTATCAGGCAAGTGCGCTACAATCTAAGCTGCATCGTCACTTAACATCAAGCGAGTTCCGGTCAAGTGCAAGACATACCTATAAAAATAATTTCTGTGTTAACGCCGGATGGTTCATCTCTAAGCTGCAACTCAATTCCCATCAGTCCCGGTTACTCCATAACTCCTGATAAAACATAGACACGGGACACTCGATGGTTTGTTTACATTTGATACAATGAGGTTTTATTCGAAAGGACAGACTGACCTGTAATGCAGGTAACATACGAGTATATCTGTACAATAAATATGGATCGCTATCCAAAAAAGATCAATATTCACGATTAACTTTAGTGGCATTTCAAAAAGTAAATATTACTAATAGTTGTTTTGTTTGACCACCATTATATTATATCCAAAATCTATAATAATAGGCGTTACTTATGTTAATTAAAAGGGATACATGTTTGATTATAAAACTGATTCATAACTTTGTTTGTTACTAATTTGCTGAAAGAATGAATTTGTTAAAACAAAAACGTAATTTATTTATTGCATACGAAAGTCATTTCAAATCAGCTATATTATTTTGTCTTTTCTTTTCACCTAACGCCCATGCTCGGCCTACTGTTCTCTTCCTTGCTAAACACTGGGTGATTTCTTTATACATACGCCGCGTCACAACTACATACATATTAGACAGACGGTACACATACGAGTTTGTCGCTTTTGTACTTATGTGTGTGTGACGTTAGGGCTGACTGTATTTTCTTTTAATCATTGACAATATCCACATAAGGTATTCAGGTCCCAAACTAGGCAAACCCTGTGATATACATAATAAACACCCAGACACAGGTCAAACAGACATGTTCATTGCACACAAAGTTTTGACCTGTCCGAGATCGAATCCGGGACCAGCGGCGCAGAAGGCAGGGTTGCTACCAACTGCGCCGACTGGCTGTGTATGAATAAGTGACCGAACGAACGAACCGTCTCTGCATTAAGTCTTGACAAAATTGAGGCGTCCCTTAAGTTGTTCCTCGAAGTCTCCTCCAAATCTGTGCCGGGTTTAGAAAGTACCGACCAGTGGAAGGCGAGGAAGTGTTTGTTCTCTGTATAGTATTATTATATCCTCTTTGCTCTAGGTTAGAGGATATTAGAATAACATATGCCGTGCACTCCAAACGTTATATTCTCGTATATAACGTTATATTAAATTCTTGTCCACCATTATCCTTCTCAAGGAGCATGCAGACGAGACTTTATGTCACTATTATAGAGGTTTAAGGCGCTATGACGTCATGTGATGGCGTCTTATTGTCGACCTAATAATGCACGGACCTGCATCATGATCTTTGAGCGCTGCAGTACTTGCAATGACGCGTTTTATTGCAGGTGCCGTTGGTTTTGGATTTGATAAGCTCCGCGTCTATTTTTATTATGAGAAATACCGGATTGTGGAATTCTTATTATTTTTCTTATGTAACTAAAACCAGAGTCATTTCAAAGCGTAAGTTAGTTAGTCAATAGTTATTCAAGTTCAAATTCAATAGTTACTCAAGGTTCGTTAGAATAATACGTCCTTTACGCGAGTATCGTCCCTTACATTCAGCCAGACATATTCATCGACTGACAGATATAAGAAAATGTTGCTACATTTGAAGCGAACGTTCGTTTACTTGGTCAATAAATAGCTCTATGTATGAACTGAGTGCATTAGGCTTTGTATAATTGCTGTTCGTGACTCACGTTTTTATTAGTGTGAAAAACGACAACAATTTCTAATAAGTATGTCTAAATTGTAAAATGTATTTTACACAACTTGTCAAACAAAACTGAGATTGATTTGCAAAAATAAAAGTAACACGTATATTAATAGCAGCGCTCGCAAAAACCTTTATTACGATCTCATATTAACATGTCACAACAACTTTCAGATTTTTTAATAAAATATATGATTATACAGGATAAATAGCGGTCGCGTCCTTTGCCGAAAATTGCGTGGGTGGTAATCTTTTGGGCGCCATTTTATTGCAAATGTCACTGTCATTAACACATTTTATTGCTTGCGTGACATTAACATAATAGGAGCAATAAATTTAATAAAAAATAGAATAATTGATTATTGGATTAGTAGCCCGTTGTTTCATTGGCTCTATTGTTAACGATAGTCGACAAAGAAGTCTCGTAGGCTTTTAGGCTGAGGTCTTACCGATCTATCACCGATTTTAAGCCTAATTAAGTTGGATGGGTGACCGCGGAGTGTGACAAGATAGTGCTACCGTGCGTTGGATGACACGTTAAATTGTAGCATATTATTAATTTCTCTTTACTTTTGTTTTCAATGAAAATGGCAGACAAATTTCAAAATTGTCACTAAAAATGTATCTACCTATACCTAACCGATAAACCGCGCGTAGTATTTCGATATATTAAAAGTCTTTGAATTCGTAACAAGACAACAATTTTATAGGTGTACTTTATAGGTAATTAATTAGCTGTAATTTTCTAGGTGTACATACATTATTTGCCAAACTTGAGCCGATTCAGTAAATAACACGAGAGTAGGTTGTGACTCGTTTTGCTCATAATTTATATGCAATAAGACGTCGTACGAGTATGTTCACTGAACTGTCCATACACTGACTGCAGCACGATTAATTGGCATTGTAAATAAAGCTCGTACTTGTAATTGTTACATTTACAAAATAACAAAAAGGCTGCGTTAAATATTCTAGTAAAGTATATATTTTACATACTTATTTTTGATATATTTTCGCGTTGTATATAAATTATAATATATTAAGATTTATAACTGAAAATATTTTAGGAATAGTGCGTAATTTAAAGAAAAAATAATAATGTAAGTAAACTCGCGTAAATAGCTCAAATAAGACGTACGACACGTGGTTACAGCTATAAGATATATACCTTAATAGATTTTATTGTGGTCACACAAAAGACTCCCTGTTTGTCTCCCTCTAACAAGTCACATTACTTGTCACGTCATTCACTCACCTAAAACCGAGTGGGACATTATTATGCTGTCAAAATAAATTCTCACTTCACTGGCTGAATGACGTTTACGTTCTTTGCCACATTAATGTTAACTTTAAAGTGCTGAATGGATAGGCGGAGTCCGGTTGAGTTATTTTGGTACGCAAATGGCAATACAGTCGCAAATTATGTGTGACATTTAGAAAAGTGATGGTAGACAATTTACGACTAAGTATGTGCTATCTATATTTTAGATATCAATTTCTAGAGTTAAGGCACGTGGACGTATGTGTTAATCTGCGACAAGCACAGCTTTTCATGTGATAATGACCATGCATTACTTTGTTCCTATTTTTATTTTCGTGTACAAATACTATACATGCTTAGGTATTAACTATGCTGTTTATTACGCTATGTATACGGTCTTATTAATAAACGCGTCTTAACTTTAAACGACTTCTGTCTTGTTTTGACTCGTGACGTTCTCCATCGGATAAAACAAGAGTAAAGACATTTAAAGTTAAGACGCGTTTATTAATAAGGCCGTTTGTTCTGTTGTAGATAAAAAAAAATCTAGTCTTGCCTTACTCTAACGGAATTGTCTATTCATCTATCTCCATACTGTTCAATGTTTTATTCGCAATCTCACGTGAGCTTACAAACGTAAAATGCCACATTCGTTTTCATATTCGCCATTCAACAGACTAGATTTTCTTTGAGTACCTGTATAAAAATAATACAGTACTATGTCATTTTACGCTTGTCTCTTTAAGTATTCATTGTTCGTGGTCTGGAAATTGTGCGTGGACGTAAACCGCCAATTTAAGCCTTAATGTCATTGTCAGTTATTTTTTCTCTTTTCAAACTTAAGTGGGAAGATTCATTCTGCTGTAATGTTATTATAAAAAGCTCGCTTGTTAAAAATAAATGTTTAGCGACGTGGCATTTTTATTAGGCTTTTTATGAGAAAAAATTGTTTATTCTCAGTCATGTCAGAATGGGGAGCAATGACTTCATTTGTTTGGTAAGAAAAAAATATTTATGAATGCATAAGCGATCGTAAAATATTGTATGATTGCCAAAATTAAAATCGTCTGAAGCGTTGCAGTGCAATGTTCATCTGCGTATTAAAATATTTTTTTCACTATCCCATGAGTCACCACTGTCACTTTATTTATAAAAGATTCTCCCTACTACTAGCGCTTTATGGCACCCATTCAAAAGCGGAATTATTTTTATTGCCATTGAGTTCTTACGAGGAAATTAAAAATACTCCGTAGTTTACGAGTTGGACGTATGTTTTTGTGTTTCTTTGCCAAATTGCAGCAGTGCAGCGTTGGGGTCGTCGTCCATTGCAACGGTCTAGCGCCTCCTGGCTTGCCTATTGCTGCCTTTTCACTTTACTTGCTTGCTGCACATTCGCATTACGTTGAAGTATAATTATATGTTTCATATTTGGCAGATTTTATGTTAGTTTTGTTTGTTAGTTCTGATGAATGATATAACTATGAAAAATGTTAATAAAATCAAGTGTTAGTCCAGTTTCTTTTCTTTCTTTTCACACCGCGTATATTTCCTTATGCCTCTGAATTATATTATAAAAATAACGTCATTGTAGCTTAACTCATTGTTGCCGTAAAAAAAAGAAAATACTTAAAGAACATGTTTACATGTGGTTACATTGCACGAAATATGGTTTTTAAATTCATGATGATTTGAATCCTGAAGCTGTCCACTGCACGTCAACCACAAAATTGGACTATAATCTATTCTGTACCCCCATGTAGTAAACCCAGTGGTAGTAGCGCAGCGATCGCCAAAACCGTCCCGATTCATGTCACGCTCGATAAAGCGTTCAAATCTTGCCGATAAATACATCCTCCCGGTTTTATTACTACAGCTAGGAAGTGGGACACTGTTCTAGTTTAAAGAAATGGGCTAGAGAACAAAAAAAATATCAAATATTTTTATGCACAGGCTATTTAGTTTCTATTATGTTTCTTGACAAGAAGATTTAAGGGACAATGAAATAAATGATATGAGTAAAATTAATGAGATAGCGTTTTGAAATGTATGAGCAAATTGTTTTGCCTCCAATGTTATTAAAAAGTTTAGGTCTATGGAAAATTACTCAATCAAGACTTATATCGTTTATCAATTAATTAGAATGAGTTCAGATGATTTGTGATATATGTCTTTTTCTATTTAAGTTGATCTGTTAACTTTTGGATTTTACTTGTAGACTTTACCTCTATTTCTATTTTGAAATATGGGACGAAAAAGACAACTATTTTTATTAATTTCTTATTTTCTTATATTATGCACGTTAGTACTTGATTTTTTAGTTTTGATGATTCAATGGACGAGGACCCTCGTAAATCGTCACGTGTATTGTTTAGCCTTTGTTTGTAAAGCGCAAATTTGTTCGTGTTTTCGAACGAAATTGTTTTCGCAAAACGCACGAGCTTGTAACTTTACATAGTCGCTGGCTTCTCCTTTAGTTGGGACAGAGAATATCTCTCATATAAATATTGATCCTGCAGTTAAATCTACATTCATAAGTTATAAAAGTTTTTAGTCTTGATTATGTATCATGACGATATTTAACAAGTAGTTAGAAACGACTTAAAAAAAATACGCGAAACCATCTTAACAAACCATCTAATAAAATAATAATAATAATGCGTTTATTCCATAGATTTACACATATTTGTTAACATACTAAATTAGGCTAATCTACCTCGGTCCTGTGCCGATATTGTTCAGGTTGGACCCGCGACAGATTTTATTATGTCGTTAACCCATCTGGCTGGTGATGATAGAATATTTCTTAAGGAATAAAATATTGTAAGTAGTAAATTAAATTTTTTAGAGATTTTCTATCCTAGTTGATACCGTAGTAAAAGTTGTTCGCCGTGATGGATGCTGTAAACTTCTTACCAATAACCTTGAAATGAAATGAAGTGATATTTATTGCAATTAGAAGGTACAATGCAAATCTTAAAGCTAAACTTATGTCCTACTTGTAACATACCAATATGGTGTGAAATTTAATATAGTTGAGTCATTACAATAATACCTAAATGTACAATATAAAAACAGTTGAATCAGATTAGAAAATAAGTTATACTATATGAGCGCCCACTGAATCAAACTCTGTAAATATCGATAATATTTTTTTAATAACGTGTTTAAGATTAAAACTATATTATTATTATTTATTATTTTGTTATTTATATTTATGTTCTTTCTGATTGTATAACTATAACATGGAGAACGTAGCGTAGTTACGTGTTTCAAAACGTTACCCGTACCGTACCACGTAGTCGAACGTATAAATTGACGTTTTGCATTGTGTTTCGTCGCTGTGACAATTTGCGGATATGTCACGTAAACATGACATTTTACCAAATGTGAAAATATATAAACACTGCTACATTTCGAGAAATAGGTTGCAGTAACGAATTGAAATTTCATAGAGTTGAGACTACACTGTTCAATGTTTAAATAGTTCTTGAGAGATGCAAATAGTTACTGATTCTATCCCGTACTAAAATCGATTGTTCTTTAATATATTATATTAATATATAGTTTATTCATAAAGAAATAACATTTATGTGTTATTTCTAGTAATATTACAAGACCCATTTAAAAGTTGGAATTTTATAATTTTGAAACAGAACTCACAAGTAGACGCCATATTATCGCTGCGCAAAATGCGACCTTATTTTATGCGTTCCAAGACTCGAGATTGCCTAACATAGGAGATGATAGCGTGCATTTAAAGCTTGAAACGTGTGAATACGTGCGTAGCTTGGTGTGTGCCTATCAACGGTGACGTCACAAACAACAAGTGACGTCACGCGCGAACGTTTTATTAGACAACAGGGCAGGGTTGTTAACTACACTGTTTATAGATACGCAAGTTTTTATCTTAAAATTATTAACCTTAGGAAAAATCTATTTTGATGATTTTTGATCAAAATCGATTAATTACCTAATAATAATAAAAAAGTTTTAATATTATTGAACAAGGATTTTTTTATTTCGGTAGGTTAGTTTACGCATAAACGGTCTGGCTGTTTGGTTATTTTTTTTTTGGCAAATCAGGATAAATAATACTCGTGGAGAGCTGTGATATGAAAGAGTCCATCGTTTATATAATTTTGCTGTCTTAAAACTAAATACGTGAAAACTAAACTCAGTAATTCACAATTTTACGCTTAGAATATGTTATATCCAACAACGAGCGGTGAGTGAAAAAAAAAACATTAATTTCTTCATACATTTGTGTCCGTCACCTAAAAAAACGTAAATTTGGATATAAAAATTATGCAAAACCGGGCTCGGGAACTCATTCTTTTTTTCGCTTATGAATTTCAAATTACTTGAGCTTCGTGATAACCCTACCACGTATAACATGCTAAAATAACATGCCGGTACATACGCTAGGCTGTCAGTTCGGAGGCTAATCTGCGTAAATGAAGGCCTCAACAAACCTTTGTTACGATATAGGATTTTCAGGAACAACGTTTGTTTTAGCGCTATTAAAATATGGTATGATTTTGAACTTAGAGTTGTTGTTTTGGACATGTCTATTTGTATTGTAGTCTATGGTATGTAATGGCTACTCTATATTTTTAGCGGCTTATTAGGCTATTATTACACTTTGATTATTTATGTCTAGATAATATAATATTATGATTCATCAGCAATAGTTATAAAAAATAAATGTATTAGTCACTTAAATTTTTTTGAATTTCGGGCAAAGTACCCTAGTAAGTTCTGTCTAGATACGAGTAGACACTGAAAGATTCAAACAACGAAATAATTTAGGTGAATCGTTCATCTCTAATGTCTCGTTTCATCAATTAGTTTTTTGTTTCTTAATTATTATAACTTTTATTCTCAATTTAATAACGTTGTTGATACTACACTACTGACAATGTTACCTTAAATAGTCGATGTATTCTAGTAAACCGGTAGTTCTAGGATAAGGTGCTATGGTTCCCTCACGTTGTTATGCTTAGCCGGTTTACAAAAAATCTCCTTTTGCGTATTTCGAACAACAATTTCCTACAAAAAAATTGATCGATATATTTAAATAAAATAAAAAAAAAAACATATTATACAAGTACTCCCTTAGTTATTTATGTCCATTATTCCAAATGCCCTTTGTTATAAAAAGTTTTTAGCGAACATCCCACTGACTCTAGGGTTATCCGTATTGAGCGCGCGCGTGTAAAGGCCCTCACTAATTAAAGTGCTTTTGAGACACCCCTGGCAATTAGACCGCGATGGAGTGACGTGTAGGGGATTGGGCTTTTGAGATTATACATATTATACACATTCACGTGTAGAAACTCGTATGGTTAGGAATGAAGAGGTGAGGAGACATTTTTATGAAAATTGGACCAGATGTAGGTAATTGTTAAGATTAGGTAGTAGTTCGAAATTGTAAATATTGAAAAAAAACATAGTAATTTTTGCATGGAACCACGGGGGCGTATGCAAGAATCAAATGTAAATACGCTTATGATATTCATAATATATTTCTATATAATTAGCCTATATTCTAAGTAATATTAATATTTTTCATTGTTTATTTCAATTTGCAAATAACATCTTAACAATTTATTGGTGAGAGTTTTTTAAGAATGTTTTTTCTAAAACTCCTTGTTTACCTAAGCATACTATTTACTCCAAGCATTGTTATACAAAACCATGTTCCCCCCCTCTTTGACAGTTGTGAAAAGTAAATTATGAATCTAAAACTATCACTAGACGAAAGAGTGAACTCATTCAATATTTTTTTCATAATTATTTTCTCTAAAGTAGTAAAGCATTAGAGGTGCTTTTTGTTCAGCAAAATTGTTCCAACCTTCAAATTATCCTTCCGTTACGGTTGTATATACGAGTAATACGTACGTACTACTAGGAACACTGTTATAGATATTTCATTATGTGACGAAATGATAAAATGATGTACCAAGAATATTTGGGTCCGGGACGTCAGTCATATAAAAAATATATTAGGCCCACCGTACATTTCTCGCGGCATCTACCTTCTTTGGGCTTGAAAAGATTATTAGCTGGAAATATATGTGGACGGATAGGACAGAATAAGATTGAGGGGATGTTTTTGTATCTTGTTTGTGATTAGGTGATGATATTCCGCCTGATTGTAGAAAAGTATTTACGTCCAAATATATTTTATATATTGCGTTTGATCGCAATTTCCCATACCAGTATTATGCCGAGTTAGAGTCGGTTTGTGGTAGAAAACTTAGGAAGTATTCATTGTGATAAGGAACAAATAAATTTCTTCCTCTCTTTGTAATGTAAAGTGACGAATTGGCGTAAGTAAATGCCTTGTTGCCTTAAAGAAAGCGATTCATTTCGGACTTGAAAAGATCCAGGTTGCATCCAGAGAGTATTTATTAAATTTGGCCCCAGAAGTTTGAAACTTCTTCATAATCAATTTAATGTCGCGTTCAATGCCGCGGGTGAAAGAGACAGACATTTATGAACAAAAAATAACCAAAACATTTCAGTTCAGTTCAAAAAGAGTTATGTTTATTTGACTTCTATCTCAAAACTCTTAGAATACTAGAAACCTAAAATATCAACTTAAAGAAATCCTTGAAAACGTCCTTTCACATACAACTAAACTATCAACATTTTCCCCGCACCAAAAAGCAAAGAAGCCAAAGCAATACGGCGTCCAAAATAAACATTTACTCTACATTTAGCCGAACTAATTCTGTTTACCGAATCTATTTAGAAAACATCCGAAAAAAACACTTTTACCTTTCAATTTGACGCTGAGACATCAAAAATAAGTTAATTTGTTAGCGAAGAGTTTAGTAAAAACATCACGTGGGGGCAAAAGCTCTTTGTCACCCTGTTACCAACCTGAACAGGTGTTTTTCAGTGAGTGACGTAGCTTTTGAACTTTGGAATGGTCTAAGCTTTGCAATTTTTCCAGCTTATCTATTAAACTACATCCTTTAAGCGAAAGTCCGTGCTTTAATCTGATAATTTTTATAAAAACTATAGTAAACGTTATCCGCGGCATTGTACGCGTTATAAAAAGGTAATATAAAGAAATTTCAAACTTCTATTGACCTTCTTATGGTTTCCGAAAATCCTTTCTTAGACCCCCCCATGCCTTAAAATGATTAAACTCTCCTTTTACATTTCTAGGTTCAGCGGTTTAGGTTCTGATGTGTCAGTCACTTAGTCAAGACTTTCTCTTTTATATATATATATATATATATATATATATGTACGAAGATCGAAGCTAGTATATACATATATACTAGCTTCGATTTTCGTACCGCCATATGATAGTTTATCAATATATATATATACAGAACTAAAGGCAAAAAAAAACACAGTTATAAAGACAGTTATGTATTTTTCTCACCGTTTTAACTTTCCCTGAACTCTCAAGAACATTTACAAAAACTAAATACAGCTTAATCTGCCCAGCCGTTCTCGAGTTCTAAGACAAACGAACATCAATTGATTTATATATATATATATAAGAAGAAGAAGATAAGTTGGCAGAAGTACTAGTATTGAATCAATATGACCTTGATCACTGTCTCTATAGTATTGTATGCGTTGTAGACTGATGAAATTATAGGATCCTGGGATAATTTAGTTTCGGTTCAGGTGTGAAGAGGTCTGTCCGTTCTATTTTATTCGAGAATGTTTACATTGGCATCAGCGACGACATTTTCCAACGCAGCCATGACGTTCACCATTGAGTGTTTTCGTTTGATGCGAAGATTGTGCCATTTGAGAAACCTTCCTCGATAGATATCTAGATAAGTTCAATTTACTTTGGCAAACAATTTTTTCGGATATTTAGATTTAAAAATCAAACTTCCGGAATGATTTTCATAAAATTAATTTTACTATTAAATGAGTACGAGTATCCCTACAAACAAACAAAGGATTATATTTGGATAATCTACTTATTATCTGCTGTGAATCGATTGCTCATGTCAGAAGAATGAATAAATATATGAAAAAAATATTGCGGCATAATGAAAAAAATACAACCGTTTTACCGTTTTTTTTTTAATTCAAGAACCTAAATTAATGTTTAAGTGTGCATATCTGTCAAAAATATTATTGAAATCGTATACGTAGTAAGATGTAGTCTATTAATTTACAAACGTCAATATACTTTAATACCGCTGTCTTGTTTCTTCTCATTTGCATATACCATAGGTTTTAAATTTTAACCTTTGTATTGTATTCTTAACGTTATATTTAAATACCGCTTTTATCCTGACCTAATATGTCCATGATAAATAACTATGTATTACGTATAGGTAGAACTCAGTATATCAAGTAATAGGGTCATAATTCATTCTAAAACAAACAAATATAAACCCCAAAAAGCTTTCTGTAGCGAGCCTTTAGGTACTCGAGAACCTTTTACAGCTCTAAAACCCCTTGCCTAAAGAGTTCGGAGATTTTCTACCTTTATTGCGGGACATTTTTCAGAATGCTATTGTCTTGCTCTTGGGAAATTACAGTAATATTTTCTCTTTGTATCTTTGCAGGTAAGAATCATTACGATTGAGCCAAAATATTGGACGAGAATTGAACGAAAGTATTTTTTGTAGCCTAGAAGGTTAGTGGGCGCGGATTCAATCCCAGGTGCTGGCATGCACCTCTGTGTCTTTCACTCCTGTGCATATTATAACTGATTACCACATGCTTAAACGGTGAAATCATCGTTAAGAAACCTACTTATTAATAGTAATGAAAATGAATGAATGTTAATAACTTACGAAGATAAGTGAAGTTCACAACCCGAAATTCACAAATTGTGAAATTCACAAATAGCAAGCACGACAACGCAAACAATATGATCTAAAATGCATTTAAAACAATGACAGAAAATAACTTTTGTTTAAGTATGTATTTCAATTGTATTTTATTAGTTTCCTTATCCGCTTTAATCATGGTCTTTCTCTCCGTTATTCCTGCTGACGTCACATGGTGAAAACCACAGATATGTGCACAATGTCATCACGTAAAGGCGTGTCTGAATTAAATGTTAGTGGAAGGTGTAGATCCGACATTACGTTGTTTTTTAGCACCACACAGAGATAAGATAAGGATTTGTGATAAAACGATGATTTTTGAGGGAAAATTGTAAAAGGCAGGCTTTTTTTGGGGAGATACCGTTTGATATTGACTCGCCGAAGCGATGATGAGATAGGCTTGGAAAGTCTCGGCAGGTAAATGCCCCTTTAACTAAAAGCGACACTCGCTATAAGTTTTTGTAGCCAAATGTGTGATTTTTCAAAAATCATAAAAAATCAAAATCAAAATGTTTTTATTTCCGTAACTAAAAGTGTTTTTACATATAATCAAGGTGGGGGCCCTCTTTTAAGTATAGAAATACTTGTGACAGAGGGTCCCGCTCTTCCATATCTATTCACATATTATCAAAAACACAATTGTATTTAAATTAATTATAAGAATTTAAATAAGTAAACTAAATAACAGGACAATATATTAAATACAAATACAAAAATTCGACTCTCGTGTGTATATTTGTGTGTGAGTTTCTGAATATCAGGGTGTGTATGTGTGTGAATGATTGTATATTCTTTATATTAGTCTCTATCCCGTATCTTTCATAAGGTGTACTAAGACAAAAGGGATGACTATAATCATCCCAAGGAACAACTCTCACATCAACCCAAAATAAATTTTAAATGTTCCATAGAAAAAGTTAATTGGTCTTCGACAAAATGTGTGAAATTAGTTTCTTAGGATGTGTATAGAGACCCCTATTTGGCTTAGTACACCCCAAACCGATATCTTATATCTTAATCAAGAAATAAATATATAATTCTCTCTAGATACTCGTATTTCTGCCTCGTCACACATTGATAAGACGAAATGTCATTCCGATATACGATAGAGCAAGGATTGTAGGATTACGTGCAAAAATAGGATTTATTCCCTAAAGTCCGGAGGCGTTAAATGAGACCCTTTTATATGTTATTATCCGTTGGGCAGCGGAGATCGGATCGATAGGCTCTCCTCAGGGTGACTGCAATCTGTGAATGTGTTATTTGAGGGATTTCATTTTCTTTTCTACCGTCTTCTCAAAAAGGTGGAGGTACTTAAGTCGGCTGTATTTTTTTAAAATGTTCGTTAATTAACAATTCAGCAACTGTCGGGCCGATTTGAATTTGAAAGGGTTTGCTACAAATGCGATCCCGTTTTAATTTTAGGAATATCAGTCCTATAGTTTAGTTTTTAAATAACAATGACAGATTTGTTTTTAATTGTCGCGTGCGGAAATTAAGTCTGTTATCACTTTAAAAAAAAACTTGTATAGGTGATATAGTAATGACAAATTGCACGAAGCGTCTTTCTTTCGAGTCAGGTAAATATATTTTATCATTAAACATGATTCGGATGTTGGCATTATTTATTTTCATTTTTTTTCAACCGATTGTGACGTGACATGGTCTATAGTTACTCTAAAAATTTGTAAATCTTGAGGATTTTTCCTTAGACTTGTAATTGAGATGTTTGCGACATTATAAATACCGTATGCTTTTATTATAAAACCCTATAATTTCTTCGGAAGCGTTATTAAATCTTCTGACATCTTTAATCAGCTGCTTTCCTCATATATGTTATTTCCTAAAGTGTAGCCTTACTGAACTATATATACTTGACTCTTATCTGTCGGAACGTTTTATAGTTGTTGTGGTCCCTAGGGCCTGCGGTCGGTCCGATCAGTGGATTTTCTTGCTCATTTATATTAGACGATACGATTTGCAATATCATTTACCATACGATTTGTAAGCCCAAACTTTTTTTTAATTTTAATTTGAATTACTCAATTTGTTTCATCATTATCATTTTGATCATTGTTCGTGTGTTCGTTTAATGCTGGACGAATAGGATAGGGATCACTCAATGAAACGTCACCAGACTTGCTCTATAGCTAGTTTCATACAGTTCATGCACATTCCTAAATTTCTATGATCGGTAAGTACCACTTAAACTGCGTGAATCGTGTCGTGGAGTGTAAAAAGTTTCAACATTAAAGTCAAAACCAACCCTTACGCTTGTCTTATCTCAGAGAGTTTTGTGGGTTTATACAAACAGCCCCTTCCAACTTTAATAGATATCCAAGTTATGTTATATTTCTTAAAATGTTAAACAGTTCTGTTTGACTTTGGAAGAAGTTGTGGTGAATCGTCTTAGTAGTTGTATTAAGAGAGCAACTAACTTAAATTTAACTTTATAGGGTTTGTGTTATAATAGTGATACGAACTTCAATTACAAATACAAATACCGTGTTATAGAGCGCCGTGATCGGAACAAATGAAAAGGAAACATTACTTGCAAACTGTAGTAAGAAAAGACATTGCTGACTTCAATAACGGCATGTGCCAGTAGAACTATTTCAGTTCCTTCGATTTAAAGATTAAACATCTACACTGATTTTAATAAAAGTTAAATGGGACCTATGTGTACTTCGGTATACCTCTGGAGTGGTCCCACAACTCCAGAAGTATACCATTCCAAACAAAAGATAAGTGCAAATCGATCAAGCCGTCTCCTAGATTAAGAAAAACGTATCCGTCGAATTGAGTACCTCTTTATTTGGAAGAAGCTAAAAATATGATATTCTGCCATGCGCGAGCGAGTACTGTATAAATATAAATAATAATTATAACAATAACAATCTATTCAATTGTGTTATATAAATTCACAAAGTACCCACATTTTGTCTGACAATCACGTTAATTGGGAGCGAAGTGGCTTCCATTGCGTTGTTTACAATCTATATGAGCGTTCTGTTACTGTCGTGCTTGCAGTACATGGGGACACAGTATGACATCTTCTCATTAACCGAGTGAAACGTCCCTGCTTCGAATATGGCTATTTTTTTATTAACTTTTATATATATACATACATGGTTATCGGTTAGGGGTGTACAAAGTTGAAAGAAGGTCACTGTACTCATACTAAGCAACAACTTTCAGTAAGGGACCATCTCTGAATTCAAGAAAAAACATCTGTTTCGTAAATTTTCTCGACGACCGATCAACTCTGCATGGAACGTCTGATTTTTTTTCTAGAATTAAGAGTTGCATCCTGCATATGAATGTTTGTCTGAAAATTTCGTTCTCTTGAAAAAAGAAACTTTGTATAGATGTTCTATGAACTTTGTCTCAGGGGATTTTTGATTGGGGGAGTAAAATATGGTGGAACTCTAGAACTCGCCTAGCCCAAAATAACTGGGCTAGGCGAGTTCTAGAGTTGAGACTGCACACCGGCAAACGTAGTAAGTATAGGATACCTGGCCCGGCCAGACCGGCCCTCAATGCCAGCGTGGCTTGCGTTTGAGGCGACGAGGTGATAGAATTTTGAAGTAGGTACTTACTCGGCAAACGTAATTTAATCTTAAATCTCATACTGCAAATCACGACTTTTCTGCAAATACATACAATTTGTGACATTATGTAACCGCAGACAAACCGCGTTAGTTAATGGGCCAATTCCATTCAGTTCCTATGATGGTACCTACCGAACAAATTATTAACGAAATTAACGCAAAAAGCACCCCTAACCGCAAATTCGGTTTAATCCAGTGGCTACCGGTTGTGAACCGCCGCGAACCGGTTATGAGCGGTTCAACGTATGCGAATAGTTTAAAGCTTCCGATTCGGAAGACTATTGTAGTAAAATGTTTGAGCTGTAGCTTGTTTTTTATATTCGTAAATTTATATAATTATTTATTTTTGCACGTAATCATAAGTTTTGTTGAGTTTATTATATTATTTATATGTGCATAAAATAAAGAGTTTTCTATCTATCTATCTATTATTAATGGGTTTTTTTATTTAGTCACTTACGTATGTACCGGCGTTTCAATTAATTAATTTAGCTAAATTTATCTTTCAAACACGTGTTTAATAATTATTATTTTAAATGTTGGAACTTTATTAAACCCAATATTGTGGCAATGTTATGTGTTAAATATTTTAATTAAATGTTATTTTTGATATGATTTAAAAACTAGTAAAGTTTGTGTGTTATAATTATTTACACATAATTATTTATTCCGACCAATTGTCGGTGTGGTCGAGCCTCTGTAGGCTCCCATTGAGCTAACAATGATTTGAGCAAAAAATATATATTTTTTTATTAAATTTCTAAAAAACTTGGAAAATTGATCCGCCTAGTACTCGTATTCTTTGAAAATCGTTTAAATGAAAGCTCGAGCTTGCCAAACAAACTCAACTATTTATGGCTAAGTTAAACTATTTAATGACCTTCACATGTGAGTTTCATACAAAGTTTTTTGTTTATTTGGTAATGGAACCGTTAGGGAAATAGTTTCGTTACTATTTGTATCATTAAATGTATTTGTTTAGTTATTAACTGTCCCATGCTAAAAGTTTTACCGGAGTTATGCGGGGGTATGCGTGACCAAAATTGACACATTGTGTTTCCGAAATAAGATTTTTATTATGTTTTGCGGTTTTGGTAATGAAGTTGGTATTCGGCTTTGTTGTGATAATGGACTTTATATTGAGAGTTTTATTCGTTGGCGAGACACGGCAGAGCTGCAGAAGGTAGTATGAATTTTGGAATTATGTTGATAGCGTAATTTATATTTGAATATTTTACTGAGGTATCGAGTTATTCAGATTTTGTCTATATAAAAGACCTGATCAATTCGATATTTTTAAAATATAATTAAATACTACTTATATAGCTGTCACAGCGGAATTTTATCGCGACATTTAATGAAAAAAAAGAAGTTTACATTTTTTAACCCCCATTTTATATTTTTTGGGGTTGAATTTCCAAAAATTATTTCTTAGTACGACATAAATAATACACCCATCAATTTTCAAGTCATGTCTCCAGGTTCAGCGGTATCGGCTCGGCGTTGATCCCTAGCAACTATCAGTCAATCAGGACTTATTACTCTTTTGTATATTTTATACTAGCTGATCCGCCGAACTTCGTACCGCCTAACAGTTATGTATGTTTCTCACCTTTTAATCATTTCAAGACTAAAATCAGCTATATCGACCAAGCCGTTCTCGAGTTTTAGTAAAACAAACGGATTCATTATATATATTTTCTGTCATAAGAACTTTCTGCTTTAGCCGCTCACGAGTGATGGCGTGACCAAGAGTTATAGGGATTAATTTTTATATATATAGATGTATAGAGTAGCTGCGCCCCGCGGTTTTACCCGCCGTAGACATTTGATCATCAATTGAAAACACTTCAATATTTCGGGATAAGAAGTAGCCTATATTAATCTAGGATATAACCTATCTTGAAATTTCATCCAAATTGGTTTAGCCGTTTGAGCATGTAGGAGAAAGCTAACAAACATACAATTCGCTTCAATAATACTGGTGTAATTTACTTTAAATGAATTATTTTATAGTTTGGTTATTTTGGGAAGCAAGCAATTAATGCTGCTTATAAATTAATACTCTGTTCAACTCATTCACATTAAACCCATTTAATTTACAAAGGTAGCAGTTTAACTGTATAAATATCAGCTAATTGCAAAAGTAATGCAATTCTGACCGAATTCAGTACACATTTTGTTATTTTTAAATTTCACCAGTTTTCCAGTGTGAAGCGGTTTAAACTGCACTTGATTGGACATTGTCCGACGGTTTTAAATGAATACAAATGATTTGATTAACGACGACATAATTAATTTTATGAGGGTAGTTTTAAAATTAAACGCGTGGTTTTGCTCGCGACCTGTCAAAGTAAGCTGTTAATTTATTGTAAACGCAAAAAAGTGCTTTGTATTATGTTGTACGTTGTTTTTTTAATACTTAATTTTGTAGAGAAACGGAACCTGTCAATATGAAACTAGAATATCTTATATAAGAAATCTCGAGAGCTTAAGCTCTATAAAAATATCTATAGTAAAAATATTATCAAATTCTGACTCATTTTCAATGTTGCATATTTATAAATAGCTGTAAATTTATGAATACAAAATAACCTTTAAAAGACAACCCTGTCAGAGTCAGTTTCCTGAGCAAATCGTTAGCGCTTTGCTTCGTTTAATACGCTGACAACATTATTATAAAGAACAACGCAACACAACACACGAGTTTGAAAAATATAAAGAAGATTAAATATTGAGGGTGCTTCCGAATTTGAAGTTACAAAATGGTGACGTTTCCTTTTCCTTTTTTGAACTGTTTTTGGCGAGCTTGCATGGTTGATACATAATAGTGATTTTTTGAGTGTTTTTGAGGTTTGCGCAATATACCAGTTTTTTTAGCACATAGAATTTATTGTTTTAATTATTTTTTCTCTAAAAAAGATCTATTTCAATAAACTTAACGCGTTTGTAAAATAGACTCATAACGTATAGACCAATATTTGTAACGATTGTAGCTTAATTTCTTATTATCACCAGTCACCAGAACTAGTGAATTCTTAAAATTTTCCCAAGTTATGCTAAAAATGATAATGCAGCTTTGAAGCGGAGGCGAACTGAGGCGTCCCTGCTTCGAGTATGATTATTACCTTTTTTTAATTTGTATAAAAGTTGTTCTGGAAGTTTCGTACTCTCACTTTGAAGATCAAAATAAGATAAGATATTTATCATTCTTTCAAATAATAAGTAGGTATAATTAGAATTGAAAAATAATCAAAATCAATAAAAGATATATTTGTATTTAGAAAACTGTTTGATTCATATTGTAGAAAGCGTGTTTGATTCATAAAACGGGTTTTCCGCGTACCTTATTGTTGGAAAGGTCCAACTATGTTAGTTAGTTGTAAGGTCCAACTATGTTAGCTAGTTGTAAGGTCCAACTATATTTATTAAGGTCCAACTATGTTAGCTAGTTGTAAGGTCCAACTATATTTATTAAGGTCCAACTGTATATATATTTGTATTTTATTTACAACTAGTAGCAGTCCTGACGTTGCCCGCTATATAAAAAGGAATATTAAGTATTTTCAAACATTGAACATTGAATTTCGAAAATTCCATCCTAAGTCCAATTTCTTAATTAGACTTAGGATGGAATTTTCGATATTCCTTTTTTAGTACGCCCTTATAATGAATGCACGCTTTAAATTGTATGTCTCTTTGGTTCAGCCGTTTAATCTTTGTTTCCTAGCGAATAAGTACCGGTCAGTCAAGACTTATTTACTCCGAGACTGTAAGTAGCAAATATTAGCAGTTTTTTTTATCCACCCTCGGTGTGAAAATGCCTTTACACCAAATTTTTTTCCCGTTTAATTTAGTGCCTGTGATATTTTACCTCGTTTTTAGAAATGATTCACCATTTATATCCGTCATGCAAATCTGAGGGTGTGAGGAAAATAAAACACAGTTCCGCTAATGCGAGACGATGATGGTTTTTCTTCTTTCAGCGTCGGTAGGTTGTGGAGGGTGCGTTTGTGAACTGCTGTATGTCTTGTACGGTATGGCTGGCCATATTGTATCTTTGAGTTTATTTTTTATGTTACATCGGTCATTGGTTCCGGAAGAGTTTTCATACTCATGTCACCGCAGCTTTAAGCGTCAGTTAAACTTAAACATTTCTAATGTGAAATAGTGTCTACAATAAAACTTTCGCATATTTTTGTTATGTATAGTTTCAGTTAAGAGCTCCCGCTTGATATCGCGCGTGCACGCACAAACTCTCCGGTGCAAATAAATCAGCAAAACGGACAGATGAGAGATACTTCACAAACCAATTCGTCCGAACGACTCGTACGCAAATAGAAGCGCATCCATCCTCCCCCTCCCCCTCCTCCGTTCTACTCTCTCCGGCTCTGTATATGGTTGCCACACGGTAAAGAATACAATATTAAGTAGTTTAATGTACTTATTGTAACCACGAAAATGATCTCCGCGAAAAGCATCTCATCGCTAACAAGTGATACTAAAAAAAGTGATAATCTACTCGTAATTCAGCGGGCGCGGGCATGAGAAGAAGGCTTCTTCTCATTAAAATACCCTAAGCCGATTGAAAAAAATAACTATTATTACACATATTATTATACTTTCATGTTTGTCTGAAAGATATCGCTTTTTAGCGATAAGACCACCTTTTGTGCCAAGTTGTTGGTTTTTTACTATTTTTGTAGTGACAATAAAGAACTATTGTATTGTGCTGTCTGCTTATTCTCGAAAAGAAAATAATAATAAAGCGGGTGGAGCCGCGGGCAAAAGTTACTTCGTAGAACTTGAGATAGTTCGACCGAGAGGGCGCATACACTCCTGCTCGTTAAGATTATTTGAAAATAAAATACGACTAGAGGCAGTGCCGTATTGCTACCTCAATCAATAAATAAGACTTAACATTGTGTAACTACTCACCAACCCTATAGTCGTCGTAATAAATCAAAATGGCGTCGTGCGTCCAATTATACGCACATAACGTCGAATGTTCCGCTCATTACGTATTTTGTTCTCAGTTTGTATTCTAACGTATGTATCTACCAGATAAAGGGTTAAGGCGACGCGCGCGCACATTCCATGTCTGTAATCCTCATGCTTATTGTAAAGGCGAAAGTTTGTTTGTTGGTTTGTTTGTCCTTCTTCTCTTCAGCTACTGAGTGACGGATCTACTGGATTTTTTGCTCAGAGATTGATTTAAAAGTCCGGAGAGTGTCATAAGCTACTTTCAAAGAAAACTAACAAGGACAATAAATTGTTTCATTTCATTCTGCTCTCGCATTCTCTAATTCCAATAAGTCGGATATAACAGAAGATCGCTTAGTCAATGTTTTAGTTAAACAGAACATATTTCTCAAAAACACAAATTGTCTGAAATAATTTTATATTAATCTACACAATAATTTCTTATAAAAAACCAAAATTGTTAAAATTAATTATCTAAATGAAAATTCGAAAATTTTATGTGTTCAATACGCAGTTCCTACATTTCGTGTGAAAATTGCGAGTTTATTTTGAAAAAAAAACGCTTTAGTTTATTCATGGCTAAACAGCTGAATAGGGATGTTAACACTAATTAATGTTTAGTGTTAATTTTATAATAGTTTGTATTATAAGAATATTGAAAATCATATTTTTATAATTTAATATAAGTTAATAAATTTAGTAAAAAATCATTTTAAATGTTATATTTATAATCTATTGTCATGTGACTGCGAACACCAAAAACAGCTTATTACGTCACTAACCGCAAAACAAGCTGTGAAAGACTTTACTTCTCTGAATTTTCTAATATATAGTTTGGGATCTTCGCGACAAATTAATCTGTGAATTACTCAATATTAAATACAATGACGAAATCTGGATTTACTAAAGGGAATAGTTCCAACATACCAAAGATAGATTCTTTGATATTTTTTGCAAGAAACGAAGACTTATGTGGTTCAGAATTAACGAACGAAAAGATCTTTTTACCCGACTGCGAATGAAGAAGGGCAATGTTTTTCGAGTGTATGTATGTATATTTCTTTGTAAATGGCTTATCGTATTTTTAATGTGAGTGTTGTCAATAGATTCGTCTTAGTCGTGAGAGTGACTGAGCTAGGTACATCAAAATTAAAAAAACAAAGAAAATTAAGGATTATGCATAGGTTTAAAGATTTAGCAGTCGGGTTTTTTTGAAGTTTCTTAAAACCACTTGTTAAGTACAGTTTTACGTTGCAGTTATCTATGTACGAATACATAAAAAAACACATAGTATGGAATAGATGACTTTCTGCTGTTTATATCTAATTAAAAACAATTTTTTGATACAATTTTTCCGATGTAGTAATTGTTGTACTATTACAGAGGGACAGTTCACAGGTTATGTACTACTTTGGAGTTCATTTTGATTGTTTGAATTCAAGTAAAAATAAAAAAACCCATAAACTGGATACATACAGTTAGAATCGCGACCAATGTTTTGCGGTTAGTGACGTCATGTCAGTCACGTGACAGTTGTTAGTGTTTCAGCGGGAAGATTCGTTATTACTCTATTTTTGTATATTTTCTCATCCAAAATACTATTTTTTTTAAATAAATTTTTTATTATTTGGTAAACAGGGATCAATATTCAAAATAAAAACATTTCCGAAAAATGGTTAACATCCATATTCTCTTAAAAATTTGGAGTAAATAGCATAAGCCCTAACACTTACACCACATTAACGGAAAATAGTTTTTATTCTCTAATAACTCGGGCGTAAGCTATTCTATTATACCTATAACTAGTAAAGCCACGTTAAAATGCTTTATCAAATCCTTTTACCGACAGTCGTTCAAAATCAAATTCATTCTAAAACCGTTAGCAAACATACAGAATTAGACTAAGACCTAAGACCTAAGACGCGCCGTCCGGTCAATGCTGTGAAAGTCTAAAACAACACGCCAGTATCATTTCTACCTACAAGTGTCTTCGACGCGGCTTATTCTGTACCTAAAATGTTTATTTTAGGGACATAATAAGCTGCTCAGCAAAATGACAATTCTACACAGTGAGATAAGTGATTTTGGGTCTAAAACGGGTCCTACGAAAATTGTATGTATAGAGTAAGTCCTGACTGATATTCGCTGGGAATCAACGCAGAGCCTAAAACGCTGAACCTCGATACATTGATGCATTTAGAGGGTGTATTTATTGTGGAGTTCTAAGAAAGCATTTTTGGAAATTCGACCCCTAAGGGGTCAAATGGGGGTTAAAGTTTTATGTACCGTGCAACGCCTCGGGTGCTAATACTCGTACTAATACTAGTATGTGATAAATGCAGCCACGTTATAATACTAAGAATTGTATCAAAATCTTTTCTGAACAGTTTTATATTTTATTAAAACACAGAAGCAAAGGCAATTCACAGCTATAAAAACTAATCTAATAATAAATCCCCAGTAAAAGGGAAAGTTCCCAGAATGCTGGCAGCATTGCCACGTTGAATGGCAATGCTAATTTTTTGACCAAAAGAGCCAGCATTCTAGTCATATGTCGCTTCCACTAGACGTTTTGATACTTATAACAATAATTTTGAAGCGCTCGGTCCCCATGTCCTCAAAGTTTCTACTGCAAACGGCGCAAATAAAAATATTTATTTCAAATATTTTTTTTATTATCTTTTATTTTATGAACAGTTGCATGTAATAAATCATTAAAAAAATATGTACGAGTATATTCTACAACTATGTCTGCCAAGCAGACCGAAAAGACTTAAGACCGGTGAATCCCTTAAAAGTCTAAATCTACACGCCAGTCGACCTACACAAGTCTTCACCGAGGCTTATTCAGTCCCGAAAATAAACCTGTTCTGCATTATTCATGAGCGAGTTTAACATTTTTACATGTCATTCCGTGACAGTTAATGCATTCGCGATGTTAGCTTAACCCGACGCCGACCGACCACGGGGATTCAAAGGGTTTTAAATGTACACGGTTTTATTAAATTCTAAGAATTGACTTTGAAATTTTCAGAGTGCTAACGGAAAGGAGCTAGGAGTTACCTAAAAGGGTTTGATTACGATTTAGTTAAGATTTTGTTATCATTGACTTTCGGCAGGTTTAGTCACTTAAATTGTACTATTTATCACGTTTTAGCTAACTATATTGTATCTATGAATCATTTTTTTTGTGGATAAGGTGGATATAATATAAATATTGGACCCTTCAAGAGCCTTTCCTAGAAATATTGCAATCTAGCCTAGTGCTAATAAGTAGTTTAAATTTTACTTACAATAATGTCTCTACGTCTACTGTCGACACCCTTCTTATGGTAAGACACTTTTTTCATCACTATGTTTAAATACTAAATCAAACGGTTTCGTTCTCTTAAGTCTTCTCACTATGTCACTGTGAATCTAAGTAACGGAAATATTTAATGTAATTTTCCCCATTTTAGTAACGTCGGATTGATAGTAACTCTGCACACTTTTCAAGGACCGATGACAATGAAATAATTTAAATAGATGCTAATATTAAAACAACGTGTTCTTAGTTTTTTTATTTAACTTAAATTATTATACTAAATACATATTTTTATTTAATTAAACATAATTAAAAATAAATCGTTTCAAAATGTTTATACCTAACCCTAGTCGGTTAGCTTTTAAGTACAAATAAGTAACCTAAGGACTACAAACATAAAAACTTCTGGAATTCTTCCCATAAAACTTGTGTCAAACGAGTCACGTTCAAAACTAATCTTCTCCTAAGGCAAACCTGTAATCGAGCTGAAACACGGCAAGCCTTCAAATCTTTACTTTCTCAACATTAAAATCGTATTTACTACTCCGATTCTTTTACTTTAAATCCAACTTAAAAATACATGTATAAAGTTCAAATTTGAAAATCCAACGTGTGCATGCCGAATGGAGATTATCCTAAATCGCGCTCCGATTCAACTCTAGTTTGAATTTAATTTTCGTATTAAACATTTTGCAAGGTTGAATGTAAATATTAGGTGAGTTCTGCGTGAAATGGGATGTGAACAACTTGAAGCGTGAATCAAACAAAGTATTACGGCTCCTCTAAACTAATAACAAAATGTTTTTATTACTTTGGTTTCTTTTTATTTGTTAAAATAAATGTTTTTATTTACTGTTGGGTTATTACATACTTTTATAAATAAATAAATGACGCTTAGCATGTTTTCTTTTCAGTATACGCGACCGATCCAAAATCCTTTCTACGCCCCTATCTACCTTTCTTGCCGGCAATTAGATCTAAAAAAATTAGATTCCACTAAATAACTTATAAGCTACATGGAAAAATCATCACCATAGCTTAATTGATTAGTCGACATACGATGCGATATATTTTTTTTTTAGGTATTTCGTTTTGTTTTTTTTTTTTCTCAAATTAATCAATAAAAATCAAAGTACAATCAGTTTACATTACGACGTTTTTAATTTTATTTTCAAATGCAACTAATTATTTTTAATATTTATCAGTTTATTATCTATTAAGATATTGTTATTTAATTTTTGTAAATTTTTATGTATTTTAGAATTTCAATTGCCAATTTCCACGTGTATGAAATCCCACATTGATTCTTATAATATGTGTTCATTATTTCCCGATAGCTATAATTTCGGTATTTTCATATCGCAAGTAAAAGAGTTTTTTCTGGGCAAGCGTGCCGCATCGATGAAATGAAATGAAAATAGGCTAGGCTTTATCATCGCTTTACTATACTTAGGTGAGTTGCGGTCGACCGCAAGCCTAATTCCTACAAAAAAAAACCCTCTACAACGAATTTAATACATTTAGAAAAACTTGTGAGCAGAAT
The DNA here is from genome assembly GCA_947049295.1 of Ligdia adustata. Taxonomy (NCBI): domain Eukaryota; kingdom Metazoa; phylum Arthropoda; class Insecta; order Lepidoptera; family Geometridae; genus Ligdia; species Ligdia adustata. Next base: position 7,391,257 of record OX346239.1, read on the forward strand.
CCACTTAGTCTATACAATTTAGTGTTTGGCTCATCAAAAATTGATTCACGCGACACTGACGGATCGCCGCGACATATTTACGTACATACAGACAGATTTATCTACCGCATCATTAGTCGATCGTTGGAGGCTTATTATAGTTATACTGGTTGTGCCACACGGGTTTTCGTGCTGCTGCGTTTACTAAGAGGTTTTATGTGATATTCCGCGTATCCCTATGTAATATAGTTTGTCAAGTAATATGTTATAAAGAACTTTATTGTAAGCTTTAGTCGTGTCTAATAAAATACCTATGGCATATTTTTTGTAGTTTATTATATTTAAAATGTCACACACATATTTATATAGAGTTAGGACAGTGGAGCGATTTTTTCTAAACCTATTTTGAGCGTCATCAAAACGAATTTAAACGCTTCTGCATTACTTTCTCAAATATCTTTCAATAGGTATCCAAAAGCGCAATACTCGGAAGTGTTATCCATAATTAGGGTAACGTCAAATACTATTGGAATCATTACATACAAAGTCAATTACATACTTACCGCCAGACATACTTACGTTTTTATACATATATATATAACTATTCCATATTGTAGTGATGCGATTAGGGGTAATGTTGTGTCACAGATTAAATAACACTTGCTATAATCTCTATTGACCCACATTCATTCATTTTTTTTGCTGAGTTGTAAGTTATGAGTATCATAGTAGTTCATTATTTCTTGTAGCTTTCATTATATCAGAAATATTAATGCGAACTTACCCTTCTACGTCTACACTTATGTTAACAAGTGGTTAGAAGCGTGTTCGAAAAAACCCGACTGCTAAATCGTTAAACCCGTGTATCATCCTTAATTTCTTTTTTTTGAATTGTGATGCACCCAGTGTCACTCTCACGACTAAGACGTACCTATTGACACCACTCACATAAAAACACGATAAACCGTTTAGGCTCTAGGGCGTGCCATAGAAATATACGTACATACACTCGAAAAACATAACCCTGCTTTCGCAGTCGGGTAGTAACAAACAATTTTGATCTACCTTATCAGTTTTCCTCAGTAATGTTCTGCACAAAGCATTAACAGATCTACAGAATACAAAAACAAAACACACCCACCTAAATGATCGACCCCGTAAACTGACATAAACATGTCAAAAAAACTCAAAAACAAAGAACTTGTAGCTTTTGACCCGACAATATAACCACTCATCCATTACAGACAAAAACAAAAACAACCCCCTGACTAACAAATTACCGAGCAAACGACCCGTTAATTAAAAACAACATCCGGCTTTCAAAAAAAACGATATTAACTGTAAAAAAAAATATGGCCAATAGTATGTTGAAAATAGTTGACATAGTGTTCCGTAGGATGTGGAAGCTTTCAATCTTGCAAACTGGTAGACAATATTACAATTTACCAGAATATAAGCACATATGTATATACGATTAGTCGTTTAGTAATTGTATCCCTAATCTTAAAAAAATTACCAGGTTAATTAATTTTAAGGTGATATAGATCTTGTCATGAATATTAAATGAAATTTGTCTATTTAAGTAGACATAGACAGAGGCCTAGATATGATTTATGTATTTTTTTTTAATTTCACTTATATGTATGTATTAAAAATATATTAGTTTCAAACAAAACATTTTGTCAAATATCGGACCAGATATAGCGTACACAGCACAACTTTAATTGCCTCCATTTTGAAGTTGCATAAAATATTTCTTCTAAGTTGACAGTTCACAATAATATTAGTAAAATAACGAATCGCATCTGCCATCCATGATCTAACTCAGCTCAGCTCGGCTCAACGAAAATTTCCTCGTTTCCCCACGGAACCCCAAACACGCAGCGCGGTGTCACGTGGCCCGAGGATAAATAACGGGAGCTCATCTGTACGTGACGTCACGACACGGCCTCTCGTGAAAGGCAACAATTAAAAAAATATATGAGTATGTCAATGGTGTAGGATTAAGTTATTAGTTGACTGGCAAGCGGGGTGATATTTTTTAAACTGATTTGAAAAATTTAGGATTTAAGGATAGGATAGGAGGATTTAAATTTATAATATTATTGGATTTTATTTACGTATCTGTGTTATGTCACCTTTTTTAAGAGATACCTGAATCGATTTGGAAAATCCTGTTTCTAGGAAAAGCTATACTTTGCATGTTTACAATAGTTTAGGTTTTTTAAATTTTGACGTAAAATGTAGGTAACAATAAAAAATTATAAATATCAGCCAACCATAAAAATAAAAAATGAAATGAAGCTAAGAAGCGGTTCTGCATTTTTAAAACCACCCCCTTATACCTTATACCTAATTGTAATAAATGCTCAGATTTAAGGCGACCATAAGTAGCTCCGGAATGAGCTAGATAATACCGCGAAGAGGTATCAATTAAGCTGAAACACCCGTAAAAACTTAACGGACACTTAAATACGGTAACACACTCTTAGCCATAACAACTAAGCTAAGTAACATTAACATAAGAAATTACATAGCGTAAAGCTAACGAGAGTCGTGCTATGTTCATATTAATAGTGATGGGAAATGTGAATAAAAACTATCGGTCTTGGTCTTGGACAAGTTTCACAGATTCCTTATTAAGATTAGCAACATATTTATTTCCAACAATAAACATTACAAAACACAATTTATAAAGTCGTATCTAATACTATACATGGTTATCGGCTAGGGGTGTATTAAGCTGAAAGGGGGTTAACTCATCCTAAAGAACAACTTTTACTATGGGATCAACTCTGAATTAGAGAAAAAATATCAGCTGTTCCATACGAAAAGTTGATCGGTCGTCGACAAAGTGTTATATTTAATTTTTTTTTCATCCTAAAAATGGGTGATAAAAATTAACTGTTCGCATTATTTTAACGCAATAATCATATTCTTGTCGTTTCTAAATAATAATTACACACACCCGCTCTTACAACCTGCCTACACATATACAGATATACAGGGTTATTGGTTACAAGTGCACTAAGCCGAAAGGAGGTCGGTCACTTTTCTCACCCTAATTAATCTCACCTTTCACTGTGAGACCAATTCTGAATAAACTACTTAATAAAATTTTTTCACAGACATTATAAAAAAATCTATTGTAATGCTGATATTTTTCTCGTATTCAAAGTTATTGCCATAATGAAAGCAATCGAAACGACTCTAACGACAAGTACATTAACTCCCTTTCGGGTAAGTACACCCTTAACCAATAACCCTGTACAAAGTCCCGTGTAATAATATAATAGTACATATAGCCAAGGCTTTTAAAATTTTAAACATGATATTGCAGAAGGAAATTTGCGAACAACGTAACCATAAAAGTTTATTGCCCAACGAAATACAGAGGTAAGAATTGTACAGAAAACAACACCAGGGCGGCCTTATCGCCCTAGTGTACTGATGTAAATAATAAACAGGCTTGCATTTACCTGGAGTTCTGATGTAAAGAAATTATACAGTATACGATGGAGCGTGCTTGTCAGGGATTAACTGAATCATACGTGCCTATGCCTCTCAATTTGCTCGTCAATGTAATAGTTCTGCGATCTGCCGATCACAGTACAAAATTAAGAAATTAAAACAACCATTCTACCGGATTTTTTCCAAATATTTTCGCCAGTAAACTTTTTAGGGAAAAAAATCTCTAAATCAAATGTTGCGAACTACAAAAAAATTCGTGGAACGCGTATACCAAATTCCACTAACATTTTATATATGTATTTCCAATGATACAGTCATAGATAAAAGCTAAATATTAAAAAAAAACGATATCATATATATATAATAGTAATGTAATATATATATATATATATATATATATATACTTCATTAATACTGACAATAATTGATTAGATTATTGTATAATATATTTCATAATTTTATAATATTTAAATAGTTATTTTGCTAATTGCAAGTCACAAATTATTTTGACCCATATAAGGTCACGTTAACATTAAAGAGTCCCCATGCCCAAACGTACCCATCAGGCTAGCAGCGTTCCCCCTCTGAATGGCCAACGAGATATTCTGATTATTATTAAGATTCTATATATATATATATATATATATAGAATCTTATTACGACTGTAGACAACTTATGTATCTTGGTTTAGGCTCTGCGTTGATTCCTAGCAATTATCAGATAGATGATAAATACAGAAAAAGAATAAGACGTATAAGAAATATTAATTGGCCTGTGAAAAGCGGACGTTACACTTATGTATTGTCTTGTTACATTTGAATTATTAAATACTTAAAAATCTTATCTAAATAGTTTTATAGTGGCACGGTTTTCGACTATTAAGAGATATAAATTGTTTGATTTCCTATTTGAGTCCATAAATAAAGTAAAAGTCACGCACTCAATAGTAAATGTACAAATTGCGTTAAGTTAAGGGGAGCGTCCGTAATCGCATCACGGGACGGGACTTGTGCAGGATTAGAAGGTCGGGCCTTAACACGAAGAAGCGTAGGGTTACGTCTTAACATATATTTTTTAATATATGAGGTGAGGTCAATGTATATGTGAACCTGTTTCTTATAAAATATAAGAATTATATATCCTGGAATTCCTTTTAGTACTAAATAATCCGAAAATAAACTCATTCATATAATTATTATTTATCGTTTAAAAAAATCAGTTTTTTTTTGTACAAGTAAGTGTAATGAATGTTACACCATCACAAACATTTCAATACAAAATAAAAAAAGTAAAATGGAAAGGGAAATATTACAAAATCCCGAAAATACAAGAAATCAAATTGCAACTCTGGTACCCCCGGGCTCGCGAATTATTCTCGAAACATTACATTACCAGTTGTACGAATGATTAAAAAGTCCACTCCCGGTCGTAAAATAAAAAAATATTTATAAATATATCCCAACGATGAACATGTTAATGTTTCAAAATTCATAGCAGTAACGATGTATTTATTACATATCTTTTATCAGATGTCAGATGAAATAAACACGCTCATGTGACGTTGATATAAATTAACTGTGAGGCCGAGATTTGTGTTTTCACATACATAAAGTTACATTTACAGATGAACGTTTTAAAAACGTGAGAAATGTATGTCCTTCTTTTAGTTACTTATAGTTGAAAAGAGGCATAATGACTTGTTGAAGGATGAAGGACAGCAAATACTGAGAATTGGTCTCACGTTGAGCTAATAGTGAGTTTCGTATCTAAGCAGGTTTAAAATAGGTTTTTGCAATTCCAATATTCAGGCTTGGAATTAGAGTCGATTCCATCGCTGTGCTCGCTCGTGTGTCAATTGACGACTGCCCTAGTTTAGTGCCTAGCATGCTTGCTTTGAAATCCGGTGCTCCGGGCTTTGTTGCCCGGTCGCAGCAAGTGTTCAAGTGAAAGTGAAGGTAAAATGTTCGTCATGAATTGCTTGATATAACGATATAGATCTTGGAAAAATGCATAACCTTGATACGAGGGAGTAGCTATGAGTGTTAAAAGTTATTTAACTCGTAGTGATTGTTGCCAGCCCTACTCCACTAGTGTGACCATGGTAAAGCGTCGGATTCTAGACGTCCTTCAAATCGCGGAATCCCGTAAAATCCGGGATATTCCTTAGTCGCGCGACCGACGCTCCCACAGAATGTGTTTGTCAGGTTTCTGAAGCGAGCTGAAGTGTAAGGTGGTATTTGAAAACCGATTTTACATTCAAGTGTCATTTGCTATGTGAGATTTTTTTAAATTTTAAATCAGTAAATCTATATTTTTTTATGTGCACACACAAGTGTGGGCAAGCGTTATAAAGATGGAATAAAAATTTTGTGTTCGCGGGAAAGCTCTTTAGAAACCCTAGTAATGTTACCATTGCGTTACTAGGATACATGATGTGACTTAAAAACTTTACAACGACGATTTATTACTTGATATTTGACTTGACTATAACTTAATTTATTTGTACCTTGAAAATTCATAAAATTGACGCTGGATTATTTATAATATACAAATCGTATGATGCCATATTATATTAAAAGAAAAAAAAGGAAAACTAGTAATATCGCATGTTGTTGTTTCTACGAGTAGTAAACGTGTATGCCAAGTTTAAATAATTAAAAACGCTACATCCTCTTTCAACAAATATACTGACAGACGAATTAAACTTTTGCCAGACTCGAATCAAACACGTTGTTTTGTTTACGCTGGAATGCGTTATACAACTTGAAAAATATAAATAAAACTCGATACGTCGAGTGCCGTTACAAAAATATATACCTACGGTTAGATAATAGTAAATTAATGTACAGCAACGGGATGCGATATTTTTGAAATAATTTATGAATAGAAAAAAAATTGGACTTGTTGATGAATTTCGTTAATTCTTCGTTTATAAAAAATATATTTAAAAAAACCAACTGTAGTATCAACAAACCTAGCGAAATTTTCAATACTTTCCAAAGTCATAAATGCTAATTTGGTTTTGACTCAGATATGCCACTTAAAAACTGAAAGCTCTTGTGACGATAATTCTAAATTCACAAATGTCAATTATTTACTCAACTCTGAGACCTTCTCTTCGTCTAAAATCATGAAATGATTAATAATAACATTGTATAGGTATACTATCATATTATAAGCTGAAATGACAACAAGTCACGACTGATTGGTCCAAACAAGTGGCAATGCCGTGCCGAACAAACCCAATAAGATGTTTCTGAATGAATATTCATCGCCATGATGGAATATGGTGGCGAGAATAACAGGCGAAGGCGGGAGAAGGGTTAATACAAATAACGTTGTTAAGTCATAGCTCCCAACTAGGATTTCTTCTGTGTTAGAGATGACGTGCAATATGTACACACAAATCCAGATTCGAAGACAGATGTACAAACTCCTCGTTTAAATATTTTTCGACCGGGAAAGAGAGAGATAAGGTAGGTAAGAAGTAGTTAAATGATAATTATGTAAGATGATGAATCGAAATAAAAACTTTTTACTCTTAATAGCTTTCGGTGAGCGAGATTTTTGAGCATCCGATTGTACAATGACAACAATACAATGTAAGATAATAAAATACTCAACACAAAATAGACACACGATCCGGTCTTATCCCGAAATGGCGATCTCTTCCAAATATCCTTTTATAGGCCCCCCATAGGCTTGGCCCTGAGTGATAAGCCACAAAGTAATATGTCTCAAACCATTTCTTTGTTTTGAAGTTTGAGTTTTGAACTCATTGAAGACTGTATTTAATAAGATCAGTATTTTTTTAGCTCCAAAATCATAAAGGAAAAAATGTAAAGCAACAAAATATACTTTAAATAAAATTAAAACCAACTTCAAATGTGCACGTAAAATTTCCTCATCATCCAGTCTTCTTTATTCCACTACTGGTTATAGGCCTCTCGCATATAATGCCATAAATAAATAAACTATTCTAATACCAGTAGAAGAGAAATTTTCCAAAATGCTGACTGTATTGGGACGTTGAATGACTTTCAAGAAAAAAAGAAAGAAATTTACTAGTACTAATAAACTACTTATACTAACAGATACTTCATAATTAATATCAAAGTACGAATTACGATTTTTTTGCCAAAAATAAGCTATTTAGTCACTTTTACCGAATAATTTGAAACTTACGAATATAATTTTAATAAGTAATTCATTTAAAAATCATGTAAATCGATTTCAAAATTAACTAATTAACTCAATTATTTCCATTAATTTTTTTACAAAACAGAATAGCACCCATGTGAGTATAAGAAATATCCTTTCTAAAAAAAAATTAATATCAAATCTGTTATCTCTGAGAAATCGGGAAATATACATAAAAGGCTCCGTTCAATTGAGAACATTCTTCAGTTTTAAGTCAGTCAATAAAACACAACAATTTCTTCACGTATAGATTACATTAGTTTTAATCATTAAGTAAAGAATAAAACCGATCTTTTTTAACACAGGAAACAACAAAATATTAATGGCACGACATCAAAGTAGTTTTACTACTATTTTATAAGATATATAGAAATATAGGTATATTTCATCTGAATATTTGAAAGGCTAAAGAAAATCAACAAGAGCTCAACAGTTCATCGATGGTGCAAGATTTGTTGCAGCATTGGTCAGCGATGCTTCGCCTCTTGCCTCTTCGACTTGTCAAGAATAGATCCTTGTGATGTCCCATCCACGGTATTTCGAAACCCATTTCATTATGATCAAATCTCAAAAGCATGTTCCTTTCGTTGCCGTGCCCTTCCAGGTCCAGAGGTCTTTGGAGTCTCATTACAGATCCCTTCATCAAGTAACCTTCTTGTTCACAAATATAGTTCAAAGTTTCTGACAGCCTTCTGCCGCAGTAGTCCTGATTGGCGGAAATGGTCGACAGAAAGATAAAAAGAAAACCAAGTAATAGTACCTTCATGGTGGTGTTTTTTCTCCGGAGATGTTGACTCAGTGACTGATAATGTGCGAATGGTGGCAAGGGTGGGAATCTCCGTGTTTTATACCAAGGAATCCTCATGAATATTCATATAGGTGGAGTATTTACCATAATAAGATTTAATATGTGTTGACAGGTGAAAAGTTCACTTCACCCAATGATAGTTCTATAGAGGGGGATGACACTACGGACCTAAAACTGATACTACCAAAGTGTGATGGCTATCTCGGTATAGTCGTAAATTGGCTTAGAAAACAAATAGTAGGTTTTGTTGAATAGGTAATAACGAATGTTCGTTATATCCACGATAACTTGAGCTCAGGTTTTTCAGTTTTAAAGTTTTAACGTCAGTCTACCGCTACAGGGTTATCGTTTAGGGGTGTACTAAGTCAAAAGGGGCTAGCTATACACTTCCTAAGAAACAATTTTCACCATGGGACCAACTATAGAGTCGAGGAAAATGAATCGGCTGTTTCATTATGGTTCCAACGGATGATCAGCGCTGGTTGTTTCAGCCAGCATCATCATGTTGAGTTGGGGCCGGTTGTGACAGAAAGCAGTAATTAAGGTTGAGTGTTATTTTTACTTTGTCGTCTGTTACAAATAAAAATGTATTATATTCTATTCAAACATTTTATCGACGACTGGTTGACTTTTTGTATGAAACAGCTGATTTTAAACCCTGTATATAGTTGTCATTGACTATGCTAAAAATTCACCTAGGACGTTAAAGCATGCTTGAGTGCTTACAATGTGGGGGTGGACATGTGTCAATGTTGACACTGCACATGTGGAACCTAGCCCCTGATATTTCTTGACGTCTGATGTAGAGGTTTACAGTAAAGTTTATAGTTATGGAAGATAGTAACATTTTTATTTTTCTGGCAGTGTTTTTTTTTGTTTTTGGACAAACGCCTTAGATCAATATAACCAAAGGAACTGGTCACTAAGCAAGAATCCTTCCGTTTCGTTACACCTCATGAATTTGGCTAGATAAGTAGGAATGGATGAATTGATTAAGCGTGGCATCCATCGCCATACATATGTTATAAGGTACGAGTATGTTGAATAATTTATACGTGTAATAAGAAATAAAATTTCATGTTCTCTTACTCGTATATGCGTTTTTTTTTCAAAAACTGATTATCTGTGGACTGATCTCACTCAGTAAGTTTACAAAATCATGCATTTATAGGTAAAATTTGTGTAATTTGGCATTTGATTACGATTCAGTATTTAGGTGGCATTGCCTCGAAAGAAGCCCTTACAATAAGAATTTAACATTTTTATCCATATCCGCTATATCTATTAACTTGGGTTTTCAAGTAGGTCACGATCTCCAATACAATCTTCAAGTAAACGGGGATACGCACTCTGTCGATGTAATTTAGTTAAATCCCTAATTCCGCGAGCTCGCGCTGAATTCCAACCGAACACAAAGCATTCATTACTTTACTACAGGACTGTTTTAACAAGTGGCACGTGTTTTTGTGAAGCTATGTTTTTTGGGTTGACCTGTGCACAGGGTTAACGGTTAGGGGTGTACTAAGCCGAAAGGCGGTCACTATACTCATCATTAAGAACAACTTTCATTATGGGAGTAAGTCAAAATGTATGTAACTGATGATCTTTTTCTCGAATTCTGAGTTGATTGTATAGGAAATGTTGTTCCTTAGTATAGTGACCCCCTTTTAGCTAAGTACACCCCTAACCGATAACCTTGATTTTTTTACCTGCGTTTGTAACTCGCATAACGTACGAGTCATGCCACGTTGCGGCTAAGATGTAGCACATTTGCTAAGACGCAGATTTTAGCCATCTAGGAACCCAAAAACCAGAAGAGAGTTTCAAGATCTGGCAGTTCGCGCAATAAAAGTCGGCTCAAACCGTTTTGTTCGTGTCTTTGGAGTCTCTGCGTCTGGCAGATTCCAAATAATGCGCTCTTTCAAGTTGCGAGGAAATCGGTTCGTACTGATCAAGCGTGCTACATCTTAGCCGCATTGTTTTACTGATATCCAAATTCTTGAGCTTTCGCGTAGTTCGTAATTGCTGTAATATTATTTTGACATCTTGCCGCAAATAATTTTCGCTACACACTTTGGAATCCCTTAGGCAAGAAATTACGCGTTAAAATAATTAGTGCGATGTAATTATGTATGTAAGATGTAGATATTAATAAGGGCTTGGAACATGATTAGTATGTTGACGAGATGTTGGGGGATTACGGTTTAATAATTCTGATAATTACTACACGGCTGCGGAGGTAAGCAAGACAATGGCTCCGTTGCTCGCATTATTACAGAATTCTGTATTCGTTGCCATTTATATACCTTTCTTTTCTCTATAATTGGCAGAGCGAGCGAGAGAGCGAAGTGTCTCTGCGTCGAGTCTGGCAAAATGTTCTTTCGTGTGTCTGGCAAAACGGTTTTTGACTAGGGTCTAAACCTCTAGAATAATCTCTGACAGGGGAACTTTTGTAGAAAATGCAAAAAGTACTACGATTCTATAAAATTAGAGTTTATTTCTCGTAAAACAAGGTCTAAAATACTGTGGCAAAAATACGAATCGAAATCAACATGCTGTTATTTATTTCTGTCGCACGAAACTTTGACATTTACGAAAGTTTTGAAAGTCCAGATCAATGAAAACTCTGTAAAAAAAACTCGCATTTAATTAGTAAGCTTAGTACACCCCTAACCGATAATCCTAATATTAAAAATATATAAGAAAAAACATGTTTTTCCACCACGTTTCCCATCACCGTTTCTTCTATAAAAATCAATGTTAATTGAGTATTATTTTTCTTGTTCCAGAGTAATGGCAACAACTACATGTCAAACGAGCCGCGACGCAAGCGCGAGCTGCCCGCGCGTCCCAACCACATACTGCTGTATACCATCATCAACCCCGCCTACCCCATCACTGTGGTGAGTCACACTAACCTATCTAATAATACAAATACAATAAAAACAAGTGTTCTGCTCTTGAAACGAGCTATGAGTTCATCCATTTTGCCATTGAGACAGCAGATCCGTGGGGCTCTGAAGCGAAAGAAAACAAAACAAAAAAGAAGTTTGTGGCAGATCTGGGACGTCGTTTGCGGAGCTGTATGCGTGACCCCCGTTCGGGTCAAATTTTAGCCCAACATATCTGCTTGGCCATTTAGAGAGGGAACGCTGCTGGCCTGATGGGTACGTTTGGCCGTAGGGACTCCTTGTTGTTAAAGTGACCTTGAGACTTATTATTACATTATATAATAAAAAGTGTGTTTTGACTGATGCATCATATTGTGTATCAAATAGAAAAAAAAACATTAACCCCAAAGTTACGCAGCATATTTTGCAATTTTTAGTATGTGTACTTAGTCAAAGGTATAGTTTATAAAGTATGTTTAAGGTTATAAATAAAGCAATGAGTAACACTAGTATGTACAGAAGATTGACTGCTGTCATTCAAAGCAACAAAGGCCATAAGACCTTCGGTATAAAGCTCAGTTTATCTCATGTGGCGCTGAGCTTCAACCCGCGCGCACAGAATAAATAATAGTTCTATATGTATAGGAGATTCACTACACGCGTTTTTAGCGACTAAGAGCCTAAGGTCCTCGATATAAATTTGAGTTTAGCTCGCGCGGGTCACGTGACTACTGTAGAAGCGCAGCACAAGCGACTCTGCGCCGTAAGTCAACGCGCTTTAGTTTACTCTACTCTGTGGAGTGTCGTGTTCACGTGACCTCTCAGTTTATCGGTTAGAGATGTGCTATGCCGAACAACGCGCGGTATACGAGGCCTTCGTTATCATTAGACAACGCGTGCATATTTTGAAAAAAGGAAAAAAAAAACATTAAAAAGTGACCGTCTTACCATACAATTTTAGGACAATGGATATTGTCAGTTATGTCAGATTTTTTTTTTATTGTTGCACAAAACCTTGTCTTCCCAGTGCCTGACAACCAATTTTGACATTCGATCTCGAGTATTTTATTTCTAGTATATATAGAAGGGTGTTTAAGTTTTTGAGTTTCTTTAGCAAAATAATATCAAAATAAGACCGAAAACAATAAACGATACGTTAGGTCACAGTTTGTCATCAAGTTAGTAGGACCTGTTGCGGTGACGTCACAGTATAAAACAATAGTCGCAACTGTTACACACGATCTCGTACTTTCTACGCGTCATTACATCCAATCCAAAGTTGTTGGAGCGGATTTAAGTTATGTGTAACTTAACTTTAACTTAACTTGGTTGAGTTTAAGTTGATGCGCGCTAGCGGTTGAGGATTGTTTGTGCTTATAGTATTAAAATGTTCAATGGGATTCTGGTTGGATTAAAGTATTGATTATTGATATCCGTCTCACTGCTGGGCAAACGTCTTTCTTAACGCCGGCACACTGATATTTATAATTGGAAGTATTCATTCTTGTCTAAAAATCCTAATCTTATTTTAAACTTTGAAAAAAATATGTGGATTAAGAGAAAAGAACTTCAGACGGGTAAAATTATAAAATTAGTCAAAGTCAGAGTTTATAACCAGAATGATTATGAAGTAATAAAAATGATTTAATTCGAATTATCTGATATACCAAAGTGGTTGGTGCAAATCTCAAGTCTCAACGAGAATTAGCATCCACTCATCCCTAAACTACATTAAAAACTTGGACTAGATAGTATTTTGTGTCATAATAATCCAGTTCTACCGGCCGAGTCTGTCTTATCTAAACATTTCAGCTTTAGGAAATGTTGGCGTATAGTTGCGGAGTCTATTCCAGACGCTCAAACTTTCTAAATGTCGACCAATATCATGGTTTGTGATACTTCGACTAGACTATTCGTACCGTATTCCTGATGTGGAGAACATTCACGTCGGCTATAAGAGAAGGTTTCTCTCTCAGATATCGATATCGAACCTGAACGCAGTTATTTTAAAAAATATACACATTTCTAAAACGCCACGAGCTTAAAATCCACTGGGAACTGAAATCTTCAATTGACAACTTTTCCGAATTCACTCATATTCTGTTATTTTGATTTTGATAATTTTTCTGTTATTTTGATTTTAAATCAAACGACCGTTGCGATTAAATATTATTATTAAAAAGAAATTTGACAATATCGATTAATTATAAAAGAAGTAATTAACTAACAGACAGAATCAAAACCTTTAGCCGGTTTGAGAGAAACTTTTTGAATTCGGATTAAGATTATCATCATCAGCTAGAAGACGTCCACTGCTGAACATAGGCCCACGCCTTAGAACGCCATTCTGAACGACAAACTGCGGTTGAAGATATGTCGAGCCAATTTCGCTACCAACCAACACGTTACTCAATTTAATTTTTCTGTCGATCTTAATTTTAAATATCCATTTTCTACCAAATCGACACTCAAAATCATAAATGTAGGTAAGTACCGAAGTTATCGTCAAGATACCCTCAAAGTTGGTGAATCTTGTCCAATATCACGCTTCGGGACACTTCGAGACACTTCGAGACTATTCGAATCGTGTTCACGATATCTTCTAGTAGTTACTGTTTTATTACTGTTTGTGTTAGTTTAAATCTTTCTCTACGATAGCTTTGTACTGTCCTCGATAACTTACAACTCGTACAAGAAGTATACTCGTAATTAACCTTTTAACTGGCTCTTTAGTGAACTCTTTTGTTGATTACAAAAACATGTGTCAAATTTTATCTATATTTATCTTATTTGCGAAAGCCATACGTAAGTTCGAATATAAATATATTTATGGAAATATAAAGAAAAAATATAGTATGTCAGCTGAGCTGATCTTGGGTTTATTTTGCAAAAGGAAAATGTTGCGCACCTTTGGCTTACGGCACCGTAAGGCAAGAAGTTGATCATCTATTGAATGATGAGACTTAATAATATCTAAAAGTATCTGTTCTATCTATTTTTAGATGAGAACATCCTGGAACATCTTTATTAATAAAGTCATGTTCTTAAATAGCCCAATGACAAAATTAATCGTCCTAGTAAAGTTTCTGTGACAACTTGTAGTTGTTCTTTTCTCCCAGGAGTTCATCCGGCCAAGCTTCAGACTACCACAACAGTTCTAGACAAGTTGACTATTACAAGTTTACATCGACCAACTTGGTTCGAATAGTTGTTGGGTACATACCCCATGTCCGGAAAAATAGTTTTTGCCGGATTCGGTGCGACTTTAAGACTCGTTGCAAAAGATCTGATATAACTTATACTCTCCCACTACTGAGCAAAGCTCTCTCCAATATCCTCTCACACTTCAAAATCCTGGGCCACCTCTTGCCAGTCCAGTTTAGATACGTCGAGTCGAGATCGAGACGCCAGCGAGTTCTAGGCCGTCCTCGACTAAGCAGCCCATCAGGCTTCCACTACGTCACGATCTTAGCCCATCGGTAGGGATGTAAATCTATTATATTTATCAGTTTACATTTTTCTAGTTCGAGTGAAATGTTTTAAAACTACTGTTAGTGTAACTCAGCACGTTTGTATAAAACTTGTTTCTGCATATAAAACGTAAGTAATAAACTTGTGAATCGTTCCTGATCCTTTTCTTAACACTGATATATTCCCCACTGTCCCAGTGACTACAGAAATGGGGCGGACGGAAATAAAAACTACCAACCCTATGGATAGTGCTTCATGTTTTTGTCACATTTATCTTGCCGGATCAGTCGGAATCGTCGCGACATATCCGACTGAGTCGCATCTCTATCCGAAACTACCAGTCTCAGTGGTTCAGTAGTTTCGCGCTATGCATTTGTGAACTGCGACTACGTAACTTGGGCAGTGTGTGAGCAATACTGCGCTGTACTGGGTTATCCGGTTAGGGGTGTACTAAACCGAAAGGTCACTATATCAAGCTTAATAAACAACTTTCACTATGGGAACAACTCTGAATCCGAAGATAAAAAAATCTGTGGATTCATACATTCTCTTCCAAAGGTTGTCGGGGAGAAATCGATGTACGGGGTAAGGCTGCCCAATATACCATATATATCTAAATTTCTTTTTAAATCTTATTTTTGGAATTTAATATCCATTCATTCTCATTTATTGTGTCGATGATCAACGAACTTTTTCCAAGGGACAGCATTTTTTTCTCCTATTGAAGTTTTCGTCCCCTATTGAATGATGTGTATAGGGATCTCCTTTCGGCTTAGTACTCGTATACCCCTGACCTATAACCCTGTACAGTAGTTTCAGTTGTTTAGTCGTTTCGGCGGGACGCCCCGCTGACTGCCGCGTGATGGTCTAAGTTACTGTTTGTTCTATAGTTTTGTTGTTATTTTCTTGTAGCGTTTGATAGAGATAAGTTTGTAGTGGACTTGAAAATATTGATATTGTGAGATATAACGGCGTTGCTTTTTGAAGTAAGCAAGAGATAACGAAAAATTCTATTTTGAGATTTATTATGCCAGTCTGTGTTTTAATTAAATTTTTGTACATCTTTATTATGGCGAGGTAAAGGGCTTTCCGCCATGGCCGATGACCAAGTTCAAATGGAAGTCTGAAATGAGGAAAGATCTCCAGAAACTCGGAGACTTGACACGAGCTGGCTAAGGTCAACGACGAATGACGCATTTTGGTATCGGAAGACACGGTTGGAACGTTGCGCCGACTAAGTAGGAGTACGTATTTTTTGTATTTTAGTTAAGGTAGTATTAGTCTAGTCGGTACCCGTTGCCTCGCAAGTGAAAGGACGCGGCATCAATCCCAGGTATATACTCGTAGACAGGCACCTCTAAGTTTTTTACAATACAATACAATAATTCTTTATTGTCACCACAAAAATACAACACAAAAAGAATACAACAAGAAATAACATGGCACAAAAGGCGGTCTTATCGCTAAAAAGTGATCTCTTCCAGACAACCTTTATAGGAATGGAACATAATAATAAAATTTAGCGTAGACGGTGGTGCAAAACAGATATGAGAAATTTAAATAAAAAAATAGTAATGAATACAACATACAAGAGTACATATAATAATATCATACATAAAAATAACAACTAGCTACTTATATATGTAAGTATACTCAATTAAGGAATAACAGGACACTAATAAAAATAGATTGACAAAATAAAAATTAGTGAACAATACTTGAAAGATAATATTTCTTAACCTGAGCTTTAAATGAATCAAGGCTTTGCGCACGCCTGATAGCCAATAGAAGAGCATTCCAGAGGCAAACAGCACCCATGGAATAGGAGGAGCCATAAAAGGTATTATTGTGTTGTGGAATTTGAAGACGAAGATTAGAGGACGACCTAAGGTTACAAGAATGGGATTCGTGCACGTAAGTGAAACGAGATTTCAGGTAAGAAGGAGAACAAGGATTAAACAAAATATTGTAAAGAAGAGCTAAAATGTGAGTATCCCAGCGAAGACGAATGGGTAACCACTTGAGCTTGTTACGAAACTGGTAGACATGGTCATATTTACGAAGACCTAAAATAAACCTTATACAGTAATTCTGGAGGCGCTCAAGTTTATTTAGTTGATCCTGGTTTAAATCAAGATAACATGCATCAGCATAATCAAGAATAGGAAGAAGAAGGGACTGTGCAAGCGCAACTTTGGTAGCAATAGGTAAAAAATTTCGTAGACGTCGCAAGGAACCTGCTGAAGCAAACATTTTACGGCTAACAGATTGAAGTTGCTGATTCCAAGATAAGCAGGTGTCAAGTATTATTCCTAAGTTCTTAACTTCAGTACTGTAAGGAACTGCTACACCGCCAAATGAAATTTTAGGCAGAGAACAGTAGTCAATACGAGTAGACATGTAGGAACTACCGATTATGATGACTTGCGTCTTCGCAGGATTGACAGTTAGACCATAAGACTTGCTCCAGGATTCTATACGTAATAAGTCACTGTTTCCAGCATCTACAGCCTCCCCTTAGCGACCAAGTGAAGCTTGTGAGTATATTTGGAGATCGTCAGCATAGAGGTGATAGGAAGAAGATATATGAGATTGATGATTTTTACTTATCTGCATATTATATTGACTACCACAAGTTTAAACGGTGAAGCAAAACATCCTGAGGAAACATGCTTTCGAAGATGAGTGAAATCACCAACCTGCAATTTGTTGGACTCATGTGGGACTTATGAATGGATTATTTGTGACAAGCACATTTAACAAAAAATATAACAAATATAAACATATTTAGTAATAATGTGTGTTTGTCACAACCCGACCCCAACTCAGCAAAATGCTGGCTGCATAAGCCAGCGCTGGTCTTCCGGTGGGACCGTCCATTATGTACGTATTTGCACTTCACTCGTTCAGGTCTCGTTCGTCAACTAATCTCTGTTCCAACCTACCCGCGGAGTTGATCAGTTCATTATTTTTAAATATTTGTATTTAAAGATAATGAATACTTACCCCGACACCGAATTAAATTTCAGTATTATTACATTAAAGTTTGTTCATAAATTATAATTTTTTTTTGTTTTTATTTTCTAAGCATTACGTGTTGGTTAACACGTAATGCTTAGAAAATAAAAACAAAAACTACAAACTACACGATTACTGATTCTTATCTATGATATATGATATCAGCTACTTGTTGGTAACTAACAAAGAATCAGAAACTATTTTTTCTTAGAAACTTTGGCCAGAAAGCACTTTAAGACAAATTTGTAAAAGATGAATTATATTTTCTTAATAGAACATATTTTTATAAAATGAAAAACCTCACGCCTATCAGTACATAAAGCTTGTTCGATCGCGATCGAATACAACATAATTAATTTCAATAAAAATAAACTGAATACTGTAAAATGTTTCCCGCCCAATATCCACAAAGCCAACGGACGTCAATCTATTTGTATTAAGAGGGAACATGTGGATATAACCAGAACAGAATTGCTTTACAAACTCATTTCTCGGTTTCTTTCCTGGTTTTTGAAATTAAGAGTAATAGCAGTTCTGCGAACCGTCGAATTTGCGGCCACGATAGTTTTAATATTTAGAATTCATATTTGCGGTCGTGACCCGCATAAGTCTATGAGTCTGCCAAATATTACTGAAATCGGTCGACAAATGGCACCATTGCAAACTTTTTTCTTATTTGCGCCAAATACTGCCCTAAAACAAAAACTTACGACGATAAAATTAGTAAAAAATCAAGTTTCGTCAAGATTGCCTGCGTTCTGTATGCGAGTACCATACATAAGAGTTGATAAAAATCTGACCGTTTTAATATAATAATATTATATAATATAATATGGGATGAAATCCACGCAAAAGTCTTCAGGTCCCAAACTAGGCAAAGCCTGTGCTATGGTAACCTGATGACTGATATACATACTTAGAAATACATATATATATAATGAACACCCAGGACAGGTCAAACAGACATGTTCATGCACACAAATGTTTGACCTGTGGCAGAGTTGCTACCAACTGCGCCAACCGGCTAGTCAAGTCAAGTTTTGTTTTCTGTTTGTATATAGAAACTTATAAAATAAAGAAATCCCGTTAATATGTCAACAATTAAAAAAAGGACATTGTACAGACTGATATTTAAAAAATAATAAAAAGAAACATCATGAAATCATTGTGACTTATATCGTAGTAAAAAATATTTGCTTTAATGTAAAAACTAAAGAGAAAATTCCTGAATAATATTCAATGAACATTAATGATAGTGACACTAGTTCCATTAAATCTAGATTATTTTTCATGTTTTAAATTATTATCAGTACTTCCATCATGGAACGGTGATTGGTGCTAATATGAACGTACGGTGTTTCCTCTTAACAAGTTTGCAAACAGCAGAAGCGGGCAGAATTTCATAAAACTCCCGTCTCTTTGCGTAATGAACTCCCATTTTATATTGAAAGAAGTCAATTACGTCGTTTCTCATTTACTCCCCGCCATTGAGTGACTGGCGAGATTTCATTGTGTTACGTTTACGGCTTTGAAATAATTAAAATACTTATTAAATAAAATGTAAAAGTATTTAATATTCATGGATTTAATAAAAGGAGGAGGTTTGACGGATATTTTTTTTAAATTAAGAACATATTTAAAAATAACAATTTCTTACAGACAGTTGGACCGATTTTTTTGTTTAATGGGTCGTACTTGCCGTTACCTATTAATTATTTTTTTGTTTATAAGTTCATACTTAACTTTAGGTGGTGTCATAAAAATTATATCAAAATAAAATCGATACAGTAGTTTTATTTATAAAACAAAATAACAAAAAAAAAAAAACTGTAAACGCGTCTGTCGAATTGGACTTTCTTGTTTTACAATACGGCTACGAACTTAAATGGCCTCCGTAAATAATGTCCCCCTAATAATCTACTACTTAGCCGTTAAAAATGTAATAAGGTCTCTTTTATAGGGACTTACCAGGATTTTCCCTCCTGATAAGATTTTGCTGAGGTGTTATTACTGACTGAGCGAGCGAAGCGTCTGCTTCGAGTCTAGCGAAACATTTTTTTTGTCAATTTTCATGTTTGAATGGATGTTGGTACTCGTGTACTTTATTACATTGACGGCATTTTTTTTAGATTTTTTAGAATTGGTATATTGATACTGCAAAATTGATTGTAATCTCGGGTCAACACTTCATGGAACAGCTAGTGTAGTAATTGTCTCAGACCTCTCATTTAGCTTACCTACTCCTTTCATTAGCTACAAACTTCGTCCCCAATACATCATGCACCGCATAGTCTCT
This sequence comes from Ligdia adustata, assembly GCA_947049295.1. NCBI lineage: Eukaryota > Metazoa > Arthropoda > Insecta > Lepidoptera > Geometridae > Ligdia > Ligdia adustata. Next base: position 7,411,391 of record OX346239.1, read on the forward strand.
ACTCGAAATTGCAAATTGATCGAACACTTTTCCCCTCAGAAGTTGCCTGTACTTGCGCTGAAGTTGCTCTAAAGTTGCGCGGAAGTTGCCGACTCGTTCGCTTTCCACACATGCGATAATTTGTCAAAGTGCTAAAGCGACTTGGTTGCGCGAAGTTGCCGACGCACCATGTATCTTAATGTGGACCGGGGTAATCTGTCAAACGATACTCGCGCTCCCATTTGTGATGGATATCTTATGAAGATGATGCGTATTTTTTATAAATAAATTAAAAATTGCATTAAAGCCGTATAAAGCGCTTGCACGAAACAGTAGGGCTATGGTAGAAAAATCTGAGGGGAAAAGTTTTGCGATTCTATGTTTTTTCATTACGTTACGATACTATAAAGTGAAAGTGAGTTTCACTGACACGTAAGCTTTTTATTGCAGCTTTTTAAAGTGCCCTGATGGATGTTGCTTCGTTCAAAAATAAATACTATTTTATCATCGTTTGATTTTTTTATGTGCATGTCGTGTAGACGACATAAAACTCCCGTCTCTTTGCGTAATGAACTCCCATTTTATATTGAAAGAAGTCAATTACGTCGTTTCTCATTTACTCCCCGCCATTGAGTGACTGGCGAGATTTCATTGTGTTACGTTTACGGCTTTGAAATAATTAAAATACTTATTAAATAAAATGTAAAAGTATTTAATATTCATGGATTAAATAAAAGGAGGAGGTTCGACGGTTTTTTTTTAAATAATCATCATTTTCTTATCTGTTGTATGTAGATACAACTACACAGATAAGATGCCATAATTTGTCAGTGCTAAAGCGACTTGGTTGCGCAAAGTTGACGAAGCACCATGTATCTGAATGTGGACCGGACCATCTATCAAAAGATACTCGCGCTCTTATTTGTGATCGATATCTTATGGAGATGATGAAAGGCTTGTATATTGAAGTGTGGAGAAAAAGTAATATAAATGTACAACCTTTTGCCCTGGTCTTCGCCCGCTTCATGTTTGTTTTCCCGGGACAAAAAGAATATAACTCTCGATATTGTATAAATATACTAGTTACATCTATCAAATATGAATTGTTCGCCTGTCGGGCTAACTTCACAAAACAAGTTTATGCAAATAATGTAACATTGAAAACTAAATTTGAAAGATTTGTCGCATTTCAAACCACCTCCATAGAAGTGTGTTAAAGAATGGCGCCGCATCCATCTGATATATGTTCCATTCCATGGAAAATGACATACATATCTGGTTTCACTTTTTACGAGAAATGTCCCGCGTATCACTTTTTAAAACTTTTCCGCGTATTCCCGCGTCTCTTTTGTAAATAACTTAAAGGTTGTATTAAAGCTGTATAAAAGCGCTTTATAGGTTGAGACGGTGTTATAAAGATGATGGAATCCGATGGGAAAAGTTATCCGATTCGATGTTTTTATACAACGCTTTGATACTATGCAGTGACTTTGATTGAGACGTAAGCTGAGATATTTAACTTTATTGCACTTTATATAGTTTTTTAGCGTACCGGTTCTCAATACGTAGATATTTTTTCTTTTCTTAAAATGCCTTGATGATGCTTCTTGTAATGGTTTAAATGCATAAAATTAAATATCATTACTTATACTCCATTATGCAACAATTTTTAATTTTAATGCAATAACCCAACAACCTTTTTACGTTTTATTTTATAAATAATGAGTTCGGTTATGGCAATTTCTGAAAGATAAGCAGATGTGCTTAATCACAATCCACCTAATGTAAAGCTAAGATGAAGCACCTTGCTAGTAATAATGCAGACGATGTCTAAATCGATATGCATTTTTTAAAATATTCACTTTAGTGTACAAAACTAACAAGCTAGTAAGTTTAGTCTTATTTTAAAGACGATAACTTTTTTTAAATAGAGTTTGAGAAAGAAAATATAAATGAGAAAAAATAAAATTGATAACATCTTATTGAAAAAAAGGTGAATGTCGTTAATTCATTTTAATGCATTTTAATAAAGCAGTGTTCTTTTTTGTCTTTCCATTCCCGCCGGGATAAACTGTCATGCTATAGGTCTGCTGGTGTTTCCACAAATTGCCCTTTTCTCCTAGATCTCATTTTTCTAATAGCTTGCTGGACCGTAGGAAAGTATAACTAGCGTTAGGATATAACCGTGGGAAGATGCCCACTCTTCCCAGACACCTATAATCCTATGAGTGGTACAATATACGTACAAATAAAATGCACGTCGATGGAACAGGGTTCAACTCGGCTGGCTGTGATTTGGCTGTGAAAACAATTCATGACAAGTGGTTAGAAGCGAGTTCGAAATGACCCGACTGCTATATCCTCAAACCTGTGTATTATCTTTTATTACTTTTCTTTTGAATTTTGATGTACTTATTGTCACACTTACGACTAAGACAAATCTATTGTTACCACTCACATAGAAATACGACAAGCTGTTTAGGCTCTAGGGCGTGCCAAAGAAATATACATACATACATACTTCTTTATTCTTCTTTCGAAGTCGTATAAAAATGAACCTCATGAACCTAAATTTAAAAAATAGAATTTAAAAATATGTTGTGTATATGTAATTTGTATGTTTTGGTAGAATTTAAAATCTTTTATTAAGATTGAGGAGTGTCTCTAACAAAAATGAGAATATCATGTTGGCCTTAGTTTACCAGTCGATTTAATTATTTGGCGGGGATATGCGGAACACGCCCCCTAAATAACAGATCTTAATTTGAAAAATAGGTTGTCTTTATTTAAATAAAGCAAAATTATTGTGGTATTGAAGTCCGCAGAATTAACAGTATTATTTCTCTAGTACCAGGCTGTAGGTATTCCAGGCCAGGCATGTTCCATCTTAGGCTACAGTACCGCTGACTTCCGTGGTCGTGCGAACTTGTGGTCAAACGCTTAGCTGTGTCGAATAGAAAAAACAAGACCGATATTAGCTCAGTTTAATTAAATTGCGAGCATGCCATAAAGTTTGCTTCGACTATACTTTCTTCCTTTTTATCTATTTTCTAGATAAAAACAAGTAGAAAATGTACATTGAAAACAAATATAGCTTTCTGTGAAGCGATCCTAGTTACTAGAAACTTATTGTAGAATAGAAATATTTTCCTGATAAAATGGCAACAGTTGAGAAATTTACTTGCGTGGGACTTATTTCCAGATAAATAAGGAAATACGAGAGAAATTAAATGTCTTCTGACTTATTCTGTTATTTTGCGTAACGTGTATATTTCTAGAGTGGGTTGAAATATATACTACATTAATTTATAGAGTGTTTATTTAAATATTATGCCGAGTGGAGTCACTTTAACCTATAAATGAATATCTATTTTTCGATTCATTTGGTCTGAACCTAAGCTAACTTCAGACGGGCGAAACAAATTATAGGTATTATATGGTTTTAGCACGTAAGATTGAGATGTTATATAATATAAACACTAAATCCACACAACCACATAAATAAAAAATACCAATATAACTTTATTCACGAACATAATGTAAATTTTTAAAATGAAAACGGAAAAATTCAAAAAGTTAGCTGTCATAGTATCACGTGAATAAATCGAATAAAACATCGGCTAGTCGAAGTTCGTGGCTACTGTTGCGCAAACTCTGGCACAAAGTAATAAAACTTGGAGCTAGGTTCCTGCCTAACTACCTATGGCCAGTCTCAACTCTACGCCAATAGTGCTATATAGTGGGTAAAGGCTTCCACCTTCGAGATCCAAAATTTAAAATAGGACACAAACTATAATATTAAAACGTCTTATCTATACGTCTTATAAATAAACGGGCAAGTGTCTATTAAGAATAATGAAAAAGCTTATTACAAAAAGCTAATTACAAAAAGGCAAATGAATGGACTATAGACCACTTAATATCTACAGATAATCGAAATCCTCGAACCATAAGCCTGCGTGCTTCTAACACGACGAGAAAGGAACGACCCACCTAAATCCAATGTGGTTATTGCTAACTTACCAAAAAAGTAGAAGAAACTTAATTCGACCATTGACAACCGTAGGCTTTAATCGACTAGTGGACGAATTGCAGGTTGTGGACTTTATTTATCTTGAAAAGGTATCCTTCTCCGACCTGCAGATTTTCATAATTAAAAACTATTTTATCCACTGCCCTTGCTAGTTCCGTAGACTATAAAACGCTGTCTACGTACCTCACAGACATGTGTTTTTTACTTTTGAAAGTTTTGCGAATTTTATTTATGTTTTGTTGTGTTGCTAACAATATGCCTGTGCATCCGGCTGGCTTAGCAGTTCCTTTGTATATGTTTATTAATTCTTCCGGAAATAACTTCCGGCTTGCTTCTTTTACGCATGTCCATATGCGAGAGGATAAACGGGTGAATTTACGGTTATTTTTTGTTAGTTTCTGCCAACAAGCTATTCTATCGAATTACACAAATCAAAGCGGAGTGGTTTCTTTTGATGCGTGAGCTGGTAAGTCTCTGATATATTCATGACTTTGTAAAAGGCAACCTTCATGAGGTTGCCTCATCTTAGTTGCCAGATCATTGAGTACCAGAGAACCAGGGAGATCCAAGATTCCGCTTCCCGTCCAGTTTGGATGTACGAACGATGAATCTGTTATTTTATTTCGTGTTTGAGTGTGTTGTGTATGTTTGTAAAGGTGAAAATGGTATTCTTGACACAGGAGAAATCCTAGTAGAGATCTATGAGTGTATAATATTACTATTGTATAAGTTGCAAAGAAATTGCGAGACGATTCAAAATGGCAAGTGTAATCGCGCGCAATATCTTGTAGTCGATATGATGAAACATACTCGTTCATCCCCCGGGGTTGTACCCCGTCGCACGCGACTCCCGGTGCGTCTTTATTTCTTGTCAACTGCTTATAAATCAGAACGAAAAAGATGTACGATAAAACTCGGGTAAAAATCTTCATGATTTGTGCTTGGGTTCCGTATTGTTTTTCGTGTTATACTTAAATTATAAAAATCAATTTTTGCACGATAACTGGAGTAGAAAATTATCGGTTACTTACGCAAGTATCGCACGCGTCTTCCCGATGAAAGGTTGAAGACCATAGTCTACCACGCGCAGTAGCTTGGATTAGGTAACGATTTAATTGTTATAGTCGTGTTGGTCATCCGGAAAACGTCAGATGCTTTCTGTACCTGCTTGGGCTATTATATTATACTATAGATTAGTTTGTTTCTTAATCCTCCACATCACTTTTTGAAATTATATTAATAGTTCTCTCTTTCTCACGACTTTTTTTTTCAAATGGCAAAATGGCTAAACACTGAATAAATGTCTAACTATAAAAACAAATGAACATGCATCGCGTGGGTATTCGTGAACAAAATAATGTAGTTGGAAAAAATTAACTCAATCTCTTATATTATCTCCGCCGGGAACCCTAGAATCATAAAAAAGGAGAAAACAAGGCGAATCTTATATTCCACAAATGGCATTCTTAGCCTTACCCGCTGAACTATTCGCCCGGAGTTATGTTTTATTGTGACATATTACATATATGTCTCTGGGTTTGCGAAGTATTTTGTTCATAAGATTTCTTTTTTATCCTTATTATCTCTAAATTAGCTTAAGGGTCAGCTTTGCTAAAAATAAAAAACTGAATATAAAGTTGGATAGGTTGCTTTCGGGTTATCGTATCTGTAGTAGGAATAATAGTAAATTCCTACTAAGAAAACATTCTCTGGAAGTCTCTCTCCTTCAAATCTTTTATTAGATTTTCATGTCGTTATTATGTTCGTGTCAATGTTTGTCACGCTATATTTATTTACAAATTTTGACGACAGTTGGTATGTAATTCAACAGAGTTTTATGACTGGGGGATTGTTTCGGAATGAAGAAACAAATTTGCTACGGCGCCATCTACTTAATCTTTAATAATAATAATACTGAATTTGAACACAATCGATCAGGAGTTGGTCGAGATGTGAGGTAACCAAATAATTTGTGTTCGTGAGGTTAAATGTTCTTAGAACTATTTACACTATTACATTTTAATCACCTATCTAACAATCGATAATACGAAAATATTTAACTAAGAGCTTATAAAATTGATCCCTTATTCAAGTTCAGGAGTCAATTTAGTTGAATGACATTGAAGCAGTTTACCTATTCACCTGAAAGCCATTCAGCTTGATGTCATAAAAAATGTGTCTCTGTAGGTAGAGACTCAATTCTGCTGAACGCTATAAAAAAAGAGTGAATAAGATTTGGAAATGGTTATAACCGCGTATATTGCTCAAAATCTTTCTTTATCACACATCCGTAACGGCAATAGCCCATTTAGTGAGTTTTCTAAAGTTTATTGCATCTCAAGAAACATATTTTCTAGCAGTTCTAGTATTAATTTGTTTGAAGCACATACCTGAACAAAACACGGACGTAATCCTGTCTAATTCATTCAGTACCAAAATTTGCTAGTCTAAGTCTTACTCGTATATTCTTAACGATCATTAGTTAACATTCCGATCCTCTAAAACCACCCGACATTTCTCGTTTGTTATAAAATCAAATACTAACAAACTGCAATATCAAGCCACAATTAATAGTTGAACGAGTAACACCCACAGTTACACATTTTATTTATCTATAGTTAGCGCAGTCAACGCGCCAGTTCGTATTGACTGTGCGATATATCCTAACCGCAACAATAGTAACAAACTGCACGATGTGCGATGCCAGTTTCTACACTTGGAGCAAATCTAATTGTAACTATTGTATTGAACGGTATTGTGACCCGTCGTAAGGCAATTGTTGCATGTTCCCGTATATGGGCTGGTTTTGTCTCTAGTTTTTATGTCAAAAACGAATAAAACGGGTGAGTTCAACGTGTGTACGGTTTTTCTTGTTTCTGTTGAATCGTAGTTCTGAAACGAATAAATAAAAGTTTTTTTTTTTCATCTAAGACAGCTAGGCATTCGACCGCCAGCTGGCACGATCATAGAAGTCAGCGACTCCGAGGCCTTAAATGAACGTGCCTTGTCTGGGACACTGGCTCTCAAGAAAGGATTCCGGAACACACCGTGAGGTGCTCAACAGCAGATTTATTAACTTGAAGATGGTAGCTAGTAAGGGAAGCGGCGTTAATGCCCTACCACCACGCTTTGATTTCTTCACAATGTTTGCCTTTACTGGTAGCTCAGGCATTTCTTGCGTTTTTCATGGAATCCAACCTCTTACCAAGGCAATAGATCCCACTAACTACTTGGCCATCAGCGCTACAAAAACGTGTCGATTTAGTTTATTTTTTGATGACAGTGACGGGTTTTGACAGTACTTGATCGTTGGAAAGTGCTAACTGTAGAAGACGTCAGAGTGATTGAACGATGCGACAGTGTCCCTGGCAGCATCACGTCTCGTCTGTGTTCGGTCGCTCACCGCTCGACTTACCCTAAATAGTCTATTAGAGGGATAATTATTTCCTTTCACGAATTGACACGGGCTTTGCACGTGGTGAATTTATAATTTTTTTTGTGACGTAATATAAATATGTTAGTCGTATAACACATACATTTTCAAGCTTAAACTGAGTAGAACAGCTGAGTGTTTGTACCTCAAAATATAAAAATACATACCTATATGAACTATGGTATATAAATATACTTATTGTTAACATGACCTTATAGGGATCAAAATTTTTGTGACGTGACTTACACTATAGCCTGTGTTGTTGAAATCAAATGACTTATAAAAGCAATATAAACGTACGATAATAATAAAGATTTCAATAAACAACAAATAATAATTTATCTAAATATAAGTTTTAGTATTAATCCATCTTGTACTAACATTATACTCCAATGAAATGTCTTCCTCGACTCGAGACAATGGCTGCAAACACAATGGAACGGTAAACAAATGCTGTCATCTTGATTATACTCGTGGTATATCTGCGAAAAAATACTTCCAGTGTTAAAGAAATTCGATTTATCATAAAAAAAACCCTTAGATAAAACAAGTACTCGTATCGCGTAATATAAGTTAAAACTATAACTTATTTTTCTACTGACTTTTTAAAAACATGAGCTATACAATATGACTGTAATGTTTTTTTTAATGTTTGTTATCGTTTTTTTGGAGACGGATAATAGGTTTATCCGTCTCCAAAAAATATTTTTTATTTGATCTTCACGTGTTAAATTTAATCAAATTAAATATTATCAAAATTATTCCAGAAATTTGATTATTAATCAAAATAACTGAAAAAAATCTATCGGCGCCTATGCAATGGAATTGGGTATGTAATCACTTTTGATTTTCAAAAGAACTTGTTTTAATAGTAGTTCTAAAGAGCTATACGACTGAGTTAGTACTCGTAAAATTAATACTAAAATTCTAAATTAATATATGCATAATATGCTCAAGTTAAGCCACAAAAAATATACAGTAGCATTCTCTAGTAAAAAAGAAAAGCAATACAATTTGTTTGCTCTAGAAAACCTAAGAATTAACCAAAAACAATTTTAAAGAAATATAAATATACACCAGATAGTTCACAAACCGGCTCATTTGCTGCTGTATGTTGTAAACAAACAACTCTGATCTTTCGTTGATTTTAGTATTCAATATAAGTAGAATAAAAAACAGTGTTCATGTACTGTATCTCCTTCTACATTATACCTACAAGAACAAGAAGCGTTACAAATTTCAAATCGCGTCATAAATAAACACACAAACATAATTAAATTACCTTCTCTCTCTCTCTCTTCAGGAAAAACCCAAAGAAAATATTATACCAAAAATAAATCAATTTACTTAATAAAATTAACGAGTCCCTCTGTGCTAACTACGTGTACCTGGAGCACTTTATCAACTGAGCCAACCCTAAGTGTCCGAAGCTTGTATTTCGGGTAAACATAAGTTGAGGGATGAAATAAAAATATTTCTCCAATCTTGTATGGTATATGGGGTAAGCGATGGCGGAGAAATCTTTACTAATAGGGTTTTTTAGTATTTTCGGTTGAACTTTGACAGCAGCGGCCGTCTTGGTACAGCGATAAATTTGGCGGGAATATTAATTCAGCCTTGACTTCAAGCAAAGAAATACTACTCATATAACAAGTTATCTCGAGACTACAGATATTGTAAAGTTTATTGTCATTGTCAAAATAATATCAGAAAAAAACCCAGTTTAAACTCTGTATAAATAATTAGACAGTATGTGCGAAAGAAAACCATACGCGTATTAATATATTTAAGTACAAAATAGTGTATTATTTATAGTAAATAAATTATAATTAATCATAAATGACAAAATATTCGGTCAAAGCCTTATTGTTTTAAATAGGTATAAAAGTATACTCTGTGGAGTTTACACATTTATTCGATTCATGGCATATTGGAAATTCGTCAAAGTTTGGCCCGGGATAAAAAAATGAATGAAATATGTCGCTACCACTTTTGCCTTAAAAAACGCCTACATAGGCGTAAGAAGCCCCGAGTTTTACACCGATGGAAATAACTTTCAGATTTGTTTGCCGTATCTATACAGCGTGACTGGTTAAACAATCGCAATATTCAATGAAGGTACTGAACTGATACGTGATTTTTAAGTAAAAAATTGCGGATATTGATTTGTTTTTTAAGTAGGCAACTATGAATCCTATACACAATATTGATATTGATTATATGAATTATTTATAGTAGAGGCACAAAAACATAAATTAAATAAAACCTACCCTAGAGCATGCGTACTATAATGACGGTCGCCGTTTCCTGATTAGTACTCTTGCTTTATCGCCGGCGGATCCGGGTTCAATTTCCGGCTGGTTTCGAAACAATGAGTTTGAAAATCAGTTTTCTAGTCTGTGTGTACTTGGATTGTGTATGCATTTGTGAATATTGCAAGACATCTCCTATACAGAAGAAATATTGTGTGAATTTTTACCCCGACGCGAAATCGACGGAGCGTTTAATTAGGATTGACGTGTGTTTGTGTCTGTAGCATCGTAGGTCCCGAACGGATGAACTGATTATGATTTTGTTTTTTTTGTTTGAATGGTGCTCTTTGCTGTGTTTGATGAAAATCAGAACCACCACAAAATGGCTGTTTACATTTTTTTAACAATTTTGGTATCGGTGATTTTAAAACTTATGATTTTACTTTACAATCTGGTATATTAACGGTTGTTGCCTTGGCGGCACGATTGGGTGAATGTACGCTCGAATGGTACGTTTGCTCTTAACAGTCTTTTCATTTAGTTTTTGTTCTATGAGGTATTTTACACGATACACGTTCAATGTTGACTTGGAAATAGTATTTCCTTAAAAATGCATGCAATGCAAATGCAACATGAATACAGCCAACAAAATGTTAACACAAACAATAATGAATAATGCCAAATACAGTCAGCCTGTATATTTTGTAAATATATATAGGTATTCTAGTTTATGGCTTCCCCGTGAGTGATCGTTGGAGATATGCTGTTTGATGTTACATGTTACTGACGGAAAATTCGGTGATTTTTCTGAATTTTCTTCCTGACTTTTCTATATATTTTCATATAAACCGGATATTCCGAGGTTTATTTTGAAGTAAGCCAATGTACTCCTATGATATAGATTACTAGTACCTACGTTTCACCAGCGACAAAATGGAATTCAGAGTTGATTCAAAATTTAAACCCCAATTTGACCCCCTTTGGGGTTGAATTTACAAAAATCTTTATATATCCTTACACCCTATAATTAATACATTTTACAATTTTATGTCTCTAGGTTCTAGGCGGTTTAGACTCTGCGTTAGTTCATTGTGAATACAGTCAGGACTTACTATTATATATATAAACATCATTTATACCCTTTAAAACTATACAGAATTTTTAATTCGGTCTAGCTTTCTCTGAGAAATCAGTTAACGTATTATAAAAAAATTAAATTCATGTTTACAACGTGAATATCTTGACAGTTTATATTAGTTTTTTGACCGAACCAGCGAAGCATCTCTGTAAATATTTCTTTCATATGTCAGTCTGTACCTACTCGTATGTGTATCTGGATGTGATTAAAAAGTACCAAAATTATTGTGATGTTTCGATGTGATCAGTTTGCAGTACATCTAGTCAAGAAAGAAAGAAGTAGTCAAATTTTACCATATAAATTGGAGAAATAGTTGGTTGTAAGTACACACTTTAGATAATATTTTATATCTCTCCCATCACGTCATAATGTGCTCGTCATCATCCAAAACTGGTTCGATCCGGTACAATCCGGTTTTAACAGCGATAAGAGCTGCAAATCACCGCATCAGCTTCGCATTAAGATCGACGCGGGGTTATAAACGTTTAACCTACACATTGCCGATATAAATGTATCCGGTAACAGTCTGGAGTTAAGGGTTAGCGGTTGTGAATGACGGGCTTTCGTGCGGGAAAATATTCTTAGGTTGCGTTTTATCATAGATTTTATTGCTAGTAATACCACAGACATTATATTAGTAATATGTATATTTTACCTGGCGAATAAAAATGGAAACCGGCGGCGCTCATAATTTGGTCAATCAAACCGCGCCTGTTGGAAGTATGTGAAAGAAGCTCAGTTAATAATTCTAGTCAGCTCAATTAGAAATCTGATCCTAAACCTTCAAAATTATTTTATGTGTGTGTTATCATAAAAATATAGCGTGTATTTAATAGTTATATGTACTTTAATTATACAAATAATACTGTTTTGAAGTAAGAAATTGCAGGCAGCGAGTTACAGAATCGAATTCCAAAGTCTCATAGTTGCGTTTTATAGTTATATTGGTACACTTAGAGGTTTTTAATAGAAAAAGCAAAATTAAGAATTCAGCCAAATGTTTCCTATAAAAGAATTAATCGATCACGACGTTCAAAGCTTTGCTTTATCCCGCGCGAAAGCTCGTACGTTTAAACTGCGCCAAGCGGCTAGATAAGTTTAGCAGGAAGCCGGATGTACTCTGGTTCGGATAAGCAGCCACTTCGACGTCGGCGGCGCCACTGGCAGCTTCCACGATGATCCCACGTACTTCGTAACGAGTAGGTTTATTATGTTTGATAAGCTTATAGTCTAGTACTTCATATAGTAGGTTGTCTGTTGTAGTTTGATATTTTAGATCGATGATATTGTCTTTCCTTTTTGTAGTGATCGGTTTTGGTACATCGTTCAGTAGTAGGTATATTAGTGTAAAAAAACAAGTAGATGGTTAAAGCTTTGTGGTGTAATGTAAAGTAAAAAGACGTTTCTGAACATATTAATGTTTAACTTTTGCTATATGGCCAACTTAACATGGACTTCATTGTATACTTGTATTACTTTTTACTTATTAATTAAAAACCGGATCCCTCTTTAATTATTAGAAACGGAATTAATGTTAATAAATCAAGATTAGCTGAATAATCTTGATTTATTAACGTTAATACCTTTTTCAATTTAATTGAAATTCATGTGGTATTTTATAGTTACGAACTGTATGTAACATTTCATAATTGCAAAATATTTAAGTTAATAACACGTTAATTTTGTAAAAAAAAATATATAATTATATTTCGAAATCTTATGTATTGTCGTAGTTATTCATAGATATTTCTGTGTGTTTTTTTCTCAAAGTATTTTAGTTCACAAAAGCAATTCGCAATAGATATCTAGAATTAATACTCGTAGTTAGCATTTAATCTACGATCGTATTAGGTAAATGCTTAGGAGCTCTCTATAGGTATAACTAGGTACCAATACATAGCTGTACCATTGTCAGACATAGGAGCGTCGCACAAAGGGTCTCACATGACCGCAACCGATACCATCGTACATTAACAGTGTCCATTCAGTGGTCACCACCTCATGCATATATTGCCTGTTAACTACTTGACGATTTAGTAGGGGATTAATGGACAAGAGGTAACACTAGCACCTTTGAACTAGTAATATTGTGTTGTGTTCCTCATGACTCCTCCAAATATTGATAAAATGCCTTGAATAGCGATGTACAAACAACATCACTTTTTAATGGAAAAAAAATCCAAAAAAATAATCGCCGTTGGCTAAAAAATATATCATAGACCAAGTTTCGTCAAGTTTGGTTGGAAACTTTGCCTGTGTGTGATTGTTATCAACATTTCGACAAACATAGGTACATATTATGTAACAAACAGATGGCAGCTCATTTTGACCGACTTAAAAAGAGATACTTCGCTATTTCGCACAATTAAAAAGAAAAGATGAAACTAAATTTTTACAAATTGAATAAATGTTGATTTCCTATATAACAAAACGCTTAAACTAGTACTACGTAATATAATAACATAAATATTATCAATAACCACTCACGAACAAAGAAGTAACGCCGGAACTAAAACAAGAAGAGAAACAAACAATAGGAAAAGAGACAGAAAATCTAAGAAGTCTTACGCTTTTTATTTTCAAATGTAAATAAAGAATTCCTATTTGAAAGAGCTTATCTGCTACTCTCAGAATGCCCATTAAAATCTATTAGACGGAAAAAAACATGAGAAAAAAGCAGGAAAATTGAGCGAGGAAAGAATCAACAGCTTCCATAGACGCAGATTTAAAAAAATGAAAATAAATTAATGGGAGTTTTAACTGTGAATAATATAGAAATAGCGAAGTTTATGCTTAGCTATTGGTTATAATAAAAATCTCTCGGTCTTAATCGCGAGTTAATCAGTTTCTCCTAGGCAAACCGCATCGTCACTTTACATTAGGTGATTTTTGATATTAGACATAAAAAAAAAACTTAAATTACTACATAATGACTGAAGAAAAAACATCTTGACGAACTTCCAGCAGATCGCAGGTTAGCTCTCCGTAATTGAAAAAAATACTTTAAAAAATATCTCTTGGCCTTTCAATATTTTAATCAAACAAACCCACGTCTCGGCTAAATGTGCTTCGATTTATCCAATCACGAGGCTCAGTGGCAATGTCAAACGAATGCCACCTTCCTTTGATGTACATTACTTACCTACCTTCCAAAAGCTCTTATAACTTCAGGTTCTGTGGTAGAAATTGAAGGCAAATTAATTGTAGTAGAACCTACTCACACTTCCTTGTCCATGTATCTATTCGATGGTACGAGTACCTATTTATTTAGTACTCGTAGTTCCACGAACTGTCGATCTCGTGACCACGAGGTCACGTCTAAAAAACCGCCCCACGGTTTTACGCGCAGTAGATATTTGATCATCCCATGGTAATACTTCAATTTTCCTGAATAAAAAGTATGTGTTAATCCAGGGTATAGGCTATCCTCGTTCCAAATCTGTTAAGCCGTTTGAGCGTGAAGGAGGAACAAACTAACATATAAAAACTTTTGTCTTTATAATATCAGTGTGATTTTTTCGACTGTATGACCAAGCGACATCCACTTGACCGATATGTTTATATTCAGGAATCTCAATTAATGTGGTTTTTTGCATGTTTGTGACAAATATTACTAAATTAAAGCATTCAATTTAGCCAGCTGTAGCAAACTTCCTTGATTTTGGAAGAAATGTATTTAAAAAAAACTCCAATCGAAAAACCACGATGAAAATATTTTTTTCTAATAGTCTTTAAATTTTGTCAAAGTTGGTTGGAAACTGAGACCAATGTATTTGATATCGCGATTACAAGAAAGATAATTCACGGTTATGTATATTCTTTAGGTATCTACGGAACTAAATAACTCCTTTTTATTATTATGCTAAAATATTATTTTGCCGAGTCTAATATATGCTAATCTTAACTAATATTATAAATGCGAAAGTAACTCTGTCTGTCTCGCATTAACGCCAAAACTACTGAACCGATCTGGATGACATTTGTTACACAAGAAGATTGGACCCCAGGAAAGGACATAGGATAAATTTAACCGACTTAAAAAAAGTAGTTCCCCATTATCTCGATAATCCAATGAGGAACTACGCGGGTCAAACCGCGGGGCACAGCTAGTCTACATATAAGACGATAAAAGTATTTAATACAAAAATAACCGACCGGCGCACTGAAGGGTACGAAAAAGTATTTATTGATAAGATATTTGATATAATTACAGCATGATACCTCTACGCATTCTCGAGAACAAAGTTTATGATAAAACAGACAGACGGGCGGATGAAAAAGGGATACTATAAAGGTTATTTTTCTATGTTACGACCCCTAAAAACTGTAAAATATTATTATGACGGTAGATCCAACTAGTTACGTCTAATCTAGACTACCTATCATCGCCGTAACAATAAGCGTTTCACTACGCTACCTGTCCATGATAACCCACGTCCCGAATAACCGTCCTATCCCAAGTAACCGTTCTATCCTGGTTATCGTTCGTTCCATCCCGGTTATCTTGTGCAGCGTTCCGGTTATGCAACCTCTGTTGTAGCGGTTATGCGACGTCTGTCCCGGCTAGATATCCTAGAGCCGGAGTTTCTCAAACTTATGACCTCCATTACACGGACCCAGCATAGCGACAAGCCATGTAATTTTTAAATGTATATAATTTAATTGCTTGTTTCATTTTTACACATTAAGAATATATTTAGTATATAAATATTATTTGTTTTTACTCGACTGCGAAAGAAGGATATGTTTTTCGAGTGTGCATACGTATGTATTTATATTTCTTTAGCACGCCCTAGAGCCTAAACAGCTTGTCGTATTTTTATGTGTGGTGTGAATAGATTCGTCTTTTCCTGCAAATGGTTAAAAGCTATCGCGCGATTTCACTTGTCGTGACGTCTAGATAGGTACATATTTCTTGCAGTCGGATTTTTTGAAGTCATTTTTAACCCTTCGGCTCGATTGACGCCTGTCAAACTCTACACCCGTAAGCTCGCACGCATAATGGCGGCTTGCGCGCTGTCATAGCAGACGTTTAGAAAAATTACGATTATTCAGAAACTATCAAATTTTATTAATTGATGTAAAAAACAGTCGATTATATGATAACGCTATTACATTTTTCTTTCAAACTCAACATCATATAACATCTTAAACAGTCTTAATTTCTAGGAAGAAATGGAGATATGGTAAAAAAAGGTATCTTGGTGGAAATTTTATTTTTTTATCAAAATTGCAGGTAACTTTTACAAGCGATTGGATGTTTTATGTATTATTTAATATATTGTTATACTCCTACAAAAATAGGTTTTTGTTTATCAAACGATAAAACTGGTATAATATCGTTACAATATGTCAGCTCTGCTGCGGCTGCCGCCGTATTGAATGTAGATTTATATACTCAATTGGTCAATAATCTTTGGCCGAAATTTACAAATGATTAATTATTTCAAAAAAATATCTATTTATTTTGTGATAACATGCATTGTTTTGCAAAAATATACAACATTCATGATGTAATAGGTATTTACCGGAATTTCTATCAACTTCGTATTCGATATCCTATTTGCCATTTATTCATGATGGGAAGGATATTTGGATAAAATAAAACAAGGAAATTATAGCTAAATATGTATATTTATTTCAATTTTATTATTTTATGGCTGGTTCCTAACAAAAAATAAAAGATAATTGTAACCAAAACCACAGTAAATTTCTATGAAAAAACCAAAGCCCAATAGTGATGTACCATGCTATCGATAAATTTCGCAAGTGTAATGAAAAAATAGTACCGCATACCAATGTCGATATAATATTGTTATTATTATGCGTAGAAAAGTGCGACAGCAAAATATCGATAAAATGGAATTTTAAGTGAAGTTTTTAGGTGAAAATATTACGGAAACAGAACAGAACAGAAACCACACCACAGACACAACTGATGACAAAATGTAATCAACTGAACCAATTTGAATGGGAACAAGTGTCATTTAGTCTAAATAAAATAAACTTATAGAATAAAAGGTACTTTTTAAAGTTGATTAAAGTGATCTTAAAATATCTTGAATAAAATTATATAAAAAATCTTAAAATTTAACTAACATTCAAACTTTCCAGCTCCGTCGTCAAATCGTTGCCCTCATTATCGACTTCTTCAATGACGTCGTCATCCGAGTCTAAATATTCTTCATTGAGAAGGTCGAGAAATTGCTGGGGGGCCTCGTTATCGGGATTCCACATCTAAACCACGAAAAATAAAAAAATTAGAATAAGACCCTAACGAATTGAAAACATCTTCCTTTCTTTGAAGTGGGTTAACAAGACAAAAATAATAAAAAACTTTTTTCTTTCAAAATTTATCGACATTTTTATCGATATAGGCCATATTGATCGATAACCAGCTCTAAGACCAAACAAATCAAAATGGCGGACAGAAAACCGATATTTTGAACATTGACAAAAATAAATGGTATTTTTAGCTTTTTTAGAACTTCTTGAACAGAAATATAGTCAATAATACAATTATGTGATTGTTATTTCCAATTTTTCCTGTACATAAATCATGCACTAATACATTTTGACTTCAAAATCACCCGTCAAAATACTCAAAGCACGAAACAATTTCGACGCGTCTTTATTTTTAGACGAAAAACTAACTAAATATTGTATTCAGTGCTTCATTATTGTAGTGTAAAGGTCACCACATATGCCATGATCAGAATTATGATAGCTTTTACTCACCTTTTACGAGAAAACAATTTTTAAACACGCACAAACACTTGGCTTCACTTCCACAAAACTGCCGACTTTCAAAATGGCTATGCTAAGAAACAATAACAAAAGACCATTGTTATTATACACCAAAATAAAGAGGGTGTATTCTACTCTTTTGTTTCTATACAAACTATTCGCCTACAGATTAAAAAAGATACGTTTCGAAGACCTTTTTGAATTGGTAGGGTGTCCGTATACATTAATACGCGTTCCGAGTCTACCGTTACCAACTGTCACGCGTATACATTCATACGGATTCCGAGTCGAGGGGTTAACTACTTGTTCAAGTCCGTCTGAAATAGTGTCTACTATAGGAAAGTATTTTCAGCTTTCCGGACTTAGTCCCGAGACTTAGGTTCAGTTTGACAATCTCTGTCCTAAGCAACCGCGCAATAGTCAATAGTGTATTGTAAATTACCCAGCGCCGCTATTATGACGTCATTTCGGTCAGTTAGCGGTGGGCTGATTGCAGACGCTATTGCCATAATCAGATTCCAATGTGGTTCTATGTCTTTACCAGTATATGCAAGATACATAAGTCTGTTGAGAAATTGAGAGATGTTAGGAATGAAACGTCAGAAGAACAAAGTCTCTTAACACTAGTAGTTCTTTTGGAAATGGAACTTGACACATCGCGAATAGCTTCTGCCGCGATTGACTCATATTAGAACAGAACTATTTCATTTGTTTCATTGATATACAAGTTTCATTTGGATTGGTTCGAAATCACGACCTTTATGTGAGTACGATGTTGCTAGATAAACATAAAAATAAACAAGCAGACTAAAAATCTCTCATCTGGCAGTTTATATTCAAAATAAAAAATGCTGAACTCGAAGCTGACACGCTTTGCTCGCTTAATTAATAAATAGCAATAAATTTCCTAAATATGATATGATCGGGGTACATAAAGACATCTTGTTATATACGAAATGTGGGAGTCTCAATATTAGTTGGTGTAACTTATCGATATTAACTAGTGCGGTCCCAAACTTGCCCACGTCTTGGATGCTAAGCACCAGTGGACAGGGTTGCCATATTCTATTTATGTACTCGTATAAGATTAATTAAATACGGAACGAAGCATGTATCAAGAACAATAATTTTTCGACATAAAGAAAATGAGAAAAGAGAGCCTTGGGTTTTTTTTGTGGTTGTGTTCCGCATGTCTGGTAAACGGCACTTTAGTAAACCTGCGGGAATACTCCCTTAAAATAAAATATTAAAAGTTACATACTTTAATTTCGCAGGCAAAACTTACGTTACTGAACGAAATGTCGTTCATGTATAAATAGTTAAAGAAAATAAAACAAAATACCTGCATACCAAGTTTTGACAAACAGACAGACGTACGAGTCAATTGTTACTTTGTTGTCAGCTGACTTCTTAATGTGCTTGTTATTTCATATTATCCTGAAAGCTAGTGTTAGTCCAACCTTGCTCAGTAGTATCTAATTTACTTACTCGGAGAGAGCACACTTTTGATGGGATATAGGATACTGTATGATCATCATATCGTGTTAATATCCACAGATGTAGAGATCGGATGACGGAAGTGTATTTGCTATGCCTTCTCGAATCTCGGGTTAGTCCCATAGTAAAAGTTGTTTATTACGATAATTACAGTGACCCTCCTTCAGATAAGTACATCCGCAACCAATAAACCGATATAGAAAATAACTACATGCATTTATTAAGTTTATTCCTATAAAACAGAATAGAAAAAACAAATTAACGCTCAGAGATAAACTTTGATTAGTTGTCCTGGATATGAATAGATTTAAAACTTATTTGTTATTCGTGAATTTACAGACTGTGTATTTTTTTTATTAAAAGTGATTTATGATCATGATAATTAGCTACCGATTTCGGCTTAATAGGTACTCTTTTATTTGATAAACCTGGAAATGAATTTTTGATTTTTCTTAGTTTAACAACCATATCTAACCATTTTAACGACTTGCGTAATCTGTTACGTAATTCTACGAAATTTAACTGTATAATAGCATTTGATCTCAGATTAGGTATCAAAGTTATGTTCGACGTACTAGCTCTGTGGTGCTGATATGCTCAGTAGATTATAGGTAAATTGGGCACTTATGCTTAATATGCCTGGATGGCTAACGTAGCTTTGAAAGCCAGAATTGCCTGAAGTAATCTGATTTGATATGGCCATATACCACATTAGCTTATCGCGATCTACTGCTACGTCTGTCCTGTCGAAATCAAATCATAATTTATTTATTCGAATAAGATTTAACAAAAAAGCACATAAACCAGTGATTATAATAATCGCGAAAATAATATAAAAACGACTCAAAAAAAATATGTCAAAACGACCATATTGAAAAAGATGTAGTCTACCACATTGGGTAAATTATTACTTCGATGGATATTGGAGACTTCACTTATATTCGAAAGATTTTCTTTCTTCAACAAGCTGGTTTCTTCACGATGTTTATCCTTCACCTTGCAAGTTGATTGATTATAAGCTTGTAGAAGTGGTCCGAGATGGAAGCAGTCGAACTGTGTTGCTAGCTTCTGGTTTGTTAAAATTAGTCACTTCTCTGTAATATGTTATAGTTTCTTGGAAACATGTCGGCTACAATGTTGCCAATATGTTGATCGTAAAATTGTGACCAGTTTTAATGTGTTGCCATGCTAAATGAAATGGCGATCGATCAAGAGTAATCGCTTTAAATGTGTTCTTAATGTTTATTAAAATGAGTAACTTTTTATAAAGAGTGGCTTATTGTTTTTACAATAAGCCACTCTTTATAAAACATTAGCTGTTTTTACAGCTAATGTTTTTTCATAAACAGTATTTTTAGAATTCGTGAGTAGACAAAATTAGGAAAATTTAACTTGCAGTAAACCTTGAAGTAGGTTCAAATTTGGAAATATATCTGAAGATATGATGATCTACTTGGCGAGCCCCGCCACTCACTGAAGTGCCGCCAGAATTATGTCGTGTTCCACACGTCTGTCCAAATTATTTGAATTGATCAGCACATGGTAAAATCACTATTTGACCCCTCTTTGGGAAAAATACCCCCGCGGTCAAATATGCCTTACTTATATCTCAATGATTTAAAAAACTAACATGGAGCACATACACCAAGTTTTTTTTAGGATTAGTTCAAAACTACGGCATCTACGCGAGTACGATATTTTCAGACAATCATACAAAGTGGTAGACGAAAGAAAACTTGCCAGACTAGAAACAGCGATCCTTCACTCGTTCGGTCAATTATATCTAAAAGCGTTAGAATTCTTGCGAGAAATATTCTCCACCCATAATTCAGCGGAATCGGGCGCTCCTTGGGTTATTTACATTAATGTACCACCTGGCCCGGATATTGTATAAACCACCGGGTTTGCTCCCCCGATAACCATCTAAGCAACGCGACGTTTAACTATTGGAAGGAGGAGAGTTTCACGTTTTTTGAGGACAATAAAGTAAAGTATAGTGCATACAAATTTTAAACTAACTTTATTGAAATTAAATTGCCAAATCAGTAAGTTTCAATTTAATCAAAATAACTGAAAAAAAGATTGTATTTTATTCAGTTATTCTGACTTACAAACCAAACTGTTGGACCGATTTCATTCAAAATAAAAATAAATTGTCCAAATAGGTTCACTATACTATAATTAGGCTATTATTTTTTATCTGTTACATACGTGTCTGAGAAAATCGGAGACCATGTTTGTTAAAAAGAAATAAAAAGATTTCTACAAATAACGATCTTCTCCCTTTACGATGTCGTTTTAAAAAGTTTGAATATCTTTTCGAGCTCTCTGTGTACCAAGTGCCTTTATTACCAAAACAACAACAAAAAATATAGCAGAAAGATTACCTATATACCATTTAAGATCTTCAGATAATCCAAATGCTCCAACCCACCACCAGTGGGTAGCGCACCCATCATGCTAGCAGCATAATACGCATAAATCATATTATCCGTCCATCATCTGTACTTAAATATATATTTCTCTCGCCTTTGCCCTTTGTTTCTTAAACTGCCTAAATGCTTTTAATAATTTAGCGTTTTACATTAGAAAATAGTGTTACTAAGATTTATAAAGACAGCTGTGATTACAACAAAGACTTTTAAAATACTCATAAATTTTCGACACATTCGCTGTCGTCAATCATTAGAAAAACTATAAAATCTACCGTTTAATCCTTGCTCATTTCCTAATAATGGCAACACTTAGCATAGTGTTTTTAATGAGGCAATTGGAAAATGGTAAAAACTCAGCCATTAATGTAGCAACCTTACATGAAAATTGAATTAATTTTATAGGTGTTATAGGAAAATATGAAAAACGATTAAAAATGTAAGAAGTTAGGAAATACGTGAATTTGGAATATCCTGTAGTATATGTGTGTAATAAAAGATAGAGCTTATCGTCGAAGCCGAGGTTCCGTATACTTATTTTTGTTTTGAAGTTTTGCTCCACGCTTATCGGATGCTTTAAGATAACCAGGACATTGAGTAAGCTGCGCAAAAATTTGGTAAAATCAAATTTTTTTAGTAAAAAAAAAAATCAAAATTTGATCCATGGGTAGTAAAATAAATTATAGAAAATAAATAATAATTTTGACAAATAATTATAATTATTTATTTATTTTCAGTACATAAAATATTAAATAGTAGAATCTAGACATTGGATTTCATAAAAAAAAAAAAAAACAAACCGGTCAATAGATTTAAAAATAAATCAAAGCGCTATCTCGTCCACTTGCCCGTAATAAACCTTAAATATTAGAAGACCTACCTTAACGACCTAGTTTCCTCGGAAACGAACCTCACCGGAAGCGCATTAAACTTACAGCAGCCGCTAAACGATCCGCGATTAAGAATTCACTCGCGCGGAACCCTAAAAGTAAAATTTTACGACCTTTTTACTGCCCATGAAAATTAAGTAGACAATTTTTCCATGCAACATTAAACAATTACTCTACTTTGTGATTTACGTTAATATCCCACTCGTACGAGCATGTCTGTTGGACGATATTATTCGGGTTTTATGTTCGGAATTGGGATAATATTATAATTTATTTTTTTATTCTATTTCACTGGCCTTCTGCGGGCTTAGCACGGGCGTTTATCTTCGACGAAAGATAAAGACAAAATGCAATATGGCCAATTTGAAATAACATATTGACCCTTGCGCTATGTTTTTGAATTTCAAATGTTGGTCCTCAAAAGCGGATATAATATATTATGTATCAACCTATAGCGTCCTTACTGCTGCACAGCTGAGCACGGATCTCTCTTTTGTTGGCCATGATCCACCTCGCCAAATTGTGGATTGGCGACTTCGCTTATCTTCAAGAGCCGTTAACCTTCTTCGACAAGCACCCTTCCTCGCTATGTTTTCGTTCTCCGTTTAAGCATTAATACTTTAAAAGTATTTAAATACGTTTCTGAAGTTTATTTTAAATGTAAAAAAAAAAAAAAATTGCGTACTAAAAATAAAATAACTTTATTTTTTATGTTTTAGTAATAGGGAATTTTGAAGTATTTCCCACTAAATGAGGGAAATTTGCTGCGACGCCATTCATCGGCTGATTACAGTAATAATTGGCAGGCACATACGGCACAGAACATTAAATAAGATATCTAAGCAACGTATACGGGACAATATTACCCTCGTTTTGGGTAGTCGGGTGAAAAGGCTTACAATTATTTATTGCGTGACTACTTGCCTACGGGTGAGATTATTCGTGGGCTAAACAAAGAAATGCGTTCAATTACCAGCCCTCGGCTGTTATTGTAGGAAAACCACAGCGTTAGGTGGGAGCGTCGCGGATAATGATACGGCGCGAGGTAATAGAGGAAGCGATTTGTGTACCTGCGGTTGCAAATAATAATTATAACTGTGCTGTACTAAAAATTGTGCATTGCGACCACTACAATTATTTGACTACAAAAATTGATACAACCTCTTTGCCGTTTTTTTTTCTTATTTAGAACTCTTATTTAACGTTAGGCAAATAATATTTGGAAGAGAAATATGGATTTCTCTTCCAAATATTATTTGCCTGTATTTAGTACTGCGTGCGTAAAGTAAATCGGTTCAAATTGCAACGTGTGACGAAACAATCATACTTTTTGTGATTGTGGAACTCTCTGCCGGCTTCTCTATGTACCGGTGGTTTATACGAGTAATTTGGTATTTTCAAGTCACGAGGATATCGGTTTTTTCTTGGTGGTGCTTTTTCGCTTTTAACGCTTTTCTTATGACTGTTATATGAGTAAAGATTTTTATACAAAAAATAATAGTTAAGTGTGAATAGTGACAAGAAACAGCTTGAATGTATGCATTTTGGAGACTTGTGTTGTTATTTGCAGAAATCTATTGTTAGATGTTTTTTAACGAATGCCAAATTTTTTGTCCGGGCGTTAATTTGCGAGAATCCATTTTTACTAAAATGTTATATATCTGCGTTACATGCCTTCGTCGTCATCATGAGCTAGAAGACGTCCACTGCTGAACATAGACCTCCCCCCTAGAACGCCATTCGAAACAACAAGCTGCCATTTGCATCCACTGGTTAATTGTGACTATGTCGTCAATCCACTTACGCTGCGTCTTCCGGTTCGTGATCGCCACTCAGTAACCTTTCTTCTCTACGTTATTTGTTGGTGAAATCATATCACTTGCGCCGCCACCGAGTCATTATCCAGCTGAAATTGGAAGAGAGCAATTAGAGGAGTTCGCGACGAGGAGGCGGCGCCCGCGGCGACGAATCATCTCGACATAAGACAAATTCAACCCGATCTGAAGCCTGCCGTGCCGTCACGACACCCTTACTTAATACCGACACTGAAGAAATAATTACGACCTCTATCTCGATTTTGTATTCAACTCTATCCTACTATTATACTATCTATCTACTATTATATATATACAATTATACTATCATATTATTATACTCGTAGCTATAATCTCGATCTTTTCAAATTGAGAGTAAATCGATTTCTTGTAGGCAAGCGACGATGCGGTCTAGGCTGTGGCACTAGACCGCATCGTCGCTTTATACGTATCAGTCGAGTTGCGGTCAAACGCAAATCTATTATTAACAAAAAAATAAATAAGAAAATGCGAGAGTGTGTTTGTTGGTTTGTTTGTTTGTCTTCTCCTCTGTAACCAAGTGACGGGTCAACTTGATTTTTAGCACACATGGGTTGAAGACTGGAATGTGCCATACTCACGTAACTTTTTCGCGGTGAAAATAACACGGGCGAGGCCGCAGACAAAAGTTATTATTACAATGTGTGGTGCTCGCGAGAGTGAAAGAGAAATATACGAGTATACTCAACTGAGTATTAATAATATACATGCATCCATCCGAATAATAACACAATCAAAAATACAATTTTTAAAATCTTATGACACAATATAGTAAAAAAATGTGTTTCGCCATTTTGTGGTGGCGGCCATCTTGGACCGATTTGTATCGAACATAGCTAACAATGATTCCGATTAATTTACCATATAAGCAACAAAAAACACGGTTCATTCGTTCTCACACACACAAACACATATGTCAACTTATACGACCCCGTCGTTATTGCGTCGGGGTTAACAATAAAGAAAGGAAGAAGTAAAATTACGTGTTTATTTATACCAGTTTTTTTAATTAAAAAATATTATCAAAAACAAAATGATTAACTACAACAACCGAATTTGTATTTGAATTTGAAAGCGGTTTTGTATTTAGCGTCACTTGTGACACTTGATGTAAATATAATGCAATTCATCTTCTTGTAGTCTGCCTGTCTGTACAACAATAGTCTTATCTATTTATATCGTAGTCGCGTGTTATTCCCGGCAATAAGTCTCCAGTTGTAATCAAATCAAACAGGTGCTTTTGAACAGGCATTAATCGACGATTTAATTTAAACGCTGTCTAACGATTGTTTAACATCGGAAAAGGGAATTCGTCCTGTTCTATTATTGTTGTAATTTGAGACGAAATCAAGTATTTGAGGTATTCGAGACGGATTTTAGAGGACATTACGTTTACTTTAAACGAACAGTGGCGTTTAAGTTTAGGTCTTTTCATTTTGAATTTATTAATTCTTATACGACAAACTTTTTATATAAAAAAATCCAACTAAAAGAAATAACTGGACCGATTTTGATAAAATGTATATGAGAATCACGTCCGTATCTCTCTAGGTGGGGTAAGCACAGCATGTAATCACATCATCATCAAGTCTTCTTGGAATTTATATAAAAAAAAATTGTACTGTAGTTAGTTGCTTGTGGCCAACGTGCTATCCCCTCATCCCCACTCATATTATAAACGCGAAAGCGTGTTTGTTAGTTTGTTTGTCCTTCTCCTCAGTAAGTGAGTGACGAATTGACTTTATTCTTTTATTTTGCACAGATATACTTCCAGATCCGGAGTGTCATTGGGTACTTTTTCTCCAGGAAAGCCAACATAACTCTGGCGAAATCGTGGACAAAAGCTAGTAATTAGCCTGAATTCTTACCTGCTCTGTCTTCCTTATGTCTATACGAAAAGTCAGCGAACAGTAAGCGCTCAACTTATACAATATCGCCCATCATAGTACAAGTGATCGCCCGCAATATTTCGAATTGTCATGAAAAATTATTGGTAAAAAACCTAACTAAAAATAGAGATTAAAAGTAAGTTCAAAAAAGCCGACTGTCAGAACTTTGGACCCACGTATAACAAGCGAAATCACATCGGGATGCAGCTAATATAGCCTATCACCATCTGCAGGTGAAAACGAATCTATTGACACCGCTCAGATAAAAACGCGACAACCCGTTTAGGCTCAATTTCGTGCCAAAGAAATATACATACATACTCGTAAAACATCTTTCTTTCGTATTCAGGTAAAAAAGGAGTGTCTTTGTCAAATACTTTTTGTGTTATAGAATTTTTAATATTTTGAGCTATGTCGTTGACCTTGCTCCACAATTTTTGCCGTAGCTCTACTAATGCTATGGGCTGGATTTCGATTCCGTTTTCTTATTTCTACAGGTTATATATCATACTTAACATCTAAATTATCTTGTTGGGAAATGTCTGCAACTAGACTCATAAGTTCCAATACTTTATATTTAGTTATATTTATAAGGTTCTGTTATCATCATAATAGCTAACAGGTAACAAAAGTGCGCGCACAAAATTTTACAAAATGTGAATTTATATTCTGGGTATCGAAGACACCGACTTGTGCTGAGTTTGAAACCCGTTATTAATATAAACTCAAACTAATCTAATTGTTTTGATATTATTC
The DNA here is from genome assembly GCA_947049295.1 of Ligdia adustata. NCBI lineage: Eukaryota > Metazoa > Arthropoda > Insecta > Lepidoptera > Geometridae > Ligdia > Ligdia adustata. Next base: position 7,438,290 of record OX346239.1, read on the forward strand.
AATATAACTGCTGTGTTAGCCATGTATTTTGATAAATAAATATCTTTTATATCTTTATCCTCAAATATGACAATGACAGCACGCCGTCAGAGCATTATTAGGTACGTAACATAACGTGAATCCATCCCCCTAATTGGTCCCATCAATCTAGTTACGTTTGCGTTATTATCCATTACGTCATTTACGGAGACTGTTACGTGCTACGGCGGGAAAGTTTTTTTTTGTCGTCTGCCGTGTCTGAGCGTCATCAATTTCATTTGTCTTTTAGGTTAATGAGGAAAGTGGAAGTTGTGAATGTCGCGAGTTTTGGTATTGAGTGTCGCGCGGCATGGTATCATAACTATATCGTATTATTATTTCTTACTAAGTTTTTGAATTGTTTTATATTATTTAAGAAATGCCCCGACCGCTGCAGTAATTTTTCCGTTTCTTTGGCAAAATTAGTTACACTCGTAGTTTAGGAGGTTTTTGATCATATTAGATATTCTTATTTAGATTTGAGTTTTTTGCCAAATAGTAGCTATTGAAATTGTACGCTCACTTAGGTATACCTACTATTCATTACTTTTACTTTATCATTGTTTGCTGACTTATGACGCTGGCAGATAATTTCAATCGCATGACGTCCTTCGACAAGATGGAGATCTTTACGAATCTTTGAAGCATTGACACACTGACAGAAATTAAAGTAGGTAATAGTGGCCTTTGCCCAACAATGGGACAATACAGGCTGAAATAAAATTAATAAACTACTTAAGTAATTTTTATTGTTTCCTATTTAATTTTAAAATGTAAATATTTTCTTTGTTCACAGGTATGTACCAGATTTTTGCGTGTAGCTGACTAGGATGTAAGTTGTCTAAAAACGTTATTTTCGTTCACCTGTCTGCGGTCAACATTTAAAACTTACTTATTTAAGATTTTTTAATAGTTTGTCCAATGGGCAAGCTAAAGTCATTGTGAAAATGTTGTTTGATAATTATGCACCTCCATCCACACTTCACCTAATTTATTTCTAAAGTTTTTAATATTTACTTTCCTTGACCAGTATTAATTATGGTTTAGCACAAGACATTCTCTGGAGATGTTGACTCTTGGTGTTTACTACCAGCTCGCACGACCACGGAAGTCAGCGACACTGTAGTCTCAGATGAATCTAGCCCTAGATGAAGCTTTCCTAGTATTAATACACTGGCTCTCAAATAAGGTTTATCTTTTCTTCACTCTAAAGCCCTTATTATTATTTCAGGTAGGTATAATAAATACCTGGTCAAATATTATTTCTACACCCTTATTTCAAACAAGCCTACGCCTCTCTTTGTTTGATCAAATAACATCCTAACGCTTATAAATTTTACTACGAGTTATATTCTTTGGAGAACCTAGATAATATAGCTTTAATCTTTTGGTGCTTTGTAATGGCTAAAAATATTAAAGTTTTACTGAAAATTAGATACAAAATAAAGAACTAATTGTACATAGTATTTACTGCATTAAAATAAACAAATCGGATGTAGCAGGAATTTCTCACGCAATATTTATCAAGAAATATTTCTTACTTGAGTTTGGTAAGTTGTAGGTAAATTTAAGGATCAAAATTTATGTTCCGTTATTTACTCGTAATATTTTATATGTTATTATTATATAATCACTAATTGGTTATTAATAATAACAAACATTTGGTTTTATTTAAAAAAATAACGCGTGATTGATTCATTTTGTTAAGATTGTAAAAAATAATAAATAATATAATTATTATAAATATAATAAGTATTTATTTTATTTACACGTTAATAAGAAAGAATAAAAAAAACATTTGGCTCCACAATATCTGAGAGTAATAAATAGACCCTATAAAGTTGAAGTTAGTTTAAAAGTTAATTAAAATATTTGTCTTAAGTTACTTTTAAAGTATAGTTTTATTTGTTTCGTGGTATAACTTATTTGTGTCCCAATCGAATTTTGTTTCTATTCTATTAAATTATTTCTGTGGAGGTCTAGTGGATACAATTGGCAGCTTGTCGTACGTTCTAAGAGGGAGACCTTCAGCTGTCCACGTCAACTTACTGATGATGATGATGATAGTTTTCTGACGCATTATCGGCTCCAACTCAGCATAATGCTGGTTGTACACAACCAGCGCTGACCTTACCCTTGTGCCGGCTGGTGACTAGGTATTATTTTCTCATACACACGATTAATATTGGCATAGAGATGGTACTATTATTATTCGTAGTAATAATACATGAATAGAATAAGTACAGGTCGATCACTAGACTATCTGTCCACTTCTGAGCTTTAACAAGTGGCGTCAAATTATGATAAAAATTCCGGACAACACGACAATTACGGAGGCCCACAAGTACGGTCCGCACATTTTCATAAACATATCCCCCTCAAGGGTAGGCGTAAGTGGTGAAATATATATTTTTACCTCTACGCTGTACAGGAATACTTGTAACTCTTCGACTTATGTGTAAAGGCGCAGCGTTGTCTTGGTATCGTAGTTTCTAGGACGGAATTGGCTATTAAATTATTATCACAACATAAATAAATGGGAGCGAGAGAATAACTTGTTATCCGACCAAATGCAACTCCAGTCTATGTCCCTGGCTTACAAGCGCTTAAGGCCAAATTTGTTATATCAAGACTCGGAATGTATATTGAAAAATTAAAAATAAAAATTGGAAACATATGGGATGTACCTTCTGGTCGCGCGGTATCGATGTTTTTGTTTGCGATCGTATGACTTCTTTTTTATATCGGATGTTCAAAAGTCGTCTTGATGTACCAAAGCCTTCTTTATAAATTGTACAAGTAACTCTGTATGACGTGGCAATTTGTTTTTTGACGTGTAGTGGTATTAAGATCGTTACCGTAAATATATATGAAGGTGTATAAAAATCTAAAACTGAAGCCTTTCGTGGGTGCATGTGGCAGTAGTGAGAAGAGAATATGTGCCGAATGTCGTGGACCCGAAAATGAGTTCTAAAACAGATAGTGTTAGAACTCATTTTCGGATATCTTTTTAATGCCTGAGTGTTTGAGTGTTTTCATTTATTGCTCGGCGAGCGAAGCTTCTCTGTTTCCTATTTCGCGATATTTGTATATTTGTGTGCTTACGCATATTATATGATATGTGTGACCACTTGGGAAGTTCTGTTTACCCGATAGCCCAAATAGGAGGATAATTATTTTTTAATATAAAAATGATAGATTTTATGAAATCGATTCACACGTCTGAAAAATCGGGATCATAAGATTTCGACGTAGCATGGTAGTTGGGCTCGTACACATAAACACGATACGATACGTGCTACGTCGCGAAGTCGTTCCTCGGTACGTCGTGTCGTGAGACATTGCGATGTCGTGTCGCTCGCTCGTCGTACGATACGACGTATCTTCACATCGTAGCTACCCTTAGGATGAAGGGTAAAAAAACGATGCTTCGTATCTCTTCGCGAAAAAACTCCTAGTGCTTCCCAACATCCTGTATAAATGCTTACTCGTAAGTGGTATGCGAATAAGTGAGGTAATTTATTCAAGGGGTACAGTATGAGCAATTAAAATTACGTGCGACGCGAGCGCCCCCCGGCGGTGGAATTTAAAATTAAACACCCTGTTAACGGAGCTGGTTACGTTGTGTTGGGACGCATGGACGGGAGGGATGGAGAGCTGAAAGCTCGTGATTACGAATTTTAACGAACAAATAAATTATAATGTACTAGTTGTTGTTGCCCGCTTTATAGAAATTTCATTGACAACTCACTGGCGACCTCCACTTGATTAGGTATTGAATTTGTAAAAAAAGTTTATTGCTATTTCTCTTCACCATATAATGAATTCTCCCTACAAATTAAATGTTTCTAGGTTCAGCCGTTTAGGCTCTGCGTTGATTTCTATCTACTTACTCTTTTATAAGTAGATTAAAAATATATCACAATTGCCCCGCATGCATCTTAGGCCGTTCTTTGCTTCACAAAAACAAGAAAATAACACTCAAACCAATTAAACGCTAAGAAAAAAATAGAGTTGCAGAAACGCAAGCGCATTTTTCATACAATAGCAAACAATAATCGAGTTCGAAAAAAAACCCGACTTTTAAATCGTTAAACAAATGTATTATACTTAATTTTTTTACAACGACAAGCCATTTAAGCTCTAGGGCATGCCAAAGAAATATACATACATACACTCGAAAAACATATCCCTCCTTCTTTCGCAGTCCGGTAAAAAGTACATACTAATAAAATGAATTGAAATATACATCCGTGTGTATCGTAGTTAACTTCCGCGCTACACTGAAGACGCCGCCATCCAGCGCACAAACTTGAGAGATTTTATTAGTTTACTCTTTCAGCTGTTTACAGATAGTTTTTAATAAGCACTCGTAGCTGTTCTGTGCTTTCGCTGATAAGACGCTCGTGGAGACGCGGACCTAAGATAATGTATAAGTACCTACTGGGATGTTGGGGTAAGCCGTTGAGTAAAGTGGACGGTTAAATTTTGCTGAAATTTGTATCTAAAGCTTTTTTCAAAAGGCGTGTACAGATCTTAGTTGTTACTTTTCGCATGACTGAAATAAAATATCGTGTGAACCGGAATAAAATACAAGATTTTTTCTTTCATTATCTAGAACTCATTTCTTCTAAAAAATGCCATAAAACTTAATCGAAAAAATAATTTAAATTCGACTGACCGAATAACGTTACTAAAAGTATATGCGGTTAGGTAATTTTAAGATTAAGATTAATCGATAGAAACGCGATGCGATATTTAAAACTAATTGATTAGAAAACAATTGGGACAATATAACATGGACAATTACAAAAACTTAAATTTAGACATTATAGATAAATGTATATCTCAAAAAAAACCTATATGAAGAACGCTTTCTGTAGACCAGTCGTTTAAGCTATTGTGTATTTTTTGTAGTGTCACCGAGTAGTGTGCGTGTTCTGCATGTCAATTTCTAACATTTTTGAAATCGGCCGGTAAGTGACGCGTCGGAAACCTTCCTCTATTTTTGGAAAAATCCTACCCCAGAAAAAAACCACTGAAAAATTCGAAAACAGGTGATCAAGTCTGCTATTTTATTTACAGAGTTAGTATTAAAAATATATTTTGTTTAATACTGGCTGTGGATTTTTCTATGTCAAAACGGGGCAATTTTGGAACAATGTAATAGTAATTCTGCGACAATTCAAATAACATCACGGTCGTAGTTTTCGGTCAATTTCGATGTAACGCGGTATTTGTATCAAAATTGGTCAAAATCTACGACCATTCCCTTATCGCTATCGCTATAACAATAGCGATAGCTGTGCATGAAAGAGCAAACAAACTCGGTGTCATTTTGACATTTCACTGCTTCAACGCTGTCAAAATGAAACCAAGTTTACTTGTTTTGGTTATCACCTCATGCATGTCTAGCAATAACCGGCTGTGTGCAATTTTTCAGACATATGTCTATACGTATTTATATTGACAGTCGAAAGATTTTTTTTTGGACTCAATACAGAGACGCTCGGTTTATTGTTTTTATAGATCGCAGTGTGTCGCAACAGTAGTGATTATAATTGATTTGATGTAACATCCGTCCGTCTGTCCGTCCGTGATGTTAGTTTGACACGCACCGATGCACAGTGCTGCGTTTTTGCTGCTTAGGAATTTTTAGGGATCCGCAGTCGAAGAGCGACGATGGAGTCATTATTATATTAAATAGTTACATAATAATATTGACGTTTTATATGAAAAGATAGTGATGAATAAAATAAAATTATATTAAATTGTAACGGCTATGTGGTCCCATTTTAATTTTATTAAATTCAGTCAAGTAGTTACATGTTAAATCTAAATGAACTGAAAAAGGTCTAATGGAAACCGCCCTAATGAAAGTCTGTAATGATGCCGCCTATGATGTAGCGCGCTTGTATATTAGAAACCTATTCACTCGCGATTTGAAGAGATAGAGATTATAGCTATCCGAACGGCAACCAAGAGGAACACTAGATTCGTCAGATTATGTACGGAACCTTCGATGCACGTATCCGACTTGCACTTGTATGTTATTACGTGACGGCAATGATAATTTAGTGTTCGCACGCACGCTACGTGCAATGAATTGCACTTTTGATTTTATTTGATTTATTTGAATGACTACCGCATTATTTTTGTTATAATTTACAAATAATCTGCAGAAATTTCGTCAAAATGCGCAATAATTTAGATAAAAAATTTGCTAGGTGTTGATTTTTGTAAAGTAAGAATTAGAAATATTTATTGGCCTTTAAATAAAGTTCGTTACAGGTAACGTCTTGTTACATTTGAATTATTAATTACTTACTTAAAAAAAAATTAAAAAACCCAACGCTCTTATTAAAAAAAAAAAACAAACAATATTATAACATGTTACGTCAAAATCGGTCTAAGACTACGACTTGTATAAGAGTACCAATTTTTTGAAAATCGTGCATACTGCCAGGATAAGATTAAAATTGCTAAACTCAAAACAACAAAGGCTTTGTTCGATTCGCTCGGTCAATATTGAAAAATGTATACTATAATAACAAAATATGTTGTAGAGTTCATCTTGATAAGTGCTTACTAAAGAAGTAGTACTAGAATTTAAATTCACTTAGTCGGGCCCCGAGCCTAGACTAAAGTCGGTCGGACGGTTTTTATGTGTGTCTGTTTATTTTTATAGCGAGACATTCTAACGGAGTAAAAAGGTTAAGAGTTTCTTCTCCTTCTTTATTTTTACATTTTACTCGTATTTGTTCATATTGTTTTTCCTATCACTATGAGGCTAGAGTTGCCGGTGCTATTTTCTTAATGTCTTGGTTTGAATACTTACGTGTGCATCGATAACACCCCCCCCCCCCCCCCGTGTACCCCGCGGGCTATTCGTCACTTAAGTTGCTACCTATAGATGCAAGTTTTAACAATTTATTTACAGCAGGCAAAGATTATGCATTTTATCTCAAAAAATTAACCAAGGTATAACAAGCTATAAATTTTTCCAATGACTGCACGAATTTGAAAACAACGAAGCCGATTACAAACTGATGGTAAATCTCATACAAAAAAGCTTTACCTCGCAAAAATCTTAACTATAGTTCAGTCACTCATAATTATTGTCTTAGTTATAAAACTATAATTAACCCTTTGCACTACCCGACGCCCGCGCTGTCACGCGTCAAAGTGACGTCTGACAGCTGGGCGTCAACTTTGACAGATTGCGGGCGGAAACGCATGCTATTCTCGGCGGGAAATATTTTGTTTGTTGTGCTTTGAATAATGTATTGTTTCGAGTTCTCATATGCAAGGAAATGCTTTTTGTGTCGTGAATGCGATACGCGTCGGTGTAGACTATTCTAGAGCTTATATAAGTATAATATAATGTTGGGTAGTAACAGTGTGAAAAATTTTGACGTTTGACAGCACGTTGACAAATGAGTGTGTGGTATTTGGCAGAGAATTATGCGAGTAGTTATAATTATTTAAAATGGGAATCAGGTCAAGATCTAACTTTTGTCATTACTACATTTATTGTAGTAGGTTATTATATAATGACTTATATAAATTCTACTGACATTAATGTGAATTATTTTGGAAGTATAAATTATATCGATAGTAAATAATCCTGTAAAAAATTTGTAATAAAGTGAATTTCAAATTTTTTTGACTTTGGTACATTTGAAATTCTTTAAATTAATGTGAAATATTGTAATGTGACTTGCCTAGTATAACATAAGTGGTTATAAGGCCAATAAATAATTTTATTTCATTATTTCTTAAGACTTAAACAAGAAACTTGCTTGTTGGACGCTTGGAAGCTTTCAAAGTGTAAATAAGTCGCTAACCCGCAATTTGGCCATCGCAGTGGACTATCCCCCTTCATAGGCGACATCTGAGCCCAGCAGTGGTTCTTTGTGGGTTGAAATGTAGGTGAACTCGAAAGGTTTTATTTCATTTAAATACTCAATCTGCCTGTTTGTTGGACTTGCAGCGCTTTTTGTTTATATAGGAATAATTTGTCAAGTTTATTGCACTCGGCGGGGTAATTCTACACAATGTCGCTGACAGAAACGTACTTACTATACAAGCGTATGTTACAGTTAGTAGCTATGCACAGGAACGATCCCCACGTGACGTCACTTCATGTCGCTGTTAAAAAATCTAACAAGCTTTTTGTGTTTAATTTTAAGTCGTATAATAAATAGCTTTGCTACAAGCGAGTTGCAATCAAATGCAAACCTATTCAAATACATAATTAATATTCGTTTTTTTTTGTGTATGTCGCATTTATTTTACGTTATTAAATACCTACAATGTCGTACATTCAGTTAGTTCCGTGGTGATAGGACGACTTCAGATATATCATCCATATGGATGTTTATATTCAACATAAGATCTAGGAAATTATTAAGCTATTTTGAGCTGCCCGCCTCCAACATAAAAATATCTCATGAGCTTAACGAGTTATCCCACATAGTTTTATCGATATCACAAAACTAATTATAAGCCGTTTTTTCCCGCCTTATCTCTAACATTTACCCTCCTTGCAAACAGACTCCCTGAAGCTTATTGGAGAGGGTAGATTTCAATTGCGATCGGAAAATATCCGCTTTGCAGTTATTGATTTTTAATAACGTATTAGATTACAAATTCAATAGAAATAAATTAAATAGTGCGTCTCTACCCGTTATATTAAAGGATTAAACTTCTGGACCGATTTAAAAAAAATATGTAGGATCATTGTAAAGACTTTAAAAATAAATGAATCATATCAAGCAGAAACCGTAAATACAGAAACCCGACTAATTTCCTAAATATTTGTAGTCAGTCATAAAGGAAACGTATAGTCAAATAGGTTGCCTAGTAGGTAATGAGGATTATTTAGAAATTAGTTAGAAATCAGGTACACATACAATAAATTGGTTTCTTCTGTAAGGGTTCTTGTAATTCTACTCAATTCTTTATGGGATTCATTGGCGTATTGTTATGAGTATTGTTACCATACTGGCAATTCCGAAGCAACGCGAAGCGAGGCATACGCCGAGGCCGCACTTTTGCGTTGGCGGCCGAAGCGCGCGGTCGTAGTCTAAGCTAATGGTGATTGTACTTTGGAAGAACTTATTATATGTATTTATCTAATGAAAACCTACCCTGTTTAATTATAACCACCGCCGTTGCCTGCAATATGTCGTTTACACTTCTGATCATTAAGATCACCGTGTCTAGCAACGCTAGAGACATATCGCATAGCTAGAAGTGGTATTCTAGAAAAATATCAAAGCCTCACAAAGCTCTTCGGCTAGCGTTGCCGGCTTTGCGTCAAATGCGAGTTGGCAAGTTTTTAATGAGCACCTTTATTAGCGCGCCGTCGGGTGAAACACATCTCTGTGCTATACGTCCAGTAGTGTGGATTCGAAGTTTCAGAGAACTATGTATGCATGGTTATTAGTTAGGGTGCACTAAGCCGAAAGACGGTCAATATTCTCATCCTAAGGAGCAACTTTTACTATGGAATAATTTCTGAATTCGATAAAAAATACAGCGGTTCTTCTCGACAAAATGTGTAAAAAATCAATTTTTTTTCTCGAATTATAATTGGCCACATTGTATACATTTTTGCGCAGGATGAGTATAGTAACCCCCTTTCAGCTCAGTACACCCCTAAAAGACGAGAAGCCCAAGATCTGCCACGGGAGAGGCTTAAGTTCAGCAATGGACGAGAGTAAGCAAATGATAAGGTTTAATCATTAAGGTGCGTAGCCTGTACACTCGAGCGAAGTTACTTGTACACCTAGGTTTAAAGGTCAAGCAAATTTATTTGAGTTATTCTTGTAAAACTATACGTTTCATTGCGAGTGTTTAACCGTATTTATTATTATTTTAATTAAAATAATAGGCTTGCGTTTGACTCCAACTCTCCTGATGTAAAGCGACGGTGAGTTCTAGGATGTGGCACGCTTGTCTAGAAGAAACCGATTTACTCGCAATTTGAAAAGGTCGAGATTGTAGCTATCGGGAAATAGATAAGTTAAGAAAGACAAGATAATAGATGAGAGCAGCGAATTCAACAACCTAGCTGTTCGCACAATAAAAGTATCTGTATCATGTAAACCGTGTATTTGACTTGCTTGACTGTGGTTCTTTACTATAGTTAGAGTATTCAATAAAATTTGTGACCCGATTTAGATTTTTTAAATATGGATAATGTTAAGGTTAAATTCCATGTAGTTAAACGTTTCTCTGACTTCTTTGTGCCTTGCAGCGCTTCGCTTGTTTGAGGAATGTTCTGTGGAATAAAACGTCTACAGCTTGCTACAACGTAGAGCGTTTAAGTCGTAGAACATCTACGACGTAGAGTCTTTAATATAGAGTCTACGCTGGTATGCCTAGTACTAAATGCCCTTGACTATTAATGTTTAGTCTTAGTAGGGTCCCGTTTTTATTTTTCAGTACGGAATATTAAGGAAAACGATTATTTTACTTAAATAACTGACACGTGTTAGATTCATTTTGTTTAAGAAGACGGGTTTCAACAATCAGGTACAAGTGAAACACCCTCTTCTTAAACAAAATGAAAAAACAACGATTCTTACTCATCAATTTTTTTTTGCGACGCTGAATTAGAGATTATTCTTCTATTTGCAAGTCGGTTAAATATACGCTTAAAGTTGGGGAGCTACATTCATATAATAACCCCTAATGTAGAGTAAAGCTAGTAAATAAAGTGCGAGCTATCTACCATACGTATGATAACGCGATGGTTCATTGTAATGCGATTAGGGTGAGACACCACCGCGCACCGTTTACTATATTGCAAGTTTATAAAGGTAAAAAACAATAGACTTTGTAAGTACACAAATATTTCGATATATTCTGTAACCATCCGAGTTTAAAAGGATTCTTAATGGTTCTTATTTTCTTATGTTAATAACAAAATAAGAAAACTAGTCGGTTATATGTTTCTGAATGTATTACTGATATATATTCAGTTTATTTCGAAGGTGTAATTTACTTTGGAGCTTATCATATTAAAAATATTAATTTAAAAAAAAAGGTTTAATTCGTCAAAATATGATTTTACATATGTCCCTTGATTTTTTTAATTAAGTCAGGATAATTTTTGAAAAAGTCTTTATTTACTAGACGGTTTTGAAAAGTTTGAAAGTTTGTATAGTACTTCCCAAATGGACTGGTCACTTTTTACAAAATCGTTCCCATTGTTCGAGTTTTATACGTTTCTGAGGGTAATTAATATTTTACTGGGGTAAGTTTTTATATTTGTAAGTTATCGCGCCTATCAAAACGAAATCGTTTATTATTACATTTTAAAAGTTTTACCGTGTTTCATTCGCTCACTTTGGAAACTAGTTAAAAACACTTCAGTTTGCTTTGCTACGAGCGCTACAGTATTTATGTCCCGGTGGTGTTAAAGCCTTAGAGTGCCGTGAGAACGCGGCACGTAAACGGCCGTCCGTCACCAGTTTATCGCGCGGGTTCCGTCCCTTTATAGTTTTCCAGTGAAGTGTGGGTTTTTCTATTCGATTTATCGGGTTTGAATATCAATTGTTTACTTACAGTTGGTCTTTTTCGTTATTTTCGGTGTTTTGTGTATCAGGTTTTTGTGGCGGGTTTTTCAAGCTTGAAGCCTGATATCGACCTCATATTATATCAGATTTTTATATAGAATTAGTACTTATTTGTATAAATAAAAAAATAATTATCTTAGGTTAAACCTAAAATGTACATTAGGTCTGATGTAAAAATTTCTTTTTTAGAAATATTCGATGAGTAAAGTTTCGTTTAAAAAAATCCATTTTCACCATCACATTCGCATCGCAAAATCTATCGGTAGCCTATCGGATACATTTTGGAGAGATTGCTTTGGAAATACTTTATGTAATTCAACATCTCCCTTCTACAATCGGACTTGTAATATATAAGACGCCACCAGGTCATGGTAGAGGTTCCAAGGACTCGCACTTAACACTTTGCGTCTACTTTTATTGTACGATATGCCAGGTAGTGAAAATCGCTCCAGAGTTCTCATTTTCGTGCCTGTAAAAAAACTTGCGTAAAATAGATCAAAATGTTGTCATTGAATTTGAAAATTTGTGTAAAAATGTATTGGCACTGAAATCTAAACTATCAGAAGAGGTCTTCAAAACCACTAAAAATAAACTGTTTTACAAACTTTATGTATATAAAACGTGCCTTTTCTAAAATCGACATGCTCTACATGAAAATCTTACAATGTACCTAAAATATAAGCTATATCCTATTTATTCCATACATATATTCCGATCACGCGTCTCTGTGTGTCTAGGGGTAGAGGATAGGGGTGGTTTAGTGGGGTATTCCTCTTTGGGCACTGATTTTTGAGCACATTTTTGCACCACCAATAGTTGTCGTGAAATTTTGATTGGATTACTTGCTTTCAACCAAATGAAACATTAGTTACGGCGCTGTTTACCGACTGATTTAAATAATACTAAGCCAGAGACGTGAGGAATACTTGTTCCATATTTTAAGAGTACGTTATGTATTTACTTATATACTTTAAAGTTGACAAATACAATGTACACGTTCAAACAAAATAATTTTCCAAATCGGTCTAGGCGTGTTGTGTTAGCGGAGAACATTCTTTGTTTGATACTCACCAGCTGGTCAGTTATCACATTTTTACCCGACGGTCCAAAAAGAGTGTAATGTTTATATATTTCTAAGTTTTTATGACCTTGTATAGCCTAAATCGGAAGACCGAATTGATCTGCGAGGTGTCATTAGATATGCACATGGTCATATGCTATATTGGTTGAATCCCACAGATTCACTTCTTAAGAAACAGTGAGTTAATGTTTTCGCAGTCTGATATTTTTACTTGTAAAGTATTACTGGAGTTTATTTATACTATTCCTTATGATTAGTGATATGAGTCGCATATTTATAGGTGCGTAAGTAACGGGTGTCAGAAGTGGATTACACCGAAGTATAAGTTGGTTTAGGGGTTGAAATGGTTTTAATAAAGTCGGTTAAACATAGCCCGAGGTGGAGTTAGTTATCTTTGACTTTGTATGCTGACGATGGCGCATGTTTGTGAACATGGCTTTAGTGTTGTATTAATAATAAACCAATTTATTTATTTCAGGCAACTAGGCCCATACAATAAAAACCTTAAAGACTACATACATACAGACATACATATTAACACATATAAAAATAACACTTGAATAAAAATGCAATTTAATTTCTGTGTCGCTTCCCAATAGCGGCGGAAAACTAGCCCTGTCCTAGTAAGATAATGTTGTATGTAGATTTTGTAGTTTATAGTGATTTAGAAGTGTAATGTTATTTTCGATTCGCATTTTGCGGATTCGGATTATTTTTGTACTGACTTCCAAAAATTGCGAGATGTTCAACTTGACTATATCTTTATGTTTGTTTGACTGACATTGGGACTGATTTTATTTTTATTTATTTTTTTCGTTTGAAAGTACACCCTTCAATGTTGTCCCTATTAAATTTTGTCAATATCAATCCATTAGTATGGTTTTCAAAATAATATAATTGAAAAAAATTATCGACGTATGTTGAACTGAAGTCTACTAATTAACTAATTGCAAATATATTTTTCATATAACTCAGTAACTTATTTCAATTTCTATTTATTTGTTATGGACCTTACAAGTGTCTCTGTTTCTGGTAAAATCTTTCGTCTGTCGTTGTGTTTGTTGGTTTTGTGTAAAAATATCCAAAAATCATGTACAACTATTGTCAACTACATAAACATTTGTGTCACGCCAATCACTTCGCACCTCACTCCAAAGGGCTCTAACCCGAAGGTCATACGGAGCTCTATTCTGGTTTACAAATCGCCCCAAAACCTTCAACAATACACCCGAGACAGGCCGGGTTAAAAATCTCATTCGAACCTATTTTAAGAGTTGACGCACACATATCATCTCAACAAGGAATAAAGGGGATCGTTACCGCCATGACCCGAATTATTCGATTTATGTTTGGCTATTGTAATGCATTAGTCTCATTGGCATCGTAATGGTATCGCATCGACTCGAAAAATATATTTTTTAACTAAGTTGATTATTAAAAATATAAAACAAAATCAAAATTGGTTCATCTATTCGGCATTCAGCTGCGATACCACCGATAGATACACACACACACAAACAGATACGTCAAGTATGTAAGACCCCTACGAATTTGCGTCGGGCGATAAAAATTGACAACTGACTCATCATTAAGTTTCTTTTATTTTCATTTTCAAAACCATTCTACTAGATCGATTTAAATAAAAATATGATGCGACCACATGAGAAGTATGTCGCAGTCGTATTATACACGCCGCTTCACAAGTATCCGTATCACTCTCAACTTTCACGTACTCAAAACCAAAATAATAATAATTCTAAATAGCACCAAGCGTAGGGAATAATACTCGTGAAGTACCTATAATGCTTACAAACTGAAAATCTCCATTGAACTATAAAAATAATCTAGAAGAGATCGTTATTAGCTATTGGGCCGCCTCTTGTGGCACTACAAGTAAAATTATATTTTTGTATTTTTAAGTTTTGTATGTCTACAATAAAGCGTTCATTAATCTACCTCATACATTTTTAGAAATGCGTTCAAATAGCCAGACGATAGATAGATGCTGGTTGGGTCAGTGACTATCCGTTTCAGAGTTGTTATGTCTGCTTCATCCTTTATGGTGTCAACCGCTTTTTGTGGTACCCTTGTCAATGGATCACCTGACGTGATCGTATTAGCAACACTATTTGTATAAGAATATCATCTATTTGATGTCATTGGATATTTTTTACATACAAGGGTTATTGAATGAGGGGTGTGAGAGGGTCGTTACATAGACTGCTGAGAGGTGGTCAAGTTTAACCTCATAGTAGATGTAATTTATGATTTTACATCATAATTAAATCCAAATAATTTATTAAACAAAACTTAGCCTATTAATATAGTTAATTTACAAGTTCTAAATATTAGTCTAAGAAGTACATTAGGAAGTTTGGTGTCTATATTATTTGATGTTAAATGTTACATTACAATAGTAGTCTTGAATTTGTAAACAAATAAAAGTAGGCAGCGCTCCTCTCACTCGCACACTCGCCGGCGCGTCGTACGCGTGACAAAGAAAGGTAAAGAGTAAGATGCACGAAACCTGCATAATTCAGAATAATTCAAAACTTTTGTTACTAGTAAGTACATTTGCCATAGCGAACACAATTTTGCTTGCCCCTGTATATTGTTACGATTGGCTATGACGGATTCGGACGCATAAGACAGACGCCACGAGTAGCAAGAGGAGTTAGAATAAAATGGCGCCATACTTGGGCATACTACGCAATACAAGGCACCTGTGTTTGATTTATGTTGTGTAGATATCTTGTTGAATATGTGTATAATACGAGTAAATCTGTATCGTTCAAGAAATTATTATTTATATTAGCAGGGTCTCTACCCTGTTATCAATATCTCGACAATCTTTTGACTGACTTATTTTTGATTGCATAATTCTGGTTTTTGTGTATATCTTTTTATTGTATCCTTTGTTTGGTTAAAGTTTTTTTATTCGATTCTCATTAATAATTGATTAACGTATTTTCTGCCAATTATTATTGAAATCTGCTGATAAATGACTTTGCCAACTTTTCGTAAGAAATCGCCCCAAAAAATGATTAAGAAATACGCTCCTTGCCGGACTATAAACGCACCTATTTTGATTAATAATAAATAAATAATTAATAATTAATAACTAAACAAAGCCATCGAAATACAAATATACAATATATATCTTGATATGATATTGATTTTAATTTTTAAGTATATATTGTTAATACAAACGTAACATGACTTGCCTGTAACGAACGTTATTTAAAAAGTTTACATTTATTTTTATGTTAAAATTCCGAATACCTACAAAAACTATAGTTTTTCTATGCGTATCACAAATCAACCCCTGAATCTAACACGACCAGTGGTAGGTACACGTACAGGTGACGTCACAGTTTCAACGCCTACCCTCGTCAGGGGTCACCTGGGGTGGACGTTACCACTACTTCTGCGGGATTATTATTAGGGTATATTATATTTTATTTTTTACCCGACTGCGCAAGAAGGAGGGTTATATTTTTCGAATGTATGTGTGTATGTATATTTCTTTGGCACGCCCTAAAATTTAAACGGCTTGTCGTTTTTTTATTAAATTTAAATTAAAGATCTGAAGTGGTTCTTAAATATGGTCACGGCCCTTCAGATACATGAATACATATTGATTGCATTGCCATTCATACTCGTAGTGGTAGTGCCGCTAGCGGCTAGGCACGCTGCCTCACTCTGGTGGTGAGTTGGAGGTTCCGGATAATCTGTCGATCAATGGTCCTTACGTTATCTGTTATTTTTTTGTTAATATCCTATTTTTCTTAATAAAGACGCTTGCTGAGTAGTTAGTTATTTCAAAAATGTATAGATATAGTTACCAAGTAGATGTTTAGGACGGAAAGTTCACTAGTAACCTAAAATAAAAAACTCAAACGAGTTTATTATGTATCCTTGTCTCAAATCGAATAGAAATGCTAATATATGGTTATCGGTTAGGGGTGTATACTAAGCCGAAAGGGAGAAATCTATATTCGCTGTTTCATACATTTTGAAAACTATCAATAAACTTTTTGTATGGATCAGATACATTTTTTTTTCTCGAATTTAGGGATGGAACCATAATAAAAGTTGTTTCTTAGGATGAGTACAGTAACCCCCTTTCAGCTTAACATACTCGTTTTGTATATATATATATATATATATATATATATATATATATATACTAGCTGACCCGGCCACGCGTTGCTGTGGCTATTTTATAGCGTCAACAACACGTGGTAATTATGCTGTTAAAATGTAGCTTATATGACATGTTCGTAGATTTACCATAGCAGCGCCATCTATTGATTACTTACTCAACCCAGTCGAAAGGTATCGACATCTGTTAGAATCATTTGGAGTTAACAGATAATTATGACTGTCAAAAAATAACAGACAAATAATTAGCAATAAATTAAAATTGCGACTTTAATTTGAGATTTAAACTATCCTATCTCTCAAGTTGGATCGAACTGCACATGGTGTGCGAATTTTATTATAATCGGTTAAGTGGTTTAGGAGTCCATTGAGGACAAACATTGTGACACGAGATTTATATATATTAAGATATATGTATAGTTTCTTGTTCCTTGTTTATTTTTACGTAGGTATATATTATTCGCAAGATTGAATCCAGGCTCTGTTGGTAAGAATTGAATCTCCACTAGGGTTGCCTATTGTTATGCTTGAAAACATGTTGATTTTTTTATGAAATATTTAGCTGGCGTTGCTGCCGTCGCTTTGCCCACTTTAAACATAACATAAGCAAACAATTGAAAATTAGTCTTACCCTATAGTTAAAACACCCTTCAAATTTTAGTAAATGTCTTCTCATCTTCTAGTAAATGTCAGTCAGTCAGGAGTTTTATTTACATAGTAATTCATAATTGCGCCATTGCAAGATTGTTTGGCGGTAATATTTAAGTTTTTAATAATAATATTTATTTATTTAAGGGTACTTCTGATTTGGGCAGTGATTCCCCAAAAATGGGTAAGATTCAACTGAGTTCAATAACTTTTGGCTGATACATGAACACAGCCTTTTATAAGAATATTAAATAAAATAAAACTATCAAAAGTAAAAAATTATTAAATAGCGAAGTTAACAGTTCACAGCATTACTAGTTCAATACCTTTTTATTATTATTCGTACTTTCACTTGGTAACCCTGATATCGATATGTCGATATATCGTAGTGGGATGTTTGTCGACAGTTGATTGGGGCTTTTGAACGTGGCTGCGATCAGATTTGCTAGTTGAATGAATTCTCCGTACAGTGTGTGTATAGAGTTTTGGCACGTCCGGTGTTATACGGCTTATGACGAACGTCGGTTTTGTAGAACTACAACGTTGCTCAAAATTAACTGTAGCTTGATTAATTAACTTTTTTTTGCCTTTTTCTTTCTGAGTTTGCTGTAAAGGGTACATCTGTCTATCTATCATAATGAGGACCATTTTATGAGGAGAATTTTCCCTAGTGTGGGTGTAAATTATACTCCACCACGTCGGTCGGCCAAATGCGGTTTGTGGTTTTTTTTTACAGATTGACTTGCGTTTGGCCGCAACTCGCCTAATGTGAAGCGACAATACGGCCAAAGATGGAGCACGCTTGCCTAGACAATTTAGTCGTAACTTGAAAGAACCCAGATGTTCCCTATGGTATATAATCTATGGGCTCTTACAGTTCAAAGCAGAATTTCTCACGATGTTTTTCTTGCATACATGTTATCTATCTCGCTAGATAAATAACCTATATACTATATACGGACGTGTACAATTTCACTGAACTATATATAGGTAATATACGCCCAAATTCATTTATCAATCAATAATCGAATCAAACTTACCAACATTAATTAATACATCTTGCCAACTCAAATTGCAATCATACACCAAACTATAGAGAAACATTTTGTTACCGTGAATACGCATTAGAGTTATACTACCTATATGATCTATGTCTCTTAAAGTCGCGAGTTGATCGGTTTCTTCTAGGCAAGCGCGCTGCTATAAAAATATAGGGAATAAATGTCTATACTTTCTTAGTGTGATATTGGAAGTTCATTAGTTACGGATATTTTTAACCGACTTCAAAAAGTAAAAGGTTCCCAAATTTGTCTGATTTGTTTTGTATGTATGTTCTCTAATTTCTCAAAGATGGCTCAACCTATAAACTCGCATATTTTTTTTTTCAAAATCTGTTAGGTAGTTTTTATTTGGTTGACTCTATATAGCTTTGTACTCTATAAGTTTTGTCTGCTAAGTTGGGTAGATTTTCGCTCTTTTTTTAGATAAAGCCAAAGTACACAATGCGCTGTATCTCAACACGTTGTGTAGGATGTCATGCCGGCCATTTTTGTTTATCGTATTGTGCACCGCTGATACTGCCATTTCCCCTTGAAAGTGTAAACATGAGTGACGTACACGCGAGAAGTGACGTAGTTTGACTTGACATGCGGTGACGCGTGTGGTTGCTCAGCATCGTGCGTTAGGTGTGTCATTCCACATAATGTTTCCTACATTACAACGTGATAATTCGTGCTGCGCTGTGTTGCTCTCCCTTTAAAGTAGTACTTCTGTAAGAAGGGTGTCGTTGCTACCTTAACGTTAATTTATTCATATAAGACCAAACAACTAACTAACTGTTAATTAATCTGGTACAGTTTGTGTTAAGTTAATTTGACAAGTAATTTTCTACTCACGTCCCGATACGGTTGAGTTTGGTTAAGTTAAACATTAACCTAGTATGGTCGGGTTGGTAAATTATAAATAAGTTTATCTTACGCTCTTGGCTCCTTAACTTTATACGTTATTTCTGCGGGAGTCGAACCGTATGTATGTACATTAGTGTTTTTATTTTTTGGTTTTGATGTACCTTTGCATGTAAGGGCAAGTGTTCATAGAATTGTGAACCGTTTTATTTAATATAGAACAAACGAAAATTAAAAAAAAATAGTTGCGGACGATTCTTAAATGTGTAAAAATTAAATTATAAAGAATTGGGATCGTCTTCTTTCTTTGAAGTTGGATAAAAGTTAACAGCAATTGTAGTTATTAAAACTTTTGTAAAATTATATTGGTGCTTAAATCAACGCTACATTTGTAAAATGTAAACATTTCTTAGGCTAATTAAATGACCAACCCTGATATTACGAAAAAGTAAATAAGCTGTTCCTTAGAAAAAGTTTATCCGTCGTTGACAAAATGAATGAAACAGCAAATTTTTTTTGTCACTAATTTTGAGTTGGTCCGTTAGTGAAAGTTGTTCATAGTGTCCCTTTTTAAGCTTAGTACACCCCTAGCCAATAAACCTGTATATTTACTGCTTTCGCAAATATACGATTGTTCGAAACTTCGATCTTGACGCAATACCTATGTTCCTATCTTGTTAGATTAAACTAAATGTACGATAAGTCGGCTATAATAAGTTTGTAGCTTAGAGGTTCATAATGTTACTTTGTTCAAGTTTCAGTTCTTGTATTCAGTATCAAAGGTAATTTATCTATTCTGGTGTTGTTTATTATTGTTTTAGAATGATAATGGGAATATTTTAGGGCACAAGTCGCCAAGAATAAAAAAAATTACTTGAGTTCTTTATGAGTCAGTATTAATCTAAGAAATAGTGATAAATATCATAGTCTTTATTTTTAAATAATATTCGTCGTTTTTTTGGTGTAAAATACAAATACAAAATGTTTTATGCAAATACAAAATGGTTTATAATTATATTTATTTTATTATATAATTATAATTATATTTATTTTATTATTAATTTATATAATTATATTTATTTTATTTATATTATTTATTTTATTTATTTTATTTATTTTATTTATTTTATTTATTTTATTTATTTTATTTATTTTATTTATTTTATTTATTTTATTTATTTTATTTATTTTATTTATTTTATTTATTTTATTTATTTTATTTATTTTATTTATTTTATTTATTTTATTTATTTTATTTATTTTATTTATTTTATTTATTTTATTTATTTTATTTATTTTATTTATTTTATTTAACTTATTTATTTTATTTATTTTAAGTATATTTATTTTTTTAATGATTTATTCATGTTAAAAATTACATATACTCGTGTGATGGAGCCATGGCCACCAAACTAGGCGAAATTGCCTGTATTTTGGCGGATAGCCTTCCCTGTCAATTAATTTGATTAACTAATAGTACAGATAATGTAATGTTCAACTTAATTAATTTAATTCAATTTGCAGTCATTTTACCATGTCCATACCATGTCAATTTATAAATATTATTAAAATACTTATTACCCTTAAATATAATATAATACCTAAACAGAAACATATGTTATTATAAACTAGTTTGTAAAGCTGTATTACAATTATTATTGATAGTTTTAAATGTCGATGGAAATAATCCAGTTAAAATAAATGTGGCATCAGTACATTAATTTAATATTTTCTTTGTTTACAGGTATGTAACAACAATGTCGTTTTTTTACTTCATGAGGTCACTTTGCTACAGTTACAAATAAGGTTTTTAGAATTACTTTTTTTTTGAAAATGCTGTACATTTACCACCACCACCATAAAAGAATACATTATCATAAAGAAGACCCGTGGTTTTTTTTTGAATGTGTAAAAAGGTTTGATTTAAATAAAAAAAAATGCCTACCGAAATGAAATAAGTGACGCCCATTCAGCCAGTCACACAGTCTAAACTAGTATATCAATGCTTCTAAAGTGTGTTATTTATTTCAGGTCAAATACAAATGTCACAAATTATCATAATATTAATACATGTCACAATAAATAAGTCGAACAACCCACCCCGAATCGTATCCGGAGCAAAGGTACCCATTACGCTGGCTGCGTTACCGCGTTGCGTACCGACTAAACTAAAACTTCCTAAAAATTATATTCATCCCTTTCTTACTTATGAAAACAAAAATAAAAGGAGAAAATTTTACGAGTGTCAAATTAGGTATGTTTAGTAAGTTTGGCCTGACCGAATCGGGCTCATTTATCACAAGTATGATATTATTATTTTAGTTTGAATTATTGTATTGTATTATCTATCTCGCCTGTTAAAGTTGCGAGTGACCCCTAACGTAATTCGCATAGCAGACTCGTCCAGTTTATTTACGAAATTATGAAACTAAAAGACAATCTCAACTGTTGTCGTTATCGTGCTAACTTTATAAAATGCAGTTAGAAGAGCGGAGCTGCGAACGTTTTGTAGTTGAAAAGCGTACGGGTGCTCTCAGTTGGTAGTTAGAGCTTTGAGAGTTGATCTGTTGCCGACTATGTTCTACTGCGCGTGAATTTTGTTGTTGTCAGGTTGACACAAAATATATTCTTTAAAAAAACTTGGTGAGGCGCGAGTCGGTCTCGCGCACGAAGGGTTGCGTACCATAATCTATACGACATTAGTTCGTTAAGTTGTCGTTATTCATCATCGTTATCTTCTTTTCCTTATTCCTCGCCGCGGGGTCGGCGCAACACGTCTTCCTCTTCTATTCTGATCTATCAGGAGTTTACTCTTCTTTCACGCATATCCCGAATTATCGTGCATGATGGTACGGACATGTCATGCGCAAAGTGACTTGTCCTAATGAATTTTATATGCTTGTCCATACCGTCGTAGTCTATCACTTTTTAACTTATTAAATAAAATATTTATTTTATTCTATTTTTAGTATTTGAACTGATGAAAATTTAAAATAGTTTGTCCATTATAGCTTGTTGATGTTATAATATGTTTCTGTATTTTAGGACTACGATTTTGATTTGTTCTACGACTGTACAGATTTTTCATTATTTTAACGTTGTCGGAAATATATGATCTAGCCTAGATCTAATTCTAGCCGTTAAGGGGGCTGTATGCGACTATCCAGAAAAACAAAACAAATAAAAATAAATTGCGTGTTCCTAAGGAGATACATTTCGTTCGCTTGTTCAATCAAATAATAGCTAATAACAAAGTGTAGATATGTTGTCATGATAATATCTGTCACTGCCAACTAGCCCATTCCGAGGTGTCGACTCTAACACCTTTATATACAGCTGTTATACAACACTATGAATAATTTACTATTTGATTGATGCATGCGTGTCGACGAATTGCTGTTTTGTCCTAGCTATAGTGCTTAAGCAAATCAAAAACTGAACTAACGTGATCTTTAGCGAACCATTTTTATTGTTGTGATTGTATGATTGATTATTTTTTTGCTGTTGGCAAACCTTTTTTTGTCGTTATCTTATGTTGTACCGGTGCTGCGCAAAGGTCATGTCAGGTCAGGTTTCAAGTCTAAAATGTATTTAAAATCCTGCGTCATTCATATAATAAAAATGAGACGTGAAATCCGCTTTTTTCCGTTTTTAACGACACGTTGTTTGAGGCGTAAGAGCGACAGATATCGATATTTGTCTGTATGTGCCTCATAATTATAATATACAAAATTCCCTAATAACTGGTAAAAAAAATATGCTTCTGACGCATAATGACCAATTTTCAATATGACACATCAGTATTGAGACGGATTCGCAAAATGACGCATCCATACAAGGAAACATCTGATCACGACGTACGTTCAGTCGTACATTCAACAAAAATAATTAACGAAATTTACACATACTTAAAATTCAGGTACAATAATGTCACTGCATACCATAATGTTGTCGTATAATAGTCTGTACTGCTGTTATTATAGAGCGCATAAAGACTTCTGACGCTAACAAAGGTTAGATATCCTTTGTTGTAGACAAACCCGTCAAGATACGGTTGAAGAGGTGTTGAGTCGAACGTCTATTGTCCTATTGCGGTCCTGGACTGGGAGTAATGTAGATGGATTTATTGCTCTACATAATGTTTCATTGGAATTGAACAAATTTTAATAATATTTATAAAACTAACGTGTGTTTGATTGATATTAACACGTCTGCACGTGCGAGACGTGTAACCGTTGTAAACACGAACGACTTATTTCATCCCTGATGAACTTCACCGAATGTGAACTAAACTATAGTTGGACCTTTCCAACATTCAGGTACACTGAAAATCAACACTTGAGCTGGATGCACGACACCGACAGTCTCGATAAGTAATATCTCTAATATTATCGCATGCATTGATATCAAATGAAATCCAATATCATAATCGTGTCTTTGAAAATTTACTAATAAAAAATAAACGGTTGCTAAAAGCGATATTAATAATTTGTGTTTTACTAAGTTTCGCAAGTACAAAATGTTCTGATGTTATTGTTTATCGATTCTCAAAATAGGAGGGCATAATAATGTTTTTTAAGGTTTGATACGTTATTTCAAATTAGTTATTTATTACGTTATTTCAATTTAGTTATTTATTACGTTATTTCTCGGACACGGTTGGACCGATGCGAAAAAATATTTCTTTTATAAATGACTAGTAAAGCTTCTGGCGTAGTCATTTTGTCAACTTTAATCGAGAGGTTTAATATTTAAATATATATAACTGAAATATCGCCGCCTGACGTAATAAAGTGGGTAATCACTTTTGTAGAACATGTTACGTTAATACGCTTTATTAATAATTGTTTCGACGGCAAAAATATAATTATGCCAACAAACTTTGCTAGCTTATTATCGAGACGCCTACTCGTAATTCCTTAACAATTTTCACATGTACGTTCATTTCGCATACTTAGAAGCCGTAAATTACCGCAACCCCGCCGTCGTCTTATTAAATACTTACGCACGCATTATAATTACGAGGATATTAAAAATTGCACGTGTCACATGTATTTTATGCCCACGTACAGGGTTAGCTGTTAGGGTGTAATAAGAAAAAGGGGGTCAAAGTAGAGCGACCTTTATAAGTAGTAGTTTTCCAAACTGATGAATTCGTGATTACATATTTTACCATTTGAGCTCATGTCATCCGTGCTTAGCTAAGTATATATATTTATTGAAACCAAATAAAATTTGGAACATACGTTGCAAACATGGCAGTCATATCGTCCTACTTCCTACTTAAATTATAAACGTGAAAGTTTGTAAGAATGTATGTATGGATGTATGTTTGTTACTTTTTTTAAGCAAATATTGTTAACACGATTTGGATAAAATTTGGCACGGATATAGTTTAGACACTTGATTAAAACTTAGGCTTTTTTATCCTGTATATCTAAGGCGCTGGTAGTAGTCTAATAAGTCTTTTACGGCATCGGAACTGAGTTCTGCAAGGATATGATCATATCTTCCTACATCGTTCCTATTCAATCTGTAAGTAATTTCAATAATGCATTGTTACATGCATGCTAAGTACAGCTTTATTAATAAAAGCGTTTTAACTTACACCATCTTTTGTCTTGTTTTATCCATTTCAGAACGTAAAGCGCCAAAACAAGACAAACAACGATTAAATTACGACGCATGTATTTATAAGGCTGTTAATGTAGAATATGCAGCTACTGATACTTGGCGAATAAAGTTTTCATTGATAAAATTGATTGAATGTCGGATTTCCGTAGCACTCTAAGCATGCTACGAAGTGCTACGGCTCAGCGTAGCACTACAGCGTAGTAGCTACCATACAATGCTTGCTACGTACGCTACGCAAGTGATGTCGCGAGTATTTTGACTAACGACGATTAATATGTGTATGAGAATAATTTATTATTTAAATCAGACAACCTTTGGCAAGGTTGACTAAACCTAACGCTTTTTATTATGATTCTGTGCAAAGTTTTGATATCTATATCCTCTGTAACTCTAAGGCTCTGCGTCCATTACTGAAAAATAAATCAAGTGTCATCATCAAAATATATCTTATATTATCTTCTTAATATCATTCCAATACAATATGATTTAATAGTTAATGCAACCGATGACGTTATATGACATAACTGAAGCTTGAAAAATTTACTTTTGTTTATCAATATGTTATTTCTATCACTTGATCTACCGAGCCTACTGTGCAACCTTCTACCATCATAATAAATGGTCTCATTTGTCTACTTTCATTTGTCAGCCACCTGAATGGAGTGTTTTCCATCTTCCATTTAAAAGTGAAAAATACGGTTGAAGACCTTCAAACAATTCTATTCAGGGCCCTTTTTAAAGAACTTTCACTCAGCGTCACCACAACGCACCGCCTCTATTTGAACGAACGGTAGAATCTATACGCAGTATCACAACTTGTTATAATAGTATATCGCAGGAGGTGCCAGAAATAAGATTATTGACGCCTTTTTGGCTGAAAGGAAACCAACAGTATCCGCTGACCGTACGGATCGTTTCTGGCATTTGTCGCTATCGTATGGGTTTCATTAGTACAGGGTGGTGTACAGATCCAAGCATTAGCAGCCAATCAGAAGCCAAGAGGTTTTGTTAAGATTGGTTGAAAACAATGGTCGGACAGACGTGACGCAAGAAAAATAAAACGCGTCGCTCGCTCGGTCTATTAACACTCTTGCTTTAAAACTTAATAGGAAATTTTGGAGCTTTTATTTAAATCAAAATCACAGAAGAAAATAACTATCGGGATGGAAAAATTTAAATAAAAAAAAAAATATGGCTACCAATTACAAGTTCTATATTTCTATTTCAATATTTTTATATATTCAATTTAAAAAACATTAAATTAAAAATTTTGGTAATATTTGTGGGAACATGGGAAGTATCAACAAAAGTATTATTTAGTAAATCGCCCCAATCAAGCGTCTCTAAAATACTTAAAAAATACACGTCGAAATGAGACCTTCTCGTTTTCTGTAAAGTAAAATTGTTGAGTACTTAACTACTGTATCAATTTCTACCATCACCCCGAGGTCGCTATTCAAAAGAAGGGGAGCAATAAAGAGTGACCCGCTTCACGGTGCGACCCCGCTCGGGGTTAATAATTCAAATGTATGGACTCTCCGTGAGCCATTCAACAAGTTACCTACTCTCTACTACCTACCCTGTTACTCTTACAACTGCTACCTTAGGGGGTGTGTAAACAACTACTCAGTTTTTTAAGGGGGTGTCTTGAATTGTGAATTTGTTTGTCTTTTTTTTGCATTAAGTATAGTTATTCTGTTTTTTATGTTTTTGTGTCATTTAATATAAGTATTTAAGTTATTTAACTGAACAAAGAAAGATGTGTCTCATCTTCCGGTCTGTTTGTTTTTTCTTTCGTCAGTCAGGTTTTGTGTTTGTTTATTTTGTACTTGCGTAAAGGTCTTAGTTTGCAACTAACCTTGAAGAGTCGTAGTGTATGGTTCTACGATTTTTAATATTTTTTTAGTTTTGAGCGATTTTTATGGTGGTCGTTGGGGTCGGGTCGGACAAACACATTATAACATAGTACTTTATCTGTTTAAGTATGGTGTATTTGCTTTTGACAAAATAAACATTTCATACATTAATAAATATGGGAAATTATTGAAGTCAATATTTATACACCTATTTTAATTATATTTGACTGAATCATTCTTAGCACAACTTTAAGCAAGTGTAAGTAAGATAAAAACGGATCAAGTGTTTTTTTTTAAATCGAGAAATTATTAAGATCATAAGATATGATCTCTTTATTGAAAAGAATTAGCGTTTTAAGCTGTTAATGTAATATGTTCGTAAGAACATATTACATTAACAGCTTAAAAATATGCTATATTTCTAATCGCGTCCTTATCGCTGTTATACAATTAATATTTTTTATAGGTCAACGCTAGCAGAACTACTAATTAATGTATTCCAACTACTAACTAGCACCCTCGGCGTTACCCGCGACATAAAATTAAAAAGAAATATCAAACTTTGAACCCCTATTTGACCCTCTTAGTGAAATTCCAAAAAATCTTTATTAATACACCCCTACACACTGGCCAATTTTTATGTCTCAACGGTTTAGGCTTTACATTGATACCTAGCGAATAACAGTCAGTCAGGACTTTACTTTACTTACCTCAATTTAGTAACAGCTGATGCCCGCAACTTAGTCCGCGTTGTATTTATTATTCCTTCTCTTTGATTTACCGGGATCAAAAGTATACTATATGTTTAACTTTGATTTATATATCACCATACAACATTTCATTTAAATCGGTCCAGTCGTTTCGGAGATTAGCCCGTACAAAAAGACAGTCAATTAGACAGTGAAACATATAATTTGAAGAAAAACTAAATTAGTTCTCATTTTTTATCATATTACAGAAATTCGACCTCTACAGGTTTATTATATGTATATTTATATATATTTATCCCGTACGTCGAGTTGACAGTATATAAGTCAAGTGAGCGCAAGGGGCTTAAGATTTATATCCGCACCTGCTGACAACAAGGGAGGAAGGTAAATAAAAACCTCGACGCGGTAACTAGGTCAAACAACGATATAAATAAATTATAATCTGTGTATTCATATTACAGCAGCAATTTATGCTGGTTGATGAGTACAAAACAAATCTATTGTTAAACGACTTGAGAATAGGTACGTTCTTATTTCGTGCCAAGTTTTTTTTCAAAAGGTATTGAATAAGAAACCCTAAGTAGCTTGATTTATGTATTACGCATTTATGAGCTGCATTTAATGATTTTTGCTATATATTCCGAGATTTTTCTGCAACACTGACTTTAGTTTTATGAAAATATATATATATTCAGTTCAGTAGCAAATATCATTTAATGTCAACCACTCGACAACAATATTCTAGAATGTTCTATTTTCCTTCAAGTGTAGGTATTCGTTTTCTGCTACAATCGTTATCCAGTTGGCATGATTGCCGCGCAATGACTTGCCGGGACCAGACGTTTAACTTGGCGTTAGAGCAGAGTAGATGATCCACAGAAAGGTAACTAAACGTTTTTTGCTCTCGACTAGACTTCGCGGTATATTAACAAGCTCTTTACTAACATAACTCATTCATATACTATAATAGTGGCTATTCCTCGCGGCGGATCTCGCGACGCAAAATAGAATATAAATACATTTTAAACTTTGAAGCCCAATTTGACCACCTGAGGGGTTCAATTTCCATAAATGCTTTCTTAGTACATCTCTCCAACCTACCTATATAATGAATGCAACTTATAAATTTCATGTCTCTAGGTTCAGCGGTTACGGCTCTACATTGATTCCCAGCAAATATCAGTCAGTCAGCTAGGACTTAAGTTTAATAAGTGGCACCAACGATACCGTAGATACGATTATGTAAATTAAGTAAAAAAAGATTGCATTAATTTAATATCACTTTTATTTGTATATTCTGCATCTATTAAGTTTTATAAAACCAAAAACTAAGTAACTAATACACCTTTTTAAGGAGTAATCAGGTGGCGGCGATATAATTCTTCGCATCTCTAACTATCGCTGACGATTGAAAGCGTAACAATAAAACAACTAAACAAAATGTTATAAAGTTAAAATTTAGAGAGATGCTAGTTTGTTGAAGGTTGAGTATGTACCGGTGAAAACAAAGTATATCCGCGAAGTTTTAACAACATGAACTTATTATTTTCAAGACTTATCGATACTATATATTTTACACATACAGTTTTACAAATAATGACGTTACAATACGATATTTTTGTACAGTAACGTAGTCAACAATTGAATACTATTGATGTCGCGGGCCTTGTGTTCACTTGTATATCTGCGTCACGCGATTTCGCCCATTCACAATTTCTCCTTTTAGGTTTTGAGGTTTGTGGTAGCAATACTATCGTTATTCACGCGAGTCGTGCCTCTGCTCCGTCACTACTCTACGCTCGCACGTTGTTGCGGTGCTATTTGCTTTGTTAACTTAGATTAATTGTTATACGGTGAACGAGTCGAGTTTTGTTCGCGGCGTTTCTGTTATGTGTTGTTCGAGAGTTGAACACGTTGTTATCTTTACGTGGTTCTACGTGATCCCTCGAAATTTCCTAGTATTTTTGTACAATATGTGGTTTCGTGGGAAAAAAATAAGGTGTTTAACTCAACGTCTCTCAGCATTCAGAATATGAAAAAAAAACAAATATCAACTTTATTTATTTTGTAAAACATGAGTATTGACATTTATAATGATTTCTATTTGTAGATAAGATCTCCAGGATAGATTCTCAATACTTTTACCAAAAAGGATGCGAATTAATTTTAGAAGATAATTATACAACATTTTGTCGTGATTGGTTGGTGGTTGTTGGTACGGTAATTTGTTGATTGGACAAGGGTTGGATCTGTACGCGAGTACCAACATCAAAACAAACACTTTTATTTTGACATATTAAATGACACAGACTTGAAGCAAAAATGCTTCGCTCGCTACGTCAATTTTAATATAAATTCACTTACATGTATTTGAAAGGTGTGATAATATTTTACTATTGCTTTCTTACAGTAAATGTGCTTTTTCAAAGGGCAATTCCCAATAGCATTCGATAGTATAAGAGCACGTATAAAATGAAAAGTTTCTGCGACGTAGATAATGTTCTCTCTAGAGTTTTGTTCACGTTGCAAACGAATGTGAAATAACGGGCAGAGGTGTTTATGTCAGCGGCTATCTCTATAACTACGAACTGTTAACCTTGTTGCCTTCTATGAACTGTTCACTCAACTAAATTTTTTTCTTTCGAAATGTGAAGGAAACAAATTGATAATCACTCGATGACTATTACAAAGGTCTTCATAAATTTTATGTTCTGCATTATAGCTCTGTCATATAACATTACAGAACCCGCCCGGTAAATGGCGTTAAAAAAATTTACGTGGAAACTGTAAATCAAGTTCGTCGTTCTGCCTGGTTATGCTTTTTATAGTTTACCGTGGAGTGGCATTGCGTGGCGTGGTTCGATGACACGAAAAATTATATATTTCGGATGTCATAGTCCTAATTTATAAGAAGACTTAGGACAAGTCGATAATGATAGCTAAAAAAACTTTCTAAAATATTATATAGACAGAGATTTCACGTATAACTTTCTAACAACGCTATAACATTATATAACATAACATATGAATAGCTAATAATTTAATTTAAATAAATACTCGTATACCTGTTAAACCCTAAAACAATACCTGAATTCTAAACTATTATCCTTTAAGGGCAGACAAAGAAAGGGTAACTCAAATAGATCAGCTATTAAACTGCCTGCCACTAAGTAACTAGTGTATATTCTGTGGCGAATTTAGTACTAACTGTTGTATATACTGTGTCAGGGTTATAACTAACTATTGTGTAAACTGTGGTACCACGTAATCCGAGTGTCACGTCCAGTTCGCTCTCTGCTAACCGTTTGAATTCGGTACGTTATGCTTTCAATTAGGGTTGCGCCACCTAGAGATAAAGGTGAGTAAACGAAATAAAAAAGTTATTTAAGTTGCAACTTTCGTTAAGTGTGTTTGGATCTGCCAACTGTAAGCGAGCATAAAAAATCAGACAAACATACTGACAGATGAAGTAATATTTTGGCTTGAAACGGAGATTCTTTGCACGCTCTATCTGAAACTTGAATTGGATAAAAAGACACTTTTATTTATACAAAACAGCTAGCCATTTGACCACCAGCTTGCACGAATACGGAAGTGACCACTTTGGCCTTAGGTGGAGCATGCCTAGTCTGATATACACTGGCTCAAGGAACACACTGCTCTAAGTACTCGGCGATAGATTTTGCAACTTGAGTGTGGTGGCTAGCCAAGCGAGCTTAATAAAACGCCCTACCACGATGCTATGTTTTTCTGCACCGGAGCTCAGGCTTTTCTTGCGAAATTCGCAGGATCAAACCTCAAACCTCTCGCACGGCAATAGATACCAATAAACTAACCACTTGGCCCTCATCGCTATCAACGTTTATTATTATTTAGTTTACGTGTCGGTTTCTATTTGTCTGTTTCTTTAGAAGTTCTTATTTCCAAAACATAAAATATTTGTGGATGTATTTTATTTAGTATCCTAGCGCGAAGGTGCCTACGGTAACCGCGTTGCCTCGTTGAACGACCTTTGTACCCGAAACAATCCTTGCGGCTGAATAATTAATTTTATACGACACTTTTGACTGATTTATTACTCACTCTGATTTTAAACTCAAGTTCAACCCTATTGGTAAACAAGGCAATCCAAACAATGGATGCGTTCACGAATTAGCCATTTATAAGTACCCTCTTTTGTGTGAAATTTAAAATTTAATTTATTCGTTTTTGAATGGCGCTTTTATTTCCTGGGTTTTATGACGTCACCAGCGCGTGTCGGCTTTTTAGTGGGTACTTCATTTGTGTAAATGTGAGTGAATATATTACATTTGATGGTTCCGTATGATTGTCGGGTACGTTTATCTGAAGTATTTTTTTTTTTGGAATTTCAGAATGTCTTTAGAATTTTTTACGAACTCATTATCGTATTACATTATTATTTTTACTCTTACATGTCGTAGATATTAATAATACTAGAGCTGAAAATATGTAATGCTGGTACTTTTTACGAACCTAATTAAGTAAATGCCACTAAGCCGCTACTTAATTATTATAGGTAATTAATTCTGTCAAACTAAAACAGTTTTCTTCTAAGCTGTCACTGATAAATCAAGAAAAATCAACACATTTTGCTAAATACCGAGTAGAAATTAAGTAGTAAGTTTAAAAAATAAACGCAGTTTGGTATTTTCTCCTAATGTCAAAACTATTTCTTTTCGCTATTACGAGAGTAGAAAGGGAGCGCAGGGCGTTGGCGGTCCGCGGAAATATGCTGGCCCGCAGATTTACCCGTTGTACCGAGCAGGTTAAAGTAACTCTATTTAAAGCCTACTGTCAAGGCTTGTACACGGGTGGTCTGTGGTTCAGCTGTTCACAAAGATCACTAAATACCATGCGCGTCCAATACAATAATGTTTTTAGGATGATGTTGAGACTCTCTCGATTCTGTAGCGCCTCTGGTATGTTTGCTCGATACCATACTGATGGATTTCATGCTGTCATTAGAAAAAAAGTAGCATCACTGGTGAGGAGGCTTCTAACAACAGCACCCTGAAAGTCGTGGCTGATAACCCGAAAGCTCCTGTACTGAAGCATTTCATGCGAATAATGATTTCACTTGAAATGCCTCGGAAGTACATGACACATTTATCTTAGTTACATATATAGTTATTAAGTTTTAGGCGTATTACTAACATAGCATAAGTAATTCTTAGTTGTAAGTAGTACTAACAAATGGACTATGTTATTGTCTGAAATAAATACTTTGAATTGAATTACGTAGATATTTTACCTCAACCTTTTACTGCTTTTGATTCAATACAGTTTTTCATACTTGTCTGATGGCAGTTGCTAACGTTAGAAGCTAGAATGACTAAACGCATAGCAAAACTGGGCTGTCTTAGAGGTTCGTAACTAACAGAACCTACATACGTTGTTTGGTTCAACGTAGACTCAGCTTGGTCCAACATTGGAGCCAACGCTCATTTACATTCATAGCTCCAGGGCTGGCTTGGAGGCTCAATCTTAGCCGTCGACGACTGGCCTCCTTTTGACTCGCTGGTAAATGGTAAGGGTGCAGTTACTATACTAGCTGTTAAAATTTAGTGGTATAAGAGAGTCAGATGAACGGAAATATATTTTTTCTACGCTATTTTATAATAAATACTAAAGGTCTAACATTTATACGAAGTATCATGTAAAACTTACCAGGATTGAAAAAAAAAGGAATGGCACTTTTTAATTTCTTTATTAACATGCCGTAATATATACGTACATCTAAATTAACATCTAAATTCATCTATTAAAAATGTTTCCCACATAAATAAAGATGAGTGTATGACATACATAGTTTCTACGCTATACTATGATTGGACGTAGGTACTAGAAATCTTAATTACACCGCTGTCTCAATATTTGCCTACTAAATCGCTCTTCGCTTTTAGTCTGTACACAAGCTGTGTATGAAAAATACACCGCGCCCAAGCCATGTGTACGGCCACGAAGCTTTGCTTTTGATATCTTCTTTGTGGTCTTTACCCCACCCCGGGCTACGACTGAGACGATTCTTTTCTTTCTCTTTAATATTTGCCTGAAACGAGACTAAAATTTACATTTTTAAAACAGTTTTATCTCAGCTTGTTTTATAACGCTCCACTGCAACAGAAATGTGACATTTCAAGCGGGGGGTACTGTTACGGACTTTTGGAAGCGGGATAGGAAGCGCTGGGAGCTAATGAAGTGATTTATAGGCAAATTGATTTTAGGTTTACGATACTTTAACGAAAACCTATTTAGCATTAAATTTGTTGCTTTATGCCTTTTCGGTAACGAGTTTTTATACGTAAAATGTTTAAACTCATGTATTTTTTTTTCTTTGCTAATATAACTAAGATGTGCATTTTATAAGTCTTCTTCTTTGCCCTCGTGTCAGAGTTTCTAGGCTGCCCTAAGGCCGTTGGCATGGCCTACGATTGATTTCCTAATACAAACAACTGGGGCCTATTATTGTGTTTTTTTAACAATATTCGTGTTACATAAAACGACTTAAAAAAGCTTTCTTCGAAATGGTTTTGTAAAAATGAGATTTAAAAGTTATTTGTTTACTTAATTAGAATATCTTTTCAATTCAACTGTTAACAAAAAACAACGTGGCCGGCTAATTGTCACATAATTTTATCCTGACCATCTCCCCCACAAATTAACACGAACTGATGAAGAAAAACGACATTTAATGAACGTGGAAACAACAGAAATGGACAGAAAACAACCAAAAGCGTGCGTAAGGAAGGAAAAGATTCGTTTAGATAACAATCTGGGTTTAAGTAATGAGCTGAAAACAGATCGTCAATGACGGACTGAAATACAAAAAACGATGGTTCCGTACAGTTTATTTAATTCGCAGTAGGTTCACATTGGGTGTCGCTTTATGTGTATTCTTTCTTTATTTTCTTAAAACATATTATAAGTGTGAAATTCAGTAGATGATTAAGCTAAAAGTTACATAGTAGGCCAAACGCTAGGTTGTTATTGAGCTAGCGATGCGCGCCTGCTATGTATGTCACAATTTCGTTCATTTGTCAGTAGTATATTAAAATTTTTGCCAGTGCTCGCATACAGGACGTATTTTTCTAATCTTGATGGAGCTTGTATGCCAGTAACAGAAGTTATTCGACTGGGGGAGTCTTTTCCTATAACTAAAATAAGAACGAAAAATTTCGGTCAAGGTTGTCTAGATACAAAGTCATGATAAGCTGTTCGTAAAACTACCGATTTAGTAACGTTATCAAAGTAATAAAGATAAAAGTGTTTATTATTTACAAAAAAGTGTTGGGTACATGCGGAGTAAATTAGGTAAACAGTAAATAAAATATAAAGTAAATTAGCGAGTACCTGTACTCCACACTAGGTCTCCGGAGAGCCTGTGTTGTGTGGAAACCGAAAAAAAATATGTCATGAACATCTCCTAATTCAATATTAATACATCTGTTTTGAACAATAATATGTATCTATACAATAACAACGATCTAATCTTTCTTTAAAACTTCTTAGAATATCCTCTTCGTTCAAGTTGCGGAACCCAAAAGAGAATTGGTGTTGTTTCGTTTCACTCGATTATTATTTCAGTCGGTTATTTAGCGTAATCGAGTGGAACGATTACGTCTTGATTTGAATAATCGATGCGTTTGTGCGAGAACGAGAAACGGACGATCGAGATATCCGGACGGGTCTATTAGAGCGTGTACGCACTGCGCTACGTGAGATAATAGTAGATTAGTAGCCAAAGGCTGTAAGGCATCAATTGCAGCCCGAGATATTTAGGCGCACGAGCGCAGCGAGGGCGCCTATAGTTCGAGAGTGCAATTGATGCTTACATCGAGCTAACTACTCAGCTTTACATCTCGATTGTGAAGTAAGTAGAAAAAAACCGGCATTACAATAATGAAACATTTTAATTGCTGCTTCAGCTTCCATTTTCATTGAATCGGGAGTGCAGCTTATATCTTCATCACTTGCACAACTCATGGTTTTTTCCTACCACCTACCACGTAATTATAAAAAAACCCCAATAACAAATAATATTTAAATTAAAAGTTTTCTATTCCCGGCTTTTTCATCTTTTATAAAATTATTTTTAACAATAACGAAATTGAGCTTCGCCGTTGGATATTTAAAATTGATGACTATTATACTCATACGAAGACAAGGCTGAATAGCGAAGCGACCTCTTTTGTCATTGGGCTGAATGCATGATGTCTATTGCCAGTATGATGGTTAGATGTGCGCGAACTTTTTGAAAGAGTGATGTTTTTTTTTTAATTACTTACCGCCCTAGGGCTTTTCTAGCTACATTATTACCCTAGATTGCTAATTGGTCATCTACAAGCCCCATTTGGGGGTAATAAGGACCTACTTACCGAATATGAGAGATGTAAACAATAATTATACAAAATAATAATCTACTTAGTACGCTTTTTAACAAATTAGTTAATAATTTAAAATAAAATGTGTTAATGATGTATAAAAATATTTCTAGTAACTCAAAGCCAGCCCTGGCCCACGTGCCCAGCAATGGGGCAAATATGTGATATGTATGTAAAAAAAAGTTAGTATATGTTATCCTTACAAGCTATTTACCTATTTTATAACTTTTTTATACTGTTAAATTTAAGTGAGTTGTAGTCTAGTCGGTAAACCCGTTGTCTTGCAAGCGAAAGGGCGCGGTTCTATCCCAGGGTAGTTCGAAAATTGAATACTTTACAATATTTAATTTCGAGTTATTTTCAAAAACTTATTACCCATAAATTTTTATTTTTACTGTTGCACTATGCCTGCGCGCCATAGTAAAATAAACCACCTACTTATGAAAATTTGACACCTCACGATCAAAAACATTAATTTCAGTCAATAATACTCTAATATTACTCGGACTAGGTGCAGTGCGTGAACGCTGTTTCAGATTCTTGTATCGATTTCATTTAATATCTGTTTGCTGAGACAACGTGAAGTTTCAATAGGAAAATTAGATTGGATTATTAGGAATTATTATACTTGGAAAAGTTTATTTATGTTTATCTGAAGCTTTGAGACCGAGTGTCTTGGAAATATGCTAATATTTGGAGCAAAGCGAATTTAACGCTGATTCTGTATACAACAATATACTTAAGAAATAATAACACATATAAGTTGATAACTATTTAACTACCATATTGTGCAAACATTATTCTGCTCTAGTGTCTGGCTCTGGTAGAGTGACATAGGTTAGTAATAAAAAAAACAACAAGTATAATATATCGTTTTGAGCGATAAGGCCACCATTTAAAAGCTGGTATATGTGTATAAGTTTTT
Organism: Ligdia adustata; assembly: GCA_947049295.1. Taxonomy (NCBI): domain Eukaryota; kingdom Metazoa; phylum Arthropoda; class Insecta; order Lepidoptera; family Geometridae; genus Ligdia; species Ligdia adustata. The sequence continues at coordinate 7,475,220 of OX346239.1, forward strand.
CTTTTGTCATGTTTTATGTAATGTTGGTTGTTTATAAATAAAGAGTTGTCTTATCTTATATATATACCTGTTCTTTATATATACTATGTGGTATACTTATATCGAATAGGGAAGTTCTTTCTCATATTGTTAATCAGCTTCACCTCCAAGATAAGGATAAAATAATATCACTATTTACCGAAACAGTAATATTATTTATTTCAGAAGAGGGAGAGAGAGAGAGAGAGAGAGAGAGAGAGAGAGAGAGAGAGAGAGAGAGAGAGGGCGAGCTTACGTAATTTGATAACCGCTGTCTAACTAATCAATTGTTTGTATATCATAAATATAATTTTATAAGATAATAATTCTAAGGAACTAATGATATCGAATGTTATAAAAGCGAAATATAACATTGTCTCGCGGGTAAATAAACCGATCCGTGTGGGTGTGAGGGCGCGGGTTTGTAATTGTATACCTTCCAGAAAATATATTTATGTTTTATTTCTAAAGATTTTTGTAAGAAAAATAATTGTTGGAAGGAAAATATTCACTTTTTTATTTTAGTTACTACCACTCATATCATACCACACACAAGCGAAATGGCGCGAGATCAAATTTATTTTCAAGCATGCACCTCTGTGTTTTTCACTCGTGTGCATATTAGAATTAATTACCACGTCCTTAAACGGTGAAGGAAAACATCGTGAGGAAACCTGCTTGTCGGAGAAGGTAAATAACTTTCAAAGATAAGTGGAGTCCCAATTTGGCCAGCGTGGTGGACTATGGCTTACACCCACTTCATGAGAAGACCCGTGCCCAGCAGTGAGACGCTATGGGTTGATACGTATATTATAAAATACTTTCTGTCGTGGTGTTACCCGCGGATCTCTAATTTTTATAACCTATGTTACTCAGTGATAATGTAGCTTTGTAACGGTCAAATTGTTTTTCAAAATCCAGTCCAGTAGTTTTTAAGTTAATTTGTTATATACAAAAATACAAATCTTTCCCCTTTATAATATTAAGTTTAGAGATTATAAGATTTGTTTACTATAGTGGAGTATTGTATCAAAATTGTTTTGGTTAGTTCACCCACTCCTCACAATATCTGGATAAACTCTTGGCCGATATATAATCCGATAAAAAAGCCGCACGTAAGCGGCTTTAAAGAAATCCGACTGCAACAAATGTAGACCACTGCATATTAACAAGTGAAACCGCGAGAAGGAACCAGTATAATCCCATGACCATTTGCAGATAACAACATCAAAGAATCCAATGACACCTCGTACATCAAAATTGGTCTATCAGTTTAGGCTGTAGAGGGTCACAAAGAGTTATACATACATACAAATATACAAGCGTATTATGCTCGAATAACATTAACCACCTTAAGGGCAGTCGGATAAAAATAAAATATATAATATAATTTCATGGGCGTTCTTCCACTTCCTCCTTGACTATTATTTCTAGGTGAACTTTCAAGTTGATTAAATCGTTTTGCAGAGCAAACAAGTTTCCCGCCGCAAGATGGCCGATTTTCCCGCGTAGTTGACAAGTTCCTAGGTGCTTAGTTGCATAGTTTCATACCGTTACAAGTTTTTGACTGTCGTCGGTGATGTCGCGAGATTGCACGAATTTCGCCGGAATTGCACGAGTTTTGCCGAAATTGCACGAGTTTAGCGTAAATTACGGTTAGTTGACATTAGCGCGCTTAACAATGGGGTTCGTTTGTTATGTATCGGATTAGCAAACGTTTTTTGCAGTACCAAAATAATGTTCAAAATCAATTTCTTCCAACCTGCTACATCTAACCGCTCTTCTATTTGGGCTATTTCTCGAATCACACTCGTTTGTATAATTTTACTATGTATGTCACGTTAAAAGAAAAACATATTATCATTTTTTGCCAAATCGAAAATTTTGGAACAATTCGTATTCTGAACGTTTACGCTATTAATCTTAGCTTGGTTTCCTCATTTCGCGTTTATTAAGAAAGTTTCAGAAATGCATCCTATGTTCGAATGTATTTTGAGACAAAGCGTCGAAATTTTGACGACATTTCACAAATTAATTGCAATAGTTGTGAACTAAGTGCTGCTACACGAGAGTGCTACGAGCTTGTGACATTTGCAATATTAGCGTTGGATTTGCATGTGAATTATATTATAAAACTGTCAAGGTATGTGTACAGTAATCCCAATATGTGGGCTCTTTGACTGCTGTGTTTGCTTAGCTTTTGTATACAGGTTATAGCTGTATGTAGCATATTAATAATAAATTAATTCGACGACCATTGTTCCGATAGTCGTTTCGGAAAATGGCCTAATCGCTAAGAGTCTTGACCAACATCTAAAGAGACTCTCGCTTGATGGTTGGATCAAGGGTCAGATACAGAGAGCGGTGGACCTCGATACGGCACGTATTGTTAGGAGGTGCCTCTCTCTGTAGTCCCTACCACCGATAGCTTGGCTCCTACCCCGCTGCTGGCGGCACTCTATGTTTAGTTTTTTTATATGTATGTTTTGTAAAAAACTTAGAATTAAAAATACAAATATAAATAAAGTGTAACTAGTATATTCGCTTATTATTTCCTCCGACATTTGTATTTAACAAAATTAAATTTCATAACAACGTTAAGAAGAAACGAAGCGTAGTTATTTAGTCTCGTAACAAACGCGGGCCGGCGGGTGTTTCGCCTTAATTCGCATTATATGAAGGAAAACATTATTAAACATTCACCTATGGGGAATTAAGTGCGGGCGTTTTTTGAAGTAGGTTATTCGGTGTTTATGACGGATGTTAAGTGTGTCGGGGTCGTCGACCTAGATATTCTATTCTAACTATGACTTCACGTGGCTAGAAAAAGATGAAACACACATTTTAATGATACTATAAATCAATTTGTAACGTTTAGTGTAAATCCATAAAGTTTATTGAGAGATCTAATAGGCTTGCATTTGACTGTAACTTGCCTGTAGAGAGCGACGATGCGACCTAAGATGAAGCACGCATGTCGAGAAAACTGACCATGCACACACGACAGTTGCTGTGTGTACAATAAGGTCAATAAGAATTAGGTAAGCCGGTCTGTAAAATAATTTTGTTAAAATAATCATAATTATTCGCGACATTGAAATGAAATTGTAAACAACAGAACAATTACGTGAAAATGAACCCTTCTCGCGTTGCCGGGGTCAAAATAACCCCGGGGTCGAATAGGAGGACCCCGGGTTGTATTCGAGACGCGAATATTGTTAGGCTCATTACCGGCCGACGCCCCGTATTAGAGTGTCAGGCTTTAGAGGTGAATAATTAATTTATTGTGTTACAAACTATTCTGTTATGATAGGGTTTTGTGACAATACACGGACGTTTACGAGTAAACTATCTCACTCAGAAGTACCTAAGTGCTTACCGTTCTATTGTTTGTTAAACTTAGTCATTTGTAGAAGTGAAATTAGGAATATAATATTTGTGATTAATTTGCCGAACGAGCGAAGCCTCTGTGTGTGATTTTAAGTCTAAAATATGTACTTACTTTCGTTTTTCACTACTTCCGTGGTGGCTTAGGTGGTATATTTGCTTTGAGACAGACGCGGGCGATCCCAGCTTCGGTTGTCGGAATATATATTTCTAGTCTGCGTGTCTTTTACATCAGTTTTTGTGTTGCATGACAGATTAGTTGACTAATCATCACATCATCATTATCTAGTTACCATAGCACATTCTTTGCCTAGTTTATGACTTGAAAATCTTTGTGTATCCACACAAAGTTGTCCCATAAAAAAGGTATATGTTGTTTTTGTGGTTTTTGTTCCTTCTAAATTTAGTATGATATTTCTGTAGTCTCGATACTTTCTATCTTTTCCTTCTTCTCAAATGCGGTTAAATACCTCATTTATAAACTCGTCTTTTTAGCTTCTAATATTTATAAATTGCCTCATAATAATCATCATTCGCGCTAATGCCACGATGAATGCCTGAATTTCATCTCGATTATCATCTCCATTTCACTTCATATGACACAAATTTGTCAATAAATAAAATTACTACGTGATTAAGTACTCAAATAAATGTCAGCTTATGTTTATTTATGGGAAAGTTTCTGCTTGATAATCTTTAAAACAGATTCAGTTTTAGATTTGTTTATGAAGTGGGATGAATTTCAATTATTGTATAAACTACACTGGAGCTTAGTTATATTTGACTGGTTTATGTTTTGTTTGTTTAGTTTAGTCCTTGTAACGATGTTTATTTGTTAATAATACTTTCAGTGACGCACGTGGTTTTAATTCGGGTTTTGTTTGTAATCTCTTTATTAATTACTGGCTTTTCCCCGCGGCTTCGCCTGCGTTATATTTGTTTTGCTTGAAAAAATAGCGTATGTTACTCTCCGGCTCTCGAACTATATCAGTGCAAAAAATAAGTACATCCGTCGCTGAATTGGTGTCAAGGATAAGAACAAACAAACCAATAAACCAACTAACACATAAGTGTGTTTGTTGGTTACGAAAGTGTATAATATGTGTGGAGATTACTGATAATGAGTGAGTTTAGCCACACACATGCTTCTCACACTAGTGTTTCACAAGTTTGTGTGAGTGAAGTGAAGATTTTTGATAAAATGTTGTCCAGTTATAACGTCAATTCCGTTTCTATTTTCTAAAGTTTACATACTGCCGTAAATTAGTTGTTAGGAATTATGTGCTACAATAAAATAAAACTACAAAAAGTGGCTTAAATATAATCGGTGAACACCTGCTATCGACCACACAGATGCACCATCAAAGTATAAATATAATAATAGCCTTATCGCCTTAAAGCAATTCCTTCCAAAAAATATGATGCCTTTGAATCAATATTTATTACAGAAATACTGTCGTTGAATGAAGTTACGAATCACAACGTCATTTTCATATATTATTGTTGTATTGTTCAAAAAGAGCTTTATCATTATGAATTAAATGTATGAGTTATCAAGAAAATGATAATCATCAAAATCTATTGATAATTGGCAAAGTATTTGAGTAATAATCAAACAAAAAGTACAATCCTCTGTCTGTTCTTGAAGTCGGCAGAAAACGTATTAGTCTTCTTAGTTCCAGATTCCTGAGGAGTAAAGTCGCGGATAGTCCGATAATAGCAATACAATCGTGTTCGGTTCACCAACTAGAAGTACAAATAAGTATCCTTATTTCGCTTATTCGTTCAAAAAAGTGTTTTGCTTCGCTTGAGACGTGATTTTCTATCGAGCCCATCGGACCGCGAGTGACCCAGTCGACCCTGTACGATCTCCCGGTCCCCGGGCGGCTGGGGTCTATTGTACCCCGCGAGAAGACGCACGTATTGTAGGGTTACATTGAAGAATGATTTTAAGAATTGTAAAAACATGCTCAAGTAAATTAGTGTAATGTATTCCAATTCGGAATTCGGAGATCTTGATGGAAATTAAAAAATAATAACTTACCTGAATGTGATTTAGTAAAATATAATCGAAAAACCGAAAAAAGCTATGGGCGAGGTCATTGTATTGTATGGGACAAACCTAGTTAGCTTTTGAATATAAATATGAAACAGCTGATTTTTAACTCGAATATCGGTTCTGTAGCTTATTAAAATATGTACGTATTTACAAGAACTGTAACCCCTCTCGGTTAACTATACACCCCCTTAATTACCCTGTATGTCTAAAGCACACTTAAAAACGGAAACAATCAAATTCACGCCATCCCATAAATAACTCCAAGGGCGTAAAAAAATAGAATGTTTATTCTCATCCACGAAATATGTAACATAAATTTTAATATAAAAACAAAAACGCTCTGACGATTATCGTTAGGGTTGGCAAGCGGTTGTTTGAGTAACTTCAATTGCAAAAAACATTATAACAACTAAAGTAAATTATAATAATATACATTATTCAAATGACGCCGATCAATTACTAAAGAACGAGATTCCAAGACAAAAGTCGGTTTCTTTCGCATTAATGCGCGAAACATCGTATCGTTAGAGGTGCGAATAGCACATTTCGCCTATTTCAATGCTTTTAAATCTTTAATACTTAAATTAAATAAGATTTAAGAGATACTTGGCCGAGTGAGCGAAGCTTCCTGTGCTGCGAGTCTAGCAAACTATTCTTTTGTCTGTCCGTTTGTATATTAGTATGTATACTATGTATACACATACGGAATATCTGTCAATAAATGTTAAAAAATATTTCCCAATCTTGTATTTTAAATTGAGATTTCACTACACATTATTGAAATGTTGATTAGTACCCACAAGGCACTAACCGTTAAGCTAAGTTGCCAACCCTAACGTTTAACCGTGACGTCACATTCCCGCGGCCATTATGAAAAGTTACAACGTCGTTCAGATACGGATATGTGGGACACACCTGCTAGGACTGACCCACTGTCTGACAATAGAGCACGAACTTTTTTTTTAACAATTATGATCTCTCTGATTTCATGATTCTAGCATACAACATACATACAAGTAGCCACTTGTTTGAGCTACGAATTGCATTTGAACTTCAAAAAAATTCGACTGTATCAACTTAAGACCACTGTATGTTTACAAATTATATGGTGGTAGGGCGTTTCCTATCGCTCGCCTGGGTAGCTTCCACCCTTAAGTTGTTAAATCTGTCCCCAAGCATCTTACGATGTGTTACGACAGCCTCCCTTAAGAGCCAGTGTATTCCAGACTAGTCATGCTCTGCTCCATCTAGAGCCACAGTATCGCTGACTTCCGTGGTCGTGCGAACTTGTGGCCAAATGCCTAGCTGTGTAGCATAAAAAAAAGGAATTAAGTCGTAGATTGCAACTAGTATACCCTGTGACCATCTGCAGGTGACACACAGACAAGTCTACAATGAGACCTCGCATATCAACATCAGTCTACCTATGCATATAGAGGGCCACAAAGTGTTTGTTGGTCATACATGCACAATTAGATTGCATGGTATTATTTCTCTCATAAGACAATTTTATACATCATACGCATACCTTATACTTACATTCATACAAATTATGTAAATATAAAACAATTTAAGTGCAAATATCTCTAACGATAGGTATTGTTTTGAACAACGGGAACATCAAATTGAATATTCAATGAACCGATTTCGAGTTCCGCAAATAGTTTTTATGTCATCAACTTATTTGAGACAGTAAATATTTATATTTGAGTTGCCGTGTCTACTGCTAGTTAGTGAAACTGATTTTGATGCCCAAGATTTATTTGGTATTTAAATTTTGTCGTGGGTATTTAAAGTTTCAGCGTCAGAGGAATTAATGTTATGGTCAAACCCCTCGGCAATCGGTATAATATATACCAGCAACTTAATCTCTAAGCATATGTTAACTTAAGTAAATCTTACTTGCATACAAATCGTACTCTTTTATACATCTTGACTAACGTTGGTTGCTCTACGTTTTTTTTTATATTCGGGGATTTTAATAGGTGGAGTATTTTTTCTCAAAAACTCGAAAAAATTTGGAACAGCTGCTAATTGCATCCACTTGTAACTTGTGGCATTTAGTATGCCGTCAGTCCACCTAGTGGGAAGCCTACCTACGCGTCTTCCGGTTCGTGGTCTCCACTCAAGAACCTCTCTTCCCTAACGGTTACCGGTTTGAGCGATGTGTCCAGCTCATTGCCATATCTTATGCGCTATGACGGTAATTCCGGTCTTTCGACAATAATTCTCATTGTGGATTCTAACGCGCGAAGACACTTCAAGCATAGCCTGTAAATTGGTCACTAAGTAACTTTGAGCTTATCCAACAGGCCAATCTATATATATATATATATAAGAGTAAGTTCTGACTGACTGATATTTACTAGGTTACGTAAATCCTAAATCGCTGAACCTAATACAGACATGAAATTTGGAGGATGTATTTCTTATAAGATGTAGGGGTGTACTAAGAAAGGATTTTTGGGAAATGCAATCCCTAAGGGGGTTGAATCGATCGGTGAGCAAAGTTTGAAACTTCGATATGCTATGGTTCTGTGAGCTCAAATACAAGTTCCTATACTGTTAAAAATACTACGCCACGTTACCATGTCAAATGCCAGTTAATTTACCCCAAATATAGACAATATTTCACAGTGATCGGATCAGTATCGTTCGGTGTCGACTCCCCGGAGACTATATATTGGTAATTTATTGCAATCACATTACCATATCGTCGCGCTGCTGTCATTCGGAACGCATCGCTTCCGTTGCGATGCACAGCCTTTGAGATAATATCAGATATTATAATATGCTAGCGGTCCTACCCGGCTTCGCAAGCGTTATCTTTGTATTCAATGAAAGAATTTTTTCTGTCGCCTGTTAGTGTACTATATTTTCGTGTGGATATTGGCATTCGCGTACATTACGTGGTCTTTTCTATAAGGTAATGTAGTCGAAATATGCTATATCCTTTTTTAATTTTAAATATGAAAAAATACCGATTGTATTATTTTCGTATTTCTTTTATCTAAAGTCGCGAAAAGTTACCGCCGCGAGGTCAACTGTTTGCAGAACGAATTGTATTTTAAAGAGTTTATGATTGCGGTAGAATCGTAAACTCTGTTTTCAATGTTGGTGAATCGCTTCGCTTGTCACGCGACGTTTCTCCACTGAGTCAAAACTGAGTTTGATTCCAATGGTTAGTATTTTACATCTAAACATATTATGTGAATTTATTGGCGTACGTTATTAATACGTTTTAAGCAGAGAGTCGTAATACATTATATATCGCTTTAGCACTAAAATTTGTTTCTTGTAATTATTAGTAGAGAGTTTGTCTATTAATTTCCATGCATAGTATAGTATATGTATTTATATATATGTCTGTGTAGTTATATTACTATTGATTGTATTTATTATTATTTATAATAGCTGTTTCCTTGATAGTGTAATTATTTTAAGGCCTCTTTTATATAAGTTATTATCATTTATGTGCATGGTTGCTTCGAAGAGATCGCTTTAAGCGATAAGGCCGCCATTTAAAAGCTGGTATATGTATAAGGTTTTTTTTCATCATATTTTATGTATTGTTGCTGGTTTTAAAATAAAGAGTTGTCTTATCTTATCTTATTGGCCGTAGGGGGGTATCAAAATGACGCGAACACGATATTTCTATTACGATATTACAAAAAGAAAAAGGATAATCAATTTCCCTTTTATATTCAGTAGTTATACTTAATTTTGTGTATCTGCGGATACAAGAAAGAAAGTCTGTAAGAAATCGGTCAGTAAATGGCGCGTTAGTAATAACTTACATAATTTATAGGAGAAATACTGCTCAGTCAAAATTCTTCGGCGACTAGAAAATTCTAAAATTTTGTAGAATATACATTAAGTTTCATCAAGATTCGATGGAAACTAAGAACAATACACGAGTACGAAATTTCAGGAGACATACAAGCACTATATTTATTTTAAAAAAAGTGACTACCAACATCCATTACGGCAGGTGTCGATAAAAAATGTTCAGTTATTTCAGATTTTGATAAAATGAAAACACACGTACTCTTTCGAACAAAAAAAGAATTTTTAAAATGGGTCCACCCGTTTCCGGGAAATCGGGTATCATGTAATAAACATAAAAATAATACTGTCGAATTGAGTACATCCTCTTTTTGAACGTCGTCGGTAGAAACTGACTGTACTAACTGATAGACAAAATGAAAAATTTGCCAGGCCCGAAGATAAACCGCTTCGCTTGCGCAGTCAATTACAAAAACAATAAAGTGACGGTATACAACACATAGACTATACACATAATAGACGAACAATATAGATGAACTCTTAATATCTAGGTTAACAGTTAACCTCTAGTTTTTTCTACGTGATTAAAGCTTTCGCCATCTATCTAGACATATAAATAGCCGAAGGGTTGCGGTTTAAACTTTCCAGATACGTGTTTATTACTCTCGAGCCTTGGAGTAGAGGTTATAAGTTATAAACGATCCTAATGGGAGCTTTTACGAGCAAAAACTATCGTCGTATCGCAAGTTTTTGCAGTTTTAGTATTTCAAACTAGGGACCTGTATTTCGAGGTCATCGCTAGAAAATGTTATTAATGTATAAATAAGGTTCCACATATATAAAGTACTAAACTTAATTTAACCCAAGACACAAAATAGAATTGTAGAGATAAAATAAAGTCCCATTTACTTGGCCTAATATTTCAACTTCATCATTATACTTACCTCACGTAAATTTCGGATGCAAATAAATTTATTGTTGATTATAAACTTAATGCATGTTAGTCTTTAAATTGATTATTGTTAATTATTACATTTCTGTTATACACTTATCTTAAGCAAAGTTTGGAAGAAAAATAAATACATTATTATAATGTTCTCCTACTTTTGTGACATAGATTTAAAGGCGTATTAAACATATAGGTCACCAGTAAGTCAGCGGTACGACAAATTAAAAGTAATTGACCGAGCGAGTGAAGTGTCACTGCATCTGGTATGAATTATTATAATTTATTAGTTGTCTAGATTTTTGATTGGGGATCCTCCTGGGGTGGCATTTAATGGCCGTTTTCAAAAATATCTGTCTAACACAAAAGTAAACGAGGTCGACGGTTCGCTGAATTTCTATTTTTTTTACGTATTCTGAAGACATCATTCTAAGTGAAATAAAAAATATAAAAACACATTTATATACATAAGGTACAATATCAGTCATCATAAACATCAACATAAAAAAGGGCTTCAAGCTTCAAGCTTTTTATAACAAAGTATGTGCCGTGACATAACCGTTGTTTGAGATAGCGTGGTATAAGATATAAGTTTGTGCCGTAATGGGCTGTAAAGGTACTTGTAGACTGGCATCTTTAGGTCTAGATTTAATTTATCGACTATAACATGACGATAAACTTTAATTGTGCTGATAAGTGGCGCTGTTTGCCTTGTCTGTAAAGCCTTTTTTTACGGTCCGATTTGGAAAACTCGTCTCTGGTTGATACTTCCCATGTGATTCCATATAAATTTTATGAAAATGTATGGAGTAGTTTCGTTTTTGAGTTAAAATAACTGAAAAGTTTGTAAAGGTGACTTCCACCTGAAAAGTTTGTTTTTTACCCGATTGCGAAAAAAGGAGGGTTATGTTAGTCGAGTGTATGTATATTTCTTTGGCACGCCCTAGAGCCTAAACGGCTTGTCGTATTTTTATGTGAGTGTTGTGTATAGTTTCGTCTTAGTTGTGAGAGTGACACTGGGTAATTATAAAAAAAGAGAATTTAAGATGATATACAGGTTTAACGATCAGTCGAATTTTTTCGAACTCGCGTCTAACCTCTTTTTAATATAATGATTAATCATTGGATGATCCGTGGAAATTGTGCTTCATGGAATATTGAAAAGCTTTGGACATCGCGGATTATTTTTAAAACCAACAACACGTACTGAGTTTGAAATAAAATTTCCGATAGATAAGAACAAAAAATGCAGCCTGTCTGCGCCTTTATGTTATCGTAACATAATGTGAAATGTCGGATAGTTATGCAAATCTATAACAGTAGAGAATATTAGGGTTCTACCTTTATCGCGTCACCCGAAAAAGAAATGAATGAACAGTGACTTAAAACATGTAAAATTAAAAAAAATATATGACATTAGTCCAGATGGCACTTTTTCTTAATAGTTTTTTCATTTTTGGATTTAGAATCAAAATATAATACCGGACCGATTTAGATAAAACACCTGGAAAATAGTAGATTTTTTCTAACGATCAAGGCGTAAGGAATGAGGAATATATAAAAATTAAGAAACTCTTCCTTATTTGTTCGGTTCTAAATTTGTGTTTTTATTTAAATAAAATGTCTAACTTTCCTTACCTCAATTGAAATTGACTTCATAACGCTATTTAAATGACAATGTCCACAATCGCAATAATTTTTTCCTTCAATTTCAATCCATCTTGCGTTCATTATAAATATCTTTCTAAACGTTTTTCCTCATAAAATCCAATTATCATCGGAGAAAAAAGCACCCTTGCTGAAGTGGTAGTGCAGATTAGAAAATTACAGAGAAGTAGCTAGACTTTGATACGCCCAAGCCAATGACGGTGAGTATCTCTCGTATACAGGGCTATCGGCTAGGGGTGTACTAAGCCGAAAGGGGTCACTGTACCCATCCTAAGGAACAACTTTCACTATGGAACCATCTCTAATTCAATAAAAAAAATCAGCTGTTTCATACGTTTTGTCTACGACGATCAACTTTGTGTATGGAACAGCTGTTTTTTTTATTGAATTCAAAGTTTGTTTCATCCAGTGGAAGTTGTTCCTTAGGATGAGTACAGTGACTCCTTTTCGGCTTAGTACACCCCTAGCCGATAACCCTGTTTACAAGTATCGCATTTAGTATCTTGTTTAGATTATTATCATCTGTGTAACTGGTATATCCGTTCTAATTGACATGAAATAAGTGGTATCCAAAAAGATCGTATTTCTGCTAACAGTAAAGTTGTCCTTGTGAAGGCAAATATTTTTTCGTTTGCAAAGTTATATAACAAACAATAAACTCTACAGATGTTATAAGTTAAAATATTAAAAGTTAATATCCTTATGTCTCTAAAAATATTATTGAAATTGGCTGGTTGATGACGCCAGAACAAACAAATATAAAACCGAGAGATTTATATTTGAGCTAGTTCCAGAGCAATTGAGCTACTACGTTGCTTGTGAATGGCATAGGAAAAAACATCCAGCATCCACGGTGGCGCTTAGTTAAAATACAAGTAATACTTTAAAAACTTAAAAGCCAACTTCAATACGGAAACATTTTTCAGTTAATTTGATTTATGCACTAAACCACTAGATCGATTTTGTTATTGACAAAGAAATGAATTACCTAACTCATAACACATAAACATTAGAAACAAAAGTAAATTCTTACATATAGTGCCACAAGTATTAATTTATTTACTAACAGCATTAACTCTAAAAGAAATCTCTTCCAATGATCTTTTCTTATGATGAATTGCGAATCTCCTCGTTTTTTGAAGTCAGTTAAAGATTGTAGTTTGCACACATATTTTTGTGTACGTACCTTACGTGTGTGGATAAGTCTATCTGTTCTGTTTTCTACTCCGCAGTGTCGGGTGGCAGGCAATAAATCAATATCGGACATTTCGCTTAGCGTCCAGTTTCGTTATCGGTACTTTTCATTCCTTCCGACTTTTTCGGCGACACTGATAATATATCCTAGTGATTGATACCCTTTTACCCCACTGCCTAAAGAGAGGTTAATGTTTTTCGAGTATATTATTGTATATTTGTATGTATATCTAATTCTTTGCGACTCTATACAGTCTAAACGAGTGGACCCATTTTGACGTGCGGATTGTCATTGGATGTGTGTTTATCTGCAGATTTAACATTGTGTGAATTCAACATTTTGTAACTCTACCTTTTTGCCAGTTCAACATTTTAAGACTCATCCTTTTGATGTTTTCAACCTTATAAGAAATAAATATTTTGGCATATTCAACTTTCTGGGCCTGAAGGGTCATAGACACTACTAGTGGCGACCCGCGTCTTCGCTTGTTAAGAGACAGAGTCTGAAGCGGAAAGCAGATTAGTGCCATGACACGTCATAGTTACCTATTTGCGGCATACAGGTAGTAGAGGCCAGATCCATTCTTTATTATATTCACACAAAATATTAAATATAAATTAACGATTCTTACAAAATATTGTGCTACAAGTTGTCGCCAAAAAGCGATCTCTTCCAGGCGACCTTTTTACGAAACTTGCGTGTTTTGAATATTTGTATTCTTTTCATTGAAGCTTAAGTTTTTTTTGGTAAGCAAGTCACTGAAATAAAAAAAAACGTGTTACAATTGTAATTAATCCTTGACCAAAAATTTTTTAGGCAACGCTATTGGTGTTTGTTCGTCAACTTATTATTTGCTAATACTCGTAGTTAAAACAAGAGTGCAAAGTTGCTTTTTAACCGTGTGCTTTTGATGACTGAGCAAGCGAAGGATTCTAAAGTTAGAATCTTGAGCGTTAGAGAGGGAATTAAAAGAGCACAAGGTGAACTATCTTTGCACTCGAGTGCAACACGTAACTTTTCATCCCACCTCAGCGAGGAAATAACTACATACGAAAAATAAAAAAATTGAATCACTCATTTTAGTTTTTTCACTTATTTTTAACAAAAGGTTTTAACAATATGACGTGAAAAGATAATGGCGAGAGAAAACAAATTTAAAAAAAAGTACAGCAAAGAGGTTCCTAGTCTGAGTTTTTAACAAATTAAAATAGGTTATATGATGAATTCGGCACCATAGAGGTAGAAGTAAATTGTTTAAATGAGGTTTTTAATTCATAAAATTTGTGCACACGATATTCGGTACAGATGGGTGAAGATCTATCTCACTTGGGATCCTCTACTATGGGGTATAGATATGTAGGCACTTAACCATAAACTCTGCTCTGTACACAACGCATAGAATAAGAATAACATATATTTATTGTCTATAAATATCGCTCCTTACAAGCAAGTCTTGTTACATTTGAATTATAAATTACTTAAAAAAAAACTAAATTTAATAAACTCAGCCAAATAATTTCTTTTTTTGTTAATTGAGATATGTACTTTATTACTAAATAAACAAAATACAGTCAAAATATTATCGTTATATTAAATATTTAAATAGTCAATTATTATTATTGTATTACAAGTCAATTTAAAATAATATAACAATGTTTTTTTTTTCACATGTAATTGACTATATAATATTTTTAAGATAAATATTTACCTCTTTTTTTCATACCAATACGTATGATGGTACGAGTATGACGTTTCCTTTTTCTCATTAGCCCTTGTTCCGGAGTAGTTGGTGGGTGTAGTGTGTGCTCGAGTGGACTGCCGGACAAACATCGAGTGTTCGTTCCAACCCTCCGCGCTGAACGAGTGGGGCGACCACGACCACGACACTCGTCAATATATTGAGACATTTTATCACACTAATATTATAAAGGCGAAAGTTTGTATATGTTTGTTTGTCCCTCGTTCACGCTCAAATGCCTTAACGGATTTGGGTGAACGGATGGCACGAAGATAACTTATACTGGGATTAACACATAGGCTTTATGTCCCGAAGTATTCAAACGGTAAGATTAAATATCTACCTACATAATCGCGGGGCGCAGCTAACCAAATATATATTTAGAAATAAGCAGTCGTTCTTTTTATAATAATTTAGTACACAATTAATAGAAAGTGAAAAACCGAGTTCTTTTTGGAGCTCCGTTGTTATTTGGAATGATAAATCACTGGACCGATATTAAAAAAAATATTTATATAGGAATATAAACTTTCTCAACTATCACTGCCTTATTTATATCATTCCTAGTACTCGTATATTCGTTCTCCCCTACTTGGGGCGTTGGTCATAGTCTAAGTCGTAGTTTATTACTCTGGCAAAATTCAGGTTTGGGGACATTAATTAAAATCGATAGCTGTGGATAATAGGCCAACCTTAACTTTCTTATTCTCATTAACCTTCTTCGACAAGTAGATTTCCTTACGATGTTTTCCTTCACTATTAGATCACATGCGCTTTAAAGCCGTCCGCTCAATTATCCTAGAAAACTCACAAGCGTGGTGTACGCATTTGGAAGAGAATAAAAACAAACGTTCCGTCCCTCGGCAACCGGTTAATGGTGGCCGTTCAGGGAAGGTATTGGTGCCGGTAAGGAGCTGTTTCCACGAGCGACAAGCCTGGCGACACGATGCGACACGACGCGACATGACGGGTTCCTCATACCGACTTGATTAAAAAAAAATGAATTGAAGTGTTTTATGTATGTTGCCTAATTTCGGAGAGACGCCTCAATTGATTTAAAATTGTTTTCTTTTTGTTTTGATTCAGTTGTTTAATTTGTAAATTAAAATAACTGATATATTGTAAGTCGGTTGATATTTTTGTATTTTATATAAACATACATACCACAGCTTATGCCATTAAATTAGGCACAAGCTTTTGAATAGTAGGTATATATAATATACATATATGTAGTTATATATATTGACGTATGCATTGTACCGGATCTTTAAAAGTTCATTGTTGCCTGGTGTAGTTGTTGTCGCAAGTCTTCGTCGCTTGTCGCAACTTTATATCGCTTGTCGCTCAATTATATTGCTCGTCACAAGTTTCTGTCGTTTATCGTGAATTTCTTTTGCTTGTAGTGAGTTTCTGTCGCTTGATGTGAGTTTCTTTCGCTTGTCGTGAGTTTCAGTCGCTCGTTGTAAGTTTATATCGCTAGTGGTGAGTTTCTATCGCTTGATGTGAGTTTATGTCGCTTGTCGCAAGTTTCTGTCGCAGGTCGTAGTCGCTCGTCACCCACAGTCCGTGTAGGTACGTTGTATCGCGTCGATGTCTCCGAGTGGTACTCAAACTCATTATGTTTAGATTTTATTGCGGTGAGGTTTTGTAATACTTTGTCGTTGTGGCTCTCTCGCTCCGTGATTGTTGATGTTAGTTGTTCGTGATATTGTAAGATTGGCTATAGTTTATTTGTTAGACTAAACAAAAATATTGTACCAGATATTTAAAAAAAAACAATGCTCTACCGATTTTTTTTTTAAATTTATGAATGAGTTTGCTTCCCGGTCGTCACTGCTGAAATACATGATTGAAATTATTTTTTTGTGACGGCGTCGTGCGTGACATACTTAACTTTAAATAAGAATAGTAAAAATTAAAAAACCGTTCAAAAGTTAAAAGTCACAAATTAAAAATGTGTTCTCGTGAGTTCAACAATTCGCAGAACTACTACATATCTAAGAGACCGTCTGAACTTTATTGTGTATGCAAA
Organism: Ligdia adustata; assembly: GCA_947049295.1. Lineage (NCBI taxonomy): Eukaryota > Metazoa > Arthropoda > Insecta > Lepidoptera > Geometridae > Ligdia > Ligdia adustata. Next base: position 7,492,049 of record OX346239.1, read on the forward strand.
TCCACACGATTTGAAGCAAGAATATCTAAATCTTGTTTCGACCTAGATTCATTCATAACTGCATCTAGTCGTGGATTCTCGCGCGCTCACTTCCTTCGTCCTTGCTACGGTTATGCATACTAAATAAATATACAACAGAACATTAAAAGTTGGCGGAAAGGTCAGTGTGACAGGATTATTCCTCTTTGTTCACAAAATTTTGCTATTAGCTAGTTAATGGAGAAATTCTCTATATCGACAATCTGACAATAATTCCTGTCGCTAAAGCTTTGCAGTCTGTTAGAATAAAGATAATAGATCACGAATGAAAAACAAATTTACTAATCTTAATGTTAATACATACTAAATAATGAAAAAATGTTGGATTCTTCATCAACTGTGATCCATTAATAGTATTCTATTAGACTGCAAGGTTTGAGGAATTATTGTCAGATACAAAGACCCCATTGACAGCTAGTCTACGACTTCTAGGTCTGCTTACTTGATGAGACGTATGCATTCAATTTAGAATTTTTATTTTAAAGGTTGTTAACTGTCTTATAATATTAAAATTAATAATTACTTACTTTCGTCTAATTTCACACTTACATTAACAATTAAGAAGATTAGACTCTAGAAAACAGACCTTATTATGTCCACTTAATCTAGTCCAAATGCATTGTAGTTCAAGTCTCAGTTTGTAGAAGATCTCATTCTTGATGTCTATACATGCAGTCATTAAGCTTTTAGCATCTCAACTGAATTCTAGGACCGTTACAAAAAAGCATCCAATAAGTGTTAACTGTACCTACCCAATAAATTGAACTGTAATGCGACTCAACTGCACTTTTTAAATTTTGACAACAAATGTTTATTTTATGAGTATAGTGATTATGATTGAATTGTAATGTAGACGGGACGACGTTGTTACAAGGTAGTCTTTGAATAATATAAAAATATGATTGTTTGATCATACTTGTGGCGACACTTTAATCAGCGGTGTGTTTGTGTTCCTTATTGATAGTATTCCGCGCAAGCAACCAGCTGTGTGACCCAGGAAACATTCATAGTGCATCTTCAACTTCTATGTATAATATTTAAAATATCTTCTGATGAATATAAAATATAAAAAATACTTTTGATTTGATAGTCGAGGGTTTTTTGTAATATTCCACGTATAACAGTACTAGAGTACGAAATGACATGACAAACATGACGATCTGTCATGAAATGAAGCTGTGAACTGTCAGACGAAAGAATATATTTCCAGACACAAAGCAAAGACGCTTCGCTCGCTCAATGAATTACATAAAAAAGAACTGCTCCGCCTAAAGAACGAAGAAATGATATTATGTACCATAGATAAAAATATGATACTCGTAGTAGGTAAGTGTTATTAAATCGGTGTCTAGGTTGATCTAGGGATTGAGTCGGCAAGCAGAGTGGCTTTTTGAAAATTATCCGCGCGTTAATGATAGATACATTTTTTTGAGAATATTCAAGCACTCTTAATAGGATTCTAGTTGATTACTAGTCCTGTATACCTATTAAATACAAAATACTCAGTACAGAAATATCAATGCGGACCATTTTAGCAGGTTTTCTACTTGAAATTAGAGTATTTCTTGAAACTTTGATTCATTGATATAAACGTTAGATGGAAGTGTAGACGTTTGCTGCTGCACAGCTTTTTTAATCGATTGATAGATAGATAGATATATAGATAGATAGATAGATAGATAAATCAACGCTTTATTGTAGACACACAAAAAATAACAATACAAACATATTAATTTACATGTAGTGCCACAAGTGGTGGCCTTATCGCTAAAAGCTATCTCTTCCAAGCAACCTTAGGATGGAAACCATTGAGAAATATATATATAGGACGGGGCTGTACTTACAATAAAGAAAGTAATCTATACTTAAAAAACACATACAAATATAAACACTTACATTCTATCACATAAACTAAATTTAAATATATACCAATATATAAGATAATATACATATATAGTAATACATACATACTAATATAACTTTTGAATCGAATAAAATACATTCATACTACAAGTACTAGAACTATTCAATATAATATAAGAGAGAAAAAAATATATACGACTAAACTAAATAATTAAATACGAGTATACTTCCAGCAAGCAATGAAAAAGGAAATTAGAAGTAAAATAAAAGAAAAATATCAGTTATACCGAACTCAAATAAAATTTCCGTAACTTGTCTTTAAAAGTAGCAAGAGATGGAGCATTCCTAACGTCCAAAAGCAAATCATTCTATAAAACTACAGCTTGGACGTCAAAAGAACTTTTGTAAAAAGTTTTATGATGCGTAGGCATCTTAAGAGCAAGATTTTCGATCTATTGAATTTTCTACAGTTCACAGAACTAAATAAATTGTTTATTGGTAGAAAGTAACTGTTTACCAACACTGCAGTATTTACGACTCGATTTTTTTTAAACTTTAGTTGACACATTTTTAAATATATTTTTCAAACGAATATTTTTTTTGTTACATGTAATATTGTATATATGCAAACATCATTTTATTGTTCCTGGTTGAAGTCAATTGAATAACTCAATAAATAGTGTGGAAAATATAATGATTCCCACGTAAACCAAACAACATTAGGTAACTAACTAACTCATTGGTATAAAGTGCAAGCGGAGGCGTGAATTGGATACTTTAATAACCGTTTACAAATGAGTTTGACTATATTTTTTTGAGTGTGTTCCCAATTTTATTTTCCTGACATAAGTGATTTAAAAATGGTTTTACACTTGAAAGTGCATTTTACCAAAATCAGTCCAGTATTCTTAAGTTAATAAATAAAAAACATTTGAAAAATTTTGCTAAACAAAATTCAGCTTGATCACTCGTGCGGTCAAAAAATATAAAGAAGTTTTAAACTTTGACTATATGACGTCCCGCGGGCTTGAATTTCCAAAAATGTTTTTTACTAACCTATTTCAGCAGTTTAAGCTCTGCGTTGATAGTGACCTGTCAGTCAGTCAGGACTTACTCTTTTAGATGTATTGATTGTGAAATAAAACTATATTCTATTCTTTATTTAATATTTATGCGACATATTATTTTGAGACAATCTATAGAATTTTGTTCTACAATATTGAAATCCATTTTGATAGCGAAACATGCGCAAAACTTTACTATTTCAGTATGAGAGTTTTTGAAGAGATTAGTTTGAAAGTTTATCACTTCCACCAAGTTCTCGAGACGTGGTTTTTCCTACTACAAAACTTTCCTTTGCACGCGTCCTCTTAAGTATTCTATTTCACACTATATTCCTCATCCGATTATCGACTTTATTAATAACAATATAAAACTCACGCCTATATCTTACTAGTCTTTAACGTTTTCTATCAAATGAATAAATACTCTATTGCCAGTTAATTAAGTCTTACACTGGTTTGATAGCGAAACAGGAAAACACTTTCTGTTGTCTTACGTAATTATGTTCGTTATTAGATAATTTTCTTTTGTGGTTTTTCTCGCGTTTTAATGGGAAATTCGTACTGGTGTGGTTATGAGCTTAATTGAATAATGCTGCAAACTACAATTTGTAACATCGTTTACTATTAGTTTAAATCATTACTATATTTATGTATCACTCGGCCGGGCGAGCGAAGCGTGTCTGGTTTAAGTCTGAAAATATATTTCATGTGTCATATACATTTTTAGTCCTTATCATCAAGACCGCCACTCGTGGTATTAGATTGAGAAATGCATCTTTTTGTGAAGTATGTTTAGTAAATCAGACTAATATTATGAAGGTGAAAATTTCGTATGTTTGTTATTTGTTCACGCTCAAACCGCTAAACGGATTTGGTTTATATTTCACACCAGGATAGCTTATAGGACATAATCTATACAATGTTTGATACATTGCTTACATTTCTCACAGAAAAATATTTTATTCCCGTGGGATATTCTCTTTGTGCACCTATTTAAGATAAATAAATAAATTTATATGTCTTTAATTCATCTAAGTGATTTGTGGCTACAAAAAAGATGTTTTCACCTTGGGATTAAATCACCTAGGTGAACGTGGTGTGTAATTAGTTCATCTAGGTATCTATCTTTGTCTGGCTGTCTGTACTCGTGTAATAATCGTAGTTACCTACTGACCTTGACGAAAATTTGTATGCAAGTTCTACTACGAGCAATTAATAGACTAGCTCTACTCACGTAAACTCTACTTAGCCTAACTGTATTAATGCTGTAGTATCATCCAGATAACTCATGAGTGTCATTGAATCACTTACAACTACTGAACCTCTCCTGGTCCTTACTAGACCACACACTCTCCACTACATTGACTATATAGTCCCCGTCACGCGATGAGACCGCTGTACGCAACGGTTAGAAGCTATTTCACGAAAACCCGATTGCAAAACATTTTGGACTACTTAATTTTAACGGGTGAAACTGCGGGTTGAAACCGGTGAAGCCTATGACCATCTGCAGAAAAAGTCGATTGCAATAGCAGTATACAAACATACACTCGAAAAACATTATAGAGACGCGTCAATGTTATTTAGATTTTGCATGACACCATTATAAATAACTTTTACAAAATTTGTAGCAAATTTTTGAAGCAACAATCAGGTGTTCCGTACAGGTTGTCGATGGCAAATAAACACTCCTTGTGCTTGAGCTGGATTTTACTTATAGCTTTATATACAAGTTTAATGTTTAACATAAGATTTGTCGAACATGCACCATGGGGCTAACCCCAAATTCGTAATAAAAAAGTCAGCTGTTCTGAAATTGCTGATTTACTTTTATCGAATTCGGGATTTAATGAGAGCTGTTAGTCATGATGACTACAATAACTCCCTGAGAAAACATGTATCGGCAGCGCTCTTATTAAAAGTCAGCGATTATACATAGCTGTGGCCGAAACTGTTAAGCCAATGACACTTTAAAACGTTGGTGTGTGCTCCAAATCTCTATAGCCCATCCCATACCGTGTCCCGCGTGGGAACATGCTCGCCTTGTTTGAGTCGGTCGGACACTGTGGATATTGTCACACTGTGAAGAGAGTGAAAGTGGTCTCTTCCTCAAACGAAAAGCGATTTGTTTTAAAAACAGTATGGTTTTTTTTACCTAAATTGATTTACTTCGCAAAAAGTTGCTTTTTGAGTTGAGATCAGAATAAAAATAACTTCTACGAGTTGCTAAAAAAACGAATGAAAACGGTCTGTCATCATCATCATCATCAGCTTACTCTTGTCCACTGCTGGACATAAGCCTCTCCCATAACACGCCACTCGGCCTTATCCCAGGCTTCGTCTCCATCCCCTGCCTGCTATCTTCTGTATATCTTTGCTCCACCAAGTAACAGGGCATCCTACACTACGTTTACCGGTTTGCGGTCTCCAGTCAAGAACTCTTCTACCCCATCGGTTATCAGTTCTACGGCATATACTCGTAAGACCGGCCCACTGCCACTTCACTTCACTAAGACGTAGAGCTATGTCGGAGACTCTGATTCTCTGGCGAATCACCTCATTTAGGACACGATTGCGCAGAGATATACCGAGCATAGCTCTTTCCATAGCTCGCTGAGCGACTTTAAACTTCCTGACCAGACCAACCGTGAGTGTCCACGTTTCAGCTATGTAGGTCATGACGGGTAGGATGCATTGCGGAATAGATGATGAGAAGACCTCACGAAGTTATCCAAATGCTGCCAAACCCAACTGTATTCTTCTGTTAGCTTTAATCTCAAATTTATTTATTCCTAGTTTGAGAATCTCCCTAGGTATACATACTGTTGAACAATTTCTAGAGTTGAGCCATGAACTGCAATCGGTCTTGGAACAACGTGCTCATTGAACATGACCTTGTGTGACGTTGCGTCTAAGCGACGTCACCTCGATTTTAAAATATTTAAGTTCCTGCTATTTATGCAATAGCAAGGCGACTCGGAGTGAGCGCGTAGCGATATTTCGCAACGGCTGACCGAACCTCTTGCTTTCTTTTACTACTGACCTCTGTCACGAATAGACGTTCAGCTAAAACTAATACTATATAATTATGAATTTGATAGATCCCGCTGGGGTGAGTTTTTATTAACATTTATCTATCAATGCCTGCCATTTAAATTCTTCATTTTATCATGTAAGCTGTTCTGCCTCGCCAACTATCTGCCGGTTGCAAATCGTGGGTGCAACGTGTCGTTTCTTCACGCCGGCGCCGCGTGCTCATGCATAACCTCGGCACGGCTTGGCAGGACACTTGGTCTAGGCTATCTATTAACACCTGGCTCTTTCCAGGATCCATCCATCTATATACTTCATCTACTCTTCTATCTGTCCGTCCATCTTTCCGACGAGCTGAAGTCCCGTGGAGATTTACCTATCTTTGGCATCGCTGTAAGGATTCCAGAACAGCCCAACAGAGTCAAAGGCTTTCTCATAGTCCACAAACGCTTGGCAAAGAGGCAGATTATACTCTTCGATCTTCTGTATAATCTGCCGAACTGGAAAAATGTGGTCTATAGTACTGTAGCCGCTTCGAAACCCGGCCTGTTCCGGGGGCTGAAACTCGTCGACGCTTCGCGCAAGACGTTTTGTGACCCTTGAACAGTTTATAGACATGACTCAGAAGGGATATAGGTCTGTAGTTTTTCAAGAGAGTTTTGTGTCCTTTTTTGCGTAATTGGCGCATATTATGGAAAGAAACAACATTTAAAAAAACGTAGAATCTGTTTAAAGTTTCGTCAATAGATGGTTGGAAACTACAAACTGTACACGAGTACAGACATGCAGACAACGTAACAGATAGAAAAAATTGCCAGACTAGTAGCGAAGACACTTCGCTCGCTGCACGCAGAAAGCCGTAACAGCTAAAATAATTGAAATACGTATTAAAAAACCGCAAGCTAAATATAATATTATTAACATAACGAAGTGCCAAAAGCTATTCCACGGCGTGTCACGTTATCTTCACACTCGGAAGGAAGCGGCAGCCATTTTTTGCACGTCAACCTGCGTCGTTAGTTACTTTTATATCCCGTAATCCACTCGGGGAAACCATTAGTCTTTGCCCTTTGCATGCAATCTTTCAACGGGTAAAAGATTAGGGATTTTAAAGGATTGGGAAAGTGGCTGTTGGTCTGGTGATTATTAGGTACTCGTATAGTTTCTAACAACCATATATAGTATAGTTTGGACCAGAGACCTTGGGTGCGCAGTGACGATTTTCGGGTCTTTTAGTCGCGGTGTAGAGTGCGGGGCAGTGTACTTGTCGAGACGCGATCTGTGTACCGTTGATAAGAAGTGCATATGAATGTAAAATCCTCACTATGTCGCTTTTGGTTAAAAAAATACCGGCGGTTGATATACGTGTGCTCTTAACTGCTGCAATATTGATTTTTGAAGTTTCAAATCTACTCTATACTGACCCATCATACGACTGAACTTTAGTGGTTCCATGGAACTACTGAAAAAAAACAATAGTTCCATGATGTAGCCATAGCATATATGGAAAGCCAATTAATCAGGACAACTTATGCTTGATATCAAAGGTGATTTTAAATTTTTGGAGTTTGTCATTTAGGTTTTCGTATCCAAATTGTATAAACGGGGTCCTATTAATAATAAGACTTCACTGTCTAAATATAAGTAACTTCACTGAAGAATATAACTCTTGAACCGTAATAGCAATACAGTTGAAATTTTCATAGATGATTTTCATTTCTGTAGCCGCTATAACAACAAATACTAAAAACAGAATAAAGCAACTGTTTAACTGGGGCTCCCATACAATGAACGTGATTTAGTCACGACAAGTAGACACTTTGCTGTATATATAAAGGTACGAAGCCCTTCGTGTGCGTGTCGTACATGCACATAACCGTTTTTTAAATATATATTCACCGATTTTTCAATGACAGTAGTCAATTGTTATGTTTTAAGTGTACTGACAAACTCCATATTTAATGTATTGGCTTTACCAAAACTTCCCTTCAAGAATTTTTATTTCGTGCAAAAATCGTCGGAATAAAGCAAGAGTAAAATAAAGATATGCCTTTCTTCCCTGCGAAGGCGTCTGCTTAAATTTTAAACAGGCTGCTTCATCTATCAGTTGGGTTGTTACAAGAGTTGTGGAAGGGTGGCCATATTTCATCCCCCAAGCTGCAAGGAGGGAAATATTGCTTGTAAACTTGCTTACCGGGAAAACGAGCGTTTATAATATGCTAAGTTTTAGTCACTTTCTGTTTGTTGAATTTCAGGACTCTTGTGCCTTTTCTTACTTGCACGCGAAGTGTCACTGCTACAAGTCTGGCTATATTATGGTTTAACATTTATTTTAAAGTTATATTCTCATTCATTTTTGATTTTGGTAGAGTTTTTGCCCCAATAATCGGAGAAAGTTTGCTGAGGCGTAATTTCTAGATAATTTCAATAGAAAAAACCCAAGGTCATGTTGTTATTTGTTTTTTAAGTTAAAGTTAAACATATTGTTATCACAAAGTCAAACGTGCACAGACATGTCAGTCTATCTATCTATGGTTATGGCCTCTGCGGTGTAACCGCAACTTTGCCAATGCCGCGTGGCTTAGAAGACAAACGCGACATGTCAGAGAATATTCTTTGGCTAGCTGTCAATGTAGTTACCATCTCAACATCTTCATATTTCGGAAATAATAAAGCAAAAATAAATACAGGATTAAAAGTAGCCTATGTGTTCATCCTTAGACCCTAGCTATCTCCGTACCAAATATCATCCACCGCTTCATCAGTTATTGCGTGAGAGAGCAAAAAACATATATTCTTACAAACTTTCGCGTTTATAACATTAGTGTGATTTCTCAAAAGTGAAGAGGAAGAGTTGGAATCATTACAACCGGTAACGGTTCAACTCCCGAGGGTCCGGTTGGATTTAATCTCGGAGTTAAACCGTTGAATACACCGACCGCCTGGGGAGCCTGGCTCAGCTCTCTGCAATGTTTCTACAAATTATTCGAAGAACTTTTAAACTGATTTATTTTATATCTATTTTAATATTATACATTTAAAAAACGACGTAATGTGTGATATGTATATGGTTAATCAGAGAAGTGATTTATATTTGTTTATTTAAAAGGGTCTAATTTCTCATGTAGTCTGCAGGAACCTCAGGAACGAATTTGTCTGATATTTTGATTTAAAAACCAACTGCTTGTGCAATTTTGATAAAATTTATATGGGATCACATGACACGTTAAATTATCTGTCATAGTGTGTGACGATTTAGTCCAGGCGTCTCTGACAAATCGCAGATAACATGGATGAATTGAGATCTTGTTCATATTTTCAACTCGGTAAAATTTTTTTTTTATCTAAACGCTCCCAGATAAATATATCATGTTTGTTTAACAACATGCATGTCTGACAATAGATCAAATTGTCTGTATTGTAATTTAAAAGTCTTGAAAATACAATTTGTACCTATATGATAAATTAATTAAATATTCATTGTTACAGGTAAGTTCAACATGAATTACAATATTTTATCATCATCTAAGCCTAATCTGCGCGAGCTGTCATCACAGGTAAGGCATACACAACAAACAATAAAACTACTTCTCTATTTCTTCCTAAAAGTATACAGAATCCGTTTCATCTTCCGCCTTTGAGTGAACACGTCCGCTTCCCACATGAGTACGTAAATAAGTAACACAATGGCGCCCCGTGCCGTCATCGCAACAAGCGTCATTGTTGCCACGGAGGTGTTACTAAGAAGACGTAGCGTATGGCACTCCATACGCTACGTTGAATTGACGTGATGTGATGTGGCATGGCGTGGCGTGGCGTGGCGTGGCGTGACTTAAAGAGACATCGTCGTGTCCTTTTATATGAGACTTGCTTTTGCCCAGGGCTTTGCTCGTGTTATATTTGTTTTTCCGTTAAAAAGAAGCCTAAGCCTCTCTCCGAATCCCGAAATATCTGTCTGCAAAATATCAAGTTAATCCGTTACAGTTGCTGAGGATATGAAGGACGAACAAACCAATATTCACAATATCACAGTTATACGAGTGATGTTTGCTGGGATAATAATAGTTAAAAATCAGATTTGTTGTAGTAGTTTTATTAAGCCTAACTATAGACTTACGTATAAAAAAACTACTACAAAAAATACTGTTTATATAGAACAGTAACGAGACTCTTTTTATTTTTTCTTTCTATTATTTACTAGCCAGTATCGCTACTGACATGACATTTTTAATTACTCTTTCTAGTCACATAATATGAATCTAGAGACCTTAGACCTGCAAGCGTGCTTGACTTGTGAATTTAACAACTCACGGAAATTTTAATGGAAGCATCACGAATATGATCTGAGAACTGAATAAACTATTTCCTGAGGTTGTATGCTAGATCCATTATTTAGTTCTGCGAGTCGCCAGACCTATCTAAGACAAAACTGTGCACAGTTCCAAACGCTCGCGCTGTCTCCTATTTAATACCTCACCGCGACAGCAACAAGCCGCGTTGTCGTCGTCGCAAACAAAAGTGCACCAATTCGCCTAATGGAGGAGAGATAAAAGCTGCGACACTTATCTAATCTGTGGCTACGTGCGAGTTGATGCAATGAACGCTGCTCAGCGGAAAACTCGGGCTCTTTTGTACTTGTTATTGCATTTCCTGTAAAGTAAAGTAAAGTAAAGTAAAGTAATATTTATTGACCTTTAAATAACGTTCGTTACAGGCAAGTCTTATTACATTTGAATGAATAATTACTTAAACAATTTAACTTACAAATCTCATTTATATACGATTACTTAATATTAGTTGTTAGTTTAATAGTTCTCATGACAAATATTTACATTAAAATTGCTTTGTTTAGTTATTATTAATATTTTATAATGGTTGTTTGTTACACAAGAACGATGATTCTACAAGCTGCATTGACATATATTCGCTGAGTTTATAAAAAGGATTGCTTTCAAAAAAATACTTCAATTTTTGTTTGAATGTAATAAAATTGAGATCCATTACACTATTAGGTAATTAATGTATAATTTTGAGTACTTACTTGATATTGTTTTTTGTAGGGTCTGTTACTCGAGTTAAAGAGTATGGTCAAAACGGATCAAAGCGTATATTTTAGAATAGAATAGAATGAATTTTATTTGCGACAGTAAACAACATTATAACGTAACATATAACATTAAACTCAATGACTGCTTTCTGCCACAAACGACACACAACTCAACATAATGCTGGTGGAAATAACCAGCGTCAATCTTCTACCGGGAGGTGACGCTGGTTGTTTCCACAAGCTGCACCTTGCCGTGATACCCGCGGCAATTTGGTTATCCCACGAGGTCACTTCAGTTTTCCGAGATAAAAGTAGGCTATGTGTTAAACGAGAACATAAGCTATCCTGTTCCCAAATTTTATCTACTCGTAAATCTCTTCTGCTGTTTTAGCGTCAAGGAGCTACAAACAGACACATTCAGACTTTAGCTTTTAATTATTTGTGTGATGTGACATACAGTAATAATTTCTAAGAATTAATTGATAATTAACGAAGTCATAATAAAAAATAAAAAATATATTAAATTAATTAATTTCTAAGACTTATAATACAGAATTCAGTTCCCTCGTAGGTGTTCGTCGTGCTATTAGTAAAGTATTGTTGTCGTTGAAATTAGTGTCTCGAAATGGGTACTAAAGTAGATTAAAAATGTCCTAGACATACTAATAGTTGAATACTTACTAGACTTTTCCAATTTAAATATTATTTGCGATAAGGCAATAGCGTACTTTACAAAAAATCAAACAACGTTTTCTAAGTATTTTGCTACTATAAAATTACACTGAAATCCGAGCGTCTAGTGCAATTTTCTCAATAATCGGCGTGCCATTGGGAATCTTTTCAACTTGTTGCGCACACTTGCATACAGAAAAGAACGTATATATTAAAAATAATCTTTCTTCTTATCGTAGAAACAAGTCCGTTTAGCGATATTTGCTATCTTTATCGCAGTTTTTATCTTCGCGGATTATTTTCTCAGCACACGTTGTGTATTGTACGATAAAGACAAAGGGGGCGTTGAATTAAAATACAGTTCATATTTTTTGCGTAAAGGGAAACATTGCCAGGTAAAAGTAACAACACACAATTCATCTGTAACGGTATACTATTCGTACTAACTAATGAGAACATACGTGCAACTTCTGTAAATTTACTCGTATATCATCGACTCTGGAAAATTCGGTAGAAATTCGATATTCCATTCTAATAATATACACATTGACGCACGGCCAAATATATAAAACCACCATAAGTTGGAGGAAGCAGGCTTGAAACAATCATTTTCATAGCTGTTTTCTTGTAGTCTTACTATTGTTTTCTCTCATAGTAGTTTTACTCTCAACCCAACGACGCAGTAAAATTTTAATAATCTTAATATTTTATTATAATATTAAAGTGAGTAAAGATTTTCTATTTTACTTACTGTTAATATACCTAATATCAAACATTAGCAGTATAGAAGTAAACGTCAGCTGATAATACGATTTTTTATCATTGTTAAAACAAAAACATTGAAATAGCAATGTTTACAACGCTCAGTGTCTTACCGACCACGGTAAAGGACAGAGGTCATGGATTTCACTAATAAAGTGGTCATAGTTACCGGAGCTAGTTCTGGCATCGGTGCAGCTTCTGCGTTGCTCTTTGCCAAATACGGTGCCAAGCTTACACTTATAGGCAGGGATGAAGAAAGACTGAAAAATATTGCTGAAAGATGTACAGAACGCAAAGGAATTGAACCTCTAACCATCCAGCAAGACCTTACAGAAAAAGGTGCTTGTGAATTCGTTGTGACAAAAACTTTAGAAGCATTCGGCCGAATAGATGTTTTAGTGAATAGTGCCGGGAACTTAATGCTGGGTTCTCTCTTTGACGACACAATGGACGTTTTCGACGAAATGTTCGATATAATATTTAAAGTGCCTTATAAGCTGACTCATCTAACGTTGCCACACTTGATGAAGACAAAGGGGAACGTTGTCAATCTGACAGTGACAGACTATAAGAAGATTCGACACGGATTTTTGCCGTACTCCGTTGCGAAATCTGCTTTGGAGAAGTTTACGAAACTGGCAGCGTTCGAAGTAGCCAGCGCTGGAGTGAGGATCAATTCCGTGAATCCCGGAGTGACCAGGACTAATCTGTTGAAAAATCTAGCCATGTCTGAATGGGAAATAAACACAGCGTACGAAGGATTGTCTGCTTGTAATATTAAGATCCTGGAGCCAGAAGAGGTGGCCAGAATGGTGGCGTTTGTGGCTAGTGGGGTATGCCCTAGTATAAATGGTGCTGAGATGTGTGTTGATGGCGGTGCGGGGATGATGTGAACATTTGTGAAAGACTGGAAGGTTTCCGTCTAGTAAGTCGTTCCGTTAAATACAGTTGACTTTTTTAAAAGAGTGAGACCTCTGAAGCACAAACTTTGCGTCTATGTATAGAATAGCAGTTATTTTGTTATACAAGTTAACTGTATCTAAACCTTGGTTAAAGGTAGGTTTGTCGGCAGTTTTATATTTATATGTAATACTTGACAGGTAATGACAGACGTTCTATGCAGGACACAATTGGAATCACAGAGCGTCAGACAACTTCGGATGCTTAGGAAAAAATAGCAGGATGAATAATTGTTCCTTAGGTAACCACCTGAAATCAAATAGTAATAGAATAATGTATACGAGTTCTTATTTGTGATGCTATGACTCATGAGTGTACACACCTTATAGATAAGGTATTTATAGATAATGTTATTGATAATGTATAAGCAATTTAGTGACATAATTTTATCACAAATTTTTCTTTTTGCGTTTGATAAGAAACCTTGACTTTTATCTTGTGCGCCTAGTTTTTGATAAAATTTAAATTTTTCATTTCCATGCAGTGTTCTTTTTGTTATTTTTTTAAATAAATAATACTATTTTCGCATGCTCTGTTTAAAAATTCTGTTTACTTTTGTTTTTGTACCTCAACTCCTACATACTATATATAACTTACCTTTCCGCATTGATTCCCGGTAGACTCATAGTGAGACTTTTCTTATCCCACCCCATGAAAAAATAAATCGTCCAACACTACATCAAGAAATACCATTTAGGATCACAAGATTTTGGAATCAAAATGTTCTTGATGCATATTTACTCCTGTATAAAATGCTTCTGTAGCAAAACGTCTTCTATTTAAAATGACTCCTAATCTTGAGAGCACGAAGTTCTCATTACAAAATGTCCGCAAAGTAGAATGACGTCACGAGAGAAAAATACCCACAAGTTAAGAAGAAAACTAATTATATTAGGTTTTTTTTTGTATTGGTATTTTCCACCTTAGACACCAAAGTACATGTCACCGAATGAATAATACAGCAGAATGAGAGAACCTTCTACTATACGAGTAACTATTAGTCTCTGTTACTAAAACATAAACTGCTAAAACCATCATGTAAAATTTAGAAGACAACCACACAAGCCAATATCCAGTATTCCCCAGCTACATCAAAGGCAGGTGTAACTCGATAGACGCCGCGTGTCCATTTGCGCTCACACAAGTGACAAACGGACTGACGTATTGACGGCCGCACACGCGAGCCGGTTATTACCGGAATATGCCGGGAGGATGCGGCCGCAACTGGATTTCACTAGATATCGTCCAATCAGACCGGTTAATGGTGATTGCGGTTGCTCTAGTGTAGATTTTTTTGCCATTGCGGCCACGAATAATCTCCAATAAACTTTATGATATGTTATATTTTATAACTTGTATCTATATAAAATAATGTGCAACACACAAAATAGGTTTCTTTTTAGTAAATTGATAAAAACTAAGTGACTCTGCTATTGAATCTCTACTAGACATTAAATCACAAATCTGAAATTCCTTAATCCTAAAAATAAATTTTTCTTAACTTTAACTAGGTACTACATTTCTATAACAATTCTATAACAATCAGCCGCTGGTCCCGGGTTTGACCGGTGTCTGGGTGTTTATTATATATATAAGTATGTATATATGTATTTCTAAGTATGTATATCAGTCATCAGGTTACCATAGCACATGCTTTGCCTAGTTTGGGACTTGAAGACCTTTGGGTGGATGAGGTCCCATATTATTATTAATTAATCCTTCATATCCGTAACTTTTTTAATATCTGTTATTAGACGATAAAGTCGTGTTTTTCTTTAATTTGAAATAGGCGTGGGTTAATTTTAATGCTATAAAAAATAGAAAAATACTCTATAAGAATCTATATCTATTCAACAGATAACAAAAGTTTTTTTTTTACTTTTTCAGTTGCTGATTAACGCAATCAAAGATTTGTTCCCGAGTCATATCATTTGTAGTACTCGCCCCTATCTCTAACCGAACAAATGTTCAAGTTCTTAATTATCTTCCAAAGGAAGACAAATAATAGAACTGGAAGTTTCCAGAATGTTCTCCGAATTTAAAGACGTTTTATTTTATTGTAGAACTCTGTACAGTTTTCAAGGAAAATTGGACTTCGATGGCTGTTCACTTTAAATATGATTAATGACTTCTGATCTTTGGAAGATGATTGTCTTTGTAAGATATACTGCAGTAATACTTATAAAGTTGTATAAATGTATAATAATAATCCAAGTCGGTATATAGCTGTTTTGTGAATGTAGCCGTAACAAACTTCTTTTCGAGGGAAATCTTCCAAATTAACTCCTTAAACAATCAAACAAACTTATATATAAACAAACATATACATATATACATACGCTTGAAGCAAAGAAGCTTCGCCACAAAAAAAATATTTATATAAAACATAGTAAGTATGTATCTTACACAACACAACACAATCTGTTGCGCTTCTCTAGGTAATGTCAACAGGTATGTATATATAGTAAAGTATACAAGTCTGTTGGTCTGAACTTACATAAATGATATTTGTATGTAAATCGTTAGTTTAGTTCAACGAGCGGGGACCGGGCGACGGCGGCTGGGAGAATTTAAATTTTGTGTACCTATTGGTTTGTGCGAGAATAAAACGATTAATGACAAAAAAAAATACTTATTGCAATATTATGTAACATTTGATTCATATTAATTAATAGAACTGGTATTGTTATTCGTAGTAAATTGTTTTTATTTCATAGATTGATAACTATTTAAGATTATGTGCCTGTAATATAAATAAGTACATTGATAACATATATAATGTGCAAATAACGAAAGTTCGTGATATTTATTACTTATCTGGTAACACTATACCTAACACGTCATCTCACTCTCGTGCAAAGTGCGTTTTATGTGCGAACGAGATGGCACGATAATGGTGGCGGTTAGTTTAGTGATTAGCTCTAATGTTGGCTATCAATATACTAGACCAATATTAAAAAATCCTAATCCTTAATTGTCATTGTCATTTTCGACATAAGGACGGGTTAAAGATGAGATCATGTCCAATATCGTCCTTTTACCGTTCATTTGAATACCTCTTATCCTAAAGCTATCAAATACCGATAACTCTTTCTTTCCTTCACCAGCGTATCGATTATGGCACCTATCACTGAGGGTACAAGGGCGTTTTTACTACGGCATAGGGATACAATAGCCAATCTTGTCCCGCTTGGATGATGGCCAGATGGAACGTCCATTTTAAAATGATCTATTATCCGTGGTACGGTATAAAATGAAAGTTGATGATGACCTTTTCATGTTATTTATTATGTATGCGCATCTAAATATAAAACGTTGTATTAAAAAGACCCAGCCAAAGGCTTGAAGACAAAAGTTGGTTCTATTGCGCCCTGCAATCGAATCTTTAAAACTTGGTGTGTCTATGTAGGTTATATTCGATATCATAATCGCCAGGTTCGCCATTAACGGACACGTGCAGGATAACAGTAGTGTTATGTATATAATATTATCATCATCATCGGCCAGAATACGTCCGCTGCTGAACATAGGCCTCCCACTTAGAATGCCATTCCGAACGACAAGCTGCCAATTGCATCCATTGGTTACTTGTGGATTTTATTATTTCAACGGTCCACCTAGTGGAAGGCATATCTAAGCTGCGTCTTCCAGTTCGTGGTCGCCACTCAACAACCTTTCTTGCCCATCAGTTATCAGTCCCTCGAGCTATGACCTCGAAATGACTTCGAAAGCGCGTCATTTGCGTCATTATACGTAACTTTCGAACTCACAAAAATAATATACACCTGCTTTATAAAAGAAAATGTAGAGATTTCAAAATACAATGGTCGCTCATATAAACGCTTTTATCGGAGAGACCATTTCACATAATTTTGCTAACAAATGAACGGTGTGATTCTACCAGATCTGTGCCGACAATATATTATACGCAGGAAGGAACGCAAATGTAGCTGACACTGTTTTATATATCTTATGGATCGCTGTGATGGACGTTTTTTTTTTCGAAGTTAATTTTGCAGTTTTTAAAAACGACGTCAGTTTATTTGTCATGCCAATTTATTATTATCTTGGACAATAGCAATGGCAGTAGTGTTTACTTTCTTAATAGATGTTTGCCTAGAAAAAACACCCAGCTTTGCGTCTACTTTTATCGTGCGCACGGCCAGATTGCGGAATCTATATGTAGCTCTCTAAATTAGTAGATTAATTTAAACCCAAAAAAATCGGTAGCGTGTTCCCCAAATATCCTTGTAGATTTAAGTAGGTACTTTATAATTAATATAATTCTCGAAATATATCAACGTACTAAATAACAATTTATACCTTTTAATTCATTTAAACACAATTCATTCAATAAATTATTGTCTAATGCAATAAATGCAGAATTGCATTTACTAATTGTTTACACTTAATACATTTTGGCATAATAAATTATTGTTTATTATAATAAAACAATAAAATTTGCTTTGATATTAATTTTATAGCACTCGAGGGGCTGTGTGTCTGATAATATATCAAATTGAACATTTTAGTAAGCCTTTAAATGAGCTACGTTTAATATTCGAGAAAATAACGTGAATTATTCATGAGCATGTATTAGGGCACCAACAAGCTATTCGTTTTAACTAATTCGTACTCTTTTTTTTCTTTAATCAAAAATAGTTTATTGTTAAGAATTCCAGTATTCTCTTGGCATTTACATTAAACATTTTTAGACCTTAATATACTTACTTAAATTCAATTTCGTGCAATGAAAAACTATACATTTACTTTAACACTTTGTGAAATGGACACCGTATCGAAGAACCCGAGAGGTAATTTCCTGGCGATATCAATTTCATCACATAACAATTTTGCAGTTTTTAAATCGCGGGTATACGGAGAAAGTTTAAATTTCCGGTGAAAGGGTACGCGACGTGCGGGAGTCGGGTTTGGGATGTCGCGACGAGCGGACGCGTCGAAAACGGAAATTAAATTCTACTTTTAAAACATTGTATTTATTTTATAATTTTTAGGGTTTCATAGTACTACTATAAGGAACGTTTATAGTTTCGCTCTGTCCGTATGTCCTTCCTCCTGCCCTCAATTCTAACAAAATGGTTAAGACATACAAAAAAATAATTTATTTAAAAACAAAATTACTTATTTCGAAATTATTTGTACTGAAAACCATTGCGTACTTTTTCAAAGGTCAAGTGCAAGTTATAGTCGCAACTGAAATGAAACTTGATGCATTTTTTGCGATATCAGTAAATTATTGGTAATTCATATTGGATGTTTTCGGGCGGCCTAGAAACGTGACTCTAGGTCGAGTGTAAATAAATAAGATGAAGAAATAGATATGTTGTTATAAACAGTTGTGCCATTCATGCCGAGAACAGAAAACAAATCAAGCGACGAATGAACGTTAATAAAACATTACAAGCAGAAGTGCTGCTGATTTTCTGTTTCTTAATGAAAACTCGTGAATTACAGATGCGATTGTTTCGCGAAGGCGTATTAGGAACTGGCAATAGGTAATAAGGAACAGGCAATTGTAGTGATTTTTCGACTGCCCCTTACGCCTTGGTGAGTTGTCATAAGATTTTGCTCGACCGCCTTCTCGCCCTCTCCTAATCTCACGCAGTAAAATATTATTATAATCAGAAATGTGAATATACCGGATTCTTAAAGAACATAAATTTACTAGCATGTTTATGAAAGTACTAATTGACGTTTTTCACAGCGGTACTTAAGCAATATGACTAGGTCTATAAGCAGTAGTGAAGTGATTGATAATATACAAGAATCTGGCAGGTCGACTTGATATATGTTGAAGAATAATAAGTTATTTTCCTCGCCCATACTACGGAATATTACTCCCCCGCCTACGCGCTTTACCCGTCATCTCCATTACACTAGTAAAGATAAAGTTTGTTGAGTAGGTCTGGACTTGTCAATGGATTAAAAGTTACTCCTTTTTTTTTTTAAATATATTTTTATTTATAGAAGAAATAGATTTGGTAGTTTCATACCTACATGTTGTGTGTGGGCGTTTAAAGTAGACATTAAAAAAAGACGCCCTTATACTCGTATGTATTTACCTGAGTGATTTATTTCAAAGATAAACAAATTCCACCAAATTTATACCTACAAATTCCCTGAGTCATTTCACCTAAGTACAATAAGCCTAAAGTAAAATGAAGATACTTTAATTTTCACTTTGTTCGCCCACGTATATAAAGTAGAATACAAAATTTTTGACTGGCAAGCGAAGTGTATCTGCGACAAGTATGACAAAACTTTCTGCACGCATGCCTTTCTGGATGTTGGTGCTCGCGTACCTACTTAAAATGGATGCGGCGATTTTATCATGAGTATAGAGGTGGCGGCTATAGTCTTCAAACTATTGATAGCAGCGACAAGGGAATTCATCATGGAAATCCATTCATAAACGATAAAAAATAACACTGCTGAAACAATATTCACATGTACCAATGAACCAAGCTAAGAAAAAAAATAACGGTTCGATACGTTATAGTGTACTAGTTACTTCTCACCCCACCCCATGCACAGTTTTTGAAAGTGTCACCAATTATAATAGTTCCTACAGTCTTTAAATCAATCTGTAATTTATGTAAATAACGTTTAGTTTATTTTCTTAGTCGCTAAGTACTTTGAAAAGTTTGCGACTATCTATTCTTGCAATGGTCCATAAATTCGCCGCATCTATTTTGATAATAATGAATTGTAATGGCCTCCATGTTGTCATCTCGGTATGATTTGTGTAGTGCATTCATCTAATTTTAGTACTTAGGTGTCGTAGACTATTGTCTACAGTTTTGTTATACTAAATATTCAGCACTACGGCTTGATAATGGGTTTTCTTGTGAGTCATCGTATCTGCTTTGCAAAAAGTTGTCATTTGCGAATTAAATAGATAAGTCTTGATTTTAAAAAATAGAATTTGGCATCTAAATTATTAGAGTTGGGAAGCTCGAGTTTTTACTGGACTGCCCAAAAGCAGGTTAATGTTTTTCGAGTGTATGTTAGTATGTATGTCTATTTGTGACCTTCTACACCCTAAACCTGTAGACCGATTTTGATGTGTGGAAAGGTGTCATTGGATTTGTCTTTATATTAAGATGGTCATAGGCTATACTAGTAGCATCCTGCGGTTACACTCGTTAGATTACAGTCGTCTGAAGTAGACTAGATGCGTTTTCAAAAAAACTCGACTGCATAAGATTTCATATTTTATTGCTTCCATTGAGTCATGCAAATGTTAAAAATACATAATATAATAGTGCATTGTACCCCATCGGGTTCGGCGAATAGTAGGCGCTTCTATCCACTTGTTATACAAACATAGCTAGAGTGTATATAATGAAAAGCAAAGCATCTAAACATCATTAAAAAAAATACAAGTTTAGTGACGTGCAATTGGTATCATTGCAGGACTCTCGCCCCTTTGAAGGAAATCGGATGATCAGCGAACGCTAAAGCTTTTCTTTTTGATTGGAATCTGCGTTTTAACATATTTAAAAACACCAAAGAGACTGTATGTAACGAGTGATTTTTTTGAAAAAGGTGCTTTTTTACTTCTATTACTTTATTTATAAGATATAAAAAATCAAACGTCTTATTCTAATTTGATGAATTGTAAATGGGACTACTCGAGAAGTATTTATATATTCTTTTTAACAATAAATAATCTTTCAAATCGGTCCAGCCTTCTCCGAAAAATGAGGTGACCGTCGAGTAGAGGTACCTTCTATTATTTTGTGAAGTTGGTAAAAACAATGTTGTTCATAACTAAACGATAAAACTGAATCATATCTGAACGCACCTGCAGCACTAGATGTGTGGACAATAAACTAATTGTTATGTTATTTATATAACAGTTTAATTAATACTAAGCAACGCCCGGAACGGTCGTCACACTTATCAAGCGCAATGGGATGCGCTCGTTTAGACAAGGAGCGATATGTTTGCGTGCGGCGTGATTAATAGCGGCGAGCGGACAGATTGTTTCCTGTTACTGGCTCTAACTGTAAAGTAAAATTTATTAGTAAAAATAACATTTAAATCATAAATTTATTATTATAGAAGACACGTACACTTATCTAATGTGTTAAATAATTTTATTATCAGAATCTTCAATCTCGAAAGAAAGCCATTGACGATGACGTTTTTTTGTAGATTGTTTTGCTTGTAATATATCTACAAAGTCTAAAAGAAATATGTTTTTTAGCTATAAAGACTATCGAGTTCCATACTATTAAAATTAATGATAACTTCTTACAAAACCATCGTATTTTCTTTATTCTAGTTGGGAAAGTTGCTTGTTCGGAAAGGTTCGTAGCTTTAAAGATAAATGGAGAGAAGACAATCTTAAATTTGGCTGGCATGGTGATTGATATTGGCATCACATAATTATTTAGCTGCAGTGAATTTTAATAATTTGCGGTTCCTGTTACGAATATTTAACCTTTTCTATACGCGCTACTCTCGCGAGCCTGCTATACTCGCGCCGCTGCCCGCTCCCACTGCGATCCCGCCACGAATTCCGCTCCAGTTCCTTTGGCAGCCCGTTGAATACCATCACTAAATAAAACCATTGTCTCCTACACTCGAACCTATTCTCATGCGCTGGCAGCCGAAGCGTTCACGCCCTCTTACCACAGCATCGTCTCATTGGTTTTTTTGACTATTTAATCTTGTGCTAGCAATCATTTGTGGTTTTGTGTGTTGTGAGCCATCAAGTCGCGAGTGATTCTGTTTCTTCTTAGCAAACTTGCCATATTTTAGGAAGCATCATACATTTTATCAGACGAGTTGCGGTGTTTTTGTGTGGCAGATAGACCAACATATTTTTTCTTATTTTAACATACCTACGGTAGAATCATTTAATCTCAAAAGAATAACATTATTTTAAATACACAATATAGCCTGGCTAAAATGCATTGCGCAATCTGTCAATATTAAAATTGTTTACATTTTCTGCTTACTCGGTCTAACACTAACACGACCCTAATAAAAAAAAATAAGAACAAAACAATACATATTTTGCAATACTAATAAAAACTTGTGTGTGTTCTAGCGCTAGGTGAATAGGTTTTTACTGGGTTAACGTACTATTACATCTACACTCACCACCAGGTGTGATCGAGCTCAAATTTTCCCTAGTTTGTTATTACAAATATACCTACTTACAAATATTGTTATAACATTACAAAGCGTGACGAGAGAGCGGTCTTGTCCGCTGACATCTGACATTTCAGCGGGACAGTGTTGCCAGATTGATGGGGTGATCGGTCGATTTATTGTGTCGCACGTAAAATAATTATCGCGGTGGACACGTTTATCGACAACGGCGTGTTGTTTGACGTGTTGTATTTGTGAAATGTTAAAGGTTATGGATATGAGCGAGCGAAACGTCTCTGATTGCCTGGAAGAGAAGGCCGCCATTTAAAGGTGGTAGATATGTACAAGCTTCTATTTAGTCATATTTTATGTATTGTTGCTGGTTTTTAAATAAAGATTTGTCTTATCTTATCTTAGTTTTGGTTTATTAGTTTGATTGTTTGTCTGC
The DNA here is from genome assembly GCA_947049295.1 of Ligdia adustata. NCBI lineage: Eukaryota > Metazoa > Arthropoda > Insecta > Lepidoptera > Geometridae > Ligdia > Ligdia adustata. The sequence goes on from OX346239.1 coordinate 7,515,063, forward strand.
GTGTTGGTGGTGAATAGGTCGTGATATCCAACTAGTTTTGAAGACACGGGTATACAAGTTTTACGTATTTTTAAATATGTTTGTCATCGGAGATATTTAATTTTGTATATCCGCTGAAAATAGTAAAGTTTTCTCGGGTGATATTTCCCAACTGTTTTTATAAATATTTGATAGATACATGCGGAACACAAATTGAAAGCTTTAAATTTCTTACATAGTTCTTTAAAAAATCGGCTAAGTGCGAGTTGGACTCGCACACTAAGGGTTATATATACCATCTATACAATATTAGTTTAAGTTTCTCCCTGTTGTCGTTAGTAATATAGAGCGAAAAATGGCTTAAATCACGTTTGTTGTTTGGGAGTCCCTTGAAATGTTTATTTTATTCTGTTTTAGTATCTTGTTGCTATAGCGGCAACAGAAATAAATCATCTGTGAATATTTTAAATGTCTAGCTATCACGGTTCATGAGATACAGCCTGTTGACATACGGACAGACGGACGGACAGTCCAAGTAAGAGGTCCCGTTTCTAATCTCTGGGGAGAGAAGCCTAAAAATTTTGATTTTTTAAATTATAAACACTTAAAGTAAAAAAATATAAATATATGTATAAATTATAAATATATGTCGGGGCTATTTGCGTGTAAATTTTAAAGAGGTTTGCAACGTCGACTCCAATTTACTCCAAGCTAGAAACTCATAGTATTAATCTATATCGTTTAGTATTTCAACATAATTAATATCCAGCTTACTTAACGCCTGTTTATCTCGTTTGTTACAGGTAAGTAAGAAGTCAGCGAGCTGTATAAATGATGCTATAACAGCAAGTCATCGGTCTGTAATCTCTATACCTAGCGGGTAATGTATGCAAAACAAGCCGCGGAGAACGAGATATGTACAAAATTAAATCGTGTTTGAGTAGGTGAGTTTGATTTGTAAGTTTGAATGAAAATTTTATAGTGGCAAATAAAATAAGAATTGATAAGAAATAAACACGTTATATGAATGGAGATATTTAAGAAACGCAGATATTTAAAAATAACCTTAATAAATATTGATATATATTTTAATAATCATCAATTTATTCATTACAAATCTAGTAGATGTCATCTGCGGCGTTGAACACGACTTAAATAAAAGAATGAAAAAGTGACGCCCTTTTTCGTCATCTAAATGGTCGAAAGTCGAACTTTGCAATTTTTCCTCCCTTCAAATTTCATGTCTCTTTGTCCATCCGTTTAGGTTCTGCGTTGATTCCAAGGGAATATCAGTAAGTCGGTCAATATTAGACATACCTGGACCCAATATAATGCAATGTATCATTAGCATAACATTATTAATTTTACAGACTAATTTATTTCACCATTGATTAATTAATAATAAATGCGCCGAACTTTAAATCCTGCTTTGCTATCATATTTTCAAATCGTATTTTAGTCAGATTATATTTAGTCAAACCTTATACGATATAACACACGCACGACCCACACCTTCGCTTTTCCTTCGCTACATTAAACTAATGTCAATGTCAGTAGCAAATGTACAACATTGCAAGTAACCTCACATTACTAGCACACGTCTACTCGTACTGGTTTACAACTGTTATAACTTTATGGTAATGGTTTAGTAGTCGGACTAAAGACGGTAGGACTAGCCATAAAGTGTTATAATAAGGTGACTCAATTTAGTTTAATACATTATAAGGACGGTTTTTCTCTTTGTCTCATTTCTTGATGTGCGGCAGGGGTAGAGAGAAATTTTAGATGGCACCAGACTAACTTCTTATATTAAAAGTGATTTTTCAATAGGAGCAGTTTTTATAATTCTGCTGTATTTTTACCCGACTGCAAAAAAGGAAGGTTATGTTTTTCGAGTGTATATTTATATTTCTTTGGTATATTTCTTTGGCACGCGCTCGAGCCTAAACGGCTTGTCGTATTTTTTGTGAGTGTTGTCAATAGATTAGTCTCAGTTGTGAGAGTGACACTGGGTACATCAAAATAAAAAATAAAATTGATACACGGGTTTAAAGATTTAGCAGTCGGTGTTTTTCGAAATCGCTTCTACTCGTAACCACTTGTTTATACGTTAGGTGCTCGATTTTCCACTGACGTTCGGACTGATTGAAATCTATTCAAGCATCAATAAAATGTACTTCTAGATGATAATGATTATTTAGTTATCAAAAGTACTATCTATACCTATTTCTGTAAACTGTTGACCTCGCGACCACAATAATGTATCATACTAAGATCCAACTAAACAAATCTTAAAATTCGGAAAACCCATACACAAGATGTGGACGAAATTTCTTGCAAACAAACATCCATACGTTCATACAAACTGACCAAGATTTTACCACACTCGAATCAGAGACACTTCGTTCGTTCGGTCAAATCTCGAAAATTTTCCTAAACGCGTAGACACCCTAACAAACACAATAAATAGTCTACCCATATAAAGTCCCTAATGCGATTCGTTCCCCTGAATTATTGCCTAATTTTAGACCCTAATTGAATGCTTCAAAACGTGTTTATGGTAAGTAGGATGGCACGATTAAAATCTTAACGTAACCTCGGGGACGCGATAAATTAGATAAAGTACTGGTATCTAAAGATATGGGTACACTTCGCAACAGAGTCAAGTATACAGCTATTGGTGATGAGAAATATTGGTAGGGAATAATTGCAAAATGGTTAGAGGTAGATTAGGTTCCTTAGTAGACTTTTGTTCTTGTGTTCTTGCTATTTTGTATGTACGATGTTCTTTGGTTATTTTTTTCAAAAATCTATAGGCTGAAATAATACAAGGGAGGATTCAGCTTTAGTGGCGAACTGAACGAAAATTTCGTTGCGTCTGTTCAACAAAATATTATATTAAATTAATTTATTTGGAGGTACTTACTTATGTAAGTATTGTGACAAAAATATATATAAAACATTGTGTAACAATTTAAATTTAAAATTGTCAGTCTGAACGGTATTAACTACTTTTCTTAGATTGATAGTCCTTGTTAAAGTACTCGACTTATAATGAGAACTAGACACTAGTGATATAAAGAATATGAAAATATAAAATATTTATTTGAGAAAAAATAAAGAATTGTAACTTACAAATTCATTATCAGATAATACATAAGGTTTGATAAGATTAGGAAGTTGCATTAAAAAAGAGATTTTATCACATTATTTTTTATAAATATTATTTTTATCAACAACTGTTTTATTAGAATATTACGTCATGCAAGCTGTACCATCGATAAGAAGTTCCGCACCATTTACACTAGGAAACACATCACTAGCTATAAGGCAAATGAAATTAGCTACTTCTTTAGGATCTATTATTTGTCCGTTCGGCAAGTCTTCGGCAATTCGCTCATACTCCAATTTCTGCACACCAGCTTCACTCATATTCAAATTGGCTAATATATTCGTTCTCGTCATACCCGGGCTTATAGTATTGATTCTCACTCCTTCATTCAATAGTTCCGGAGCTGAATGCTTAGCCATTAATGCTAGAGCCGATTTGGTAACTATGTACGGTAAGAAGCCGGGTTTGAACCGTTTCGATAGCGATGATCCTATGTTCACGATATTTCCTTTTGTTTTGATGAAATGCGGTAAGGCTAGCTGAGATAAATGGAACGGCACACGAAAGTTTATGTTCATCACTTCGTCAAAAGCGTCCATGTTACTATCGTGAAGCGATGATAAAACTATTTTGCCCGCACAGTTCACCAAAATGTCAATTTTGCCGAATGTTTCAACCGTTCTGATTATAACCTTTTCGCAACTTCCTTCTTTAGTTAAATCTAAGAGTAAGCAAAGAGGGATGTGGTCGTGGGTTGTGCATTTTTCTGCAACGTTCATGAGTCTGCTTTCATTCCTGCCGACGAGAGTCACTCTTGCGCCATATCCTACAAAAGCTATGGCAGTTTCTGCACCAATTCCTGAACTGGCACCAGTTATTATAGCCACTTTATCAACTAAACTTATTTCATCCATATTGTTGATTGTTTACTTTTCCAAGGTATCGATGCCTTTCTTTTAATTTTGTTTGTTTTCTTCTCGTGACGTTATGAATTATATATCTGTTATTATATTTATTGCGTTCTTACGTATCTAAGGTGTATCGTATTTAATTTTTATCCGAAGAAAAAATAACTCACTAGACTTTATTGTTACCGCTGCAAACACGTCTGCTCCTTACTACGGTTACTTGCTGACTGATAACATTTTGTTTGTAATGGTTACTTGTTATCAAAAAAATTACATCATGATTCTGTCCCACTGAATGTTATCTTCGCTAGTGTATATTTGCGATAAATTTTCAATTAATATCTTAAATACATCTGGCTTTTACTGCTTTATAATCTTTTTACCTCCTGTTGTGCAATAAATTGGTTGATATTATCGATTACTATGGAAATATGAATATAATAAATTTTGTACTTTACGGTTTTCTTTACTTCTTTTATACACAATGTATTAATAGTATTTTGCTTAGACGAAATTTCTATCACGCATCTTTAATCAGTAAAAGATGCGACCTGATGAAGATGATTTTTTTCTAAAAAACTTTACTATGGGTATGTTTTTTGTGTTGTTGTTTTTTAGTACTTGGACACGAACCTATCAGGCAAGTAATTGATCGTTAATTTAAACATCAAAATTCCACTACGTTTTACATGCAAAATTTATGATAGTCCAAACATATAATCTTTCCAATATGACACATTCTCAGTCTAAAATTTTTCTCATTCAACAAAATACCGTGATCAACATAAAACCGCGCAATTTTCAAACGAAATAAAAGTAAAAAACGAAACTCAAAAAGCTGGAGTAATTTTTAGGGTTCCCCACGGTGTCGTGAGCATCTAGATCAGAGTCGGAAAAAGCGGGAATATGTTGCGAGAAACAATGGTATAGCTCCGCTTTTCATCAGCGACATGTGTGTCATTATGCATGTCTTCGTATATGTGTATACTAGCTTTTGCCTGCCACTTCGCTTGCGTTCTTTATTCCTACCGGAAAACACTTTCGTTTACTTTTTTGTGCGAACTGGCAGGTTGTGTAATTCGCTGCTGAGTTCTTTAGCTATGGATATACATAGCTATATTCTAGCCAGACTTAAATTTGCGTTTATTTTAGACAACTTAAACAGTGTCTGGGGGATGTTCGAGCTACAGTATCAGTCTGTTTCAAGTCGCGATCTTTTTCCTCCAGACAAGCGTACTACGTCCTAGACCGTTTTACATCGGCCGAGTAAAACGCAAGCCTATTTATTATCAGATTAAAATATTATTCAAAAATAGTGACATCCGTCTTACATTGCGGCATTAAACTAACGGAAGGCATTTATTAACTCGTTTATATTTACGGTGGCTTTGAGTACGAGTAGTAACATGGAAATTAGATCTCTCTCGTTTGAGTTTTAATTAAATTAACTGGATATTTTTTTTAAAGTGACTAGTGACTTCTGTTGCGGCAGGCGCCGATAGAACTTTTTCAGTTATTTCTATTTAATAATCAATCCTCTTGACTGATTTTGATAAAGCTAAAATGGTACTACCAGGCAGACATACCCTTTCAAACAAAAAAAGATTTCTTCAAATCGGTACCCGTCTCGGAACGATCAGGTAAAAACCATAAAAAAATAATGTCGAATTAAGTACCTCCTCTTTTTTGGAAGTTGGTGGAAAAAGTAACCTGTATGGTACTAACTGAACCTCTAACTATCGCTGTGCAAAAAGTCAAGACGATCTGTCACTCTGTACGACTATAATTATATATTTTTGACAAGAATTTTCTAAGGAGAACAAGGACAAACAGACACATTTTCGCATTTGTAATATGTGCGGAGATGTGTGAGGATACGAGTGAATGTGCATGGAACACTTGTTTTCAGGTTAGTGTAATCTTGAATTTGTGAAATATTCGAGTTTTCTAGCGTGGAGTTGGCATTTGAGCATGGTTTCTTTGTCTGTTTTTTATAATACATACATACAGTCTCATTGTGTCTACTAGTGTTAGAGACGATTTGAGCTATAACTTTCTATTATGCCGCATTAGTAAACATGTCGCAATTTACACCATCATGACTGTGTCTTGTTCTCTCCAATGAAAAACAAGACAAACAGTCGAATAAAATTCGTGGTGATTATATTTTTTTGTAAGTCGTTTATACAACGTGTAACAGGAAGGTGTGACAATACTCAAGGATATTAATCTACCAATCAAAGTGTACCCATTGTAAAATATTTTTTTGTAAAATTCGAGTATTAAATATTAGGTTCTCCATACAAAAATTGGTCACGTGATCGATCAAGTTGTATTGAGGACGCAATAAGTTCTTCTCGATGCCCGCAACATAAAATGGAATCAAAAGAAGTATTGAAATTATACAACCGATTTGAGCCCCATGGAAATTGAAGTTCCAAAAATCGTTTCGTAATAAGTACACCTCTACACTATTCACTATTATTTTCTTGCCTCTAGGTTCAGAGTTATAGGCTCTACGTTAATTCCTAGAAAATATCAGTCAGTCACTCATGACTTTATTATTTTATGTATTGTAGAGATTTGTATTGAAGTATAGCGTACTTCGGTAATATAAATAGTTGTTGACGCACAATGGCGGTGAATTCACATATAATTATTTGATTTTCCTCGTTTACATAATTATGTCATATTACTAGCTCATTTATGTCGTTTGATAACACAATATAATTGAAACGATGGTACATATTTTATATTGAGTTGTCTTTTGGGGGTTATTTAGCTGGAAGAGGGTTACTGTACTTATCATCATGAACAATTTTTACTATAGGCCTAACCGGAAATACGAAAATAATCAATTAGTTTCAGTTTTATAGATAAAGTCTATTTAGCTAGCTATCGACAAAATGTTATATTAGCTGATTTTTTTGCTCAATCCCGATATATAGTATATAATGTTGGGAGCTGTGATACCCTCTTCGGCTTAGTTCACCCCTAACTGGTAAACGTAGACTTGTCCAGCGGTGGACGAGAGTAAGTTAATGATGATGATGATGATTTCAGCTCCGATCAATGACCCTGTAGAAAAAACATAGTTACTTTAAGTTTTGCCTTGGTAAGTGGTAGTAAGCATATGCTGAATACCCAAAATCTAGTAAAAAATACAAATTTGCATTATCTTCGCTAGCGTATTCTATAATGTCTGAAATGTAGATAAATTTATAGTTTGGCAAGCGAATAGGTTAAAAGTCTTGTCCCTGGCGCTGATAATTTTAGCTAGATCCGGTAATAAGTTTTCTATTCGTATTGTTAACAATTTTTTTGAGTTTAGTAAACAATGGAGCTGATAAATAAGATTTACAAATATATTGGATTGTCAGTGTTAAAAATGCTACGAGTACCTATATATACACTGACTACGTCCAAAACAATGAAATCTTTTATTCAGTCGATTGCACAATTACATTAATTAACTGACTCCAAAGTCTACTGAATAAACTAATAACACACAAATTAACAACACAATTTTATTACCTCTAGAATAATTTTAGATAAGCACCTGAGATAAGAGAAACATTCAAATGGTTCTGTCGTTTTAAGAATACGACGAAGCACCACCATCCATAACTATGCTTGAACCAATCAAGTTCGGACTAATATCTGACACAACAAAAAGGATCGTCCTAGCCACTTCCTCAGGCTCCGAAATCACGTTAGTAGGAATCAATTCTGCTAACTTTTCATACACCACATCCATCATATCTTGATCGACGTTGAGATTCTCCAAGAAATTCGTCCTCACAAGTCCTGGCCGTACAGCGTTCATTCTTATTCCTTCAGCAATGAGTTCTATAGCTCCAGCTTTTGTGAATCTTTCCAAAGCGTCTCTGATCATCGCGAAGGCTATAAAACCTGGACGGACTCTGATTGGCGCTCCAAAGACATTCACTATGTTTCCTTTAGTGAGCTTTAGCTGCGGAGCACATAGCTGAGTCAGCCGATAAGGCACTCGTAGATTTAAAGCTATCATCTCATCGAAATCATCCATAGTGTTGTCAAAAAGGGAAGACATTGAAGGTTTTCCAGCGCAGTTGATCAGGATATCCACTTTTTTGAACTGTTCCACAGTCTTCCTAATAACCTCTTCGCAATTGCCATTTACGGTCAGATCTAGAAGTAGACATAAAGGTTTGGTTCCGTTCGCTTCTTCGCAATGTTTGGCGACTTCAAGCAATCGTGTCTCGTTTCTACCGATGATTGTGAGCGTAGCTCCGTGCTTGGCGAAGAGCTTGGCAGTTGCTGCGCCGATGCCAGAGCTTGCTCCGGTTATAATGGCGACCTTACCCGTTAGGTTAACAGCATCGATTCCTGATTTAGCTTCTGTTGTCTCTGCGCTTGACATTTTCCTGTTTGATTCATACGTTTCCTTCCACTAATTTGATGTTGTAAATTAGTTATGGTTTGCACAACGATTTTCTTGTTTTGTTGCTTCCAATCTTTGTCACTGAATATCGAAAGATCACGTTTAGATTTTGTTTAATACGTAATATAACAGATGAGTTTCCTTGTTATATGCCTGATGATAAGGCAACCAGGTTTCCGTAACTAAGTGTTGAGCTTGTTTTGTCGGTTAGTTTTTTGTTTCAATCACGTTTTAAAGGTAAACGCGTGGATTCGCAGCGGCGATCGGTTGTTGACTAACCGGCCGACCTTGTCCTCAGGTGGTCATTATGCTATGTGAATGATTGTGACCGGTTCGCAGTTTTGTAAACACAGACTGGTCTGGCACGTTCCAGTGGCGGTAAAACTGTTAAGGAAAATGTTGAATTATTTTTGTTATCTTATGTGTGTAGTATGTAGTATGACTTGGTCGTGGTGATGAGAACATATAGTCTTTTTTCTTCTCATATAATTTAAATTCGTTTATTTGATTGTTTTTCTTATAATATCTAAATATTTAAAAATTGTTTTATGTTATTAGTATTTATTACCTTTGGGTATTTGTGGACTTTCTCGCCCGAATACGGTCAACGTACGCTACCTTAGTTATAAAAGTTTATTAAAATAGGAGTAATAAAAACCTGTCTAAAGAATTCCATAGATATAAGAGAGTGTTTCCTACAGTTATCAAATTTACCCGTTAATTAGTGCTAACCTTGTTAAATATCAAAGTTTGACATTCGCAGTGAATCACAACAAACTGACACGTGAAGCACATTCTGGTGCATAGAATAAGCAACAGTTACTATGTGACCTTCACCTCCATACTAACTATGCAGGTATTCTGTGTCTCTACCTAAAATAGCTCAGCTATTATCAAACAATACTTCAAGAGTTAAAATATAAACAGGAAATATGTGATTAGTGGGCATAGATTACTTTGTAGTTTTTATAAAAATTGAGTATTTTGAGCTATAGTCTAGTAAGGGAATTAAAGGTAGTAACTGCCATTAGATTATCGTTTAGATGATACGTTATACGAGTAGAATACTATTCCGAAAGTGGATACTGTATTTACGTAGTACATAAAACTACGTGTTATTTTACTATCATTCCTACAAATCCTTGACTCGAATTACAAGTATTACAATTTACTTCTTGGTAATTCATGAACTTATTTATTGTTTTACTAAGATTTAACTAAATAAACATTTATTTATAATATCACATAATATGAATTAAATCAAATAATTACGTCACAATTAATAACCTCTACTCAAATAACCCACCCTGACGATCCTGGTGATCCATGAACTGAAAAGAATAATAAATAATTCGTGTCTATAGTATTTCTCTTCCCAGGTTTAGTACACATCTGATCGATAACTATGTAAAAAATATGGTTATGAAGGTAATTAGTAAACGTATGGATTTTTTTTGAGGTCAGGTATAGTACATGCAACAATAAGATAGCAGCATTTTTTTTTGTACGATTACTGATGCAATATTGTCTCTGTGTTGAGTCTTTACACTTTATATATTTAATTTATTGCCTAGTAGCTATATGTTTTCTGTAATATAAATTTCATTTATCTTCTCTTTTCCTGAAGTTCTTTTAATAGTACTTTTTCTTATTACATATACTTAATGAACTGAATAATAAACTTCCTATTCCTTAATAAAAATGGGGCATCCATTACTCGAGCAACGTAATTTGGCGATTTCTCGACCCTACATCTTTAGGGATCTTACATCGAAAAAATATGTCGTGACATTTAGAAAATACGTGTTTTAATTGATACATGATTTATGACTCTCTCGTTGTCCGTAATTTAGCATCATATTTATATTACTATTCTACCGATTTCTAAAAATGAGGAGGTACTCAATTTGACTGTTTTGTTTTTATATTCGTTACCTAATTTCGAATATTAATATTAATATCATTATTAATATTAATTTATTATTAATATTATTATTAATATTAATTTATTATTAATATTAATATTATTATTAATATTAATTTATTATTAATATTACTATTAATATTATTATTAATATTAATTTATTATTAATATTAATATTAATATTAATTTATTATTAATAATAAATTAATATTAATATTATTATTAATATTAATTTCGATTTTCCTTTTTTTTATATTTTTTTATATTTCGCAAAGATGTGTGGACCGATTTGAAAAACTCTTTTTTTTACTTCGAAAGGGTATATATACCTTCCATGTAGTTCCATATTAATTTTATTAAAATGGTTTGTTTTCTCTATTGGCTATAATTGGTTAAAAATCTATTGGCGCCTGCCGTCATTGAAATCGGTGATATATATTTTTTTTTATTTGTATAAACTATTAGACTATAGTGTGAGTGTGACGATATGATTTTACTATATAAATGATAGCTGTATAAATTTGAAATTGGAATCCCTAACCAAAGAAGAGATTTTGAGATCAAAATGGCCAGTACGACAAAACGCCAATTTCATATGTAATGACCTAATATAATCTATACTTCTTAATTTTATTTGTTATTCCTTGGCGATGCTATGGTCGTGTATGTATATGAGTACATAATATGAACTATGCCATAAGAAAATTTGGTACACATAACATTGTACAAAAAATATAAATCTCGAATCCCAAAGAAAAATAGCCGGTAAACATTCTTTGTTACGGTTATTATTCACAATGGCCGATACAGAATTGATTTATAGCGGCTTTGGAAACGCTGCGCGTTGGAGATAAACAGAACGCGCGTGGAAACTGCGACTTTGCAGCTTTATGGAGGGCTCGGAACCTTTGTTGAGGTGGGATTTTAAAAAAATACGACCAACTGGGTACACCTTTTATATATTTGGTGCGACATCGTTATAGTTTTTCAATTGCATTTTTGAAATGAACAAACAAATGCAATAAAAAGAAAAAATATTGTAAATTAAAATCTAACAGGTTGAGTACATCAAAAAAATTGCTAACTGACTTCCGACACTCAATTTAATACATAGATAGGAAACTGTTTTATTCAAACAAGCAGCGGCCTTATCGCTAATAGCGATCTCTTCCATGCAACTTTAGGATTTTATAATGCTGTATACTTACGTCACGCAGATGGGTAAATAAGACTTGACGGGCGAAACGTTGCTTAACTTCGGTAATCGCCGAGTTTGTTAAACCAACAAAAATATCACACTGTCACTAATAGAATAAATGACAGTCTCTAATATTAAAAGATATTTAACCAAGTTTTTGGTTACATTAAAAATAATATCGTAAGATTTACGCTCAAGATACACAACTCGGAGTTAATTTCCTTTTTTATCTCCTATTCTCATCACAAGTATCATCTCAACTGACCGCTAGATTAATGCGTCCGCGCTTCCTGTGCGTCTGACGTCACTTCCGGAAGTCTCGGAGCGCCCGGAAATATGGTCATTTGCATTAAAATGGCGGCTGGGGCGCTTTTGTTACTACCTAAATGGCGTGAGCAAAGTTTTGTGAAGAGACTTTGTGAATTTTTAATATTGCAATTTGCTTGAGAAGATCTCTGTTTCTTAGAGATGTATTACGGTTGCGTTTTAAGTCTTGAATTTGAGAAGATGATTCACTGGTTTGTTTTGTCGGGTTGGCTATAGAAATGCTTGGTTTTAGGTCGTTTTTATTTAAATTTGTTGTCATTATTTTTATTGCAGTGTTAGTTTTGTCGCTACGTCGTTATATAGAGCTTTCTTTTTTTTTCTTCATACCTTTTTTTCTTTCTATGTAAAGAAATAAAATATGTTAATTAGACAATTAAAATTCATTATATGTTAATTAAACTTGAATGGTGTTAGTCTTAATCTAATAATGCTATTCAAATTTATGTGTACGTGATGTAAGTACTTATTTATGAGATGATTGATGATACGAAATGATAATTCGTACGAAATTCTTCGTGTTATTGCATTATCCTTCGTGTGTCTGAAAGGTTGGACTAGAATTGTGGTACTCGCGTACTGGCTGTTTTTAACAAATCTCGAAGAAGTTTTATGTAGAGGATCAACCAATTTTAAAAAATTTAGTGGTCGGTGATGTCTGATTGAGGGAGTATTTCTTACAATTTTTATTACAATTTACAATTCTTACTTAATATTTGACAAGAGACTAAAATGAAAAAAAGACAGATCTGGGTTGTCTTATTTTCAAGGAGAAATACTAATTTGCTTCACGGTCACGTTTGTAATTGTCAGATATTTCAACTCTCAACATAATAATAAAATTCGTAGAAACCGTGAAGAACTAATAACAAATTAATTACATTTTCTTAGGTTTTGGAAACGGGAAAGTTTACAAAAGTGACCCGAGCCCAGTTTGCATGCAGATTGCTTCTAGCTCGGGGAACTCGGTCAGAAAGTTTGTTCAAAAAGAGGCTAGCCTCGGAAACTTTCGAGGTGTTACGTGCAGAGACTGAAAGTAGCTCACTTGCTGTAACGTGAGTTTAGAGATGTTGAGTTTTTGGGGGTTGTATTTATATCATGTAATTATTAGTTCTGCTCTGAGTATTTTTTGTCGAATGCCTATATAATATCGTCTACTAGTAGAAGATAGTGTTGCCGAAGATGAAGCACGCAGACAAACCTAGATTATAGTTCTCATGAAACGAGATAGTCGGCAGGTCATACCATACTCGGCTGTACTTATTAAGAACATTGACGAAAAGCCAACGTTGTAGTCATGAATCGGACAACTTGATTGCTTACAATCATTTTACTCAGTTTCATTACATGTCAAGAGAATATTATAATAAAATTACACCGTCATTGTTCTAATATTTCAACGCTACGTGCTTCTATGTCCTTGTGAAAATGAGCTTAATTTCGAAAAATAGTGACGTAGCGTGTTGTCGATGTTTTAATTTCAGTATTTAATCGCCTTCAGTTGAATGTCAAAAATGTGGAGATCTTATTTTTTAACGCCTATAAAAATAACGTGCTTATTAACGCAATTAATATTTTCGAATTTCCATAAAAATTATGCACATTCTAACAAGCTACTGATGTTTGACCTTTACTATTACTTCCTGTTTTATTGTTACTTAAGAGTCTAAATCGCAAACGAAAACAGCTCCTAAATTTGTACCCCAGCTTTAATTGTCTAACTTTTAAGTAACAGTTGACATCTTCAACAAAATAAATAACTTGTTCTAACGGAAAATTAATTGAAATTTATCGTCAACTTTGCAGATTTCGTACACAAACTTCTGTACGCAATTATGCAAAACAATGACTACAAATCGCAAACTCGAAGGCATTTTGTACGGGACCCGGGTCTTAGTTTACTATAACGTCTGGCAAAGAATGGAACTAACACATTTTCACTTTAATATTATAAATTTTAAATTAGTCAAGTGTCTTTATGGAAGTAAAGTTTAAGCAAAATTTTAATTTATTTTCACCTACGATTTCAAATTAATATTTACCAGTTAGTGTCTTTTATCACCTTTACCTTTTAAATAATTTTTAAGTAAATTGCGTATGTTTGAGTATTGCGTATCGTGGGTTTTCTAGAATACTTTTGTGACAACTGTTACTAATATTTATATCAGGTTTTGTGAAATGTTAGAGTGGGTTGTTGCAAGCTGTAAACATTGTTAAATTATTGATCATCGAATGTCCGATCTAGGTTTTTGTAGATCTGCAGATATGAAATACTTATTGTAGAACCTGAACAAAATTATGTCGTCAAAAAGTTTTTACTGCGACTGTTTATTTTTATTATACTTTATGTTGAAGATTTGTACAATGAACGAGCAGACATTTTGAAATTTTATTTTTAGTTTAATTTTATAACAAAAACTAGTATTTGCGTGGCTGCGCGGGCCGCATGCGGCCCGCGTTTATATCCTTTTACCTATAGGGTTGGGCAGGTATTTGTTTTGCAGTTTATTTCTTTAAAACTTTGAAATTGATTAAGAAGGTAGGTAGATATCTCCAATTCAGTCTGGAGTTGGGTGGAGATTGAAATTCAAAAATTTTAAATTTGGATTCTGTGAGAGAAATTTAAATTCAGTTCAGAGTAGGTAGATAAATTTAGTTCAGTTGAAAAAATAAGTCAAACTTTCAAGTCCAGTCGAAAAGTGGGTAAAACTTACCAAAGAAATATTTTTTGTATGAAATTGTATGTTGCATTGTATGATCGTCAACAGGACAATGAAGCTCGGCCTGCGGCCTCGCTTCAGCACCCACGATAACCGAACAGTATATAACTTTTGTATGATTTATTGTCGGGCACTGAAGTTCGGCCTGCGGCCTCACTTCAATGCCCTCCGGACTCGCAAGATGCCATAGCTCGGCCTTCGGCCTCACTATGACACCTTGCTCGTAACAGGTTAGCTCGGCCTACGGCCTCGCTTTAGTTACTTGGGAACTCGCGAGGTGCCATAGCTCGGCCTCCGGCCTCACTATGACACCTTGCTCGTCAAACGTTACCTCGGCCTGCGGCCTCGCTTTAGTGACTTAGGAACTCGCATGGTGCCGTCGTTCGGCCTTCGGCCTCACTCCGACACCTTGCTCGTAAATATGTATGAGAGGTTTAAAAAAAAAAAGATTTTCCAAAAACTTTCATCAGAAATGAAATCAGAGTCCTTGAAAACCCCCAGATCTTAAATTTCATCGCAATCGCACCAATATAAAATTTGATCCCTTCTTTGAATCCTCAGAGATCATATGGAATAACCGTCGCTCGGCCTACGGCCTCGCTCCGGTATGATGAGACTCGCAAGGTGCCGTCGCTCGGCCTTCGGCCTCACTCCGGCACCTTGCTCGTTTGAACCCCACTTTGAACCCTTTAGAAATCATAAATGAAACCGTCGCTCGGCCTTCGGCTCGCTCCGGTGCGATTGGAGACTCGCAAGGTGCCGTCGTTCGGCCTTCGGCCTCACTCCGACACCTTGCTCGTAAGTTTGTATGGCGGCTATTAAAAAAAAAAAAGAAATACCAAAATCTTTTTTCAGAAATGAAATCAGCGAACCCAAAAACCCCTGGAGCCAAAATTTCATCCCCCTCGGACCATTTTGAAATTTGAACCCCGACTTGAACCCCCAGGGGATCAATCAGACCATTTTAGGTTGGTAGCGCTTACCATCCCCTATGACATTTGCTCGAACACTAAATAAAAAAAGTTTACCGTTCTGAAGTTATTAAGGGTCAAACTTTGTATGGGATCGACGTTTTTTTATCTGTGACACCCATTTTTTTTTAATTTTTTGGGAAGGGCTCATGGTCCCTAACAACCTTTGTTCGAACCCCACCCCCCTAAACCCTACCATTTTTGCAGGACGTTGGGGTACTCCAGGGTCTGTTCCACTTTTGCAACTTTTCGGATTTTTCCCTAGGTCACATAACGCTTCCCTATACAGTCGCTCCACTCCTCACCCCCCCACAAAACTCCTTCTGGGAGAACAATTATGTCAATCAGTGAGTGAGTCAGTCAGTCAATGGTAGTTTAGCTTTATATAATATAGAACTAGTATTTGCGTGGCTGCGCGGGCCGCATGCGGCCCGCGTTTATATCCTTTAACCTGTTGGGGTAGGACAGTGCATTTAATTTGCAGTTTTATTCTTTAAAACTTTGAAATTGATTAAGAAGGTAGGTAGATATCTCCAATTCAGTCTGGAGTTGGGTGGTGATTGAAATTCAAAAATTTTAAATTTGGATTCTGTGAGAGAAATTTAAATTCAGTTCAAAATTGGTAGATAAATTTAGTTCAGTTGAAAAAATAAGTCAAACTTTCAAGTCCAGTCGAAAAGTGGGTAAAACTTACCAAAGAAATATTTTTTGTATGAAATTGTATGTTGCATTGTATGATCGTCAACAGGGCAATGAAGCTCGGCCTGCGGCCTCGCTTCAGCACCCACGATAACCGAACAGTATATAACTTTTGTATGATTTATTGTCGGGCACTGAAGTTCGGCCTCCGGCCTCACTTCAATGCCCTCCGAACTCGCAAAGTGCCATAGCTCGGCCTTCGGCCTCACTATGACACCTTGCTCGTCAAACATTAGCTCGGCCTACGGCCTCGCTTGAGCTACTTGAGTACTCGCAAGGTGTCATAGCTCGGCCTCCGGCCTCACTATGACACCTTGCTCGTCAAACGTTAGCTCGGCCTACGGCCTCGCTTTAGTTACTTGAAAACTCGCAAGGTGTCATAGCTCGGCCTCCGGCCTCACTATGACACCTTGCTCGTCGAACGTTAGCTCGGCCTGCGGCCTCGCTTTAGTTACTTGAGAACTCGCGTGGTGCCGTCGTTCGGCCTTCGGCCTCACTCCGACACCTTGCTCGTAAATATGTATGAGAGGTTTAAAAAAAAAGAAATTCCAAAAACTTTCATCAGAAATGAAATCAGAGTCCTTGAAAACCCATAGATCTTAAATTTCATCGCAATTGGACCAATATGAAATTCGATCCCTTCTTTGAATCCTCAAGGATCATAATGAATAACCGTTGCTCGGCCTACGGCCTCGCTCCGGTATGTAGAGACTCGCAAGTTGTCGTCGCTCGGCCTCCGGCCTCGCTCCGACACCTTGCTCGTTTGAACCCCACTTTGAACCCTTCAGAAAAAATCTCAAGAACCGTCGCTCGGCCTTCGGCCTCGCTCCGGTGCGAAGGGGAGACTCGCAAGGTGCCGTCGTTCGGCCTTCGGCCTCACTCCGCCACCTTGCTCGTAAGTTTGTATGGGAGCTATTAAAAAAAAAAAGAAATTCCAAAATTTTTTTTCAGAACTGAATTCAGCGACCCCAAAAACCCCCAGAGCCAAAATTTCATCCCCCTCGGACCATTTTGAAATTTGATCCCCGACTTGAACCCCCAGGGGATCAATCAGACCATTTTAGGTTGGTAGCGCTTACGATTCCCTATGACATTTGGTCGAACACTAATTAAAAAAAGATTACCGTTCCGAAGTAATTAACGGTCAAACTTTGTATGGGATCGATGTTTTTTTGTTTGTGACCCCAATTTTTTTTTTATTTTTTGGGAGGGACTCATGGTTCCCTACAACTTTTGTTCAAAAAGGGGGGTTCCAAGTGTTATAGTTTAGCCAGGACGTTGGGGTACTCCAGGGTTTGTTCCATTTTTTCAACTTTTCGGATTTTTCCCTAGGTCACATAACGCTCCCCTATACAGTCGCACCACTCGCCAACCCCCCACAAAACTCCTTCTGGGAGAACAATTATGTCAATCAGTCAGTGAGTGAGTCAGTCAATGGTAGTTCAGCTTTATATAATATAGATAGAATAGATAGATAACTAGTATTTGCGTGGCTGCGCGGGCCGCATGCGGCCCGCGTTTATATCCTTTTACCTATAGGATTAGGTCAAGCATTTTAGTTGCAGTTGTAATCTTTAAAACTTTGAAATTGATTAAGAAATGTTGTAGATTTCTCCAATTCAGTCAGGAGTTGGGTGGAACAATCAAATTCAAAAATTTTAAATTTGGATTCTGTGAGAGAAATTTAAATTCAGTTCAAAGTAGGTAGATAAATTTAGTTCAGTTGAAAAAATTAGTCAAACTTTCAAGTCCAGTCGAAAAGTGGGTAAAACTTACCAAAGAAATATTTTTTGTATGAAGGTATGAAAACCATACATCATTGTACGGTAGGCAACGGGAACTGAAGCTCGGCCTGCGGCCTCGCTTCAGCACCTACGATAATCATACAGTATTTAATTTTTGTTTGATTAACTGTCGGGCACTGAAGTTCGGCCTGCGGCCTCACTTCAATGCCCTCCGGACTCGCAAGATGCCATAGCTCGGCCTTCGGCCTCACTATGACACCTTGCTCGTCTACCGTTAGCTCGGCCTACGGCCTCGCTTTAGTTACTTGATAACTCGCAAGGTGTCATAGCTCAGCCTCCGGCCTCGCTATGACACCTTGCTCGTCAAACGTTAGCTCGGCCTACGGCCTCGCTTTAGTTACTTGAGAACTCGCAAGGTGTCATAGCTCGGCCTCCGGCCTCACTATGACACCTTGCTCGTCAAACGTTAGCTCGGCCTACGGCCTCGCTTTAGTTACTTGAGAACTCGCAAGGTGTCATAGCTCGGCCTCCGGCCTCGCTATGACTAAATTTTAAATTTGGATTCTGTGAGAGAAATTTAAATTCAGTTCAAAATAGGTAGATAAATTTAGTTCAGTTGAAAAAATAAGTCAAACATTCAAGTCCAGTCGAAAAGTGGGTAAAACTTACCAAAGAAATATTTTTTGTATGAAATTGTATGTTGCATTGTATGATCGTCAGCAGGGCAATGAAGCTCGGCCTGCGGCCTCGCTTCAGCACCCACGATAACCGAACAGTATATAACTTTTGCATGATTTATTGTCGGGCACTGAAGTTCGGCCTCCGGCCTCACTTCAATGCCCTCCGGACTCGCAAAGTGCCATAGCTCGGCCTTGGGCCACACTATGACACCTTGCTCGTCAAACATTAGCTCGGCCTACGGCCTCGCTTAAGTTACTTAAGTACTCGCAAGGTGTCATAGCTCGGCCTCCGGCCTCACTATGACACCTTGCTCGTCAAACATTAGCTCGGCCTGCGGCCTCGCTTTAGTGACTTAGGAACTCCATGGTGCCGTCGTTCGGCCTTCGGCCTCACTCCGACACCTTGCTCGTAAATATGTTTGAGAAGTTTAAAAAAAAAAAAACAAATTCCAAGAACTTTCCTCATAAATGGAATCAGAGTCCTTGAAAACCCCCAGATCTTAAATTTCATCGCAATCGGACCAATATTAGATTTGATCCCTTCTTTGAATCCTCAGGGATCATATGGAATAACCGTCGCTCGGCCTACGGCCTCGCTCTGGTATGATAAGACTCGCAAGGTGCCGTCGCTCGGCCTCCGGCCTCGCTCCGACACCTTGCTCGTTTGAACCCCACTTCGAACCCTTCAGAAAAAATTTCAAGAACCGTCGCTCGGCCTTCGGCTTCGCTCCGGTTCGAAGGGGAGACTCGCAAGGTGCCGTCGTTCGGCCTTCGGCCTCACTCCGCCACCTTGCTCGTAAGTTTGTATGGGGGCTATTAAAAAAAAAGAAATTCCAAATTTTTTTTTCAGAAATGAATTCAGCGACCCAAAAAACCCCCGGAGCCAAAATTTCATCCCGCTCGGACCATTTTGAAATTTGATCCCCGACTTGAACCCCCAGGGGATCAATGAAACCACTTTAGGTTGGTAGCGCTTACCATCCTCTATGACATTTGGTCAAACACTAATTAAAAAAAGTTTACCGTTCTGAAGTTATTGAGGGTCAAACTTTGTATGGGATCGATGTTTTTTTGTTTGCGACCCCAATTTTTTTTTAATTTTTTGGGAGGGGCTCATGGTCCCTAACAACCTTTGTTCAAACCCCACCCCCCTCAACCCTACCGTTTTCGCAGGACGTTGGGGTACTCCAGGGTCTGTTCCACTTTTGCAACTTTTCAGATTTTTCCCTAGGTCCCATAACGCTGCCCTATCCAGGTGTACCACTCTTGAACCCCCCACAAAACTCCTTCTGGGAGAACAATTCTGTCAATCAGTGAGTGAGTCAGTGAATCAGTGGTAGTTTAGCTTTATATAATATAGAAACTAGTATTTGCGTGGCTGCGCGGGCCGCATGCGGCCCGCGTTTATATCCTTTTACCTATAGGGTTGGGACAGTGCATTGGTGTTGCAGTTAAATTCTTTAAAACTTTGAAATTGATTAAGAAGGTAGGTAGATATCTCCAATTCAGTCTGGAGTTGGGTGGTGATTGAAATTCAAAAATTTTAAATTTGGATTCTGTGAGAGAAATTTAAAATCAGTTCAAATGAGGTGGAAATTTATGATTCAGTTGAAAATAAAAGCCTCAATAAAAGCCTGCGGCCTCACTTCAATGGCCTCCGGACTCGCAAGGTGTCATAGCTCGGCCTCCGGCCTCGCTATAACACCTTGCTCGTCAAACTTTAGCTCGGCCTACGGCCTCGCTTTAGTTACTTAAGAACTCGCAAGTTGTCATAGCTCGGCCTCCGGCCTCACTATGACACCTTGCTCGTCAAACATTAGCTCGGCCTACGGCCTCGCTTTAGTTACTTGAGTACTCGCAAGGTGTCATAGCTCGTCCTCCGGCCTCACTATGACACCTTGCTCGTCAAACGTTAACTCGGCCTACGGCTTCGCTTTAGTTACTTAGGAACTCGCATGGTGCCGTCGTTCGGCCTTCGGCCTCACTCCGACACCTTGATCGTAAATATGTATGAGAGGTTTAAAAAAAAAAAAAGAAATTCCAAAAACTTTAATAAGAAATGAAATCAGAGTCCTTGAAAACCCCCAGATCTTAAATTTCATCGCAATCGCACCAATATAAAATTTGATCCCTTCTTTGAATCCTCAGGGATCATAATGAATAACCGTCGCTCGGCCAACGGCGTCGCTCCGGTATGATAAGACTCGCAAGGTGTCGTCGCTCGGCCTCCGGCCTCGCTCCAACACCTTGCTCGTTTGAACCCCACTTTGAACCCTTCAGAAAAAATCTCAAGAACCGTCGCTCGGCCTTCGGCCTCGCTCCGGTGCGAAGGGGAGACTCGCAAGGTGCCGTCGTTCGGCATTCGGCCTCACTCCGCCACCTTGCTCGTAAGTTTGTAAGGGAGCTATTAAAAAAAAAAAGAAATTCCAAAATTTTTTTTCAGAACTGAATTCAGCGACCCCAAAAACCCCCAGAGCCAAAATTTCATCCCCCTCGGACCATTTTGAAATTTGATCCCTCACTTGAACCCCCAGGGGATCAATCAGACCATTTTAGGTTGGTAGCGCTTGCAATTCCCTATGACATTTGGTCGAACACTAATTAAAAAAAGTTTACCGTTCTGAAGTTATTGAGGGTCAAACTTTGTATGGGATCGACGTTTTTTTGTCTGTGACACCCATTTTTTTTTAATTTTTTGGGAAGGGCTTATGGTCCCTAACAACCTTTGTTTGAATCCCACGCCCCTAAACCCTACCATTTTTGCAGGACGTTGGGGTACTCCAGGGTCTATTCCACTTTTGCAACTTTTCGGATTTTTCCCTAGGTCCCATAAAGCTCGTCTATCCAGGTGTACCACTCTTCAACCCCCCACAAAACTCCTTCTGGGAGAACAATTATGTCAATGAGTGAGTGAGTCAGTCAGTGGTAGTTCAGCTTTATATAATATAGACTAGTATTTGCGTGGCTGCGCGGGCCGCATGCGGCCCGCGTTTATATCCTTTTACCTATAGGATTAGGTCAAGCATTTAAAATGCAGTTGCTTTCTTTAAAACTTTAAAATTGATTAAGAAGGTAGGTAGATATCTCCAATTCAGTCTGGAGTAGGGTGGAGATTGAAATTCAAAAATTTTAAATTTGGATTTTGTGAGAGAAATTTCAATTCAGTTCAAAATAGGTGGAATTTTTTATTTCAGTTGAAAAAAAAGTCAAACTTTCAAGTCCAGTCGAATACTGGGAAAAACTTACCAAAACAATATTTTTTGTATGAAAGTATGAAAACCATACATCATTGTATGGTCGACATCGGGCACTGAAGCTCGGCCTGCGGCCTCGCTTCAACACCCACGATAATCGAACAGTATATAACTTTTGTATGATTTATTGTCGGGCACTGAAGTTCGGCCCCCGGCCTCACTTCAATGCCCTCCGGACTCGCAAAGTGCCATAGCTCGGCCTTCGGCCTCACTATGACACCTTGCTCGTCAAACATTAGCTCGGCCTACGGCCTCGCTTGAGCTACTTGAGTACTCGCAAGGTGTCATAGCTCGGCCTCCGGCCTCGCTATGACACCTTGCTCGTCAAACGTCAGCTCGGCCTACGGCCTCGCTTTAGTTACTTGAGAACTCGCAAGGTGTCATAGCTCGGCCTCCGGCCTCGCTATGACACCTTGCTCGTCAAACGTTAGCTCGGCCTGCGGCCTCGCTTTAGTGACTTGGGAACTCGCAAGGTGCCGTCGCTCGGCCTTCGGCCTCGCTTCTATAAAATATATAAATAAATATGTATGAGAAGTTTAAAAAAAAAAACAAATTCCAAAAACTTTCCTCATAAATGGAATCAGAGTCCTTGAAAACCCCCAGATCTTAAATTTCATCGCAATCGGACCAATATTAGATTTGATCCCTTCTTTGAATCCTCAGGGATCATATGGAATAACCGTCGCTCGGCCTACGGCCTCGCTCCGGTATGATAAGACTCGCAAGATGCCGTCGCTCGGCCTCCGGCCTCGCTCCGACACCTTGCTCGTTTGAACCCCACTTTGAACCCTTCAGAAAAAATCTCAAAAACCGATGGGGGACTCGCAAGGTGCCGTCGTTCGGCCTTCGGCCTCACTCCGCCTCCTTGCTCGTAAGTTTGTATGGGAGCTATTAAAAAAAAAGAAATTCCAAAATTTTTTTTCAGAAATGAATTCAGCGACCCCAAAAACCCCCGGAGCCAAAAATTCATCCCGCTCGGACCATTTTGAAATTTGATCCCCGACTTGAACCCCCAGGGGATCAATGAGACCGTTTTAAGTTGGTAGCGCTTACGATTCCCTATGACATTTGGTCGAACACTAATTAAAAAAAGATTACCGTTCTGAAGTTATTGACGGTCAAACTTTGTATGGGATCGATGTTTTTTTGTTTGTGAGTCCAATTTTTTTTTATTTTTTTGGGAGGGGCTTATGGTCCCTAACAACCTTTGTTCGAACCCCACTCCCCTAAACCCTACCATTTTTGCAGGACGTTGGGGTACTCCAGGGTCTGTTCCACTTTTGCAACTTTTCGGATTTTTCCCTAGGTCCCATAACGCTTCTCTATACAGTCGCTTCACTCTTTACCCCCCCACAAAACTCCTTCTGGGAGAACAATTATGTCAATGAGTCAGTGAGTGAGTCAATGGTAGTTTAACTTTATATAATATAGACTAGTATTTGCGTGGCTGCGCGGGCCGCATGCGGCCCGCGTTTATATCCTTTTACCTATAGGGTTGGGACAAACATTCACACTGCAGTTATTTTCTTTAAAACTTTGAAATTGATTAAGAAGGTAGGTAGATATCTCCAATTCAGTCTGGAGTTGGGTGGAGATAGAAATTCAAAAATTTTAAATTTGGATTCCGTGAGAAAAATTTAAATTCAGTTCAAAGAAGGTAGATAAATTTAGTTCAGTTGAAAAATAAGTCAAACTTTCAAGTCCAGTCGAAAAGTGGGTAAAACTTACCAAAGAAATATTTTTTGTATGAAATTGTATGTTGCATTGTATGATCGTCAACAGGGCAATGAAGCTCGGCCTGCGGCCTCGCTTCAGCACCCACGATAACCGAACAATATATAACTTTTGTATGATTTATTGTCGGGCACTGAAGTTCGGCCTCCGGCCTCACTTCAATGCCCTCCGGACTCGCAAAGTGCCATAGCTCGGCCTTCGGCCTCACTATGACACCTTGCTCGTCGACAATTAGCTCGGCCTACGGCCTCGCTTTAAATACTCGAGAACTCGCAAGGTGTCATAGCTCGGCCTCCGGCCTCACTATGACACCTTGCTCGTCAACCGTTAGCTCGGCCTTCGGCCTCGCTTTAGTTACTTGGGAACTCGCAAGGTGCCATAGCTCGGCCTTCGGCCTCACTATGACACCTTGCTCGTTAACGGTTAGCTCGGCCTACGGCCTCGCTTTAGTTACTTGAGTAATCGCAAGGTGTCATAGCTCGGCCTCCGGCCTCGCTATGACACCTTGCTCGTCAAACGTTAGCTCGGCCTGCGGCCTCGCTTTAGTGTCTTAGGAACTCGCATGGTGCCGTCGTTCGGCCTTCGGCCTCACTCCGACACCTTGCTCGTAAATATGTATGAGAGGTTTTAAAAAAAAAAAGAAATTCCAAAAACTTTCATCAGAAATGAAATCAGAGTCCTTGAAAACCCCCAGATCTTAAATTTCATCGCAATCGGACCAATATAAAATTTGATCCCTTCTTTGAATCCTCAGGGATCATATGGAATAACCGTCGCTCGGCCTACGGCCTCGCTCTGGTATGATAAGACTCGCAAGGTGCCGTCGCTCGGCCTCCGGCCTCGCTCCGACACCTTGCTCGTTTGAACCCCACTTTGAACCCTTCAGAAAAAATCTCAAGAACCGTCGCTCGGCCTTCGGCCTCGCTCCGGTGCGAAGGGGAGACTCGCAAGGTGCCGTCGCTCGGCCTTCGGCCTCACTCCGACACCTTGCTCGTTTGAACCCCACTTTGAACCCATCAGAAAAAATCTCAAGAACCGTCGCTCGGCCTTCGGCCTCGCTCCGGTGCGAAGGGGAGACTCGCAAGGTGCCGTCGTTCGGCCTTCGGCCTCGCTCCGACACCTTGCTCGTTTGAACCCCACTTTAAACCCTTCAGAAAAAATCTCAAGAACCGTCGCTCGGCCTTCGGCCTCGCTCCGGTGCGATGGGGGACTCGCAAGGTGCCGTCGTTCGGCCTTCGGCCTCACTCCGCCACCTTGCTCGTAAGTTTGTATGGGAGCTATTAAAAAAAAAAAGAAATTCCAAAATTTTTTTTCAGAAATGAATTCAGGGACCCCAAAAACCCCCGGAGCCAAAATTTCGTCCCGCTCGGACCATTTTGAAATTTGATCCCCGACTTGAACCCCCAGGGGATCAATCAGACTATTTTAGGTTGGTAGCGCTTACCATTCCCTATGACATTTGGTCGAACACTAATTAAAAAAAGTTTACCGTTCCGAAGTTATTAACGGTCAAACTTTGTATGGGATCGATGTTTTTTTGTTTGTGACCCCGATTTTTTTTTTATTTTTTGGGAGGGGCTCATGGTTCTTAACAACCTTTGTTCGAACCCCACCCCCCTAAACCCTACCATTTTTGCAGGACGTTGAGGTACTCCAAGGTCTTTTCCACTTTTGCAACTTTTCGGATTTTTCCCTAGGTCACATACCCCTCCCCTATCCAGGAGTACTACTCGCCAACCCCCCACAAAACTCCTTCTGGGAGAACAATTATGTCAATGAGTCAGTCAGTCAGTCAATGGTAGTTCAGCTTTATATAATATAGAAGAATAGAAATAGAAATATAGAAATAGAAAATAGAAGATAAATAGAAGATAAATAATAGCTTTAAATAATAGCTCGGCCTCCGGCCTCACTATGTCACCTTGCTCGTCAAACGTTAGCTCGGCCTGCGGCCTCGCTTTAGTGACTTAGGAACTCGCATGGTGCCGTCGTTCGGCCTTCGGCCTCACTCCGACCCCTTGCTCGTAAATATGTATGAGAGGTTTAAAAAAAAAAAAATTCCAAAAACTTTCCTCAGAAATGGAATCAGAGTCCTTGAAAACCCCCAGATCTTAAATTACATCGCAATCGGACCAATATAACTTTTGATCCCTTCTTTGAATCCTCGGGGATCATATGGAATAACCGTCGCTCGGCCTACGGCCTCGCTCCGGTATGATGAGACTCGCAAGGTGCCGTCGCTCGGCCTCCGGCCTCGCTCCGACACCTTGCTCGTTTGAACCCCACTTTGAACCCTTCAGAAAAAATCTCAGGAACCGTCGCTCGGCCTTCGGCCTCGCTCCGTTGCGATGGGAGACTCGCAAGGTGCCGTCGTTCGGCCTTCGGCCTCACTCCGCCACCTTGCTCGTAAGTTTGTATGGGAGCTATTAAAAAAAAAAAGAAATTCCAAAATTTTTTTTCAGAACTGAATTCAGCGACCCCAAAAACCCCCAGAGCCAAAATTTCATTCCGCTCGGACCATTTTGAAATTTGATCCCCGACATGAACCCCCAGGGGATCAATCAGACCATTTTAGGTTGGTAGCGCTTACCATCCCCTATGACATTTGGTCGAACACAAATTAAAAAAAGTTTACCGTTCCGAAGTTATTAAGGGTCAAACTTTGTATGGGATCGATGTTTTTTTGTTTGTGACCCCAATTTTTTTTTTATTTTTTGGGAGGGGCTCATGGTCCTTAACAACCTTTGTTCGAACCCCACCCCCCTAAACCCTACCATTTTTGCAGGACGTTGGGGTACTCCAAGGTCTGTTCCACTTTTGCAACTTTTCGGATTTTTCCCTAGGTCACATAACGCTCCTCTATCCAGGAGTACCACTCTTCAACCCCCCACAAAACTCCTTCTGGGAGAACAATTCTGTCAATCAGTCAATCAATGGTAGTTCAGCTTTATATAATATAGAAATAGAAATATAGAAATAGAAAATAGAAGATAAATAGAAGATAAATAATAGCTTTAAATAATAGCTCGGCCTCCGGCCTCACTATGTCACCTTGCTCGTCAAACGTTAGCTCGGCCTGCGGCCTCGCTTTAGTGACTTAGGAACTCGCATGGTGCCGTCGTTCGGCCTTCGGCCTCACTCCGACCCCTTGCTCGTAAATATGTATGAGAGGTTTAAAAAAAAAAAAATTCCAAAAACTTTCCTCAGAAATGGAATCAGAGTCCTTGAAAACCCCCAGATCTTAAATTACATCGCAATCGGACCAATATAACTTTTGATCCCTTCTTTGAATCCTCGGGGATCATATGGAATAACCGTCGCTCGGCCTACGGCCTCGCTCCGGTATGATGAGACTCGCAAGGTGCCGTCGCTCGGCCTCCGGCCTCGCTCCGACACCTTGCTCGTTTGAACCCCACTTTGAACCCTTCAGAAAAAATCTCAGGAACCGTCGCTCGGCCTTCGGCCTCGCTCCGTTGCGATGGGAGACTCGCAAGGTGCCGTCGTTCGGCCTTCGGCCTCACTCCGCCACCTTGCTCGTAAGTTTGTATGGGAGCTATTAAAAAAAAAAAGAAATTCCAAAATTTTTTTTCAGAACTGAATTCAGCGACCCCAAAAACCCCCAGAGCCAAAATTTCATTCCGCTCGGACCATTTTGAAATTTGATCCCCGACATGAACCCCCAGGGGATCAATCAGACCATTTTAGGTTGGTAGCGCTTACCATCCCCTATGACATTTGGTCGAACACAAATTAAAAAAAGTTTACCGTTCCGAAGTTATTAAGGGTCAAACTTTGTATGGGATCGATGTTTTTTTGTTTGTGACCCCAATTTTTTTTTTATTTTTTGGGAGGGGCTCATGGTCCTTAACAACCTTTGTTCGAACCCCACCCCCCTAAACCCTACCATTTTTGCAGGACGTTGGGGTACTCCAAGGTCTGTTCCACTTTTGCAACTTTTCGGATTTTTCCCTAGGTCACATAACGCTCCTCTATCCAGGAGTACCACTCTTCAACCCCCCACAAAACTCCTTCTGGGAGAACAATTCTGTCAATCAGTCAATCAATGGTAGTTCAGCTTTATATAATATAGAAATAGAAATATAGAAATAGAAAATAGAAGATAAATAGAAGATAAATAATAGCTTTAAATAATAGCTCGGCCTCCGGCCTCACTATGTCACCTTGCTCGTCAAACGTTAGCTCGGCCTGCGGCCTCGCTTTAGTGACTTAGGAACTCGCATGGTGCCGTCGTTCGGCCTTCGGCCTCACTCCGACCCCTTGCTCGTAAATATGTATGAGAGGTTTAAAAAAAAAAAAATTCCAAAAACTTTCCTCAGAAATGGAATCAGAGTCCTTGAAAACCCCCAGATCTTAAATTACATCGCAATCGGACCAATATAACTTTTGATCCCTTCTTTGAATCCTCGGGGATCATATGGAATAACCGTCGCTCGGCCTACGGCCTCGCTCCGGTATGATGAGACTCGCAAGGTGCCGTCGCTCGGCCTCCGGCCTCGCTCCGACACCTTGCTCGTTTGAACCCCACTTTGAACCCTTCAGAAAAAATCTCAGGAACCGTCGCTCGGCCTTCGGCCTCGCTCCGTTGCGATGGGAGACTCGCAAGGTGCCGTCGTTCGGCCTTCGGCCTCACTCCGCCACCTTGCTCGTAAGTTTGTATGGGAGCTATTAAAAAAAAAAAGAAATTCCAAAATTTTTTTTCAGAACTGAATTCAGCGACCCCAAAAACCCCCAGAGCCAAAATTTCATTCCGCTCGGACCATTTTGAAATTTGATCCCCGACATGAACCCCCAGGGGATCAATCAGACCATTTTAGGTTGGTAGCGCTTACCATCCCCTATGACATTTGGTCGAACACAAATTAAAAAAAGTTTACCGTTCCGAAGTTATTAAGGGTCAAACTTTGTATGGGATCGATGTTTTTTTGTTTGTGACCCCAATTTTTTTTTTATTTTTTGGGAGGGGCTCATGGTCCTTAACAACCTTTGTTCGAACCCCACCCCCCTAAACCCTACCATTTTTGCAGGACGTTGGGGTACTCCAAGGTCTGTTCCACTTTTGCAACTTTTCGGATTTTTCCCTAGGTCACATAACGCTCCTCTATCCAGGAGTACCACTCTTCAACCCCCCACAAAACTCCTTCTGGGAGAACAATTCTGTCAATCAGTCAATCAATGGTAGTTCAGCTTTATATAATATAGACTAGTATTTGCGTGGCTGCGCGGGCCGCATGCGGCCCGCGTTTATATCCTTTTACCTATAGGAATAGGTTAAGCATTTTGGTTGCAGTTAAATTTGTATGAATAGAGAGAGTAGAATTAGGTAATTCTATCTTTAGTGCATTTAGGTAGCAGTTGTAATCTTTAGAACTTTGAAATTGACTAAGAAATGTTGTAGATTTCTCCAATTCAGTCCAAAGTTGGAGGGATATAGAAATTCTAAATTATTAAATTCAGATTCTGCGAGAGAAACTAATTCAGTTCAAAATAGGTAGAAATTTTTCATTCAGTTGAAAAAAAAAGTCAAACTCTCAAGTCCAGTCGAAAAGTGGGTAAAACTTACCAAAGAAATATTTTTTGTATAAAATTGTATGTTGCATTGTATGATGGTCAACAGGGAACTGAAGCTCGGCCTGCGGCCTCGCTTCAGCAACCACGATAATCGAACAGTATACAACTTTTGTATGATTTACTGTTGGGCACACGGCCTGCGGCCTCACTTCAATGCCCTCCGGACTCGCAATTTGCAATAGCTCGGCCTACGGCCTCACTCCGACACCTTGCTCGTAAATATGTATGAAAGGTTTAAAAAAAAAAAGAAATTCCAAAAACCTTTCCTCAGAAATGGAATCAGAGTCCTTGAAAACCCCCAGATCCTAAATTTTATCGCAATCGGAACAATATTAAATTTGATCCCTTCTTTGAATCCTCAGGGATCACATAGTATAACCGTCGCTCGGCCTACGGCCTCGCTCTGGTGTGATGAGACTCGCAAGGTGCCGTAGCTCGGCCTTCGGCCTCGCTCCGACACCTTGCTCGTTTGAACCCCACTTTGAACCCTTTATAAATCATCAATGAAACCGTCGCTCGGCCTTCGGCCTCGCTCCAGTGCGATGGGAGACTCGCAAGGTGGCGTCGTTCGGCCTTCGGCCTCACTCCGCCACCTTGCTCGTAAGTATGTATGGGAGCTATTAAAAAAAAAAGAAATTCCAAAAACTTTCCTCAGAAATGGAATCAGAGTCCTTGAAAACCCCCAGATCTTAAATTTCATCGCAATCGGACCAATATAAAATTTGATCCCTTCTTTGAATCCTCAGGGATCATATATAATAACCGTTGCTCGGCCTACGGCCTCGCTCCGGTGTGATGAGACTCGCAAGGTGCCGTAGCTCGGCCTTCGGCCTCGCTCCGACACCTTGCTCGTTTGAACCCCACTTTGAACCCTTTATAAATCATCAATGAAACCGTCGCTCGGCCTTCGGCCTCGCTCCAGTGCGATGGGAGACTCGCAAGGTGGCGTCGTTCGGCCTTCGGCCTCACTCCGCCACCTTGCTCGTAAGTTTGTATGGGAGCTATTAAAAAAAAAAAGAAATTCCAAATTTTTTTTTCAGAAATGAATTCAGCATCCACAAAAACCCCCAGAGCCAAAATTTCATCCCCCTCGGACCATTTTGAAATTTGATCCCCGACTTGAACCCCCAGGGGATCAATCAGACCACTTTAGGTTGGTAGCGCTTACGATCCTCTATGACATTTGGTTGAACACTAATTAAAAAAAGTTTACCGTTCCGAAGTTATTAACGGTCAAACTTTGTATGGGATCGACGTTTTTTTGTCTGTGACACGTATTTTTTTTTTATTTTTTGGGAGGGGCTCATGGTCCCTAACAACCTTTGTTCGAACCCCACCCCCCTAAACCCTACCATTTTTGCAGGACGTTGGGGTACTCCAGGGTTTGTTCCACTTTTGCAACTTTTCGGATTTTTCCCTAGGTCACATAACGCTCCCCTATCCAGGTGTACCACTCTTCACCCCCCCACAAAACTCCTTCTGGGAGAACAATTCTGTCAATCAGTGAGTCAATGGTAGTTTAGCTTTATATAATATAGACTAGTATTTGCGTGGCTGCGCGGGCCGCATGCGGCCCGCGTTTATATCCTTTTACCTATAGGGTTGGGACTGTGCATTTAATTTGCAGTAGTAATCTTTAAAACTTTGAAATTGATTAAGAAATGTTGTAGATTTCTCCAATTCAGTCTGGAGTTGGGTGGAGAGTGAAATTCAAAAATTTTAAATTTGGATTCTGTGAGAGAAATTTAAATTCAGTTCAAAATTGGTAGATAAATTCAGTTTAAAATAAAGACAAACTTTCAAGTCCAGTCGAAAAGTGGGTAAAACTTAGCAAAGAAATATTTTTTGTATGAAGTTCTATGTTGCATTGTATGATCGTCAACAAGGCAATGAAGCTCGGCCTGCGGCCTCGCTTAAGCACCCACGATAACCGAACAGTATATAACTTTTGTTTGATTTATTGTCGGGCACTGAAGTTCGGCCTCCGGCCTCACTTCAATGCCCTCAGGACTCGCAAAGTGCCATAGCTCGGCCTTCGGCCTCACTATGACACCTTGCTCGTCAAACTTTAGCTCGGCCTACGGCCTCGCTTTAGTTACTTGAGAACTCGCAAGGTGCCGTCGTTCGGCCTTCGGCCTCACTCCGACACCTTGCTCGTAAATATGTATTAGAGGTTTAAAAAAAAAAGAAATTCCAAAAACTTTCATCAGAAATGAAATCAGAGTCCTTGAAAACCCCCAGATCTTAAATTTCATCGCAATCGCACCAATATAAAATTTGATCCCTTCTTTGAATCCTCAGGGATCATAATGAATAATCGTCGCTCGGCCTACGGCCTCGCTCCGGTATGTAGAGACTCGCAAGGTGTCGTCGCTCGGCCTCCGGCCTCGCTCCAACACCTTGCTCGTTTGAACCCCACTTTGAACCCTTCAGAAAAAATCTCAAGAACCGTCGCTCGGCCTTCGGCCTCGCTCCGGTGCGATGGGGGACTCGCAAGGTGCCGTCGTTCGGCCTTCGGCCTCACTCCGCCACCTTGCTCGTAAGTTTGTATGGGAGCTATTAAAAAAAAAAAGAAATTCAAAATTTTTTTTTCAGAACTTAATTCAGCGACCCCAAAAACCCCCAGAGCCAAAATTTCATCCCCCTCGGACCATTTTGAAATTTGATCCCCGACTTGAACCCCCAGGGGATCAATCAGACAAATTTAGGTTGGTAGCGCTTACGATTCCCTATGACATTTGGTCGAACACTAATTAAAAAAAGTTTACCGTTCCGAAGTTATTAAGGGTCAAACTTTGTATGGGATCGATGTTTTTTTGTTTGTGACCCCAATTTTTTTTTAATTTTTTGGGAGGGACTCATGGTTCCCAACAACTTTTGTTCGAAAAGAGGGGTTCCCAGTGTTATAGTTTAGCCAGGACGTTGGGGTACTCCAGGGTCTGTTCCACTTTTGCAACTTTTCGGATTTTTCCCTAGGTCACATAACGCTCCCCTATCCAGGAGTACCACTCTTCACCCCCCCACAAAACTCCTTCTGGGAGAACAATTATGTCAATGAGTCAGTCAGTGAGTCAATGGTAGTTTAGCTTTATATAATATAGACTAGTATTTGCGTGGCTGCGCGGGCCGCATGCGGCCCGCGTTTATATCCTTTTACCTATAGGGTTGGGACAAACATTCACACTGCAGTTATTTTCTTTAAAACTTTGAAATTGATTAAGAAGGTAGGTAGATATCTCCAATTCAGTCTGGAGTTGGGTGGAGATAGAAATTCAAAAATTTTAAATTTGGATTCCGTGAGAAAAATTTAAATTCAGTTCAAAGAAGGTAGATAAATTTAGTTCAGTTGAAAAATAAGTCAAACTTTCAAGTCCAGTCGAAAAGTGGGTAAAACTTACCAAAGAAATATTTTTTGTATGAAATTGTATGTTGCATTGTATGATCGTCAACAGGGCAATGAAGCTCGGCCTGCGGCCTCGCTTCAGCACCCACGATAACCGAACAATATATAACTTTTGTATGATTTATTGTCGGGCACTGAAGTTCGGCCTCCGGCCTCACTTCAATGCCCTCCGGACTCGCAAAGTGCCATAGCTCGGCCTTCGGCCTCACTATGACACCTTGCTCGTCGACAATTAGCTCGGCCTACGGCCTCGCTTTAAATACTCGAGAACTCGCAAGGTGTCATAGCTCGGCCTCCGGCCTCACTATGACACCTTGCTCGTCAACCGTTAGCTCGGCCTTCGGCCTCGCTTTAGTTACTTGGGAACTCGCAAGGTGCCATAGCTCGGCCTTCGGCCTCACTATGACACCTTGCTCGTTAACGGTTAGCTCGGCCTACGGCCTCGCTTTAGTTACTTGAGTAATCGCAAGGTGTCATAGCTCGGCCTCCGGCCTCGCTATGACACCTTGCTCGTCAAACGTTAGCTCGGCCTGCGGCCTCGCTTTAGTGTCTTAGGAACTCGCATGGTGCCGTCGTTCGGCCTTCGGCCTCACTCCGACACCTTGCTCGTAAATATGTATGAGAGGTTTTAAAAAAAAAAAGAAATTCCAAAAACTTTCATCAGAAATGAAATCAGAGTCCTTGAAAACCCCCAGATCTTAAATTTCATCGCAATCGGACCAATATAAAATTTGATCCCTTCTTTGAATCCTCAGGGATCATATGGAATAACCGTCGCTCGGCCTACGGCCTCGCTCTGGTATGATAAGACTCGCAAGGTGCCGTCGCTCGGCCTCCGGCCTCGCTCCGACACCTTGCTCGTTTGAACCCCACTTTGAACCCTTCAGAAAAAATCTCAAGAACCGTCGCTCGGCCTTCGGCCTCGCTCCGGTGCGAAGGGGAGACTCGCAAGGTGCCGTCGCTCGGCCTTCGGCCTCACTCCGACACCTTGCTCGTTTGAACCCCACTTTGAACCCATCAGAAAAAATCTCAAGAACCGTCGCTCGGCCTTCGGCCTCGCTCCGGTGCGAAGGGGAGACTCGCAAGGTGCCGTCGTTCGGCCTTCGGCCTCGCTCCGACACCTTGCTCGTTTGAACCCCACTTTAAACCCTTCAGAAAAAATCTCAAGAACCGTCGCTCGGCCTTCGGCCTCGCTCCGGTGCGATGGGGGACTCGCAAGGTGCCGTCGTTCGGCCTTCGGCCTCACTCCGCCACCTTGCTCGTAAGTTTGTATGGGAGCTATTAAAAAAAAAAAGAAATTCCAAAATTTTTTTTCAGAAATGAATTCAGGGACCCCAAAAACCCCCGGAGCCAAAATTTCGTCCCGCTCGGACCATTTTGAAATTTGATCCCCGACTTGAACCCCCAGGGGATCAATCAGACTATTTTAGGTTGGTAGCGCTTACCATTCCCTATGACATTTGGTCGAACACTAATTAAAAAAAGTTTACCGTTCCGAAGTTATTAACGGTCAAACTTTGTATGGGATCGATGTTTTTTTGTTTGTGACCCCGATTTTTTTTTTATTTTTTGGGAGGGGCTCATGGTTCTTAACAACCTTTGTTCGAACCCCACCCCCCTAAACCCTACCATTTTTGCAGGACGTTGAGGTACTCCAAGGTCTTTTCCACTTTTGCAACTTTTCGGATTTTTCCCTAGGTCACATACCCCTCCCCTATCCAGGAGTACTACTCGCCAACCCCCCACAAAACTCCTTCTGGGAGAACAATTATGTCAATGAGTCAGTCAGTCAGTCAATGGTAGTTCAGCTTTATATAATATAGAATAGAAATAGAAATATAGAAATAGAAAATAGAAGATAAATAGAAGATAAATAATAGCTTTAAATAATAGCTCGGCCTCCGGCCTCACTATGTCACCTTGCTCGTCAAACGTTAGCTCGGCCTGCGGCCTCGCTTTAGTGACTTAGGAACTCGCATGGTGCCGTCGTTCGGCCTTCGGCCTCACTCCGACCCCTTGCTCGTAAATATGTATGAGAGGTTTAAAAAAAAAAAAATTCCAAAAACTTTCCTCAGAAATGGAATCAGAGTCCTTGAAAACCCCCAGATCTTAAATTACATCGCAATCGGACCAATATAACTTTTGATCCCTTCTTTGAATCCTCGGGGATCATATGGAATAACCGTCGCTCGGCCTACGGCCTCGCTCCGGTATGATGAGACTCGCAAGGTGCCGTCGCTCGGCCTCCGGCCTCGCTCCGACACCTTGCTCGTTTGAACCCCACTTTGAACCCTTCAGAAAAAATCTCAGGAACCGTCGCTCGGCCTTCGGCCTCGCTCCGTTGCGATGGGAGACTCGCAAGGTGCCGTCGTTCGGCCTTCGGCCTCACTCCGCCACCTTGCTCGTAAGTTTGTATGGGAGCTATTAAAAAAAAAAAGAAATTCCAAAATTTTTTTTCAGAACTGAATTCAGCGACCCCAAAAACCCCCAGAGCCAAAATTTCATTCCGCTCGGACCATTTTGAAATTTGATCCCCGACATGAACCCCCAGGGGATCAATCAGACCATTTTAGGTTGGTAGCGCTTACCATCCCCTATGACATTTGGTCGAACACAAATTAAAAAAAGTTTACCGTTCCGAAGTTATTAAGGGTCAAACTTTGTATGGGATCGATGTTTTTTTGTTTGTGACCCCAATTTTTTTTTTATTTTTTGGGAGGGGCTCATGGTCCTTAACAACCTTTGTTCGAACCCCACCCCCCTAAACCCTACCATTTTTGCAGGACGTTGGGGTACTCCAAGGTCTGTTCCACTTTTGCAACTTTTCGGATTTTTCCCTAGGTCACATAACGCTCCTCTATCCAGGAGTACCACTCTTCAACCCCCCACAAAACTCCTTCTGGGAGAACAATTCTGTCAATCAGTCAATCAATGGTAGTTCAGCTTTATATAATATAGACTAGTATTTGCGTGGCTGCGCGGGCCGCATGCGGCCCGCGTTTATATCCTTTTACCTATAGGAATAGGTTAAGCATTTTGGTTGCAGTTAAATTTGTATGAATAGAGAGAGTAGAATTAGGTAATTCTATCTTTAGTGCATTTAGGTAGCAGTTGTAATCTTTAGAACTTTGAAATTGACTAAGAAATGTTGTAGATTTCTCCAATTCAGTCCAAAGTTGGAGGGATATAGAAATTCTAAATTATTAAATTCAGATTCTGCGAGAGAAACTAATTCAGTTCAAAATAGGTAGAAATTTTTCATTCAGTTGAAAAAAAAAGTCAAACTCTCAAGTCCAGTCGAAAAGTGGGTAAAACTTACCAAAGAAATATTTTTTGTATAAAATTGTATGTTGCATTGTATGATGGTCAACAGGGAACTGAAGCTCGGCCTGCGGCCTCGCTTCAGCAACCACGATAATCGAACAGTATACAACTTTTGTATGATTTACTGTTGGGCACACGGCCTGCGGCCTCACTTCAATGCCCTCCGGACTCGCAATTTGCAATAGCTCGGCCTACGGCCTCACTCCGACACCTTGCTCGTAAATATGTATGAAAGGTTTAAAAAAAAAAAGAAATTCCAAAAACCTTTCCTCAGAAATGGAATCAGAGTCCTTGAAAACCCCCAGATCCTAAATTTTATCGCAATCGGAACAATATTAAATTTGATCCCTTCTTTGAATCCTCAGGGATCACATAGTATAACCGTCGCTCGGCCTACGGCCTCGCTCTGGTGTGATGAGACTCGCAAGGTGCCGTAGCTCGGCCTTCGGCCTCGCTCCGACACCTTGCTCGTTTGAACCCCACTTTGAACCCTTTATAAATCATCAATGAAACCGTCGCTCGGCCTTCGGCCTCGCTCCAGTGCGATGGGAGACTCGCAAGGTGGCGTCGTTCGGCCTTCGGCCTCACTCCGCCACCTTGCTCGTAAGTATGTATGGGAGCTATTAAAAAAAAAAGAAATTCCAAAAACTTTCCTCAGAAATGGAATCAGAGTCCTTGAAAACCCCCAGATCTTAAATTTCATCGCAATCGGACCAATATAAAATTTGATCCCTTCTTTGAATCCTCAGGGATCATATATAATAACCGTTGCTCGGCCTACGGCCTCGCTCCGGTGTGATGAGACTCGCAAGGTGCCGTAGCTCGGCCTTCGGCCTCGCTCCGACACCTTGCTCGTTTGAACCCCACTTTGAACCCTTTATAAATCATCAATGAAACCGTCGCTCGGCCTTCGGCCTCGCTCCAGTGCGATGGGAGACTCGCAAGGTGGCGTCGTTCGGCCTTCGGCCTCACTCCGCCACCTTGCTCGTAAGTTTGTATGGGAGCTATTAAAAAAAAAAAGAAATTCCAAATTTTTTTTTCAGAAATGAATTCAGCATCCACAAAAACCCCCAGAGCCAAAATTTCATCCCCCTCGGACCATTTTGAAATTTGATCCCCGACTTGAACCCCCAGGGGATCAATCAGACCACTTTAGGTTGGTAGCGCTTACGATCCTCTATGACATTTGGTTGAACACTAATTAAAAAAAGTTTACCGTTCCGAAGTTATTAACGGTCAAACTTTGTATGGGATCGACGTTTTTTTGTCTGTGACACGTATTTTTTTTTTATTTTTTGGGAGGGGCTCATGGTCCCTAACAACCTTTGTTCGAACCCCACCCCCCTAAACCCTACCATTTTTGCAGGACGTTGGGGTACTCCAGGGTTTGTTCCACTTTTGCAACTTTTCGGATTTTTCCCTAGGTCACATAACGCTCCCCTATCCAGGTGTACCACTCTTCACCCCCCCACAAAACTCCTTCTGGGAGAACAATTCTGTCAATCAGTGAGTCAATGGTAGTTTAGCTTTATATAATATAGACTAGTATTTGCGTGGCTGCGCGGGCCGCATGCGGCCCGCGTTTATATCCTTTTACCTATAGGGTTGGGACTGTGCATTTAATTTGCAGTAGTAATCTTTAAAACTTTGAAATTGATTAAGAAATGTTGTAGATTTCTCCAATTCAGTCTGGAGTTGGGTGGAGAGTGAAATTCAAAAATTTTAAATTTGGATTCTGTGAGAGAAATTTAAATTCAGTTCAAAATTGGTAGATAAATTCAGTTTAAAATAAAGACAAACTTTCAAGTCCAGTCGAAAAGTGGGTAAAACTTAGCAAAGAAATATTTTTTGTATGAAGTTCTATGTTGCATTGTATGATCGTCAACAAGGCAATGAAGCTCGGCCTGCGGCCTCGCTTAAGCACCCACGATAACCGAACAGTATATAACTTTTGTTTGATTTATTGTCGGGCACTGAAGTTCGGCCTCCGGCCTCACTTCAATGCCCTCAGGACTCGCAAAGTGCCATAGCTCGGCCTTCGGCCTCACTATGACACCTTGCTCGTCAAACTTTAGCTCGGCCTACGGCCTCGCTTTAGTTACTTGAGAACTCGCAAGGTGCCGTCGTTCGGCCTTCGGCCTCACTCCGACACCTTGCTCGTAAATATGTATTAGAGGTTTAAAAAAAAAAGAAATTCCAAAAACTTTCATCAGAAATGAAATCAGAGTCCTTGAAAACCCCCAGATCTTAAATTTCATCGCAATCGCACCAATATAAAATTTGATCCCTTCTTTGAATCCTCAGGGATCATAATGAATAATCGTCGCTCGGCCTACGGCCTCGCTCCGGTATGTAGAGACTCGCAAGGTGTCGTCGCTCGGCCTCCGGCCTCGCTCCAACACCTTGCTCGTTTGAACCCCACTTTGAACCCTTCAGAAAAAATCTCAAGAACCGTCGCTCGGCCTTCGGCCTCGCTCCGGTGCGATGGGGGACTCGCAAGGTGCCGTCGTTCGGCCTTCGGCCTCACTCCGCCACCTTGCTCGTAAGTTTGTATGGGAGCTATTAAAAAAAAAAAGAAATTCAAAATTTTTTTTTCAGAACTTAATTCAGCGACCCCAAAAACCCCCAGAGCCAAAATTTCATCCCCCTCGGACCATTTTGAAATTTGATCCCCGACTTGAACCCCCAGGGGATCAATCAGACAAATTTAGGTTGGTAGCGCTTACGATTCCCTATGACATTTGGTCGAACACTAATTAAAAAAAGTTTACCGTTCCGAAGTTATTAAGGGTCAAACTTTGTATGGGATCGATGTTTTTTTGTTTGTGACCCCAATTTTTTTTTAATTTTTTGGGAGGGACTCATGGTTCCCAACAACTTTTGTTCGAAAAGAGGGGTTCCCAGTGTTATAGTTTAGCCAGGACGTTGGGGTACTCCAGGGTCTGTTCCACTTTTGCAACTTTTCGGATTTTTCCCTAGGTCACATAACGCTCCCCTATCCAGGAGTACCACTCTTCACCCCCCCACAAAACTCCTTCTGGGAGAACAATTATGTCAATGAGTCAGTCAGTGAGTCAATGGTAGTTTAGCTTTATATAATATAGACTAGTATTTGCGTGGCTGCGCGGGCCGCATGCGGCCCGCGTTTATATCCTTTTACCTATAGGGTTGGGACAAACATTCACACTGCAGTTATTTTCTTTAAAACTTTGAAATTGATTAAGAAGGTAGGTAGATATCTCCAATTCAGTCTGGAGTTGGGTGGAGATAGAAATTCAAAAATTTTAAATTTGGATTCCGTGAGAAAAATTTAAATTCAGTTCAAAGAAGGTAGATAAATTTAGTTCAGTTGAAAAATAAGTCAAACTTTCAAGTCCAGTCGAAAAGTGGGTAAAACTTACCAAAGAAATATTTTTTGTATGAAATTGTATGTTGCATTGTATGATCGTCAACAGGGCAATGAAGCTCGGCCTGCGGCCTCGCTTCAGCACCCACGATAACCGAACAATATATAACTTTTGTATGATTTATTGTCGGGCACTGAAGTTCGGCCTCCGGCCTCACTTCAATGCCCTCCGGACTCGCAAAGTGCCATAGCTCGGCCTTCGGCCTCACTATGACACCTTGCTCGTCGACAATTAGCTCGGCCTACGGCCTCGCTTTAAATACTCGAGAACTCGCAAGGTGTCATAGCTCGGCCTCCGGCCTCACTATGACACCTTGCTCGTCAACCGTTAGCTCGGCCTTCGGCCTCGCTTTAGTTACTTGGGAACTCGCAAGGTGCCATAGCTCGGCCTTCGGCCTCACTATGACACCTTGCTCGTTAACGGTTAGCTCGGCCTACGGCCTCGCTTTAGTTACTTGAGTAATCGCAAGGTGTCATAGCTCGGCCTCCGGCCTCGCTATGACACCTTGCTCGTCAAACGTTAGCTCGGCCTGCGGCCTCGCTTTAGTGTCTTAGGAACTCGCATGGTGCCGTCGTTCGGCCTTCGGCCTCACTCCGACACCTTGCTCGTAAATATGTATGAGAGGTTTTAAAAAAAAAAAGAAATTCCAAAAACTTTCATCAGAAATGAAATCAGAGTCCTTGAAAACCCCCAGATCTTAAATTTCATCGCAATCGGACCAATATAAAATTTGATCCCTTCTTTGAATCCTCAGGGATCATATGGAATAACCGTCGCTCGGCCTACGGCCTCGCTCTGGTATGATAAGACTCGCAAGGTGCCGTCGCTCGGCCTCCGGCCTCGCTCCGACACCTTGCTCGTTTGAACCCCACTTTGAACCCTTCAGAAAAAATCTCAAGAACCGTCGCTCGGCCTTCGGCCTCGCTCCGGTGCGAAGGGGAGACTCGCAAGGTGCCGTCGCTCGGCCTTCGGCCTCACTCCGACACCTTGCTCGTTTGAACCCCACTTTGAACCCATCAGAAAAAATCTCAAGAACCGTCGCTCGGCCTTCGGCCTCGCTCCGGTGCGAAGGGGAGACTCGCAAGGTGCCGTCGTTCGGCCTTCGGCCTCGCTCCGACACCTTGCTCGTTTGAACCCCACTTTAAACCCTTCAGAAAAAATCTCAAGAACCGTCGCTCGGCCTTCGGCCTCGCTCCGGTGCGATGGGGGACTCGCAAGGTGCCGTCGTTCGGCCTTCGGCCTCACTCCGCCACCTTGCTCGTAAGTTTGTATGGGAGCTATTAAAAAAAAAAAGAAATTCCAAAATTTTTTTTCAGAAATGAATTCAGGGACCCCAAAAACCCCCGGAGCCAAAATTTCGTCCCGCTCGGACCATTTTGAAATTTGATCCCCGACTTGAACCCCCAGGGGATCAATCAGACTATTTTAGGTTGGTAGCGCTTACCATTCCCTATGACATTTGGTCGAACACTAATTAAAAAAAGTTTACCGTTCCGAAGTTATTAACGGTCAAACTTTGTATGGGATCGATGTTTTTTTGTTTGTGACCCCGATTTTTTTTTTATTTTTTGGGAGGGGCTCATGGTTCTTAACAACCTTTGTTCGAACCCCACCCCCCTAAACCCTACCATTTTTGCAGGACGTTGAGGTACTCCAAGGTCTTTTCCACTTTTGCAACTTTTCGGATTTTTCCCTAGGTCACATACCCCTCCCCTATCCAGGAGTACTACTCGCCAACCCCCCACAAAACTCCTTCTGGGAGAACAATTATGTCAATGAGTCAGTCAGTCAGTCAATGGTAGTTCAGCTTTATATAATATAGAATAGAAATAGAAATATAGAAATAGAAAATAGAAGATAAATAGAAGATAAATAATAGCTTTAAATAATAGCTCGGCCTCCGGCCTCACTATGTCACCTTGCTCGTCAAACGTTAGCTCGGCCTGCGGCCTCGCTTTAGTGACTTAGGAACTCGCATGGTGCCGTCGTTCGGCCTTCGGCCTCACTCCGACCCCTTGCTCGTAAATATGTATGAGAGGTTTAAAAAAAAAAAAATTCCAAAAACTTTCCTCAGAAATGGAATCAGAGTCCTTGAAAACCCCCAGATCTTAAATTACATCGCAATCGGACCAATATAACTTTTGATCCCTTCTTTGAATCCTCGGGGATCATATGGAATAACCGTCGCTCGGCCTACGGCCTCGCTCCGGTATGATGAGACTCGCAAGGTGCCGTCGCTCGGCCTCCGGCCTCGCTCCGACACCTTGCTCGTTTGAACCCCACTTTGAACCCTTCAGAAAAAATCTCAGGAACCGTCGCTCGGCCTTCGGCCTCGCTCCGTTGCGATGGGAGACTCGCAAGGTGCCGTCGTTCGGCCTTCGGCCTCACTCCGCCACCTTGCTCGTAAGTTTGTATGGGAGCTATTAAAAAAAAAAAGAAATTCCAAAATTTTTTTTCAGAACTGAATTCAGCGACCCCAAAAACCCCCAGAGCCAAAATTTCATTCCGCTCGGACCATTTTGAAATTTGATCCCCGACATGAACCCCCAGGGGATCAATCAGACCATTTTAGGTTGGTAGCGCTTACCATCCCCTATGACATTTGGTCGAACACAAATTAAAAAAAGTTTACCGTTCCGAAGTTATTAAGGGTCAAACTTTGTATGGGATCGATGTTTTTTTGTTTGTGACCCCAATTTTTTTTTTATTTTTTGGGAGGGGCTCATGGTCCTTAACAACCTTTGTTCGAACCCCACCCCCCTAAACCCTACCATTTTTGCAGGACGTTGGGGTACTCCAAGGTCTGTTCCACTTTTGCAACTTTTCGGATTTTTCCCTAGGTCACATAACGCTCCTCTATCCAGGAGTACCACTCTTCAACCCCCCACAAAACTCCTTCTGGGAGAACAATTCTGTCAATCAGTCAATCAATGGTAGTTCAGCTTTATATAATATAGAAATAGAAATATAGAAATAGAAAATAGAAGATAAATAGAAGATAAATAATAGCTTTAAATAATAGCTCGGCCTCCGGCCTCACTATGTCACCTTGCTCGTCAAACGTTAGCTCGGCCTGCGGCCTCGCTTTAGTGACTTAGGAACTCGCATGGTGCCGTCGTTCGGCCTTCGGCCTCACTCCGACCCCTTGCTCGTAAATATGTATGAGAGGTTTAAAAAAAAAAAAATTCCAAAAACTTTCCTCAGAAATGGAATCAGAGTCCTTGAAAACCCCCAGATCTTAAATTACATCGCAATCGGACCAATATAACTTTTGATCCCTTCTTTGAATCCTCGGGGATCATATGGAATAACCGTCGCTCGGCCTACGGCCTCGCTCCGGTATGATGAGACTCGCAAGGTGCCGTCGCTCGGCCTCCGGCCTCGCTCCGACACCTTGCTCGTTTGAACCCCACTTTGAACCCTTCAGAAAAAATCTCAGGAACCGTCGCTCGGCCTTCGGCCTCGCTCCGTTGCGATGGGAGACTCGCAAGGTGCCGTCGTTCGGCCTTCGGCCTCACTCCGCCACCTTGCTCGTAAGTTTGTATGGGAGCTATTAAAAAAAAAAAGAAATTCCAAAATTTTTTTTCAGAACTGAATTCAGCGACCCCAAAAACCCCCAGAGCCAAAATTTCATTCCGCTCGGACCATTTTGAAATTTGATCCCCGACATGAACCCCCAGGGGATCAATCAGACCATTTTAGGTTGGTAGCGCTTACCATCCCCTATGACATTTGGTCGAACACAAATTAAAAAAAGTTTACCGTTCCGAAGTTATTAAGGGTCAAACTTTGTATGGGATCGATGTTTTTTTGTTTGTGACCCCAATTTTTTTTTTATTTTTTGGGAGGGGCTCATGGTCCTTAACAACCTTTGTTCGAACCCCACCCCCCTAAACCCTACCATTTTTGCAGGACGTTGGGGTACTCCAAGGTCTGTTCCACTTTTGCAACTTTTCGGATTTTTCCCTAGGTCACATAACGCTCCTCTATCCAGGAGTACCACTCTTCAACCCCCCACAAAACTCCTTCTGGGAGAACAATTCTGTCAATCAGTCAATCAATGGTAGTTCAGCTTTATATAATATAGACTAGTATTTGCGTGGCTGCGCGGGCCGCATGCGGCCCGCGTTTATATCCTTTACCCTATTGGGTGGGGCAGATATTTGTTTTGCAGTTGGCTTCTTTAAAACTTTGAAATTGATTAAGAAGGTAGGTAGATATCTCCAATTCAGTCTGGAGTTGGGTAGAGA
Source organism: Ligdia adustata (assembly GCA_947049295.1). Taxonomy (NCBI): domain Eukaryota; kingdom Metazoa; phylum Arthropoda; class Insecta; order Lepidoptera; family Geometridae; genus Ligdia; species Ligdia adustata. The sequence continues at coordinate 7,558,707 of OX346239.1, forward strand.
TTGAAATTCAAAAATTTTAAATTTAGATTCTGTGAGACAAATATAAATTCAGTTCAAAATGGGTGGAAATATTTAATTAAGTCGAAAAAAAAGTCAAACTTTCATGTCCAGTTGAAAAGTGGGTAAAACTTACCAAAGAAATATTTTTTGCATAATAGTATGAAAAACCATACATCATTGTATGATCGACAACAGCGCACTGAAACTCGGTCTGCGGCCTCGCTTCAGCACCCACGATAATCAAACAGTATTTAATTTTTGTTTGATTTACTGTCGGGCACTGAAGTTCGGCCTGCGGCCTCACTTCAATGCCCTCCGGACTCGCAAAATGCCATAGCTCGGCCTTCGGCCTCACTATGACACCTTGCTCGTCAACAATTAGCTCGGCCTACGGCCTCGCTTCAGTTACTTAAGCACCTTGCTCGTCAATGATGAGCTCGGCCTACGGCCTCGCTTTAGTTACTTGAGAACTCGCAAGGCGTCATAGCTCGGCCTACGGCCTCACTATGACACCTTGCTTGTCAAACGTTAGCTCGGCCTACGGCCTCGCTTTAGTTAATTGAGAAATCGCAAGGTGTCATAGCTCGGCCTTCGGCCTCACTATGACACCTTGCTCGTCAAACATTAGCTCAGCCTACGGCCTCGCTTAAGTGACTTGGGAACTCGCAAGGTGCCGTCGCTCGGCCTTCGGCCTCGCTCCGACACCTTGCTCGTAAATGTGTATGAGAGGTTTAAAAAAAAAAAGAAATTCCAAAAACTTTTATCAGAAATGAAATCAGAGTCCTTGAAAACCCCCAGATCTTAAATTTCATCGCAATTGCACCAATATTAAATTTGATCCCTTCTTTGAATCCTCAGGGATCATAATGAATGACCGTCGCTCGGCCTACGGCCTCGCTCCGGTATGTAGAGACTCGCAAGGTGTCGTCGCTCGGCCTCCGGCCTCGCTCCGACACCTTGCTCGTTTGAACCCCACTTTGAACCCTTCAGAAAAAATCTCAAGAACCGTCGCTCGGCCTTCGGCCTCGCTCCGGTGCGAAGGGGAGACTCGCAAGGTGCCGTCGTTCGGCCTTCGGCCTCACTCCGCCACCTTGCTCGTAAGTTTGTATGGGAGCTATTAAAAAAAAAAGAAATTCCAAAAACTTTTTTCAGAAATGAATTCAGCGACCCCAAAAACTCCCAGAGCCAAAATTTCATCTCCCTCGGACCATTTTGAAATTTGATCCCCGACTTGAACCCCCAGGGGATCAATCATACCATTTTAGGTTGGTAGCGCTTGCCATCCCCTATGACATTTGGTCGAACACTAATTAAAAAAAGTTTACCGTTCCGAAGTTATTTAGGGTCAAACTTTGTATGGGATCGCCGTATTTTTGTCTGTGACACCCATTTTTTTTTAATTTTTTGGGAGGGGCTTATAGTCCCTAACAACCTTTGTTTGAACCCCACCCCCCTAAACCCTACCATTTTTGCAGGACGTTGGGGTACTCCAGGGTCTCTTCCACTTTTGCAACTTTTCGGATTTTTCCCTAGGTCCCCTAACCCTCCTCTATACAATCGCTCCACTCTTCAACACCCCACAAAACTCCTTCTGGGAGAACAATTCTGTCAATGAGTCAATGGTAGTTCAGCTTTATATAATATATAGCTCGGCCTTCGGCCTCACTATGACACCTTGCTCGTCAAACATTAGCTCAGCCTACGGCCTCGCTTAAGTGACTTGGGAACTCGCAAGGTGCCGTCGCTCGGCCTTCGGCCTCGCTCCGACACCTTGCTCGTAAATGTGTATGAGAGGTTTAAAAAAAAAAAGAAATTCCAAAAACTTTTATCAGAAATGAAATCAGAGTCCTTGAAAACCCCCAGATCTTAAATTTCATCGCAATTGCACCAATATTAAATTTGATCCCTTCTTTGAATCCTCAGGGATCATAATGAATGACCGTCGCTCGGCCTACGGCCTCGCTCCGGTATGTAGAGACTCGCAAGGTGTCGTCGCTCGGCCTCCGGCCTCGCTCCGACACCTTGCTCGTTTGAACCCCACTTTGAACCCTTCAGAAAAAATCTCAAGAACCGTCGCTCGGCCTTCGGCCTCGCTCCGGTGCGAAGGGGAGACTCGCAAGGTGCCGTCGTTCGGCCTTCGGCCTCACTCCGCCACCTTGCTCGTAAGTTTGTATGGGAGCTATTAAAAAAAAAAGAAATTCCAAAAACTTTTTTCAGAAATGAATTCAGCGACCCCAAAAACTCCCAGAGCCAAAATTTCATCTCCCTCGGACCATTTTGAAATTTGATCCCCGACTTGAACCCCCAGGGGATCAATCATACCATTTTAGGTTGGTAGCGCTTGCCATCCCCTATGACATTTGGTCGAACACTAATTAAAAAAAGTTTACCGTTCCGAAGTTATTTAGGGTCAAACTTTGTATGGGATCGCCGTATTTTTGTCTGTGACACCCATTTTTTTTTAATTTTTTGGGAGGGGCTTATAGTCCCTAACAACCTTTGTTTGAACCCCACCCCCCTAAACCCTACCATTTTTGCAGGACGTTGGGGTACTCCAGGGTCTCTTCCACTTTTGCAACTTTTCGGATTTTTCCCTAGGTCCCCTAACCCTCCTCTATACAATCGCTCCACTCTTCAACACCCCACAAAACTCCTTCTGGGAGAACAATTCTGTCAATGAGTCAATGGTAGTTCAGCTTTATATAATATAGACTAGTATTTGCGTGGCTGCGCGGGCCGCATGCGGCCCGCGTTTATATCCTTTAACCTGTTGGGGTAGGACAGTGCATTTAATTTGCAGTTGCTTTCTTTAAAACTTTGAATTTGATTAAGAAGGTAGGTAGATATCTCTAATTCAGTCTGGAGTTGGGTGGAGATTGAAATTCAAAAATTTTAAATTTGGATTCTGTGAGAGAAATTTAAATTCAGTTCAGAGTAGGTAGATAAATTTAGTTCAGTTGAAAAAATAAGTCAAACTTTCAAGTCCAGTCGAAAAGTGGGTAAAACTTACCAAAGAAATATTTTTTGTATGAAATTGTATGTTGCATTGTATGATCGTCAACAGGGCAATGAAGCTCGGCCTGCGGCCTCGCTTCAGCACCCACGATAACCGAACAGTATATAACTTTTGTATGATTTATTGTCGGGCACTGAAGTTCGGCCTCCGGCCTCACTTCAATGCCCTCAGGACTCGCAAAGTGCCATAGCTCGGCCTTCGGCCTCACTATGACACCTTGCTCGTCAAACATTAGCTCGGCCTCCGGCCTCACTATGACAACTTGCTCGTCGAACGTAAGCTCGGCCTTCGGCCTCGCTTTAGTTACTTGAGACCTCGCAAGGTGTCATAGCTCGGCCTACGGCCTCGCTTGAGCTACTTGAGTACTCGCATGGTGCCGTCGTTCGGCCTTCGGCCTCACTCCGACACCTTGCTCGTAAATATGTATGAGAGGTTTAAAAAAAAAGAAATTCCAAAAACTTTCATCAGAAATGAAATCAGAGTCCTTGAAAACCCCCAGATCTTAAATTTCATCGCAATCGGACCAATATAAAATTTGATCCCTTCTTTGAATCCTCAGGGATCATAATGAATAACCGTCGCTCGGCCTACGGCCTCGCTCCGGTATGTAGAGACTCGCAAGGTGTCGTCGCTCGGCCTCCGGCCTCACTCCGACACCTTGCTCGTTTGAACCCCACTTTGAACCCTTCAGAAAAAATCTCAAGAACCGTCGCTCGGCCTTCGGCCTCGCTCCGGTTCGAAGGGGACACTCGCAAGGTGCCGTCGTTCGGCCTTCGGCCTCACTCCGCCACCTTGCTCGTAAGTTTGTATGGGAGCTATTAAAAAAAAAAGAAATTCCAAAATTTTTTTTCAGAACTGAATTCAGCGACCCCAAAAACCCCCAGAGCCAAAATTTCATCCCCCTCGGACCATTTTGAAATTTGATCCCCGACTTGAACCCCCAGGGGATCAATCAGACCATTTTAGGTTGGTAGCGCTTACCATCCCCTATGACATTTGGTCGAACACTAATTAAAAAAAGGTTACCGTTCAGAAGTTATTGAGGGTCAAACTTTGTATGGGATCGACGTTTTTTTGTCTGTGACACCCATTTTTTTTTTATTTTTTGGGAGGGGCTCATGGTCCCTAACAACCTTTGTTCGAACCCCACCCCCCTAAACCCTACCATTTTTGCAGGACGTTGGGGTACTCCAGGGTCTATTCCACTTTTGCAACTTTTCGGATTTTTCCCTAGGTCCCATAACCATCCTCTATACAGTCGCTCCACTCCTCACCCCCCCACAAAACTCCTTCTGGGAGAACAATTATGTCAATGAGTGAGTGAGTCAGTCAGTGGTAGTTCAGCTTTATATAATATAGACTAGTATTTGCGTGGCTGCGCGGGCCGCATGCGGCCCGCGTTTATATCCTTTAACCTGTTCGGGTAGGACAGTGCATTGGTGTTGCAGTTTTATTCTTTAAAACTTTGAAATTGATTAAGAAGGTAGGTAGATATATCCAATTCAGTCTGGAGTTGGGTGGTGATTGAAATTCAAAAATTTTAAATTTGGATTCTGTGAGAGAAATTTAAATTCAGTTCGGAGTAGGTAGATAAATTTAGTTCAGTTGAAAAAATAAGTCAAACTTTCAAGTCCAGTCGAAAAGTGGGTAAAACTTACCAAAGAAATATTTTTTGTATGAAATTGTATGTTGCATTGTATGATTGTCAACAGGGCAATGAAGCTCGGCCTGCGGCCTCGCTTCAGCACCCACGATAACCGAACAGTATATAACTTTTGTATGATTTATTGTCGGGCACTGAAGTTCGGCCTCCGGCCTCACTTCACTCAGGACTCGCAAAGTGCCATAGCTCGGCCTTCGGCCTCACTATGACACCTTGCTCGTCTACCGTTAGCTCGGCCTACGGCCTCGCTTTAGTTACTTGAGTACTCGCAAGGTGTCATAGTGAGGCCGGAGGCCGAGCTATGACACCTTGCTCATCAAACGTTAGCTCGGCCTGCGGCCTCGCTTTAGTGACTTAGGAACTCGCATGGTGCCGTCGTTCGGCCTTCGGCCTCACTCCGACACCTTGCTCGTAAATATGTATTAGAGGTTTAAAAAAAAAAAGAAATTCCAAAAACTTTCATCAGAAATGAAATCAGAGTCCTTGAAAACCCCCAGATCTTAAATTTCATCGCAATCGCACCAATATAAAATTTGATCCCTTCTTTGAATCCTCAGGGATCATAATGAATAACCGTCGCTCGGCCTACGGCCTCGCTCCGGTATGATGAGACTCGCAAGGTGTCGTCGCTCGGCCTCCGGCCTCGCTCCGACACCTTGCTCGTTTGAACCCCACTTTGAACCCTTCAGAAAAAATCTCAAGAACCGTCGCTCGGCCTTCGGCCTCGCTCCGGTGCGAAGGGGAGACTCGCAAGGTGCCGTCGTTCGGCCTTCGGCCTCACTCCGCCACCTTGCTCGTAAGTTTGTATGGGAGCTATTAAAAAAAAAAAGAAATTCCAAAAACTTTTTTCAGAAATGAATTCAGCGACCCCAAAAACCCCCGGAGCAAAAATTTCATCCCGCTCGGACCATTTTGAAATTTGATCCCCGACTTGAACCCCCAGGGGATCAATCAGACCATTTTAGGTTGGTAGCGCTTACGATTCCCTATGACATTTGGTCGAACACTAATTAAAAAAAGATTACCGTTCCGAAGTTATTAACGGTCAAACTTTGTATGGGATCGATGTTTTTTTGTTTGTGACCCCAATTTTTTTTTTATTTTTTGGGAGGGACTCATGGTTCCCTACAACTTTTGTTCAAAAAGGGGGGTTCCAAGTGTTTTAGTTTAGCCAGGACGCTGGGGTACTCTAGGGTCTGTTCCACTTTTGCAACTTTTTGGATTTTTCCCTAGGTCCCATACCCCTCCTCTATACAGTCGCTTCACTCTTTACCCCCCCACAAAACTCCTTCTGGGAGAACAATTCTGTCAATGAGTCAATGGTAGTTCAGCTTTATATAATATAGACTAGTATTTGCGTGGCTGCGCGGGCCGCATGCGGCCCGCGTTTATATCCTTTACCCTATTGGGTTGGGATTGTGCATTAAAATTGCAGTTGTATCTTTAAAACTTTGAAATTGATTAAGAAGGTAGGTAGATATCTCCAATTCAGTCTGGAGTTGGGTGGAGATAGAAATTCAATAATTTTAAATTTGGATTCTGTGAGAGAAATATAAATTCAGTCCAAAATAGGTAGATAAATTAAGTTCAGTTGAAAAAATAAGTCAAACTTTCAAGTCCAGTCGAAAAGTGGGTAAAACTTACCAAAGCAATATTTTTTGTATGAAATTGTATATTGCATTGTATGATCGTCAACAGGGCACTGAAGCTCGGCCTGCGGCCTCGCTTCAGCACCCACCATAATCAAACAGTATATAACTTTTGTATGATTTATTGTCGGGCACTGAAGTTCGGCCTCCGGCCTCACTTCAATGCCCTCAGGACTCGCAAAGTGCCATAGCTCGGCCTTCGGCCTCACTATGACACCTTGCTCGTCAAACGTTAGCTCGGCCTGCGGCCTCGCTTTAGTGACTTAGGAACTCGCATGGTGCCGTCGTTCGGCCTTCGGCTTCTCTCCGACACCTTGCTCGTAAATATATATGAGAGGTTTTAAAAAAAAAATCCAAAAACTTTCATCAGAAATGAAATCAGAGTCCTTGAAAACCCCCAGATCTTAAATTTCATCGCAATCGCACCAATATAAAATTTGATCCCTTCTTTGAATCCTCAGGGATCATAATAAATAACCGTCGCTCGGCCTACGACCTCGCTCCGGTATGTAGAGACTCGCAAGGTGTCGTCGCTCGGCCTCCGGCCTCGCTCCAACACCTTGCTCGTTTGAACCCCACTTTGAACCCTTCAGAAAAAATCTCAAGAACCGTCGCTCGGCCTTCGGCCTCGCTCCGGTGCGATGGAGGACTCGCAAGGTGCCGTCGTTCGGCCTTCGGCCTCACTCCGCCACCTTGCTCGTAAGTTTGTATGGGAGCTATTAAAAAAAAAAAGAAATTCCAAAATTTTTTTTCAGGTATGAACTCAGCGACCCTAAAAACCCCCGGAGCCAAAATTTCGTCCCGCTCAGACCATTATGAAATTTGATCCCCGACTTGAACCCCCAGGGGATCAATCAGCACACTTTAGATTGGTAGCGCTTGCCATACTCTATGACATTTGGTCGAACACTAATTAAAAAAGTTTTACCGTTCCGAAGTTATTAAGGGTCAAACTTTGTATGGGATCGACGTTTTTTTGTCTGTGACACCCATTTTTTTTTAATTTTTTGGGAGGGGCTCATGGTCCTTAATAACCTTTGTTCGAACCCCACCCTCCTAAACTCTACCATTTTTGCAGGACGTTGGGGTACTCCAGGGTCTGTTCCACTTTTGCAACTTTTCGGATTTTTCCCTAGGTCACATACCCCTCCCCTATCCAGGAAGACCACTGGCCAACCCCCCACAAAACTCCTTCTGGGAGAACAATTATGTCAATGAGTCAGTGGTAGTTCAGCTTTATATAATATAGAAGACTAGTATTTGCGTGGCTGCGCGGGCCGCATGCGGCCCGCGTTTATATCCTTTAACCTTTTGGGTGGGGCAGGTATTTGTTTTGCAGTTGGCTTCTTTAAAACTTTGAAATTGATTAAGAAATGTTGTAGATTTCTCCAATTCAGTCTGGAGTTGGGTGGAGATAGAAATTCTAAAATTTTAAATTTGGATTCTGTGAGAGAAATTTAAATTCAGTTCAAAATAGGTAGATAAATTTAGTTCAGTTGAAAAAATTAGTCAAACTTTCAAGTCCAGTCGAAAAGTTGGTAAAACTTACCAAAGAAATATTTTTTATATGAATGTATGAAAACCATACATCATTGTACGGTTGGCAACGGGCACTGAAGCTCGGCCTACGGCCTCGCTTCAGCACCCACGATAATCAAACAGTATTTAATTTTTGTTTGATTTACTGTCGGGCACTGAAGTTCGGCCTGCGGCCTCACTTCAATGCCCTCCGGACTCGCAAGGTGCCATAGCTCGGCCTTCGGCCTCACTATGACACCTTGCTCGTCAAACATTAGGTCGGCCTACGGCCTCGCTTGAGCTACTTGAGGACTCGCAAGGTGTCATAGCTCGGCCTCCGGCCTCACTATGACTCCTTGCTCGTCAAACGTTAGCTCGGCCTACGGCCTCGCTTTAGTTACTTGAAAACTCGCTAGGTGTCATAGCTCGGCCTCCGGCCTCGCTATGACACCTTGCTCGTCAAACATTAGCTCGGCCTGCGGCCTCGCTTTAGTGACTTAAGAACTCGCATGGTGCCGTCGTTCGGCCTTCGGCCTCACTCCGACACCTTGCTCGTAAATATGTATGAGAGGTTTAAAAAAAATAAGAAATTCCTAAAACATTCATCAGAAATGAAATCAGTGTCATTGAAAACCCCCAGATCTTTAATTTCATCGCAATCGCACCAATATAAAATTTGATCCCTTCTTTGAATCCTCAGGGATCATAATGAATAACCGTCGCTCGGCCTACGGCCTCGCTCCGGTATGAAGAGACTCGCAAGGTGTCGTCGCTCGGCCTCCGGCCTCGCTCCGACACCTTGCTCGTTTGAACCCCACTTTGAACCCTTCAGAACAAATCTCAAAAACTGTCGCTCGGCCTTCGGCCTCGCTCCGGTGTGATGGGAGACTCGCAAGGTGCCGTCGTTCGGCCTTCGGCCTCACTCCGCCACCTTGCTCGTAAGTTTGTATGGGAGCTATTAAAAAAAAAAGAAATTCCAAAATTTTTTTTCAGAAATGAATTCAGCAACCCCAAAAACCCCCGGAGCCGAAATTTTGTCTCGCTCGGACCATTTTGAAATTTGATCCCTCACTTGAACCCCCAGGGGATCAATCAGACCATTTTAGTTTGGTAGCGCTTACGATTCCCTATGACATTTGGTCGAACACTAATTAAAAAAAGTTTACCGTTCCGAAGTTATTAACGGTCAAACTTTGTATGGGATCGATGTTTTTTTGTTTGTGACCCCAATTTTTTTTTTATTTTTTGGGAGGGACTCATAGTTCCCTACAACTTTTGTTCAAAAAGGGGGGTTCCAAGTGTTATAGTTTAGCCAGGACGTTGGGGTACTCCAAGGTCTTTTCCACTTTTGCAACTTTTCGGATTTTTCCCTAGGTCACATACCCCTCCCCTATCCAGGAGTACCACTCGCCAACCCCCCACAATACTCCTTCTAGGAGAACAATTCTGTCAATCAGTCAGTGAGTGGTAGTTTAGCTTTATATAATATAGACTAGTATTTGCGTGGCTGCGCGGGCCGCATGCGGCCCGCGTTTATATCCTTTAACCTGTTGGGGTAGGACAGTGCATTTAATTTGCAGTTTTATTCTTTAAAACTTTGAAATTGATTAAGAAGGTAGGTAGATATCTCCAATTCAGTCTGGAGTTGAGTGGAGATTGAAATTTAAAAATTTTAAATTTGGATTCTGTGAGAGAAATTAAAATTCAGTTCAAAATAGGTGGATAAATTTAGTTTAGTTGAAAAAATAAGTCAAACTTACAAGTCCAGTCGAAAAGTGGGTAAAACTTACCAAAGAAATATTTTTCGTATGAAATTGTATGTTGCATTGTATGATCGTCAACAGGGCAATGAAGCTCGGCCTGCGGCCTCGCTTCAGCACCCACGATAACCGAACAGTATATAACTTTTGTATGATTTATTGTCGGGCACTGAAGTTCGGCCTCCGGCCTCACTTCAATGCCCTCCGGACTCGCAAAGTGCCATAGCTCGGCCTTTGGCCTCACTATGACACCTTGCTCGTCAAACGTTAGCTCGGCCTACGGCCTCGCTTTAGTTACTTGAGAACTCGCAAGGTGTCATAGCTTGGCCTCCGGCCTCACTATGACACCTTGCTCCTCAAACGTTAGCTCGGCCTACGGCCTCGCTTTAGTTACTTGAGAACTCGCAAGGTGTCATAGCTCGGCCTCCGGCCTCGCTATGACACCTTGCTCGTTAAACGTTAGCTCGACCTACGGCCTCGCTTAAGTTACTTGAGTACTCGCAAGGAGTCATAGCTCGGCCTCCGGCCTCGCTATGACACCTTGCTCGTCAAACAAAAGCTCGGCCTACGGCCTCGCTTTAGTGACTTAGGAACTCGCAAGGTGCCGTCGTTTGGCCTTCGGCCTCACTCCGACACCTTGCTCGTAAATATGTATGAGAGGTTTAAAAAAAAAAGAAATTCCAAAAACTTTCATCAGAAATGAAATCAGAGTCCTTGGAAACCCCCAGATCTTAAATTTCATCGCAATCGGACCAATATAAAATTTGATCCCTTCTTTGAATCCTCAGGGATCATAATGAATAACCTCGTATAAGTATGTAGTATACGAATAAGTATGTAGAGACTCGCAAGGAGTCATAGCTCGGCCTCCGGCCTCGCTATGACACCTTGCTCGTCAAACGTTAGCTCGGCCTACGGCCTCGCTTTAGTGACTTAGGAACTCGCAAGGTGCCGTCGATCGGCCTTCGGCCTCACTCTGACACCTTGCTCGTAATTATGTATGAGAAGTTTAAAAAAAAAAGAAATTCCAAAAACTTTCCTCAGAAATGGAATCAGAGTCCTTGAAAACCCCCAGATCTTAAATTTCATCACAATCGGACCAATATAAAATTTGATCCCTTCTTTGAATCCTCAGGGATCACATAGTATAACCGTCGCTCGACCTACGGCCTCGCTCCGCTATGATAAGACTCGCAAGGTGCCGTCGCTCGGCCTTCGGCCTCACTCCGGCACCTTGCTCGTTTGAACCCCACTTTGAACCCTTCAGAAAAAATTTCAAGAACCGTCGCTCGGCCTTCGGCCTCGCTCCGGTGCGATGGGGGACTCGCAAGGTGCCGTCGTTCGGCCTTCGGCCTCACTCCGCCACCTTGCTCGTAAGTTTGTATGGGAGCTATTAAAAAAAAAAAGAAATTCCAAAATTTTTTTACAGAAATGAATTCAGCGACCCCAAAAACCCTCAGAGCCAAAATTTCATCCCCCTCGGACCATTTTCAAATTTGATCCCCGACTTGAACCCCCAGGGGATCAATCAGACCATTTTAAGTTGGTAGCGCTTACCATTCCCTATGACATTTGGTCGAACACTAATTAAAAAAAGTGTACCGTTCCGAAGTTATTCAAGGTCAAACTTTGTATGGGATCGACGTTTTTTTGTCTGTGACACCCATTTTTTTTTAATTTTTTGGGAAGGGCTCATGGTCCCTAACAACCTTTGTTCAAAAAGAGGGGTTCCAAGTGTTATAGTTTAGCCAGGACGTTGGAGTACTCCAGGGTCTGTTCCATTTTTGCAACTTTTCGGATTTTTCCCTAGGTCCCATAGCTCTCCTCTATACAGGTATTCCACTCTACAACCCCCCACAAAACTCCTTCTGGGAGAACAATTATGTCAATGAGTCAGTGAGTGAGTCAATGGTAGTTCAGCTTTATATAATATAGAAATAGACTAGTATTTGCGTGGCTGCGCGGGCCGCATGCGGCCCGCGTTTATATCCTTTTACCTATAGGATTAGGTCAAGCATTTTAGTTGCAGTTGCTTTCTTTAAAACTTTGAAATTGATTAAGAAGGTAGGTAGATATCTCCAATTCAGTCTGGAGTTGGGTGGAGATAGATATTCAAAAATTTTAAATTTGGATTCTGTCAGAGAAATTTAAATTCAGTTCAAAGTAGGTAGATAAATTAAATTCAGTTGAAAAATTAAGTCAAACTTTCAAGTCCAGTCGAAAAGTGGGTAAAACTTACCAAAGAAATATTTTTTGTATGAAATTGTATGTTGCATTGTATGATCGTCAACAGGGCAATGAAGCTCGGCCTGCGGCCTCGCTTCAGCACCCACGATAACCGAACAGTATATAACTTTTGTATGATTTATTGTCGGGCACTGAAGTTCGGCCTCCGGCCTAACTTCAATGCCCTCCGGACTCGCAAAGTGCCATAGCTCGGCCTTCGGCCTCACTATGACACCTTGCTCGTCGACAATTAGCTCGGCCTACGGCCTCGCTTTAGTTACTCGAGAACTCGCAAAGTGTCATAGCTCGGCCTCCGGCCTCACTATGACACCTTGCTCGTCAACCGTTAGCTCGGCCTGCGGCCTCGCTTTAGTGACTTAGGAACTCGCATAGTGCCGTCGTTCGGCCTTCGGCCTCACTCCGACACCTTGCTCGTAACTATGTATGAAAGGATTAAAAAAAAAACGAAATTCCAAAAACTTTCATCAGAAATGAAATCAGAGTCCTTGAAAACCCCCAGATCTTAAATTTCATCGCAATCGGACCAATATTAGATTTGATCCCTTCTTTGAATCCTCAGAGATCATATGGAATAACCGTCGCTCGGCCTACGGCCTCGCTCCGGTATGATGAGACTCGCAAGGTGCCGTCGCTCGGCCTTCGGCCTCACTCCGGCACCTTGCTCGTTTGAACCCCACTTTGAACCCTTTAGAAATCATCAATGAAACCGTCGCTCGGCCTTCGGCCTCGCTCCGGTGCGATTGGAGACTCGCAAGGTGCAGTCGTTCGGCCTTCGGCCTCACTCCGACACCTTGCTCGTAAGTTTGTATGGCGGCTATTAAAAAAAAAAAGAAATTCCAAAAACTTTTTTCAGAAATGAAATCAGCGACCCCAAAAACCCCCGGAGCCAAAATTTCATCCCCCTCGGACCATTTTGAAATTTGATCCCCGACTTGAACCCCCAGGGGATCAATCAGACCATTTTAGGTTGGTAGCGCTTACGATTCCCTATGACATTTGGTCGAACACTAATTAAAAAAAGTTTACCGTTCCGAAGTTATTAACGGTCAAACTTTGTATGGGATCGATGTTTTTTTGTTTGTGACCCCAATTTTTTTTTTATTTTTTGGGAGGGACTCATGGTTCCCTACAACTTTTGTTCAAAAAGGGGGGTTCCAAGTGTTATAGTTTAGCCAGGACGTTGGGGTACTCCAGGGTCTGTTCCACTTTTGCAACTTTTCGGATTTTTCCCTAGGTCCCCTAACCCTCCTCTATACAATCGCTCCACTCGCCGACCCCCCACAAAACTCCTTCTGGGAGAACAATTCTGTCAATGAGTCAATGGTAGTTCAGCTTTATATAATATAGAAGACTAGTATTTGCGTGGCTGCGCGGGCCGCATGCGGCCCGCGTTTATATCCTTTTACCTATAGGATTAGGTCAAGCATTTTAGTCGCAGTTGTAATCTTTAAAACTTTGAAATTGATTAAGAAATGTTGTAGATTTCTCAATTCAGTCTGGAGTTGGGTGGAGATTGAAAATAAAATTTTTTTAATATGGATTCTGTGAGAGAAATTTAAATTCAGTTCAAAATGGTTGGAAATATTTAATTCAGTCGAAAAAAAAGTCAATCTTTCAAGTCCAGTCGAAAAGTGGGTAAAACTTACAAAATAAATATTTTTTGTATGAAAGTATGAATACTATACATCATTGTACGGTCAGCAACGGGCACTGAAGCTCGGCCTGCGGCCTCGCTTCAGCACCTTCGATAATCAAACGGTATTTATGTTTGATTTACTGTCGGGCACTGAAGTTCGGCCTGCGGCCTCACTTCAAAGCCCTCCGGACTCGCAAGATGCCATAGCTCGGCCTTCGGCCTCACTATGACACCTTGCTCGTCGACAATTAGCTCGGCCTACGGCCTCGCTTTAGTTACTCGAGAACTCGTAAGGTGTCATAGCTCGGCCTCCGGCCTCACTATGACACCTTGCTCGTCAAACGTTAGCTCGGCCTACGGCCTCGCTTTAGTTACTTGAGAACTCGCAAGGTGTCATAGCTCGGCCTCCGGCCTCGCTATGACACCTTGCTCGTCAAACGTTAGCTCGGCCTGCGGCCTCGCTTTAGTGACTTAGGAACTCGCATGGTGCGTCGTTCGGCCTTCGGCCTCACTCCGACACCATGCTCGTAAATATGTATGAGAGGTAAAAAAAAAAAAAGAAATTCCAAAAACTTTCATCAGAAATGAAATCAGAGTCCTTGAAAACCCCCAGATCTTAAATTTCATCGCAATTGGACCAATATAAAATTTGATCCCTTCTTTGAATCCTCAGGGATCATAATGAATAACCGTCGCTCGGCCTACGGCCTCGCTCCGGTATGTAGAGACTCGCAAGGTGTCGTCGCTCGGCCTCCGGCCTCGCTCCGACACCTTGCTCGTTTGAACCCCACTTTGAACCCTGCCAAAAAAATCTCAAGAACCGTCGCTCGGCCTTCGGCCTCGCTCCGGTGCGATGGGGGACTCGCAAGGTGCCGTCGTTCGGCCTTCGGCCTCACTCCGCCACCTTGCTCGTAAGTTTGTATGGGAGCTATTAAAAAAAAAAAGAAATTCCAAAAATTTTTTTCAGAAATGAATTCAGCGACCCCAAAAACCCCCGGAGCCAAAAATTCATCCCGCTCGGACCATTTTGAAATTTGATCCCCGACTTGAACCCCCAGGGGATCAATCAGACTACTTAAGGTTGGTAGCGCTTACGATTCCCTATGACATTTGGTCGAACACTAATTAAAAAAAGTTTACCGTTCCGAAGTTATTAACGGTCAAACTTTGTATGGGATCGATGTTTTTTTGTTTGTGACCCCAATTTTTTTTTTAATTTTTGGGAGGGACTCATGGTTTCCTTCAATTTTTGTTCAAAAAGGGGGGTTCCAAGTGTTATAGTTTAGCCAGGACGTTGGGGTACTCCAGGGTCTGTTCCACTTTTGCAACATTTCGGATTTTTCCCTAGGTCCCATAACCCTCCTCTATACAGTCGTTCCACTCTTCACCCCCCCACAAAACTCCTTCTGGGAGAACAATTATGTCAATCAGTGAGTCAGTCAATGGTAGTTCAGCTTTATATAATATAGATATAGATAGAAGAAGACTAGTATTTGCGTGGCTGCGCGGGCCGCATGCGGCCCGCGTTTATATCCTTTACCCTATTGGGTGGGGCAGATATTTGTTTTGCAGTTGGCTTCTTTAAAACTTTGAAATTGATTAAGAAGGTAGGTAGATATCTCCAATTCAGTCTGGAGTTGGGTAGAGATTGAAATTCAAAAATTTTAAATTTAGATTCTGTGAGACAAATATAAATTCAGTTCAAAATGGGTGGAAATATTTAATTAAGTCGAAAAAAAAGTCAAACTTTCATGTCCAGTTGAAAAGTGGGTAAAACTTACCAAAGTTATATTTTTTGCATGAAAGTATGAAAACCAGACATCATTGTAGGGTCGGCAACGGGCACTGAAGCTCGGCCTACGGCCTCGCTTCAGCACCCACGATAATCAAACAGTATTTAATTTTTGTTTGATTTACTGTCGGGCACTGAAGTTCGGCCTGCGGCCTCACTTCAATGCCCTCCGGACTCGCAAGGTGCCATAGCTCGGCCTTCGGCCTCACTATGACACCTTGCTCGTCAAACATTAGGTCGGCCTACGGCCTCGCTTGAGCTACTTGAGGACTCGCAAGGTGTCATAGCTCGGCCTCCGGCCTCACTATGACTCCTTGCTCGTCAAACGTTAGCTCGGCCTACGGCCTCGCTTTAGTTACTTGAAAACTCGCTAGGTGTCATAGCTCGGCCTCCGGCCTCGCTATGACACCTTGCTCGTCAAACATTAGCTCGGCCTGCGGCCTCGCTTTAGTGACTTAAGAACTCGCATGGTGCCGTCGTTCGGCCTTCGGCCTCACTCCGACACCTTGCTCGTAAATATGTATGAGAGGTTTAAAAAAAATAAGAAATTCCTAAAACATTCATCAGAAATGAAATCAGTGTCATTGAAAACCCCCAGATCTTTAATTTCATCGCAATCGCACCAATATAAAATTTGATCCCTTCTTTGAATCCTCAGGGATCATAATGAATAACCGTCGCTCGGCCTACGGCCTCGCTCCGGTATGAAGAGACTCGCAAGGTGTCGTCGCTCGGCCTCCGGCCTCGCTCCGACACCTTGCTCGTTTGAACCCCACTTTGAACCCTTCAGAACAAATCTCAAAAACTGTCGCTCGGCCTTCGGCCTCGCTCCGGTGTGATGGGAGACTCGCAAGGTGCCGTCGTTCGGCCTTCGGCCTCACTCCGCCACCTTGCTCGTAAGTTTGTATGGGAGCTATTAAAAAAAAAAGAAATTCCAAAATTTTTTTTCAGAAATGAATTCAGCAACCCCAAAAACCCCCGGAGCCGAAATTTTGTCTCGCTCGGACCATTTTGAAATTTGATCCCTCACTTGAACCCCCAGGGGATCAATCAGACCATTTTAGTTTGGTAGCGCTTACGATTCCCTATGACATTTGGTCGAACACTAATTAAAAAAAGTTTACCGTTCCGAAGTTATTAACGGTCAAACTTTGTATGGGATCGATGTTTTTTTGTTTGTGACCCCAATTTTTTTTTTATTTTTTGGGAGGGACTCATAGTTCCCTACAACTTTTGTTCAAAAAGGGGGGTTCCAAGTGTTATAGTTTAGCCAGGACGTTGGGGTACTCCAAGGTCTTTTCCACTTTTGCAACTTTTCGGATTTTTCCCTAGGTCACATACCCCTCCCCTATCCAGGAGTACCACTCGCCAACCCCCCACAATACTCCTTCTAGGAGAACAATTCTGTCAATCAGTCAGTGAGTGGTAGTTTAGCTTTATATAATATAGACTAGTATTTGCGTGGCTGCGCGGGCCGCATGCGGCCCGCGTTTATATCCTTTTACCTATAGGATTAGGTCAAGCATTTTAGTTGCAGTTGTAATCTTTAAAACTTTGAAATTGATTAAGAAATGTTGTAGATTTCTCCAATTCAGTCAGGAGTTGGGTGGAACAATCAAATTCAAAAATTTTAAATTTGGATTCTGTGAGAGAAATTTAAATTCAGTTCAAAGTAGGTAGATAAATTTAGTTCAGTTGAAAAAATTAGTCAAACTTTCAAGTCCAGTCGAAAAGTGGGTAAAACTTACCAAAGAAATATTTTTTGTATGAAGGTATGAAAACCATACATCATTGTACGGTAGGCAACGGGAACTGAAGCTCGGCCTGCGGCCTCGCTTCAGCACCTACGATAATCATACAGTATTTAATTTTTGTTTGATTAACTGTCGGGCACTGAAGTTCGGCCTGCGGCCTCACTTCAATGCCCTCCGGACTCGCAAGATGCCATAGCTCGGCCTTCGGCCTCACTATGACACCTTGCTCGTCTACCGTTAGCTCGGCCTACGGCCTCGCTTTAGTTACTTGATAACTCGCAAGGTGTCATAGCTCAGCCTCCGGCCTCGCTATGACACCTTGCTCGTCAAACGTTAGCTCGGCCTACGGCCTCGCTTTAGTTACTTGAGAACTCGCAAGGTGTCATAGCTCGGCCTCCGGCCTCACTATGACACCTTGCTCGTCAAACGTTAGCTCGGCCTACGGCCTCGCTTTAGTTACTTGAGAACTCGCAAGGTGTCATAGCTCGGCCTCCGGCCTCGCTATGACTAAATTTTAAATTTGGATTCTGTGAGAGAAATTTAAATTCAGTTCAAAATAGGTAGATAAATTTAGTTCAGTTGAAAAAATAAGTCAAACATTCAAGTCCAGTCGAAAAGTGGGTAAAACTTACCAAAGAAATATTTTTTGTATGAAATTGTATGTTGCATTGTATGATCGTCAGCAGGGCAATGAAGCTCGGCCTGCGGCCTCGCTTCAGCACCCACGATAACCGAACAGTATATAACTTTTGCATGATTTATTGTCGGGCACTGAAGTTCGGCCTCCGGCCTCACTTCAATGCCCTCCGGACTCGCAAAGTGCCATAGCTCGGCCTTGGGCCACACTATGACACCTTGCTCGTCAAACATTAGCTCGGCCTACGGCCTCGCTTAAGTTACTTAAGTACTCGCAAGGTGTCATAGCTCGGCCTCCGGCCTCACTATGACACCTTGCTCGTCAAACATTAGCTCGGCCTGCGGCCTCGCTTTAGTGACTTAGGAACTCCATGGTGCCGTCGTTCGGCCTTCGGCCTCACTCCGACACCTTGCTCGTAAATATGTTTGAGAAGTTTAAAAAAAAAAAAACAAATTCCAAGAACTTTCCTCATAAATGGAATCAGAGTCCTTGAAAACCCCCAGATCTTAAATTTCATCGCAATCGGACCAATATTAGATTTGATCCCTTCTTTGAATCCTCAGGGATCATATGGAATAACCGTCGCTCGGCCTACGGCCTCGCTCTGGTATGATAAGACTCGCAAGGTGCCGTCGCTCGGCCTCCGGCCTCGCTCCGACACCTTGCTCGTTTGAACCCCACTTCGAACCCTTCAGAAAAAATTTCAAGAACCGTCGCTCGGCCTTCGGCTTCGCTCCGGTTCGAAGGGGAGACTCGCAAGGTGCCGTCGTTCGGCCTTCGGCCTCACTCCGCCACCTTGCTCGTAAGTTTGTATGGGGGCTATTAAAAAAAAAGAAATTCCAAATTTTTTTTTCAGAAATGAATTCAGCGACCCAAAAAACCCCCGGAGCCAAAATTTCATCCCGCTCGGACCATTTTGAAATTTGATCCCCGACTTGAACCCCCAGGGGATCAATGAAACCACTTTAGGTTGGTAGCGCTTACCATCCTCTATGACATTTGGTCAAACACTAATTAAAAAAAGTTTACCGTTCTGAAGTTATTGAGGGTCAAACTTTGTATGGGATCGATGTTTTTTTGTTTGCGACCCCAATTTTTTTTTAATTTTTTGGGAGGGGCTCATGGTCCCTAACAACCTTTGTTCAAACCCCACCCCCCTCAACCCTACCGTTTTCGCAGGACGTTGGGGTACTCCAGGGTCTGTTCCACTTTTGCAACTTTTCAGATTTTTCCCTAGGTCCCATAACGCTGCCCTATCCAGGTGTACCACTCTTGAACCCCCCACAAAACTCCTTCTGGGAGAACAATTCTGTCAATCAGTGAGTGAGTCAGTGAATCAGTGGTAGTTTAGCTTTATATAATATAGAAACTAGTATTTGCGTGGCTGCGCGGGCCGCATGCGGCCCGCGTTTATATCCTTTTACCTATAGGGTTGGGACAGTGCATTGGTGTTGCAGTTAAATTCTTTAAAACTTTGAAATTGATTAAGAAGGTAGGTAGATATCTCCAATTCAGTCTGGAGTTGGGTGGTGATTGAAATTCAAAAATTTTAAATTTGGATTCTGTGAGAGAAATTTAAAATCAGTTCAAATGAGGTGGAAATTTATGATTCAGTTGAAAATAAAAGCCTCAATAAAAGCCTGCGGCCTCACTTCAATGGCCTCCGGACTCGCAAGGTGTCATAGCTCGGCCTCCGGCCTCGCTATAACACCTTGCTCGTCAAACTTTAGCTCGGCCTACGGCCTCGCTTTAGTTACTTAAGAACTCGCAAGTTGTCATAGCTCGGCCTCCGGCCTCACTATGACACCTTGCTCGTCAAACATTAGCTCGGCCTACGGCCTCGCTTTAGTTACTTGAGTACTCGCAAGGTGTCATAGCTCGTCCTCCGGCCTCACTATGACACCTTGCTCGTCAAACGTTAACTCGGCCTACGGCTTCGCTTTAGTTACTTAGGAACTCGCATGGTGCCGTCGTTCGGCCTTCGGCCTCACTCCGACACCTTGATCGTAAATATGTATGAGAGGTTTAAAAAAAAAAAAAGAAATTCCAAAAACTTTAATAAGAAATGAAATCAGAGTCCTTGAAAACCCCCAGATCTTAAATTTCATCGCAATCGCACCAATATAAAATTTGATCCCTTCTTTGAATCCTCAGGGATCATAATGAATAACCGTCGCTCGGCCAACGGCGTCGCTCCGGTATGATAAGACTCGCAAGGTGTCGTCGCTCGGCCTCCGGCCTCGCTCCAACACCTTGCTCGTTTGAACCCCACTTTGAACCCTTCAGAAAAAATCTCAAGAACCGTCGCTCGGCCTTCGGCCTCGCTCCGGTGCGAAGGGGAGACTCGCAAGGTGCCGTCGTTCGGCATTCGGCCTCACTCCGCCACCTTGCTCGTAAGTTTGTAAGGGAGCTATTAAAAAAAAAAAGAAATTCCAAAATTTTTTTTCAGAACTGAATTCAGCGACCCCAAAAACCCCCAGAGCCAAAATTTCATCCCCCTCGGACCATTTTGAAATTTGATCCCTCACTTGAACCCCCAGGGGATCAATCAGACCATTTTAGGTTGGTAGCGCTTGCAATTCCCTATGACATTTGGTCGAACACTAATTAAAAAAAGTTTACCGTTCTGAAGTTATTGAGGGTCAAACTTTGTATGGGATCGACGTTTTTTTGTCTGTGACACCCATTTTTTTTTAATTTTTTGGGAAGGGCTTATGGTCCCTAACAACCTTTGTTTGAATCCCACGCCCCTAAACCCTACCATTTTTGCAGGACGTTGGGGTACTCCAGGGTCTATTCCACTTTTGCAACTTTTCGGATTTTTCCCTAGGTCCCATAAAGCTCGTCTATCCAGGTGTACCACTCTTCAACCCCCCACAAAACTCCTTCTGGGAGAACAATTATGTCAATGAGTGAGTGAGTCAGTCAGTGGTAGTTCAGCTTTATATAATATAGACTAGTATTTGCGTGGCTGCGCGGGCCGCATGCGGCCCGCGTTTATATCCTTTTACCTATAGGATTAGGTCAAGCATTTAAAATGCAGTTGCTTTCTTTAAAACTTTAAAATTGATTAAGAAGGTAGGTAGATATCTCCAATTCAGTCTGGAGTAGGGTGGAGATTGAAATTCAAAAATTTTAAATTTGGATTTTGTGAGAGAAATTTCAATTCAGTTCAAAATAGGTGGAATTTTTTATTTCAGTTGAAAAAAAAGTCAAACTTTCAAGTCCAGTCGAATACTGGGAAAAACTTACCAAAACAATATTTTTTGTATGAAAGTATGAAAACCATACATCATTGTATGGTCGACATCGGGCACTGAAGCTCGGCCTGCGGCCTCGCTTCAACACCCACGATAATCGAACAGTATATAACTTTTGTATGATTTATTGTCGGGCACTGAAGTTCGGCCCCCGGCCTCACTTCAATGCCCTCCGGACTCGCAAAGTGCCATAGCTCGGCCTTCGGCCTCACTATGACACCTTGCTCGTCAAACATTAGCTCGGCCTACGGCCTCGCTTGAGCTACTTGAGTACTCGCAAGGTGTCATAGCTCGGCCTCCGGCCTCGCTATGACACCTTGCTCGTCAAACGTCAGCTCGGCCTACGGCCTCGCTTTAGTTACTTGAGAACTCGCAAGGTGTCATAGCTCGGCCTCCGGCCTCGCTATGACACCTTGCTCGTCAAACGTTAGCTCGGCCTGCGGCCTCGCTTTAGTGACTTGGGAACTCGCAAGGTGCCGTCGCTCGGCCTTCGGCCTCGCTTCTATAAAATATATAAATAAATATGTATGAGAAGTTTAAAAAAAAAAACAAATTCCAAAAACTTTCCTCATAAATGGAATCAGAGTCCTTGAAAACCCCCAGATCTTAAATTTCATCGCAATCGGACCAATATTAGATTTGATCCCTTCTTTGAATCCTCAGGGATCATATGGAATAACCGTCGCTCGGCCTACGGCCTCGCTCCGGTATGATAAGACTCGCAAGATGCCGTCGCTCGGCCTCCGGCCTCGCTCCGACACCTTGCTCGTTTGAACCCCACTTTGAACCCTTCAGAAAAAATCTCAAAAACCGATGGGGGACTCGCAAGGTGCCGTCGTTCGGCCTTCGGCCTCACTCCGCCTCCTTGCTCGTAAGTTTGTATGGGAGCTATTAAAAAAAAAGAAATTCCAAAATTTTTTTTCAGAAATGAATTCAGCGACCCCAAAAACCCCCGGAGCCAAAAATTCATCCCGCTCGGACCATTTTGAAATTTGATCCCCGACTTGAACCCCCAGGGGATCAATGAGACCGTTTTAAGTTGGTAGCGCTTACGATTCCCTATGACATTTGGTCGAACACTAATTAAAAAAAGATTACCGTTCTGAAGTTATTGACGGTCAAACTTTGTATGGGATCGATGTTTTTTTGTTTGTGAGTCCAATTTTTTTTTATTTTTTTGGGAGGGGCTTATGGTCCCTAACAACCTTTGTTCGAACCCCACTCCCCTAAACCCTACCATTTTTGCAGGACGTTGGGGTACTCCAGGGTCTGTTCCACTTTTGCAACTTTTCGGATTTTTCCCTAGGTCCCATAACGCTTCTCTATACAGTCGCTTCACTCTTTACCCCCCCACAAAACTCCTTCTGGGAGAACAATTATGTCAATGAGTCAGTGAGTGAGTCAATGGTAGTTTAACTTTATATAATATAGACTAGTATTTGCGTGGCTGCGCGGGCCGCATGCGGCCCGCGTTTATATCCTTTTACCTATAGGGTTGGGACAAACATTCACACTGCAGTTATTTTCTTTAAAACTTTGAAATTGATTAAGAAGGTAGGTAGATATCTCCAATTCAGTCTGGAGTTGGGTGGAGATAGAAATTCAAAAATTTTAAATTTGGATTCCGTGAGAAAAATTTAAATTCAGTTCAAAGAAGGTAGATAAATTTAGTTCAGTTGAAAAATAAGTCAAACTTTCAAGTCCAGTCGAAAAGTGGGTAAAACTTACCAAAGAAATATTTTTTGTATGAAATTGTATGTTGCATTGTATGATCGTCAACAGGGCAATGAAGCTCGGCCTGCGGCCTCGCTTCAGCACCCACGATAACCGAACAATATATAACTTTTGTATGATTTATTGTCGGGCACTGAAGTTCGGCCTCCGGCCTCACTTCAATGCCCTCCGGACTCGCAAAGTGCCATAGCTCGGCCTTCGGCCTCACTATGACACCTTGCTCGTCGACAATTAGCTCGGCCTACGGCCTCGCTTTAAATACTCGAGAACTCGCAAGGTGTCATAGCTCGGCCTCCGGCCTCACTATGACACCTTGCTCGTCAACCGTTAGCTCGGCCTTCGGCCTCGCTTTAGTTACTTGGGAACTCGCAAGGTGCCATAGCTCGGCCTTCGGCCTCACTATGACACCTTGCTCGTTAACGGTTAGCTCGGCCTACGGCCTCGCTTTAGTTACTTGAGTAATCGCAAGGTGTCATAGCTCGGCCTCCGGCCTCGCTATGACACCTTGCTCGTCAAACGTTAGCTCGGCCTGCGGCCTCGCTTTAGTGTCTTAGGAACTCGCATGGTGCCGTCGTTCGGCCTTCGGCCTCACTCCGACACCTTGCTCGTAAATATGTATGAGAGGTTTTAAAAAAAAAAAGAAATTCCAAAAACTTTCATCAGAAATGAAATCAGAGTCCTTGAAAACCCCCAGATCTTAAATTTCATCGCAATCGGACCAATATAAAATTTGATCCCTTCTTTGAATCCTCAGGGATCATATGGAATAACCGTCGCTCGGCCTACGGCCTCGCTCTGGTATGATAAGACTCGCAAGGTGCCGTCGCTCGGCCTCCGGCCTCGCTCCGACACCTTGCTCGTTTGAACCCCACTTTGAACCCTTCAGAAAAAATCTCAAGAACCGTCGCTCGGCCTTCGGCCTCGCTCCGGTGCGAAGGGGAGACTCGCAAGGTGCCGTCGCTCGGCCTTCGGCCTCACTCCGACACCTTGCTCGTTTGAACCCCACTTTGAACCCATCAGAAAAAATCTCAAGAACCGTCGCTCGGCCTTCGGCCTCGCTCCGGTGCGAAGGGGAGACTCGCAAGGTGCCGTCGTTCGGCCTTCGGCCTCGCTCCGACACCTTGCTCGTTTGAACCCCACTTTAAACCCTTCAGAAAAAATCTCAAGAACCGTCGCTCGGCCTTCGGCCTCGCTCCGGTGCGATGGGGGACTCGCAAGGTGCCGTCGTTCGGCCTTCGGCCTCACTCCGCCACCTTGCTCGTAAGTTTGTATGGGAGCTATTAAAAAAAAAAAGAAATTCCAAAATTTTTTTTCAGAAATGAATTCAGGGACCCCAAAAACCCCCGGAGCCAAAATTTCGTCCCGCTCGGACCATTTTGAAATTTGATCCCCGACTTGAACCCCCAGGGGATCAATCAGACTATTTTAGGTTGGTAGCGCTTACCATTCCCTATGACATTTGGTCGAACACTAATTAAAAAAAGTTTACCGTTCCGAAGTTATTAACGGTCAAACTTTGTATGGGATCGATGTTTTTTTGTTTGTGACCCCGATTTTTTTTTTATTTTTTGGGAGGGGCTCATGGTTCTTAACAACCTTTGTTCGAACCCCACCCCCCTAAACCCTACCATTTTTGCAGGACGTTGAGGTACTCCAAGGTCTTTTCCACTTTTGCAACTTTTCGGATTTTTCCCTAGGTCACATACCCCTCCCCTATCCAGGAGTACTACTCGCCAACCCCCCACAAAACTCCTTCTGGGAGAACAATTATGTCAATGAGTCAGTCAGTCAGTCAATGGTAGTTCAGCTTTATATAATATAGAATAGAAATAGAAATATAGAAATAGAAAATAGAAGATAAATAGAAGATAAATAATAGCTTTAAATAATAGCTCGGCCTCCGGCCTCACTATGTCACCTTGCTCGTCAAACGTTAGCTCGGCCTGCGGCCTCGCTTTAGTGACTTAGGAACTCGCATGGTGCCGTCGTTCGGCCTTCGGCCTCACTCCGACCCCTTGCTCGTAAATATGTATGAGAGGTTTAAA
Source organism: Ligdia adustata (assembly GCA_947049295.1). Taxonomy (NCBI): domain Eukaryota; kingdom Metazoa; phylum Arthropoda; class Insecta; order Lepidoptera; family Geometridae; genus Ligdia; species Ligdia adustata. Next base: position 7,583,418 of record OX346239.1, read on the forward strand.
AAAAAAAAAATTCCAAAAACTTTCCTCAGAAATGGAATCAGAGTCCTTGAAAACCCCCAGATCTTAAATTACATCGCAATCGGACCAATATAACTTTTGATCCCTTCTTTGAATCCTCGGGGATCATATGGAATAACCGTCGCTCGGCCTACGGCCTCGCTCCGGTATGATGAGACTCGCAAGGTGCCGTCGCTCGGCCTCCGGCCTCGCTCCGACACCTTGCTCGTTTGAACCCCACTTTGAACCCTTCAGAAAAAATCTCAGGAACCGTCGCTCGGCCTTCGGCCTCGCTCCGTTGCGATGGGAGACTCGCAAGGTGCCGTCGTTCGGCCTTCGGCCTCACTCCGCCACCTTGCTCGTAAGTTTGTATGGGAGCTATTAAAAAAAAAAAGAAATTCCAAAATTTTTTTTCAGAACTGAATTCAGCGACCCCAAAAACCCCCAGAGCCAAAATTTCATTCCGCTCGGACCATTTTGAAATTTGATCCCCGACATGAACCCCCAGGGGATCAATCAGACCATTTTAGGTTGGTAGCGCTTACCATCCCCTATGACATTTGGTCGAACACAAATTAAAAAAAGTTTACCGTTCCGAAGTTATTAAGGGTCAAACTTTGTATGGGATCGATGTTTTTTTGTTTGTGACCCCAATTTTTTTTTTATTTTTTGGGAGGGGCTCATGGTCCTTAACAACCTTTGTTCGAACCCCACCCCCCTAAACCCTACCATTTTTGCAGGACGTTGGGGTACTCCAAGGTCTGTTCCACTTTTGCAACTTTTCGGATTTTTCCCTAGGTCACATAACGCTCCTCTATCCAGGAGTACCACTCTTCAACCCCCCACAAAACTCCTTCTGGGAGAACAATTCTGTCAATCAGTCAATCAATGGTAGTTCAGCTTTATATAATATAGAAATAGAAATATAGAAATAGAAAATAGAAGATAAATAGAAGATAAATAATAGCTTTAAATAATAGCTCGGCCTCCGGCCTCACTATGTCACCTTGCTCGTCAAACGTTAGCTCGGCCTGCGGCCTCGCTTTAGTGACTTAGGAACTCGCATGGTGCCGTCGTTCGGCCTTCGGCCTCACTCCGACCCCTTGCTCGTAAATATGTATGAGAGGTTTAAAAAAAAAAAAATTCCAAAAACTTTCCTCAGAAATGGAATCAGAGTCCTTGAAAACCCCCAGATCTTAAATTACATCGCAATCGGACCAATATAACTTTTGATCCCTTCTTTGAATCCTCGGGGATCATATGGAATAACCGTCGCTCGGCCTACGGCCTCGCTCCGGTATGATGAGACTCGCAAGGTGCCGTCGCTCGGCCTCCGGCCTCGCTCCGACACCTTGCTCGTTTGAACCCCACTTTGAACCCTTCAGAAAAAATCTCAGGAACCGTCGCTCGGCCTTCGGCCTCGCTCCGTTGCGATGGGAGACTCGCAAGGTGCCGTCGTTCGGCCTTCGGCCTCACTCCGCCACCTTGCTCGTAAGTTTGTATGGGAGCTATTAAAAAAAAAAAGAAATTCCAAAATTTTTTTTCAGAACTGAATTCAGCGACCCCAAAAACCCCCAGAGCCAAAATTTCATTCCGCTCGGACCATTTTGAAATTTGATCCCCGACATGAACCCCCAGGGGATCAATCAGACCATTTTAGGTTGGTAGCGCTTACCATCCCCTATGACATTTGGTCGAACACAAATTAAAAAAAGTTTACCGTTCCGAAGTTATTAAGGGTCAAACTTTGTATGGGATCGATGTTTTTTTGTTTGTGACCCCAATTTTTTTTTTATTTTTTGGGAGGGGCTCATGGTCCTTAACAACCTTTGTTCGAACCCCACCCCCCTAAACCCTACCATTTTTGCAGGACGTTGGGGTACTCCAAGGTCTGTTCCACTTTTGCAACTTTTCGGATTTTTCCCTAGGTCACATAACGCTCCTCTATCCAGGAGTACCACTCTTCAACCCCCCACAAAACTCCTTCTGGGAGAACAATTCTGTCAATCAGTCAATCAATGGTAGTTCAGCTTTATATAATATAGACTAGTATTTGCGTGGCTGCGCGGGCCGCATGCGGCCCGCGTTTATATCCTTTTACCTATAGGAATAGGTTAAGCATTTTGGTTGCAGTTAAATTTGTATGAATAGAGAGAGTAGAATTAGGTAATTCTATCTTTAGTGCATTTAGGTAGCAGTTGTAATCTTTAGAACTTTGAAATTGACTAAGAAATGTTGTAGATTTCTCCAATTCAGTCCAAAGTTGGAGGGATATAGAAATTCTAAATTATTAAATTCAGATTCTGCGAGAGAAACTAATTCAGTTCAAAATAGGTAGAAATTTTTCATTCAGTTGAAAAAAAAAGTCAAACTCTCAAGTCCAGTCGAAAAGTGGGTAAAACTTACCAAAGAAATATTTTTTGTATAAAATTGTATGTTGCATTGTATGATGGTCAACAGGGAACTGAAGCTCGGCCTGCGGCCTCGCTTCAGCAACCACGATAATCGAACAGTATACAACTTTTGTATGATTTACTGTTGGGCACACGGCCTGCGGCCTCACTTCAATGCCCTCCGGACTCGCAATTTGCAATAGCTCGGCCTACGGCCTCACTCCGACACCTTGCTCGTAAATATGTATGAAAGGTTTAAAAAAAAAAAGAAATTCCAAAAACCTTTCCTCAGAAATGGAATCAGAGTCCTTGAAAACCCCCAGATCCTAAATTTTATCGCAATCGGAACAATATTAAATTTGATCCCTTCTTTGAATCCTCAGGGATCACATAGTATAACCGTCGCTCGGCCTACGGCCTCGCTCTGGTGTGATGAGACTCGCAAGGTGCCGTAGCTCGGCCTTCGGCCTCGCTCCGACACCTTGCTCGTTTGAACCCCACTTTGAACCCTTTATAAATCATCAATGAAACCGTCGCTCGGCCTTCGGCCTCGCTCCAGTGCGATGGGAGACTCGCAAGGTGGCGTCGTTCGGCCTTCGGCCTCACTCCGCCACCTTGCTCGTAAGTATGTATGGGAGCTATTAAAAAAAAAAGAAATTCCAAAAACTTTCCTCAGAAATGGAATCAGAGTCCTTGAAAACCCCCAGATCTTAAATTTCATCGCAATCGGACCAATATAAAATTTGATCCCTTCTTTGAATCCTCAGGGATCATATATAATAACCGTTGCTCGGCCTACGGCCTCGCTCCGGTGTGATGAGACTCGCAAGGTGCCGTAGCTCGGCCTTCGGCCTCGCTCCGACACCTTGCTCGTTTGAACCCCACTTTGAACCCTTTATAAATCATCAATGAAACCGTCGCTCGGCCTTCGGCCTCGCTCCAGTGCGATGGGAGACTCGCAAGGTGGCGTCGTTCGGCCTTCGGCCTCACTCCGCCACCTTGCTCGTAAGTTTGTATGGGAGCTATTAAAAAAAAAAAGAAATTCCAAATTTTTTTTTCAGAAATGAATTCAGCATCCACAAAAACCCCCAGAGCCAAAATTTCATCCCCCTCGGACCATTTTGAAATTTGATCCCCGACTTGAACCCCCAGGGGATCAATCAGACCACTTTAGGTTGGTAGCGCTTACGATCCTCTATGACATTTGGTTGAACACTAATTAAAAAAAGTTTACCGTTCCGAAGTTATTAACGGTCAAACTTTGTATGGGATCGACGTTTTTTTGTCTGTGACACGTATTTTTTTTTTATTTTTTGGGAGGGGCTCATGGTCCCTAACAACCTTTGTTCGAACCCCACCCCCCTAAACCCTACCATTTTTGCAGGACGTTGGGGTACTCCAGGGTTTGTTCCACTTTTGCAACTTTTCGGATTTTTCCCTAGGTCACATAACGCTCCCCTATCCAGGTGTACCACTCTTCACCCCCCCACAAAACTCCTTCTGGGAGAACAATTCTGTCAATCAGTGAGTCAATGGTAGTTTAGCTTTATATAATATAGACTAGTATTTGCGTGGCTGCGCGGGCCGCATGCGGCCCGCGTTTATATCCTTTTACCTATAGGGTTGGGACTGTGCATTTAATTTGCAGTAGTAATCTTTAAAACTTTGAAATTGATTAAGAAATGTTGTAGATTTCTCCAATTCAGTCTGGAGTTGGGTGGAGAGTGAAATTCAAAAATTTTAAATTTGGATTCTGTGAGAGAAATTTAAATTCAGTTCAAAATTGGTAGATAAATTCAGTTTAAAATAAAGACAAACTTTCAAGTCCAGTCGAAAAGTGGGTAAAACTTAGCAAAGAAATATTTTTTGTATGAAGTTCTATGTTGCATTGTATGATCGTCAACAGGGCAATGAAGCTCGGCCTGCGGCCTCGCTTAAGCACCCACGATAACCGAACAGTATATAACTTTTGTTTGATTTATTGTCGGGCACTGAAGTTCGGCCTCCGGCCTCACTTCAATGCCCTCAGGACTCGCAAAGTGCCATAGCTCGGCCTTCGGCCTCACTATGACACCTTGCTCGTCAAACTTTAGCTCGGCCTACGGCCTCGCTTTAGTTACTTGAGAACTCGCAAGGTGCCGTCGTTCGGCCTTCGGCCTCACTCCGACACCTTGCTCGTAAATATGTATTAGAGGTTTAAAAAAAAAAGAAATTCCAAAAACTTTCATCAGAAATGAAATCAGAGTCCTTGAAAACCCCCAGATCTTAAATTTCATCGCAATCGCACCAATATAAAATTTGATCCCTTCTTTGAATCCTCAGGGATCATAATGAATAATCGTCGCTCGGCCTACGGCCTCGCTCCGGTATGTAGAGACTCGCAAGGTGTCGTCGCTCGGCCTCCGGCCTCGCTCCAACACCTTGCTCGTTTGAACCCCACTTTGAACCCTTCAGAAAAAATCTCAAGAACCGTCGCTCGGCCTTCGGCCTCGCTCCGGTGCGATGGGGGACTCGCAAGGTGCCGTCGTTCGGCCTTCGGCCTCACTCCGCCACCTTGCTCGTAAGTTTGTATGGGAGCTATTAAAAAAAAAAAGAAATTCAAAATTTTTTTTTCAGAACTTAATTCAGCGACCCCAAAAACCCCCAGAGCCAAAATTTCATCCCCCTCGGACCATTTTGAAATTTGATCCCCGACTTGAACCCCCAGGGGATCAATCAGACAAATTTAGGTTGGTAGCGCTTACGATTCCCTATGACATTTGGTCGAACACTAATTAAAAAAAGTTTACCGTTCCGAAGTTATTAAGGGTCAAACTTTGTATGGGATCGATGTTTTTTTGTTTGTGACCCCAATTTTTTTTTAATTTTTTGGGAGGGACTCATGGTTCCCAACAACTTTTGTTCGAAAAGAGGGGTTCCCAGTGTTATAGTTTAGCCAGGACGTTGGGGTACTCCAGGGTCTGTTCCACTTTTGCAACTTTTCGGATTTTTCCCTAGGTCACATAACGCTCCCCTATCCAGGAGTACCACTCTTCACCCCCCCACAAAACTCCTTCTGGGAGAACAATTATGTCAATGAGTCAGTCAGTGAGTCAATGGTAGTTTAGCTTTATATAATATAGACTAGTATTTGCGTGGCTGCGCGGGCCGCATGCGGCCCGCGTTTATATCCTTTTACCTATAGGGTTGGGACAAACATTCACACTGCAGTTATTTTCTTTAAAACTTTGAAATTGATTAAGAAGGTAGGTAGATATCTCCAATTCAGTCTGGAGTTGGGTGGAGATAGAAATTCAAAAATTTTAAATTTGGATTCCGTGAGAAAAATTTAAATTCAGTTCAAAGAAGGTAGATAAATTTAGTTCAGTTGAAAAATAAGTCAAACTTTCAAGTCCAGTCGAAAAGTGGGTAAAACTTACCAAAGAAATATTTTTTGTATGAAATTGTATGTTGCATTGTATGATCGTCAACAGGGCAATGAAGCTCGGCCTGCGGCCTCGCTTCAGCACCCACGATAACCGAACAATATATAACTTTTGTATGATTTATTGTCGGGCACTGAAGTTCGGCCTCCGGCCTCACTTCAATGCCCTCCGGACTCGCAAAGTGCCATAGCTCGGCCTTCGGCCTCACTATGACACCTTGCTCGTCGACAATTAGCTCGGCCTACGGCCTCGCTTTAAATACTCGAGAACTCGCAAGGTGTCATAGCTCGGCCTCCGGCCTCACTATGACACCTTGCTCGTCAACCGTTAGCTCGGCCTTCGGCCTCGCTTTAGTTACTTGGGAACTCGCAAGGTGCCATAGCTCGGCCTTCGGCCTCACTATGACACCTTGCTCGTTAACGGTTAGCTCGGCCTACGGCCTCGCTTTAGTTACTTGAGTAATCGCAAGGTGTCATAGCTCGGCCTCCGGCCTCGCTATGACACCTTGCTCGTCAAACGTTAGCTCGGCCTGCGGCCTCGCTTTAGTGTCTTAGGAACTCGCATGGTGCCGTCGTTCGGCCTTCGGCCTCACTCCGACACCTTGCTCGTAAATATGTATGAGAGGTTTTAAAAAAAAAAAGAAATTCCAAAAACTTTCATCAGAAATGAAATCAGAGTCCTTGAAAACCCCCAGATCTTAAATTTCATCGCAATCGGACCAATATAAAATTTGATCCCTTCTTTGAATCCTCAGGGATCATATGGAATAACCGTCGCTCGGCCTACGGCCTCGCTCTGGTATGATAAGACTCGCAAGGTGCCGTCGCTCGGCCTCCGGCCTCGCTCCGACACCTTGCTCGTTTGAACCCCACTTTGAACCCTTCAGAAAAAATCTCAAGAACCGTCGCTCGGCCTTCGGCCTCGCTCCGGTGCGAAGGGGAGACTCGCAAGGTGCCGTCGCTCGGCCTTCGGCCTCACTCCGACACCTTGCTCGTTTGAACCCCACTTTGAACCCATCAGAAAAAATCTCAAGAACCGTCGCTCGGCCTTCGGCCTCGCTCCGGTGCGAAGGGGAGACTCGCAAGGTGCCGTCGTTCGGCCTTCGGCCTCGCTCCGACACCTTGCTCGTTTGAACCCCACTTTAAACCCTTCAGAAAAAATCTCAAGAACCGTCGCTCGGCCTTCGGCCTCGCTCCGGTGCGATGGGGGACTCGCAAGGTGCCGTCGTTCGGCCTTCGGCCTCACTCCGCCACCTTGCTCGTAAGTTTGTATGGGAGCTATTAAAAAAAAAAAGAAATTCCAAAATTTTTTTTCAGAAATGAATTCAGGGACCCCAAAAACCCCCGGAGCCAAAATTTCGTCCCGCTCGGACCATTTTGAAATTTGATCCCCGACTTGAACCCCCAGGGGATCAATCAGACTATTTTAGGTTGGTAGCGCTTACCATTCCCTATGACATTTGGTCGAACACTAATTAAAAAAAGTTTACCGTTCCGAAGTTATTAACGGTCAAACTTTGTATGGGATCGATGTTTTTTTGTTTGTGACCCCGATTTTTTTTTTATTTTTTGGGAGGGGCTCATGGTTCTTAACAACCTTTGTTCGAACCCCACCCCCCTAAACCCTACCATTTTTGCAGGACGTTGAGGTACTCCAAGGTCTTTTCCACTTTTGCAACTTTTCGGATTTTTCCCTAGGTCACATACCCCTCCCCTATCCAGGAGTACTACTCGCCAACCCCCCACAAAACTCCTTCTGGGAGAACAATTATGTCAATGAGTCAGTCAGTCAGTCAATGGTAGTTCAGCTTTATATAATATAGAATAGAAATAGAAATATAGAAATAGAAAATAGAAGATAAATAGAAGATAAATAATAGCTTTAAATAATAGCTCGGCCTCCGGCCTCACTATGTCACCTTGCTCGTCAAACGTTAGCTCGGCCTGCGGCCTCGCTTTAGTGACTTAGGAACTCGCATGGTGCCGTCGTTCGGCCTTCGGCCTCACTCCGACCCCTTGCTCGTAAATATGTATGAGAGGTTTAAAAAAAAAAAAATTCCAAAAACTTTCCTCAGAAATGGAATCAGAGTCCTTGAAAACCCCCAGATCTTAAATTACATCGCAATCGGACCAATATAACTTTTGATCCCTTCTTTGAATCCTCGGGGATCATATGGAATAACCGTCGCTCGGCCTACGGCCTCGCTCCGGTATGATGAGACTCGCAAGGTGCCGTCGCTCGGCCTCCGGCCTCGCTCCGACACCTTGCTCGTTTGAACCCCACTTTGAACCCTTCAGAAAAAATCTCAGGAACCGTCGCTCGGCCTTCGGCCTCGCTCCGTTGCGATGGGAGACTCGCAAGGTGCCGTCGTTCGGCCTTCGGCCTCACTCCGCCACCTTGCTCGTAAGTTTGTATGGGAGCTATTAAAAAAAAAAAGAAATTCCAAAATTTTTTTTCAGAACTGAATTCAGCGACCCCAAAAACCCCCAGAGCCAAAATTTCATTCCGCTCGGACCATTTTGAAATTTGATCCCCGACATGAACCCCCAGGGGATCAATCAGACCATTTTAGGTTGGTAGCGCTTACCATCCCCTATGACATTTGGTCGAACACAAATTAAAAAAAGTTTACCGTTCCGAAGTTATTAAGGGTCAAACTTTGTATGGGATCGATGTTTTTTTGTTTGTGACCCCAATTTTTTTTTTATTTTTTGGGAGGGGCTCATGGTCCTTAACAACCTTTGTTCGAACCCCACCCCCCTAAACCCTACCATTTTTGCAGGACGTTGGGGTACTCCAAGGTCTGTTCCACTTTTGCAACTTTTCGGATTTTTCCCTAGGTCACATAACGCTCCTCTATCCAGGAGTACCACTCTTCAACCCCCCACAAAACTCCTTCTGGGAGAACAATTCTGTCAATCAGTCAATCAATGGTAGTTCAGCTTTATATAATATAGAAACTAGTATTTGCGTGGCTGCGCGGGCCGCATGCGGCCCGCGTTTATATCCTTTAACCTGTTGGGGTAGGACAGTGCATTTTAGTTGCAGTTATTTTCTTTAAAACTTTGAAATTGATTAAGAAGGTAGGTAGATATCTCCAATTCAGTCTGGAGTTGGGTGGAGATAGAAATTCAAAAATTTTAAATTTGGATTCTGTGAGAAAAATTTAAATTCAGTTCAAAGAAGGTAGATAAATTTAGTTCAGTTGAAAAATAAGTCAAACTTTCAAGTCCAGTCGAAAAGTGGGTAAAACTTACCAAAGAAATATTTTTTGTATGAAATTGTATGTTGCATTGTATGATCGTCAACAGGGCAATGAAGCTCGGCCTACGGCCTCGCTTCAGCACCCACGATATCCGAACAGTATATAACTTTTGTATGATTTATTGTCGGGCACTGAAGTTCGGCCTCCGGCCTCACTTCAATGCCCTCCGAACTCGCAAAGTGCCATAGCTCGGCCTTCGGCCTCACTATGACACCTTGCTCGTCAAACGTTAGCTCGGCCTACGGCCTCGCTTTAGTTACTTGAGAACTCGCAAGGTGCCGTCGCTCGGCCTTCGGCCTCACTCCGACATCTTGATCGTAATTATGTATGAGAGATTAAAAAAAAAAAAAGAAATTCTAAAAACTTTCATCAGAAATGAAATCAGAGTCCTTGAAAACCCCCAGATCTTAAATTTCATCGCAATCGGACCAATATTAGATTTGATCCCTTCTTTGAATCCTCAGAGATCATATGGAATAACCGTCGCTCGGCCTACGGCCTCGCTCCGGTATGATGAGACTCGCAAGGTGCCGTCGCTCGGCCTTCGGCCTCACTCCGGCACCTTGCTCGTTTGAACCCCACTTTGAACCCTTTAGAAATCATCAATGAAACCGTCGCTCGGCCTTCGGCCTCGCTCCGGTGCGATTGGAGACTCGCAAGGTGCAGTCGTTCGGCCTTCGGCCTCACTCCGACACCTTGCTCGTAAGTTTGTATGGCGGCTATTAAAAAAAAAAAGAAATTCCAAAAACTTTTTTCAGAAATGAAATCAGCGACCCCAAAAACCCCCGGAGCCAAAATTTCATCCCCCTCGGACCATTTTGAAATTTGATCCCCGACTTGAACCCCCAGGGGATCAATCAGACCATTTTAGGTTGGTAGCGCTTACGATTCCCTATGACATTTGGTCGAACACTAATTAAAAAAAGTTTACCGTTCCGAAGTTATTAACGGTCAAACTTTGTATGGGATCGATGTTTTTTTGTTTGTGACCCCAATTTTTTTTTTATTTTTTGGGAGGGACTCATGGTTCCCTACAACTTTTGTTCAAAAAGGGGGGTTCCAAGTGTTATAGTTTAGCCAGGACGTTGGGGTACTCCAGGGTCTGTTCCACTTTTGCAACTTTTCGGATTTTTCCCTAGGTCCCCTAACCCTCCTCTATACAATCGCTCCACTCGCCGACCCCCCACAAAACTCCTTCTGGGAGAACAATTCTGTCAATGAGTCAATGGTAGTTCAGCTTTATATAATATAGACTAGTATTTGCGTGGCTGCGCGGGCCGCATGCGGCCCGCGTTTATATCCTTTAACCTGTTGGGGTAGGACAGTGCATTGGTGTTGCAGTTTTATTCTTTAAAACTTTGAAATTGATTAAGAAGGTAGGTAGATATCTCCAATTCAGTCTGGAGTTGGGTGATGATTGAAATTCAAAAATTTTAAATTTGGATTCTGTGAGAGAAATTTAAATTCAGTTCAAAATTGGTGGTTAAATTTCATTCAGTTTAAAAAAAAGACAAACTTTCAAGTCCAGTCGAAAAGTGGGTAAAACTTACCAAGGTCATATTTTTTGTATGAAAGTATGAAAACCATACATCATTGTACGGTTGGCAAAGGGCACTGAAGCTCGGCCTGCGGCCTCGCTTCAGCACCCACGATAATCAAACAGTATTTAATTTTTGTTTGATTTACTGTCGGGCACTGAAGTTCGGCCTGCGGCCTCACTTCAATGCCCTCCGGACTCGCAAGGTGCCATAGCTCGGCCTTCGGCCTCACTATGACACCTTGCTCGTCAAACGTTTGCTCGGCCTACGGCCTCGCTTAAGTTAAATGAGAACTCGCAAGGTGTCATAGCTCGCTATGACACCTTGCTCGTCAAATGTTAGCTCGGCCTGCGGCCTCGCTTTAGTGACTTAGGAACTCGCATGGTGCCGTCGTTCGGCCTTCGGCCTCACTCCGACACCTTGCTCGTAAATATGTATGAAAGGTTTTAAAAAAAAAAAGAAATTCCAAAAACTTTCATTAGAAATGAAATCAGAGTCCTTGAAAACCCCCAGATCTTAAATTTCATCGCAATCGGACCGATATAAAATTTGATCCCTTCTTTGAATCCTCAGGGATCATAATGAATAACCGTCGCTCGGCCTACGGCCTCGCTCCGGTATGTAGAGACTCGCAAGGTGTCGTCGCTCGGCCTCCGGCCTCGCTCCGACACCTTGCTCGTTTGAACCCCACTTTGAACCCTTCAGAAAAAATCTCAAGAACCGTCGCTCGGCCTTCGGCCTCGCTCCGGTGCGAAGGGGAGACTCGCAAGGTGCCGTCGTTCGGCCTTCGGCCTCACTCCGCCACCTTGCTCGTAAGTTTGTATGGGAGCTATTAAAAAAAAAAAGAAATTCCAAAATTTTTTTTCAGAACTGAATTCAGCGACCCCAAAAACCCCCAGAGCCAAAATTTCATCCCCCTCGGACCATTTTGAAATTTGATCCCCGACTTGAACCCCCAGGGGATCAATCAGACCATTTTAGGTTGGTAGCGCTTACGATTCCCTATGACATTTGGTCGAACACTAATTAAAAAAAGATTACCGTTCCGAAGTAATTAACGGTCAAACTTTGTATGGGATCGATGTTTTTTTGTTTGTGACCCCAATTTTTTTTTTATTTTTTGGGAGGGACTCATGGTTCCCTACAACTTTTGTTCAAAAAGGGGGGTTCCAAGTGTTATAGTTTAGCCAGGACGTTGGGGTACTCCAGGGTCTCTTCCACTTTTGCAACTTTTCGGATTTTTCCCTAGGTCCCCTAACCCTCCTCTATACAATCGCTCCACTCTTCAACACCCCACAAAACTCCTTCTGGGAGAACAATTCTGTCAATGAGTCAATGGTAGTTCAGCTTTATATAATATAGACTAGTATTTGCGTGGCTGCGCGGGCCGCATGCGGCCCGCGTTTATATCCTTTAACCTGTTGGGGTAGGACAGTGCATTGGTGTTGCAGTTTTATTCTTTAAAACTTTGAAATTGATTAAGAAATGTTGTAGATTTCTCCAATTCAGTCTGGAGTTGGGTGGTGATCGAAATTCAAAAATTTTAAATTTGGATTCTGTGAGAGAAATTTAAATTCAGTTCAGAGTAGGTAGGTAAATTTAGTTCAGTTGAAAAAATAAGTCAAACTTTCAAGTCCAGTCGAAAAGTGGGTAAAACTTACCAAAGAAATATTTTTTGTATGAAATTGTATGTTGCATTGTATGATCGTCAGCAGGGCAATGAAGCTCGGCCTGCGGCCTCGCTTCAGCACCCACGATAACCGAACAGTATATAACTTTTGTATGATTTATTGTCGGGCACTGAAGTTCGGCCTCCGGCCTCACTTCAATGCCCTCAGGACTCGCAAAGTGCCATAGCTCGGCCTTCGGCCTCACTATGACACCTTGCTCGTCAAACGTTAGCTCGGCCTACGGCCTCGCTTTAGTTACTTGAGAACTCGCAAGGTATCATAGCTCGGCCTCCGGCCTCGCTATGACACCTTGCTCGTATAACGTTAGCTCGGCCTGCGGCCTCGCTTTAGTGACTTATGAACTCGCATGGTGCCGTCGTTCGGCCTTCGGCCTCACTCCGACACATTGCTCGTAAATATGTATGAGAGGTTTAAAAAAAGAAAGAAATTCCAAAAACTTTCATCAGAAATGAAATCAGAGTCCTTGAAAACCCCTGGATCTTTAATTTCATCGCAATCGCACCAATATAAAATTTGATCCCTTCTTTGAATCCTCAGGGATCATAATGAATAACCGTCGCTCGGCCTACGGCCTCGCTCCGGTATGAAGAGACTCGCAAGGTGCCGTCGCTCGGCCTCCGGCCTCGCTCCGACACCTTGCTCGTTTGAACCCCACTTTGAACCCTTCAGAAAAAATCTCAAGAACCGTCGCTCGGCCTTTGGCCTCGCTCCGGTGCGAAGGGGAGACTCGCAAGGTGCCGTCGTTCGGCCTTCGGCCTCACTCCGCCACCTTGCTCGTAAGTTTGTATGGGAGCTATTAAAAAAAAAAAGAAATTCCAAAATTTTTTTTCAGAACTAAATTCAGCGACCCCAAAAACCCCCAGAGCCAAAATTTCATCCCGCTCGGACCATTTTGAAATTTGATCCCCGACTTGAACCCCCAGGGGATCAATCAGACCATTTTAGGTTGGTAGCGCTTACGATTCCCTATGACATTTGGTCGAACACTAATTAAAAAAAGTTTACCGTTCCGAAGTTATTAACGGTCAAACTTTGTATGGGATCGCCGTTTTTTTGTCTGTGACACCCATTTTTTTTTAATTTTTTGAGAGGGACTCATGGTCCTTAACAACCTTTGTTCGAACCCCACCCCTCTAAACCCTACCATTTTTGCAGGACGTTGGGGTACTCCAGGGTCTGTTCCACTTTTGCAACTTTTCGGATTTTTCCCTAGGTCCCATAACGCTCCTCTATCCAGCTGTTCCACTGTTCACCCCCCGACAAAACTCCTTCTGGGAGAACAATTCTGTCAATGAGTCAGTCAGTCAATGGTAGTTCAGCTTTATATAATATAGACTAGTATTTGCGTGGCTGCGCGGGCCGCATGCGGCCCGCGTTTATATCCTTTTACCTATAGGGTTGATACATTGCATTTAATTTGCAGTTGTAATCTTTAAAACTTTGAAATTGATTAATATATGTTGTAGATTTCTCCAATTCAGTCTGGAGTTGGGTGGAGATAGAAATTCAAAAATTTTAAATTTGGATTCTGTGAGAGAAATTTAAATTCAGTTCAAAATTGGTAGATAAATTTAGTTCAGTTGAAAAAATAAGTCAAACTTTCAAGTCCAGTCGAAAAGTGGGTAAAACTTACCAAAGAAATATTTTTTGTATGAAATTGTATGTTGCATTGTATGATCGTCAACAGGGCAATGAAGCTCGGCCTACGGCCTCGCTTCAGCACCCACGATATCCGAACAGTATATAACTTTTGTATGATTTATTGTCGGGCACTGAAGTTCGGCCTCCGGCCTCACTTCAATGCCCTCCGAACTCGCAAAGTGCCATAGCTCGGCCTTCGGCCTCACTATGACACCTTGCTCGTCAAACGTTAGCTCGGCCTACGGCCTCGCTTTAGTTACTTGAGAACTCGCAAGGTGCCGTCGCTCGGCCTTCGGCCTCACTCCGACATCTTGATCGTAATTATGTATGAGAGATTAAAAAAAAAAAAAGAAATTCTAAAAACTTTCATCAGAAATGAAATCAGAGTCCTTAAAAACCCCCAGATCTTAAATTTCATCGCAATCGCACCAATATAAAATTTGATCCCTTCTTTGAATCCTCAGGGATCATAATGAATAACCGTCGCTCGGCCTACGGCCTCACTCCGGTATGAAGAGACTCGCAAGGTGTCGTCGCTCGGCCTCCGGCCTCGCTCCGACACCTTGCTCGTTTGAACCCCACTTTGAACCCTTTCGAAATCATCAATGAATTCGTCGCTCGGCCTTCGGCCTCGCTCCGGTGTGATGGGAGACTCGCAAGGTGCCGTCGCTCGGCCTCCGGCCTCGCTCCGACACCTTGCTCGTTTGAACCCCACTTTGAACCCTTCAGAAAAAATCTCAAGAACCGTCGCTCGGCCTTCGGCCTCGCTCCGGTGCGAAGGGGAGACTCGCAAGGTGCCGTCGTTCGGCCTTCGGCCTCACTCCGCCACCTTGCTCGTAAGTTTGTATGGGAGCTATTAAAAAAAAAAAGAAATTACAAAAACTTTTTTCAGAAATGAATTCAGCGACCCTAAAAACCCCCGGAGCCAAAATTTCGTCCCGCTTGGACCATTTTGAAATTTGATCCCCGACTTGAACCCCCAGGGGATCAATCAGACCATTTTAGGTTGGTAGCGCTTATGATTCCCTATGACATTTGGTCGAACACTAATTAAAAAAAGTTTACCGTTCCGATGTTATTAAGGGTCAAACTTTGTATCGGATCGACGTTTTTTTGTTTGTGACACCCATTTTTTTTTAATTTTTTGGGAGGGGCTCATGGTCCTTAACAACCTTTGTTCAAAAAGGGGGGTTCCAAGTGTTATAGTTTAGCCAGGACGCTGGGGTACTCTAGGGTCTGTTCCACTTTTGCAACTTTTTGGATTTTTCCCTAGGTCCCATACCCCTCCTCTATACAGTCGCTTCACTCTTTACCCCCCCACAAAACTCCTTCTGGGAGAACAATTCTGTCAATGAGTCAATGGTAGTTCAGCTTTATATAATATAGACTAGTATTTGCGTGGCTGCGCGGGCCGCATGCGGCCCGCGTTTATATCCTTTTACCTATAGGGTTGGGACAAACATTCACATTGCAGTTGCTTTCTTTAAAACTTTGAAATTGATTAAGAAATGTTGTAGATTTCTCCAATTCAGTCTGGAGTTGGGTGGAGATTGAAATTCAAAAATTTTAAATTTGAATTCTGTGAGCGAAATTTAAATTCAGTTCAAAATGGGTTGAAATATTTAATTCAATCGAAAAAAAAGTCAATCTTTCAAGTCCAGTCGAATTGTGGGTAAAACTTACAAAAGAAATATTTTTTGTATGAAAAAATTGAAAACCATACATCATTGTACGGTAGGCAAAGGGCCCTGAAGCTCGGCCTGCGGCCTCGCTTCAGCACCTACGATAATCATACAGTATTTAATTTTTGTTTGATTTATTGTCGGGCACTGAAGTTCGGCCTCCGGCCTCACTTCAATGCCCTCCGGACTCCCAAAGTGCCATAGCTCGGCCTTCGGCCTCACTATGACACCTTGCTCGTCAAACATTAGCTCGGCCTACGGCCTCGCTTGAGCTACTTGAGTACTCGCAAGGTGTCATAGCTCGGCCTCCGGTCTCACTATGACACCTTGCTCGTCATACGTTAGCTCGGCCTACGGCCTCGCTTTAGTTACTTGAGAACTCGCAAGGTGTCATAGCTCGGCCTCCGGCCTCACCATGACACCTTGCTCGTCAAACGTTAGCTCGGCCTACGGCCTCGCTTTAGTTACTTGGGAACTCGCATGGTGCCGTCGTTCGGCCTTCGGCCTCACTCCGACACCTTGCTCGTAAATATGTATGAGAGGTTTAAAAAAAAAAGAAATTCCAAAAACTTTCATCAGAAATGAAATCAGAGTCCTTGAAAACCCCCAGATCTTAAATTTCATCGCAATCGCACCAATATAAAATTTGATCCCTTCTTTGAATCCTCAGGGATCAAAATGAATAACCGTCGCTCGGCCTACGGCCTCGCTCCGGTATGAAGAGACTCGCAAGGTGTCGCCGCTCGGCCTCCGGCCTCGCTCCGACATCTTGCTCGTTTGAACCCCACATTGAACCCTTTATAAATCATCAATGAAACCGTCGCTCGGCCTTCGGCCTCGCTCCGGTGCGATTGGAGACTCGCAAGGTGCCGTCGTTCGGCCTTCGGCCTCACTCCGACACCTTGCGCGTAAGTTTGTATGGCGGCTATTAAAAAAAAAAAGAAAATCCAAAAACTTTTTTCAGAAATGAAATCAGCGACCACAAAAACCCCCGGAGCCAAAATTTCGTCCCGCTCGGACCATTTTGAAATTTGATCCCCGACTTGAACCCCCAGGGGATCAATCAGACCAATTTAGGTTGGTAGCGCTTACCATCCCCTATGACATTTGGTCGAACACTAATTAAAAAAAGTTTACCGTTCTGAAGTTATTGAGGGTCAAACTTTGTATGGGATCGATGTTTTTTTGTTTGCGACCACAATTTTTTTTTTATTTTTTGGGAGGGGCTCATGGTCCCTAACAACCTTTGATCGAACCCCACACCCCTAAACCCTACCATTTTTGCAGGACGTTGGGGTACTCCAGGGTCTGTTCCACTTTTGCATTTTTTCGGATTTTTCCCTAGGTCACATAACGCTCCCCTATACAGTCGCACCACTCGCCAACCCCCCACAAAACTCCTTCTGGGAGAACAATTCTGTCAATCAGTCAGTGAGTGGTAGTTTAGCTTTATATAATATAGACTAGTATTTGCGTGGCTGCGCGGGCCGCATGCGGCCCGCGTTTTTATGTTTTTACCTATAGGGTTGGGACAAACATTTACATTGTAGTTATATCTTTAAAACTTTAAAATTGATTAAGAAGGTAGGTAGATTTCTCCAATTCAGTCTGGAGTTGGGTGGAGATATAAATTCAAAAATTTTTAAAGTTGGATTCTGTGAGTGATATTTAAATTCAGTTCAAATAAGGTGGATAAATTTTGTTCACTTGAAAAAAAAAGTCAAACTTTCAAGTCCAGTCGAAAACTCGGTTAAACTTACCAAAGAATTTTTTTTTGCATAAATGTATTAAAAACCATACATCATTGTATGATCGACAACAGGGCACTGAAGCTCGGCCTACGGCCTCGCTTCAGCACTCACAATAATCATACAGCGTTTAATTTTTGTATGATTTACTGTCGGACACTGAAGTTCGGCCTGCGGCCTCACTTCAATGCCCTCCGGACTCGCAAGGTGCCATAGCTCGGCCTTCGGCCTCACTATGGCACCTTGCTCGTCAAACATTAGCTCGGCCTACGGCCTCGCTTGAGCTACTTGAGAACTCGCAAGGTGTCATAGCTCGGCCTCCGGCCTCGCTATGACACCTTGCTCGTCAAACGTTAGCTCGGCCTACGGCCTCGCTTTAGTTACTTGAGAACTCGCAAGGGGTCATAGCTCGGCCTCCGGCCTCACTATGACACCTTGCTCGTCAAACGTTAGCTCGGCCTCCGGCCTCGCTTTAGTGACTTAGGAACTCGCATGGTGCCGTCGTTCGGCCTTCGGCCTCACTCCGACACCCTCGTAAATATGTATGAGAGGTTTAAAAAAAAAAGAGATTCCAAAAACTTTCATCATAAATGAAATCAGAGTCCTTGAAAACCCCCAAATCTTAAATTTCATCGCAATCGCACCAATATAAAATTTGATCCCTTTTTTGAATCCTCAGGGATCATAATGAATAACCATCGCTCGGCCTACGGCCTCGCTCCGGTATGAAGAGACTCGCAAGGTGTCGTCGCTCGGCCTCCGGCCTCGCTCCGACACCTTGCTCGTTTGAACCCCACTTTGAACCCTTCAGAAAAAATCTCAAGAACCGTCGCTCGGCCTTCGGCCTCGCTCCGGTGCGAATGGAGACTCGCAAGGTGCCGTCGTTCGGCCTTCGGCCTCACTCCGCCACCTTGCTCGTAAGTTTGTATGGGAGCTATTAAAAAAAAAAAGAAATTCCAAAATTTTTTTTCAGAACTGAATTCAGCGACCCCAAAAACTCCCGGAGCTAAAATTTCATCCCCCTCGGACCATTTTGAAATTTGATCCCCGACTTGAACCCCCAGGGGATCAATCAGACCATTTTAGGTTGGTAGCGCTTACCATCCCCTATGACATTTGGTTGAACACTAATTAAAAAAAGTTAACCGTTCAAAAGTTATTGACGGTCAAACTTTGTATGGGATCGACGTTTTTTTGTCTGTGACACCTATTTTTTTTTTATTTTTTGGGAGGGGCTCATGGTCCCTAATAACCTTTGTTCGAACCCCACCCCCCTAAACCCTACCATTTTTGCAGGACGTTGGGGTACTCCAGGGTCTTTTCCACTTTTGCAACTTTTCGGATTTTTCCCTAGGTCACATACCCCTCCCCTATCCAGGAGTACCACTCCTCACCCCCCCACAAAACTCCTTCTGGGAGAACAATTCTGTCAATGAGTCAGTGAGTCAGTGGTAGTTCAGCTTTATATAATATAGATAGAAGACTAGTATTTGCGTGGCTGCGCGGGCCGCATGCGGCCCGCGTTTATATCCTTTTACCTATAGGATTAGGTCAAGCATTTAAAATGCAGTTATATCTTTAAAACTTTGAAATTGATTAAGAAATGTTGTAGATTTCTCCAATTCAGTCTGGAGTTGGGTGGAACAATCAAATTCAAAAATTTTAAATTTGGATTCTGTAAGAGAAATTCAAATTCAGTTCAAAATTAGTAGAAATATTAATTCAGTACAAAAAGAAACAACAAATTCAAGTTCAGTCTTAAGATGATAAAAGTCGTCAACATAAGGTTTAATGGAGTTTGAGTTTATAGTTAATGATGAAGTTTGGTTAAAACTATATATGTTGCTGCTAATGGTTCCCTTTCTTTCACTCAAAAGTTATAATTATGTATTATTATTCATATTAAAAAATAAAACAATACGGTTTTCATTTCTATTTCCGAACTTTATTACTTGATAGAATAGACATTGATGATATATGTACCTATAACATTCTATAATAATAATCATATTAATTTACATTTGTATATAAGCCATCTGTTGATACTTTTATAAACTAATACAATTCAGGCAATTAGAGTAGCTACTACGTAACGTAATTTAGTACAATATTCAGTAACTGCGATAGTAGCGCCATTGAGAATTGATTAGTAATACAATAAAAAAGTTACAACCAATTTCAATTAAATTAAAGCTATTGTTTCTAAAAATTCGTCAATATAGTTCGAGAGATAATTAAGTATGTCAAATGAAATTAATGAATTTAATTCAAAATAAAGAATGCTTTATTATAGACACAAACCAATACAAAAATATAATTATATATGTAATGACACAAGCTAAGGTTAAATAATTAATTAAGATGACATTTTTAAAGTGCTTTTGTATGTTTAATGTGTACAACAAAGCTTTCATAATTGGTTTTGTTAGTATTATTTTTGTTTCTGTGTAGATTAACATTTGTTCCGTGGTATGTGCGTCGGCTTAGTTTTCCGTTGTAAGGTTGACAGTTCTTCTAATCGGCGCTGGCTGGTGTCATCCTGGAATAATATTTTTTCCTTATTAGTATTTGATAATAAATTTTATGGTCCACTGTTTTTCAAACTCAACCTGAACCTATTGCGGACCTTGTTGACGACAAGTATACGGATTGACATTAAAAAAAATAACCTGAACCTACTGCGGACCTTGTTGGTGAAAGTATTCAGATTGACATAAAAAAAAATAACCTGAACCTACTGCGGACCTTGTTGGTGAAAGTATTCAGATTGACATAAAAAAAATAACCTGAACCTACTGCGGACCATGTCGGCGGCAAATATACGGATTGACATAAAAAAAAAAATAACCTGAACCTACTGCGGACCTTGTTGGTGAAAGTATTCAGATTGACATAAAAAAAATAACCTGAACCTACTGCGGACTTTGTTAGCGAAAGTATTTGGATTGACATAAAAATCGATACTGCGCATGATAGTAAATTTTTTTTAAGGTAATTGTACAAATACAGTGTAAATAATTTAGTACCTGTAGCATTGTGATGATGTGTTAGTTCAGGCCTGCGCTTAGTTAAATATCGTCTCGGTTAACATTATGAATGTTAATGTTTGTCCTTCTGCATAGCTGCAAAAATCATAAAAAAAAAAATTAAAATTACATTCTATAAAAGTAAATAATGAGATAAAATATAGTTTTGGGATGGGAATTAAGAATTTAGTTGCATTTTTAATTGGTTTTTTAACATGTTAATAATTGTATCAGCTATTCTGATCCTTACCGATTCGATTCAAGTCTTGTTTTTGAAATATATGTTCTGTCTTTGTGTTGTCCAGGCGTTGGTCCAAGTTTTTCCGTGGAATGGTGTCATGATATTTTTCTTTGATGCATACGGCTTCTGAAATACATGTATTCTTAAAATTAGTATAAATTTGATGATGTGGTTCAAATAGGGGTCGGGAACTGGGGTTAGATACAAAGAGCGATGATCTTCAATATGGTACATGAAATCAGGTGGCCTATATATTTGTAGTCTCTACCACCAGGGGCTTGCTGTTAGTGTTATTTTAGTAATAAAATTAATGTCAAAATAAAAATAATAAAATAAATAATTATTAAATTACCTACGTCTCATATAAAGAATATTTAAATAATCTATTGACATAGATAATACTTTAAAATTATTTTTTGCATAATATAATTATACACAAGACATGTTTGTTATCACAATAGACAGTTATGTATGTTTAACAAAATTAATAAATACCTTATGTATCAGTCATGTAATAAACAGCAGATGCGCTTCGCTCCGATCATATGTGCTGCTTGCTCCGTGGTTGCAGTGTGTAACAGTTGTTGCTGCTCTCTCGAAGATGATTACTGCGTAGCTGCGTAGGACAGGTTGCGCTCTATGTAGTAATATAATTATCTCTGTATGTGAATCAATACATAATTATGGTGTATAAATTATTTTACTAATGAGTTATCATCAATTATTAGTCGTATTCCACACCACCTTAAATCAATAGAGTATTGTAAAGAATAATCAATAAAAATGATTTTGAGGTTCGACTATAGGCGCATTTTTTTTAACGTGGTATCCCCAAGTAGGTCTAATCCACGACTATTTCTACTCTAAATACCTAATCTATAGCACCTATGACTATGTCTATATTATATTTACAAACTATGCACGTAACAAAAGTAAAGTTCGCAATAACAACACTAAAACTAACAATATATTACAAAGCACAAAAAAACATGCAAGAAAAGCAATAACAATAGGAAGTAGTACTAAATATACTAAAATTTACATGATACTGCCAAAAATACAACTAATATGTTATGATTGAAAGTGTTTTTGTTAGGTTTTGTCTAATGTTGTAAAATGTGTAAACTACTATTGAATATGTTTGATACAGTGTATAAAAATGTATGTGTAGTAATGTGTTATAATTATATATCAACTGATTACTCAACGGTCGTTTTAACCATTATATCGTATAACATGCCACATTCAAAGAGATGCTATTGTTTATAAGGGGGAAAAAAATACCCGAATTCTGGAAGTGTATACATCCGTCAAACCGATCGAAACGACATGTCACATTACTAACGACGAGATCCCAGTCGAATGAAGCAAGGAGAAAAAGAAATTTGTCAACTCGGAACATTGGCCAAAACTGAGACGCATAACACAAACAGGAGACTCGGAATATCAAGGCCTAGGTCTAGGTCAACCTACGCCCAGCGTGGGAAGGTAACGCAATAAATGAGAACTTTGAGGGGGCAACGATTGAAATGAAGAGGGAACAAAGAAAAAGTAGAAAACTACGCAAAGACGGCAAAAATATACCCACCGGTCGACAGTTATTCAATAGTTGCAATAGAATCAAATATACAGAGTTACGCCAAGTTGCTCTGCCGGCGAATTATGCCTGGAAACGACGTAGGAGATGCCGTCATCACAGTGAAGTCGTCCACGTTTGACCCATTGCGAGGCAAATCAACGCAAGGACATATACAGTGAGTGAGTGAAAACGCACTCTAGATCAAGAATCGGTACCGAATTTGAACCATCGGTAGTCAAAGCCATAATTATCTAATCACCGAACGATTGTCAGCAAACAGGTACGACGATGTGACGCTCAGAGCTTTTGAAAGAAATAAAATAAACTATACATATACTATAAATATAACAATGTAAATAATATAGGTGGAAATTGGGCATACTGAAAGAGTTGAATCGAATTAGCTGGACCTATTGGATTGATCTGTATTGTAAAAATGGAAAAAAAAAACGAAAAAAATGGTATTAAAAAATGGAATCCAGTAAATGAAAAATTAAAATAAACTTTAATTATTAGAGACAAATTATAGAACATGACAGAGTATGAGAAAATACAAAAACGTTAGTTATTATTTATATAAAATAAATCTTTTAAACAAATTACAGTCACAGTTTGATTCAGTAAAAAGTTGCAGATATATGAATTATTAAGTTACAAATAAAAATCATGAGTTTAGTAAAAGTAATATAAACGCTGTACTTATGCAAAAATGTTAAAGATTGAGTAAGGAACAACGCGATAAAGTTTTCTTACCAGAGACATTGTAAGGCGCGATATTGAAGATAATTTCTATCCATTAAAATGAGATTGTCAAATAAAACACCATACAAGCATGAAAGTTATCAATGTCTTTGTATAGGCTGTTTGCAGACGTTTGCTGTTATAATCCCATGTAACACTACTTACTATATTGACATTAATTAATTAAAAATGTTATATCAACATTGTGACTATTAAAACAGGATTTCTTCTTAAACTATAGTATTAATTCATAGTTATACTAATTGATGATCACGTTTTATTATATCTATTTTTTTTATGTATATGTTTTTTAATATATTTTTTGTTTATTTGTATTTGTTTTTGTATAATATATTTTTTGTTTATTTGTATGTGTTTTTGTATTTATATTTTTTCCTTGTTTTTTTTTTTTAACAATTTATGATCACCAATTTACAATTTTATTTAATGCCATTAGAGCTAGGTACCTAAAGTAGTATTTTATTGATCATTACCAATATTTTAGTTGCTGTTAAGTTGTCGGTAACTCAACAATTGATATAATTTCGTTTCAGAAACCAAAAAACCCAATTGCATGACTCGATACTTTAAAGCTTTATCTAAAAAACGAACATATTCTATGAACTTGAACATCTTTGTTGTTGTAAACATGTTGGCAGCTTTTCAATTCAGAAACCGAAAAAATTCATTTATATAAAGTGTGTGTACCCTTTAAATTTGAACTTCATATGTGATATTTCGTTACTTTAAGTATAAAAAATAGCAAATAACTGTATAATATGAAATTTTCTTATAAGCTAAACTCTCTACCAACTATGCTATTAATTATTTCCTAAGAACATTAATCAGTAACACGTTTTTTTTTTATTTTGTGTTTTTTTTGGGTTTATGTTTTTTGTACAGTCCACTTAGCGTCATATTTTTTTACATGTTATTAATTAATGTTCTTAGAAAATAATTGATAGTAAAGTTATCGAAGAGAATTGTGTTGATTAGTGTCTTATCTCAAAATTTCATACTTTACAGTGATTAAATATTGTTCTTTATACTTATAGTAAAAAATAAAATAACGATATATGATATGAATATGTAATTTAGTATGCATGTTTTAATTATGTAATTGAATATTTAACTATGAAGTTTGAATTTTAATATGTGTTTTTTAGTTTTGTATTTTTTTTGGGTTTTAAATTTTAAACATTCCACTTAGCATCTTTTTTTTTCACATATTATTATTTAAGTTTCATAATTAAATATCAATGACATAGTTAAAATATACAATCGATCGTTATGTAATCCTAAGTATATAAAACTATAACATATCGCTATAAAGTATGAAATTGTAGATAGGTAGAATCAACATAGCTTACTTTGTTGAAAAACAGTTTTATTTTAGTATTTTTAGTTACATAATATATTTTTATTATTATACTATTAAAATACCTATTCTTCGTTTTCTTGTTGGTGGGACAGCTACAGCCGATTTGGGTTTTCGGTATAGATGTACGTTTTCTGATAAGTGTTTTCTTTTCTGTGTAGATTCATTGGTAATGTTTGGCAATAGTTGTGATTCGCTGAAATTCATCCTTGTTAAATTGATATTGTATAATTTGCTGGCTTGGTTGAATTGTTCATACTTTTTGATTCCCATTGTTTCATATTTTTTCGTAATGTATAAGTGAATAAAATGGTTTTAGAGCTGTAACTTTTCTGTTTTCTATTGACGTCATTTTTTGTTCTTCGAGGAGCTTGGCTTCATTTGCAGAAGTATAAATATATAATACAATATATTTTGTTTCTTATTGTATGATATGTTCTTGGTTGTTTTCTCTGATATGTAATGTTATCAGGAACTCTTCGATTTGAAATAGCATCATAAATGTGTTTTGGTAACAAATTATTTAAAGCTGGAGATTTTCAATTACCGTTGATATGCTTTCATGACCATTAGAAATATACTTGCAAATATTTCGATTTCTGAAGTATGTTGTCTTCACTTTGCGACAGTCAAAAGGAAAGTAAGGAGAATGCCAGCAGCCAGTTATGTAATATATAAAATCTGCAGCAGTTATCAATGTATAATGTTTTACAATGTGTTAACTAACACATATGTAAGAATAAAGTCAGTTCTATGTAAAATACAACATTTTTCCAGTATCTACTCTTTCTTCGATGCAATTAGTTTCCTGATGATCTTGATAGATTGATTTTTGAACTTGTACTCTTCGGTCTGTTTTGATGTTGGGTATTTAAATATATTCTGATGTTAATAATATTGACAAACGACATTGAAGTATAGAGTAATTAACATTTATAATTTTTGTATTGTGGAGGTAATCTTATTTAAGAATTATTTCACATAATTTCATATAATAAGTCTTCTACATTAACTTGCGCTTAAACTGTCATATACATTGATTTCACAAAAAAATCAAAGATAGATGATTATACACTTTTTTTCATTGTTTTTACTCTATACGTACAAATATATTGTTATAGAAATTAAATTTAAATCTACTAAATGAAGTATTACATTTTTTAAATATTTTAGTTATTATTTCAGAGATGATGTTTTCAAGTCCATAGAAAATTAGTTCGATTTAATAATATTGACAAACGATATTGTAGAGTAAATATTTTTATTGTATAATTCAAATGTTTAGAAAATCTTATTCATGATTTTATTGCTATAAAATCATAAAAGAATCCTTACATTTTAACGTGTGTGTAATCAGTCATATACATTGATTTTACTAAAAAAACCTACGATAGATCCTTACACACATCCTTATTTAAATAATATTGTTTATTTTGGCATTGGGTTTTTTGGTTTCTCGATGATGTATAGTGTGCCATGGGATTATAATGTTAGAAAAGCAATTTCATCTGCTTTTCGGTCTCTAATACAATATAAGTGTGATGTTATTAATATAGGCGAATGATATTGTAATACAAAGTAAACACATTTTTTATTGTTTTATGTGTAGGTAAATCTTATTTATGAATTTATTAGCATAAAATCATATAAGAAGCCTTACACTTTAACAGCCGTGTAATCTGTCGTATACATAGATTTCATGAAGAAACCCACGATAGATGATTACAGGCATAATTTTTTTGGTGTTTTACTTTTTACGTACAAAGATAATAATAATAATTGTAATTTAAATGTAAAGTTCAAAAAAATAGTTGCATTATTTATGTCAGTGGTTAATTTAACGGTCATGTTGTATGGTGTCCCATTATAGAATTGTGGTAAATGCGGATATATCTTCGCGTATCGGCCTTATGGAGTCCTTAAGATTTTTGATATAGGTAGGTACTAATTTTACATAAAAAGGAATGAGATTTCATGATAATTTAAAATTAAAAGATTTTTTGATATTAGGTATATGAAGTAGAAAAGTTTAAAAGTCATGTTAGCTTTTTAATCCAATTGGTCCATACTATAAAAATGGTTCTTGAAAAGATAAACGGCGGAAACTAAGTCAATAAGGAAAACAACAAAAGGGGATGTAAAAAAATTAAAAGGTGAAATTTAAGATTGAATCTCGACTGTTTAAATTATTCAGACGGTTTATAAGATATAAAATAATATACTACATACACGTATATATTGTACAAACTTACATATATAGATAAGTAATAGAATAAACGTACATAACAAATATCAGAAATACTATAAAAATATACTACATATATAAGTCATAAAAATATACATACATATATAGATACGTTTCAAAAGCTCCGAGCGTGACATGACGTCGCAATCCTCCTGTTTGTTGACATTCGTAAGGCGACGATAAAATGGCTTTGATTACATGGCTAAAATTCGATCCCGATTAATGATCTGTCATTGTGCATTTTCGATCACTCACCGTATGTATCAGTGCGCTAGTTTGCTCCGCAGTGGGTCACGCGTCGACGACTCCCCTCTGATTCCGCCGTCTCCTTCGTCGTTTCCGCGCATGATTCCACGGCAGCGGAACTTGGCGTTTTACTCTGTAAATTGTATTCAATCACAACATTTGAATAACCTACAGTGAACATATTTTTCCCCGTTATGCGATACGTTTCCTATATTTTCTTTTTTACCAGTGCATTTCAAACATCGGCGCTCACATTTCGCATCGATTGAATATACCCGCATACCCCCTTATAGCCGGGGATGTAAGGTTACCCAAACCCATCGCCTATCACTTATTCTTTGTCAACCACGTTCGCGAAACACGCCCCCTTTCCGGCCTCCGTGTCCACTGTGACTCATTCCTCCCTCTACCGAACCCACTGACCATCGTTCATTTCGTTAATATTGTGACACTTAATTCCAATCTGTTCATTACATCAATATACATTTAACCAGTAACAGGTATTGCCCCTAAACAATTTCATTTCTTGTAATCCGACAAGGTCACACCTATATAATGATTAGAATTACCACTTCATAATATGCGTTTATATACAACTATAACTGTGTTAGTGTAAGGAATGGGAACAAACTAATAGAGGGAAATAAAAAATAATAATAAAATGGGGCCGGTCAATAAAACCGCCATATCCACCATGATTTAAATTGATTTTATTTACAAAAACACCCTGCCGAAATGAACATGGAGAACAATTTTACTACTTTCCAAGAAGATCCAATTTAATTTGATTTTTTTATTTACGCGATTTACTGATTTATTCTAAAAGTTCAGGTATTACTACATTGTTTGCAAATGGTATGCCATCAATTACGCGATTTTTATGTACTAATATTTTTATTGATTCCCTATCTCTTACGCGGGCACAAGCGACATAGAGCATACCGTGCGCGAAAATCGGCGTATCCTTAAGGGATATCCCTACGCGTTCTAATGTCTGACCTTGTGATTTATGGAAACTGCAGGCGTACGAAACCTGCAGCGGGAATTGACGACGACTCATTTCATACGGGCTATTGCGATGTATTGGCGCTTTGAATAAAATTCGCGGTATTAAATACGGTAGATTTTCTAAACAGCCTTTTTTCCGAACGGTTATTAAACGCGGAGATGTCGCTAATACGATCACTTTTGTTCCGTTTACGAGACCGTCGGCGAAACTAATATTACGAGTGACCGTACAAACGCAATCTATTTTTAAAGCTAAATCGTAGGGCGGCATCCCCTGTGGTTGCAATTGATGTAACGCGTCATCACTGAAATAAAGTTCATCGGCTTCGTCGTTTTCGATTCGATCTATACTATAATGATGTGAAATTTCTCCTGGTACGCGATCCAGGACTCGAGAGTTTATTTCGCGTACAACATCGTTACGAGTACACAAAATAGCACGATTAGCGCATAGGTCTGGTTCGCCTAGAATTGCATATGAAAATACAAAATCAATTAAATCCTCTAATTCTGTAACAAATTGTATTAAATTTAGAGAGACCATCCAGTGAATATTCCTACCAACTTGCAAGGGGGTCGAAGGCAATTCGTTGGACCCCAACTTTAGCAAAAAATCTGCATATTGTGGATCGTCTTTGCATCTCATCGATGCTGCCAAAGAGAAAGTTTTTAACTGTCGCCAAATCGGAGATTGTTTCACAGAACCATTTAATATGTCCGAATTTGACTTGGCGCCGGGTACCACGGGTGGAATTTGCCGAAAATCACCCGCGAAAATAATGATTTTACCGCCAAAAATTTTATCACATTGCATCAAGTCTTGAAGAGATCTGTTTAGCATGTGTATCAAATACTTATGTGCCATTGGAGCCTCGTCATAGATGATGACGGCAGCGTTGTAAATGAGTTCGGCACGCTGAGATTTGTTGGTTATGCTCCAATAGCTGCTATCATCGACTGGATCGAGAGGGAAGCGAAACATTGAATGTGCCGTGATAGCATTCGAACCAAGACCTAAGGCTGCTATTCCGGAGCTCGCTACGTTGATGCACACGCTATTTAAATTGCCGCGAACGAAGGCCGATATTGTGTTTAGTAACGCTGATTTACCCGTTCCCGCGGGGCCGTCGATAAATAACGCGCAACAGTTTGTTTCACGGAATCCGGGATCTTCGCATAGTCGTTTTACGTAGTCGAAAACAGTGCGCTGCTCGGTGGACAATTTCGGTATCCATTCATTAACGACAGTTATTTGCTCATCTGTATTGTATTCGACGCGTTCCCTACCCAATTCGGTTGTATCATCAAAGGCTTCCGGAAGACCTTGTAACGCGAGCGAAGATCCGTGTTTGCGCAATAGCCTGTTTATTTGAACTAAACCTTTGTTATATGCATTTTCGGGGTTATTGGGCATCCATTGCAAAATATCTTCACAAATTTTATCTTTAAAAGTTTCCCACAACGATGACACTGGGATTCCGTTCACCGAGAGCATAACGAAGAAGCGCCTCAACCGAGCTCCCGTAAAAAAAGTTATGGCCTCCTTTAAACAATTTTCGTACTCTATTTCATCGTCCGCGAGCCCTACCGCTTTGGCAGCTTCTTGGAAAGTCTTGCAATTAGGACCACCGAGTTTTATCAAATCTGCGTAACAACGACACGCGAATGAATTTAATAATATTCTAAGGTAAAATTGTTCTCCGTGTTTAGGCGCGACCCAAAATAAGCGCGCGATCATTTTACCTCTTTGACGCGCGGTGATGAAATGTTTTCCATCAGTCGTTTCGTAAACAGTACTTTTTGTCGCGGGGCGTTTTGTATGAACCATATACTGTTCATAGAACTCACGATAATTTAGATTTTCGAATTCGTCGTGTTGCGGTCGATTGAAATATGTGATTAAATCAGAACCCCCGTCGATACTCGATTCTACAATTGGAGCTGTATTATTTGAATCGTCTACTTTGAAATATACGGTTTGTTGGTTTTCTAAATGAACCGACAGTTGCTTAACGTTAGGCTCGCGCGCAGTGACGTCAAACTCCAAAATTCGCCACGTGGCATCTGTCGATCCTATATAACGTTTTGTAACGAAATCTTCGATTTCGTTTTCGTTATTTCGGTCTCTGATTAAGACATTAGATTCATCGGGCCCTTTTGTCATGTATTTAAAAATATATTTTACTATACTACGATGCGAGGACACTTCTACATTTATATGTGCGTCAAATTTTAATAAAAGGCTGGCATTGTACGGGACGACATATAAATCGGATACTTTTACATCTCTACCGCGGTATTTAATAATGCCTTCATTTTTACTGTTACGTTTCAAGTGAACAAAGCCTCGATCGTCATAGAAAGTCACGTCCGTTTCACATTTGGGGAAGCGTCTGCTACATTTATTTTTTGTTGCATCGTAGCACGGCAAATTGGGACGGTCTTTCCCACAAGGACCGTGTATCATATGCTTCAATACGGCATCACGCAATTTGCCATCAGCTTCCGTTTCGTCAGGTATGTCGGCGCGACATACCTTGTCAATATCCAAAGTGTCTTTTGGACCATCCTTGACTCTAAAACAAATGTGGGCGTGAGGCAATCCTCGTTTTTGAAATTCAATTACGTACGTTAAATACTCTATTTCACCGAACCAATGACCAGACCGCAAGTTACGTATCAATTCATTGAGACGTAATTCGAAAACCCGGGTACAAATTAAAGGATCCGGAAGACCTGTTGTTGAATTTTTTATTTCAGGCCAGTTCGGGTTACAGGTAAAAGTGACAAAGTAGGATGGTGGTCCAAATTTATTAACTAAAGCGATACAGTCCAAGTATCTAAGTTTCATGTATCGCGGGGACCCGGTGAACGTATTCGGCAAATAAATACGTCCAGGCACGACACCTTCTGCGAGGATCGATTCGTCATTCATGAGTTCTTGGAGGGATGCTGCTCTAATTTCATTATTTCTATTCGTTTGCCTGTTGAGTATGTATCGCAAACGTTCCTCGCTAATTCTACAATACATATCTACCATCCACTCCTCAGACAAACGGCTCAATTTACTAAATCTATCTTCAGAGAGCAGGAGACATCTCACGTATCGCGCCTGTGTGAGTTTGACGCCACTGTTGTTTAATTTTTCGGGAAACCAACCAGCATTACCTTCTGGGTACAAAAGAGGGTACTGAAAGCTCTCATACAATGGGTGCAAGATGTCAATCACGTGTGGTACCATTAAACCCACTTTCCATACAGCAATACACCGTGGAACGTATTCTTCGCGATCTGTACTAATTATAGCTGAAATTTCCCTACCCACGGGCTGGTCGCCTAAAATATTTCCGTGAGTAGCACGAGTGGTTTTTTGAAACTGAATGAAAGCCTCGTCGGAAGTTTCTTGGCTTAATCTTTTGAAACATTCGATAAAAGGATTAACGTTGTGTAAAAAGTTTGTAATCGACCGAATTACTTGTAAATCGAGAGACAAATTTTGTGCTAAATTTTCGCGTTCTGTCGGATCATTTATATATAACCCGAGGTTGTTGGTTGTTTTGTTGTATGCTAAATCGAAAACGCGATGGTACGTGCGACCTTGAATTTTATAAAATGACAACCCTTCGGGGTGATGAGTACCGTGAGTTGTTCCTAATGCCGAAAACGCAAATAGATTATTATACGCGCGCGGTCTTCTCGTGAAAGAGGGATGATTATAAAAATCTTCTGTCAAAGGGGTCAGGTTCTGAACGTTATTAGCATTTTCGCCGCAACACCATTTTTTTCGCGATTTTTCTTCATCGAACAAACGGGCGTTACAATGTGGGCAAATGTATGTTTGAGGTGAATTTAGGGATTGATTTTTAAGCGCGAATGCCTGTACAGCTTTTAGTTCATCGCCGCGTTTTTCACCTATTAAGTTTACTGAATTACGTAGAGAGCGCTCTACATTACGACTATTTTTATTGTAACGCGCCGATGTTATTTTATTTAATTCCGGGTTCTTTTTGTTGTATTTTATGGCCGCTTCGCGATGCACATCCGGATTTTTAACGTTATATTTTTGTGTGGCTTTACGATTTACATTTTGATTATCTTTATTATATTTTTGTACAGCTTGACGATGTACTTCGGGTTTATTAATATTATATTTAATGACCGCATCCAGATGCGCATTCCCTTTAGTAGATTTACGTCCGCGTGTTTTTTGAATGGGTCGGCCTTTCTTAACGGAAGGTATCGGTTTTTTTTCAGCCAAACATTCCAAAGGTTCAATAACAACTACTGGTCTTAAAAGCGTTAATTTAAAATCTTTAATTTTCTCGATTACAACCATTGGTTTTTTATTTGTCATTCGATTTATGTCATCATTAATTTGCGCGATATTTGATTTTCTAATGGTTGTTGATTTTGTTGGTAAATTTTTCTTGACAACATCTGCATATGTCAGCTTTTGAATTATAGGCAAAACGCGGTCATTTAAAATTGATTGCGAAATTTCTTTTGTTGTGGCTTCTGTATTAATAGACGTTCCGGTCGAAATGGTTTCATTTTTGTTTGGACTGATCAATACAGTGAGCACCGACGGCGATTTGTTTCTCGAAACCGAACTACATTGACTGAGCGTTATCGTTGCATCTGACGATAACGTAATGGAACGGGGTTGAGGAATGTGAACTGCGACGGGTGAATCGATTATCGGCATTGAATCGCAGCTACACTGAGTAGCGTCCGATGATACAACTACTGATTCGGAAATGTTTACCGCGACGGGTGAATTTATTGGAGTCGTATCCATGCTACACTGGGTAGCATCAGATGATGTCGCGTTGCGTATGTTAGATTCTGTTGTTGAAACAGATTTGACCCTAATTTTACTCATAGAATATTGGTCGCAATACCTTAAGCTGTACTCGATTAACGATTTGGCAAGCATTTTTGTCGAAACCATTTCGAAAACACGTGCAACTCCTAGATCGTTGCTTTTATTCCGAGTATCGACCGCATGACTGTTAAATAAGTAAAATTTATTTTGAAACCGCCAGAAAGCCACTGATATTTCCGCGCCTGTGAAAATAACACCATCGGTGGTGTCATCATAGTTTTGATTGAATACATCATTGTCTAAAATTATTTTTAATGCTAAAATTGCGAAATTTATTTCGTTGTGATTATTAGGGTATAGACCAGAGGCGAGGTAGTTGTGTTGAACGTTTTCGATTTCTACAAAATTTTGCCCGACGCGTATTTCGGTGGGTATTTTATCTGCCATCAAATATGATTCTCCACGAGGAATTAAATGCTCTAACTCTACATATAAATCATCACCGCACTGCAAAACGAAATCAAGTTGTTCTGTGGTGAAAGCAGAACGTTCATTTATAACCGAAGAAATAATAGAACAGGCAGACATGGCGGTACATTGCCGGCCCCTACCTCGGTAGCGGGAATGCCCCTGATGGGAGGAGGCTGTACAAAAAAGGAAATAAATAATAAGTTTGGGTAATAAATTAAGATATACCAGTTAAAATTAAGGAAGTATAAAATTAGTAGGAAATTATTTAAGTATTTGTCCAAGTTTTTGATAAGTCGAATATTATAAATGAAATAAATCGGTGTTACAAATGAGATGATAATTAAGTTTAGATGTACCGTTGTATGGTGTAATGATATTTTTATAGAAATTAATAAATTTAAACAAAGGTCATATAAATTATAAGGGTTAAGTAATGAATAAATGAAATACTCTTAAAGTTAACTTTAGCTTTTATTTAAAAAAAATATTGAGCATATTTATTATTAATAATACATATGTACAATCACAAGACAAACAATGAAGTTATACTTCTTAAATTATAAAAAAATGAGATTTTAAATAATAGTTCAAAATTCATCATCAGATCATCGATATCGTTAAGATGTATAGTCCTTCACAAGACGAATCAATAGAGTCCAAACTCGACATGGTTATGTTGTTTCATCCCAGAGATGCCTTGGACACCCTCCGGCTTCATCATCAGACCTTCGATCCCGTTTAGATGCATAGTCTCCTCCGCACGACGAATCAATCATCAGATCATCGATATCATTAAGATGTATAGTCCTTCACAAGACGAATCAATAGAGTCCAAACACCATATGGTTTTGTTGTTTAATCACAGAGATGCCGTGGACACCTTGCTTTATCATCAGATTTTTGATATCGTTATCTCAAGGATATCATAAATATATATTAGTCCTCCTCAAAATGAATTATCAAATCAAATTAGGTGAAAATTTCCATAAATTTACACAAAAATGCATAAATATTGACCACCTCCTTTTTTATTTGTATTTACCAAGTTAATAAGTAGTAATATGGTAGGTTATGTCATCAGACCGAGGAACTTACCGCGCTATGCATTAAAAGAAGTAAATACGAGTTCAATCTGAACATTTAGACAAATTCGTATCACTCGGTTGGTAAACAATCATTATGTTGAAGCAGCTATCTTGTCATGGAACAGTTAAACGTAAAGAATCTTTAATTGTGACGCGCGGTTCTACTTGATATGAGTTGGAAAAAAATAGAGACCTCTAAACACGCAGCCTAATAAATGTTTAAAATGTGGAGCTTAAGTCCCTTGAGACCAATTGTAAAAATATTTAATAAAAATAAGGTGAAGTTGTTTATGGATACATGGTTATCAATTACAGATGTACTAAGCCGAAAAGGGGTTACTATAATAACCCTAAGGAAAAACTTTTATTATGACATTGACCTTGAATTTGAAATAAAATACTACTGCTTTCTATATTTTGTTATCAACAGATAGACAATTTATATGGAACGGTTAATATTTATAACCTATTCATATAACCTATATGGAACAGTTAATATTTATATGTATGCTGTAGAGATGTGGACATGCACTGTAATTCCTCAAAATATACCCATTTGCAAAAGTATTTCATAATTTATTTGAAAGTTTTTTTCTTCTTCTATTCATTTAATTGTACACAAAAAAGCGACATTTTGATAAATAAAGTTCTCTGTATAAGTTTATTAGTAGTACCATCAATACTTAGCTCTGTTGGTAAATTTTAAAATGATTTTTATAATGTATGCATGCATTAATAACATGTATTAAATTGCCAATAAAAGCAAGTATGTGACCAAGCTATGCCTGTATAATGCTATCTCTCTCATACAAATACATTCAAACGCGACATATTTCCGAAGTCTAAGTAAGCCTGATGTTCAGATGCAAACCAGTTTAAGACACGTTTTAGAAATTAATATCTGAGCTTAGAGTGCATAGTGAGACCCCTGTCCTGTGATACACCATATGTGTCCAAAGAGAAATAAAAAAAGAACAATCGGTTTTTTTAATAACTAATTTAAAGATTTAAAAGACCTAAGACATTGCATTTTGTAGTGGAGACCATCCTGAATTTGAAATTAATTATAGTAGATAGTATTCAACATGATAAATCTTTTCATTTGATACCTATAATGAGGGAGTTGGGAAAATAATATATTATCTGCCATTATGTAGAGGCGACTATATTGGAATGATTTACAACAAAAATAATGCCACAAAGAGTCATATACACACATTCTTTATTATATAAATCTCTATTAAACTTGTAACACTCCATCGTTTTTGCGTCGAGGGTTATAACCATCCAAATTTGTTGCAATAAAAGAATGGTAATCTTTGCATAGTGAAGGAAAATAATTTAAAAAAACATAAAATCAGATTACTTAGTAAAAAGTTATGAGTTACATTACAATGAATTATCCCCTGTATTCTTACTGCTGCTTACTGTATTAAAAATTGTTTATTTTTTCTAAATTTACATAGACCATATAGATATATCCTTTGGAATAAAAAAGAATTATCAAAATTGATCCATTCTATTAAAAGTTATATACAGTTTAACTTAAAAAAATATGCATAAAATTGAGATTTTTTTGAATCAGAATAGACTATCAAACATAAATAAGTTTCATTTTTAAGTAAGTTTAAATTACATAAAAAGATTGTAAGTTAGCATCTCAATTTTTCAGTCTACTCATACGTTTGAAGTCTTAGAGAAATAACATTACTTCTATTTGAACATTTAAAATGTATATTTAAAAATTGTTTAGAAATAATATACAATATTTCAAACATATGCCTCTAGATGTTATTAATTCAGATCAAAATATGGCAAATAGTCACAATTTGTGTAAGAAAGTGTTCCTTCATTATTCATTTTGTTCTGTTTAAGTATGTTTTAGTACATCAGCAAAAAAAGTACATTATCTGAATATTTCAATATGATTCATGAAATACAGTCAGGTGGTGGCAGGCGAATGGACAAATTAACAGCCTTTGGAATAGGGCCCTATTTTTGTTCTTTGAGTATGGACTTCTAGAAGACTAAAGTAAAGAACTGGATTTCAATGTTTATTAAAATACAATAATATTGATTTATAGTTTGGCTTCAAATAATTTTAAGTTTAAAATATCAAAATCACTTACCTTCTCCAACTGCCACAATAGCGGTGTCTTCTTCTAGAGATTGTCTCTTCGCACTGACCGTCGATGGAGAGGAGGGGCGTTTCATCTGTAATTTATTTGATAAATTTAATAATCATCATCAATCATCAGTACATTTATGAGAAAATCTTGGGATGTTTAGCACGTTAATAACCATTATATTTTTATTAAATAATACTTTTGGGCTTCCTACTTATGTAGGTTATACATATGAGTAGGTACATGGGAAGAAAAATGTAACGAATTGATACGAAAATGTTATTTAACAACTACTCATAAGAAACTAACAGTTATTTATGCAGTTAATACTTTATAGCGTAGGCCGTAATGCAAATTTCGATAATTTTAACCTAGAAATAAAAGTTTCAAGGTTCGAAATAAAGACGCTAACTTTTATAACGTGCAAAATTGTTGAAAATAATATGATTGCAAGTCTCATACGTTAATGATATTAAAGCGATCAAGAAATGTTTTTAACATTTATGCTAGAACTTTTATTTGTCTACATTATACTGAAAATCATGATTGAACAAATACCAACTGAAATTATCTTTACGTCGAGGGGGACGCTATCTTTTACATGATAAAAAATGATGAAAATATGATAAATTAATGAAAATATTTTACCTTGTCGTTTGTAGTAATTTCAGCGTGTCTAAAACAACAAAAAAAATTGATGAATTGATAATTTTCACAATTTTAGCATTTTTTAACGAAACACAAACCAACTCACCTGAAATCAAATTCAAAATGGACGAATACAGCCGAAATTTTTTCGAAGAAATCAAAAAACGCGGGAATAGACAAAAAAGTTTTGTTTGTCAACAAACCTTTTTGCCGGTATCATATTACACACTTTAAAAGTTTTAGTTAGTTAAGTTGGTGTAATTAGTTTTATTGTTTTAATTTATCAATGTGCTTTCTAAATTTTCAAGTATTAATTATTATTAACGAATCTAAAATCATTACAAAACTTTTAAAGTTTGAAATAATAAAACATAACCACAAACTACTTAAAATAAAGTTTCGTTCGTTTTTTATCTGTTTCATTCTTCATGGGCCATCATACTGTGTATGTATTGTGCCAGCAGTGTGACATTTGTTTTTTTATGGCGTCATTTAAGAATGTCGCATAAATGTTTATTATGTACTTGTAAAGATTATTTGCATGTGTATCTGATTAAATAAACATGAAAATAAAAAATAAATAGAATATTAAAAAAATATTCTGTGGAGAGCAATGATTTATTTATTTTAACTTTTATTTAGGTAATTCATCTTCTTTTAAAATACCTACAATACCTACGTATGTCAATGTCAATATTATTTTTATTGTTTTCTGTTACTATTATAGCGTCATACGACTTTCTTCTTTATCCAAACCATGTCAAAAGAAAATAAAGTCAAGTTCATAGAACAGTTAACTATAAAATAATTTAAAGTGTATGTATAAGTAAAACTAATAGTAGATATTATAGTGACTGTTTTTGTTGCTGTGACGTATAACTGTTATTTATTACTAAATATACTAATAAAACAGTTTTTGGTTATTGAATGATAATTTGTTTTAAACCAATAAACTACATCACATTATTCAGAACAATGAATTTGATTTATCCTACTAATATTATAAAAGCGAAAGTTTGTAAGCATGTATGTGTGTAGCCTCAACTCTGGATTAACACATAGGCTATTTTTTATCCGAGAAAATTAAAGTAGTTACTTATCAATCATACATATTATGTGAATTCTTAAAATGAACAATGCTTAGAATCCTAATTATTATTGTTGATATCTGATAAGCAGCAGTTTGTTTAGCCAATATAGTAAATGATATAAAATATTGGCTATATGTTACGGAACAGAAATCGAATGATTATTTCTATTTCGTCAATGTGAATATTACTTACCATATATTTAAATTACTTAATTGCGATGGTTAAAAAACCAAATGTAATAAATGTCGGTAAATAAAAGTTTTAAAACAAATTTTAGTTAACATAGATAGTTTGCATTTCTAGGGGTAGGTGGCGTGCTCGTTGTTTATTGTGAGTTAGTCTATTTGTTTTCTACGTCTACGGACCATGTCACCATAATATAATTTGATTTTACACTTGGCTCTGAAAAGCAACCCAACTGTATGAAGCTATAATAAAAAAAAATTGTACATAAACAATAACTTTTTAGCATTAATTTGAATTAATTTCTGTAACTAATAACGCCATACCATCTAAAACGTTAGTAACGTTACACAATAAAGTTGATATGCACATTGATGAAGTTAGTTTGTGGTCTGATCGACTCGCAATACATACACCATTCGCTCAGACTTTATTTGCATGCCAGCCTTACTCTCCCACAAAGTGTCTTTGAACGCGAGCAGATGAAAAAGAAACCCGATAATCTTTTGAAGACCAAGAATTTCCTAACCTGGACTGGAGTTGTTCGCAGTGCTATGATATTCAAATTTCCTTCGAGTCAAGTGTACTCCAGCGCTCTGTTCAGTGCAATTTTAGAAGTGCAGAAAAAGAGAACTATCATCCGCCTTGGAGGTGAAAATGACGACCAATATGATGACTATGTTTTAAACTTGATCTGCAGTCAAAGAAGATTTAGTAATAAATGCAAATATTGTGCAAAACTTGACTTGAATTGTAGCATATTGTTTTTCTTCTAACACATTAAAATCTATTTGAAATGTATCAGATTTTTTAAAAAAACTGCTCAAGTAACAAAGGACAGTTATTTTATTCACAATATAATAAGCAATGCTATAAGAAAAATGTTTAACATTCAGTCTTCTTTCAAAACTATGAAAAAACCACTATAACATCACTATCAGTAGTACATTGATAATGTATGTACCTAGGTAGCTATATTCAAAACTAATCAGTAACATTTGTTTAATTTGGTTCTCATAGGCAGATTCACACAGGAAAGATAGAAAAAACAAAGACAAACTTATACAATTTACTTGCACTTTGATCCATTTTCATGAAATAGTCTCCCATTAGATGTTAGGTAACTACAGGATATTTAATTTAGAAACAAAATTGATTATAAAAATTTTCAGAAATAGGTATTATGTAATAAACATAATAATATGGTTTCTTAGTATCCTTAGGC
The DNA here is from genome assembly GCA_947049295.1 of Ligdia adustata. NCBI lineage: Eukaryota > Metazoa > Arthropoda > Insecta > Lepidoptera > Geometridae > Ligdia > Ligdia adustata. The sequence continues at coordinate 7,622,916 of OX346239.1, forward strand.
TGGTAAATTAGACAGAGATTAATATTTTATTTATAAAGCAATAAAGATTCTTTGACCTTAATGTTTGTAGCAAACTTTTCACTGTGCAGATAAACTTTGAAATTGATTTGGAAATGTTATAGATTTCTCCAATTCATACTGAAGTTAAGTGGCTAACATAATTCAAAATTTTTATTCTATGAAAAAGGTATAATTCAGTTCAATGATAAGGATATATTTAGTTCAATTGAGAAAAATGTCAAACTTTCAAGTCCAGTCGAAATATGGGTAAGTAACTTACTATAAATAATTTTTTGTTATGACACTATGAAAATCCATACATTTTTGTATGATTGACCATAGGGCACTGATGATAGAATTAGGTCAAGCATTTAGGTCGCAGTTGTAATATTTAAAACCTTGAAATTGATTAGGAAATTTTGTGGGTTTCTCCAATTCAGTCCGAGGTTGGGTTAAATTACTTCTTGAGTACTCGCAAGGTGTCATAGCTCGGCCTCCGGCCTCACTATGACACCTTGCTCGTCAAACATAAGCTCGGCCTACGGCCTCGCTTTAGTTACTTGAGAACTCGCAAGGTGTCATAGCTCGGCCTCCGGCCTCGCTATGACACCTTGCTCGTCATACGTTAGCTCGGCCTACGGCCTCGCTTTACTTACTTGAGAACTCGCAAGTTGTCATAGCTCGGCCTCCGGCCTCACTATGACACCTTGCTTGTCAAACGTTAGCTCGGCCTACGGCCTCGCTTTAGTTACTTGAGAACTCGCAAGGTGTCATAGCTCGGCCTCCGGCCTCGCTATGACACCTTGCTCGTCAAACGTTAGCTCGGGCTGCGGCCTCGCTTTAGAGACTTAGGAACTCGCAAGGTGCCGTCGCTCGGCCTTCGGCCTCACTCCGACACCTTGCTCGTAATTATGTGTGAGAGGTTTAAAAAAAAAAGGAATTCCAAAAACTTTCCTCAGAAATGGAATCAGAGTCCTTGAAAACCCCCAGATCTTAAATTTCATCGCAATCGGACCAATATAAAATTTGATCCCTTCTTTGAATCCTCAGGGATCACATAGTATAACCGTCGCTCGGCCTACGGCCTCGCTCTGGTGTGATGAGACTCGCAAGGTGCCGTAGCTCGGCCTTCGGCCTCGCTCCGACACCTTGCTCGTTTGAACCCCACTTTGAACCCTTTATAAATCATCAATGAAACCGTCGCTCGGCCTTCGGCCTCGCTCCAGTGCGATGGGAGACTCGCAAGGTGGCGTCGTTCGGCCTTCGGCCTCACTCCGCCACCTTGCTCGTAAGTATGTATGGGAGCTATTAAAAAAAAAAGAAATTCCAAAAACTTTCCTCAGAAATGGAATCAGAGTCCTTGAAAACCCCCAGATCTTAAATTTCATCGCAATCGGACCAATATAAAATTTGATCCCTTCTTTGAATCCTCAGGGATCATATATAATAACCGTCGCTCGGCCTACGGCCTCGCTCCGGTGTGATGAGACTCGCAAGGTGCCGTAGCTCGGCCTTCGGCCTCGCTCCGACACCTTGCTTGTTTGAACCCCACTTTGAACCCTTTATAAATCATCAATGAAACCGTCGCTCGGCCTTCGGCCTCGCTCCAGTGCGATGGGAGACTCGCAAGGTGGCGTCGTTCGGCCTTCGGCCTCACTCCGCCACCTTGCTCGTAAGTTTGTATGGGAGCTATTAAAAAAAAAAAGAAATTCCAAATTTTTTTTTCAGAAATGAATTCAGCATCCACAAAAACCCCCAGAGCCAAAATTTCATCCCCCTCGGACCATTTTGAAATTTGATCCCCGACTTGAACCCCCAGGGATCAATCAGACCATTTTAGGTTGGTAGCGCTTACGATTCCCTATGACATTTGGTCGAACACTAATTAAAAAAAGTTTACCGTTCCGAAGTTATTAACGGTAAAACTTTGTATGGGATCGATGTTTTTTTGTTTGTGACCCCAATTTTTTTTTAATTTTTTGGGAGGGACTCATGGTTTCCTACAACTTTTGTTCAAAAAGGGGGGTTCCAAGTGTTATAGTTTAGCCAGGACGTTGGGGTACTCCAGGGTCTGTTCCACATTTGCAACTTTTCGGATTTTTCCCTAGGTCACATAACGCTCCCCTATCCAGTAGTACCACTCTTCACCCCCCCACAAAACTCCTTCTGGGAGAACAATTCTGTCAATCAGTGAGTCAATGGTAGTTTAGCTTTATATAATATAGACTAGTATTTGCGTGGCTGCGCGGGCCGCATGCGGCCCGCGTTTATATCCTTTAACCTTTTGGGTGGGGCAGGTATTTGTTTTGCAGTTGGCTTCTTTAAAACTTTGAAATTGATTAAGAAATGTTGTAGATTTCTCCAATTCAGTCTGGAGTTGGGTGGAGATTGAAATTCAAAAATTTTAAATTTGGATTCTGTGAGAGAAATTTAAATTCAGTTCAAAATAGGTAGATAAATTTAGTTCAGTTGAAAAAATTAGTCAAACTTTCAAGTCCAGTCGAAAAGTTGGTAAAACTTACCAAAGAAATATTTTTTATATGAATGTATGAAAACCATACATCATTGTACGGTTGGCAACGGGCACTGAAGCTCGGCCTACGGCCTCGCTTCAGCACCCACGATAATCAAACAGTATTTAATTTTTGTTTGATTTACTGTCGGGCACTGAAGTTCGGCCTGCGGCCTCACTTCAATGCCCTCCGGACTCGCAAGGTGCCATAGCTCGGCCTTCGGCCTCACTATGACACCTTGCTCGTCAAACATTAGGTCGGCCTACGGCCTCGCTTGAGCTACTTGAGGACTCGCAAGGTGTCATAGCTCGGCCTCCGGCCTCACTATGACTCCTTGCTCGTCAAACGTTAGCTCGGCCTACGGCCTCGCTTTAGTTACTTGAAAACTCGCTAGGTGTCATAGCTCGGCCTCCGGCCTCGCTATGACACCTTGCTCGTCAAACATTAGCTCGGCCTGCGGCCTCGCTTTAGTGACTTAAGAACTCGCATGGTGCCGTCGTTCGGCCTTCGGCCTCACTCCGACACCTTGCTCGTAAATATGTATGAGAGGTTTAAAAAAAATAAGAAATTCCTAAAACATTCATCAGAAATGAAATCAGTGTCATTGAAAACCCCCAGATCTTTAATTTCATCGCAATCGCACCAATATAAAATTTGATCCCTTCTTTGAATCCTCAGGGATCATAATGAATAACCGTCGCTCGGCCTACGGCCTCGCTCCGGTATGAAGAGACTCGCAAGGTGTCGTCGCTCGGCCTCCGGCCTCGCTCCGACACCTTGCTCGTTTGAACCCCACTTTGAACCCTTCAGAACAAATCTCAAAAACTGTCGCTCGGCCTTCGGCCTCGCTCCGGTGTGATGGGAGACTCGCAAGGTGCCGTCGTTCGGCCTTCGGCCTCACTCCGCCACCTTGCTCGTAAGTTTGTATGGGAGCTATTAAAAAAAAAAGAAATTCCAAAATTTTTTTTCAGAAATGAATTCAGCAACCCCAAAAACCCCCGGAGCCGAAATTTTGTCTCGCTCGGACCATTTTGAAATTTGATCCCTCACTTGAACCCCCAGGGGATCAATCAGACCATTTTAGTTTGGTAGCGCTTACGATTCCCTATGACATTTGGTCGAACACTAATTAAAAAAAGTTTACCGTTCCGAAGTTATTAACGGTCAAACTTTGTATGGGATCGATGTTTTTTTGTTTGTGACCCCAATTTTTTTTTTATTTTTTGGGAGGGACTCATAGTTCCCTACAACTTTTGTTCAAAAAGGGGGGTTCCAAGTGTTATAGTTTAGCCAGGACGTTGGGGTACTCCAAGGTCTTTTCCACTTTTGCAACTTTTCGGATTTTTCCCTAGGTCACATACCCCTCCCCTATCCAGGAGTACCACTCGCCAACCCCCCACAATACTCCTTCTAGGAGAACAATTCTGTCAATCAGTCAGTGAGTGGTAGTTTAGCTTTATATAATATAGACTAGTATTTGCGTGGCTGCGCGGGCCGCATGCGGCCCGCGTTTATATCCTTTTACCTATAGGATTAGGTCAAGCATTTAAAATGCAGTTTATTTCTTTAAAACTTTGAAATTGATTAAGAAGGTAGGTAGATATCTCCAATTCAGTCTGGAGTTGGGTGGAGATAGAAATTCAAAAATTTTAAATTTGGATTCTGTGAGAGAAATTTAAATTCAGTTCAAAATGGTTGGAAATATTTAATTCAGTCGAAAAAAAAGTCAATCTTTCAAGTCCAGTCGAAAAGTGGGTAAAACTTACAAAATAAATATTTTTTGTATGAAAGTATGAAAACTATACATCATTGTACGGTCAGCAACGGGCACTGAAGCTCGGCCTGTGGCCTCGCTTCAGCACCTTCGATAATCAAACGGTATTTATGTTTGATTTACTGTCGGGCACTGAAGTTCGGCCTGCGGCCTAACTTCAAAGCCCTCCGGACTCGCAAGATGCCATAGCTCGGCCTTCGGCCTCACTATGACACCTTGCTCGTCGACAATTAGCTCGGCCTACGGCCTCGCTTTAGTTACTCGAGAACTCGTAAGGTGTCATAGCTCGGCCTCCGGCCTCACTATGACACCTTGCTCGTCAAACGTTAGCTCGGCCTGCGGCCTCGCTTAAGTGACTTAGGAACTCGCATGGTGCGTCGTTCGGCCTTCGGCCTCACTCCGACAGCATGCTCGTAAATATGTATGAGAGGTAAAAAAAAAAAAAGAAATTCCAAAAACTTTCATCAGAAATGAAATCAGAGTCCTTGAAAACCCCCAGATCTTAAATTTCATCGCAATTGGACCAATATAAAATTTGATCCCTTCTTTGAATCCTCAGGGATCATAATGAATAACCGTCGCTCGGCCTACGGCCTCGCTCCGGTATGTAGAGACTCGCAAGGTGTCGTCGCTCGGCCTCCGGCCTCGCTCCGACACCTTGCTCGTTTGAACCCCACTTTGAACCCTGCCAAAAAAATCTCAAGAACCGTCGCTCGGCCTTCGGCCTCGCTCCGGTGTGATGGGAGACTCGCAAGGTGCCGTCGTTCGGCCTTCGGCCCCACTCCGCCACCTTGCTCGTAAGTTTGTATGGGGGCTATTAAAAAAAAAAAGAAATTCCAAAAACTTTTTTTAGAAATGAAATCAGCGTCTCCAAAAACCCCCGGAGCCAAAGTTTCATCCCGCTAAGACCATTTTGAAATTTGATCCCCGACTTGAACCCCCAGGGGATCAATCAGACCACTTTAGGTTGGTAGCGCTTGCTATTCCCTATGACATTTGGTCGAACACTAATTAAAAAAAGTTTACCGTTCCGAAGTTATTGAGGGTCAAACTTTGTATGGGATCGTCGTTTTTTTGTCTGTGACACCCATTTTTTTTTAATTTTTTGGGAGGGGCTTATGGTCCTTAACAACCTTTGTTCAAACCCCACCCCCCTAAACCCTATCATTTTTGCAGGACGTTGGGGTACTCCAGGGTCTGTTCCACTTTTGCAACTTTTCGGATTTTTCCCTAGGTCACATAACGCTCCCCTATCCAGAAGTACCACTCTTCACCGCCCCACAAAACTCCTTCTGGGAGAACAATTATGTCAATGAGTCAGTGAGTGGTAGTTTAGCTTTATATAATATAGACTAGTATTTGCGTGGCTGCGCGGGCCGCATGCGGCCCGCGTTTATATCCTTTTACCTATAGGGTTGGGACAAACATTCACACTGCAGTTATTTTCTTTAAAACTTTGAAATTGATTAAGAAGGTAGGTAGATATCTCCAATTCAGTCTGGAGTTGGGTGGAGATAGAAATTCAAAAATTTTAAATTTGGATTCCGTGAGAAAAATTTAAATTCAGTTCAAAGAAGGTAGATAAATTTAGTTCAGTTGAAAAATAAGTCAAACTTTCAAGTCCAGTCGAAAAGTGGGTAAAACTTACCAAAGAAATATTTTTTGTATGAAATTGTATGTTGCATTGTATGATCGTCAACAGGGCAATGAAGCTCGGCCTGCGGCCTCGCTTCAGCACCCACGATAACCGAACAATATATAACTTTTGTATGATTTATTGTCGGGCACTGAAGTTCGGCCTCCGGCCTCACTTCAATGCCCTCCGGACTCGCAAAGTGCCATAGCTCGGCCTTCGGCCTCACTATGACACCTTGCTCGTCGACAATTAGCTCGGCCTACGGCCTCGCTTTAAATACTCGAGAACTCGCAAGGTGTCATAGCTCGGCCTCCGGCCTCACTATGACACCTTGCTCGTCAACCGTTAGCTCGGCCTTCGGCCTCGCTTTAGTTACTTGGGAACTCGCAAGGTGCCATAGCTCGGCCTTCGGCCTCACTATGACACCTTGCTCGTTAACGGTTAGCTCGGCCTACGGCCTCGCTTTAGTTACTTGAGTAATCGCAAGGTGTCATAGCTCGGCCTCCGGCCTCGCTATGACACCTTGCTCGTCAAACGTTAGCTCGGCCTGCGGCCTCGCTTTAGTGTCTTAGGAACTCGCATGGTGCCGTCGTTCGGCCTTCGGCCTCACTCCGACACCTTGCTCGTAAATATGTATGAGAGGTTTTAAAAAAAAAAAGAAATTCCAAAAACTTTCATCAGAAATGAAATCAGAGTCCTTGAAAACCCCCAGATCTTAAATTTCATCGCAATCGGACCAATATAAAATTTGATCCCTTCTTTGAATCCTCAGGGATCATATGGAATAACCGTCGCTCGGCCTACGGCCTCGCTCTGGTATGATAAGACTCGCAAGGTGCCGTCGCTCGGCCTCCGGCCTCGCTCCGACACCTTGCTCGTTTGAACCCCACTTTGAACCCTTCAGAAAAAATCTCAAGAACCGTCGCTCGGCCTTCGGCCTCGCTCCGGTGCGAAGGGGAGACTCGCAAGGTGCCGTCGCTCGGCCTTCGGCCTCACTCCGACACCTTGCTCGTTTGAACCCCACTTTGAACCCATCAGAAAAAATCTCAAGAACCGTCGCTCGGCCTTCGGCCTCGCTCCGGTGCGAAGGGGAGACTCGCAAGGTGCCGTCGTTCGGCCTTCGGCCTCGCTCCGACACCTTGCTCGTTTGAACCCCACTTTAAACCCTTCAGAAAAAATCTCAAGAACCGTCGCTCGGCCTTCGGCCTCGCTCCGGTGCGATGGGGGACTCGCAAGGTGCCGTCGTTCGGCCTTCGGCCTCACTCCGCCACCTTGCTCGTAAGTTTGTATGGGAGCTATTAAAAAAAAAAAGAAATTCCAAAATTTTTTTTCAGAAATGAATTCAGGGACCCCAAAAACCCCCGGAGCCAAAATTTCGTCCCGCTCGGACCATTTTGAAATTTGATCCCCGACTTGAACCCCCAGGGGATCAATCAGACTATTTTAGGTTGGTAGCGCTTACCATTCCCTATGACATTTGGTCGAACACTAATTAAAAAAAGTTTACCGTTCCGAAGTTATTAACGGTCAAACTTTGTATGGGATCGATGTTTTTTTGTTTGTGACCCCGATTTTTTTTTTATTTTTTGGGAGGGGCTCATGGTTCTTAACAACCTTTGTTCGAACCCCACCCCCCTAAACCCTACCATTTTTGCAGGACGTTGAGGTACTCCAAGGTCTTTTCCACTTTTGCAACTTTTCGGATTTTTCCCTAGGTCACATACCCCTCCCCTATCCAGGAGTACTACTCGCCAACCCCCCACAAAACTCCTTCTGGGAGAACAATTATGTCAATGAGTCAGTCAGTCAGTCAATGGTAGTTCAGCTTTATATAATATAGAATAGAAATAGAAATATAGAAATAGAAAATAGAAGATAAATAGAAGATAAATAATAGCTTTAAATAATAGCTCGGCCTCCGGCCTCACTATGTCACCTTGCTCGTCAAACGTTAGCTCGGCCTGCGGCCTCGCTTTAGTGACTTAGGAACTCGCATGGTGCCGTCGTTCGGCCTTCGGCCTCACTCCGACCCCTTGCTCGTAAATATGTATGAGAGGTTTAAAAAAAAAAAAATTCCAAAAACTTTCCTCAGAAATGGAATCAGAGTCCTTGAAAACCCCCAGATCTTAAATTACATCGCAATCGGACCAATATAACTTTTGATCCCTTCTTTGAATCCTCGGGGATCATATGGAATAACCGTCGCTCGGCCTACGGCCTCGCTCCGGTATGATGAGACTCGCAAGGTGCCGTCGCTCGGCCTCCGGCCTCGCTCCGACACCTTGCTCGTTTGAACCCCACTTTGAACCCTTCAGAAAAAATCTCAGGAACCGTCGCTCGGCCTTCGGCCTCGCTCCGTTGCGATGGGAGACTCGCAAGGTGCCGTCGTTCGGCCTTCGGCCTCACTCCGCCACCTTGCTCGTAAGTTTGTATGGGAGCTATTAAAAAAAAAAAGAAATTCCAAAATTTTTTTTCAGAACTGAATTCAGCGACCCCAAAAACCCCCAGAGCCAAAATTTCATTCCGCTCGGACCATTTTGAAATTTGATCCCCGACATGAACCCCCAGGGGATCAATCAGACCATTTTAGGTTGGTAGCGCTTACCATCCCCTATGACATTTGGTCGAACACAAATTAAAAAAAGTTTACCGTTCCGAAGTTATTAAGGGTCAAACTTTGTATGGGATCGATGTTTTTTTGTTTGTGACCCCAATTTTTTTTTTATTTTTTGGGAGGGGCTCATGGTCCTTAACAACCTTTGTTCGAACCCCACCCCCCTAAACCCTACCATTTTTGCAGGACGTTGGGGTACTCCAAGGTCTGTTCCACTTTTGCAACTTTTCGGATTTTTCCCTAGGTCACATAACGCTCCTCTATCCAGGAGTACCACTCTTCAACCCCCCACAAAACTCCTTCTGGGAGAACAATTCTGTCAATCAGTCAATCAATGGTAGTTCAGCTTTATATAATATAGAAATAGAAATATAGAAATAGAAAATAGAAGATAAATAGAAGATAAATAATAGCTTTAAATAATAGCTCGGCCTCCGGCCTCACTATGTCACCTTGCTCGTCAAACGTTAGCTCGGCCTGCGGCCTCGCTTTAGTGACTTAGGAACTCGCATGGTGCCGTCGTTCGGCCTTCGGCCTCACTCCGACCCCTTGCTCGTAAATATGTATGAGAGGTTTAAAAAAAAAAAAATTCCAAAAACTTTCCTCAGAAATGGAATCAGAGTCCTTGAAAACCCCCAGATCTTAAATTACATCGCAATCGGACCAATATAACTTTTGATCCCTTCTTTGAATCCTCGGGGATCATATGGAATAACCGTCGCTCGGCCTACGGCCTCGCTCCGGTATGATGAGACTCGCAAGGTGCCGTCGCTCGGCCTCCGGCCTCGCTCCGACACCTTGCTCGTTTGAACCCCACTTTGAACCCTTCAGAAAAAATCTCAGGAACCGTCGCTCGGCCTTCGGCCTCGCTCCGTTGCGATGGGAGACTCGCAAGGTGCCGTCGTTCGGCCTTCGGCCTCACTCCGCCACCTTGCTCGTAAGTTTGTATGGGAGCTATTAAAAAAAAAAAGAAATTCCAAAATTTTTTTTCAGAACTGAATTCAGCGACCCCAAAAACCCCCAGAGCCAAAATTTCATTCCGCTCGGACCATTTTGAAATTTGATCCCCGACATGAACCCCCAGGGGATCAATCAGACCATTTTAGGTTGGTAGCGCTTACCATCCCCTATGACATTTGGTCGAACACAAATTAAAAAAAGTTTACCGTTCCGAAGTTATTAAGGGTCAAACTTTGTATGGGATCGATGTTTTTTTGTTTGTGACCCCAATTTTTTTTTTATTTTTTGGGAGGGGCTCATGGTCCTTAACAACCTTTGTTCGAACCCCACCCCCCTAAACCCTACCATTTTTGCAGGACGTTGGGGTACTCCAAGGTCTGTTCCACTTTTGCAACTTTTCGGATTTTTCCCTAGGTCACATAACGCTCCTCTATCCAGGAGTACCACTCTTCAACCCCCCACAAAACTCCTTCTGGGAGAACAATTCTGTCAATCAGTCAATCAATGGTAGTTCAGCTTTATATAATATAGACTAGTATTTGCGTGGCTGCGCGGGCCGCATGCGGCCCGCGTTTATATCCTTTAACCTATATGAATAGGTCAAGCATTTTAGTTGCAGTTGTAATCTTTAAAACTTTGAAATTGATTAAGAAATGTTGTAGATTTCTCCAATTCAGTCTGGAGTTGGGTGGAACAATCAAATTCAAAAATTTTAAATTTGGATTCTGTGAGAGAAATTTCAATTCAGTTCAAATTAGGTAAAAATATTTAATTCAGTCGAAAAAAAAAGTCAAACATTCAAGTCCAGTCGAAAAGTGGGTAAAACTTACCAAAGAAATATTTTTTGTATGAAATTGTATGTTGCATTGTATGATCGTCTACAGGGCAATGAAGCTCGGCCTGCGGCCTCGCTACAGCACCCACGATAACCGAACAGTATATAACTTTTGTATGATTTATTGTCGGGCACTGAAGTTCGGCCTGCGGCCTCACTTCAATGCCCTCCGGACTCGCAAGATGCCATAGCTCGGCCTTCGGCCTCACTATGACACCTTGCTCGTCAAACATTAGCTCGGTCTACGGCCTCGCTTAAGTTACTTGAGTGCTCGCAAGGTGTCATAGCTCGGCCTCCGGCCTCCCTATGACACCTTGATCGTCAAACATTAGCTCCGCCTACGGCCTCACTTGAGCTACATGAGTACTCGCAAGGTGTCATAGCTCGGCCTCCGGCCTCACTATGACACCTTGCTCGTAAAACGTTAGCTCGGCCTACGGCCTCGCTTTAGTTACTTGAGAACTCGCAAGGTGTCATAGCTCGGCCTCTGGCCTCGCTATGACACCTTGCTCGTCAAACGTTAGCTCGGCCTGCGGCCTCGCTTTAGTGACTTACGAACTCGCATGGTGCCGTCGTTCGGCCTTCGGCCTCACTCCGACACCTTGCTCGTAAATATGTATGAGAGGTTTAAAAAAAAAAGAAATTCCAAAAACTTTCATCAGAAATGAAATCAGAGTCCTTGAAAACCCCCAGATCTTAAATTTCATCGCAATCGCACCAATATTAAATTTGATCCCTTCTTTGAATCCTCAGGGATCATAATGAATAACCGTCGCTCGGCCTACGGCCTCGCTCCGGTATGAAGAGACTCGCAAGGTGTCGTCGCTCGGCCTCCGGCCTCGCTCCGACACTTTGCTCGTTTGAACCCCACTTTGAACCCTTCAGAAAAAATCTCAAGAACCGTCGCTCGGCCTTCGGCCTCGCTCCGGTGCGATGGGGGACTCGCAAGGTGCCGTCGTTCGGCCTTCGGCCTCACTCCGCCACCTTGATCGTAAGTTTGTATGGGAGCTATTAAAAAAAAAAAGAAATTCCAATTTTTTTTTTCAGAACTGAATTAAGCAACCCCGAAAACCCCCAGAGCCAAAATTTCATCTCCCTCGGACCATTTTGAAATTTGATCCCCGACTTGAACCCCCAGGGGATCAATCAGACCATTTTAGGTTGGTAGCGCTTACCATTCCCTATGACATTTGGTCGAACACTAATTAAAAAAAGTTTACCGTTCCGAAGTTATTAAGGGTCAAACTTTGTATGGAATCGCCGTTTTTTTGTCTGTGACACCCATTTTTTTTTAATTTTTTGGGAAGGGCTCATGGTCCCTATCAACCTTTCTTCGAACCCCACCCCCCTAAACCCTACCATTTTCGCAGGACGTTGGGGTACTCCAGGGTCTTTTCCACTTTTGCAACTTTTCGGATTTTTCCCTAGGTCCCATAACCCTCCCCTATCCAGTAGTACCACTCTTCAACCCCCCACAAAACTCCTTCTGGGAGAACAATTCTGTCAATGAGTCAGTGAGTGAGTCAATGGTAGTTTAACTTTATATAATATAGACTAGTATTTGCGTGGCTGCGCGGGCCGCATGCGGCCCGCGTTTATATCCTTTTACCTATAGGATTAGGTACAGCATTTAAGTTGCAGTTTTATTCTTTAAAACTTTGAAATTGATTAAGAAGGTAGGTAGATATCTCCAATTCAGTCTGGAGTTGGGTGGAGATAGAAATTCAAAAATTTTAAATTTGGATTCTGTGAGAGAAATTTAAATTTAGTTCAAATTAGGTAATAATATTTAATTCAGTCGAAAAAAAAAGTCAAACATTCAAGTCCAGTCGAAAAGTGGGTAAAACTTACCAAAGAAATATTTTTTGTATGAAATTGTATGTTGCATTGTATGATCGTCAACAGGGCAATAAAGCTCGGCCTGCGGCCTCGCTTCAGCACCCACGATAACCGAACAGTATAAAACTTTTGTATGATTTATTGTCGGGCACTGAAGTTCGGCCTCCGGCCTCACTTCAATGCCCTCAGGACTCGCAAAGTGCCATAGCTCGGCCTTCGGCCTCACTATGACACCTTGCTCGTCAAACATTAGCTCGGCCTACGGCCTCGCTTAAGTTACTTGAGTACTCGCAAGGTGTCATAGCTCGGCCTCCGGCCTCACTATGACACCTTGCTCGTCTACCGTTAGCTCGGCCTACGGCCTCGCTTTAGTTACTTGAGAACTCGCATGGAGTCATAGCTCGGCCTCCGGCCTCACTATGACACCTTGCTCGTCATACATTAGCTCGGCCTACGGCCTCGCTTTAGTTACTTGAGTACTCGCAAGGTGTCATAGCTCGGCCTCCGGCCTCACTATGACACCTTGCTCGTCAAACGTTAGCTCGGCCTACGGCCTCGCTTTAGAGACTTAGGAACTCGCAAGGTGCCTATAGGGTTGGGACAGTGCATTGGTGTTGCAGTTATATCTTTAAAACTTTGAAATTGATTAAGAAGGTAGGTAGATATCTCCAATTCAGTCTGGAGTTGGGTGGAGATAAAAATTCAAAAATTTTAAATTTGGATTCTGTGAGAGAAATTTAAATTTAGTTCAAAATGGGTGGAAATATTTAATTCAGTCGAAAAAGAAGTCAAACTTTCAAGTCCAGTCGAAAACTGGGTAAAACTTACCAAAGAAATATTTTTTGCATAAAATTATGAACAACCATACATCATTGTACGGTTGGCAACGGGCACTGAAGCTCGGCCTGCGGCCTCGCTTCAGCACCCACGATAATCAAACAGTATTTAATTTTTGTTTGATTTACTGTCGGGCACTGAAGTTCGGCCTGCGGCCTCACTTCAATGCCCTCCGGACTCGCAAAGTGCCATAGCTCGGCCTTCGGCCTCACTATGACACCTTGCTCGTCAAACATTAGCTCGGCCTGCGGCCTCGCTTGAGCTACTTGAGTACTCGCAAGGTGTCATAGCTCGGCCTCCGGCCTCACTATGACACCTTGCTCGTCATACGTTAGCTCGGCCTACGGCCTCGCTTTAGTTACTTAAGAACTCGCAAGGTGTCATAGCTCGGCCTCCGGCCTCACTATGACACCTTGCTCGTTAAACGTTAGCTCGGCCTCTGGCCTCGCTTTAGTTACTTGGGTACTCGCAAGGTGTCATAGCTCGGCCTCCGGCCTCACTATGACACCTTGCTCGTTAAACGTTAGCTCGGCCTGCGGCCTCGCTTGAGCTACTTGAGTACTCGCAAGGTGTCATAGCTCGGCCTACGGCCTCGCTTAAGTGACTTGGGAACTCGCAAGGTGCCGTCGCTCGGCCTTCGGCCTCGCTCCGACACCTTGCTCGTAAATATGTATGAGAAGTTTAAAAAAAAACAAATTCCAAAAACTTTCCTCATAAATGGAATCAGAGTCCTTGAAAACCCCCATATCTTAAATTTCAACGCAATCGGACCAATATTAGATTTGATCCCTTCTTTGAATCCTCAGGGATCATATGGAATAACCGTCGCTCGGCCTACGGCCTCGCTCCGGTATGAAGAGACTCGCAAGGTGTCGTCGCTCGGCCTCCGGCCTCGCTCCGACACCTTGCTCGTTTGAACCCCACTTTGAACCCTTCAGAAAAAATCTCAAGAACCGTCGCTCGGCCTTCGGCCTCGCTCCGGTGCGAAGGGGAGACTCGCAAGGTGCCGTCGTTCGGCCTTCGGCCTCACTCCGCCACCTTGCTCGTAAGTTTGTATGGGAGCTATTAAAAAAAAAAAGAAATTCCAAGATTTTTTTTCAGAACTGAATTAAGCGACCCCAAAAACCCCCAGAGCCAAAATTTCATCCCCCTCGGACTATTTTGAAATTTGATCCCCGACTTGAACCCCCAGGGGATCAATCAGACCATTTTAGGTTGGTAGCGCTTACCATCCCCTATGACATTTGGTCAAACACTAATTAAAAAAAGTTTACCGTTCCGAAGTTATTAACGGTCAAACTTTGTATGGGATCGATGTTTTTTTGTTTGTGACCCCAATTTTTTTTTAATTTTTTGGGAGGGACTCATGGTTCCCAACAACTTTTGTTCAAAAAGAGGGGTTCCAAGTGTTATAGTTAAGCCAGGACGTTGGGGTACTCCAGGGTCTGTTCCACTTTTGCAACTTTTCGGATTTTTCCCTAGGTCACATAACGCTTCCCTATACAGTCGCTCCACTCCTCACCCCCCCACAAAACTCCTTCTGGGAGAACAATTATGTCAATCAGTGAGTGAGTCAGTCAGTCAATGGTAGTTTAGCTTTATATAATATAGACTAGTATTTGCGTGGCTGCGCGGGCCGCATGCGGCCCGCGTTTATATCCTTTTACCTATAGGAATAGGTCAAGCATTTTAAATGCAGTTAAATTCTTTAAAACTTTGAAATTGATTAAGAAGGTAGGTAGATATCTCCAATTCAGTCTGGAGTTGGGTGGGTATTGAAATTCAAAAATTTTAAATTTAGATTTTGTGAGAGAAATTCAAATTCAGTTCAAAATTGGTGGTTAAATTTAATTCAGTTTAAAATAAAGACAAACTTTCAAGTCCAGTCGAAAAGTGGGTAAAACTTACCAAAGAAATATTTTTTGTATGTAATTGTATGTTGCATTGTATGATCGTCAGCAGGGCAATGAAGCTCGGCCTGCGGCCTCGCTTCAGCACCCACGATAACCGAACAGTATATAACTTGTATGATTTATTGTCGGGCACTGAAGTTCGGCCTCCGGCCTCACTTCAATGCCCTCCGGACTCGCAAAGTGCCATAGCTCGGCCTTCGGCCTCACTATGACACCTTGCTCGTCAAACATTAGCTCGGCCTACGGCCTCGCTTTAGTGACTTAGGAACTCGCAAGGTGTCATAGCTCGGCCTCCGGCCTCACTATGACACCTTGCTCGTCAAACGTTAGCTCGGCCTACGGCCTCGCTTTAGTGACTTAGGAACTCGCATGGTGCCGTCGTTCGGCCTTCGGCCTCACTCCGACACCTTGCTCGTAAATATGTGTGAGAGGTTTAAAAAAAATAAGAAATTCCAAAAACTTTCATCAGAAATGAAATCAGAGTCCTTGAAAACCCCCAGATCTTAAATTTCATCGCAATCGGACCAATATAAAATTTGATCCCTTCTTTGAATCCTCAGGGATCATAATGAATAACCTCGTATAAGTATGTAGTATACGAATAAGTATGTAGAGACTCGCAAGGTGTCGTCGCTCGGCCTCCGGCCTCGCTCCGACACCTTGCTCGTTTGAACCCCACTTTGAACCCTTCAGAAAAAATCTTAAGAACCGTCGCTCGGCCTTCGGCCTCGCTCCGGTGCGATGGGGGACTCGCAAGGTGCCGTCGTTCGGCCTTCGGCCTCACTCCGCCACCTTGCTCGTAAGTTTGTATGGGAGCTATTAAAAAAAAAAAGAAATTCCAAAAATTTTTTTCAGAAATGAATTCAGCGACCCCAAAAACCCCCAGAGCCAAAATTTCATCCCCATCGGACCATTTTGAAATTTGATCCCCGACTTGAACCCCCAGGGGATCAATCAGACCATTTTAGGTTGGTAGCGCTTACGATTCCCTATGACATTTGGTCGAACACTAATTAAAAAAAGTTTACGGTTCCGAAGTTATTGAGGGTCAAACTTTGTATGGGATCGATGTTTTTTTGTTTGAGACCCCAATTTTTTTTTTATTTTTTGGGAGGGACTCATGGTTCCCTACAACTTTTGTTCAAAAAGGGGGGTTCCAAGTGTTATAGTTTAGCCAGGACGTTGGGGTACTCCAGGGTCTCTTCCACTTTTGCAACTTTTCGGATTTTTCCCTAGGTCCCCTAACCCTCCTCTATACAATCGCTCCACTCTTCAACACCCCACAAAACTCCTTCTGGGAGAACAATTCTGTCAATGAGTCAATGGTAGTTCAGCTTTATATAATATAGATAGAAGAAGACTAGTATTTGCGTGGCTGCGCGGGCCGCATGCGGCCCGCGTTTATATCCTTTTACCTATAGGGTTGGGGCAGGTATTTGTTTTGCAGTTGGCTTAAAATATTGAAATATTTTTTGTATGAAATTGTATGTTGCATTAGATGATCGTCAACAGAGCAATGAAGCTCGGCCTGCGGCCTCGCTTCAGCACCCACGATAACCGAACAGTATAAAACTTTTGTATGATTTATTGTCGGGCACTGAAGTTCGGCCTCCGGCCTCACTTCAATGCCCTCAGGACTCGCAAAGTGCCATAGCTCGGCCTTCGGCCTCACTATGACACCTTGCTCGTCAAACATTAGCTCGGCCTACGGCCTCGCTTAAGTTACTTGAGTACTCGCAAGGTGTCATAGCTCGGCCTCCGGCCTCACTATGACACCTTGCTCGTCTACCGTTAGCTCGGCCTACGGCCTCGCTTTAGTTACTTGAGAACTCGCATGGAGTCATAGCTCGGCCTCCGGCCTCACTATGACACCTTGCTCGTCATACATTAGCTCGGCCTACGGCCTCGCTTTAGTTACTTGAGTACTCGCAAGGTGTCATAGCTCGGCCTCCGGCCTCACTATGACACCTTGCTCGTCAAACGTTAGCTCGGCCTACGGCCTCGCTTTAGAGACTTAGGAACTCGCAAGGTGCCTATAGGGTTGGGACAGTGCATTGGTGTTGCAGTTATATCTTTAAAACTTTGAAATTGATTAAGAAGGTAGGTAGATATCTCCAATTCAGTCTGGAGTTGGGTGGAGATAAAAATTCAAAAATTTTAAATTTGGATTCTGTGAGAGAAATTTAAATTTAGTTCAAAATGGGTGGAAATATTTAATTCAGTCGAAAAAGAAGTCAAACTTTCAAGTCCAGTCGAAAACTGGGTAAAACTTACCAAAGAAATATTTTTTGCATAAAATTATGAACAACCATACATCATTGTACGGTTGGCAACGGGCACTGAAGCTCGGCCTGCGGCCTCGCTTCAGCACCCACGATAATCAAACAGTATTTAATTTTTGTTTGATTTACTGTCGGGCACTGAAGTTCGGCCTGCGGCCTCACTTCAATGCCCTCCGGACTCGCAAAGTGCCATAGCTCGGCCTTCGGCCTCACTATGACACCTTGCTCGTCAAACATTAGCTCGGCCTGCGGCCTCGCTTGAGCTACTTGAGTACTCGCAAGGTGTCATAGCTCGGCCTCCGGCCTCACTATGACACCTTGCTCGTCATACGTTAGCTCGGCCTACGGCCTCGCTTTAGTTACTTGAGAACTCGCATGGAGTCATAGCTCGGCCTCCGGCCTCACTATGACACCTTGCTCGTCATACATTAGCTCGGCCTACGGCCTCGCTTTAGTTACTTGAGTACTCGCAAGGTGTCATAGCTCGGCCTCCGGCCTCACTATGACACCTTGCTCGTCAAACGTTAGCTCGGCCTACGGCCTCGCTTTAGAGACTTAGGAACTCGCAAGGTGCCTATAGGGTTGGGACAGTGCATTGGTGTTGCAGTTATATCTTTAAAACTTTGAAATTGATTAAGAAGGTAGGTAGATATCTCCAATTCAGTCTGGAGTTGGGTGGAGATAAAAATTCAAAAATTTTAAATTTGGATTCTGTGAGAGAAATTTAAATTTAGTTCAAAATGGGTGGAAATATTTAATTCAGTCGAAAAAGAAGTCAAACTTTCAAGTCCAGTCGAAAACTGGGTAAAACTTACCAAAGAAATATTTTTTGCATAAAATTATGAACAACCATACATCATTGTACGGTTGGCAACGGGCACTGAAGCTCGGCCTGCGGCCTCGCTTCAGCACCCACGATAATCAAACAGTATTTAATTTTTGTTTGATTTACTGTCGGGCACTGAAGTTCGGCCTGCGGCCTCACTTCAATGCCCTCCGGACTCGCAAAGTGCCATAGCTCGGCCTTCGGCCTCACTATGACACCTTGCTCGTCAAACATTAGCTCGGCCTGCGGCCTCGCTTGAGCTACTTGAGTACTCGCAAGGTGTCATAGCTCGGCCTCCGGCCTCACTATGACACCTTGCTCGTCATACGTTAGCTCGGCCTACGGCCTCGCTTTAGTTACTTAAGAACTCGCAAGGTGTCATAGCTCGGCCTCCGGCCTCACTATGACACCTTGCTCGTTAAACGTTAGCTCGGCCTCTGGCCTCGCTTTAGTTACTTGGGTACTCGCAAGGTGTCATAGCTCGGCCTCCGGCCTCACTATGACACCTTGCTCGTTAAACGTTAGCTCGGCCTGCGGCCTCGCTTGAGCTACTTGAGTACTCGCAAGGTGTCATAGCTCGGCCTCCGGCCTCACTATGACACCTTGCTCGTCAAACGTTAGCTCGGCCTACGGCCTCGCTTTAGTTACTTGAGAACTCGCAAGGTGTCATAGCTCGGCCTCCGGCCTCACTATGGCACCTTGCTCGTCAAACGTTAGCTCGGCCTACGGCCTCGCTTAAGTGACTTGGGAACTCGCAAGGTGCCGTCGCTCGGCCTTCGGCCTCGCTCCGACACCTTGCTCGTAAATATGTATGAGAAGTTTAAAAAAAAACAAATTCCAAAAACTTTCCTCATAAATGGAATCAGAGTCCTTGAAAACCCCCATATCTTAAATTTCAACGCAATCGGACCAATATTAGATTTGATCCCTTCTTTGAATCCTCAGGGATCATATGGAATAACCGTCGCTCGGCCTACGGCCTCGCTCCGGTATGAAGAGACTCGCAAGGTGTCGTCGCTCGGCCTCCGGCCTCGCTCCGACACCTTGCTCGTTTGAACCCCACTTTGAACCCTTCAGAAAAAATCTCAAGAACCGTCGCTCGGCCTTCGGCCTCGCTCCGGTGCGAAGGGGAGACTCGCAAGGTGCCGTCGTTCGGCCTTCGGCCTCACTCCGCCACCTTGCTCGTAAGTTTGTATGGGAGCTATTAAAAAAAAAAAGAAATTCCAAAATTTTTTTTCAGAACTGAATTAAGCGACCCCAAAAACCCCCAGAGCCAAAATTTCATCCCCCTCGGACTATTTTGAAATTTGATCCCCGACTTGAACCCCCAGGGGATCAATCAGACCATTTTAGGTTGGTAGCGCTTACCATCCCCTATGACATTTGGTCAAACACTAATTAAAAAAAGTTTACCGTTCCGAAGTTATTTAGGGTCAAACTTTGTATGGGATCGCCGTATTTTTGTCTGTGACACCCATTTTTTTTTAATTTTTTGGGAGGGGCTTATAGTCCCTAACAACCTTTGTTTGAACCCCACCCCCCTAAACCCTACCATTTTTGCAGGACGTTGGGGTACTCCAGGGTCTGTTCCACTTTTGCAACTTTTCGGATTTTTCCCTAGGTCACATAACGCTCCCCTATCCAGGTGTACCACTCTTCACCCCCCCACAAAACTCCTTCTGGGAGAACAATTCTGTCAATCAGTGAGTCAATGGTAGTTTAGCTTTATATAATATAGATAGAATAGATAGACTAGTATTTGCGTGGCTGCGCGGGCCGCATGCGGCCCGCGTTTATATCCTTTTACCTATAGGGTTGGGACAAACATTCACACTGCAGTTATTTTCTTTAAAACTTTGAAATTGATTAAGAAATGTTGTAGATTTCTCCAATTCAGTCTTGAGTTGGGTGGAGATTGAAATTGAAAAATTTTAAATTTGGATTCTGTGAGAGAAATTTAAATTCAGTTCAAAGTAGGTAGATAAATTTAGTTCAGTTGAAAAAATAAGTCAAACTTTCAAGTCCAGTCGAAAAGTGGGTAAAACTTACCAAAGAAATATTTTTTGTATGAAATTGTATGTTGCATTAGATGATCGTCAACAGAGCAATGAAGCTCGGCCTGCGGCCTCGCTTCAGCACCCACGATAACCTAACAGTATATAACTTTTGTATGATTTATTGTCGGGCACTGAAGTTCGGCCTCCGGCCTCACTTCAATGCCCTCCGGACTCGCAAAGTGCCATAGCTCGGCCTTCGGCCTCACTATGACACCTTGCTCGTCAAACGTTAGCTCGGCCTACGGCCTCGCTTTAGTTACTTGAGAACTCGCAAGGTGTCATAGCTCGGCCTCCGGCCTCCCTATGACACCTTACTCGTCAAAGGTTAGCTCGGCCTACGGCCTCGCTTTAGTAACTTGAGAACTCGCAAGGTGTCATAGCTCGGCCTCCGGCCTCCCTATGACACCTTACTCGTCAAAGGTTAGCTCGGCCTACGGCCTCGCTTTAGTTACTTGAGAACTCGCAAGGTGTCATAGCTCGGCCTCCGGCCTCACTATGACACCTTGCTCGTCAAACGTTAGCTCGGCCTACGGCCTCGCTTTAGTTACTTGAGAACTCGCATGGTGCCGTCGTTCGGCCTTCGGCCTCACTCCGACACCTTGCTCGTAAATATGTATGAGAGGTTTAAAAAAAAAAAGAAATTCCAAAAACTTTCATCAGAAATGAAATCAGAGTCCTTGAAAACCCCCAGATCTTAAATTTCATCGCAATCGCACCAATATAAAATTTGATCCCTTCTTTGAATCCTCAGGGATCATAATGAATAACCGTCGCTCGGCCTACGGCCTCGCTCTGGTATGATAAGACTCGCAAGGTGCCGTCGCTCGGCCTCCGGCCTCGCTCCGACACCTTGCTCGTTTGAACCCCACTTTGAACCCTTTCGAAATCATCAATGAAACCGTCGCTCGGCCTTCGGCCTCACTCCGGTGCGATTGGGGACTCGCAAGGTGCCGTCGTTCGGCCTTCGGCCTCACTCCGCCACCTTGCTCGTAAGTTTGTATTAGAGCTATTAAAAAAAAAAAGAAATTCCAAATTTTTTTTTCAGAAATGAAATCAGCGACCCCAAAAACCCCCGGAACCAAAATTTCGTCCCGCTCGGACCATTTTGAAATTTGATCCCCGACTTGAACCCCCAGGGGATCAATAAGACCATTTTAGGTTGGTAGCGCTTACCATTCCCTATGACATTTGGTCGAACACTAATTAAAAAAAGTTTACCGTTATGAAGTTATTGAGGGTCAAACTTTGTATGGAATCGATGTTTTTTTGTTTGTGACCCCAAGTTTTTTTTTATTTTTTGGGAGGGACTCATGGTTCCCAACAACTTTTGTTCGAAAAGAGGGGTTCCCAGTGTTATAGTTTAGCCAGGACGTTGGGGTACTCCAGGGTCTGTTCCACTTTTGCAACTTTTCGGATTTTTCCCTAGGTCACATAACGCTCCCCTATCCAGGAGTACCACTCTTCACCCCCCCACAAAACTCCTTCTGGGAGAACAATTATGTCAATGAGTCAGTCAGTGAGTCAATGGTAGTTTAGCTTTATATAATATAGAAGACTAGTATTTGCGTGGCTGCGCGGGCCGCATGCGGCCCGCGTTTATATCCTTTAACCTGTTGGGGTAGGACAGTGCATTTAATTTGCAGTTTTATTCTTTAAAACTTTGAAATTGATTAAGAAGGTAGGTAGATATCTCCAATTCAGTCTGGAGTTGAGTGGAGATTGAAATTTAAAAATTTTAAATTTGGATTCTGTGAGAGAAATTAAAATTCAGTTCAAAATAGGTGGATAAATTTAGTTTAGTTGAAAAAATAAGTCAAACTTACAAGTCCAGTCGAAAAGTGGGTAAAACTTACCAAAGAAATATTTTTCGTATGAAATTGTATGTTGCATTGTATGATCGTCAACAGGGCAATGAAGCTCGGCCTGCGGCCTCGCTTCAGCACCCACGATAACCGAACAGTATATAACTTTTGTATGATTTATTGTCGGGCACTGAAGTTCGGCCTCCGGCCTCACTTCAATGCCCTCCGGACTCGCAAAGTGCCATAGCTCGGCCTTTGGCCTCACTATGACACCTTGCTCGTCAAACGTTAGCTCGGCCTACGGCCTCGCTTTAGTTACTTGAGAACTCGCAAGGTGTCATAGCTTGGCCTCCGGCCTCACTATGACACCTTGCTCCTCAAACGTTAGCTCGGCCTACGGCCTCGCTTTAGTTACTTGAGAACTCGCAAGGTGTCATAGCTCGGCCTCCGGCCTCGCTATGACACCTTGCTCGTTAAACGTTAGCTCGACCTACGGCCTCGCTTAAGTTACTTGAGTACTCGCAAGGTGCCGTCGTTTGGCCTTCGGCCTCACTCCGACACCTTGCTCGTAAATATGTATGAGAGGTTTAAAAAAAAAAGAAATTCCAAAAACTTTCATCAGAAATGAAATCAGAGTCCTTGGAAACCCCCAGATCTTAAATTTCATCGCAATCGGACCAATATAAAATTTGATCCCTTCTTTGAATCCTCAGGGATCATAATGAATAACCTCGTATAAGTATGTAGTATACGAATAAGTATGTAGAGACTCGCAAGGAGTCATAGCTCGGCCTCCGGCCTCGCTATGACACCTTGCTCGTCAAACGTTAGCTCGGCCTACGGCCTCGCTTTAGTGACTTAGGAACTCGCAAGGTGCCGTCGATCGGCCTTCGGCCTCACTCTGACACCTTGCTCGTAATTATGTATGAGAAGTTTAAAAAAAAAAGAAATTCCAAAAACTTTCCTCAGAAATGGAATCAGAGTCCTTGAAAACCCCCAGATCTTAAATTTCATCACAATCGGACCAATATAAAATTTGATCCCTTCTTTGAATCCTCAGGGATCACATAGTATAACCGTCGCTCGACCTACGGCCTCGCTCCGCTATGATAAGACTCGCAAGGTGCCGTCGCTCGGCCTTCGGCCTCACTCCGGCACCTTGCTCGTTTGAACCCCACTTTGAACCCTTCAGAAAAAATTTCAAGAACCGTCGCTCGGCCTTCGGCCTCGCTCCGGTGCGATGGGGGACTCGCAAGGTGCCGTCGTTCGGCCTTCGGCCTCACTCCGCCACCTTGCTCGTAAGTTTGTATGGGAGCTATTAAAAAAAAAAAGAAATTCCAAAATTTTTTTACAGAAATGAATTCAGCGACCCCAAAAACCCTCAG
Source organism: Ligdia adustata (assembly GCA_947049295.1). NCBI lineage: Eukaryota > Metazoa > Arthropoda > Insecta > Lepidoptera > Geometridae > Ligdia > Ligdia adustata. The sequence goes on from OX346239.1 coordinate 7,646,189, forward strand.
AGCCAAAATTTCATCCCCCTCGGACCATTTTCAAATTTGATCCCCGACTTGAACCCCCAGGGGATCAATCAGACCATTTTAGGTTGGTAGCGCTTACGATTCCCTATGACATTTGGTCGAACACTAATTAAAAAAAGTTTACCGTTCCGAAGTTATTAACGGTCAAACTTTGTATGGGATCGATGTTTTTTTGTTTGTGACCCCAATTTTTTTTTAATTTTTTGGGAGGGACTCATGGTCCTTAACAACCTTTGATCAAACCCCACCCCCCTAAACCCTACCATTTTTGCAGGACGTTAGGGTACTCCAGGGTCTTTTCCACTTTTGCAACTTTTCGGATTTTTCCCTAGGTCCCATGACCCTCCTCTATACAACCGCTTCACTCTTCAACCCCCCACAAAACTCCTTCTGGGAGAACAATTCTGTCAATGAGTCAATGGTAGTTCAGCTTTATATAATATGGACTAGTATTTGCGTGGCTGCGCGGGCCGCATGCGGCCCGCGTTTATATCCTTTTACCTATAGGATTAGGTACAGCATTTAAGTTGCAGTTTTATTCTTTAAAACTTTGAAATTGATTAAGAAGGTAGGTAGATATCTCCAATTCAGTCTGGAGTTGGGTGGAGATAGAAATTCAAAAATTTTAAATTTGGATTCTGTGAGAGAAATTTAAATTTAGTTCAAATTAGGTAATAATATTTAATTCAGTCGAAAAAAAAAGTCAAACATTCAAGTCCAGTCGAAAAGTGGGTAAAACTTACCAAAGAAATATTTTTTGTATGAAATTGTATGTTGCATTGTATGATCGTCAACAGGGCAATAAAGCTCGGCCTGCGGCCTCGCTTCAGCACCCACGATAACCGAACAGTATAAAACTTTTGTATGATTTATTGTCGGGCACTGAAGTTCGGCCTCCGGCCTCACTTCAATGCCCTCAGGACTCGCAAAGTGCCATAGCTCGGCCTTCGGCCTCACTATGACACCTTGCTCGTCAAACATTAGCTCGGCCTACGGCCTCGCTTAAGTTACTTGAGTACTCGCAAGGTGTCATAGCTCGGCCTCCGGCCTCACTATGACACCTTGCTCGTCTACCGTTAGCTCGGCCTACGGCCTCGCTTTAGTTACTTGAGAACTCGCATGGAGTCATAGCTCGGCCTCCGGCCTCACTATGACACCTTGCTCGTCATACATTAGCTCGGCCTACGGCCTCGCTTTAGTTACTTGAGTACTCGCAAGGTGTCATAGCTCGGCCTCCGGCCTCACTATGACACCTTGCTCGTCAAACGTTAGCTCGGCCTACGGCCTCGCTTTAGAGACTTAGGAACTCGCAAGGTGCCTATAGGGTTGGGACAGTGCATTGGTGTTGCAGTTATATCTTTAAAACTTTGAAATTGATTAAGAAGGTAGGTAGATATCTCCAATTCAGTCTGGAGTTGGGTGGAGATAAAAATTCAAAAATTTTAAATTTGGATTCTGTGAGAGAAATTTAAATTTAGTTCAAAATGGGTGGAAATATTTAATTCAGTCGAAAAAGAAGTCAAACTTTCAAGTCCAGTCGAAAACTGGGTAAAACTTACCAAAGAAATATTTTTTGCATAAAATTATGAACAACCATACATCATTGTACGGTTGGCAACGGGCACTGAAGCTCGGCCTGCGGCCTCGCTTCAGCACCCACGATAATCAAACAGTATTTAATTTTTGTTTGATTTACTGTCGGGCACTGAAGTTCGGCCTGCGGCCTCACTTCAATGCCCTCCGGACTCGCAAAGTGCCATAGCTCGGCCTTCGGCCTCACTATGACACCTTGCTCGTCAAACATTAGCTCGGCCTGCGGCCTCGCTTGAGCTACTTGAGTACTCGCAAGGTGTCATAGCTCGGCCTCCGGCCTCACTATGACACCTTGCTCGTCATACGTTAGCTCGGCCTACGGCCTCGCTTTAGTTACTTAAGAACTCGCAAGGTGTCATAGCTCGGCCTCCGGCCTCACTATGACACCTTGCTCGTTAAACGTTAGCTCGGCCTCTGGCCTCGCTTTAGTTACTTGGGTACTCGCAAGGTGTCATAGCTCGGCCTCCGGCCTCACTATGACACCTTGCTCGTTAAACGTTAGCTCGGCCTGCGGCCTCGCTTGAGCTACTTGAGTACTCGCAAGGTGTCATAGCTCGGCCTACGGCCTCGCTTAAGTGACTTGGGAACTCGCAAGGTGCCGTCGCTCGGCCTTCGGCCTCGCTCCGACACCTTGCTCGTAAATATGTATGAGAAGTTTAAAAAAAAACAAATTCCAAAAACTTTCCTCATAAATGGAATCAGAGTCCTTGAAAACCCCCATATCTTAAATTTCAACGCAATCGGACCAATATTAGATTTGATCCCTTCTTTGAATCCTCAGGGATCATATGGAATAACCGTCGCTCGGCCTACGGCCTCGCTCCGGTATGAAGAGACTCGCAAGGTGTCGTCGCTCGGCCTCCGGCCTCGCTCCGACACCTTGCTCGTTTGAACCCCACTTTGAACCCTTCAGAAAAAATCTCAAGAACCGTCGCTCGGCCTTCGGCCTCGCTCCGGTGCGAAGGGGAGACTCGCAAGGTGCCGTCGTTCGGCCTTCGGCCTCACTCCGCCACCTTGCTCGTAAGTTTGTATGGGAGCTATTAAAAAAAAAAAGAAATTCCAAGATTTTTTTTCAGAACTGAATTAAGCGACCCCAAAAACCCCCAGAGCCAAAATTTCATCCCCCTCGGACTATTTTGAAATTTGATCCCCGACTTGAACCCCCAGGGGATCAATCAGACCATTTTAGGTTGGTAGCGCTTACCATCCCCTATGACATTTGGTCAAACACTAATTAAAAAAAGTTTACCGTTCCGAAGTTATTAACGGTCAAACTTTGTATGGGATCGATGTTTTTTTGTTTGTGACCCCAATTTTTTTTTAATTTTTTGGGAGGGACTCATGGTTCCCAACAACTTTTGTTCAAAAAGAGGGGTTCCAAGTGTTATAGTTAAGCCAGGACGTTGGGGTACTCCAGGGTCTGTTCCACTTTTGCAACTTTTCGGATTTTTCCCTAGGTCACATAACGCTTCCCTATACAGTCGCTCCACTCCTCACCCCCCCACAAAACTCCTTCTGGGAGAACAATTATGTCAATCAGTGAGTGAGTCAGTCAGTCAATGGTAGTTTAGCTTTATATAATATAGACTAGTATTTGCGTGGCTGCGCGGGCCGCATGCGGCCCGCGTTTATATCCTTTTACCTATAGGGTTGGGACTGTGCATTTAATTTGCAGTAGTAATCTTTAAAACTTTGAAATTGATTAAGAAATGTTGTAGATTTCTCCAATTCAGTCTGGAGTTGGGTGGAGAGTGAAATTCAAAAATTTTAAATTTGGATTCTGTGAGAGAAATTTAAATTCAGTTCAAAATTGGTAGATAAATTCAGTTTAAAATAAAGACAAACTTTCAAGTCCAGTCGAAAAGTGGGTAAAACTTAGCAAAGAAATATTTTTTGTATGAAGTTCTATGTTGCATTGTATGATCGTCAACAGGGCAATGAAGCTCGGCCTGCGGCCTCGCTTAAGCACCCACGATAACCGAACAGTATATAACTTTTGTTTGATTTATTGTCGGGCACTGAAGTTCGGCCTCCGGCCTCACTTCAATGCCCTCAGGACTCGCAAAGTGCCATAGCTCGGCCTTCGGCCTCACTATGACACCTTGCTCGTCAAACTTTAGCTCGGCCTACGGCCTCGCTTTAGTTACTTGAGAACTCGCAAGGTGCCGTCGTTCGGCCTTCGGCCTCACTCCGACACCTTGCTCGTAAATATGTATTAGAGGTTTAAAAAAAAAAGAAATTCCAAAAACTTTCATCAGAAATGAAATCAGAGTCCTTGAAAACCCCCAGATCTTAAATTTCATCGCAATCGCACCAATATAAAATTTGATCCCTTCTTTGAATCCTCAGGGATCATAATGAATAATCGTCGCTCGGCCTACGGCCTCGCTCCGGTATGTAGAGACTCGCAAGGTGTCGTCGCTCGGCCTCCGGCCTCGCTCCAACACCTTGCTCGTTTGAACCCCACTTTGAACCCTTCAGAAAAAATCTCAAGAACCGTCGCTCGGCCTTCGGCCTCGCTCCGGTGCGATGGGGGACTCGCAAGGTGCCGTCGTTCGGCCTTCGGCCTCACTCCGCCACCTTGCTCGTAAGTTTGTATGGGAGCTATTAAAAAAAAAAAGAAATTCAAAATTTTTTTTTCAGAACTTAATTCAGCGACCCCAAAAACCCCCAGAGCCAAAATTTCATCCCCCTCGGACCATTTTGAAATTTGATCCCCGACTTGAACCCCCAGGGGATCAATCAGACAAATTTAGGTTGGTAGCGCTTACGATTCCCTATGACATTTGGTCGAACACTAATTAAAAAAAGTTTACCGTTCCGAAGTTATTAAGGGTCAAACTTTGTATGGGATCGATGTTTTTTTGTTTGTGACCCCAATTTTTTTTTAATTTTTTGGGAGGGACTCATGGTTCCCAACAACTTTTGTTCGAAAAGAGGGGTTCCCAGTGTTATAGTTTAGCCAGGACGTTGGGGTACTCCAGGGTCTGTTCCACTTTTGCAACTTTTCGGATTTTTCCCTAGGTCACATAACGCTCCCCTATCCAGGAGTACCACTCTTCACCCCCCCACAAAACTCCTTCTGGGAGAACAATTATGTCAATGAGTCAGTCAGTGAGTCAATGGTAGTTTAGCTTTATATAATATAGACTAGTATTTGCGTGGCTGCGCGGGCCGCATGCGGCCCGCGTTTATATCCTTTTACCTATAGGGTTGGGACAAACATTCACACTGCAGTTATTTTCTTTAAAACTTTGAAATTGATTAAGAAGGTAGGTAGATATCTCCAATTCAGTCTGGAGTTGGGTGGAGATAGAAATTCAAAAATTTTAAATTTGGATTCCGTGAGAAAAATTTAAATTCAGTTCAAAGAAGGTAGATAAATTTAGTTCAGTTGAAAAATAAGTCAAACTTTCAAGTCCAGTCGAAAAGTGGGTAAAACTTACCAAAGAAATATTTTTTGTATGAAATTGTATGTTGCATTGTATGATCGTCAACAGGGCAATGAAGCTCGGCCTGCGGCCTCGCTTCAGCACCCACGATAACCGAACAATATATAACTTTTGTATGATTTATTGTCGGGCACTGAAGTTCGGCCTCCGGCCTCACTTCAATGCCCTCCGGACTCGCAAAGTGCCATAGCTCGGCCTTCGGCCTCACTATGACACCTTGCTCGTCGACAATTAGCTCGGCCTACGGCCTCGCTTTAAATACTCGAGAACTCGCAAGGTGTCATAGCTCGGCCTCCGGCCTCACTATGACACCTTGCTCGTCAACCGTTAGCTCGGCCTTCGGCCTCGCTTTAGTTACTTGGGAACTCGCAAGGTGCCATAGCTCGGCCTTCGGCCTCACTATGACACCTTGCTCGTTAACGGTTAGCTCGGCCTACGGCCTCGCTTTAGTTACTTGAGTAATCGCAAGGTGTCATAGCTCGGCCTCCGGCCTCGCTATGACACCTTGCTCGTCAAACGTTAGCTCGGCCTGCGGCCTCGCTTTAGTGTCTTAGGAACTCGCATGGTGCCGTCGTTCGGCCTTCGGCCTCACTCCGACACCTTGCTCGTAAATATGTATGAGAGGTTTTAAAAAAAAAAAGAAATTCCAAAAACTTTCATCAGAAATGAAATCAGAGTCCTTGAAAACCCCCAGATCTTAAATTTCATCGCAATCGGACCAATATAAAATTTGATCCCTTCTTTGAATCCTCAGGGATCATATGGAATAACCGTCGCTCGGCCTACGGCCTCGCTCTGGTATGATAAGACTCGCAAGGTGCCGTCGCTCGGCCTCCGGCCTCGCTCCGACACCTTGCTCGTTTGAACCCCACTTTGAACCCTTCAGAAAAAATCTCAAGAACCGTCGCTCGGCCTTCGGCCTCGCTCCGGTGCGAAGGGGAGACTCGCAAGGTGCCGTCGCTCGGCCTTCGGCCTCACTCCGACACCTTGCTCGTTTGAACCCCACTTTGAACCCATCAGAAAAAATCTCAAGAACCGTCGCTCGGCCTTCGGCCTCGCTCCGGTGCGAAGGGGAGACTCGCAAGGTGCCGTCGTTCGGCCTTCGGCCTCGCTCCGACACCTTGCTCGTTTGAACCCCACTTTAAACCCTTCAGAAAAAATCTCAAGAACCGTCGCTCGGCCTTCGGCCTCGCTCCGGTGCGATGGGGGACTCGCAAGGTGCCGTCGTTCGGCCTTCGGCCTCACTCCGCCACCTTGCTCGTAAGTTTGTATGGGAGCTATTAAAAAAAAAAAGAAATTCCAAAATTTTTTTTCAGAAATGAATTCAGGGACCCCAAAAACCCCCGGAGCCAAAATTTCGTCCCGCTCGGACCATTTTGAAATTTGATCCCCGACTTGAACCCCCAGGGGATCAATCAGACTATTTTAGGTTGGTAGCGCTTACCATTCCCTATGACATTTGGTCGAACACTAATTAAAAAAAGTTTACCGTTCCGAAGTTATTAACGGTCAAACTTTGTATGGGATCGATGTTTTTTTGTTTGTGACCCCGATTTTTTTTTTATTTTTTGGGAGGGGCTCATGGTTCTTAACAACCTTTGTTCGAACCCCACCCCCCTAAACCCTACCATTTTTGCAGGACGTTGAGGTACTCCAAGGTCTTTTCCACTTTTGCAACTTTTCGGATTTTTCCCTAGGTCACATACCCCTCCCCTATCCAGGAGTACTACTCGCCAACCCCCCACAAAACTCCTTCTGGGAGAACAATTATGTCAATGAGTCAGTCAGTCAGTCAATGGTAGTTCAGCTTTATATAATATAGAATAGAAATAGAAATATAGAAATAGAAAATAGAAGATAAATAGAAGATAAATAATAGCTTTAAATAATAGCTCGGCCTCCGGCCTCACTATGTCACCTTGCTCGTCAAACGTTAGCTCGGCCTGCGGCCTCGCTTTAGTGACTTAGGAACTCGCATGGTGCCGTCGTTCGGCCTTCGGCCTCACTCCGACCCCTTGCTCGTAAATATGTATGAGAGGTTTAAAAAAAAAAAAATTCCAAAAACTTTCCTCAGAAATGGAATCAGAGTCCTTGAAAACCCCCAGATCTTAAATTACATCGCAATCGGACCAATATAACTTTTGATCCCTTCTTTGAATCCTCGGGGATCATATGGAATAACCGTCGCTCGGCCTACGGCCTCGCTCCGGTATGATGAGACTCGCAAGGTGCCGTCGCTCGGCCTCCGGCCTCGCTCCGACACCTTGCTCGTTTGAACCCCACTTTGAACCCTTCAGAAAAAATCTCAGGAACCGTCGCTCGGCCTTCGGCCTCGCTCCGTTGCGATGGGAGACTCGCAAGGTGCCGTCGTTCGGCCTTCGGCCTCACTCCGCCACCTTGCTCGTAAGTTTGTATGGGAGCTATTAAAAAAAAAAAGAAATTCCAAAATTTTTTTTCAGAACTGAATTCAGCGACCCCAAAAACCCCCAGAGCCAAAATTTCATTCCGCTCGGACCATTTTGAAATTTGATCCCCGACATGAACCCCCAGGGGATCAATCAGACCATTTTAGGTTGGTAGCGCTTACCATCCCCTATGACATTTGGTCGAACACAAATTAAAAAAAGTTTACCGTTCCGAAGTTATTAAGGGTCAAACTTTGTATGGGATCGATGTTTTTTTGTTTGTGACCCCAATTTTTTTTTTATTTTTTGGGAGGGGCTCATGGTCCTTAACAACCTTTGTTCGAACCCCACCCCCCTAAACCCTACCATTTTTGCAGGACGTTGGGGTACTCCAAGGTCTGTTCCACTTTTGCAACTTTTCGGATTTTTCCCTAGGTCACATAACGCTCCTCTATCCAGGAGTACCACTCTTCAACCCCCCACAAAACTCCTTCTGGGAGAACAATTCTGTCAATCAGTCAATCAATGGTAGTTCAGCTTTATATAATATAGACTAGTATTTGCGTGGCTGCGCGGGCCGCATGCGGCCCGCGTTTATATCCTTTAACCTGTTGGGGTAGGACAGTGCATTTAATTTGCAGTTTTATTCTTTAAAACTTTGAAATTGATTAAGAAATGTTGTAGATTTCTCCAATTCAGTCTGGAGTTGGGTGGAGATTGAAATTCAAAAATTTTAAATTTGGATTCTGTGAGAGAAATTTAAATTCAGTTCAAATTAGGTAAAAATATTTAATTCAGTCGAAAAAATAAGTCAAACTTTCAAGTCCAGTCGAAAAGTAGGTAAAACTTACCAAAGAAATATTTTTTGTATGTAATTGTATGTTGCATTGTATGTTCGTCAGCAGGGCAACGAAGCTCGGCCTGCGGCCTCGCTTCAGCACCCACGATAACCGAACAGTATATAACTTTTGTATGATTTATTGTCGGGCACTGAAGTTCGGCCTCCGGCCTCACTTCAATGCCCTCAGGACTTGCAAAGTGCCATAGCTCGGCCTCCGGCCTCGCTATGACACCTTGCTCGTCAAACGTTAGCTCGGCCTACGGCCTCGCTTTAGTGACTTAGGAACTCGCAAGGTGTCATAGATCGGCCTTCGGCCTCACTATGACACCTTGCTCGTCAAACGATAGCTCGGCCTACGGCCTCGCTTTAGTTACTTGAGAACTCGCAAGGTGCCGTCGCTCGGCCTTCGGCCTCACTCCGACACCTTGCTCGTAATTATGTATGAGAGATTTAAAAAAAAAGAAATTCCAAAAACTTTCCTCAGAAATGGAATCAGAGTCCTTGAAAACCCCCAGATCTTAAATTTCATCGCAATCGCACCAATATAAAATTTGATCCCTTCTTTGAATCCTCAGGGATCATAATGAATAACCGTCGCTCGGCCTACGGCCTCGCTCCGGTATGTAGAGACTCGCAAGGTGTCGTCGCTCGGCCTCCGGCCTCGCTCCAACACCTTGCTCGTTTGAACCCTACTTTGAACCCTTCAGAAAAATCTCAAGAACCGTCGCTCGGCCTTCGGCCTCGCTCCGGTGCGATGGGGGACTCGCAAGGTGCCGTCGTTCGGCCTTCGGCCTCACTCCGCCACCTTGCTGGTAAGTTTGTATGGCGGCTATTAAAAAAAAAAAGAAATTCCAAAAACTTTTTTCAGAAATGAAATAAGCGACCCCAAAAACCCCCGGAGCCAAAATTTCATCCCCCTCGGACCATTTTGAAATTTGATCCCCGACTTGAACCCCCAGGGGATCAATCAGACCATTTTAGGTTGGTAGCGCTTACCATCCCCTATGACATTTGGTCGAACACTAATTAAAAAAATTTTACCGTTCTGAAGTTATTAAGGGTCAAACTTTGTATAGGATTGATGTTTTTTTGTCTGTGACACCCATTTTTTTTTAATTTTTTGGGAGGGACTCATTGTCCTTAACAACCTTTGTTCGAACCCCACCCCCCTAAACCCTACCATTTTTGCAGGACGTTGGGGTACTCCAGGGTCTGTTCCACTTTTGCAACTTTTCGGATTTTTCCCTTGGTCCCATAACCTTCCTCTATACAGTCGCTCCACTCCTCACCCCCCCACAAAACTCCTTCTGGGAGAACAATTATGTCAATCAGTGAGTGAGTCAGTCAGTCAATGGTAGTTTAGCTTTATATAATATAGACTAGTATTTGCGTGGCTGCGCGGGCCGCATGCGGCCCGCGTTTATATCCTTTTACCTATAGGATTAGGTCAAGCATTTTAGTTGCAGTTGCTTTCTTTAAAACTTTGAAATTGATTAAGAAGGTAGGTAGATATCTCCAATTCAGTCTGGAGTTGGGTGGAGATAGATATTCAAAAATTTTAAATTTGGATTCTGTCAGAGAAATTTAAATTCAGTTCAAAGTAGGTAGATAAATTAAATTCAGTTGAAAAATTAAGTCAAACTTTCAAGTCCAGTCGAAAAGTGGGTAAAACTTACCAAAGAAATATTTTTTGTATGAAATTGTATGTTGCATTGTATGATCGTCAACAGGGCAATGAAGCTCGGCCTGCGGCCTCGCTTCAGCACCCACGATAACCGAACAGTATATAACTTTTGTATGATTTATTGTCGGGCACTGAAGTTCGGCCTCCGGCCTCACTTCAATGCTCTCCGGACTCGCAAAGTGCCATAGCTCGGCCTTCGGCCTCACTATGACACCTTGCTCGTCAAACATTAGCTCGGCCTCCGGCCTCACTATGACACCTTGCTCGTCAAAAGTTTGCTCGGCCTACGGCCTCGCTTTAGTTACTTGAGAACTCGCAAGGTGTCATAGCTCGGCCTCCGGCCTCGCTATGACACCTTGCTCGTCAAACGTTAGCTCGGCCTGCGGCCTCGCTTTAGTGACTTAGGAACTCGCATGGTGCCGTCGTTCGGCCTTCGGCCTCACTCCGACACCTTGCTCGTAAATATGTATGAGAGATTTAAAAAAAAAAAGGAATTCCAAAAACTTTCATCAGAAATGAAATCAGAGTCCTTGAAAACCCCCAGATCTTAAATTTCATCGCAATCGGACCAATATAAAATTTGATCCCTTCTTTGAATCCTCAGGGATCATAATGAATAACCGTCGCTCGGCCTACGGCTTCGCTCCGGTATGAAGAGACTCGCAAGGTGCCGTCGCTCGGCCTCCGGCCTCGCTCCGACACCTTGCTCGTTTGAACCCCACTTTGAACCCTTCAGAAAAAATCTCAAAAACCGGTGCTCGGCCTTCGGCCTCGCTTCGGTGTGATGGGAGACTCGCAAGGTGCCGTCGTTCGGCCTTCGGCCTCACTCCGCCACCTTGCTCGTAAGTTTGTATGGGAGCTATAAAAAAAAAAGGAAATTCCAAAATTTTTTTTCAGAAATGAAATCAGCGACCCCCAAAACCCCAGGAGCCAAAATTTCATCCCGTTCAGACCATTTTAAAATTTGATCCCCGACTTGAACCCCCAGGGGATCAATCAGACCATTTTAGGTTGGTAGCGCTTACCATCCCCTATGACATTTGGACGAACACAAATTAAAAAAAGTTTACCGTTCCGAAGTTATTAACGGTCAAACTTTGTATGGGATCGCCGTTTTTTTGTCTGTGACACCCATTTTTTTTTAATTTTTTGGGAGGGGCTCATGGTCCCTAACAACCTTTGTTCGAACCCCACCCCCCTAAACCCTACCGTTTTTGCAGGACGTTGGGGTACTCTAGGGTCCATTCCACTTTTGCAACTTTTCGGATTTTTCCCTAGGTCCCATACCGCTCCTCTATACAGTCGCTCCACTCGCCAACCCCCCACAAAACTCCTTCTGGGAGAACAATTCTGTCAATGAGTCAGTCAGTCAGTCAATGGTAGTTCAGCTTTATATAATATAGAAAGAAAGAAAGAAAGAAAGAATATAGAATATAGATAGATACCCATTTTTGTTATAAAATTATTATAAATTATAGCTTGATTTCTTTCGATGTTTAAAAACGATTTGCTGTTATTATCTCAAGCGTGACTCTATCTATTTTTTACTGAGTAAAGTATAATCTTCAAAATATAGTTTGCTACAGCACCATTTACCAACTGGTTTTTAAATTATTTATCACGAACATATGTAACTCATTTAGAATATAATGTTTTTTTTTGGGTTGTTGAGATTCGAGACAGCAAAGATAAATATAGAAAGCTTGTGGCTGATGTCAACTTTTGCAAAAATAGTTTGTCACGAAAGTTCTCCGTTCGCCTGACTACTATTATAATTAATATAAAATAACATAATAATCAAATCGTATTTTCTTAAGTCACGATCACAATCAATAAAATACAACAAAACAAACTCTTCATTCATCCGACCCTAATTTATTATATTACACTCGATCTATTTCATGAAAATTCATTGTATCCTGTAAACAAATTACTCGTCGTCGATAAATTAGTCGATATTAATCGTCGTCCCATCACTATTGCGAGTGATTTATGGTGGCGCCCTCTGTGAAGGCGAATTTAAACGCGCGTTTTACAACTAATTACTGCGTGCCGGTTGATTTATGCTGTTATATATTTTATTGGTTAGGGTAATTAGTTTTCTTACGGTTTAAGATAAACAATTGAATTTGTGTAACGGAACGGAAGCCGTATTTGAACCCTGGTAATACGCAGAGTTTGAAGCACTAGTCACTTCAAAAAAATATCCAGTTACTTTAATTAAAACTCAAACGAGAGAGATCTAATTTCCATGGTTACTACTCGTACTCAAAGCCACCGTAAAAATAAACGAGTTAATAAATGCCTTCCGTTAGTTTTAAAATTGTCTTAAATTGTTTCTTATTTATTTAACAAATTAACCCAAAAGTCGAGTCTTCAGTCTGCAACTTTATTAAAAGAACCAAGCGCAGTCACTAAATAAACCGGAAAGCTAACTCCCAACTTAAATGTACTTACTTCTTAATTCTCTATAAAAAAACCCAGTGAGCTCAGACTGGCAAAAACTCCCCCCTCTCGCCAGTACCTCGTATTTAACCGACTTAACACAACTTATCGCTTTTTGCCGCTTTACCAGGGTAAGGGGGAACGTGTGGGGGTGTAAGTCGAGAAAAAATCGGGGTAATTTTCGATCCTGAACCGTCTCTTTAGCGTGTTGATTCTGTTACAGCGCCATTTTACGTGCGTTTTCATCGTTTTGGGTTAATCAAAAGCAACTACTACACGCAAAATGTTTGATCTTCGAGTTTTTACCAATGGGATTGGTATATTTCACTCTATTCACCTGTGAATTTGAATATGTGATCAAACTCAGCTTGTCTAAGTGCCACGCAATAAGATTAAGAGTAACAGAATTTTACGAGGAAATGTGTGGAAAACAGTATTTAAAATGCAACGCCTTAATTGAAGCAAGTTTGTAGCATCCAATCTCCTTTGTCGCAACGAACAAGTGAATGTGCTGATTGCATAACGCAATGGCGACAATTTGTCGCGTCGCGACTGTTTGCCAGCAACAGGGAACCTGTTGGATACAATCTGAAGTTGGCAATAAGACTTGGATGGAACGCTTTATTGCTTCTGCAAGCCTTGCATGTGAGTTTATCACAGGTAAAAAGAAAGACAAAAAATAGTACACGTAGTAGATGACAAAACGGTGTTTGCTTTCAGCAATGAGGTTTCAGCTGCTCTAAGTCATTATAAACTGCTTTAACTCAATGTTGTGCTATCGAAGTTAAGTAATTTGCGTAGGAACGTCAAAACCTACGTAGATCAGTTGAAGAGTCTATCGAAGTAAAGAATAGAGAACATAAATTTTGAGAAAAATGTTTTAATTTCTGATGAATTAAATATATGAGACCAGGTAAAAGTTATAAAACCAGAAACTTTAAAAACATATCAAATTCATCCAAGCGTCAGCGTTGCTGAGAAATTGAGAAGCATTTATAGAAAATAAGAAAATTAATAACTGCTTCCTTAAGTCGTTTAAAAATAAAGTCAATTGTAACACAGTCAGAAAGCTGTTAAAAGCAGATTAGAGGAATGGAGAGAGGACACTCGCCCGCGCCGGCCGGTACGTGGGTCCCCTAATTCGGTAACTTGGCCACATAAACTTTAAAGCTTGGGCCGCACGGCTTGCGGACATCACAAGTAACTACACTATAGGATTACTGAGCAGTGATTATGCTATTTCAATTGTGTCACAATGGTTTTATCTATCCTATATAAGTAGCCGAAGATTGCACATAGTTTTTTTTTTTTTGGAAAAATCAATTAGAGCTGGCCATGATAGTAAGAATCAGCATCAGGAGTGACTTAATCAGATTATATGCAGCGGCCAATATGCTGGCCTCATAGATAGGGCAGATGGTTTTAATTTCACGTCTGCCCCATTGTTGTGATCTCTGATGAGTGATGCAGTAGATTCCAGGGCTGATGAGAATATGCTCGCCTGATGGTTGCATGGAAGAGAACGCTTTAAGCTATAAGTCCGCCATTAAAAAAACTATTATTTTTGTATAAGCTTTTATTAAATATATTAAAAGAGCCTGAGCTACCGGTGAAGGAAAACACCGTGAGGAAACCATAGAATGGTGGTAGGACGTTTCCTATCGCTCGCCTGGCTAGCTATCACCCTCAAGTTGTAAAAATCTGTCGTCAAGCACCTAACGGTGTGTTCCGGCAGCCTTCCTTGAGAGCCAGTGTATTCCAGACTAGGCATGCTCTATCTAGGGCGACAGTGTCACTGACTTCCGTGGTCGTGCGAACTTGTGGTCAAATGCCTAGCTGTTCAGGATAAAAAATAAATAAAAATATACTCGTAATTGATGAAGTCAGGCGTTACTTTGCGGAAATCCATTAATAATAAGATGGTATATAAAGAATATTTAGTGTTTTTCCGCCTTGTCTTAATGTCAGCGTTAGAAATCGAAAAATATTTTTGTTTTATGGTGTGGTTCCTCCTCACCACCTCCACACCTCACCTTATTATTTCTCTTTCTCTCAGTATCCGACTTCCTCGACACGTGTTTCGCCTTAGTACAAGGCATCTCAAGGAAAGAGTCAACATCGCCTGAGAAGGAACCACATCATAAAAACAAAAATATTTTTCGATTTCTCACGCTGACAAGGTGGGTAAACTGGTTGCTTTAATTTTGATCTTTCAGCTAAGAACTAGTATATATATAATAGTATATAGATAGTAATACTCAGGGATAAAATAAGAAAATATTATGTTCTTGATCACAATGACAATCACGATTAAGGACATAAATATGTCATTTGTTAGAACCATCAAAATTAAAACAACATAGATACAACAAGATACGAGTAGGTTGGCTTTTTAAATAATATGATAAAATTACTTTTTCTCACAATCCTTAACAATTTACAAAATAAATCTGCGTAATATCCAAAACATGTCGTAAAATCGTACATAAAAAAATACGAGAATTGCGTTGTGATGCAATTCTCAAGTTTTTCTTCAAAACATCCCGTTCATCCCATGAACATTCCAAAAACACAAATAAACAACGAAAATTTCCCAACAATTAACATAAAATGCCGTAAAAACAGACCCCTTGGAGGCGTCAGCTGTAGATTAGTTTCTAAGCTTTAATTCTACCGCTTATAATGGATCTCGAAGAGTTTTGGAGTGTTTTAAAGCAGTTTCGACCGGTTTGGGGCGGTTTCAGCAGGTCCCGAACTGGATTGAGACTGGTTTTCAGTCGACGCGCGAAATGTTCGGAAGTTTCGTTCTAGGCTCGTAGAGTTGCGAGATTATCTTATCTTATCAAGTAAAGAACTATCTGCTGACGCAATGTTATGATATAATGTTTATTGTTTTTTACAGCTTTTAAAACACAATAGTAAAAGCATCATAATTATTTCATTTATCATAAAAATAACTTAAGTTCACTGACCACTATGTAGCTCAAATTACTTGAATTTCTATGGAGACCTATCGATATAAATTAATTGCTGCTTAAATTCAAATTATTACTTTTATTATTTACCATACATTCGTCGATTTCATTTATACTTTATTATTGCCTCTGTCAGGTTCGTAAACTATCGATAGTTTATCGATAATATCACATCTCTAGCCAGCAGTCCGTCTGTAGACAGCGACATGATATTCGAAAGTTGGTTGATAGTCGATAGATGCAGATTGAGCTATCGCTATGCGATTGGTTCGATGCTCCATTGGAGTTTCGAGTTTGAGTAGAAAGTTTGCACTCGTAATAAAATCAATTGAGTAAATTGAGGAGAATATTTCACCGAGCAAGTTCAGCGTATCCTATACTGATTCTTATTTGTAGTGAGGGCAATAAGTACTACACTGACGTACCGCTAAGGGTGTGGCGTGCCATTCCTCACTGTCATAATTTAACTCTAGCCACTCTAACTCTTTAAAGCACAGATAGCTTTGGGCTTACGGCATACCTGCTCCAGTTGTTGGGATATTGTATAATAGTAATGACAAGGATGAGTAACATTGCCCAGAAGTTGGTATATTGTTGTTTGGATTTCGACTTGGTTGTTCTCGTAGTCCTGTTCAGTGTCTTTAAGTCTTCTTTTGATGTGCAGTGAGACCTTCATTTCGCGTTTTTTAAAAACCAAAAAAAAAATTCAAATCGGCTCTCATAGTGCCTCCCTTCGGATAGTTACTCCTTACTCAACCTTTAACGTGCATTGCAGTGCTTTTCGACCAATCTGGGAAATAATCAAAAAAAAATATTCTGGCAAATTTAAAGCTCTCTCTTTTTATGAAGTCAGTTAAAATGTAATCGATCTAGAAATATGGCATAACCGTTCACGTCCTTCTATCGCCAGACCGCTCAGCTATCACTTGAACGTATGGATGTAGTACGTAACCGCGCACGTGTGCCGGATATTGCAGAAGACATCACTGCAACTGACGTCACACTGCTTCATCTTCCTGGTGACCGTGTCACCACATCATACATGTAATCATCTAGGAGGAAGAAAGAAAGACGTTTATTTAACTGCTTTTTTTATTTGAGGTTGATTTCTACAAGTTTCTTCCAAATGACAGAAATCGCACATTTCCTACCTTTTTGGCAAAAATACTTCCCCGGTCCTTTTTTGAACAGGCATGTTACTTGTTACACTGTAAAGGTTGTTGAAAACTTAGGCCAGTCGCTACGCGAGTACAAAAATGTTAACATGTACATTTGACGAAAAAAATGCCAGACTTGAAACAAAGGCATTTCGTTCGCTCGATGAAACTGGACGACACTGAATTATTTTCGTATTCAGCAATAAAACCTAAAACCAGTAAAAACCAGTCTAACGCTATCAAATACGTTCGTACGTACTAAAACAGCGTTCGGTCTGTGAGACCCATCCCATTCATTGTCGTCCGTTTAAGCTCGGTGCTCACTAATTATTCCGGTTACCGGTTACAGAACGCCGCGGACCGGTCGGGGTTGAATTAACCGGTATCAGTAGCGCCGAAGACTGATGGGGTCAAGTGGCTACTGATGTTTACTTACTTTGCTTACTTATCTAGTGAAGTCGAAATTAGTGCACGATATTTGTAAATTGCTGGCCATTGATTCTCGCGTGCACAGGCCGTAGTTTCCAACCAATCTTTACGAAACTTTATGCATATAGGTTCTAGGTTTTTTTA
Organism: Ligdia adustata; assembly: GCA_947049295.1. Taxonomy (NCBI): domain Eukaryota; kingdom Metazoa; phylum Arthropoda; class Insecta; order Lepidoptera; family Geometridae; genus Ligdia; species Ligdia adustata. Next base: position 7,663,332 of record OX346239.1, read on the forward strand.
TATTTTTTATTCGTTAGTGATTTGTTTTGGGAAGTATTTCTCTCGAAAGGATAAATTCTTGGCGAGCTTTTTTGCCTCTACAAAGATGATGAAATGTAAAGCGCTCAACGTCTTACCACAAAAAGGTTTGGACGTGCCGGTTAAGCAGATTTTAGCAGTTTCGGTTAATTTGTTAATACAAATCCACGGCTATCACTTGTTTAGAAATAACGAATGTATGACAACTAATCTTGACATTCGATCTCTAGTTTATATTTTTTGTAGGTGTTTACGTTTTTGTCATACCTTAGCAAAATAATAATGTTAACTATACGTTAAAATATGTTTGATGGTAAGACCGCCAGTATATAAAAAACCTTACACAAAACTCTTGAAAGTCAAATAGAAGGAAAGCTGGCGATTCTGCGAAAATGCTAATTTATATATAACACCTAACCAACCAATAGCTACCTTGTTCGGTATTCAGCTGCTATAAATCTTTAAGATACGCGCACTTCGTCGTTAGGGTCATTGTTCACTAGGACTAATCGGTTAAAAAAGCGGTATAAGCGATAGCATTATGAATCGATTTGGTGGATCCTTATTTTTTACAACCTTACAATCACAATATAGAATAATCAGAATGCGATGGTTTAAACTACTTAGAACGGCTATATGCGTTAATTTTTAGATTTATAAGAATATTTTTCACTGACATATTTCTTTTAGCACTAAAAGTGAATTAACTACGATAGGCAACAGTTGTTTAATCGAAATTGATTTTTGTTATTACATTTTTTTATTAAATAAACGCAGTAATATAATAATAAAAAGTAAAGTAATAATATTAAGTTATAATTAAATATGTTCAAGGTAAGAAAACACACAATTTTTTTCATTTCAATTCAACATTCAAACGTTTAACTTTAGGGTATAACTCTAACATTCAAATTGTAAATTTTTATCGATTTATCAATGAAATAAGACTTTTGTTGGCATTTACGCATCTTCATCTTCATGAAACTAAAAATATGATCAAATAAATATATTTTAAAAAGTGGAGTGCACTCGCGAAGAAATCAAGACGATGTGTTCTAATTTCTGTAGGAATAGCGGTATGCCGATATTACCGGTATATACCGGTACCAATTCTACGAGTTATTAATAGCCTCTCGGGCGTCGGTAATGAAAAGGCATTATTCAAGTTAAAAATGCGGATCGAGCTTTAACTAGTCGAAGGTTCACGTGGAAAATTCTCTTTTAATGTATTTGCAGTTCGTGACGACACTCCAGTGGTATTTGATGTGCATGTGCAATGTATTTGTGAGATAAAGTTCAGCCGTTTTAATGGAATCATTCATAAAAATTATAAAGTTACTAATAAATGTTATATTGGCTGTTTACTACGTTTAGTTGAGTTTTATGTATCGTAAAGGTTAGTCAAAAAGAAGACCTGTGCACGAGTAGTAACATCACGACAAATATACGTACTGATAGACAAAAACGATTGTGGCAGACTTGAGGCAAAGACGCTTCGTTTGTACAGTTATGATTAATGGAATATACTGTACTGTTCTGAATAATAGCTTTTTAAAATAAGTTTTTATAATAAGTACCGTGCACTTTCGCTTGTGAGCCCCTTGTCTCATAAGCGATAGGGCGCGGGTTCAAATCCAGGTTCAGGTATGATGAACCTCTGTTTTATTCATTCATGTGTATATTATAATTAATTACCACATGCTTAAATGCTAAAAGAAAACATCGCGAGGAAACCTGCTCGTCGCAGAAGGTTAATAGCTTTCGAAGATAAATGGAGACTCCAATTCGCAATTTGACCAGCGTGGTGGACCACCATGGCCTACATCCCCTTCCTAGGGGACCCCGAGACCCGAGCCCAGCTGTGAAACTTAACGTATAATATATTCTCATGTAGTCCAAAAATATCCTAGTATATTTAAGTTTGCATTGTGGAATAGCATAGTGACTAAAGCCTTTACTCAACAGTTGGATAAGAATAACTAGTAGAAAGAATGAATGATGACGCGTGCTCCGTGAAAGCATTCGTGTGAGCAAGACCTGACGTAGTTCTCCCCAGCTAGCGTTCCTTTATCTAAGATTAATGAGTATGTTCTATAAGAGTATAGCTGTTCGATCGAATTATATACGTGGGATATACTGAGGGGTTACATTAGATGTGGAATTGAGGTTGTTAATGTTTTGTGTGTACTGTACCTAATTAATTCTTACCTTTGGTATCAAAACTGAATATTGGTTATTTAAAGTAGAAATCTTATAGCTCCAAATAACAATCTAGCTATGACTTTGATTGCCTAGATTTGTATGGAGTAGACAAATGTATTTATCACATTAATTAATATTATAAAGGCGAAAGTTTATGTGTGTGTGTTTGTTACTCCTTTACGCTCAAATGGCTGCACGGATATTGATGAAATTTGGCACCAGGATAGCCTATGTTCTAGTTTAACACATACTGTTATACTTCATCCCGGCAAATTGCAGTATACCTGTGGGTAATTTTTCCTTGGGTACCATCGCAGGGTGCTCGTATGTATATAAAACCACTGTCGTTTTTTTCGTCCTTCGAGCAGGATTTGAACCGATGTCTTGATTTACAATCCACTATTATAGTTAACTTGGTCACTTTCTTTTTATTCATATTTTATAGACGTGTTTATGACCGTCTGATGTAAAGAAACGATGATGCAGCGTAAGACAATCATAACACGTAATAAGTAATAACACTAATGATGTGTAAGTATGTGGTAATGTCACTAGCATAATCTTTATTACAATAAAATAAGTCCAGTGTCTGCCCGTAATTACTATTCTACCTTAATCACCGTACATTATTATGGTTATAATTTCTATCATAATCCGGTATATTAGTTGGTACACTATAACATAATCCCGCGTTATGCCGGTGTTGCCGGTGTTGCCGGCGCGCTGACCTTCGCTTCCGTTTTGCGTATGTCCGTCCGCTTTCGAGATTTAATGTGCACATAACTAAGGCCATGGATTAACATAAATACAACGTTACATTTTGGAATATAAAAAGAAAGATTATCATATAAACATCATACCTAAATTATATCGTGACAGTAAACAAGTGGTTAGAAATGACTTCAAAAATCACGACTGCTAAATCTTTAAACCTGTGAATCATCCTTATTTTTTTTTTAAGTCCTCAGTGTCACTCTCACGACAAAGACGAATTTATTGACATCTCTCACACAAAAATACGATTAGCCGTTTAGGCTCTAGGGCATGCCAAAGAAATATATATACATACTCGAAAAACATGAAATCGGGTAAAAAACTCAAACTATTACATATTTAGCTCCTAAATAATAAAATTGAACACCGTGATTTTATGCGAGTAAATTTATAAAATATACTTTTTTTGGTAGTTGTTATTTAAATTTTATTACTATTTTTATTAAAAATTAAATTCCAAGATTCAATTCTAATAAAAGTATAATAATAAATCTAGGATAAAAACAGGGAAGAATTTAGGGAGCATTTATTTATAACATCTCCAAAGTCAGGCCAGGAATTTTGAGTTTCTCTCGTATTAAAATTATACACGAACATGACTTGATTGGCATAGGAATGCCCTTTTGGCTCTATATCCTCAATAGCTAAACATAGCCGACAACCCAGTAAATAATTTATGTAAGTAAAAGTAAGTAAGATGAAAGAATCTCTTGAACAGTATTTACCTGGTCTCCGAGTGGTTGTAATCACATAATTCCTTGTCCTCACTTTTAAACCTCAAGTTTTCCTCCCTCACGGTGAGATCAAAAGGTTTTCTTCGACGACAGATGCGGGAAAAAGGCAGATGGGAAAGTCCTGAAAAAAAAAACCGAGTAGAAACTAATAAAGCGCCTATATTTTTTTTAAAGTAATATACCCACAGATTCAGTTAGCAGGTTTTTTGTTGTTTTTTTTTACTAGTCGTTACTATCTCAGCATAATATTACATGGATATGCTGAAACCTTAGAGAGTTTTGTAAGTCTCCTAAAACTTCCTCACACGACCAATTCAAACATTTTGTCATACAACGTTGTAGAGAAACAGATGCACAGGGTTATTGGTTAGGGGTGTACTAAGTCGAATACTCATCCTAAGGAACAACTTTCAGTACCGGTCGAGAAAAAAAGCGGCTGTTTCATATATATTGTCGACGTCTTGTTTTTTCGTTTAGCTGCTGTTCCATACAAAATAGTCCTATAGTGAAAGTTGTTACTCAGGATGAGCATAGTGGCCTCTTTTCGGCTTAGTGTACGAAGTCGAAAAGAGGCCACTATGCTCATAAACAATAACCCTGTATATAGAATATATCTGAATGAATCTACTTACATCTGTTTCTCTATATTCTGCACGAGGAAGGTACGACTAAGTATGGAGAGCTTCGTTTAAAAACCTTGAGAGAGGTGCTTTTGAATTTTTCACGGTGCACAAAGCAAGTACTTCGATTGACCGAGCGAGCGAAGTGAAGTTAGGTTCAAGACTGACATGTTTTTCTTTCGTCTATCAGTTTTTATATATGTAAAACACAGTGTTCAGTAAGACTTAGGTATCACGCACGCCAAAGTCAACCACGCTGGTCAAATTTGTGTCGCGGCTTTTCACTTATTATACACTTCAAGTATGAATTAATTACCACAACTGCATGACGAAGGAAAAGGTCATCACGAACTATGATGGTTCTTGTAATATTTTTATTTTTATTTAGTGGCAGCACAGGATCGTAAGTTGTAGATCTTTTGCCCTGCTATATGATAGGATAAGTTAAAAATATATATGAAAGTATTGCCGCATTTTAAATGTGTTGATTACACATCGTTTTTAATACATATCAAAGCAATCTCATAAAATTAGCATCGTCCATAGTCTTAGTTTACACTTGACTTTCCATGTTTACAGCTGAACTTCTTAAGTTGAAAGCTCGAAAACGAACCTTTTTGTTGCAACTAAGCAACTAAGTTGAGAGGTAAGTGAAGAGTTTAACTTGGTATAATTTTATTACTTAACTGGACTAAGTTAAAGTGTGAAACTGGACAAGCTGCCCTAAGTAAATACTATGTAGCTTTAGGTATAGCTTTTAAAGTTTTTTACTACTTTTTAATGGGTACTAGGGAACTACTGAGTTCATTAATTAGTATATGTATTCAATCGACTTCAAATAAGGAGGAGATTTTATTATTTTAACTTTTTTGCTACCCGTTTTCTCAGAATCGGCTGGAAAATCATTTCTATTTTAACGGCCGTTTCTCCCATTGTGGTCCCAAATAAATAGAATTAAATTTATCCAAATTATTATCATTTTAACTAGTTGGAATGTTTATCAACTGGCTTTAAAAATGGATTAGGTTCTAGATATATTTTATTCATTTGCATTTTTTTAGATTATTTTATCCGTTTTCTCAGAGATGTCTGGACCTATTTGGAAAATAGTTTCTATTTTAACGGCTTTTTCTCCTATGTAATCCCATATACATGGAATTAAAAATAACCAAATTATTATTATTCCAATAACTAGTTTTGTCATAAAATAACATAAAAAAACTAGGTGCCAATTTGGTGTCGGCCGAATTGTAAAACGCTCTACAAAGTTACCGCCACTAAATTTCTACTCGTATTGTACTCATCCGATATGCCATTTCACTTGTCATGTTCTGTAGGTAAGTTAACACTATAATGTAGTAGTCTTATGGATGCTCTAAACAATTAGACATATCGTATGGCACAAAGGGAATGGGAGGTTTTGTGATAATAATATAATGCATTAGTAAATATGACATTATGAAATTGTTAATATTTCTTCACTAAAATTATATTCATCGTTTAGTTGGAGCGGCTCGCCCTACTCTGTCCAAATGACCTGGGACTGACGATCGGAATTATACGATTTAACATGTAGCGCTTATAAACTTAGAAATATAAAAAAAATACTTTTCACGCTCATCTGAGCGTGAGGACATCTGTCCTCAGTGGGATTTCTACTGTGTCGGTGATGCCATTCAACATCAAACACATACATCACATCATGACCATGCGTAGAAAAACTCGAGTTAACAAATTACTTATACAAAAATAAAATCTATAAACGAAATCCTAACCTTCAATTTTCCGACAGAACTTATAGAAGTAAGTAACTTAACACTCAGACCGGACACATATGGTGCCGGATTGGTCCGGCGATAATCCAATCGCGCGTCCCCATTTGAATTTCGATCCCCGTGTTCTAAATTCAAATCTCGCCCGGAACGGATCGCTCGCTAGTGCAACCGACCGGATTGTCTCGAAGCTTAGGGCTTGTTTACACGGAGTTAGTCAGGGAGCCGAGTTTGACTTTCAGCTTAAAGTTTGTTAGGTATTTTCTGAGCTAGTCGGGAATAGTTAGTGTGTTTTATCTCCTTCTCTGTTTTATTCGCAATGAAACGTTTTAAGATAATTCTGTATTTTTTCTTAGCTAGACGAGAAACAGTAACTAAATTCATTGTCCTCATGCATTACTCAAGCAATTTGAGTGGCATACGCATACCCGGGATCGATTCTAGCCAATGACATATACTAACAGGTGATTTTTACAGATGTGTGTGTAGAATGTTTGCACACATAAAAATTGTGCGAGATGTCGTTAGTTTATAACATCTGTATTTCCTATTACTTACTATGCTGTAAATGTACAACACATGCCGTCCCAATGCACTGCATAAATCACTGGTCATATTTCCGAACGAGCATACGTTTAATAACGTGCATTTGTTGTGTAGCGATATCGATACGTTCAAAAATTGGAATAGAATCTAAATATACGGCCGTATTTGGCGCCCAACGTGGAAATGTTTTTTACGATAAATTGAAACTGTTTTGCTTTATTGCAGTTTGTCTTTGTACTGAGACTATACCTTGATTAATATTGTTAACTATGATTCAATCTAATTATTGTACTTGTATATGTAATAAATAAAGTTATAATCAATAAATATATCATTTTGATAAAGACGTGCCCCTAATACCTAAAAACTGATCATCAAGCATTATATTTTTGTTACTTAGCTCGTCTACAACCGACTATATCCGGCAAAGTAATAGTCCTGTTACCAAACACCATTTAAAAACACTTCAAAAATTTAAACGCTCTTCGTAAACACTCTTTTTCAAAACATTTCTAATGCTACCCTCACTTTTATTGCTTTTCTAGAAGTTTTGAATACTCTTTAGGAGCGACTCGGGTAGCTTTTAGCTGAAATTGATTCTTAAATAGAGATAGTTAAAGCTCTAGAGAGTGGAGTTTAGGAAGTTTTAGCTCGTATATGCAACTTAGAAGCTTTATCTTGTTTATCTTATTTGTAAGGTTGTTGCCGGCCATTTTGAATTGATCTACTTGAGTGCAGTCTAATATGTAGATAATTGTTTGTTGGTTGCCACGATTGGTTTATTATGTGACCTGCTTAGAATTTTTTTTATATCCAATATTTTAGTAGCTTTGCACTAAATCATTTAACCGATTTATGGATAAACCTGACGTCAAATAGTTTATTTCCATCTTTATGTTTGGCAAATTGCACTTCAATATCCTTAGGGCCTCTTCTGCTCTGGGGCTCTTTTTTTGGAACCGTTCGGGTTAACTCATCACTCCCTAATGATGTCCCTAATTTGCAAAAACCGTATTCTTGAAAATACATAAACTTCGCTAACAATACGAATGATCTGAATTCACTGATAATATACATATGAAGTTTGACAGATGGTACCGCGAGCAGGTAGGATTTCCCGTTCTTCCGATTCCTCACTACCATGAACACGTTGTCAAGAGTGAACGATTAATATGAATCCGTTATTCCTGTATATATTATTTTTTTAAATTATATTTGCGTTAGCGAGATTAACTGTTCGAAATATCTCTACGAAAGTTTTGACTCCCACTGCTTCATGTTCCACCTCGATATTAATCGAATGTCAAACGGTCACGCATCGTCGGACGAAATTGTTTCGCGCGGCGTCCGCCGCGAGCGCTGCGATCGGCGTTTCCCGCGTGACGTCATAGTCTCGGTAATTACCCGTCATGTTTGGTTATTAATCGAGCACTCGGAAACTGCGTTTAAAGCGGGACTATAGTAATTGAATTTTGTTGGACAGCGGCTATTTTTGTTGACCTACTGCTATAAGGAACAGGTGTGTTTTTACCTGGCTGCGGTTATGTTTTTTGACTATATGTATGTATGTTTCTTTAGTACTCCTTAGTACCTAAACGGCTTGTCGTATTTTTATGTGAGCGGTTTCTATATATTTGTCTTCACCTGCAGATGGTCATAGCTGAATCTTCGTTCAAGAGTGAGAAAAAATAATTTTATTTTAAATATATTTAAGTAGGTTATAACTATATTTTTAATTTGATTTATCGTGATTGTTTTTTCTTATTAGTAATTTCTAGTTTTAAAACTTAACTTTAAATTATATAACATGTCAAATCCAACTAGACAATTATAGTCAAAACTTACAAAGTGATTAAGAAATTAAATTAGGTAATTATATAATAACTTTATTAAATTCTACTGACATTATTGTAAATTATTTTGGAAGAATAAATTATATCAGTAATTTATCAATAGTAAATAATCCTGTAAAAAATTGAATTTAAGTGAATTGTAAAATTTTTGACATCGATACAAAATTTATTAAATTAATATGAAATATTGTAATGTGTCTTGCCTAATATAAAATTAGTGTTTATAAGGCCAATAAATAATTTCATTTCATTTCATAGCTACATCCCGCAATTTCACTTGTTGAGATACGTGGTTCTAAAGTTCTTGCAGTTGGGTTATTTTAAGGTCACTTTTAACCACTTGTCTTGTGTATTTGGTATGCGATTATACTGTGACAATAATAATGTGTGCAGTGTTCAAATGGAAAAGGTTGTGTTACCTTGATATTTAGATGGGATTTGAATCAGGATTTTGTTGGCATTATGTAAAGGCTTTGAATAAAATTACAATATATTTTCGTTATTTGTTCTATGTTGCAGTAGGTGAAATTACTATTTAGTGATTATGGTAAAGAAAAACATTGTGAGTATCTAATATTTTCGGTAATCGGTATAAATATTATTGCTTCTAAAGTCAGAGCTGTTAAGCATCTCTGTCAATCAACATCAAGCAAGCTTTATCAAATGCAGTGTCAGTCAGTCTATTCGTTTCGTGTACAAAAGCGCAATTTTTCAAACCATAACCTAAATTGAGCAGTAAATCAAGCAACAGCTAGTCATAACAAGTCCCATAATAGCGGAACTAGTCGGCCGTTACTCAAAAGTTCTGGAAAATGCCTGAAATTTATAGTCAGTAAAATGTATCGATGCACGGATATGTCAGTATTACAATTGGGCGCCAATTTGTCGCTTGCGTAGATTTTTTATTTTTACAGATAGCTATCTGCTGACGTTTTTTTTTTGCAATATCTTGAGAACATCTTAACCGATGTTTTCTTTGTCATATTTTTTTTATTTAATGTTGTACATCTCTGTCAGTTTTTTTTGAAAACGGCTGGTGAATGGTACCATAGTAAATGACTATCAGTTTTTTGCAAAAATAATCAAAATCACTATTTCCATTTTAGAATTCGTAGGAATGATGTTCAATATTGTCATCAAATTAGTCAAAAATCCCATATATCCCTGAGGAGAACTATATCATCTATACAATCACGCATGCTGACAAATATCCAAATTGTTTGGCATAATTTAAGCAACGACGCTTCGCTGCCAGGTCAATCTGCTACATCTACAGGTTTGTATTAGAATTTTTATTTCTACAATGCACATTTCTCTACGTTATTCCTTAATGCCGACATCGACGGTACGTTCGGCATATGCAAAATAAAATATAAAGAAATACATTCTTTTCTCCTTTGTAGTCATTCTCTGAGAGCTAGTCTAGTATTCTGTTGGAAGATTGCAAATCCGATTAGCAGAAAATACTCAAGCTCAAGAGCATAAAATGTGTATATGTGTTCTGTATAGTTTCTAGAAAAGACTATGGTTTATTTGTGAGAAAAACAATAAATGCAATAGAAAAAATTAAGTTGTAGTAGTTTAGCATGATGCTGGTTGGAAAAAAACTTTGCTGATCTTCCGTTGGAGCCGACGGGTAAAGTCACGCAACGCAGGTAGAGCAAGTATGTTTGCTATGAAACAAAATTTTAGTTGTCTTGCCTTGACTTTCTCTACAAAAAGGGCAAGTTTGTTACGGCGCCGTTTTTGTGGATTTAAATAATTGTTGGCGTAGTAAGCATCATAAATAAATAAAATCTTAAATATTAATACTGATAAAATTGTGAATATGATTGAAAAGAATAGCATTCAAGAGTCAAGAGGTATCGTATAGTTGTGCTCGCGCGGTCAACTGTTCACTGAATCATTAATTTGCAATTGTTGAACACAGTTGAAAAAAGTAAGATATAACCTATAAACGAACACAATCACAGCAACGAAAATGTACCTAAGTAAATAAGTCTTTATTGTTTAGTTCTCTACGGACCATAAGCTTCACGAAAGCCCAGCTTACTCTCCATAAGACTCGTATGCTAGAGACTCTAGGATTAGACTTTGTGGTATCTAGATTCAGTGTGATTGTTTCTAATTCTTACTACAGTTCACCGTCGTCGAAAGATTTTACTCTCGTTCAGTTTGTAAAGGTCCGAGCAACCGTCTACGAATTCACTTAACTACTTTTATGTATTACTACTACTTATACTCGTGCCAAGTGGTTTAGATGAGTAGCGCTCTCAATGTTTGCTATCGTCAGGCAACTATAGTTTATTTTGTTTAAAAAGACGGGTTTTCACGCGTACCTCATTGTTGGAAAAGTCCAACTATAGTTTCGTTAACGTTCGGTGAACTTCATCAGGGACGTTATGAGTCGTTCGTATGTTCAACGATGATACGTCTCGCACTGCGCTCGGCCGCTCGTCGCGCGCGCGATGACATCGTCGGCCGCAGGGGTGGAGGTGGGGGGTTGGTAGACAGTACTGCTCCGTCGGCTTGACTTTGAGTTCGTCGCTGCAAGAGAGACGCTGGGTTCCCCCAGGAATACTCCAGCACGCATAGCTCACTAAATCCCTCCCGTCCCTGATGAAGTTCACTGAATGTAAACGAAACTAATGTTGGACCTTTTCAACAAACAGTTACTCGTGAAAACCCGTCTTCTTAAACAAAATTAATAAAACACGCGTTAGTCTTCTAAATAAAACTAAAATGTATATGTAGCAATCGTTGGAAACGAGTGGAATCAGTTTCGCTGCATATGATTGGGCGCCAGAGCCTGGTATCTCGCCTTACAACGTAGGTATCTATAAAACGCAAACAACGTCAAATGCGGGAAACGATACATAAATGTATGGGAAGTATGATGTTCTCGTCCCTCCGTCTGTCGTCTTTATTTCGGTAATGACTAGTCTTGCAGCGCACTTTTTCTGCCTTAAATAGTTGTGATATCGAATGTAAACCAAGTCGGTTAATTCAGTATCCGTTTATCTATGGAAGATACTTTCAACTAATTTGTCATAAATTAATTACTCGGCTTGTATGCTAACAACATTTTAAAGTAACTGTATCAATATTACAAATATTTGTTTCTTTTATAAATGTAGTGACTTGGTAAACTCGACTGCCGTGCCCCCAGATACCTACCTTGAGTCAATGACCTTGAGTCGAATGACATTTCTCAGTCACGGTCTAACTAGAGCAAAGAGGCAGCATAGTGCTCGATGCATAAAATCTGTGATTATCTAAGGTAAAAGTATAATAAAGAAGGTTTTTAAAGCTAAATATTATTACGTCTGTTGTATAATGCTACCAACGGGCCTTTTATTTCTCGTATGTAAATTTTATACCGTTATTTATGTTCATTTTTTTGTTCACAGGTACGTTGCTGTTCGTCATTTGATTAAAATATGTCATGGTCACCGTCAGTGAGTTATATTCAAATTAAGTTTATTTCTTGAAATGTGATGTCAAACTGCTGATTCTTACATTCTTCTTGACTTGTCAAAAGATCTGTCATAATTTCGACTTCAAAAGATCCCTTTAGGCCGCCATCGCAAATGCGTTTCACAACTAGTTGCCTACGAGGATCTTGTAGTCCAACTAGTTGTGGTAAAAGAATATTTATTCTAGTTACGCAACCAGTATACTGTTATTCTGAGCACCTAATGAATGTCTTTGTCTTAACAATTATATTTATCTCTGAAAGCTAGTGACACGTAATTGAGCAAAATAACTACAAGGCAAGGACCTAAACCGAGACTTGAATAATCATAATCATTTATTTCTCTATATAAGTACATACAATATAGTATATAAATTTAATTACATTAATTCATTTTATAAAATAATATGTATCGAAATACTCATCACAATGTGCACAGCACCTACACTAAGTAGCCTTGTGCAGTAGGTGCTGCTTCTCGTGAGGACTTCAACAATCTGTTCATAGGAGTGAATGAATGATTTTATGATTAGAAACTGCTAAACTAGTTTACTTACCATCAATTAATTACAAGTAATGAAATTCAACTTGTATTTTATTTGATAAATTAATTGAAGTACTGTTCATAAAAGTTCTTATAGCGTCATATTAGATAATATGTGAAAAAATCCTTATAAGAAAAATTTGATAATATTCATGTGTGTGGTGTGATGTGTGTGGTGTGGTGTGTGTGTGTGTGAGCGAGTGTGAGAGTGCGTGTGTGTGTATATGTGTGTTGTAATATTGGTCATATCTTTGTTTTATAGCTGTCGCACTTGATGAAGAAGAAAATGAATGACGCAACAAAAAAGCTTATTGGGTGCACGAAATGTTTAAACAAAGAAAAAAAGATGGCAAATACGAGTATTAGACCGCTAGTAGGCATTTGTTAGCCGACGAGATTTTTTTTTTCGTACTATTATATGCCGCAATGTGTGTTTTATAACATCCTGTTCTGTCTGCCAACGTATAGTCCTCGCGTGAATGATTCGTTCACTCGGGACCTGCGCGTTGGCAAGGCGCAGTCAACGCAAGGCAAGCTTGCAACGATTCAGTGACGCTACGGAGTTGACGTAGCGAGCGCATACAAGTCCATATAAAGAATACAAACCGCACGAGGCGAGGCGGCGCGGAGTGGGTGCCGGGTGGCTCTAATGAGCTACGACTTTTAATTTTAGGCAGAGCAAAGTTTTTGTCTTTTCGTCTACTGTCCTCATTATTTTGTTCCCCTAGACTTCTGGTGAGGCGATGCTGAATAAGTATAATGTTTTTAGGTGCAGTTGTCGGGCCGTCAGAACTTTGCAGTCTCTACAGAAAACTTTGCAGTTTCAGTAGGAAACCTGAAGTTTCTAAATGTAGCAACTTTTAAAACAGCCCTTTGGACTCGTTCTAAGTGCTTCATATGTGTCTTACAAGCCCCTCCCCACGAGCTATTACAATAAGTTCTGATTGACTCACATAGATATTAAATATTAATTTCCTATCTGCAACTTCCCGAAGATGTTTAAACACAAAAATAAATTTACGGACTCTTTTAACGAGCGCTATTATATGAGGTCTCCAACTAATATTTTTGTCGATAATTACTCCCAAGTATTTAACTGAATACTGGGACGGGACTGAATGCAATTTCGGGCAATTACAATTACTGAATCTAGGGCATTTGTTGGGAATGACGAGGTCAATTCATGGTTTTTGCGATAATTTTTAGCGAATGCAATTTATTTAGCTTTTTCTACATTCAGTGCTTTTTCGGAAAAAAATTAATGCGGTTTCATCAGCGTATGAGAAGATTTTACCATTATCTAGTGACGCACTACAAAGAACATTTACATATACATATTATTACTCGCTTTGAAGGCGAGCGTTATCCAACTAGGCTCTTACAACTGTTGTAAATATAAGAGGTGCCATTAGTTCACTAGAGTAAGGCAGTTTCGCAAGCACGCTCGGATCTTGATAAGGAACCCACTTGTGCCATCTCTGAATAGGGATGAGACAGGATTTCCAACTACAAGACATTATACTACAGGATAACATTATTAAAGGGACATTTAAAGTTGAATCCTTTTTTGCTCGCAAAGTAATATATTATAATTGAATAGTAAAAAAATGCCCTGACATTTAATACGAATAGATAACGAAAATAACAAAACTACCAAAATTCTAACAAGGATATTTTTGGGTAACACGCCCAGCTTGCAAAGCGACTCTAACTCTACGGCTGCTGATATTCTGATAGACGCGAAATATGTTCTTCAAAAAATTATACACGAAATTAATGTCTTTCAATTTAGAACGTCATTTGTCCCGCTTTGACAGAAAGACATGACTTGCCTAAAGCATGACAATAGACACTCAGAAGTTGGTTCTAAACAATGAATATGGTAAAAGTCTTCATAAAAGACTCGTCTTGTCTTAAATGTTTTACCCCATCACTATCCATTCATATCTTACTTAAGTTTCTAATTAAATTTGCATCAAGCTGTTATCTCCGCGCATACGTCTTTTAGACCACAAAGAGTGGACCCTTGTTTCTTTGAGTTAAGAGCTATATTTCTCTGTTTAAATTGTTAGCAGGGAAATGGCATAGAATAAAGATTTGATTGGACAGAAGACAATATTTGCTGATTCCATAGATATTGAAAATGACGATCTATCACGTAATGGTTTTACATATATTGTTTAATTATATATAATATATTTATTTTTTGCTTGTGTTTTTCTTATCGTCTGGACTAATCCTACTTCTATACAACGTTTAACAGAGAGGTGTGACAATACTTAAGGGTGTTAGGGTACAAATCAAAGTGTACGTACCCATTACAGAACAAAAATTTGCAAAATTAAAGAAAAAAATATTGCTTTCTCCATAGGTACAACTTGACCGATCGCGTGACCAATTATTGTATGGAGAACTGAATATTTTTGTTTTTCTAATTTTGCGAAATTTTCTTCTAAAATTAGTTCACCTTGATTGGTAGATTAACACCCTTCAGTATTGTCACACTTTTCTGTTACACGTTGTATTTGTCTATCATTTTGTCACAAACAGCAAACACAATATTTTTACTGAAATGTTTATTTTCTCCCATAATTTCGTCATGATGTTTGTTTAAATATAATATATATATATATATATTCCGCAAGAACACTAATTGGTATTCTTTTACTTATTGCAGTAGGTTAATAATGTTCAAGGTTTCCAAGTCACTTGATAACCGATTCAAAACCTACAGGGTTTTAATTCACGAATGACAAAGACAATTTTCCTATTACTTGAATATACTTAAACCTAACTAACTGTTTTTGTTATACTGTGACTTCAATATGCTAAAGTAGTGCACGACAATAGATTATGGTGCAAAGTTTGCGTGATTATTAAAGTTTTGCTTGCGATAAACTTGAAGATGCTACCCGATTGAGTTCTAAGTGATTGTTAATTTATTTGAGCTCAGTAAGTAGTGTTTGCTAGATAGATAGGGTAAGTTTTTATTCGGGCAATGTTCAGTTCAGTCCTTGGATGAGTGACCGTAGAGCGATTATAGTTGAAAGTTGCCGAAGGCTTTAAATTTTTTGCAGTTAATACTCGTATGCACTTTATTTCTGTAAGTAAAAAATATTAAAAGTTTATAAATCTAGTAAATTATCTTAACGAATTGCAGTTATATTATACTCGTATGCCAAAAATTAAAACTAAATGGTATTTTAAAGTTTATCGCATTTTATTTTAATTTAAGAAATACATTTTATAAAATTAGGATTTTAATGGCCAATTAATTAATTGTTTTTTTAAAGTTGATAGATGTAGCACGCTTGTCTAAGAAATTCATTCACTCGCGACTTGTAGACTCTCGACAAGTTAACAAGTTAAAAAAACGTACTATTGAACAGTTTCTCAAAATAAAACATTAAAATCTGCCCTTTTCCCTTCGAATGTATTCGAGTGAGTTTGTACTAGAATGTCCGTTCTCATTTAGTTCAACTTTGTTCCCTTTTCCTACCCCCGAGAGTCAGCTATCGAACCTTGTTTCCCTTTCCTAACGGCGGCCACTGGTGCTTCGCCTTTGACTGCAGACCAACTTTATACCCTCTCCGTACAGGGTGACTGGTTAAACAACTCTCAATAATTATCTAGACTACACACATTTTTACCTATGTCAGTTAGACAAGCTAAATTTCTATTATGTTCAAAAACTTGCAAAACATTTACTCTCTATTAGTAAAGTAGAACACTTTGATTCTTATGATTATTACGAATTTGACGTATGTATCTATGTATGTGGTTATTATTAATATTTTATTCTCTTTCATTTTGCGGTTCAGTATTTGTTTGACGTTATTGTTTACACTTATTCCGATCCATCCGAAAGTTGAATATTATATATTGCAATACTTTCATCCCAAATCCACCTTCGAATGAGTAGAGACACGGCGAGACGCCATATTTGTTTTTGTATCTACTAACTCGCAAGTGACGCTAGTGACGTTTTCTGTCTCCCAATAACTATAAGCCTAAGCCATTTATAGACAAGAGGTTTCTTTCTTTTCTTTCTTTGTCAGACGAGTTCTTTAATATGGCAAGGGGCTTACCATAGAATCACCCTGTATGAACAGTGGCACTAGAAAGCGTCGCGGACAATATTTCCTGGTTTAAATTGTGGCGTTTGTTGTTTGCGAGCACTCTGTGCTAGAATAGAATACGTTAAGAGGCAACACCGGTACAAAATGTTCATAAAAAACATTGCTCAGTTACTTCCCCGCTGTGTAAAAAAATACCACTGATTTAGAAAATAGTTAACGAGTAGTTTTGTGAAATGGACGACTTTTTACAAAACTACAGAAGAAAAGAAAGAAATACTTATCGACACTTAATTTACATTGCGATTTTTTTATAAATAAATATCTACAAAATTATTTGTATCTACAAAAAGATCAACACACGATGAGTTTGCGTGAAAATAAATAATTATGTCCTTATATCTGATGTATGGGAGCCATTCTTAAATTATAATTACTATTGATGTCAAAAATAAAACAATTAATTGCATCAAATTTTACAGCTACTTTTAATAATAATTGTAAAAGTTTGATCCACGCGGGACAGACAGACGGATGGACAAAGCGGAACTATAAAAGGACCCTTAAAGACGCTACGGAACCCTAAAAAATCAGGAGTCGCAGTTGTGTTTCTTGATTTTGTAATGTTTGTAGCATTACAAATTCGTTCTCCCTTTCGATTCCCCGCCTACAGTTCCCGGTAAAAGGTTATATTATTATTTTTACAGTGATGAAGCAGGCGTACCTTATTATGAAACAAACATCCCCGGTCCGTGCCCGGATTCCTCGTAATCCATCATATCCGGGCTTAATCCGACCCGGGCGGGACGTCGCAGCCGGCCTCTGCTCTTTACCCGAATTTTTTTAATTAATTCGTCGTGCACAGGGAATGTCTGTAGTGAGGTCAAATTAAGGATAATGCGTTGTTAGAGCAAATGTATGAGCGAGTTTTGTAACTTGTTCGTAGCGAATTTGTGTTCGCGTTCCATCATCGGATAGGTATATAAAAAATATAAAATGTAGAGATATGTCGTGACGCTATCTTTACACAGTATTGATTTCATTATTGGGTATGTAAGGGAATCCTGTGGGAAATATCTGTTCCTTCTAGGGCGTCTCAGGCGTGGCGTTCGCCAAAAAATAATATCCCACTAATAATAATATAGTAAGTCGGAGATATTTCTCTCGAGTTACTAAGTTAAAGTTAATTAATAACATAATCAAAACAAGTTACCTATTAAGTGTTTTCCCATACTTTGAAAACATGTACGATGTTTTGAGCGCGAGTCGTATTTGTATATTTTTTTTTAGTTTACGAAGATAATTGCATTAATGCATTTCCACTCTATCATATTCCAAATCCTCGAAATCCTCTGGCTAACAGAAAAGATTAGTCTTTTGAAGTGACCAGATTATCGACAAAGTTTATCTTAATTGGAGATTTTCTACGAAGAATGCAGTTTGAAGTGATTTTCTAAAATTTATTCTCTTTGGCTATCTTTTTGACAGCTGTCTTTTTAAGGATGATGATCGAAATCATTCGCGGCTCAACTAATACTGTGTCCATAAAAACACCATGATCATATTTTTACCCGACGGCGAAAGAAGAAGGGTTATGTTTTTCGAGTGTGTAAACGAATTATATATTTATTTATTTAATTCGAATATATATTTCTTTAGCACGCCCTAGAGGCTTGTCGTATTTTTATGTGGGTGGTGTCAATAGGTTCGTCTTCACCTGCAAATGGTCACAGGTTATACTAGCTGCATCCCGCAGTTTAACTTGTTGAAATTCTTTAAGTCGGGTTTTTTAGTCTCTTTTAAGCATTACATTTGTTTACGATACTGTTTTTTTTGCTTATACTCTTCATCATTCCCGTAGATGCTTCTAAGGCAATCCTTGGAGCTATATTTTTTTGTTATTTTTTTTCTATACTCACAGGGATCCTCAGCAAAACAAGCAACCACTATAATATATGAGATGCTTAGTTTTATAGACTCGGATGCTATAATGCTATACAAAATCGTGCGATACGGTGTTTTTTTCGAACATTAACTTAACGGCACTATTCGCCATAAAAATATCGTAAAAACTGAACTCTCTTGTGATTTTATACGTTTCACGTTATATTTTTTACCGAAGTATGTTTTTTTAGTGTGTAAGCGTTTATAGCTTTCCTTACCTTTTTATTGTAGTAGTATTTGGTTTTGTTTACGCAGAGCTTTTTAAAGTATTTTTCCTTTAAAATTGCTGACTTTGCCAATGTGTTAAAGTTGTTAGTTATATTTAAGTGTTTTATTTGTTTTTTTTTATTAACGTTAAGCCTGATTTCTATGATTATAGTTTTAGTAGATCTATTTAGAACAACGATCTTTTGAATTTTTAGATGTATTAAAAAATTGTTGTCCAATTTAGAATCTTTCGTAAGATTTAAAGGACCTATTTTTGTAAAAGATAACATGAAGTTAAAAAAACTTACTATTATAAATTAAGTCTTTAACTAGTTTAACATCTTTGAAAATATCGTACTTGAGCAATATAATATATGTAGGATATTAGATATTTGTTTATGCTTTTTTTTGAATTCTGACAAGTCTGGATCCAATTATAAGAGATGCGTACGTCTCGGCACGTCGGTCGGTTACCTTAAATCAGTGCGCCGACATCAAACCGATCTACTAATGAACACGCTAAATCTGTCTGTCCGCCTGTCAGTTGCTGCTGTTCGCCACGCTATATTAGTAAGGAGAATATTGTGACAGCTGGTTATCGGTATTAGTAGTTTGTAAGTCAAAATTCTGCGAAATGCGTTGGTCTTGAGACAACAATTTTGCATGGTGGTATGTGGTAGGACGTATCCTATCGCTCGCCTAGCTACCACTCTAAAGTAAAATCTATTGGTGTTTAACCTAACGGTGTGTTCTAGCAGCCTTCCTTGAGAGCCAGTGTATTCCAGACTATGCATGCTCTATCTAGGGCTACAGGATCGCTGACTTCCGGGTGGTCGTGCGAACTTGTGGTCAAATGTGTAGGATAAAATAAACAATCGACTTGTGATTCCAAAAACTACATTTGGGGTTTTATTTTATAAATATTTAGAACTCCTACTTTACAAATTTTGTTTCGCGACATCGATTAGCAAATGTTATTGTTGTAAACTTTTCTTATTTTTTGGGAGAAATGCCCGACCTCAAGTTTATTCAAATTGATTCGAAACAACCTTCAAATACACAATCTGACAACCGAAAAAACATTTTACTAGACACGAAGCAGAGACGCTTCGCTCTACGGACATTTATTTTTCTAATCAACACTGGTGCCCAAACTTTATAAGCTATTGCTCCCTGAAGACACCATAGGACATAGGTGTAAAGGGTCTGCAGGCAACCCTCACACGACAGGGGACAAATTTAGTAGGAAAATGAAAGTTTGACATTTTGATAGTAGCGGACGCGAAAGTTTGAACGCCAGTGACCTATATGCATTGTAGGGCTGTGCAGTGTGGCTCACAACCAAGGGCTGTGCCAAAACCTAACTGATGTGGTTGAAGGTAAGGTGTAACCGTATCTCGGACCGCCCGGCAACAAAGTTTTGCAACCAATCGCCGAAAGGTACTGCCTACTGCTATAGGCCGGATACCACCATCTTTCTTTTGGAGAGCACACAGTGACCCCCCATAAAGAAACGGGCAGACGTCGACATTCAGGTTCCCTTTCAGCAGAAAATTACAGAGACGCGTGATGGATTCCATCAACTTCCGACCGTTATCACCCGCGGATGCCGAGGTTAACTTACTCCTTAAGGTGTTCCGGGCGGAGACCATGGATGGTCTCCGCCAAACAAACCAGCCGCTGAGCCAAATTTTTGTATACCAAATTTCGCCAAGTACAGTACTTGGTGAGGTAAAATCATTGTATCAGACCCGGAGCAGTCATTCTCCGCTGACCCGTAAAGAAACTACTATTTCTCTATAGTCTTCCTTGTTATAGCTTAAGTTTA
This sequence comes from Ligdia adustata, assembly GCA_947049295.1. Lineage (NCBI taxonomy): Eukaryota > Metazoa > Arthropoda > Insecta > Lepidoptera > Geometridae > Ligdia > Ligdia adustata. The sequence continues at coordinate 7,683,925 of OX346239.1, forward strand.
TACTCCAAAGGATGATATCCCACTAAAATGCTACGAGAATAAATATAATAATATTATTTCAAAGAAGTTCAATTAAATTAAATTCATCAAAGTAACATTTTCTTAAGCATTTTTCTTATAAAAATACTTATTTATTCAAATGAGTTTTGCTCTTATTGGATATTTTAGTGTAATTTAGCCAATAATGCGTTCGCCCAAGCACGATTATTCAGAAATCTCATTACTTCGTTTAAAAACGTTAATGTATTCGAAATATTAACATCATTAATCCGGGAAAATGTGCCAAGTGCGAGTTGGACGCGGTCCAGGTGTTCCGTATACAAACTAATTCACATTCAACAAGTTCACCGGAAATAAAGTATTCTTTCAATATGTTGTGTGAGAAATAAATTAGTATTAAAATAGTTATTATATATTATTAGTCCTTTTTCTGAGGTTCAACCAGAGTTTTTGTTCAAATCAATATATATATATATATGATTTTGGTGCGACCGAAATGCTGACTGATGTTTGGTCGAAACCGAATTTAATTAGTTATTTTGCCGAAACTGCATCTCGGAAAGGTTGAAATTTGTATAATACTCGTTTATTCTCTCAAAGCATACCTGCTTCACCACGGAGATGCAGTGCGGTTATGTAGGACTCTTACCCATGAAAACTCTACAGTGTCACTCTCGGCCGGTGAATTGGTGGGACGCGGGTACTCTGACGTATTTGTCCTCGACCCGCGCCCCGGCTGTTTGTTTCCGGACCCATCCCTCGACGTTACTCCCTGTTGCGTTACGCCACCCATATGCGATCTGCTAGAAGCTTCGCTTCTAGTTCTAGTTTTTAACATTATCCGCAGCCTTCTTTATCCCACTGTTGGGCGTACGTGTCTCTCATGCTAGGACATCTTAGCTATATAAGGTATTATTTTTATTAGAAATAACGTCAGATCATAATATTTATTTTAACTATGGCAAAATTTATAGCGACTGCACATTAAGGTTCCGTTTTCACCATCATCGCTATGGTACCCAATCTAAATCTAATTTTTGCGTTTCCTTAGTCCAATTTGGCTACTTATTGAGCCGTGACGGTCTCCTATAACAATCCGAGTGTTACAGATGGCTAATATTAAATCTTTGAATTTGAATATTTGTTTGATTTGAAATTACGTCTTGAGAGAAAATATTTCAAGCATAATATTTTCTTGCAATCTCCCGGGTAGCGGGACAATATGTATAATTAATAATTAATTGAAATGTTAGACGAATAAAACAATTTGTTTGAAGTGTATTATCCGGCAATATTTTAGGGACGGCTGAATCGATTTGAAAAATCTTTTTTGTTTGGAAGAATATACTTATCGTGTGGTCTTTTATAAATTTCATCAAAATCGAGAAATCGAGTAGTTTAGTTTTAATCAGAGTAACTGGAAATCTAAGGCAAGTCATTTTTTTATTTTTCCTTAATAGTTTAATGAGTATCTATGTGATTTTCTAATACTTCTTAACGTCAAGTTCTTTACGTCAAGTATTTTATAGTAAAGCGCCCCTGAGACGCGCCGTCGTATCTCAGGGAGCCTATTCACCTGTCTCGGTGCACAATAAACGCAGTATTGCCTTGTGTGTGGTCCAAAATGAAAGCTTCAGCGTGAATTTTTCTTGATATCATACGCAATAACCTTTTTTACTTAGTTTCCGAGTTATTGTATAAAGTTTTTATTTCGCATAGTATACTAATTTTTAAACTGATTGTTATATTTTTGATGGCCTAGCTTACACTGGTTCATACAATTTTGTATCGAAATCGATCCCCTAGTTTAGTTAGTTTAGTTTAATTTAAAAAAATAAACCAAAACAATGTAGGTGATTCCCAACAAATCGGGTAAAGCACAAAAAAAAATACAATCCAAATGTGAGTCCCCTCCCATTTTGAAGTTGTTTAAATAGTGATATCTCTACCAGCTCATGACCGATTTAAAACATATTTGAACTCAAAAAATTATGTTATCTGACTGAATATTCAAGAATATTCCAGCCGATCCATCCAGAATATTCCATCTACTTGCGCCAGCGTATATGATCTGTTTCATCCCCACCGTTTTACTGGAGGCTTGCATCAGCTCAGGGACGTCTTAGTAGTTTATATTTTTCTATATTACGCTCTGTCTCGAAACTAGTTTCAAAGGTGCTTTGGTTGTGGAGTAAATGTACAGAGCAAGTAGCAGTATATGTTAGAGAAAACCTGGCCTCTTATGGAAAAATCGGCAGCGATCACTCGTATCCGACCTCTAGAAGAGGTAAACTAGGAAGCGTTCCCCGCAAGTTAGTGCGATCATCCAAGTGTACCCACGTCATGGGTCCCACGGTGTATAACAAGCTGCCGGAGCACGTCACCGCAGCGCCCACTATGCCCAGCTTTAAGTCACGACTCAAGCGCTGGCTGATTGAGCAGACGTTCTATAGTTATGAAGAATTCATAAAATTTAAGTCTAATTTGTAAATAATATTACCAAAAAATTTGATTGTTGTGATTAATTTAATTGTTGTACAAACTAATGCTACATGTGCGGAATGAACTATAAGCATATACCTTATTTACATAAAATTGACCTGTAATAATTATTATCAATAAATTGAGTATGAGTATGAGTATGAGTATGAGCGCGTGTATTTCTATCGAGACCTCCGCAGGTTAAGTTTTTTTAAAAACACGTGACGCAATTAAATTTCACTTCTGTACACTGGTCTCATGGGCTATTCAATTCCAAAGTGAACAAATCACACAAATTTGGTCATCACAAATTGCCTGGCACACTTATGATCAATAAGTCCGGAGTGAATTTAGGATACTTGCATTGCCATTTTGTTCACCAAGTCATTATATTAATATTATTTATTATTTAATAAACCTGACCAAAAGGGCGATAAAATGGTGCATGCTAATTTTATATTATTCATTTACGCGCATGGTTGCCTGGAAGAGATCGCTCTAAGCGATAAGGCCGCCATTGAGAAACCTAGTATATATTTGTAAGTTTTTATTTGTTATAATTTTTTTATAATTGAGCTGGTTTTTTAATAAAGAGGTGTCTTATCTTATCTTATCATGCGTGATTATCTTATCTTATCAATATTCTACCGCATATTGATTTTTTCTTCCTATAACGTCCTAAATGTAAACAACTCATCCTAAATCCTTATTCTTAGCACGTCTTACTAAAATATGCTTTAAACGTTTCAAACGCCGAAATATTTTTTTTTTCCTATTCTATTTATCACTGACTTACACTGATCTTTAATATGTCTTCCAATAAAAAAGAACAAAGAACTCCCAGTAACATTCATGGCGTTTTAATTTACCGAAATACACGTTTAATCTGCTGATTATCAAACGAGAACACTACGCCAAAGAAACTCATAAAATTTACTTTCGCAGTTGTAACATACGGTCTTTAGGCATTTTACTGTGCAATAAACTTTGATAACTTATATGTCACATACGTTTTCTAAGGTTTATATTTTTTCTTATAAAAGTTTATATAAATACTTAGAAAAATTAAGGTTATTTCCCACCCTCCACCTCCTCAGACCACCTGGGGGAACCGTGGAAATATCTTCCCACGTTCCACCTTTGTCCACCTTGCGAAATATTAAATTTCCACCGTTCACCTTGTTATTAAAAGTCCTTAGATCTGCAGTAGGTACAAAGAGATAATGATTTTAATATATTTTCTAGTGATGACGATTGAGGTATACCGTCACTGATATAAAGACGGGCTTTTTGTAGGAGGTTCAGGTTCAGGTCCAGGTGGACTCAGGAAGTGGATTGTGAGCAATAATTGCTAAATTTGAACCAGCGCTAGTCTTCAGACCTGGCATGGAAGTTTTACACGAATAGTGAACTACATAGTTAAATATAGCTGATTTGGTAAAAAAAAAGAATTTGCCATACTTTAATCGTAAAGAGCTAGGCGTGTCTGTTTGAAGTCTGCTAATATTTTTATATCTTCATTTTATGGTTATCATCAACAAAAATATAATAATAGGTACCTACGGATATCATCGTGACTTTTTAGCAAGGTATTGATTTAGAAGTGTGAAATTTAATCTAAATTTTCCAAACTCAAAGCTGACCTGGCCGTTCCATAGACATACGGTTTTTCTGTTCAAAATAAAATGGCTTTGTGTTTTGATTTGATTTGATATCCGCAATGCCTTACTTTATTTATTTTATCTTAGGCTTCCCTAATGCCACTGGCAGAACATGACGAAACAGACCTCATATTTGTCCCTATTGTCAGTAACCTCCATGTCAAAGCTTGATGAACAAAAGCTTTTTATACAATATGGTGGGAAAATGCTGAAGTCAGTCAGTCAGTCAGCAGTGTAGAGACGAGCAATTTGTTACCGACTAATGGCAGTTCTTTGTTCCCATAATGATTGATCCCATGAAGGACCTTCGATTAACGGGAGGATTGCTTAGCGATTCCCACACGCCCCATCTAAAGAATAGTGTAACGTCTTTCTTACATCCTCGCTTTTTAATGGACTTTAAAATAAGAGGAGGTCCTGAATTCGAAAGAATACAATATCATATTTCTTAACTGTCACTACAAAAATAGAACATTATAGAATAAATACAACCAGACAACATTTGTAAGTATGGAAAATAAATGGAATGGTATAGAATCTATATTGTTAATGTGTATGTATAATATATGTATATATATAAGTAGTGACAATTAACATGTTTGCCTCTTAATATTAACCAGAGTGCGTCCAAATACTCTCCCAACAGTTTGTCCTTTCGCTGATACGTTTAATGAGTAACAAACAAACTAACAAACATAAAGCCACGTGCCATCGATCCGACATTCCCTGCGTCTGGTTCATGTCAACAGTAAAAATAACCTCTGATAATTGTAACTCTATTTCTGTACACTAATACCGATACTTTACTAATGTATATACAGGGTTTTCGGTTATAAACGTGCTGAGGGAGTATACTGATCCAAAGGGGGTCACTGTACTCATAATAAAATTGTTTATAATAGACTTATTTCATAAGTAACCGCTTATATTTTTATACATTCAAGTAAAATACCATTAAAATATATTTGTCTTCACAAACTCTTTGATCTATTGATATCATTTGAGTTACTAACAGTATTTTATAATAAACATAAAAAAGAATTATAATAAATAGCGAATAAATTAATTATTGACTCTCGTATAGCTCTCCACTAAAATTTTAGCAATGTCGGCGATGCCAAGCAGCATTCAAAAATATACAGCATACCTAAAACACAGATAATTTACTTGCCACATCCAGCAATAGACCAGCGGTGGACCGGACGGACGGTGGTGAAAGTCACAAGTAACCAGTGGATGCAATTGGCAGCTTGTCGTTTTGGATGGCTTTCTAATGGTGAGGCCTATGTTCAGCAGTGGACGTCTTCTGGCTGATGATGATGATCCAGCAATGATGGACTCCATGCATGCATACTCAGGCCGGAACGAACGTAAAGCCAGACATCAAAATTCGATAAAAATAATAGCTTCTTCTTCGAAAATCTTTATCTTGAAATTAATTTAACAGTTTTATTCTTGATGGATTCATACTTAAAGTTGTTGCTTGTCATGGGTGAAGTGACCACACTTCGGTTTCGTACATCCCTAACCGACGAGCCCCAGTATATCTCGGTTTGCTAATCGATTATTGTCTATTCGTGTAACAAACGATTATTCTATTATTTGAGTTGCTCGATTCTTGTCTGTTCGAATTATGTCGCTCGTTTATCAGTAGATAAAATTTCAAAGGAAAGAAAATGACTTGATATTTATTAATCTCACGAACGGTAGACTGCGCGAGTACAAAGTTTCTTGCAACAATTGCTGCACGTCAAACTATTATTTTTGTATATATAAAAATCTCTTCACCGTTTTGTTTGTACATGAAATTCTTATGTTTATATTGAGAAGGTGGTTGATGTTTTTGACAAAAATATAACTTAAAATCGCCCACCAAAATATAGAGCACAATTGCAAATTATTCCTGTTTTTCAAATAATTATTAAATTCTCTGACGAAGTTTCATCAAAATTTCATTAAAAATACGACTTTAACAATCTTGTCCGACTCAAAATAGTTTTTCGCTTGTTTTTGACGCGCGGTCACCCATCCGTAATCTGACCGGGTCGAACATTGCTAACTTTAGTGATCACTAGTAAATATCTACCTACACTCCTAGCCTACACAGTTCAATGACCCGCCACATTTGATTTGTACGTTTCAATTAATGTTTATTTCTGTCTATATATATGTTACGACACTTTGATTAATGTGTGTGTTTGAAAACTATTCAATACGTGCGCTTTACTATTTATCTATTCGATTCTAATGCAATTGAATTCTTTCTTTGATGGTGCGAGGTTATTGTTCGATTTATATCGGAATGTTTTAATTTATATCGAATATTTAATCGATTTATATTTTAAATGCTGGCAGTTGACTTAGTTTGCAATAAGACTGTATGTATTGCAAGCTGTTTATTTTAAGCACCCTAATATAAGAACACCTGGAGTGGAAGAAGTAAGTGACTAAGTGAACGAAGCGAGCGAAGCGTCTTTACTTCTAGCTATGAACAGTATGTATGTATTTTTCCTGAATGCGAAAGAAGGAGGGTTATGTTTTTCGAGTGTTTGTTTGTGTGTTTGAATGTATGTATGCATGTTTCTTTAGCAGGCTTGTCCTATTCCTAAATTCGAAAAAAAAACATCTGCGTTTCATATTTTTTCGACAACAAATATTTTTGTCACAAACAAAACTTTGAAAATTTGGATTTTGTCGAATTCAGAGTTGGTCCCATAGTGAAAGTGGTTCCTTGTGAGGAGTATAGTGACCACCCTTTATAAAACGACTATGCGGCCTAAGACAAAACACGTTTGACAAGAAAGAACCCGATTCACTCGCGGCTAAGACAGTATTGATTAGAGTTTATTAGCATTCAGTTCCAAAGACATAATACAACGTTATAATACTCTGGCACCTACTATGAAAAAACACCTAATGTGTAAAAAGCCCCATCTATATCTATTGACCTACATATTGGTAATGCAAGTCCCAATTTGTCATTATGAAATATTCCACGAAACACACGAAAACCTCTTCGTGATAAATATTTTACGCAAAAATCGATGAACTAAACACGGCTCGTTTAAACATTCACCGCTCTTTTGTACGGAAGTCGGTTGTGGGCAGGAACGAGATTCGTGAGGGCATTTTCCTGTGGGCCTAGCAGGGATTACGATTAAATAAGTTATAAAGAAGTATTCGATGGTTGATTAAGAGGCTTTCAGAGGTACATTCAAATCGCGAGACGTCAAATGGTCTGTTTTAGAGTGTCGCGAACGGGATATTTTGCGAAAAGTACGTTTTGTTAAAGACCAATTTGCCTTATTCCTATTCGTACTTGGTTCTAAATAAAACATTCTGCTTGAGTATGCAACATATGATTTGGTTTTGAATTGTGAAGATCTCTTTATGTTCTTTAAAGGGCGCGTGTCCTTAAACGCTTTATATAACTTTAAACAAACATAAAATATTAGGTACATTTAGTGATGTTACAAAAAGTATATAGGTTAAGTAATATATTTATCTACAGAAACGCGATGCTATATTTTTTAAATACATAGAGTTTTCAAAAAATATCGGTTCGCGTTTCTGTAGAAAAACTAATGATATTGGTCAAATACGTCGAAATTGACACTTTCCAAAAGGTCAATTCGACACGTCCGAAGAATTAATTTTTTTTTTTCAAAAAAGCTCTAATTTAAAAAAAGCAACGCGTTTCGATAGACTAGTGATTTTAACAATTGTATATTTGTTGTATTGTCATCAAACCTAGTGAAATCTTCATATTTTTTTAAGTAAATGGTAAATGGTAACCATAGATGCTGGGAGTAATTTCTACTAGGCTTGTTCCTGTTTAGAAATTAATGCAGATTTCTTCGGGGCGGCTTATTTGAGGGTTAGATGTGGTTAGAGCCTTCAAGTTTTACCAACCTTTCTAGGTGCACCCTGTATACCACAGTTTACCTATAAACCGGAAGTTTGAAAAGATATTCGGTCTCAGCGGAAGACCAGCGCTGGCTGGTGTATCCCGATAGCAGCTAGCATTTTGCTAAGTTGAGCCGAGTTGTGACAAACACTTACACACATTTATTTACTGTAATTATTTAAATGTTTTTTTTTTATCATACATGTTTGTTACGAATAAAAATCATTCATTCATTTATATTTATTATTAAGTTACAATACAGGTTGTATGTCGAACGTATCACAGATAGATTAGGTTTTCTTAATCCATCATCAAAGTTGACATAGCAAGGATAAGAATCTGGTCTGTACTTGTACTTTTTTATATTCCTTCCCTGTTTGACATTATTTCGAACTTATACAAAATTGCTATTTCAAAATTTTGGGGAAATTACCATATTAAAATATTTTTAATATTATTTTTTTGATGAAAAACCACCGCCATCAAATATCCTGATCGACTAAATAAAAATTCGTAGAACCTTTCTACCTACCAAGTTCCGTCAAGATTTGAAACTATGACGTGTACGTGAGTATCAACATGCAAACGAACATACATACTGACATACATATACAGGGTTATCGGCTAGGGGTGTACTAAGCAGAAAGGGGGTCATTTTACTCATCTTAAGGAACAACTTTTACTATGTGGCTACTTCTGAGTTCGACAAAAAAAACAGATGTTTCATACAAAAATGTTTATCGGTTGTCGACAAAATATATAAAACTGCTGCTTTTTTTTAACCGACTGCGAAATTGGTTATGTTTTTGAGTGTATGTATGTGTGTATATTTCAATAGCACGCCCTTGAGTCTAAACGGCTTGTCGTATTTTATGTAAGTGGAGTCAAAAGATACGTCTTAATCGCGAATGTGATACAGGGTACAACAAAAATAAAAAAATCACATAATTTTAAGGATTTTCGACACCAAAATGTAATTTAAAAAATAGATTCTAAAAATAAATGTTTTCAGTGTGGTGTCATCACAACAAATCATTTTTAACGATTACCAGTATATTATATAAATTTTATGTTTTATTTTAATAAATTGACCCCCTATCGACTTAATACACCCCTAGCCGAGAACTCTGTATATACAAAAGAATATTTGTATCTCGAAGACTCGAAGCAAAAAATAATTTGTTCTGTGCCCACGTGTAGATAATAAATGAGTGGTCCGATTTAGTACAATCTTAGAGAATGCGATAGTAAGAGTATGTAAGTTAAGTATGCAGGCAAAGTTACTTCGCCCTCTCCTAATGGTGATTGCGTAACATACTAGTACTAGGAAGGGATTGTTGAATAGTTTGGCTACACCACTTGCGCCACTAGATGTATTTTTTACTCACTTACAAAAAGCTATTGAAAAGAAAAGAGTTGTTACGAAAATGTATGGAGTTCGGCCAGGACAAAATACCATACCTACCATAAATACGTTAGGGACTATCTAGGGACTAATCTTTAATATATCAACCAAATTCAAAATAACGTAACTTATCGCAGTGTACAAAATTAATTACGAATCAAAATATTGATTCAATCAAACAGCGGCCTCTACGCCATGGTACCAAAGTGAGTCCGTCCGGTCGCTTACCATCAGAACGCGACAGACCGGGAGGCTCCAATCAATCATTAGATTATATAATCAGCTAATCAAATGACCTGACATTACCTTAAACCTTACTAAAACTACTGTAGTTAAATTGTTCCACAAACTGACAACCTCAGAAAAACAACCATGCTAGTTTAATAAAAACGACAACCACTTAACCATTTTTTTTTATTCAGGTATCTTTATCCGCATTTCTCTGCAAAAAAATATTAATATCGGCCAGTAAATGGCGCCGTATCAAATATCCCACCTTATTGGGAGAAATGTGATTTTTTTTAGTAGTCGGAGATTTTTGATCTCGGAGGTCTTCGTCTAAAAATATCCGACGGCTAAAAAACTCGCAGACTGACAGATCAAAGAACATTTTGCCAGACTCGAAGCAAAGGCGCTTCGCTCGATCGGTCCATTCCTATTAACCTTGCTATACAATTCAGCTGTGGTTTCCAACCGCGTCCAGCTGTCGGTTTGATAACCGCGAATTTGCCACACATGAATTATTGAACACTGATTCCGTACTGCAGGCTCGACTTTGCTTAGTGTACAAATTACATACAGGTCTATCGGTTGAACGAAGCCGTAATGAGGTTACCATACAGATATATCATTACGAACAACTTTCATTATGGGACCAACAACGAATTCGAGACAAAAATATAAATTCAGGTGTAAAATTAAATAATCTCGTATAATTGAATCCATTTATTCAATAACATTTTGATACAGTTAGACATAACTAAGGCTAGTTTTTATTTTTACAATAATTTGAGTATCTCTGTTGGTGAAATAGACTCCGCCCGTGTTTTAGCGTATAATTCTTGTATGTTATTTAATTAGTTAAGGAGAGTTTTGATGTAAAAAGTATTGCTTGGCTATTATCAAAAGTATATTTTTCGCCTTTAACAAATGAATAAAGTAGCGTCAAAAAATACAAAAAAATATTAATTAATTATAAGCCTTGGCTAGCTTTGGAACTAGCAAGAATTACCTGGCGGTGTCGTTAAAAAATGTTTTTTTTTTACTCATGACTAACGAAATTAGATTATTACTATTAGATACAATAAACTAAATTCTGTAGTTACGTATCAACCTATAACCTCCCACTGTTGGGCTCGGGTCTACCCTCTGAAGGGTGTAAACCATAAGTCATCACGCTGGCCTAATTGCGGGATGGTGACATCACTTATCTTCGTTCTTGTTTTTCTTCACCATTGAACATCGTGGTAATTAATTACAATATGCACATACGTGAAAAACTCAGAGGTGCATGCCTGAACCTGGTATTGAACCAGCGCCCTTTTGCTTGTAAGGCCAGGAGTATTACCGACTAGGCTGCCACTATATTCTGTTATACCTACTCTAATTAGAAAACTAACGCTTGTTTGATTCATGTTGTTTAACAATCAGGTACGCGTGAAAACCCGTCTTCTTAAACAATATCATACCGAATTATTTAATTTGCGTTTAGTCGCTTGCAGTGGCACGCCGCCCTTACCCGCCCTTGGTTAGTGAGAAATGCCGAGAAATGAGTTTGAATAATGTATTTAGTTACGTACCGCCTGCCTGCCGGGAGTTCGGACGAACGAATACCGTCTCTAACTTGCATGGAATATTATAGTGCCACAGATTGGGAATTAACTTAAATTAGAAGCAGTGTTTTATGATATATATATTCTTCACATTTTTTACCCTTACAGGAGACCAGCTGCATCCAAATTCACAATGAGTTTCCGCTCGGATTCCTAAACTTTGCATCACAAAATACGCGAAGCTTGTTAATATTAAATAGTGATTATTATTATAGTTTAGATCTGGAATCGATTTTCAGATTAATAATTTAGGATCTTCTAATAAGTCTTGCATAATTTGTATTGCAAAATTTTCGAATCCGAGCGGTTTCTCATTGTGAATATGAGTGCAGAGCCCAGCAGTGGAATGACGTTATGTATGTTATATGCGCTCCACGGCGTTACCCGTGGATCTCTATTTTATTTTTTTAATTATGAATATAGCCTATTTTACTCAGTGGTTATGTAACTTTCTAACGGCGAAAGAATTTTTGAAATTGTTTCAGTAGATTAGTATTTCTTTAAGAAATGCATATTCATATTTCAGTGTAACTGCTAGTAAAAAATTAAGTCACGATATTTTCACTACTAATTTTGTATGCAACTTTGGATCTTTTGCACAGCAAGTAAATTTAAAATGTCCTTGTTACAAAATCTCACGTTTGCAACATGTCACTTGTTCACAAAAAAGACGCACAACGTAACAGCATTTTTCATCTAAAAGCTGTTTCGAAGAGTAATCCTAGCGCTTAGTTCGTTTAGCTTGAGCGATCGTGACTTTTACTTTAGCATAGGAAAAACTACGCTCGGCTTTCTCTAGCGCAAAATTTTTCAATTGCTCGTTTGTTTTTTAATATTTATATCTTTTTTTTTAGTTTATTTTTTTCTGATTTTTTATGTATAATTTATTGGAAAAGGAACGCATAGACCGATTCAAGAAATTCTTTATTTCTTTGAAAAGGTTCAGATGTTTAGGCTCTGTGTAGAACCCTAGCAAATATCAGTCAAGCTGTCAGGATTGTTTTTTTTATATGTATTTAGGTAGATTTCGGTTTGTGTTTATTCATAGGTTCCATTTAAAAGGTTTTCTATTTATTGTTGTGTATTACTTTAGATTTAATCGCTAAAGAACAAAAGAACACCATTCTGGGGCAACAGCAAAAAATATCAAGGAACGTTTTGTTAAGCAATTGAGCAAATGACAATAAATATCCGAAAAATTCTTTCACATTCATCTTGTTTTTTAGTAAGACAAGCTTTAAGCGATTTCATGCCGTAGGTCTTCAGTCTTAAAGTTCTTAATCAAATGTTCTTGTAATACGGATGTTGCAAATCAAGATTATCGTATCATTCGTAGCGATCATTTATCACGAAAATATTTGGCTATATAGACAAATAGAAACAAAAATGTTTTTGTATTCTGTTGAAATATGTTGCTTCGTGTCGATACCGTATTTAAGGATAGACAACCGATAGGTTGGGAATTTACAGTAGGGCGAGTCACTCTGTCTTTACGTAGGAAAAAATATACGGTTAAAGAGAGCTTGTTATGATTGACTTCGAGTCTAGCATTTTTGTCTCTCGTCTGTCAGTTTTTCTGAAATTTTTTACTATGTACCTACAACTAGATTTTTCCGGTTAAAAGTAGCCTTTGGCACTCTTCGTACGTCTAACATCCTACCCAGTTACTAAGGAGAAGACGAACAAACAAACCAACAATTACACTTTCGTATTGATAATATGTGTGGGGATGATGTTCTTGTTGATTTGTTTGATGGCACACGAACGAAGCCTTGAGCCGTCTTATTTGTCTTAATTATTGTAAAAAAGAAAAAATAATTGTTCGCTTTAGCTGGATCGGTTAGGAGCCTATATGTTTATACGGAGATGAGTGACTTCGGACCTAAAACTGATTCAATCAAAGTATAATGAACAGCACAGGTAAGCCATCAGTTTACTTAGAAACCAAAGAGTAAGTTTTATGAAATCGTGAATACGAGTATCGAAGCTCACGTTTTACAGCTTTGAAGCTTTTAGAAGATAGAACGTCACCCAGCTTACCTCTATAGAACTGAATAATTCTGATGATTATTATAATAATTTTATCACAGTGAGCGTTAGATAGGTAATGACTACAGTTTTTGTACTCCATCCAAACTGGTTTCAGTACCACTTCGCAGGTGATTCGTTCCGGGTGAATTGCTAGTATACAATATTCATCTGTTCGCACTGATGGTTCGTTCGCAACACGCCGCGCCGCCCGCCCGCCGCCCGCCCGGCCCCGGTGAATAATTCACTCGCTAACTAGTACCCCAACACCTAGGCTGTTGGGGAAATCTACACTGAAATATAAACATGGGAAACCTAGTTCAAAAAATCCAAGTGCTAGTTGGACTTTCACACTAAGGTTCTCGTACCATTGTAGTTGCTCCTAACAGAGGGGATTTCTTGATGGTTTATCGAAAGTCACAATCTGGGTAAAACTGTCATGAAATATTATTTGTTTCTAATTTCTTATATTCTAATATTTACACATTAACTAGTACCTATTGTACTACGCAACTTATAAATCGAAACACAAATCAGCTGATGTGCGAGAGCGAAAGTCTGTTTCACCTCTCTGTCGCACGAATACAAAGATACGTCTTCTGTCACTACACTATTATCTATACAACATCAGTTAAAGTTTTATACCTATTATCATTATTAATATCTAACAAAAAACGTCAGAATTCACGTTTGATTTATGGCAGCAGAAATAAATCATCTGTGAAAATTTCAACTATGGAGGATATTGAGATATCATGGATATTGAGATACAGCGCGTGGTGTCAGAAAGACGGACAGCGAAGATTTAGTAATAATTTTTACCTTTTTGGAACGGAACCCTAAAAAATACTATCGAGCCCGATAAGTAACTAATGGATCATTGATTGATGAAATTTATATAGGAACAACTAAAAAAGAACACTTTTCTATATAATTTTTGTCTTAAATCAATCTTGGGGTTTTGGAAAAATTAAAAAACATTTTGTCGTTGGCAATAAGCCGGCCCCGGTAAATTTCGCCTGATGACTAGTACGCAGACAACGGACACCTATATAGGCTGTTTAGTTAAGGAAATAGTCCCTCCTCTCTTCTCTTTACTGCGCATTATACATATATAGTAATAATTAATCGTGTCTGTCTGTTTGTTTCAGGATGTTGTCCACACGATAAGCTCGCCACACGGACAGGTGCAGAGGATCGTCGTGTTCAAGAAAAATGGTGTACAAGCAATGGTTGAATATCCTTTTCAATTGCGACTCAATATGAGTCAAATTAAACACTTTATTGTTTAGAGTGAAACTAGGTCAAAAAAGAAAATTCATTCAATACAAATCTAAAATCTAAAATGAATTGTCGGTCGACCACCAGCAAGATGGGTTAACGACATAAAATCTGTCGCGGGTCCAACCTGGGCAGGATTAGCAAAGGACTTAGGCAGATGGTATGAAATGAGAGAGGCCTATACCCAACAATGGGTTAAGAAAGGCTGCGGGTGATTACGATGAAACCTAAAATAATTTGGGCACATGTATGGAGCAGTGAACCACTGTCCTTCCGTCCACACTGTTCACTGTCCATCAGCCAGGCGCTTATATTCTTCGTGATCAAGCTGGTAAGAGAGCAGAGCGAGTTAAATTTTCTCAGTTTTAACAGAGTTAAATTTTTTTCAGTTTTTTTCTCAATGTTTTACTGCTAGACTATCGGCTCCGTAGAGGAGGTGAGGTTTTACGTAAGGCCTCCTTATTGCCGTGTTGCAACAATGTACGTATGGCAGTAGTAGTATCAAACAAGAATACTCAAAATAAACTCAATAAATAGTTTAAAAAATGACAACTCACTTTTCCTGAATTCGGTGAATAGTAACATCATATAGTTGATATAATCTATTCCAAAGGAAGAACCTCCTCTTTGTTGTATAAAGTTAGTTAAAAAGCACGCTGTACTTATTTTTTTATTTTGTGAATAGTCATAATCCTTTTAATAAATTAAGTGAATCTAATAAAGTCCGTCTTCTTACCGTACATTGCAACCATCACTTATTGTAGGTGCGGTTGAATCGTAAATACGAAGCTGTATATTTGTCCACACCTCGTGTGGTGTGGTGGGAGTGTGAGCGGGTGGATTCATAAGCGAAAGCGTTTAGCGAAGTTTGGATATAGCGAAGTAGGAATGTAGATCAGAGAGTGATCAGTACTTATAAATGTCAAATGCAAATAAACGACTTTGTCTAAATTTGACGACGACCGCAGCATAGTGGCCAGCTAACTTACTTTGTGAACCAACACTTCGGATTCGATTCCTTAAATATATAATTATCTTATTTAGTAAACAACAACAGTCAGGTACGCGTGAAACCCCGTTTTCTTAAACAATATAATTATCTGTCTTCGGGACTAGGTGTGTTGTGAAATTTTATGGAAACCTGCTCGGCATAGTAAATTTATTCGTATATTTTCACTAAAAATATAGTCCATGAAACCGAATACATGAATTTATATAAGAATTTCGATTGTATCTTTTATTATATTATATCTGATATTTAAAATTAAGTACCAGTATATATTTCGCGAAGGATCTTTATAATGAATTATAATTATAAATACATAACTGTAGAAATCCTATTATGTGTATGCCTCAAAAGTTGAATTCCCAAATTAACCAACATACGTTAAACATCGCAAAGAAGTTATACTCTCGGTATTTGAAGCTGTAGGCGTTTATACGCTTTTCAGATAATGGAGCGAAGCTATGTATGGTCACGAATAGGTAAGTAAGTATTAAAACAATAAAAAGATAAGATAAGTTAGTATTACACTTTTTTTAACAATAATTGAAGTGTCCTATAGTAGATACTCGTAAGATAAAGTTGCTATACTGTCGCTATTTGTCACACCAAACCCCACTCGTCGAAGCTATGCCCTCATTCCGCTAGCCGTAAAAAGTTATATAAATAAACGCTTTTTTGTTATAGCGTTTTATTAGACCGCACGGTTTATTTTAGACTTAGTAGTGTTGCGCTGCTTTGTCCCTTTTGAGAGTTTGATGTTTCAATTTTATTGCAACATGTAAAAATGGTAGTTATTAAAGTTGATGTTAATTTACATAGTTTTTTTGTAATAAATTCAATTTATTTATTTAGTAATAAATGATACAATTATATTTGATATAATTAAGTAAAATGTTTTGGTTTCACGACAATTTGAGTATAGTTTTTGATTTATTGATAAATATAAAAATACATGAGCCCTAATTTCGTTTCTGCCAAACTGCAAAGCAGTTTGTAGGCAGTAGTTCTCTCTTATCTTACTTACTTACTTACTTACTTAATATAACAGTTAATCTTATTGTGGTGTTTATTTACTACATTATAATTTTTATCAAAAATGTTGTGTAGCTATTACATATACAGTCGTTATTTAATACTTACTTAATTGATTTTAGGAACAATTTTTTCAGAGCTATTTTATAGGCAGGTTTATTTTTAAACTGAGTATCGGATGGTATGTCGTAACTATTGCACAATTTAGGCACAATACATTTTCTTGTACGCTTTCCAAAGTAATTGTTTCGGCGTACTCTTTTGTAGTTGTTTGCCTATATTGTCGATAACTCTCTATTATTGAAAATTTACATACACTCAGATAAAACCTTATATTTTAAAATATATATGTAAATATGCGTAGGATCAATAGTTGTATTAGCTTACAAAGATCCTTGCACGTGATATTAAACTGTCTTAAAATATAATAATTTGTGCCCTTTAGTTTTACCAGGTTGATGAAAAATAATAACCATAATGTCCTGTATCAAGACTAAATTCTGCTATCGTTGCATGAAATTGAACACTCGGCACTTTCGCCCTGAAAACTTAAGCTAAGTCATATTTTTTTTATCGGAATTATTTAATATTGTTCTATTGTATTTTATCACTACCATAAAGATTTATAAAAAAAACACCTCGCTCCCCACTGGGGTTTTTCCTGTGTCAGTTAAGCAACTTTTGCATACGTGCATACACAACACATCCAGACCCGAAACAGATATTCAAACTCATCGTGTCTATTTTGTTACATATAACTGTAACACTGTATGTACTGTATAATAATTAATCAAATACGGAATTATTTTTACTCACGGTAGCCGTTGAAAAAAAAAAACGTCCAAAACACAAATCTTTAGAAATAAAAATTATAACCCATATAAAAGAAACTGTTTATCTCAATTTGCGATAAAATTCATCGTTTACACCGAAGATAGATGATCAAATACTCAACGTTAATTTATTGATATTTCTTTTTCACAGAAATGAAAATTTAAGTGTACGTTTGGACGTCTAAAGCTTTTAGTTATAATTTATTATTGCAGCGTGATCTTGTGCTCTTTACTTTAATTTTTTTATGATTTTCTATTCATAGACATAAAATACAATAAATAATAATGTAGTTGTTTGTACAACTCATCGATTCATTTTGTAAGATTTAGCCACGTTTTTGTGTAAAACGGCATCAAATTAATAATTGCGGTGCGAGCATTCCTAGTTCAAAAGAGTAGAATTTATATAGTAGTAAGTGAAGTGTAATGTCATTATAAAAATGACTATAGTGGTATGACTGGTAGTGGTAGATCAGTCAACGGCAACATAGAAGATAAATAAATCTTTTTGTCCTCGGTAGGCAGGTATTCAAAAGTTAAAAGAAACATTAGAGTAAACAGGGTATTACAAATTTTCTGTAACAAATAGTTCAAGCAAATAAAGTAGTAGTTGTGGTCAGTCATATTGTTTTTGGTAATAAAGGCAGTTGCCCGTAATATACTATTATTATAGCAAATAAAACTTTATCAATATATAAAATCGGCCAGTGTAAGGAAACCGTTTTGCACTGATCACAAGCTTCCAATTTCACCGCGGAACTACTCCTATACTAGCACTAAATTGTTCACCCGATTTTCTATTACAATGAATGAATGCTAAAATTACGCGTCGGTGTAACAGGTAGCCTTGACACCGTACTCAAGGTCAGTCTACGGTTCTCAGTCGAGCGTCGACCTCAGAGCCGAAAACACGTCTGTTTAATATGTTTGTTTTGATTGCGGAATCTTTCATACAAACTTTTAGATGTTATGACGTAATGTGAAATATTCTTGGAACATTTCTGAATAAATGTTTCTTTAGTGAGTATTTCTGCTTTAGGCATGTTTTAGTAATACATAAAGCGATTCTATTCTCGTACCTTAGACGCTTTTAGAGATAGGAAATATATTTAATTATTAACACTATTTACACACTCACAAGTGTAGCGTATTTAGAGCTTTTAAATGAAATTATATTGGATTTTAAAGGATTTATTGACATTCAAATACGTTATATTATTTTTACTTGACTTTAACGTTCTTTTTCTTTTTTAGTTCATTTTTCATTTATATTTTTTATAATGTAAGAACGTGTAATTACATTGTATCATTTATTATAAACTAACTGCACTGACTTCAGCAAAATGAGAAAGTTCTCAATTAGACTTTATTTACAGATTAAAAATATAATAACTTATTGTGTGTATATGTATTTCACTTGTGTATATTTATTGTACTAGATGTGTATTATTTATTGTACATACTTGTGTATGATTCCTTAACCGTTTGCCACAAATTCGATACCGTGGAGTCCGCGACGCGAGCGAAGGACGCCCTGCACGGCTGCGACATATATAGCGGATGTTGCACACTCAAAATAGAATATGCTAAGGTAAGACACACATAACACAATAATAAATAATAATCTAACCTGTATCAGGGGATTCACAATGAGTTTCCGATCGGATTCGAAAACTTTGCAACATGAATTACGCAAAGCTCGTAAAAAAATCTCATAGTTTTAAATGTGATTATTATTAAAGTTTGGCCTAGAATCTATTTAAGATATTCTAACAAGCTTCGCGAAATTCGTGGTGCAAAGTTGTCGAATCCTCTTAGACGATCGAAAACTCATTGTGGATCGGGGTCCTGCAGTACAAGAACGGTTCTATCTCGGTAATTATAACATTTGATATAAAATGTCATGACATTTGAAAATATTGTAGCATGCTACAATATTTTTTT
This sequence comes from Ligdia adustata, assembly GCA_947049295.1. Lineage (NCBI taxonomy): Eukaryota > Metazoa > Arthropoda > Insecta > Lepidoptera > Geometridae > Ligdia > Ligdia adustata. The sequence continues at coordinate 7,703,335 of OX346239.1, forward strand.
CAAGTACGGATCTTGCCATCGATTACTGATTATATAGTGTTCATAGGGGCCAGTAAAGATACTGGTAGACGCCATTGGTGCTTGGTAAAGGCTACACGGACTCGTATAAATCTCACCGCGTCTACTTTTATTGTACGAACTGCCAGATTGTAGAACTCGCTACTGACTTCTTTATTTCATGATCCCCGTTCATCGTTTGAAATGGAAATGACAGATGTCAATAACTTTGCAGCACTGAACAATACGACAAACAAAAATATCCCGTGTGGCATTCTAATATGTGTGAGCTCCAAGCTTTATTGGTCAAGAATGCGGCAGAGAAAGAACCGTGCTACGAGATTCCATATTGCTTGCTACAAGCGCTACGCTTCTAGCCTCGCGTAGCATGTCTACGACAAACGCTACGAAAATGCCTCCGTTGGAAATACTGACCCGCGCTATTCGCACATGCAATGCAGTATAACTTTATTGCATATCAAAAAGTAAATAGTTAAGTGCAAATAAAACAGTCGATCTCAAGTTTTGATGACGTGAGAACGGTCACGTCGATGATGCGACATTAATAAACGGTTTTTTTCTTTATTCGAATCTCGGAAAACATTACGAAGTATGAAAATTACCACTTCTACAAAATGTACGCTTAAAAAACAAACGTAAACAAGTGGCTAGAAGCAAGTTTGAAGAAACCCGACTGGTAAATCGTTAAACCTGTGTATCATTCTTATTTTATTTTTTTATGTACCCAGTGTCACTCTTACTAATCTCTAGGGCGTGCGAAAGAAATATACATACATATTTATATGCGTACATATATACATACATACACACACACTTGAAAAACATAACCCTCCTTTATTCACACGGGTAAAAAGCATATGCTTCGTTGTTAGTATTATTATCTTTTCAGTTGTAGCTAACAGTTACTTCAATTAACTAGGATCAAGTATGAATGGTCTATCAAGAGAACATGAGACCACCCTGACAAACAAAAGTTGAAAAAACCCTCTTCGATATGACATTATTTCGCTCACTATGTGGTTGAATGAGAGTCACGTGAATCCAGTTTTCCAAAGAGAAAAGAATCTCTTGAAAGCAAGGGCTTATATATCAATAAACACGTAGGTAGAGGTAAATGGATATCTAAAATTTATCGTCCACTCAACTTCGTAACTTGATCTCTCAGCGGTTAGCGCTGTTTATATCGCCGCGTTAAGCGCTGACAGCGCAGTGTAGAGGGGGAGGTTTGTTTGTCAATGATCCAGTTACAGCCACTTTGGGGGTGAGATTTAGCAGCATTTAGCTGATATTACGGTTATACAATAATACACTGTTTGTAAAATTGTCTCGTAATCGGTCTAGAACTATGATTTTAATTTTTAAATGAAAAAACGGCGCATGCAGAAATGAAGTCGTTGATCAGTTTTTTTAAGAACATATTTTATTTTATATTTATTTTATTTAATAAGTACAGTAACAGACATTATGCTATTGTTTACTTACACACCTTAGCAATATAAAACCGTTTCAAGCCTAATGCCCAATGACAACTGTACATAACTTAGGTATGAGTACATTATAGACTTAATAAAAAAAAGATATAATTTTGGGAATTTAACAATATAAATAATATAAATAAAACAATATAAATATAACAGATATATGTAAGTATTGATGTTGGTACTATCGTATGCTAACACGGTATATACGACGTTATATTAGTTTTAAAGTTATCTTTTTTTTCCTAAAAACGGGCTATTTCCTATCGACCGATTCCAAAAATATTTGACATTTAAAGGCGTGATACAATAATAAATGAAATAAAATATTGGGTATATATATATAAAAAAAACTGTTTCAAGTTGTTGAGACATAAGTGACAAAGATAATAGATTTTTCACCGAATGTTGATTCTTACAACACAACACTGGTATTATTTTATAAGACCTTTTTTTACTGAACAAAAAAGCTTAACATTATTTGTGACGTTTATCGCCAATGATTAATGTATTCCCAAAATTAATGAATGAACGCGAAGGAAAAAAAAACGCTCGCAAATTCATGAAAAGAGTCTGAAGGGATTAGGTGACTATAGAACCTAACGGACACACAGGGCGAACCTTTTAATAAAATGTGTCAATAAGTATAACGTTAATAAGATGGTATATACAAAATATTTAGTGTTTTTCCGCCTCGTCTTGATGTCAGCGTGAGAAATCGAAAAATATTTTTGTTTTTATGGTGTGGTTCCTCCTCACCACCGCCACACCTCACCTTATTATTTCTCTTTCTCTCAGTATCCGACTTCCTCGACACGTGTTTCGCCTTAGCACAAGGCATCCTCAGGAGATGTTGACTCTTCAAGCGCTCGCTCGAAAGTGAGCTGTTGCGCCTCTGCGAGCTCTTTATATAGCGGCCGGTCGCGTCACGTGTTGTGCGTCACCGTTGTTGTTGTGTCGGTGCATTTGATGACTCAGCGTTATTTAACGGACTTTGTCGGTTAAAAATCCGCAAAAGTGGTGACGTCACCAAATTTGTTTGGTCGTTTAACAGTACTGAGTTCTGATTTCTGTGTTTCAGTATTTCCAACTGTTCCAACACACACAACCGAAAACCTTTGTCACATATGTGCCTGACTTCATATGTGTTACTTGCTTGTAGTGAATGTCCCGTTTCAATTAAGTGTTTCGCGAAATGTGATTGTTCTGGGTGATCATTTCTATAGGCGGCAAGATGTTCTTTAAACCTTGTTTCAAAATTCCGTCCAGTTTGTCCAATGTATACCGCATCGCATTCGTCACATTTGAGTTTGTAGACACCAGATTTCCGCGCTTCTTCTAAACGATCCTTTCCGTTTGTCAGGTGCCGTAGATTATTATTTGTGTGAAATGCTACGCTGGTATTGTTTTTGTGTAAAATGTTCGCAATCCTCTCTGATAATGGACCTATGTAGGTTAAACTCCCCATAAATTTGTTAATTCTTTCCGGAGGTATTGCAAACAACATCGATTGGACTTTCTGTCTCTGCTTCTTTCTGACCAAGGCATCAATCATCTTTCTATTGTATCCATTGGAGACAGCAATCTGATAGATCGTGTTTATTTCCTTCTTGTAGCCCTCATGTGTTAGAGGTACTGATGTTAATCTATGGATGTAGCTACGGAAAGCTGCTAACTTGTGATGAATAGGATGACATGATGAGTTCGGTATCACTGTATCTGTATGCGTTGGTTTCCGGTAAATTTGAAACTCCAATTTGCTTTGTACTCTTGTAATAGCTAAATCCAAGAAATTAAGTGTCCGGTTCTCTTCCAATTCTACCTTGAATTTTATTTTAGGATGTATACGGTTAAGTTTATTTACAAATAAATCAATCTGTCGTAACGTTCCGGTCCAACAAATAATTATATCATCTACATATCTGTGGTAGAATAAAATCTTGGGTTCTCCCACCACATGAGTACACTCAAACTTGTCCATGAATAAATCGGCCATGAGTGGACTAAGTGGTGATCCCATTGCTAAACCTTCTTTCTGACGATAATATTGACCATCAAATCTAAAATAATTTTGCTGCATACAAATTTCTGTTAACCGGATCATGTCGTCTATTTCTCCTGGATGTAAACGTTGCCTTCCAAAATGATCCTTCAGAACTTGCAAAACTTCTTCATATGGGACATTGGTAAACAGACTTTCCACATCTAATGATAACAATTTAGCTGTTTGTGGTATTTCGATATTTTTTATCTTATTGACCAGGTCTATACTGTTCTTCAAACTGTGGCTTGGTTTGAATGACGCTTTTGTTCTTAATAAATCATTTAAGTGTTTAGCCAAATTGTACGCGGGCGCTCCAATATACGATACTACTGGTCTTATAGGAACGTTTTCTTTATGGATTTTGGGCAACCCATATAGCAAAGGTGGTCGCGGATTCATAGGCAATATATACTTGAATGATTCTGTTGGAAGATACTGTATACTCTTGATAGCATTTTTAATATCTGTTGTGAATCTCTTTGTTGGATCGGAACTAAGGCGTATGAAGTCCTCTCCCTGGATCACATCATTTACCTTCTGAGTATAATCAGCCTGATCCAAGATAACTATCGTGTTTCCCTTATCAGCCTTGGATAGTATCAAATTATTAGTGGTCAGTCTCTCCCGCAGTGATTGATATGCAATGTCATCTGTTCTCTGGCTACTTCTCGAAGATCTGGCATAAGCTTTCTTGATTTGAGTTGCCACCTGATGTTTTACTGCTTCATCTTGTTTAGCCTTGACACATACTACTTCTGAATCTACCATTAATTCTTCGAGGCGTTTCTGAGAAGGCCTTGGCTGCAGATTATATTTCAAGCCTTTTTCTAGCAACGAGATCTCTGATGGTGGAATTTGTGTTTGAGACAAATTCTTAACTCTTGGGTAAAATGAGTGGCAGCTCACGGTTTCTTCATTGTTACTTCCAGAAGGCAATCTTTCTTGAACCAATCTTTCCAATTTCCGGGTCTGTACTAAGAACTTCTTATGTGCCAATACTGACGCCAAATCTCTTGCTTTGTTATCCAGTATATCAAACTCGATGTTGTGTAAGTTGTAACTTAATTCGGAATGTAATAATTTAAGATGGATTTTACTGTGAGGGATCAACTTAAGCTCCATCTTAAATTATTACATTCCGAATTAAGTTACAACTTACACAACATCGAGTTTGATATACTGGATAACAAAGCAAGAGATTTGGCGTCAGTATTGGCACATAAGAAGTTCTTAGTACAGACCCGGAAATTGGAAAGATTGGTTCAAGAAAGATTGCCTTCTGGAAGTAACAATGAAGAAACCGTGAGCTGCCACTCATTTTACCCAAGAGTTAAGAATTTGTCTCAAACACAAATTCCACCATCAGAGATCTCGTTGCTAGAAAAAGGCTTGAAATATAATCTGCAGCCAAGGCCTTCTCAGAAACGCCTCGAAGAATTAATGGTAGATTCAGAAGTAGTATGTGTCAAGGCTAAACAAGATGAAGCAGTAAAACATCAGGTGGCAACTCAAATCAAGAAAGCTTATGCCAGATCTTCGAGAAGTAGCCAGAGAACAGATGACATTGCATATCAATCACTGCGGGAGAGACTGACCACTAATAATTTGATACTATCCAAGGCTGATAAGGGAAACACGATAGTTATCTTGGATCAGGCTGATTATACTCAGAAGGTAAATGATGTGATCCAGGGAGAGGACTTCATACGCCTTAGTTCCGATCCAACAAAGAGATTCACAACAGATATTAAAAATGCTATCAAGAGTATACAGTATCTTCCAACAGAATCATTCAAGTATATATTGCCTATGAATCCGCGACCACCTTTGCTATATGGGTTGCCCAAAATCCATAAAGAAAACGTTCCTATAAGACCAGTAGTATCGTATATTGGAGCGCCCGCGTACAATTTGGCTAAACACTTAAATGATTTATTAAGAACAAAAGCGTCATTCAAACCAAGCCACAGTTTGAAGAACAGTATAGACCTGGTCAATAAGATAAAAAATATCGAAATACCACAAACAGCTAAATTGTTATCATTAGATGTGGAAAGTCTGTTTACCAATGTCCCATATGAAGAAGTTTTGCAAGTTCTGAAGGATCATTTTGGAAGGCAACGTTTACATCCAGGAGAAATAGACGACATGATCCGGTTAACAGAAATTTGTATGCAGCAAAATTATTTTAGATTTGATGGTCAATATTATCGTCAGAAAGAAGGTTTAGCAATGGGATCACCACTTAGTCCACTCATGGCCGATTTATTCATGGACAAGTTTGAGTGTACTCATGTGGTGGGAGAACCCAAGATTTTATTCTACCACAGATATGTAGATGATATAATTATTTGTTGGACCGGAACGTTACGACAGATTGATTTATTTGTAAATAAACTTAACCGTATACATCCTAAAATAAAATTCAAGGTAGAATTGGAAGAGAACCGGACACTTAATTTCTTGGATTTAGCTATTACAAGAGTACAAAGCAAATTGGAGTTTCAAATTTACCGGAAACCAACGCATACAGATACAGTGATACCGAACTCATCATGTCATCCTATTCATCACAAGTTAGCAGCTTTCCGTAGCTACATCCATAGATTAACATCAGTACCTCTAACACATGAGGGCTACAAGAAGGAAATAAACACGATCTATCAGATTGCTGTCTCCAATGGATACAATAGAAAGATGATTGATGCCTTGGTCAGAAAGAAGCAGAGACAGAAAGTCCAATCGATGTTGTTTGCAATACCTCCGGAAAGAATTAACAAATTTATGGGGAGTTTAACCTACATAGGTCCATTATCAGAGAGGATTGCGAACATTTTACACAAAAACAATACCAGCGTAGCATTTCACACAAATAATAATCTACGGCACCTGACAAACGGAAAGGATCGTTTAGAAGAAGCGCGGAAATCTGGTGTCTACAAACTCAAATGTGACGAATGCGATGCGGTATACATTGGACAAACTGGACGGAATTTTGAAACAAGGTTTAAAGAACATCTTGCCGCCTATAGAAATGATCACCCAGAACAATCACATTTCGCGAAACACTTAATTGAAACGGGACATTCACTACAAGCAAGTAACACATATGAAGTCAGGCACATATGTGACAAAGGTTTTCGGTTGTGTGTGTTGGAACAGTTGGAAATACTGAAACACAGAAATCAGAACTCAGTACTGTTAAACGACCAAACAAATTTGGTGACGTCACCACTTTTGCGGATTTTTAACCGACAAAGTCCGTTAAATAACGCTGAGTCATCAAATGCACCGACACAACAACAACGGTGACGCACAACACGTGACGCGACCGGCCGCTATATAAAGAGCTCGCAGAGGCGCAACAGCTCACTTTCGAGCGAGCGCTTGAAGAGTCAACATCTCCTGAGGATGCCTTGTGCTAAGGCGAAACACGTGTCGAGGAAGTCGGATACTGAGAGAAAGAGAAATAATAAGGTGAGGTGTGGCGGTGGTGAGGAGGAACCACACCATAAAAACAAAAATATTTTTCGATTTCTCACGCTGACATCAAGACGAGGCGGAAAAACACTAAATATTTTGTATATACCATCTTATTATAAATGGATTTCCGCAAAGTAACGCCTGACTCCATCAAGTATAACGTTTTTAAATAAATTTATATTCATAATTGCTTGTGTCAGAAATATTTATAATCGCCAGCGATGGCTTGCTACTAGCATGGGCAGTGGATAAATGGTTTTATACACTTTTGTTTATTTTTATTTATTTAAATATTAATACTCCACAGACGCTTTGGTCCGTGCCCTTTATGAGATTATACAATTTTTTTTTTATTTACATTTCTTGAAATTCTAGGCTTATAAAAGAAGACAAATAACTACTTAGCTAATTAAACTTAAACAATTATTATTTCAAATTTTGAATATTGAATATTATTTACAAACGGAGAGCAATCCGACCCCCGCAAGCAGCACCCGTTCACGAGATGACGCATGTGCCGGCCATCGCTCTCCTCAACCATATCGGAGGGAAGAGAGCAACCCGACACACTTTATCCACTTAAGAAATACAACATTTAAAAAACAGATAAAACGCCTCGGTTTTAAAACGTCATTCATTACGCTTTTAATCAAGTGTCGTTTTGTCATTTCTAATTAGCCGTATTCTGTTTTTTTCTGAGATTTTGAAATACCGTAATATTGACATGAAAATTTTGAGAAATGTAAGATCAATATAAGAAAAAGGATAATTTTATGTAAAACATACTCCTAAGTTAAACACGGACATGTAATGTAATTCTAGTAACAGCAACCTGTGACCAATTACCTGATGGACATGTAACTGCTCTCTTTAAATTGGACGCGAGTTCGGCGACGCTCGTCCAATCAGCTTGAAGGCTGAATAGGGTTGTTACTTATTATATTTTTTTGTTGAAAATACTGTGAATTCAATTATAATGTGAATTCGAGTATTCAATTATTACCATCCAAATCACGTATCCAAACTCACGATTGTAAGTCGAATCCATCGATCCAGGCTTCGAGCGCGGTCGCGGCTCATCATCAGGACGAACGCGGAATGGCCTCTGCGGGGTCTCGTTTCGGAAGATGAAAAAAATTTATCAATTAATTGTCTCGATTTTACGAATATTTTAAGTAAATTACATGAAGCGTATTAAATACTTTACATTGTCATAATGTCCGTACTGTAGTTATGCATGTGTTTGTACTATTTCGTTTCTTGGTTTTAATGCCAATTTTTAAAGTGAACTGGTTTTAAATTCCACTACGTTTCGTCCATCCACATTTGGATGAAAAGTATCATGAAAAGTTACTTGTTACAAAGTCAAATGTGATACGTGAGTGTATCATGTGACAACCCTAGCACAAAAAGCAGCTGCACTTGTGTTCGAAATGCGAATCGGAACAATACCTTTTTTATTTTATTCAACGTGGGATTGAGGCTTTTGTAAACAAACGATTTTTTACACGTTTTACTTGCACTTGCGATTTTTCAGTATTCCCAATCTCCTGGATTTACTGTGATTGGATATTTGTTTATTTTTACTGAGCTTTTTAATTTAAAGCGCGTGAAGTAATTTCAGTTTGGTGAGGTTTTTTTTTTCAAGTTTTGAACTTGTTTGTTACGCAATATCTTCGTTAATAATAAACCGGTTTTTATAGGTATGTAAAGATATATAGAGTCTCGAATAAGTGAAAAAAGTCCTTTGCTTACTTTGCTATACAGTTGTTTAACTAGCTCTACTAAAATGAAAGTAAAAACTTTCAACACCTGAAAAATAATAACCTTACCGGTCGCTACTTTTTGTCACATACCTAGCTATCACTAGGGTTTTTAAGTCACGAATGGATCAGTTTCTCCTAGGCAAGCGTGCTTTATCGTAGTCCGGATTATCGCCTTACATCAGGCGACATTAATACAAAAACAAGTCTTCATATATTCCCTATTATAACACATATTTTCCCTTTTCCCTTAACTAAAATATAAAAATAAAATCGCAACTTATGATACAAGAAAATTCTCCTCTAATATTTACCATCTGTGTTCCAAACGAAATTCCGGCAAAAGTGTAAAGAAGCGTATAGTGAGTGATAAATCGCCTAAGGCATGGAGCACACTGAAGTGTCGCTGGTTGAAAGCCATTTGTGCGAGAGAGGAGAGTCCTCCAGTGTGTAGCGAGCACTATGTGTCGAGACAGATTGTCTCTTTGAATGCCCTCTCTGTCTCTCTTTGTGGAATAGTGCTTGCTTGTCGTGTGTATTGCTCGGTGGCTGGACTTAGAATAAGGACTTTAATGGTATTTATTAGTCTTTCATTATATACCAACACTAGTTAGTAGCTATCTACCTCAGCGTTATATACACAAACTTTGATACGAGTGGTTCAAAGTGACTTCATAAACCGAATCCCGACTGCATTAGCTTTAGATCCATATGCGTTAACAAATGAAATTGCGGAATGGCGCTAGTATAGTTTATGACCATCTGCAGGTGAAGACGAATCTATTGACCCTACTCACATAAAAATACTTCAAGCCGTTCAGGCTTTAGGGCGTACCAAAGATATAATATACTCTCGATAAACATATGTCACCTTCTTTCGCAGTCGGGTAAAAACAATAAATATTAATAAAAATAATAATCTCCTACTGCTGTGCCAATATCAAGTAAACTAAAAGTAAGGAAGAGTAATTACAATATCTGAAATTGAATACCATCGAGAGAGTAATAAATACATTATAAGTAAAAACAACTAAAATGTAATAAGATGGTATATACAAAATATTTAGTGTTTTTCCGCCTCGTCTTGATGTCAGCGTGAGAAATCGAAAAATATTTTTGTTTTTATGGTGTGGTTCCTCCTCACCACCGCCACACCTCACCTTATTATTTCTCTTTCTCTCAGTATCCGACTTCCTCGACACGTGTTTCGCCTTAGCACAAGGCATCCTCAGGAGATGTTGACTCTTCAAGCGCTCGCTCGAAAGTGAGCTGTTGCGCCTCTGCGAGCTCTTTATATAGCGGCCGGGCGCGTCACGTGTTGTGCGTCACCGTTATTGTTGTGTCGGTGCATTTGATGACTCAGCGTTATTTAACGGACTTTGTCGCTTAAAAATCCGCAAAATTGGTGACGTCACCAAATTTGTTTGGTCGTTTAACAGTACTGAGGTATGATTTCTGTGTTTCATTATTTCCAACTGTTCCAACACACACAACCGAAAACCTTTGTCACATATGTGCCTGACTTCATATGTGTTACTTGCTTGTAGTGAATGTCCCGTTTCAATTAAGTGTTTCGCGAAATGTGATTGTTCTGGGTGATCATTTCTATAGGCGGCAAGATGTTCTTTAAACCTTGTTTCAAAATTCCGTCCAGTTTGTCCAATGTATACCGCATCGCATTCGTCACATTTGAGTTTGTAGACACCAGATTTCCGCGCTTCTTCTAAACGATCCTTTCCGTTTGTCAGGTGCCGTAGATTATTATTTGTGTGAAATGCTACGCTGGTATTGTTTTTGTGTAAAATGTTTGCAATCCTCTCTGATAATGGACCTATGTAGGTTAAACTCCCCATAAATTTGTTAATTCTTTCCGGGGGTATTGCAAACAACATCGATTGGACTTTCTGTCTCTGCTTCTTTCTGACCAAGGCATCAATCATCTTTCTATTGTATCCATTGGAGACAGCAATCTGATAGATCGTGTTTATTTCCTTCTTGTAGCCCTCATGTGTTAGAGGTACTGATGTTAATCTATGGATGTAGCTACGGAAAGCTGCTAACTTGTGATGAATAGGATGACATGATGAGTTCGGTATCACTGTATCTGTATGCGTTGGTTTCCGGTAAATTTGAAACTCCAATTTGCTTTGTACTCTTGTAATAGCTAGATCTAAGAAATTAAGTGTCCGGTTCTCTTCCAATTCTACCTTGAATTTTATTTTAGGATGTATACGGTTAAGTTTATTTACAAATAAATCAATCTGTCGTAACGTTCCGGTCCAACAAATAATTATATCATCTACATATCTGTGGTAGAATAAAATCTTGGGTTCTCCCACCACATGAGTACACTCAAACTTGTCCATGAATAAATCGGCCATGAGTGGACTAAGTGGTGATCCCATTGCTAAACCTTCTTTCTGACAATAATATTGACCATCAAATCGAAAATAATTTTGCTGCATACAAATTTCTGTTAACCGGATCATGTCGTCTATTTCTCCTGGATGTAAACGTTGCCCTTCAAAATGATCCTTCAGAACTTGCAAAACTTCTTCATATGGGACATTGGTAAACAGACTTTCCACATCTAATGATAACAATTTAGCTGTTTGTGGTAATTCGATATTTTTTATCTTATTGACCAGGTCTATACTGTTCTTCAAACTGTGGCTTGGTTTGAATGACGCTTTTGTTCTTAATAAATCATTTAAGTGTTTAGCCAAATTGTACGCGGGCGCTCCAATATACCTGGTCAATAAGATAAAAAATATCGAATTACCACAAACAGCTAAATTGTTATCATTAGATGTGGAAAGTCTGTTTACCAATGTCCCATATGAAGAAGTTTTGCAAGTTCTGAAGGATCATTTTGAAGGGCAACGTTTACATCCAGGAGAAATAGACGACATGATCCGGTTAACAGAAATTTGTATGCAGCAAAATTATTTTCGATTTGATGGTCAATATTATTGTCAGAAAGAAGGTTTAGCAATGGGATCACCACTTAGTCCACTCATGGCCGATTTATTCATGGACAAGTTTGAGTGTACTCATGTGGTGGGAGAACCCAAGATTTTATTCTACCACAGATATGTAGATGATATAATTATTTGTTGGACCGGAACGTTACGACAGATTGATTTATTTGTAAATAAACTTAACCGTATACATCCTAAAATAAAATTCAAGGTAGAATTGGAAGAGAACCGGACACTTAATTTCTTAGATCTAGCTATTACAAGAGTACAAAGCAAATTGGAGTTTCAAATTTACCGGAAACCAACGCATACAGATACAGTGATACCGAACTCATCATGTCATCCTATTCATCACAAGTTAGCAGCTTTCCGTAGCTACATCCATAGATTAACATCAGTACCTCTAACACATGAGGGCTACAAGAAGGAAATAAACACGATCTATCAGATTGCTGTCTCCAATGGATACAATAGAAAGATGATTGATGCCTTGGTCAGAAAGAAGCAGAGACAGAAAGTCCAATCGATGTTGTTTGCAATACCCCCGGAAAGAATTAACAAATTTATGGGGAGTTTAACCTACATAGGTCCATTATCAGAGAGGATTGCAAACATTTTACACAAAAACAATACCAGCGTAGCATTTCACACAAATAATAATCTACGGCACCTGACAAACGGAAAGGATCGTTTAGAAGAAGCGCGGAAATCTGGTGTCTACAAACTCAAATGTGACGAATGCGATGCGGTATACATTGGACAAACTGGACGGAATTTTGAAACAAGGTTTAAAGAACATCTTGCCGCCTATAGAAATGATCACCCAGAACAATCACATTTCGCGAAACACTTAATTGAAACGGGACATTCACTACAAGCAAGTAACACATATGAAGTCAGGCACATATGTGACAAAGGTTTTCGGTTGTGTGTGTTGGAACAGTTGGAAATAATGAAACACAGAAATCATACCTCAGTACTGTTAAACGACCAAACAAATTTGGTGACGTCACCAATTTTGCGGATTTTTAAGCGACAAAGTCCGTTAAATAACGCTGAGTCATCAAATGCACCGACACAACAATAACGGTGACGCACAACACCTGAGTATGCCTTGTGCTAAGGCGAAACACGTGTCGAGGAAGTCGGATACTGAGAGAAAGAGAAATAATAAGGTGAGGTGTGGCGGTGGTGAGGAGGAACCACACCATAAAAACAAAAATATTTTTCGATTTCTCACGCTGACATCAAGACGAGGCGGAAAAACACTAAATATTTTGTATATACCATCTTATTATAAATGGATTTCCGCAAAGTAACGCCTGACTCTATCAATTAACTAAAATGTATTGAACTATAAAGTAATCTTTTGGAAAATAACTTTCTTTTTCATTACATTTGAAATAAACAAGAACCATTACGATATCAAATATTTATTCAAATCTCTCAGCGTTTACATTTGTAAACGTTATATTGACACTGTACATGGAATCAGCAGTATGGGCTCTTCTTTTGATTTTGCAAAATAAGACTTTCGTAGTATACATAGGCTGATGTTGTTACCTCTTCTTCTTTTGAAGCATAATAAGAAAGAATATTATATGACAGACATTGGCTTATAAGCAACGACCTTCGCCACACGCTGTTTCGCCCGCGTTTGTTTGTTTGGTAGTTTTTTATTTATGTTTTAAATGAAAGGTTAATTATGTCACTGTCCTAATCTCGAACTGTATTGCAAGAAATTAAGTTGATCCGTCTCTCAGTTGCATGCGAAGAGGACTTCAAACTATCAAATACACTTTCGCATTTATAATAAGACCGGGGAAAACATGGGTTTTTCACTTTCGGTCTTTACTCAATTTAACCATTTACGAGTAAAATTAGAAATATCCGTATCATTGAGATTAGTATCTCGTTCAAGAATTCGAATCTTTAGAACTACAAAATTATTTTTAGATTAGATAATAATTTAGAATTCGCAATTCCATAATAGTGTTTCTGCGTAGTATAAGCAAACTGTACCTATGCTACCATATGGGACTATAAAGGATTCTGCGCGATCGTTCTTACTGTATCAAATTTATATTGTATGAATAAGATTCCGATATTTGAACATTGGTGAAATTTTATTTGTTGTATAAATATTATGATATGTTTATTCGTTACGTTTGTTTGTTCAAATATGATAGCAATATAACTAATGTCTTCATTTCAGCGCACACTTTTGATGTTTATTGCTTAAATATTTATGCATAATTCGGTTTACGTATTATTTTACATATTTCTTAATAAAATTGGTTTTGACGGCTTTGTGAATGTTCTACATGTTTACAAAATCTAATAAGTTATTTCCTTAAGACCATTGTAATTTAAAAAAACACTCAAGGTCATCCATCATAATGTTATGTCAAAAAACTAATACTAGAAATTACTTCAAAAATGGCTCAAATTTATATGTATACTAGGTAAAAATATATGTGCGAATAAGACTTAACAAGTGATCGCTTTTTTACACAAAATTAAACTACAGTGACATATCTAGTTCTCGAAACGAATACAGTCAGTCAATGATATGTCAAAAATTGTCTACTGGTGGAATTTACAATTTCTTATTTACTCGTACATTGACAAAATGCAATACCACTACGAAGCTATAACCTGAGCAGGGAAAAAAAAATATATTTATAAATCGTTGTCCAAATATAAACTATAAAATTTGACGTTGCATAATATACAAATCGTATGATGCCATCCTTGATTAAATAATAACAAAAAAACGATATATTGTTCAAGGATTGTTAGCACTTAGACACATTTCAGTTGAGAACAGTTTTAAACCCGACACGGTTTCCAACAACAAGTTACGAGTGCTTACAAACTACGAGTAGAACTCTGATAAGCTGATCATTTTATCTTGTTAGTTTGTTATAAAAGTTGTTCCATTGCGATATCTAAGAATATCGGAAGAAAAATATAAGTTATGAAATTTGAGATTTATGCGACAATAGAAAAAATACGTTTTGAAATCTGATAGTAATATTTTTCTATGCTATACAATACTTACTAAGAGCAGTGAAAAAAAAGGTACGGGATGATTAGATACTTTGAATTCAATCGCCTTGAAGATATATGTTAGCAATTTAGTATATAACTGTCATCATAATTATTGTTTTATAATATTAATGTTTTTTTTAAGTGTTCCAGTAAAGTTTTAATTATTCTTTCCTTAATGTTATGCAATTAAGATCTTTCTTTGAAGCCAAATACTGGTGTGAATGGTAGGCCGCTTTCTACATTACTTATTTATTACCAACTTTTAGTCCTTGATTCGCATTGCGTTTGTCCAAACCTAAAGTTAAAAAAAAAGTTATCTAAACGGAAGTACAGTTGGCGCGTGCCGCTTCTACTTGCTCAACTTAAGTGCTTAAAATCTCAGAAAAGCAATATTAAGCATTTTCCATGCACATTTTAAGAGTAGCTTTAATCTCATCTGTATTCCGAGAGCAGCTAACATTTCGACTCCTATTTAAAAATTCAACTCTCAACCTCTTTGGGCGTCCGCCTTTTACTGTGAACAAGAAGGAAAAACTAAAAACATTTAAATTGTAACGGTTCTGCATGAAAATAAGTTGTTTTTGAGACATTTTTCATTGGGCCATTTGGTATTATTTTTGTGAAATTTTTCTCCTCGCTTTCTTCAAAACTCGGTAGGTACAGAATTGTTTGATTTGAATTTAGCCGGTGCGTCCTGTTACCTACATTTATCTATCTGATTGGTGTCAAGTTGGAAGCTGCGTCGCTCTGTATATTTCAAACCGACTCCAAAAAGAGGAGATTCTTAATTCATCGGAGCAATATTTTTTCCCCAATTTTTTGAAATGGTTGGTCCGTTTGATTGGGTACATTTGGTCTCATATACATTTGATCAGAATCGAAAGTTTTTTTAAAATCAAAATTTATTTTAATTGTTTTTGACTTGCATAAATAATATTCTGTTTTGTAAAATAAGTTTTGAGTACCTAGTTAAAAACGGTTTTTATTATATTTCAAATATTACTTATATAATCCGTTTCCTTTTCAAGGTTTAAACAGGGATAAAATTACATGACTTGGCTTAGGCGCTACGAAGTTCGCCGGGTCAGCTAGTAACTAAATAAAAATAACAAGAAGTAAAACAAATACATCCATAACGATATATTATTCGGGACCGCGATATATGTTAAAAATGGTTTAGATTTTAAAGTTAGAAACGATTTGAATAAAATGTCATTTGAAACAAACTTTGAATTAGCAGCAATAGAATTAAGATTTTCAAAAATAGTAATTATGGCTCTTTACCGTCCGGAATACGATATGAATTTATTTTTTGAATTATTAACAAAACTACTAGATAAACTTTGCAAAGAAAAGAAACAAATTGTTATAGCAGGTGATTTCAATCTAAATGTATTAAAAGTAGACAAAAATATAAAGAAACTTGACGGAATATTAAAGAAATTTAATTGTAAATGGTTGTTAAATGAGCCTACTAGAACTGAGACAAATAAAAGGAACCAAACCAGTTCTACGTGCATTGATAATTTTATTGTAAATTTTAGCGGTGGTAGAGGATCAGTTTTAGGTTATAAACTTTCCGACCATAATGTCATTAAATTAGAATTGTTCAATACAAAAAATGTTAATAGTAAAAATACTCCCTATATGGCTAGAAATTTTTCAAAAAATAATCTAAATTATTTTAACCATTTGTTTAACAAAGATCATATGAAAATAAAAGCAGAAATACTAATGACTAGTAACGCAGACGCAAGAACGAGGATTTTACATGATGCTTTGATATATTATTACAACATAGCTTTTCCAAAAATAAGAAAACAAGTAAAAAACATTCAAAAACAATGGTCAACTGTAGGTATAGAAAATAGTAAGAAAAATTTAGTTAAAATGGAAATTCTTCAAGAATTTGACCCTAGCGCAACGAGAAAATTAAAAATTAAGAGGTACAGGAAAATATTGCGTAAAACTATGGTCGTAGCAAAGAAATTACAATATAGAGATAGAATTAAAAAGTCAAAGAATAAAATTAAAGAATCTTGGACTATTATTAATGAACAGGCAGGTCAAAATAAGCGACGCGATAGAAGTACTAGAATAAAATCAGTGAAAAACGAAAGCGGAGAAGATGTATCAGAAGCTAAAAAAATTGCTACTATTTTCAATGACTTTTTTCGCAACATAGCTCATAAGTTGACTTCCAATCTAGAAATTGACGGGGATAATTGCAAAAAGTATTTAGATTACGGTAATAGGCCATTGACATCTATCTCATTTGGACCAGTAGATTATAATGAGCTCAAAAAGGTAGTAGGTAACATGAAACAAAAACCTACATTAGATATTTATGATATAAGTACTAAAACTTTACGAAATCTAATAATAAACAACGATAATTTATTCGAATTAATATTCATTTGCGTAAATTCATGTTTAACGGACGGAATATTTCCTGACGTATTGAAACCGGGTAGGGTCATTCCACTTTTTAAAAAAGGGGATACCGATAATATTAGTAACTATAGACCTGTATGCATTTTGCCAGCTTTATCAAAAATTTTAGAATCTATTATTAAATCAAGAATTGTCAAATACTTTGAAAAAAATAATTTATTTACAATGTCACAGTTTGGATTCAGAAAAGGCCGCTCCACAGAAATGGCTATAAGAAAAGTGGTATATTATATTCTTGAATCCTTGGATAAGTCAAATAAATGTGCCAGTGTCTTTTGTGATCTTTCAAAAGCTTTTGATTGTTTGAGGCATGATATATTGATTTTAAAAATGAAATATTACGGATTTCAAGGCCCTGCATTAAATATGATGATAACTTATTTACAGAACCGTAGTCAAATTGTCTCTGTAAATGAAGAAACTTCTACAGAGGGTATGATGTCAATTGGTGTACCACAGGGCTCTATTTTAGGGCCAGTCTTGTTTTTGATTTATATTAATGATATAACCAACGCATTGCCGAGTTGGGCTCATATAAATTTATTTGCAGATGATACACATGTGGGTATCAGAGACAAATGTAAATTTAATTTAGACGATAAAGTTAATGCAGTTATGGAATTGTTAAAGGAATGGTTTGACGCAAATGGTATTATTCTTAACTCTGATAAAACCATATCAATGCAGTATCAGTCAAGGTTGGGTATTTTTGGGAATTCTATTAGTAAAACAAATATATTTCTAGGTTATACAATTGATAACACTATTAGTCATAAATCTCACATCGATAAAATTTGCAACAAAATGGCAAGTGGTAATTATGCTTTATTTAAACTCAAGCCATTATTAGATAAAAAGTCACTCATCTCTGTCTATTATGCATACGTTCATTCTATAATAAGATACGCTATAACTGTTTGGGGAAACGCTAAAGATATCATAAAAGTTTTAAAATGTCAGAAACAATCTATAAGAACAATGAATGGTTTGAAAAAACGTAGTCCTGCGAGAATACACTTTAGAAATGATAAAATAATGACAGTTATATCACTTTATATTTATAGTAGTTTATTAGAGGTACACGAGGATAGGGAAATACCGGAAAAAAGAATTTCACGTAATAATAAAAAAGGGCGAGTCCTGCCTGTCAACAGATTATCTAAGTGTAAGAAACAGGGACTTTACACCAAAATATTAATGTACAATAAATTACCAAATAGCGTGATGGAACTCAATTTTAAAATATTTAAACAAAAATTAAAATATTTTTTTGAAAGAAATCCTTTTTATAAACTCAGTGAATATATGTCAATGCAGCTTGTGGAATCATCGTTCTTGTGTGATGAACAACAATTACAAAATGTTAGTAATAGGTAAAGAAATAAATGACAATGTAAATGTATAATATAATAACTATTTGTTCTTAGAACTATAAAAGTATTTATAAGTTAAGTTTCTTTTTAAAGTAATTAATAATTAAAATGTAACAAGACTTGCCTGTAACGAATGTTATTTAAAGGCCAATAAATATTTCTTATTCTTATTCTTATTCTTATAATTATTATATAAATACACAATTTATTAGATAGTGATAGATAATGTGCTATGACTCGTTTAGGGAAGGAGCACGTCAGATGTCAGTGATAATTCTTTCTGTTATGACCTGTAATGACAGTAGATTTCTTAAATGTATCTCATAGCCACACAGATAACGCACGCTCACACACAATTGTAGGCTTATTAGAGGCTGAAGAGATAGAAGAAAGCGATAATGATGACCAAACTCACATTAATTTATTCATACACTCACATTGTAGCCACGTGAGGGGCTTGCATAACTTGGCAAATTTTGCAACCGGTAATGTACTAGGGTTTTTTTTCTTACAAAGCCAGCGCTTACTCCGAGAAGTGATCTCTCCAGCCCAGATAGAAGTCAGTTTACCACTCGAGCTCTCGCTTTGACACTAAAATGGCGTGTAGTGGTAGATGATGTGAGCAATGCGGTGAGAAACGCGGTACTGTCTCGCTTTGTATTTAGAAAGCAACTAGTATCAGGCAATAAGCCTGAAAGTTTGAAACTAATTTAAGGCTGTCGGAGAACAAAGCGTTTACGTTTTATCTAGTAAGAATAGATTAAAATGATAATATTCATCAGTTGTCAATTTATTGTCGTATTGTTTCGTAGCATTCTTAAGCTCGGCTTGCTTTCATGCAATTATATTGACTTCGTTTGATAGAATTATTTTGATATGACAACTTTCTTTGTGAGAAGTTTAGACTCACTGTTATTTGCTCATTATCAATTTAGAAGGTGTAGGGCTGTAGGGGTGTAGTTATGAAGAGGGTGTAGGGGTGTAGTTATGAAGAGGGTGTAGGGGTGTAGTAATGAAGAATTTTTGAAATTCAAACCCTAAAGGAAAACTAATGGGATTAAAGTTTGAAACTTCTTTATAATCTGTGCAGCCAGATCTCAATCGTCTCGTCACAATAGCTTTTCGTATGACTGTGTTTATCTGCACCTGGCTATAGGGCACCTTACGTACGCTCAAACGTTTGTTTTTATATTAAGATTTTTTATAGATAAGGCTTTTGACTGCATGTCGCCTGATATAAAGGGACAATGCGGCCTAAGATGTACTCTTGCCTAGGAGAAAACCAACTCACTCGCGACTTAAAACGACCCAGATTAGTTATATGGCTATAGGGAAACAGAGAAGCCAGTAGACAGAACCACAGTCTGACAGTTCGTACAATAAAAGTTGACGCAAAGCTTTTGATATGAGTCCGAGGAACCTCTACCATTTGCTTACCTTGTATAGTGGTATTTAGATAATTATAAGTTATTTTTATTCTTTGATTTCAGCCTGAAAGATTGAACGTGTTCAAAAATGATCAAGACAGCTGGGATTACACATGTAAGTGTTTTGTTTTTTCATATCTTACTATTAAAAAAAGAAGAAGTTTATCGAACAAACATATGAAAAATATTTTTTTAGTTTGAACTTTTGTATCTTCTTATTTTTTTAATTATTGTTCTTTAACAAAAGTGAATTAGAAAATATACAGATATATACAATGTTTAAGATTATTTCTAAGGCATGATACGTGTATGTTTTAAGTACATTGCATGTAACACATACTTGTATATCAAACACAATTACACTACAGTGATAAATACATACCCAGTACCTATATAATATATATTGTTATTGATATAAAAATAATATATCTTAAACCAAAGCATATGGAAGGCGCTGAAACACGGGCTTATAGCCCAGCAGGCGAAGATAGCCCAGTTTGGCGGTCGTGGCTATATTACGGTGGGGTTTTATGGATATGTATCTTTTTTGTGTTTACTAATTGCATACTTTTATATATATAGTTAATTATATTGGTAAATAAATATTGGTAATTAGATCAATCAAAAGTTTTTATTTTAAACACTTGGACATCAAAATCAAGAAAGATATTGTTCAATACATTTGTTTGGAAACTCAGATGTCAATTTTAATATTTCAAATTGTCACGGGCTTAAATATAGATATTTAACTTTAGCTTTGCGGCTTATAAAAATTTGTAAGCATTTCCTACTGGACTTTGATAAATCAAATATGGGATAAACTAGAGTGTATACATTTTCAAACAAAATTCTTTTCCTCAAAAGTTTACGCTAAAAAAGATTCCTACCAATTGAGGTCTCAGTTAAATTTTTTATTACTTACTCGGACCCTATCAAAGATCAATTATATCCAAATCATTTCATCTAATGACCTTTTTAATAACTTTATCGGCGTTTTTTCTCTTTCTCTAACCGTAAGAGGTTTCAACCCGCCACGATTGTGGGTACTTCCGTTTCAAGATGGCGGCCGTTTCCGGCGCGCGGGAAATTGCATATTCACCCGTGGATCGCTTTGTGTCGCGGTTTCCGATTGTTACCTACGGTTGTTGGTTGAGAATAAGAACGCTTTGTGTTCGATTGCCAGCTATTAAAATATTTCATCGAATGAGTATGAACACATGAATTAGTGGTTATTAGTTTTTCGTAATAAAGGAATAATGTGAAATCAGTCAAAAATTATCAATCAATTAATTAATTCATATTTTTTGTCCGAGTGAGCGAAGTACTTCAAAATATATTATTTGGGTATGTTAGTTTGGATGTTTGCGTCTAAGTAGTTTTTATTCAATTTCGACAAAACTTGATTGTACTAATTTTAAAAATTTTACTGGCATAGATCATGTTTGTGTTCAAATCGGTCGGTTTATGTTACAAAAAGCATTACATACATACAAATATACAAACATACGAGTACACTAGAAAAAATGTATTGCCCTCTTAATCAGTGGTGTAAAAATAAACATACAAACGCCAAAAATAATTACAAAAAGAATGTTTCCTTTCAACACTGAGACCATCGCTTCGTCCGATAAAAAAGTACGATTGAAAAATCCGCGCTAAGTGCAGTAACGTGGATGCGTTTTGCATACATTTGCAACTTTATTGGAACGACGCCGACGGCGCGCTAGTAAATCACTTACTGCACGAAACTGGTTTCGGTGCGCAAATGACACAATTCGTTTTCGTAACTAGCCAAATTGATTGTAGACTGTTTTTTGTCGGAAAGGGATCATTTGTATTTAATTATAATATTTTGTACACTAAAGAAAATAAAATATATCTCACTGTTCACTTGATTACTCAACTGCAATAACTTGAACTTTGATTTTAAAATCAACAGCTGTTTCTTGAATATCTGGTAACAAAACTAAAAACAGTTGATTGACCTCCTACTTTTTTGAAGTCGGTAAAAAAGCCAAGCGTGGAGTAAGAGTAGCCACCAGCTGATTCTTTTATAAGATAAACGATAGCATTTTGAGAAATAGCGTTTTGAGAAAACAGAACAATCGATGCAGTTGCTCGTAAAGCGGGTAATACTAAAATACTCGTATTGTATATCAAAGCAATATCTACATAATCTGGCTCCAGTTTTTGGCATGCTTGGTGTATCGATAAATCAAAGATTCCGGAATGCACCGCGCGTTCCGCCGACTTACTTTATCTGGGTTAATACGAGACTTATCCTTTACTAATAGTTAAGGAGATGTGGTTCAGTTTTTTACATTTTCGCCAATTCATTTTAAAACTGAATAGCGACTTTATTTGGTAGTCGCCATTACATTCTCTCTTTCTTAGCTATAACGCCACTTGGAATAAAAGTACATTCATAAGGTAATATATGAGTAATCGATAGAACTACTGATTGAATAGCTGTTTTGTGAAATGACGGTTATCATAGGAGTGTACTTCGATCGTCTATATTTCGTGAACAAATTGGTTCTTATTGTCTACTTGTGGCATCCGCCACTGAAACTGTACTGAATACACTGCGATTACTGTTATTGTGATAAATGCCATATAGTAGATTTTTTTGCCGGCTTCTTGGCTATTTCTAAACTAGCGAGCTCTGACTCAAAAGTTACATTTTTACTTCAAACTTCGGCAAACACAAATTATCTTTTATATGAATAAAGATAATTAAACGCGTCTCGATATTTCTATAAAAACTAATTAGTACGAGTATTAATTGAATATATTTTGAATATCGCAAAACCCTAATAAGCTAAGAAAATGATAAGGCAGCCTTCCTTGAGAGTATACACGAGAGGAATACACTGGGTATTCCAGACTAGGCATGCTCCATCTAGGGCTACAGTATCGCTGACTTCCGTGGTCGTGCGAACTTGTGGTAAATGCCTAGC
Organism: Ligdia adustata; assembly: GCA_947049295.1. Taxonomy (NCBI): domain Eukaryota; kingdom Metazoa; phylum Arthropoda; class Insecta; order Lepidoptera; family Geometridae; genus Ligdia; species Ligdia adustata. Next base: position 7,726,370 of record OX346239.1, read on the forward strand.
TGTGATGAATAAAAAATAAATAAAAATATATTAACTTATAACGAATAAAACATTAATTTTTATGTACCTATGTTTTAATGATACAGAAAGAAACCTCATAAATTATATAACTTTCAAAACATTTAGCGTAATCAAACAGTCCTCATGTCTCCCAAACTACAATAGTTCTAGACGTCGGTTGGCTAAGGTATTCCGTTATCTAAGCTTTTACGATATCGGCTGATGTTTGTGGCTTTGTTTGTGCCAAAATCACTCTCAAACACGATGTCTGTATCTTAGTAATGGTTTCATTGCTTTTGGTAGAACTATTTACTTTACTAAACTGTCGGTTATATTCGCCAATCCGAGGGCGTAGTGATTAGCTATTTATTTCCTCTTCATTATCAGGCTCTACTAAGCCACTGCAGAGTATAGATCTCCTCTAGCGCTCGCGATTCCTGGCGCACGAGGAATCAAAAGAGCACGAGGTTCAATTGACTATATTCTTGTCTTGTAAAAAAGTCTTGGCATCGCCAATATTTTCACCAGCATTTCACAAAATTTGTCCCGAACGCAATAATTCACTTCGACAATGTCGCATCTTAAATTTTCCGGCGCTTAAATTAATTTTCACTGATTGCGAACTACCCTCTTCGCGTAAATAAAGATTGCGAGAGTGGTGCCAAGTTTGGTAGAACTTCGCGACTTTGTTTGGCTTTTCTGGCCAGAGTGACTGCTCACAACAATAAACTGAAAGTACTTGTACATTGAAGTTGAAATGAATAAATATTAATTTAAATATTTTGTTTTTATACAACAAAGAAATGATTCGTAAGCAGTGACGGATCTGTCCTAAGGTCCGGTGGGCCCGGGCCTGGGGTAGTCAGATATTAAGAGCGGCCTGCGGCCATTCGTCACAAAGAAATACACTGATAAATATATGGTCATTGGTGAGGTGAGCCTTTCTATCCCAGTTTTTTGCTAGATACAGTAACAGCCCTATTCGTAGTAGTTGTACCTTGTGCCTAAATGATGAAAGCTGGAAATGGGCTGCTAGCACTGGACAGGCTACAACATAGGCGGGCAACATTGCAAATTCTGTAGAACTGGTTAGAAGCCTAGAAACCTAACTAAATTTACAAACCGTTGTATAAAAGTTAATAAAATGATGGCACGGACTAGAGAGTCTGTGGAGAGTAATTATATCAGAAAATAAATAAGTGAAGGCCACTTCGAATTCTTAAAAACTCCTTCTTATACTAAATGACAATCACCTCATTTTCTCCTTAAGTCTATTAAGGCCTAATTTTAGATCGTTCGATATGAATGCGACTTTTTGAATATCATTTGTAAATTCGTGATCAATGAATTGACCAACGTTCAAAAATAAGGCCCGTAGTCTTTTGGGCTCTCAATTTAATTGTAAGCTTAGGTTCGACCGTTCGAGATCCAGGTTTACAGAAACTAGAACGGAACGGAACTCTGAGATAACAATATGTTTATGTATTTATACTTACTAGTGTGTATGTATTTATATTGTATTTGTGTGTAGCAATCAAGCGAGTATGGCAGATGAATATGCAATGAATGCGTGTACCACGTTACTGCTTATTCCTTATGTTTGTGTCCGTGGAGTAAGTTTAAAGAGGAGGTGGCGTTAATAACTGTGCAAATTGGTTTTTAGCTTAGTTTGAGGCTTGTCTATGCGCAGTTCTAAGCAACATTTACAAAGTATACGGGGTTCTTCCTGCACATACTTTTTTGCGACTGATATCTCGACAATTCCCGGAGTGATATTGTTAAATTCAAAATTAATATGCAATATTAAGTACCGCTTATCATCGCGTATCATTAAAGTTGCAACATTTCGGAGAAATTCTCACTTAAAGAAAATATCGACGAGAACAATTTTTATGTTTTTTGGAAACTCCTGTATGTTTCGTTTTGTCTAGATTCGTAGAAAAGTACTACCTGCACAGGTAGTACTTTTCTACGAGTGCATCTACATATGAAATAATATTTTGTGATACTTGTAGTAGAAACGCTTCGCACCTCGGTCAAATAATCTCTATACCTACTATTACTCGGACAAATAGGCTCTACTACAGAAAGATCTTTTGACACCCGATATATTTATAATCCAGAAAAAAAAGAGTAAGAAGATAGAGAGTGCGTGAGAAATATATATTTTGGAATAAAGGTGTTCTAAAAATGAGAATTTAGGAATTGACTTGAATGTTTCACGACTACGTATTTATTTAATAATGAAATATTGTATTTTAGTGGTAACAGTTAAAATATTCTGAATAGTATTTTTGTTGTTTATAATATTAATTTCTAAGCCAAGTACAATCTCATTAACACACATCGCAAGATTATTATAATACATGTGCCACGTATTCCTCTTGTTTCTTGTTCAATGGTTGTCATACATTGGTGGGTAGTTGCGCGCCACATGTTGTGCTCCCATATTACGAGCCGCTGTCTAATATAAACATGGAGGTTTTATCAGCTACATGCAAATTGCCTGATTGTCGAGATTTTTGTAGCGGTATTTACTCTATGGATACAGTTTTAGCGACGCGACGCATTGTCTTGTTTGTTTTGATCTGTAATTTATGTTTTGAAACAACAACATGCCGATTGGATTCTTAAAAAAATATGACAAACTTAAGGGAAGTAAACCCAGAACTACGTGTGAATAAAAATATATATGCTAAAACCAAGCTTTTTGTATTCTATTTAGCAAACAGTTTCATTTAACCTCTAAATGAAGAAAGTGCATAGAAATAACTAAACAAAACTAAATAATAAATGCATAATAACAAGTTAATTAGTCTTAAAGTCAAATTCAAAGTTAGATACAAAAATTTATATGAATTAATTTAAGCCATACTTACCTGATCGATATTTATCACCTATTTTCATAAATATCCGGGGTTCCGGTTATAATATGTTTTTTAGGAATAGGAATGCTCATTTGCCGTTTAGTTAAAATTATTTAGTTAGTTAAGACACCCATCTAAACATTTACGTGTATTATTTAACGCATGTACTGCCAATGATGATACGATTTATTTTCGATAAAATGCAATAAAAATATTCTTAGTCGTTGCTCTGAAAACTGAATAGGTCCAAATGAACGCCAAATTGTCAAAAGATAGATATCGCCAAGTTCGCATCTTCAGACGGTCTACAGCTTATTTCGTAGTTTTGTGTATTGACTATCGAGGACGCTTTACAGTTTGCGACCCGACTGGAGAAACTTATGGAACTACACTCACGCTTGAAGGCATAACATTACAAACTAAACTACTAGTTTACTAATAATACATAAAATAATGTGAAAACAGCTTTCAATTTGGCAGGAAAAACTAACGTTACTAATATAATGATAATTGAAGATAACTCAAAGACGACTAGACTAATTTTGATAAACTTTATATGAGGCCATTCGGAAAGTATTCGAAATATTTGGAACAAAAAAATATTTTCTTCAAATCGGTCCAGCCGTATATGAGATATCGGGAGAAAGAGAAAAAAATATATACGAATACCGCGTATTGAAAACGTTTTCTTATTTGATATATGTTAAAAAAAAAAATTAGTTTGAGATATTTTCATAGAATTAGAAAATTTATCGATTTTGTACGAAATAGTGAACATAATTAATAAGTAGGTTTTATCAACTAACTAGCTAAGGCCAATTTTCAACTTGTTAAATCGTTTGATGTAAAACTCTTCGCCAACGGTGTAGTATATTGGCGAATTGTTGAAGATATCCTGGTGACGTCGGTCTGTGCGGTCTGTGTGTAGCTAAGCGAGGTTCGCATTCTCGTTGGATGTAATTGCACTCTTTTGTGTTGCATATGTCTTTGAATGCTGTAAATAAACGGATGAATGTTGCTTGTACACAGAACTGGGAAATTCCTTCATCAATATTATTGGTATAAGGTTTCCAATCCGTCAGAATATTTTTTCATAATGTACATAATTATGTTCCCTGCTTTTGTAGGGATGCATTTACCAATTTGGATTTTTATGTGTGTTTATTTCTGACTGATGCCATATAAATTTTATCCAAATCATTGTATTCGAAATAACTAATAATAATCATTGTTTTTTTTTGTAAAAAGCATGTGTTCAAATTAAAGTTAACTGTCAGAGTATCACAACTTTTTATAATGTAATAATTAAATTAACTTCTAATTTACCATTACTTTTTTATAATCTGTTGTAAAATAATATATCAGATAAACAACTTCATTTTAAAAAACATTGCCACGAATAAATTTAAGATTAGTAATAAATGTTACTAAAGTTAATGGATGTTTCGCTATTAATCAACTAATTGCAAATATCATTACCTTAAATGACTCGTTCCTTTGATCTCTACTGACTAACAAATCATTTTAGCAGATTAACTGCTTGAAATCCGTTTTGCTTGAAATTTTGATGTAATTAAAATTGTTTCAAACGAATTTCATTCCACAATAATTAACTCGACCTACACAAATGAGGGTATTAAAGTAACGTATATTTTGAAAATACCAATATTAGATATGCAACAACAAGTTATGGTAATGTCGCTATGATATGAGTTACGCTGTTGCTATCTTCGGTTGAATAGTCGCTCTTTTGGGTTTCTTCTTAGTAAGTTTGTAAAATTGTAAGTAATTCGTATATTGTAATCAAAAACATATTTATTTAAGTTAGTTGGTTCCATAACTAAACGGAGCTAACTAATCGAAAATCAATATTTTCTAAAATAATATTTTTGACAATGGCTTAAAACTATTTGTAGTCTACATAAACAGGTGATGAATACAAAAATAATATTTTATATTAAACACAAATATTATATTATCAAGTAAAAAATGAGCTTATGATCATCAAGCGCTTGGAAACATTACCATCGTTTAAAGCTAAAAGAGTAACTTGATTACATCAGTTTCCGAAACAAAAACTCTTCAAAATTTTTTTACACCTAATACTTATAATATATCATTTCATTCTGTGTAGGAAAAAACACACTAGCCTACATTACTATCAAGAACAAACTTCGTTCGCGTGTAAGTCGAACAAACAAAGTTACAAGACAAATTAATTAAACGCACTCGCGGCTGTGCCACGTTGGGCGCCAAAAATTAATATTTTAATTAATTTCCGTTATTACTTGTTATACAACTTTTTGTTTGCCTACCCACTGCTGAATATTAAGTTTGGGGCTAACCTCGTCCGCTTCAGCAGGGATTCTATTTGGAGAGATATTGTATGTGTTATCCAATAGAAATCGTACCAGCCAGTTCCTATTTAGAAGTAGTACAAGTAGTATTAAAATATCAGCGGGCTAAAGTTAAAACTAAGTGAAGTATGCAAAGTAATTAAATTTTTGGACTAAGGGTTTATTGAGAATAAATATTTTTATTGAAGTAGATAATGTAAAGCTATTTTCTATGATTCGTATTTGATTTCTAGTTTCCTAATTAATAACATTGAAGAAGTCTTACATAGCCATAGTTGGTAAGTGGCTCCGTGACTTTTTATCGTCAGGTTAGTCTTACTCGTATTTATCCACTTCTAGACACAAGTCTTGCCAAGGCATGCCATTTATCTCTATTCTGGGTTTCTCGTATCCACCCTTTTCCTGCTTATTTTATCTATAAAATGTTTTTTTCTACGATATCAGCTTAAATAAACTAAAGTGAAATCCAAAAACTGTAAACTAAATACTAACAAGCTACTCGTACTCGATTCCCTTACGATTCATTTATTTTGTAATCTGCTACTACTTACCTATCTTACTCGTATATCCACTTTACCAATACATTGTTATTTAAACTCAATTCTACATAAAATACGGTCGAAAATTGCTCTGATCTATGCTTAAAACTTGTCAGATTGCAGACTTTTTGCTAAAGAAGTGTAAACTTTCTTTGGATTTTGATAGAGTTGATTTTTGTATGTTGCTTTTGTACCGAAAAGCAACTGATATGCTAAAGAAATGTAAACTTTGAATTCGGATTGTTAGGGTTTATTTTCGTTTGCAGCTTTTGCAACGGCGAAGTTAGATGAATATTTTAAAGGTTCGCGTCGACCGGCTAAGATAGCTGGCGTTTTAGCTACTTTCTTTCCATTTTGTTTGTAGTTTTATTTGGATGTCTTTTGGAACGAACTGTGGTGTGGTGTAGTTGCTGGCAAACGTATTATTTTAGTTTATTGGAAGCAAGTGTCATTTTAGGAGCTAAGTGCATGGCTTTTAAGTAATTCGCGGTATTAGCTGGATAAGAATATCTACTAAATAAAAACGAACTAGTTTCTTCAATTAAATCGTGAAAATTGAATGTTCCAATTAATGAAGTAAAATTCATGAATGATTTATTAGGTACCACTCAAACGCAAAAGTTTCAACTTTTCAATGGATAATCGATTCGCTGAACGATGTGACTGAGGGTACTCAAAAAATTGGCGCCCAACATGGAATATTACTAAATCTACAGGTAGGAGATATATGACTACATACATCGTTTTGAAACTGAATCTAGATACGATTGTTAGGATTGTTTTTTTTATAGTCAATAGGCTTGCGCTTGACCGCAACTCACCTGATGAAAAGTGACGATGCGGTCTATTATGTAGCGTGCTTGCCAAGAAGAAAACGATTCACTCGCGATTTGAGGGGCAGCCAATTCCACAACCTGGCAGTTCGCAGAATATTAGTAGTAGTGTTTGGACTAGGTCGCCAGAAGGCAGTGTAACCACTAAGTGGTTTACTAAAGAACAGTTATGTCGATAATCACAAGATTCAGATTTCTGACTCATAATATTTTAAAATTCTAGTAGGCGATTATCTCTTGTGGTATGTAGAGATACATGCCAGAGATAATCGCATTTTAAGATTAATATGTATTTTTGTGTTTCATATAATGCCATATGAACATGCAACTTTTTGCCTGAGCTAAGGAAACCATAGCATGGTGGTAGGACGTTTCCTATCGCTCGCCTGGCTGGCTACCACCCTCAAGTTGTAAAATCTGTCGCCAAGCACCTAACTGTGTATTTCGGCAGCCTTCCTTGAGAGGCAGCGTATTCCAGACTAGAGTATCGCTGACTCCGTGGCCGTGTGAACTTGTGGTCAAATGCCTAGCATTGTAAAAATAATTCTAATTGAAAACATATTTTTATAAGTCTATTAATAAAACACATTATATAATTTTATGGCATAATATACTGTGTATCATTTGCATTGTGTGTTGTGTCCAAACATGTCCAGTGTAGTGTGTCCACTCTACAGAGGCCTTTTTGAGATAATATCCGGCGCCGTGTCGCGGACAATTTCAGGTTATTTATGGTACATGTACAGTTTTGTAATTGGCTGTTGAGGCAGGTGCGGTAAAATAACGAGTCGTGATGTTTTTTTTTATTTTTAATAATTTTGTCATTAGCAGGGTTTGTTTTAAACTAACAAAAGCAAAATCCTGCTAATGTCAAATTTGTACACTAACAAAATTTAAGAAAAACTACTTAATTACCTACTGCAGCAATAACAAAATAGCAGCAGTTGGAATAGTGTGTTTTCATTAATTTCGTTTGTATGTATCTGTGTAACAAAATCTTTGAACGTAAGTTTTAGCGTGTTTTTTTTTACCCGACTGCGAAATAAGTAGGGTTATGTTTTTGGAGTGCATGTATGTATGTATATTTCTTTGGCACGCCCTAGACCTTAAACTTGTCGTAAAATGCTTGTCGTATTTTTATGTGAGTGGTGTCATTAGATTCGTCTTAGTAATGTACATTATGTATGCAATGCAAAAGTGGTTATATATTTCATAAACATTGACGGATCTGCTCTGACCACAACATATCAATTTCCTTACCATGTTATTCTCGTTTATTTGTTTGTGGCGCTTTATTTTTTTTGTCTAAAACAGAAACTAACTTATTTTAACAATTAATATTTAGAACGCGGCCCGTGTTTGCGGCTGGTTGGACGTTGTTGACTTTATTCTTCGCAACAGGACACGCACGCTTTATTTGCTGCCCCATTTGTTTTTTTTTATTTGCTCTTTTTACAACTTTTATTTGCGCCTTTTTTTCGCCATGTTTTATTACCTTACCGCTCGTCAACGGTTCTCGCGCGTCCTTTGTTTTAAATTTCGAATGACAAGTTTTACGCCGAAAGGGTTTTGAGGGTAGTTTATTTGTTAGGTGTATTTTTTTTGTATATTTGCGTGATGCTGATTGCGAGACCCTTTATTAGGAGTTTGTTTGGTTTGGTAGCTTTTGATTTATTTTTCGTGCTACAAGTTAAAAAAAATTGGTTGATTAAATTTATTTACAGTGTTAAATAAAACTTATATACCTTGCCTAAGAATTAATTGTACACTACATAAAAGGCCTTTGGGTGGCCTAGAAATACCAGGACCACATGTTACCAGGTCTATACTCCGCCTGTATCATTATGATGATGATGACCTAGACTATAGGTACAATTCCCAACGTGCCTGTTATTCAAATGACTACAGTAATATCTAGTTAAAATGAAATAATTCCAGTGCAGAAAGTTTTATTTTTGTCCTCAGCATTCGAACTGTTAGTTAATATTCATAGCGACACCGCCAGGCTTTGTTCGTTCTGAGACAGAGTGAAATTATCAGTATTACAACTTGCATGCTAGTTTTAAAGAAACGAAAAAGTATAATATCTTACAAAATAGTACAGTTGGCCTAGAATCTCTGATATGATATGATCTAAGTAGAGAAAATATTGCAAAATAGGCGCATTTCCTATAAAAGAGAAGACAGAGTGTTAAAATGGTAAATTCTATCGTTATTTTTGTGAAGAAAGTAGCGGAAGATGATACTTTTGTTAGGTACTGTCGTAGCATTTTGTAGCATTCGTTACGAAGTTATGGTCTCGTAGCGTTTGTAACAAAAATTTTGGTTTGTTTTACTACGTAGCGCTAGTAACACAGTCATAATTTCGTAGCATTGCGTAGCGCTAGCAACAAAGTCACAATTTCGTAGCATCGTAGCGCTAGCAACAAAGTCATGGTTTCGTAGTATTGCGTAGCGCTAGTAACTAATCCGTAGTATCATAGTATTTTGTAGAGTTCCTACCATAGCTAAATCTGATTGTCGAAAAAGGCAGTTCAGAAGAAACGAAGACTAATCCCAGAATAAGACTAGGTATACATCACACTAATATTATAAAGGTTAACGTTTGTATGTGTGTGTTTGTTTGTTTCTCCTTCACGCTCAAACAGCTCAACGTGTTTGGATGAAATTTGGCACGAAGATAGCTTATACCTCGGATTAACACAGGCTACTTTTCATCCTAATGTGTTCCCATGGCATGATCAAATATCCACCGCGGCTAAAACCGCGGGGCGCAACTAGTACACAAATTTTATTTTCAATACTATCGCGTTTTTGATTTATTTTGTTTAAGAAGACGGGTTTTCACACTTTTCGCTCACATTCCGTGCATCAGAGATGAAATGAGTCGTCCAACTATAGTTGGAACTTTCCAACAATCAACAATCCACCTTTTTAAAGTACATAATTTTTTTGACAAGTCAAAAGTAGCGAGAACCGTGAACGATATGTGTACAAACTTCTTGTTCTGATTGCACCAAGCTGTGGTATCAATTCGCTTCGCGTCTACCCTCAATATTTTATTCAATTATATGTAAAAAATACACCCCTTTTCTTCGCTCTGAGCCATTTGCAATTTCTGTCGAGTCGCTTGACGACAGACGGCGCCATTTTTATTCGAGTGGTTTTTTTTTATAAGAAGGAATCGGCCGACGGTTATAAGGAGATGCAAATATTTAGTTTTGCTGTAGAGATGTTTTACTATCGGAGTATTTTTATTTCAAACAGGTGGTTGATAGTTTTTATCTTAGGTTGTTTCTCAACCTCGAGTTTTAATACAGTAATTTAATATCATATTTTATCAATATTTTCAACAAATTTGTAGGATGTTGCTCTTACGAGCTGTATACGAGTAATAAGCTTAGTTCTTAGCATATTGAAAAAATCGTTAAGATGCTGAAATTACGCAATGTAATATTATTATGCGATAGTTTTTTTTATTTATATAAAAATATGCATGTAATAAATACTGTCTACTCGTTATTATCAATAAAAAGCTGCAAAACTAGGTTCGAATTTATTCACCACCACCTGGAAAAACGTACATTCTGACAACAAATAAAAAATTTGTTTCTTTGTTTGCATTGAAAACTACTGTATCCATTTCAAAAAATTTTTCGCCGTTAGATAGTTACATTATTACTGAGTAACCTATGAAACATTAGAGATCCATGGGAAACACCGCGGAGCCCAGCTAGTGTATTAATAATTACCTCTAATGACATAAAAACACTCTTAAACATTACATCACTTAACTTGATGAACAATGAAACACAGGTAGCCTCTTCGCATTGCGAAACAAAGAAAATACTTCCAACAAAACAATGTTTTCAGCTCCTTTCATCTAAAATCGATATCGGCTTTGTTAAAGAAAAAGTAAGAAATTGCAAAAGAAATACAATTCAATGAAAATATACATATCTTATATTTTTTCCTCCACTCACCTGTTTTACTGTACTTTATACCATTGTTGTTTCATTATAACTTTTTAATGAGGTGCTCTGTTCATTAGGGTAGAAATATTTTCCCTTTTTTTGGAGATCCGTGATTGTGAGAGGAAGGTGAAACGTGGTTAGTTAATTTAAGAGAGAATTTAATGCATGCGCCTTCTCGCATTTTCCTTTATTATTACAAAGATAATTTTTTTGCGGCTGCACGCATAATGTTTAGGAAACAACAATTTTACAAAGAAAACAATCATACAAAAAATATGCAACATAAATGTATTGTGTGCGTTAAATTTATTATATGTCAAGTGAAAACAATTAGATAACATCTAAAAATTTAGTAACATGATAGCCGAAACCGTTTCCCTGATGTTTTGTTCAATGTTTTTTTTTGCCTCTTCACCAGTACGAGAAAGTGGACGAATGCACTAAATTTACCATTAAAAAAATATATTAAAATAATGTATAAAAAAATACTTCTTCTTTGGAATAAACTTTTTTATTTTTATTTATTGAAAAAAAATTATTGAAATGTTTTTATTTAAAACAAAACTATAATGCTGTTGTTGTAATGCTCTTTTATTTATTTTTAATTTGTAATACAGTTGTTATCCATTTACTCAAAGATTGGTTAATGAAAATTTAAAATTAATACAGAACCCTATGAAGTGTAAATAATTCATGCTCTTGTCATTTCCCTCGGCTGGCCTTCCAATGAGCTTTGGTCGTTCTATTCCACCGTTCGTCGCCTTTTTAATTATTTAAAAATTAATCTAAAGGAAAGGGGTGCGATCATAGAATTGAAAAAAATCTGATAGCAAGTGACGGGAAATATCTAAAAGTTTTTTATGGGTTTATATTGTAATGAATCATTTGGTAAACTTTTTATGGTATTTTTTTTAATGAATTTTTAGCACAATTTAAGATTTTTAATTTGTAAGAGTTCGCTCTACAGGGCTGTGGGAGTGTGTACTCGTACTAAGGTGGTCGCTGTATTAATTGTAACGATTAGATTTCGTAACGGATTCTATTTGGGATTAGTATTAAAAAAACACACACGTCAACATTTCTTTTACAACGCAAAATACTCTCGGCACTGAACTTAGAAGAGAATGCAAAAAAAGTCGAATCAAGTTATATTTTGTCAAGTGTTAGGATCGTGTCAATATGCTCATACTTTTGCTCCCACTGTGCCTTTGCTAACATGTCTACTTGTATTTATATTCTGCTATATGGTTAATTTCTTTATTTGTAAAAATTGAAGGGCACTGAAGCGATGTAGAAGCAGTTTGTACTAGAGGGTAGTTAGTTAAGAAAGATATATGTCAGTTAATAGTCACAGAGTGGCGATGCTCAATAGTTTTAAAGCAACATAATTTTATACAGATTCTATTTGAAAAAAACTTCTATATTTATTATATAAATTAGAAGAAAGAAGAAGAAGATGAAAAAAAAATTACATGTTCGCTATTAAAACGTTTGGCTAACTGCCACATACCTACTTTCAAAGTCTCCGTATAAACGTCTTCACTTATGTATAAGTAGTAGATAGTCACCCGAGGCGATGCCTTCTATTTTTTCTCATAGTCAGCTAGGCATCTGACCACAAGTTGACACGACCACGAGTCAGCGATACTGTAGCCCTAGATAGAGAATGCCTAGTCTGGAATACACTGACTCTCAAGGAGGGCTGCCGGAACACACCGTTAGGTACTTGGCTACAGATTTTACATCTTGAGGGTGATAGCTAGCTAGGCGAGCGATAGGAAACGCCCTACTACCATGCTATGGTTTCCTTACGATGTTTTCCTTCACCGGTAGCTCAGGCTCTTTTTCAGGCTACATATATGGAATATAAAAAAAAAACTTTAAACTTTGTGTTAGGTTTATGAAAGCCAATGAAAGGCGTTGTTTATCGGTTTCAATTAAATTATCATTTATTACCGACATAGCATGAGAGGTGTCAGTGCTCTCTACTGTCTCGTGGAAACATCATACCTCAACTAACCAGTACTCGTATGGAGTTTGAAGTTCAGAATATCAGAACGGTATGAACAAAGAACCTGTTGTTATTATTTTACTTAGAAAATTAATTGTTGTAATTAATTATTAACTTAACGTTTGAGGGAGAGAGTATGAACAACATCTACACGTTAGAATGATACAGATTGATTTTTGTCATGTTATTCTAACATTTTGCAACTCCAATTTGATCCCCTTTGGGGTTTAATTTCCAAAAAGTACACACATGTATATAACTCGTAGCTGATCACCCGCGGCGTTACCCGCGACATAAATGTTATATTCAAAAATTTCTCACTTTGAACCCTAATTTAATCCCCATGAGGATTTAATTTCCAAAAAGTATACACATGTATATAACTCGTACCTGGTCACCTGCGGCGTTACCCGCGACATAAATGTTATATTCAAAAGTTTCTCACTTTGAACCCTAATTTGATCCCCTGATGATTTAATTTCCAAAAAGTACACACATTTCTTATTTCATATATTAATTTAATATCTCTTGGTTCTTGGTAGGCTCTGCGTTTATTCCAAGCGAATATCAATCACATGAATTTACGAGTATACAACGTGTAAAAGTGTGACATTACTTAACAGTATTAGTCTACCTATTAAACCCATTAAAGTAAATCCATTGAAGTACAAAATTTTACAAAATTAATAATCTAAATTGAGTCCTCCATACAACTTGGCCGATAAAATTACCAATTTTATTACGGAAAACGAAAAAATATATTTTTTTAATTTAGAATATTTTTGATTTGCTATGTTTTCACTTTGATGTGACACCGTTCAGTACTGTCACACCTTTATGTTATACGTTGCATTAGCATGAACATTTCTGTTTACCTATGTCTGGGTGTTTATTATATATATAAGTATGTATATCAGTGATCAGGTTACCATAGCACAGGCTTTGCCTAGTTTGGGACTTGAACACCTTTGTGTGGATGTTGTCCCAGTATTATTTGTGTAATTTATTAATAGCCATAAGGCGTACTTATATAATGTGACCCATTATGGTTTAGTTCCCAATAATTAAAATTTTAATATTTAAGTAGTGTAATCTCGCCCCGACCCACCCAATTAGGGGATAGATTATACTAATCCGTTTGAGGTTAGAGCGGTATGGCCATGTGTAGTATGGGAAATGTACAGAACTCATAAAATAAAAAACAAGTAAAATTAAAAATAAAGTGAAAAAGGTCTTTAGTACGGCAAACAAAACTTGTGTTAGAAAAATATCAGCTATGTATACTCGAATAAAATTAAGAGCCATATTTAGATTTAAGTTAGTTTTACTTATTGGGTATTGCTTTTGTACATGTAGATTATAACTTTGTATAGTGTAAGTTTTAGTTAATTTTTTTTTTCATGTTGTATAAGTTTGTGCAATAAATATATTTTTATATGAGCGATATTGATTGAACGAACCACTGGAGCGAGTTTTGATAGAGTTGATACGAGTATGGGACTAATATGAACAAAAAAAATATGTTTTCAAATTGGTCTAGCCATGTGTGAGAAATCGGAAAACGCACATAAAAAAGACTGGCGAATTGAGCACCTCCTCCTTTTTGAAGTCGGTCACAAAAACTTTTTCGCAACTAGACAATGACAAGAAAGGACAAGGAAGGAGAGGAAGGTAGTATGTTGTTTATTCTGTTACAAATAAAAATTTATTCTATTCTATTCTATTCGATAAAATTGCAATAATTTAAATAGTTGTCCTTATTACGAGTAGGATATTTGCCCTTATTTTTTTCCACATCCAATTTACTGCTTTTCAGCTATCTATGAAAGCATGGTTGTTAAGCTATAATTATTAATTAAATTGCAAAAAAATTAGGTCACTATGTCAACAACTTTTACTATTGGACCAACCGGAATACGAGAAAAAAATCAACCTTTTCATACATTTTGTTGGCACGATAAACTATTTATTTCTATGGAACTGTTTATTTTTTCTTGGATTTATTTTTGATCCCATAGTACAAGTTGTTACTTAGGATGAGTATAGTGGCTCCCATTCGGCTCAGTACACCCCTAACCGATAACCCTGTAAACATATAGCGAGTAAGAAAATAACCAACCACTTTCACACACCCTATCCCTTCTATAAAAAAATCACATCCCCCTAACAGGAAGCGAGGAAGTTTACCTTTTATACTGGGGTTGGATCGTAAACTATCTGCCACGTCAGCTATGACTTAGTCTTTGGTAATATGAAGGGAAAATCGCTTATGATAAGGTAAATGGACCGAGCGAAGAATCTCTGCTTCGAGTTTCGAATGTTTCTTTATATGTCAACTAGTAGATTAGACCACTCGCGCGATTAAATATCATATAAAGTAAAAATATAAAATCGATTATAAAGAAAAACCCTTTTTCCAAAAATCTTTTCCTAGTACATCCTCTACATTCCATAATGAATACAGCTTTTAAATTGTATGGTGCAGCGGCTTATGCTCTGCGTTGATTCTTAGCAAATATCAGTCAGTCTGTCAGGACTTACATACATATATAGATTATTGATAAATAAATGTTCATACGTCAGACGTAATAATCAAGTACAGTATAAAGTTAGCTACGGCGCTGTTTACCGACCGATATTATTAATATTTCGCGAGCAGATGCGAAAAACAATTTTAAATGATGTTAATTAGTAATAAATAAGTGCAAAGATTAAAAATATTTTTTTTATTATATTATTTACTATTAATTTTTACAAAGCGACTTTAACACATTTAAACATAACATGCGTACAACATATAAACATTATTACGAGTCTCCCGTTCGCTGTAAAAACAAATATAAGCCAATATGGCGACTTCTTCACAGTCAATATGTCCCATTTCCATTTAAGCAAATTGCGAATTCTGCACAATTTCCCCTTCCTCTATCTGTTAAACAATCAAATCACGTACCGGGTGTGTTCGTACTAACCGGGTATAAAAATACAGGGTGTTCGGATAAATCATGGATTTACTTTTAAGTGTTATGGGTGTTTTATGTGATCTGTCTATTCCCGGAAAAAACATATATAATCATAAATATGAGTATAGATACATATATGTGGTTTAGGCGATAAGGCCACCCTGTGTACTACCAATGTTTCGTTAATATATATTTTGCTGTATTTATTTTTCTTGATCTACAATAAAGATATATTGTATTGTACTGTATGTGGCACGGAACGCGCTTGTTTGGCGATATCACAATACTTAACTTATTGTCACGCGGTTTCACCTAGCAATCTAGTTGTTTGTTAGAGAATAAAGGCCAAGCCCAGGTCTAGTCGTAGTCACCATCCAACCTTGATTACAATTGTAGTAAACCACAAACAAGTTCTAGGAATTATCACAATTTTGTGGTCATCGGCCAATTTTTGATTGAGGAAGAATTTAACCCAAAAATAAAATAAATTTGCAGCGGCGCCATTTGACAACCAATTTCTATAATATTTAGAGTGGACTTGCGAAACGGGACCTTAAATTTAATTTTAATACATATAAATAGTCAATTCCGCATAATAATTGTGGTTGTGAGGTTAACAGTTGACAGAACTGCTACTTATAATTGGCCGACTTAACAATGTAATTGGCTTCAAATCTAGCAAAATTTGCTATTACCTGTATAAAACTATGATATAGTATATTATGATGCTATTACTTTTTGTAAAGATTACTTTATTAAATATATAAAAAAAAATAGAGTAAAAACTTATCTTATACATAACTAGCGGACCCGACAGACGTTGTCCTGTAAAAACCTAGACACCGACTACAGCGCCATCTGCCGGGCTGATTTGTGAATCTAAAGCATCCAGGGTGCCGCCCTACATACATTCAAAATAAAATTATTCAAATCGGTCTTAGAAAAATTACAATTATATAATAAACAATGTCCTCCCAAAAAAAACACAAGCCTGTCATCTCCAACCCTTGTCTGCGTGCGGTGGGTGTATAATACAGGGTTGACAGTGACGACTGTACTTAGCCAAAAGGGGGTCACTATACTCATCATTGTGAACTACTTACACAAAGGAAGTAATGCATAATTCGAGAAAAAATCTGCTGTTCCATAGATTTCTCATTATGAACTGTAGTTATTTGACCTTTTTCTAAATAATGTTTGTTAAACTATAAATACTTGAAGCTTTTCTATATTTTTTAATGAATTCCGGCTTATTTATTTCAATCAGTAGAGATATACAAGTTACTCTAATGATAATAAACAAAACATGTCTACTAAATTAAAGAAAACATTGAAACGTAAGTAATATTTAATTATTTATTATTTCTTTTAATGTGTGTTTGCAATAAAGAATTGATCCATCTGTCTAATATTTTACCTACTTCACAGTACTAGAAGTATTGTTGAATGACATATGTATATAATCTTCCTCCATTCGCCCGCAAATATGTCAATCTTACTATTAGACCTCAGTTTTGCATTAAGCGCAAAAAATATTGATTGATCCGAAATTAGAAGTAGAACGATTTTCACCTTAAAATATAGTCACTGTTCTTTGTAATTTCCCAACTCATAACTCTGCATAAAAGTTCGTGCCGAACCCGATATCGATACCCAGTGGGTCGAATAACCTCACCCTGTGACATATTTACTGAGACATACACTCATCCATCCTCGGAGACGCAGCCAGACACTGTTTAAATGACTCTTTGTGGAGAAAACAAAAAAAAATGAGACTATGTGACATTATTTTATCAGTATAAAAAGAACACTATTTATTATTATAGGTATTCTAAGTTTAAATTTATTTTAGGTAAACGGGTTCTAAACAAATTAAACGAATTTAAAAAATCGATTTAGGATCTCAATTTGACTGTATTAACCAATTTCTTAGAGAAACTGGACTGGTGTTTAAATTCATCATTAGTTTGAAATAGTACACTTTCCGTATAGTTTTTATCAAGTACAGTCCGCTATTTACAGTATTTTGGTTTCAAAATAATTTAGAATTTGTACGAGTATAGTCGTCTGTCGCCTACCGAGTTAATGTCGCATGTCACTTTTTCAAATTGTATGTAATGTAATAGTGGTGTGTCTACATCATTTATCAATACAAATAAAATATCTATTCTCTTAATTGTGTAGTTTTTACATGTATCGTCAGAATTTTAACTCAAAAAAAGTACTCCATAAACATTTCAATATTTCCCAATGTCACATCGGTCAACTAAATCAAACCCCCCAATGATATCTACATAATACAATACGAAACGAATGCGATGCCGTTTGTCTGTCTGTCACAATTTATCGTCATTCGCGGAATATCCCGTTACCAGAACCACGGTGAATTATGAACCTGTCCTTACGTATTACGTTACATCGAGGACGAACCCCGCGGCCGCTCGTTCATCATGGTTTTGTCTATAGAATAGATTTGAGCATCGCGTTTCTAATAAACCTATATACTTCTGGATGACGGTCACAAATATTCGCTTTCATTGGGATGGTGGTGTCTTCCGTTTCGGCTCGTTTATGTTGCAAAGTATATAAACATCTATTTAATTCAATTCAAATTATTTTATTCGCCAAAATTAGGGTAGATAGAGTACATATCTTACACAATTCAACAGTTCTGTCTATTTTGCCTTAAGCTTAAAAGTAATGTTATTTTAATTATCAATTAAAATGTAAAAAAATTATTGTATATATCTACGTCATAAAGAAATAATAATTCGTTATTAAGTACGTACACGGTTTATATTTTAAAATGGATACTTTTTTAATGTAGGAGTATAAATAAAATCGATACGATGTCTTGTCTAGTCTCTCGCCGTGCGAAAACTTTCCTTTGCCAAACATATTCAATACTGCTTGAAATTTATTATCTGCTTCAGACATACAAAAAAAATATATAATACCTAAGTAAAAAAAAATTGTCAGGATATATTATATTATTTCTATCGTAAAGACACAAAACGAAATTACTGAAGATTATGCAACTAAAATTAAAACTAAATCAATACTAAACAGTAAGTATCATAATAATACAATAAGGGACAACATCCACACAAAGGTGTTCAGGTCCCAAACTAGGCAAAGCCTGCGCTATGGTAACCTGATCACTGATATACATACTTATATACATAAATACATACTTATATATATAATTAACACCCAGACACAAGTCAAACAGACATGTTCATGCACACAAATGTTTAACCTGTCCGGGGATCGAACCCGGGACCAGCGGCGCAGAAGGCAGGGTTGCTACCAACTGCGCCAACCGGCCAGTCACTACAACTTAACTTTATTAGTTTCATTAGAATCATCCTAACATGTTTGAAAGTAACTATAGTTGTGTTCACTCGTATCCAACGATTCGTTTTGTGTGAAAATGCCTATAGTAATGATAATAAACAAAATATGAAACATCTAGATGATATGATAACTTCATCTATATTAAATTTGCCATGAAAATATTGATTTCTTTCGAGCTTCGCCGCTGTCAAATAAACACCATCTTCATTTTAAGACCCCTACTGTGCCCGAAGCGAGACAAGAAACCAGAAATTATTCCGATTCAATACTTCTGAACACCGAATACGGAACCAAAGAGACGTACGTTTCTTTTTTGGTTTCATAATATCCATCTATGTACTAGATACATGAAAAAGAACGCATATTGCCCCTGGCTATAACTTGACGGCTTTACCGATTTCGTACATCTTATTTTTAATATTTTCTAGAATACATCGTAGCAAGTTGTTACATTAAACAAAAGACTAGCGCAGAAAAAATTAAGAAAACTAACCAAATCCATTTATTATTATTTTTTCAAATGCAAACTTAGCCCTAGTGTTACGTATACACTCCTGGCCTGAGCACGATTTAACTAATTATCATTTGCTTGACAAAATTGAATGAGACGACAGACTCTGTTGGGTCAACTAGTAAATAATAGTTGTTTATAATGATTTGTTAGCATCTTTCAATATTAAGTAGGTGTAAATAATTTGTACACAATTCTCGACTAGTATTCCACATATTACACATATTTACACAAATTTCATTTTCTTCATGAAGCATGCATTCTTTTTATTTGTGTGTTATAAGTGTTAATGTGTTTAATTTACGCTTGTATTTTATTAGTGTTTTAGTTTAGTTTCTATTGTTTCTCGCTCATGACATAGGCTATTTATTTTTTTAATTAATTCGTTACTAGTACGTTAACAGGACACCGTTTTAATTTACTATACTTTGGGATTCTACTATACAAGTTTTGATTGTATAACTTGATCAGTTTTAGTGTTATTATATTGTATATTTTTTGATTATGAGTAGTTATATAGAATGTACTCCTAATTCAGGCAGTGTAATTAATTATATAGCAGTAAAATTTCAGCAATATAATGTTGATTTAGTACACGGAATATAATATTTATTAGTGACTCTCTCGTTAAAATATTGATTTATTACGTAAATTATATTTATAATAAACGTTCTGAGATTAGATTTGATCAAGTTATATAATTATACTCATAACATATAATATATAAATCAATTCACACGAGCAGACTCTTCAGGACTTCCGTACACTTGGGACACCTACTTTACAAGTTTGGTACGTATTGCTTACAATAACTTATATACACGATGCTGTTTTGAATACACGTCAAAGTTTCATCGAATATTAAAATATAATATAATAAAATAATATTATTGATATATACATTAATATATCAAACCAATTTGATATAACCAGTGATAATGGTTTGATATAAAAATAAAATATATTTTTTAAATCTTTGAAACTATCAACATGTGTTCTTAAAAACGCTATAATATCTACTAAGAGATTTACTATTGGTACATAATCAAATTTGTTATTTGATTAAATTTAAATATGTTAATTAACAATAATATTATGGGAAAATATCAACTCAAAGGTCTTCAGGTCCCAAACTAGGCAAAGCATGTGCTGTGGTAACCGAAATTAATTGATCGAAAATTTTGATTATGTACTGAAAATCTCATGTAATTATTTTACAGCTTTACTATTTATATTTAGTCAGCTTTTACATAGATATGCATCCACAACAATGTTTTAACTTATTAACATACAGGCGTACACAAGAAAATTAAGATTGACCTTTCTATCAATAACATTTAAGTGTGTATATATGTACAGTAACATTATATTGTACATCGGTCAATCTGATTTCCTTTCCTGTACAGTCATCATTATTTTTAAAATGTAATATACCTAATAATAGTCTTCCATGCACATATAAAACTAATGACAAACACACTCTTTTAAAAAAAATGTAATAAAAATATATATATAAATCGTATAAAGACAAAACAGATGAAAAATAAATCTCACATGAAACTTACAAATCAAGGGACACAACACAAAATGTAACGACATACACATATCAGTGTATATGTTTTGAATTTAAAAAAGAAAGTATACTTTTTGATTGTTTACATCCGTATTTTTGTAGCTTTTTATATAACTATCGAATTGGCATGCACAGTTAACGCTGAGAGAATAGCCTTTGAGATAAATAATAATGATATGAAGAGTGTGTTGGTCTTTATATGTGCAGGGTTGAAAAACGGTGGTCGCTGCGGGCGATGCAGGAGGGCATGACGAGTGTTTATACGGTGAGTCTATGCTTCGTATCATCCCACTGCTAGGCACGGGTCTCCCCTATGAAGGGGGTGTAGGCCATAGACAATCACGCTGGCCAAATTGCGGGTTGGGAACTTCACTTATCTTTGATCTCAACAAGCAGGTTTCCTCACGATGTTTTCCTTCACCGTTTAAGCATGTGGTAATTAATTCTAATATGCACATGAGTGAAAAACTCAGAGGTGCATGCTTGAACCTGGATATGAACCATTTCCCTTTCGCTTGTAAGCGACGGGCTTACCGACTAAGTTATCACTAACTATGCTTATGTATATGGAACATATTGGGTAACTGATAATTTCTGTCTAAGTTGCATTTTAAAAAGATACTAAGCATGATTTAGTTTGTTTGGGGTTACTTTTATAAATTTGTTTAACGGTATTGACACTTCACTATCGGGCTCGGCATATAAAAAAACCGTGCTTTTTATTTTCTTCCCCTTATAATAATCATGTACCTACCGATTATTATATCATAATTCATTTAAGTTATTCAAGAGTGAATCTTTGTAACAGTTACCTGTAAGTAAATTTAGAAAACAAAGAAAACACAAAGCAATTTGTTAATTTAGACAAGGATTGGGAAACACGGTCGGATCAGACGGATGCCTGTCGAGCGTAAATAAATGATACGACACTAGTAGTACTGCCAAATGTACGGAAATTCTGAGACAAGATCAGAGTCTACGAGTAATCTTATAAAGTATCTTCTTTTACCTTATTTGAAATTAGGCCCAAGCAGATACAAAATTCAAGCTTAGTAGGTAAACTATAAGCTTAGTTTTCTTTCTTTCTCTGATCAGTTTAGTAATAAAATTAAACATCTTAGACCAGCTTTAAATTGTCAAAGCCGGCCTAACACGCTTAAACTTTAAAACGATTTTATAAATACTTCTACATTGATTTAAATATAGATTTTCTTGCAATCAGATGATTTGACTGTATTGTACTGACTGTCTATTTATTACATTTAGTTTGAATATGTTTAAAAAAATATTTTTGCTCAACGTTAAATAATTCCAGCTTTGTATCAATGAATAGTGTTTACAAAACACACCAATAATAAACCAATAAATATACCTATACCTTCAAACAGGAGTTTTGTGGTAAATATAAAAACGAAGCACCCAAGGTTTAGGCAATTTCCTTTTTAATTCTAGGCTTGGTGTGAAAATTCCGATCTGGCTGTTACATATACATTTATATCGTGACATTTAAGGAAGACTTGTTCCTCTTATACATGGTAACCCTAACATTAGAGGTGGAGGGAGGTAATGGAGCGGCCTGTTCGATGTCCATTGATTGGGATGGATGGAGATTCTGCGGTTTGTTTCGGTTCACAGTGCTCAGGATACCTTGTCTGGATGAATGTTGAACAACCGAGGTAGTGCTCCATAGATCTTATCAGTAATTACTGGCTGAGAATAGTGTTATTTGAAAGTAGCGACCGTTCCCGGATTCGCACGGGTGAACGGGTAGTTTTTTTTCTAGTAATAAATATTTAGACTGTTACTTAGTGACATCGAACGCCAAAATTATTTTTGAAATTGGTCCAGTATTATTAAGTTTATTGTAGATAACTTGCGTTATTGAAGAATACGGTGCATATGGTTAATTACGGGAAATAATGACAGGTATACAGAGCAAAGATGTTGACAGGCACTGCACACCGATGAGCATGAATCGTCAAATCAGAAGTCGTCTGTTGATCGCTGAAGCAAAATTACTTTTAGTGAAAAAAAGTTACTTCAACTGTTTCTATTGAGAATAATAACTGAATTATTTATAAATACAAAAAAAACCTTAGGCTTTTAAGATAAGTAAACACGATGGCGCTTGAAAATGCAGAAGCTATAATGAACTACCGACCTCTCAGACTCGACACCTTGAAATGCACAGACTGTTGACGCTTTGGTCATATTTTAATTCAGTGCATGCCTGTTTGTCAACAGTGTCCGATGACATGCAGCCGACACAAAGAAGCGCTCCACTGCTGCAGTCCCCGCAGCACACTGGTGGAAGACCACAACCATACAGTAAGTAATAATTTTACACATATATCTTTTTTTAATTGAATATAGCACCGCGTTTGGTTTCTCTCTTGCCTACGAAGAGATCACGGTTAACAACGCAGTCCTAGTAGATATCGATCTACTTTGACCTTGACCGAACCTGGATTGTAACTCTCAAAATAATAATTTTGATATTTAAACTTAATAATAAGTTTCAAATATCAGAATAAGAGTAAAGAATTAAAATAATTATATTGTGACCATATGAAAGCTAGTGCGAAAACTATCCTGGAACGTTTTAGGTCCATCGTACACAAGGCTATGCAAATCTCGGATACCGGACGATTTGACGACGTGTACGAAGGGCCTTAATAAGAAGTTCGCTATAACTAATAGTGATAAATATTTTTTAGCATTTTTCATTACTTGCCAATTAATTTATTTATTGAAATGAACAATTAAAGTGAATTATTCATATAGACTAGATATTAGAAGAGCTATTTTCGGAATGAATTCTTCCGTGACTGTACGTTGAAACATATCGATGACGAATATTTCTGTACATTTGAAATTCAATACAAAAATGTGTATTGTTCAAAAAATTCTTACAATTTTTGAAATGTGTCTCTGACACCTAGACTAGGTGTTATTATAAGAGCCAGCTACTTCCCGGCTAGTAGACAAATTGTTTAAATAACTGTAGGCGCCATTAGTTATTAGAGTAAATCGGAACGTTTTTATACGCGGATATGGAAATAGCATTGCATGTTTTCCATCCCTTTTTTCCTACATACTATTCTCCTCTCTCCATCCCTCTCACTCACGTACCATCGACAGTGAATGTGCAAAATTCAAGATGGACAGTGTACGTTTGAACTGTCTATGCGACGACACGCAGTGATATCAAATAATTAATATTTTGTGGATTTATCTAAATCAACTGTGATTGTGATTATACGAGAATAGACGTTATTCTGTGCCCTTCCATATCATATGTTTTGGAGGCTGTTATCCAGGGATCCCTGAGGAATCATCGAACGACGCGACGGTTACAAGTGAGTCCCCTTCTGCTCCCTTCATTTTCTATTGTTTCTGCTATTTCCAATCAAATTACGAGCAATACCGATTTTGCAAGTTTAACAGGAACCCAGCGCATACATATTTTTGGTCACTTCGGCCTAGGATCTATTATTTTGCAAGATCATACTGGTAAATTTGCTCACGCGCATTGAGACGCAATACCGCCATTTTGGTACAAATAGGTAATTTAATTTAACCGGCCAGTGCTTATAACTTATCGATTCTTATTCGTAGTTCTTTAGTAACGCGGTGCATAATTAATTATCTCGTACATACAAGATGTCGACTAAAGCAGAAAAAGAAATTGTTAGATTGCAGAGTAAAATGACCGCTTATTTTACCTTAATTCAATCTATTTACGACACTATGAAGTCGTTAGATTGTAGTGATCCTGATAAGATCGAGTCGTTTCTTGCGTCTAGTTATACGATTGATGATGTGCGCAACAAATACCTAGAAACGCTCGAAAAGAAATCCACCATTGAATCATCATTAGATGAGGGTGAGAAGTCAAATTCTTATCAGACATTATTAGCGTTCGAACAGCTTTATGCACAGATTAAGTTTAAAGTTACGCAGTTAACTAAAGAGAAATGCTCGGAAAATATAGCATATAAACAAAGCATAAAAAACATTCGATTGCCTAAGTTAGAGTTGTGTTCTTTTTCGGGTGAATCAGAAAAATGGCCCATATTTTACGAAACATTTCGTACGGCCATTCACGAAAACACCGAATTAACATTAAGCGAGAAGGTAGTTTACCTAGTAGGCAAGTTATCAGGGAATGCATTATCTATATGTGAGGGTATCTTACCGTCAGCCGAAAATTACCAAGTTATTTGGGATACTTTGGTCAATAGGTATAACGATAAGCGCTTAATGGCATCTACATATGTCGATAAATTAATGAATCTCCCGGCTGCTGATAACACGCCCGCTGGTTTAGGCGATTTTATTGATAAATTTTCGTCAATTATATCGGCATTGCATCAGTTGAGGGTAGCTAAACTGGAAGATCTATTGTTTGTCCATATCGGTTGTAAAAAGATTAACCTTGACACAGTTAAGGCATTCGAAATGTCGTTAAATAATAGCGATTCCGATAAGATACCTACTTGCAAGGAATTCGTGGAATTTGTGCGTAAACATGCTAACTTACTACAACGAGCTTTTAACTCAACAAAAACAAACGAGACTTCAGTACCCTTACGCAAAAATGCGAATGTAAATACCTCTCAATCGTCTTATAAATCCACAGGATCACGTTCTAATAATAATATCAGAACATTTGTTAATGTACAGGAACACTCCACGAATAAATGTGTGTGTTGTGGCGAAAATGGTCATAATAAATTAGGTCAATGCCCTAAGTTTCTGTCATTACCTCCTCGTGCTCGGTTCGCAATTGTCAAACGCAATCACCATTGCGTATGTTGCCTCGGTAAACACTCGTTAGCTGATTGTGATAATCATAATAAGTGTTCAAGGTGTTCCCGTAGGCACAGTGATTATTTACATTTCGATGACGTAGATACCTCTTATAGGAATGCACATGCGTCTAGTGATAACGGCAGCTCCGTGCGGAGTCAGAACTCGTCCGTTGCTACGAATGTAAACAAACAACAAAGCGTGCAGTCGTCGACTGCAGACGAGCGTATTAAAAGCTCGCGATCCGACAACTCACAAAGGGGTAGCGGATATTCTAATGCCGATCGTCCAGTTACTTTGTGCGCTGTCGGTGAGAAATGCGCCGCTGTCGGCACAGCTGATATTAAACCCGCGACTTCTGTCTTATTAGGGACAGCGCAATGTCACGTAGTTGACGAATTGGGTAATGTATCTATAGTTCGTGCCATTATTGATAGCGCGTCGCAGCGAGATATTATTAGCCGCGAATGTTGCCAACGATTAAATTTACCGTTATATGCAACCGCGAATAAGTTCGTCTCTGGTGTCGGTGACGTCACCAACCCGATAGCAGGTATTACTTGCCTCACTATTCGGTCTCGTCATTGTGACGAAATAAAATTTACGATTCAGCCAATAGTGGTAGATAGGATTACGGATACACTTCCGGTTTCCTGTATTGACACCGCTCAGTTGGATTATTTACAAAATCTACCATTAGCCGATAGTCGCTTTAGCTCGCCGTCTGGTATCGACATGATTTTAGGATCGGATTTATTCGCTCGTATACTACTCCCGAATACCGTATCACGTGATAGTAGTTCCCCGGTAGGTATCGAAACCTTACTCGGATACTTAGTAGTGGGGCAAGCTCCCGTGACTGGTTCAGTTTGCAACGTAGTTCGCTCCTATTGCACTGTGAATGAGCCGCTCGATATAAACATAGGTCGTTTTTTCGAGTTAGAAGAAGTACCTAATAATATTGACAATATGTTATTACTTGATGAACAGGAATGTGAAAATTATTACGTCAGTACGACACAGCGTGACGAGTCGGGTCGGTTCGTAGTTTCTTTGCCATTTAAAAGGGATGCGTCATGTTTAGGTGATTCCATGAGTGCCGCTACTCGTAGGTATTTATCACTGGAGCGTAAATTATTGAATAACCTTTCAATTAAGACAGAATACGATAATGTATTCATTGAATACTTAGATAAGGGATATTTACGAGAGATTGACCGAACTTCTGCAGACTTCGAGAAACCGCATTATATAATTCCACACCATTGTGTCGTAAGAAATGATAAGACTACATCTCGGCTACGTGTTGTGTTAGACGCAAGTTGTTCTACAACCACCGGGGTGTCTTTAAATGACATATTACATACGGGACCTAATCTACAAAATGATCTGTTCCAAATATTATTACGGTTTCGATTATTGCCTATCGCGATAAGTGCTGACATTCGACAGATGTACTTGCGAGTTTTAATGAATAAAGACGACTGGCGTTTTCAAAGATTGTTATACCGATTTGATCCGAATGATTCAATTCGAGTTTTTGAAATGACGCGCGTTCCGTTCGGTGTATGTTGTAGCCCGTATTTAGCCGTGCGTACTGTTCGTCAACTAGCTAAAGATGAGTGCGCTTGCTATCCGGCGGCCAGCCGCGTCGCGCAGCGGGATATATATATGGATGATTTAGCAACGAGTTGCTTATTTGTAGAGGATGGAATCGATTTATCGAATCAGTTAATAAAAATGTTCGCGACTGGTGGATTCGAGTTAGTCAAATTCTCGAGTAACTCGCCAGAGGTCATGGCAAGCATTCCTGCCAACCATCGCGTTTCGGACGCCGTAGACTTCAGTCCAGATGACCAATTAAAAATATTAGGACTGCACTGGTTACCGGCCGAAGATGTATTTACGTTTAGTGTCAACCTCGAGCCACGCCCGTGTACTAAAAGATATATCCTCTCCCGTATTGCGCGTTTATGGGATTTGGTTGGTTTTATTGCCCCTGTCACGCTTCTAGCTAAACTCATGGTTAGGTCTCTTTGGACGGCTGGCGTGGATTGGGATGAAGCCCCTCCTGCGCATATAATAAAATTGTGGCAGGATTTCGAATCGGAGTTACCATTGCTACAAAACATTAAACTACCGCGGCACATAGGTGTTACGGATGATTGCGTCATATCCATTTTAGGGTTCGCGGATGCGTCTGAAGCCGCTTATGGTGGGGTTGTTTATGTGCATGTGTACTTTCCGAAGATGCATCATACTGTGGTGAACCTCGTTTGCGCCAAATCGCGTGTCGCACCTACCAAGTCGCTCGTGACAGTGGCGAGGTTAGAGCTTTGTGCAACCCTAACGCTTAGCAAGTTGATGCGTATAGTGATAGATACCTACGCATTGCCTTCGTATTCAGTGTACGCCTTTACCGATAGTAAGGTAGCTCTCGCGTGGATTTATGCTTCGCCAAGTCGCTGGCAAACTTTTGTTGCGAATAGGGTATCTCAAATACAAGAAAAGCTTGACCCTAGTCACTTTCACCATATTGCTGGTAAGGATAATCCTGCTGACTGTTTAAGTAGAGGATTGACCCCTGCGCAGCTGATTGTTCATCCATTGTGGTTTAACGGGCCTAGGTTTGCTTATCAGCCTCGCTCGGAATGGCCGTTAGATAACGATTTTGAACCTGCAGATGATATTCCCGAAACGAAGGTGAAGGCGATGGTGGTGACTGAACCGTCTGCCGCACCACTCCCTATATTAATCGAGCTCGCTAATCGAATCTCAAATTGGAACAGATTACTTCGAATAGTAATCTATGTCCTGCGTTTTGCTAAAAAACTACCAGCTAAATTAGAAGTTTCCCATTTTGACACGGCAGAACTTGCTCTTGTTAAAGATCTCCAGAGTATTTATTTTGCTGATGAGATTGCGAAATTTAAAGCGGGTAAATTATTGCCGCCGGCTTTTCGCAGACTTAATGCCTTTGTCGATGAAAATGATGTGTTACGCGTCGGTGGGCGTTTGACTAATGCCGACATTGGATATGATAGTCAACATCCAATACTTCTACCGCGTCGTGATCATGTGGTTAACCTTATTATTGACCATTATCATCGCAAAAACTTGCATACTGGACCGCAACTCGTAATGTCTCTCTTAAGACAAAAATATTGGATCATGTCGGCTCGCAATATTGTACGATCTCGAATACATAAATGCAATATTTGCTTTCGAGTCCGACCTACCAATCAGTTCCCCATGATGGCAGCGTTACCAGCATGTAGAGTAAAACCCGAGGTGATGAAGAGTTTTTGTCATACCGGAGTCGACTACGCAGGGCCGCTGTCAGTTGTCATACATCGGGGGCGAGGAATACGAAGCGTTAAGGCATACATAGCGCTTTTTGTGTGTCTCGTCACGAAGGCAATACATCTCGAACTGGCGTCTTCCCTGAGTACTTCGGCGTTCCTAAATGCGTTCAGGCGTTTCTTAGCTAGACGAGGACCTGTAAGTGTTGTATATTCAGATAGGGGAACAAACTTCATAGGTGCCAAATCATACCTAGACAATATGTATCAACTGCTTGACTCTGAAGAGTATCGCGACAAGTTCGCGAACGAATTACGTGACAATCGTATCGAGTTTAGGCAAAATGCGGCAGCAGCCCCTCATATGGGAGGCATTTGGGAAATTAACGTGCGTTCGGTTAAAACTATCCTTGCGAAGATCGTAGGTACTCAGCTTCTTACGTTTGAAGAAATGCTGACTGTCCTCACGCAAATAGAATGCATCTTAAATAGTAGACCGATTTCAGTTTTAAGTAGCGACCCAAATGAACCATTAGCGCTGACACCCGCGCACTTCTTGGTTTTCACCCCTCTGAAGTCGCTGCCCTCTGAAGATTTATCGATTGAAAACAGTGCACTTTTGCAACGGAAACGTATTGTCGACCATTTAGTTCAATCATTTTGGAAAAGATGGAAGGTCGAATACCTTAACACCCTTCAAGTGCGACAAAAATGGACGAAGCCTACTGCTTCCATCCAAAAGGGGACTGTTGTGCTGCTCGAATCAGAGAACAGTGCTCCTCTTAATTGGCCCATAGGAGTGGTCGAGCGCACGTATGAGGGCAAGGATTCGGTCGTGAGAGTACTGGATGTCCGTACGAAAACTGGAGTTTATCGCCGTCCAGCGGTAAAGGTATATCCGTTACCGACACAATAAAAAAAATACAGTCCACAGCTCTAACTTAGTTATTAAGAATTTGTTTATATAAGTATAGTGTGTAGTATAAGACTGCAATATAGTTGATATATAAGCACTGGCTCTTAGTAAATTACTTATTTTATAATTTAAAAATCTTGTCACCGTAGCTAAATGCATCTTAAATTATGCGCGCTGAAGTGACTTTTATTTTGGACGCGCCTTGTTATTTTGAAGGCCCTTTGTCCTGTCAAGCTGGGGGGGATGTAGGCGCCATTAGTTATTAGAGTAAATCGGAACGTTTTTATACGCGGATATGGAAATAGCATTGCATGTTTTCCATCCCTTTTTTCCTACATACTATTCTCCTCTCTCCATCCCTCTCACTCACGTACCATCGACAGTGAATGTGCAAAATTCAAGATGGACAGTGTACGTTTGAACTGTCTATGCGACGACACGCAGTGATATCAAATAATTAATATTTTGTGGATTTATCTAAATCAACTGTGATTGTGATTATACGAGAATAGACGTTATTCTGTGCCCTTCCATATCATATGTTTTGGAGGCTGTTATCCAGGGATCCCTGAGGAATCATCGAACGACGCGACGGTTACAAGTGAGTCCCCTTCTGCTCCCTTCATTTTCTATTGTTTCTGCTATTTCCAATCAAATTACGAGCAATACCGATTTTGCAAGTTTAACAGGAACCCAGCGCATACAATAACATTTTTGAAGTCTAAATGCCAAAAATAACATATTATATTTTAATATACTTATCTACTCTACGTATTTACAAATCTTTCTATGTTCACCAGAAAAATATGACTTTATAAAACAAAAGGACGGTATTATCGCTAAAGAGCTAATTCTCCCAGACAACCTTTATGATCATATTTTTTGTGTTG
Source organism: Ligdia adustata (assembly GCA_947049295.1). Taxonomy (NCBI): domain Eukaryota; kingdom Metazoa; phylum Arthropoda; class Insecta; order Lepidoptera; family Geometridae; genus Ligdia; species Ligdia adustata. Next base: position 7,757,275 of record OX346239.1, read on the forward strand.
AACAGCGCTTACAACCTCTCTTCACTAATTAATCTCCATGGCTTCAATCCGGTTTGAATGCGATTCCATTTCTAAAGGTCTAAACGGAATTAACCGGTCAACTATTCGCAAAGAAGGGATCGTTTTAGAGCCGGCTCTCGTGTCTGGGATAAAACTTTGCACAGTGGAACTCAATTAGACTAGGGGCAATGTGACGACGTACTTTGTCCCCCGGATAGTTCGATCGGGTACGTACAAGTAAGTTTGAGGATGATGGTTTTAGTTTTGTTACCTGGATATTTATTTTTATACAAGGTAAAGAATTTAAGAGAACATCTTCTGTATCTATATACTCGTATAGAAAAGAGTCAATCCCGACTGGCTGACTGATATTGTTTAGGAATGAACGCAGAGTCTACAACACTAAAGCTAGAGTAGTAATGACATTTGGGGGGTGTATTCATTATAGGTTGTAGAAGTATTATAGTAAGAAAGTTAAAATTACAATAAATTACCAGATAGCATTATGGAACTCAAATTTTAAATATTCAATTAAATATAAATATATATATTTGAAAGTTCAATTATTTTAAGTAATTAATAATTCAAATTTAGCAAGACTTGTTAAAGAAAAATAAATATTTCTCATTCTTATTCTTAATGATTTTTGTAAAATCAACCTTTAAGGGGGAATTATATGTCGCGGACAACTGTATTAACTTTAAACCATCACAGACAATTGTAATAAAAGTTGCAATTGAAATCGTATTACATTACATTACCGGCCGTGTTCGACTGAAAGCTGGCTAAATTTAAGCAAAGTGAAAAATTTCATGCATAAAAGATGTTGCCAGCTCGCGCACCAACAGCGGAATGAGCCATTTTGGATGGAATAAAACTGAAATTTGTTTTAAAAGTACCGCGCGAATGGAAGGTAGGGGGAGAATGAGTACAATTCGTCGGGGAAATTGAAATTTTAAACAATCGACTGCGGATATTTTGTTATAAGTTTCTGGATACTAGATCATTCTCTGCCTAAACGTTTTTTTTGTGGTAATATTAAACTGGTTCGATGTATCGTATAAAATACATAATGAATTAGGTGCAATTTATATTTTTCATTCAAATTAACACCGCTACTTCCATAGGTACATTTACATACTCGTATGCACTGAAAATAATTCTTTCCTGATTTGTTGGCGGACACCCGTCCGCCAACAAATCAGGTAACAAATATTAATATATATAAAAAATATAGTCGAATATTTTTCTTCTTTTTTGGTAATTCTCGTAACATACGATAACACTACTGACTTGTTTAAACCCTCCTTACGTAGAACAGCTAATACAAAAATTATATACTAAAGTTTTAATGGTGAAATGGATTTTTGAAATTTTTGAGTTATTTAAAAATACTGAGATGTCGGCGTAAAATTGGTGTTTTGTCGTAAAATGAGGAGAAAATTAGTCTATATTGAGCTATGTTTGTGTGGATGTTGTCCCATATGTATGATACTGAGAGGATATAAAAATCAATGGATGGTGGAACGGAGTGTACTAATGTACCTCCGTACTTTACATGAATTCACGTCATATGTGAGTGCAATTTTTCATATGTGAGTGATAATTTATATCTTACCTTATAATTTCGTACGTACGTATATTATTTCTTTTTAAATAAAATATACATAGTAATGTTATTAAGAAATAGTTATTGTCGACAGAAATGAAATATGAATTGCGTAATATAGCAAATATAAATTATTCGTAAAAACAACTCTTTTTAATTTTTGAAGTCGGTTCAAATTCAAGTACTTAATTAGTTGGTCTGTTGGAAATTTCTAAACGTTAAGCAACACCTATGAATTTTTAAATTACCAAAAGCTTGGTATACAAAATTTTTGACTTTTTTTAAAAAAAAACACACACAATTTCTCAATTTAAATTCATCATTTTCGCTGCATATATCACATGTTTCATCGTTTAGTTTTCGCGCGATGAACTCTGTTAAAAAATGTAAAAATGTATGCTACTTTTTATCTCGCTACAATCCGCTTGCCTGAAAATTTCATTTTTACTCTGCAAATGTTGTTCGCGTTTACATTTTCGTGTTCTGTTAGACGTAACGTCAAATAGGAGTCAGTGGGGGGTAGCCGCGGGTAAAACGTAGCCGCCACGGGATGCGGTTTTTAATTTATGCAACTTCTGTTTAATTGACCGAGCGAGCGAAGCGTCTTTGCTTCGAATCTGACAAAATGTTTATAATTTAGAAATTTCGTACTCGTATAGGTAGTAGGTACTCGTAGTTTCACCCTATCTTGACGCAACTTGTGTGTATGGGTTCTACCAATTTTTAAATATTTTTTGTCGTGGATGTCGTCGGTATTGCGTAATGTAAATAGTTTATTTTGCAGAGATGTTGTTGCTCTAAGAGTTAGAATTTAAGAATTTAATCGCAAAATTAGTGTGGTCGCGAGGTCAACAGTTCGCAGAAGTATAGTTAAATACAGACACCTAGCTTGAGACCGTAACGAAGTAGATGTTTGCTGGATTGCCTTGTATTGAATTTGTGGTGGCCCGTGTATAAGCTTGAAGAGTATATAATATAGAAACGAAGAAATAATAAAGATTTTAAATTCCACTCAACTGGCTTATTGTGTTATTAACTGTAATATTTTTCCCTATAATGAGGGAAGTTTGCTGCAGTGTTATCCTCCGCTTTATTTCTCTAATACTGATCAGAAACATGCAAAACTCAACCTTAAAATTTGAAATATGAAAAAAATGGTCAAGAGCTTGTCCTTTTTTTATGTCGCTAAATTCTATTCGCAATACTAAACATATGTCATTTTGCTTTATATGTATATTAAATTGTACCGCTATTTAGCTATATTCTGTTCCATGCCAAAACGTTATATTCCAGTTGCGAGCCTACGTACTCGCATATACTCTTTGGGAAAATTTAAAATAATAAAAAAGGCCGTTCTCTTGCACCTTCTTGTGTACCGTTTTAAAAATGTATGAGTATTTGTATCATTCCTTTTAATTTTGGTTATGTGCTGCGAGCAATGTTTAGTTTAAAAATGTGCACATTGTATTTTAATCCCAACTAATATTATAAATGCGAAAGTAAGTCTGTCTTTCTGTCTGTCTCGCTTTTACGCCAAAACCACTGAACCGATCGGGGTGAAATTTGGTACACGGGTAGATTGGACCCCGGGAAAGGACATAGGATACTTTTTAACCGACTTCAAATAGTTCTCCATTAGATTATCTCGATAGTAAAGTAGTTTGTATAATACGTAAGATTGTTGAGATATCAGCTGTGCCCAGTGGTATTCGGTAGCCTAGATTATTTCTTTACGACTGTGACGTCGTGGAACTGGTAAATTATTTATTTATTTCCTTAGTTCGGTGATAGATCTACTGAAACGCATTCTCTCCTGTTTGTCTCATTAAACCACTTGAACTAATACTACTGACATATTAGCGTCTATTCTCTCGTTCATCATCATGATACTTTATGTTACTTAATAGAAGTATAAAGTAAAGGGCAAATTAAGTAGTATTCTCTTCTTTAATTTTTTATTTAATAATAAATTCGGAAAAAAATGGAAGATATTAGACTGATACCGTCATAAGATAAGTTTTAGTACCTAGTAGTTTCAAGACCAGACATTTTAAATTAGGTACTAAAAGTTTTTGAAGGTGGACGTTATGGGACTGGACGTATTTTGTATTATTTAGTATGTTAGATATAGTTAGCGGGTTGTCCATGGAAATGCTGAAACATTGTGCAAGGAGGGTACCGGTGTGTTCGTCTAGAGGTCTCGGAGCTTTTCATCAAGCACGGAGGCCGACCAAAAAGGAAGTCTTAGTAGGTAAAGTCTTACATAACGCGGCTGTACCTTAACGTAACCCGAAGATCCTGTGAAGATTTCTCCGTCATCATCAAAAAATCGAAACGATATTTAATTCAGCAAAAGATAAATTATTTAATTTCCTGTTGGAGCAGGTGTTGAACGATGAGGTTGAATCTGGATGTCTTTGTGAGTGTGTTTGTGAATGTTGCATGGCATCCCCGACACAGGAGAAATCACAGTGGGGGAGCTATGAGTGTTAAACATTTTTTTTTCATTTCTTTTACAAGAGCGTGTTATTGTAAATTGTGTTTGTACAATAAATAAACCTCTGTTATTATGACGTATGACAGTACATTTTTAAATAGAAATACAGAAACATCATCCGTTAGAGGCACCATCGAAACATTGTTTTTTCGAATATTTTTTTCCCGATTTTTGCACAAAATTCGTGGCAATATTGAAATTTCCATAGCACTCTCGCGATATATCCATTTTTGGGCATTTTTAACGAAACTGGATTTTTGAATAAAAGCGTGCTAAAAATTCGGTGTGTACATATCACACTATTATTTTGATAGTTTTTCACTTCGCTTCTATAAATGGTTAGATTTTTAGAACAAATCACTATGAATTTATTTAATTTAGTTCAAGTTAATTGGGGTAAAAGAAATACAGAATGTTGGCTGGCTGAATTAGGGTAACTAATCCTACTTTCTATTATCCTATTCATTAATATTATGAACGCGAAAGTTTGTAAGAATATATGTATCTTTATGTTCTTTCATGCAAGAACTGCTGAACCGGTTTGGATGAAATTTAGTACGGAGATAGCTTAGATCCTGGATTGACACATAGGTTACTTATTCTGAATTAACGCGGGTAACGCCGCAAGGCAACGTGATATTTATTTTGCGACAGAGTCAATACAGGTTTTATAGTAATAAACAAAATTAATAATTTTCGATTGCTTCTGCGTAAAATTTCAGCTAGGTACACTTGATATTTTGTGTTCGTTGAATTTTTTTACATAATAATTTAATCAACGGTAGCACTTAAAATACAAAAGGCCTTTTAGTACTGCGAGTAGTCTGCGGTTCGGAACCATTTGTGATTTAATGAGGTTTCACCCTACATCGGTCGGGCCTGTAATGGAATATTCAAAGGGAAGTTTTACATTGATGCCTTTGTTAATGTTAATTTTGTTATTAAACTACATTAATTCTAATGTTCGACGTTACAAATAATAAGTAAGAAATCCAAACAAATATTTATTTGTCTTATGTTTGAGCTGACGTGTTAGTATAACAATGATCGAACTTCACATATTCGAAGTTCGTTTGATCATAATTATATGGATTTCCAATTACCTACTTAAAATTAAAAAAATAATAAAATTCTAATTGTGCGGATTCGTGCGGTTCTGAAACTATGTTCTGTATGTCTAAGTCAATGAAGACAACCAAAAATTACTTGATTAAAATAATTTGGTTTCATTCATGTGGTACAATTTGGTAAGAAACTATGTGGTGTATCAGATATACAAATAGCTGTTGCGAACACTCCTATTTTATATATTGATGAATCAAACTTGACCCTGACAAATATACAAATCTTATGACGCCATAAAAAATAGAAACGTTATTGTTCGAATCGTAGATTTTACAGCCATACGTTGAAATATAACTTTAAAATTTCTTTTTAAGATTTGTGATTATTATTATATTTATAGAGTAAGGTATAAACGCAAGATTACAAGATTTCCTACCGCGCAATTAACGGTTGCCGATTTATGTACATTTAGTAATATAATAATTAAGTGGCCCATATTTAATGTCATTCCATTAAATATCTCTTTAAAAAAGCCATCAGTAAGAGTGAGTTGGCTGATATCCTCAGATCCGTCGGCCGCGCACTTGATCGCCGCGCGTCCATGCAACGAAGACACCAGCAGTCCACATAGCCAGCACTCCTGCGATACGCACAACAATGGTTTGTATACGCACGAATAAACCAAGGGACGATGAGGTTCCGCTGTCAGAACTTTCAGCTGTCACTGTCATGCCAAGTGACAGTTTGTAATTTTAGATTGCTTGCCAGATTCACGCTACTAAAATAGACGATGTTTGCTAAGTGTTTAGAAAATGTTGAATAGATTTTGGAATAACATATAGGTATGTTTTTTTTGCTATATAGACCTTAACACTGCTGGGCAAAGGCTTTGTGACACTTTCAAATCGGTAAAGTGTAAATTGTCATTATGATATGTGGCAGTAAAATGTGCGGGTATAAAGAGCAAATTATTTTATTAGTAGAATGTTCCTACTTATTTTGTACTTGTTAAGTCTCATACTGCTTGGCAAAAGCCTCCACCGAATCACTTACATACTCTGTATCCAATATTACAAATACAATATTGCTGTGATGGTAAAAGATTTCTATTCATCTTTTATAGTTATTGTCATTGAGTAGTGTGTTAGGTAACGAAGAAAAAAGTAATTTATTATGGCACTCAAAATACTACAACAATAATTATGACTAATGTAAAGGTGCACTTAAAGAAAAATGTAATATATTTAATAATTAATTAACACGACAGTCGAGCGTACATTTTAAGTAGCTTATAAGATAGAGCTGACACGTCCCATGGTTTATTCGTCGAAGTTTGTGCCAATGGAATGCAGGAATCTGACGACCACTAACATTACCATAAATTGCAACATTTGTGTGTATTCTTACTTAAGCCCTATTCCAAATAGTTTTTGATAAATAGCGACTTAAATTATAGTAATATTTTCAAAACATAAATTAGATATATTTATTTGGATTCGGACTTTTGGAATGTGGCATGAAATGATAGTGTTCTTTTATTACAGTTAGTTATTTACCTCTATATACTCGTATACTCGTGTATATTGGCTCGTCATATGCGTATGTACTGAAATACCGTTTCGGCTTTGTACCTCCTATAAACTTCTATATAACGTGTAACAGAAAGGTGTGACAATACTCGAGGGTGTTAGTCTACACATCAAAGTGAATCCTACGTAGAAGAAAATACTGCCAAATTCAAACAAAAAATAATTGCGTCCTCCATACAACTTGACCGATCGTGTCCAATTTCTGTATGGAGACAATAATATTTTTATATTTATTTTACATTGGGTTCACCTTAATTGTAGACTAACACACTTTTTAAGTATTGTCACAACATTCTGTCACACATATATAAATATAAGTAAGTCCTGACGGATTCAGTCAATGAATCCGTAAGTAGAGTTTAATCCACTGAACCTAAATCATGAAATTAGAAGGTTGTATTCATTATAGGGCATATCTACTAAGAAATTATTTTTATATTATTTAAAAAAAAACACTAATGGGGTTAAATGAGGGTTCAAATCGCGTTCAACCCCGCGTCTGACTGGTACTGGACTGGACTTACGAGTAGAAAGCCGTTAGAAAGCTGCATTATCATATATGTGAGTAACAAGCAGAGTGCAATAACTCAATTTAGTAAAATTTATATTTATCTACTTAATAAGGGAACACTATAATTTTGACATTAGTAATTTTGTAAAAATATAATATGATGTAATTTGTGTATTAGTTTGTGATTTAGTGTTACACTAAACTGTATTTACTATGACTAATAATTACTATCTGATTTTAAAATCATTCCGTCTTACCAAAAATGATTTAGACATGACTGTGACAACAAGTATTGATCATGTTTCGGTTTATTTCTTACTACAAATCTGAGGCTCAAAAACACATCTTTAGAGATAAACATCCCTTAGCCAGATGTTTAAGTTTATAAGACCCACATGAACTTGTTAAACCAATAAATATACAAAAAAAATTGTACTAGTATTTTTTTTCTAAGGGTTATTTACCTGTTAGACAGTATCTAGCGAGTGCGTGACGTGTCATCGTTGAAGACACGAACGGCACATTTCCTCCCTGATGAAGTTCACCGAATGTAAACGAACTTATAGTTGGACCTTTGAAAACCCGTCTTCTTAAACAATATGAATCAAACACGCGTTAGTTTACTAAATAAAACTATCTAGCTATTATAGCGTTTATTGTTTAGAAGTAATTTTGTGGTAAGACTGATTATATATATATACGATATATTTTACAATACATGATTAATTAAACAATTGTTTAAACATTTTTCGTTACATTACATTATATATATATATAACATTTAGTTAAACTTAGAAACAATAAAGTTATTTGAAACAAATACAGACTTTCATTGAAAACCTAACACTGTGCATGTGACTGTGCTATTTTTGATGTGATTCCTGTTTGATTGGATTATTAACGGGTTAATTCAAATTAATAGTTATTTGTAAATTTACTAACTATTTTAGGATTCCGTAGTAGAAGGAATCCTTATAAAGAACCAAAATGTTTTCAATTTGGCATCAGAATAGAATAATTTCATTTTTAACTCCTGACGCATAAACGACTGGGAGTTATATAGTTGTGTTGTTTACACGTCTGTCTGTCTGTGGCGTCGTAGCTACCGAACGGATTAATACTTAATCCAAATCGGTTCGATTTTGATTAAGTTTTCTGTTTTTGTATGGTGAATTTGTCGTTGAGTGTTAAGTTTGCAAAGTTTGGTGAAAATCGGTCCAAGGTGGGCGCCGTATAAAAATTGTGTTTTTTTATTAGTGGGGGTTTTTAATAAGCGAATTAGGAACAAATTAAATTCACCCAAACCTATCGTATGGGATATCGCTGAATATGTATTATTTTGAAGTCGGTTAATATTTTAGTCTTTTAAACTGACATATATATTAAGAGTTTGTTCTGACTGATTGATGACTGACTGATGAGTTATCAAAGTTTCAAACTCCCTTATATACCATTATACCGATTTCCAAAAAAAAAAACAGAAGGCACTCAATTCGAATGTATTGGTGACCGATTTCAAAAAAATAATTCTTGTTTTACATGGTATATCTCATTCATATGGTAGTCACATTTTTATAAAGAATTGTCTGCCTTATTAATTAACGCGTCTTAACTTAGGGCATTTTTTGTCTTGTTCTATCCAATGGAGAACGTGACGCGACAAAAAAAGACAATTGACTATTAAAGTTAAGACGCGGTTATTAATGAGGCTGTAACGACATGTAACGAGCAACGCCGCGGGTGACAGCTAGCTAATAGTTACTGATAGTACATTATAATGTTGTTGTAATGTTCCAGACATGGAGTTCGGTAGCGGCGGGCCTCCTCCGGGGATGATGAAAGAGAGACACGGGCCTCCGCCGCCACATCATCAGGTACGTCACATATCTGCGCATTGTCATATACGACGGCTCTATAGCAACTGCAAATGACGACACTTACGAACGATATTCGAAAAGTCGCATTCATATCGTTCGTAAGTGACTGCATTAGCGAGTGATGAGTTCAATTGAACGTTTCAAAAATATCTCCTACGTGGATGGATATCGCATATCGCAACTGGACAGATTACGACTTTGGAGAATTTAAACCTTATGGAATAAACGACTTCTATTTTAATTCTACTTATATATTTAGTTTGTAATCACATTAACACACTAATATTATAAAGTCGAAAGTGTGAGTGTGTGTGTGTGTGTGTGTTCCTTCTTCACGCTCATACGGCTTTACTGATTTAGATGAAATTTGGCGCGAAGATGAAATGAAATATTTATTTCACGTAAATAGGGTAATATTACAGTTATTATTTATATATATATGCTCTGCCTATATATATAAATAATGCCTTTTACCGTTACTCGGCATGTGAAATAAGATTGTTTATCGTGATAAACTTAAGGATTAAATTACTATAATGTAAGTGTTTCATACAGTAAAAATAGTTCTCTAACAACCATGTTTTAAGTTTCCTACGAGAACTACTATTTGTTTGTTATGTAATAGAAGTCGGAAGGAGATTGTATACAATATACAGTGATACACATGTCATGGCAAAACAATATTCTTTTTAATTGTTAAAAAGAATATTGTAGTAGTAATATTGCTAGTCTCTGAACTCGATTAATTACTAATCTTCGTCCATTTCTCGTATTGCGTGGAAATACATACAATAGCACTATTAAAATATTCAAAATAATTACGGACAAATACAGCTACCTCAAAAATGTACATGCAGTTCAAAGTCAAAATTCCAAGTTCCTTAAAAAATGGCTTACAAGATTCATAGGGTCGAATTCCTACGATAGCTCGAATTCATTTTTTTGTAATATAAAAGCTTTATTTTTATTTGTGGAATTGGAATCCCACAGGAGCAAACCATAACGCAGAACAGAGCTGACATAGCCGTGATACGCCAGCAACACAGTCTTACGTGATGCAGTTTTACTTAACCTATTTAAGACATACACAAAACGATTCACTTTTGTACAAACACTTTGTATATGGTCTTGCCAGTTTATATATTGATCAACAGTGATACCTAAAAATTTTACATTCTTCGTCTCATTTAGTTAGCTAGCTATACCCTGGATTAACATAGGCGACTTTTTATCGCGGAATAATTGAAGTGTTCCAATGATCAAACATCTACCGCGGGCAAAACCGCGGGGTGCAGCTAGTTGTATTTTTTTTTAACTTAACAGCCGCCTCCGAAAAATTACATACATTTGTAGTTGTGAAGTTTGGTTTAAAACCGTATAATCTATCCGTAATATAAGCAAGTAAATACATAAAAGTATTACACGCTAAAGCTTTAATAAACTTTTAATCAGGAAATTGGCTATTACTTTACAGTTATGTTGTAATGAAAACAAATTAATTTTTCGTTTTTACTATCGCAAAAGCACATTCTCCGATGTGGGTAGTCGATAAAGTGAGTTGATTAATTTTATTAATTACCTACCCTCGTTTGAGTTTTATCGCACAACACGTCATGTGGCGGGATTCGCACATGATTAATAGAATAATGACTTGTAATATAATAATAATAAAATAATAAATCGTTTGTTTCAGGCAACGAGAATTACTTAAAAAACATTGGCCCATATTATAAATACCTTACAGACTAACATACATTTAAAATATACTTATCTAACACTAAACTTAATTAACACTGTGGATTGGGTTTCATTGTCGTTCTCGCTTGCCAAAAGCGTCGATAATGATATTTTCTTTGTTATTCTCTTTTTTGTATGAAAAACTTCACAGTTCACGGTTTTGATTTAAATGTGACCACTCGAGGTGAAATTAACATAAAAAATATATTTTCCTTAATCGTAAACGGCTGCTCCGAGAAATCTGGTAACAAATAAAAAAACTTACCCGTCCCATTTAGTACCTATTCCTTTTTTGGAAATGTGTGATAGATGAGTTAATATTATATTTACATGCACTAGGAACGGTCAGGGGTGGGTTATTTGATGAGGTCTAATTTAGACAAATACAAATTTGTCAGTAATTATGTTTAATTAAGTAAATAAATTATGAAATGTTTCAATGTGTAAAAAAATTTAATGTATATTAGTTATTTTTTTATAACTATAGGCTTGCGTTTGACCGCAACTCGCCTGATGTAAAGCGACGATGCGGTCTAGGATGTGGCACGCTTGTCTAGAAGAAACCCATTTACTCGCAATTTGAAAACATCGACATTATAGTTATCGTGAAATAAAGAACTCTGCAGGGAATTCCACAGCTGTTCGCACAATAAAAGTAGACGCAAAGCGTTTTGTCGAGTTATGGGTGTGTTTATATGTTTACAGCGCGACGGACGCGGGTTCCAGCTGGAGTGGTACGGGGGGGAGGGGTTCGCGGCTCCTCCGCACCACCCCCCCATGCCGCCGCAGAACCAGGTCAATATGGACCTCGTAAGTTATATTAACACTACTTTTAGGGTTCCGTACCTAAAACATGAAAACGGTACCCCATTTTTTATATATATTTGTAAGTTTTTCTACTACGACTTTTTAGAAGAAGGTCTGAAAGAGTGTCGTCTTGGAAGCCATACAAATGCTACAGGTATTTTGAAATAAAAATCAAACTACTTGACAGATTTTGATAAAAAAAATATGGGATTAACAAATTCTTTATTGAACCACCCTTTCAAACAAAAAACGAATTATCTAGATCGGTTCAAGAGTTTTTGTATAACCAGTCCACATACATAAAAAAGGTATCGACGAATTCATAACCTTCTAATTTTTTGAAGGCGGCTAAAACATAATTTATATATTTTATACTACCTAAACTAATTATTTTTACTCGAGTGGTCCGTTTTAAATTTTATCAAAATCGTGAGTCCAGAGTCCTTATTAGAGTATTTTAGCAATTTAAAACGAAATTACTAAAATAGTTCTAACTACGCTTACCGTAATGGAAGTGGGAAAAACACTTATTTCAAAAATAACTTGTTTTGTATATATGAAATCCACAGTGCAAAATCATATATGAATAAGTCCTTGTTGTATGTTCCAGGTGGGTCCCCCGCAGCAGGGCGCAGTGATGATGGTTTACGGGTTGGACCCGCAGACTGTGAATGCTGACAGACTCTTCAACCTGTGCTGTCTCTATGGAAACGTTGTCAGGGTAAGTATTTATTTATTATATACGTTTACATTTTGTTTTTGAAAACTTATATACAACGCGTAACAGAAACGTGTGACAATACTTAATGCTGTTAGTCTACACATCAAAGTGAAACCAATGTAAAACAAAATTACGCTAAATTAAAAAAAGAAATTTGGTACTCTATAGAAAAATTGGTCACGTGATCGGCCAGGTTGTATGGAGGACGCAATTTTTTTTGACTAGGCACCACGATTTTGTCCGTGTTCTTACCTGCTTGGTATGTATTCCAGATAAAGTTCCTAAAGACGAAGGAAGGCACCGCGATGGTGCAGATGGGTGACGGCGTATCTGTCGAGCGATGTGTGCAGAATCTAAACAACGTCACAGTCGGCGACTACACGCTCACACTCGCGTAAGTATTGCCATGTATCTTTTTTTTATTGACGAGGGGGAAATCTTTTACAAGATTTCCGACTACTCTGCTTCAGTGCTTTATAGAGGGCTCCGGGATCTCTAGACCAACACACTAGTGCATTGTCGTGTGTCTGGCATTTAGAAATAAATTAACCTACAACAGAAAATAGGTTTCAATACTTTGCAACTGGGCACAAGCTATGATTAAAACAGGTGATACTTGGAGAAAAACTTGGTCTTAAATTTTTACAGTCATTTTAATTTACAAATCAAACGAATAGACCCTATTTTGATATAATTTGACGTCAATTAGAATTAGATTAGATTTTTAAGTAAAGAAAAATCAAGGAACTTTCGATTCGATTCTAAAAGGAGTATTCCTTTTAGAATCGAATAGAAAGAAAAATATTTGCAACAGAAAACAACAGTATAACACACAATGCAAAAAATTAAACTTATTTTAATGACTGCTTTCTTTCTCAAACCACACCCAACTCAACATAATGTTTTAAAAATTCATTCTTGCCGAAAGATCTTGCGTCAGGTTCAGCACTTGGAGTGCGGTCAATTAGCCTTGAACACTCTTAATCGGTACTTGGTAAATGTCTGCAACTAGGCCCTTATACCAGACCTCTTTTGTTTGTGTTTGAATGGTCCGCACGTCAGTCCAGGCATCTATTCTCGTTCAGGAAGACCAGCAGCTCGCTCAAGCCGGCGCATGCCTCCGGAACGGTCCTCGGCGAGTAGAAGAAACTTTTTTGTTGTTCTGCGTTAATGCTGCACTCCAGCAGTACATGTGCTGCTGTTTCCTTATCCTCCATGCAACCTAGTAACACCAATAGTAACCTACGTTCTTAAATTATAGTTCAACGACCGATCAAATCTATTTATTTCCTAATGATTTCTTGTCCAGATTCTCGAAACAGGCGTATCTATCGGAGGTGATGAATCCGTACCCA